>OZ007497.1:80894971-83294971 GCA_963931805.1 Microdon myrmicae
TGTCCTAACCGGGTTGCAAGGAATCGAATGCTTTGTTTATCTGGATGACGTGGTCATATATGGAAAAAACCTAGAACACTATAATGACAAACTCCGGAAAGTATTCGAGCAAATTAGATATCACAACCGCAAGTTGCAACCGGAGAAATGCAAGTTCCTCCAGAAGGAAGTAGTATATCTGGGACATGTTTGTTCCGAAAAGGGGGCAATGCCAAATCCAGACACGACAGCTAGTGTCAGGGATTTCCCCATTCCCAAAACGGTAAAGCACGTCCAATCATCTCTAGGCTTGGCGAATTACCATAGGAAATTTGTTCAAAATTTCTCGAGGATAGTACGCCCCTTAACAAATTTGTTAAGGAAGGACGTCAAATTCACCTGGTCAGACAAATGCCAACAAGCATTTGATAACATAAAGGAGTTATTGGTCTCGCCGCCACTGTTAATCTATCCAGATTTTACCAAACCCTTTAATCTGACCACGGATGCGAGCAACGAAGCACTGGGTGCCGTACTGTCGCAGGGCGAAATCGGTAAGGACCAGCCAGTCGCATATGCCAGTCGAACCTTGAATAAGGCGGAAAAGAACTACTCTACGACCGAGAAAGAGTTATTAGCCATTGTTTGGGTGACTAAGAATTTCCGTTGTTATTTACAAGGGAGAAAATTTAATATATACACGGACCACAAACCGTTAAAGGGAGTATTCAACGTGAAAGACCCCACGTCACGTTTACTAAGGTTCCATCGCAAACTACTGGAGTACTGTGGGGCTTTTCAGGGCCCGAAGAGCCATACATCGCTCGATCCTCACTATTCCAAGCGATGCGACTTACCTCGAAGTCGAACCTTCAGCAAGGTTACGTAACCTTGCTACGGCATTAACCGCCAGCCAGATTGCTGGAATTAATTCAGTTACCCCAAAGGATAACTGACATAAATACCTTTTAGGCAGCTTACCTTTCTTTGGGGGTTTTCTCCAAACCCCTTTTTCTCCACCACCATACCTGAAAACATTAAGTCCACGGCAAAGATTATCACCTAGCCGTGGCATCGAAAATTTCACCCTCGGGCATGCATTGCACCCAGTGCATCTCGTTCCCATGACCTTATGCCATGGAAACAAAATCATCACGGAGTTCCTAGATTACTCGTTTTTATTGTTTGTCCATGGCACCCCTAGCATGCCGCTACCAGGTCTCATCAGTTTGCCACCGCCGACAAGGTTTCGGCTGATGCAAAGCAAACATTCACCAATTACCAGCAATAGCTGGTTTCCTATTATCGGTCTCCACCGATCAGGGACCGCAAACAAGCAACGAATTGGATGCGGCCATCAAGTGTTTACTTTTAACATCTGGCAATGGCTGCACCCCATATTCGTTGCAATACCAAAACATAGCATTCGCACCACAGATTGTTTATGGTATACCAATTCCCTATTAACGGCCGCCAACCGTCGGCGGACCTGGGAAATTTCACGTCCATCAACCCAAATGTTGATTTATGGCCTCTCCTAGGGTGACCAGATCTTCGGTTTGTGTTGCTTTTACCCCAGATGGTTCGCTTTCCGGCAAGTATTACACAATCAATTGTGTACACAGCTGCAGGCCCATGCATTGTTTGTTTACTCAGGAGATGCAGTTGCGACGCTCGCATCCATACTCGATCACCGGATGATCGTATACGATGCATACACATACATGCGAAATGTATGCCATATTCCCCGGTCCAATCACGATTGACTGCCTCGAGTTGATCGTGCAGCTCCTTCCCTTTTACGGTTTTCTTTGCGATGTCTTTCTGTCTGCAGCGAATGAAAGTCAGTCAGATTAGAGTCGCCCAACTAGGCACCCGGGAGGTTGTCGCGTAGTATCGTAGAGAGAGTCGTTTTAATCGCGTTTGAAAATCAACTCAAATTCCTTCCAAATCGAGTTTTTCAGTGATTGTGTATTGTGACCTTTTTCCCTACGTACATATTAACTATATTGTGATAAATCAAGTTTTATTGATGACTAAACAGAATGCGGCTTTTATTGAACTCTCCGAGTGTACAAATGCGATATATATATGTATAATAACAATCAGTGCTTTAGTGTTCTGCCGTAGTTGTGTGTAACCGATTCGATTAATGTACTATAATAATAAAGGAAAACAATAAAAAGCAAAATTCCAAAACAATATCCCAGCGTTTCTTTCCTCATTTTGTGAACGGTTTTAGGCGGAATTCAGTGGAATGTTAGTGAACCCGCACCCGGGTTGGCGCAACAACTAATATACCCCACAGTACGACTACCAAATCGAATATAAACCCGGTAAATACAATACTAATGCGGATACCTTGAGTCGTATCCCGCAAATTTGCGAGGAGACTCCCACACTACCAAGGTGCAATGTACTAACACGCGCCCAAGCTAAAAAGTTAAGGGCAAGCGAAGGAACTCAGGATAGTCCAAATGACGATAAGTCCTCTCTTAACGAGGATCCCATTCCGGCCTGCACGGAAAAAGGAATGGAGATAACCAATCCTGAAGACATTCAGTTTCTACTCCGGGAATACCATGATCCTCCTTTGGGTGGACACCAAGGAGTGAGTAAAACGTACCACAAAATACGTAGAAATTTTTGGTGGAAGAACATGATGCGCGACATTAAACAATACATCAAAGTATGTAAAACATGTCAAACCATGAAATCTTCACCGAACATACGTATGCCCATGGTAATAACCGACATTGCAAAGAGGGCTTTCGACAAAGTATACTTAGATATAGTAGGTCCTCTTGATCGCACTCCAACCGGCAATCAATATATACTTACATTCCAAGACAACTTGTCAAAGTATATAGATTGCTACGCTCTCGCAGATGCGGAGGCAGAAACGGTGGCCACAGTCTTTTTCGACCAAATAATTGCTCGGTATGGTGTTCCGAAGCAACTGGTCACCGATCAGGGAAGCAATTTCCTAAGCAGTTTGTTTAAAAGCGTGTGCAAACTGCTCCATATTAAAAAAACTACAAACCTCAGCGTACCACCCACAATCGAATGGAGCCTTAGAAAGAGCCCATCGTCCACTCGTAGATTACCTGCGAAGCATTGTGGATGGGAATTCCCAATCATGGGACAAGTACCTGAGGACGGCAACATTCGTATACAACACCAATGTACACGAAGGTATTAAGCTTACGCCAATGGACTGTCTATTTGGGTTCACCCCGGAGGTACCGACGAGCATAAAGCAACCTCCGGAACCGGTATACAACCATGACAGTTACCATAAGCTATTGAAGTACAAACTTCAACATACGTACGAAATAGCAAGGCGTAACCTATTAACTTCCAAGAAGAAGTCGAAAGAGTACTACGACCGAAAGATACACCCATTCACGTTCCATGTGGGCGACAAAGTTTTAATATGGAATGCACAAAAACAAGGAAAACTAGCTCCCATATGGAGGGGTCCCTATAAGGTAGTGCAAATAAATAGTCCGGTAAATAGCCGTCCTTCAGGTAGGGAGAAGAAATGTGGTGGTGCACAATAATAGGCTAAAACTTACGAATAGAGGAAGCCAAAAGCAGACGAGACCACGACAAACAAGGGAAGATAATACACGGATCAACGCTACAGTTGATAAGTGAGTAGACAAGCTTCATTCCTCTTCTAAGAATGAAGCTATAACTATTTAACGGGGGAAGGTATTGTTAAGGACCGACATTGAGTTCAGGCCCCCCCAGAATCCACTAATCCCCCTTTGTTTCCTCTCTTTACCTGTAAACGGAGAATAACGCGCCAAGTAGCTAATTTGCATAAACTACTTTATGCAAACAAAGAACCAGATTTCATTCTAAATCCTAAGGTACTAGTCGGATGCATGCGAATAGACCCAGTATTTAAACCCAAAGTCGTTCCCAAGTTCCAAATTCGTCTAAGCCTAAATGAGCTGCAATTCAATATTCAAACGTGCACGCATCTACCGGCAGCCAGCCTACCTGCTCAGTTAGAGAAATTAAATTAAACGCCGGAGGAAGTTTTAGCTGAACAGGGGAGCAATCTATCAACGCCCCCTGCAACAAGTCACAGACAAGCAGCTTCACGGACGACCGCGCTCAACGGTAAATCAAGTAAGTCCTTCCTAATAAAATTATATTTACATTTAAATATATTTGTTATAAATAACACATAACATACCAATGCAACTCTGAGGATAGCCCACTGATCTAATTCGGTGAATGTAGTGATCTCAGAGTGCATTGAACTGTAGGAAGATAAAAATGGGAGGGAGTCGATAATGGCTGGTGTTATTCACTTGTCCATTAACTAAATGAATAAATGACTTCCAGTCATACTTCTTTTACAGGTAAATAGGTTGGTGGGGGGGACCGGTGATGCTTTGACAAGCTGTTAGCGGTCGAAATGGGGCTGAAATAGTGGATCACAAATCTACCAGTGAAGCGCCCCGAAATGAACGTGTGAGAAGGGAAGAAGAAGGTTTTATTTTCCGTTGAACCAGAGGGACTGATTTGCCGAAAGGGGCTTAGAATCATTGGAAAGTGGCAGCCTAAGAACGAATCTGCCGTGGAAAACTGAGAACTAACTTGCGGGAGGATATACAGAGATTCCTATTTAGTTCAAATTATCTGTTCAAAAATTATCACGAATTCTTTTGGGTTAGCCATCAATAAAATAAATGCTAAATTGTTTACGGATATTGAGGTGACGGCAAAGGCACCGATATCAGCTCAGTCATCAACATCACCCGGAGGACAAGAGGATTCCTCATCTCAATCATCAACACCATCAACGGGAAGACAAGAGGATTCCCAAACTGTAAGTACCCCCTTGAACTACTAAACTAAAATACCATTTCCCGACCTGACAATTTATTGCACTTAAATGTAACATTTATTGAGTGAAAATAAAATACGTTTTCCACAATTACAAAGTATCACACAACAAAATCTTACAATCAGGGGAAGAATATTCCCAACGGAGAAACAATTATTTAAAATTGTATTCGCCTACTGGGAACAACAATCCTATAGCAGGGAGCGCCTCAGAAATTCTAAATCCACATTGACACTGAGGCCAACACCAGCGATCGTAATTGAACAAGAAAATAGAACAATTGCGTAAAATGCCAAAGTTTAATTAGTGTTTATTATCAGATACTGCAATTGCAAAATTTTAAACTTGAACTCTAACTTGATTGAACGCAAACTAAAAAAAAACCTGTAATCTAGTGCGCCTTCTTATAGGCAGTCTCGAACGGTTTCTTTCGTCTTCTCCATCGGAACAGCAGATCTCGATGAACAAAAGCACCGTGATACAGAACAGGAAATTACCGTCGACCAATACACTGTTCTATAGAACCAGTGCTTTTGTCAATTGCCGTTGCCTGACCGATCACGCTATGTCGAGTGCACTGGGAAGCTAGTTCAAGCAACTTGGCACAAACGGCAACCTGTGCGACCGATCTCTGGTGCATACCCTAGGGCGGTAATACATGCGAAGTGATGAATTTCAGCTATTATGATGGCAGGTGAATTCATTTTTGAATATCAAGATGAATCGATTCTCTTTTTGTTATATCGTTGAGAAATTGATTCATCCTTGGTTGTTATTGTTGTTGCTTGTGCTGCAACAAAAATTGAAAATAGAATTACAAGAACAACACCAACAGAAAATTGAAAAAACAAGCCATCGTAGTCAAATACCATAGCAATTAACACAGCTTTACCAGTACTCTTCTCGACCATATCTTCAAGGGTTCGACTTCCCACAACAACCTTTTAGAAGGACCAAATATCCCGTAAGCACAATTGAACCAATTCGGACACAAAACAAGTTTTCAGTACGTTCCGATAGAAATTGTGGGGCTTTTCAGGGCCTGAAGAACCACGCATCGCTCGAACTCCACCATTATCAGCAAATACAGCTTACCTGATAGTAGAATTTTCGGCAAGATTACACAATCTTGCCATGGCATTAACTGCCAACCAATTTGCTGAAATCAATTCGGTTATCGCCACGGATAACCGACATGAATACCCCATAGGCAGCTTGCCTTTTTAATGGCTGTTCCAAGCCCTCTTCGAGCGGTCATACCTGGAAACATAATTCATGACAAGATTATCATCTTGCCATGACATCAACCCAGCATCAACCGAGCTTCCTCGACCGAACATTGGATGGCACATGTCCACCAACCCACGCTAACCTTTCCGTGCGTTATCTTTGTACCCATCCATTGTCCAAGAAGACATTTCGGGCTGCTTGCTGGCTTGCACATCTGCAAGCCAGATTTCCAACGGCATGTCCTATGATCTATCTTTCCAAAAGAAGAGAAGATCAAATTAAACATTGGCCTTCAGGCGCGCATATTTGTTTGCTTATCAGCATGACCGATTTTACGATCCGTTGCCGTATCTAGGAACGATCACCAGCATCGGCCATGAGCAGGAATATGTACCTAAGCAACGAGTAGCCACGATTCTTACGCTGGCTATCGAAGCTGCTTTCAACAATATGCACCCATGCATTGAATTGAACATGACCGAAATATGTTTACTTTAAGCAAACTAGCAACGGTCATATCCCATGTTTAGTTCGCTAACCCAAACGGATGCACATATTAGCGTTTGCCTGTGGGATTGTTTACACATTATCCCAAAACAAATTCCTGCCTTCGGAAAGAGTTTTATTGACTCACGTCAATCAAGGAATCTATCCCTTGCGGATGGCGGCAGTAAATCTTGCCCATACATGGAGCATCAGATTTGACCTGCGACATGTGTTTCTTTCTTCCCTTTCTTATTACCTTCGCCATGGTACGTCATGCGCTTGCCTTCCAGGGTGGATCTTTCCAATTTTCTTGGACGATGTCCATGGAAGCGAGCCAATGGAATCCGAGCGCTGATTGGCTACCCTTCGGCGGGGAATCCATTAGGAGCATGTTTGATGGATGTCGGTCAACAGACATTAGGCAGTCAGATCGCATCCCTTGTTGAGAGTGTGGGGGCTTTCTCTATTCTACATGAGAAACAACCCACAATTCCAACCAACATTTCCTACCTAATTTCGACCGCCTTTCAGCGCGTCAAATCAACCCCATTTCCCCCTACTTACCTGTTCACCTGCAAAGCATATTTCCACCAAGGACACATAGCTAAACTCATTGTACCACGGAGACAATGCATAAATGAGTTTAGCTTACCTTTTTTGCCATACGGCAACTCGTGTCCATGTCGATTAGCGACAACCAAATCCAGCCGGAAGAAGTTGTCGCATCATTGCAGACCCGCTTGGGAGATTTATCACCACATTCGATTGAATCACGTGATAATATTTCCCTAGCGTCACTTCGGCTTTTCTCCAGACACTTCATTCGCTGGGGATCAATGTTCTCTTTTTGCAGGTGAATATCATCAGCTTAATTTTCCTCTCTTTCTCAGTTCTGTCTTCGTATGGATCAATGTACACTGAACCCACCATACTACCGAATCAGGTCAATGGGTTCCGCTCAGAACTACATTGATTCATGCACATACAACCAAATCCACCCCAAGATAATCGTACAGCATGTTTCTGTTCTCTTATTGTCCCGCTCTCTTCGATCATCAGATTACCGATGTAACCTACCACACATCGAAGGACGTGTCAATGAGAGAGCAGAAGTATGTTCTCTTTTGGTTGTATCCAATTTCTTCCCTTTTCAAGTCAGTCGATTAACGTGTTTAATCAAGGGAGGTGGTGTCGCGAATTGCCACCGCGTGTGCATGCTTATGCACACGCTCGTCCGCGGACATCCTACACTGTGAAATAAGTCGTTTCAACCAGTACGTTGTGATTGTAATTATTAGAAATATTATCTGAGTTATGTGTTGTGTGACCGCATCGGAATGTTCTCACTAGTGAATATTTTCAATAAATTAAAACGCTTGCTGCCAGTGCTATCTGTTATCTTTTTTATTGATTACTTTGGTGTCTTAACTCACTTATTCGAATTAGACTTCAATCGTTTATTTATCTATCCACTCGAAGGAGATTTCGTCCAATATGCGCATCGGATTCGGTACAACCAGGAAGTGGACGTACGTCCCATAAATGTTTACAATTACACATTCTTCAATAAAGATGAACATTTCCCACGGATCGATGGGAGGTATAAGGAATTCGTGCCGTACGTCGGCACATCTACCCTTATACCCCCACAAGAGCACTTGCGCTTAACTCATTAACATTATTTCAAGTGCGTACACGCACGCGGAGTCCGGGAGTCATCACCACAATTGTGTTTTCTATTTATAGTCGTTGCCCGCGAAATTGAATTGGTTCACCAGTTCGCCAGGAGTCTGCGTTTTGTGATCAGTGTTCATTTTATGTAACTTTTGTAACCAGTGTTCGTATGGATATTCACGTGGTTTTACGTAACTTTTGTAATCAGTGTCCGTAAGGATATTCACCATCAATAAAAATCATCACCATACAAACAACAGTGTTTTAATTTTCAGTGACGCGCAGCGGAGTTTTGGACACTTTAATAAAAGTACTTACCAGTGATCAATCTGTGGTGTTGTGCTCAACCTGCGTCCGTGCTGAACGCACTAGCATAATTAACCAACAAGATCACCAGTAACTGTTATATCATTGCCTCTAGCACCTCAAAGAATTAGGCCCGTTGATGCCGCCGGTTTAATTGGTCAATCATTGAGTTAATTTTGACGAGTGTAGTGGTCTTTGGTGTATGAATTGTACGTTTTCGTTAAACAAATAGAAGCTATTCCGTTTATTAACAAAGTCAGTGAAGACGACCAATGTTTCGTCGCTCATAATTTTTTTTAACAAATACAACGAGCATTTATTTAAATAAAGTGTTATATTAATTAATTAAATTAATTATATAATTAATTAATTAATTAATTTATTAATTTATTTATTTATTCATTCATTAAGATATTTATTTATTAACATCACACGAGTATACAGTAAGCCACATTCCGAATCAACATTTTATTGAAGCTTTTACGTTTACCAAAATAATTATACATACCGACATATGAAGTAGTTTCATCTGCATTACGACTTCAAATGTGTAAAATGGTGAGAGCAAACCAGTGTTCGGAATATACGAAGGGTGGAACTGGGGTAACAGAACAAACAGTAATTCTGGCATCCAACAAGTTCATCCCAACCGGCCATGTCGGTTGGGGTGAGTGCTCTAATCAAGTGGCCAAGCTGAGAGAGTATTTTCCCTCTTCATTCGACCATATACCCCACAAAGCGCACGTCTTTAGTTACGACTACTGGAACGCTGGCATTTCCGAGCTTCTTTTTTGTTTACACATCCGGTTCTCAGAACTATTCGGCCTCTGCCCGGCTGTAATGCATTGCTAGGCGGTACGTTAAACATTTATTCCATTAAGTGAGAACCCCCTCGAGCCACATTACCCAAAGCCGGTTTGAAAGTGCAAAACAAACTGATTTTGTGACAAGTACTGAAGTCTAAATACACGGTATAGCTCTTTCAATTTACGGACGTTAACATGGAGCAAACAGATACGCGTCCAATTCCATTCAGATGCGTACAATGCCTACGAATAATTTAAACGACTTTGACCTGAGGCCGGAGCGTATACGGACTAAGCAAATCATTTTGAACAGCGTCATCTGCACTTAGCGAAGGATATTGCCGAATATCCAATTTGCACGAACAGACACATCAATGCAACTGTGAGAATGAAGATCCTTTTTGGGCAAATGATGTAGTAAATCAATAGCGAAAACGCCAACATTTTCAATATTCATTTAGAGTGCGGCTGTCGTCCTTATTGCGGCAACGGCTGCCTCAATGACATTTGCAATTTGAATGGGATTCGGAATCGACTGAAATGGATTGGATTGCTGCTTCCGAGTTTATTCGGGCTCCTGGTTTAGTTGGTGATTCTTTTGTTTCGCTGTCAAATCAACGTTGAATGCGCGCTGAAGTAGTAATGCTATTCGGAGATTTTGTTTGCGTCATTAGGAAGCAGTGATGTGAAAAGGCAAGAGCCAGTGACAATAGTTTCCAGCTGAATATCACCTTTTCCCATACAGAGAACGGTGGATTCAACGTTTTTGGGGTGGCTGTTGTGGCTTCTGTTTTGTGCGTTTGCCATTGACCAAAATTAATAAAGTTGAGTGCGTGCAGCCATGTGGCGGAACGGCTCGTAAGTTAGTTGATGGTACTTGGTCTCAAATTACTTTTCGAGCAGTATGCGTCTGGTTTTGTCATTTCTGTTTTATTTCCTCTCTTATTTATTGTTGTGCTTGGGCTGTTTCAGGGTTTAGGTATCATAAAGTCTCAAGTTTAGTACTTGGGGCTAAAGCCTATTGAACACACGTCGGGTCACATAGCTGGACGATAATCATGAAATTCAAGTTGAAAGTTTCTTTGTGTTCGGGTTATTGTATATAAGTACACTAAATGTACAAACGGTCCAGTTAATTTCTCTTCGTGTGTTTTGTTTTTAACAATGGCTAACCTGAAGGAACATTAACAAGGCACGATAATCAACAGGCATTATAATCACAAAATTGCTTCGGTAAGGGCATTCAATTTGTTAATTGCCTGTGTGGGTTGACTGACTGAATTGCATTGGGAAAGCGGAATAATCGATTCATGGGTTGACAGAGTCAGAACAGAATTGCGTCGGAATCCCTAAATCCTCAGGATAATTAAAATTACCTGCCTCTTCTTCCGGCTGACATCATATGACAGAATATCCCAGCAGATGACACAAAAATGCATCGTGACATCTCTTAAATACATACAAATTACCATTGCGCTCCGGATTCAGCCTTATTTTCATTGCAATGACCCAAATAGACACTTGCAAAAAAAAAAAAAGGAAAACAGATCAGACACCATGTTTGACACTATTCTTATTGATATTCCGCAAAGCACTTGGTGAGGGCCATTGCTTCGAGACTAATGCATTTTTAAAAGCTTACACAACAGGTGCAACCGGGTACGATGTTCCCTTGTTTTCTATGCCCACAACTATTAATGTTGCATGCCGATGTGTTGACTAAGGGAAACCTTTTTATTGGGTTTGCCTCTTTCAAGTGGAGATGTATAAGAATGCACAGCCAGCACAGGGCATCCTTAACGACGGTAGAAAAATGCTCCGTGCTCTTTCGTCTGTCTATGTCTATTTTCGTTTTCACTGTCTCAAATGGATGCATTAAAAATTCATTTCTTCTTCCATCGTAGAGGACTTTCTGAGGCTAAGGTTGAAAAAGCAAGTAGCTGGTAGATGAGTCAAAAGAACGACGAATCGGAATAAATAATAACGTCCTAAGAGTAAATAATACACTTGCAACGCTTTCCCCACTTTATTCAAATGCAATGTGGCAGATTTTTGAATTAGAAGTGTGCCCAAATTGGTTTTATCCTCAACTGTCTTTGGTGTTCAAAATTCTCCGTCTACTGCAAGTTTACAACATACCCACGATCTGCATTCCTTAAGTCGTGTTCAACATCCTTACCGGTGTAGCATTCCACTAAAACTTTCATCAATCGCGCGAAGGTTTTCTTTCTTTCCGTGTTTCCTTTTTAAAATCTACATGCAGTGAAATGATGACTTTTGCACTCTAGAATTTTTATCCAAATAAAAAATTTATTGGATCCTTCAATGGCTGTGTGTGTGTTAGAATCTGTTGGTCCTTTATCGCTCTCAGACATGAACTTCATCCATTGGCAAAGCTTCCCCATTTCGGTTGGTTCTATATTTATTTTTATTTTTATTAATGATTTCCTCTGGCACTCGTCTGGGAGCTGCTTTGCACAAGAAAAGTGCAATTTACTCCGGCAGGGAATAATGTGAATTTGAGAGCTGAGATTTGATTTGTTCGAGGGCATACGGTTTTCTTTGGGGACGAGTTTCTAGTTTAATGTAGGCATGCGGGAATAAGGGACAAATTTGATTGGTAGTTCCCTGGGGTTGAACTTGAGAAATCGGAATGGATATTTTAATTAGAGTAAGTTTAGGATTGAATAGGATTGGCAGCCGTAGTGTGTTAGCGTTTAATTATTTAATACGTTGACTGGCCTTTGGAAATAGGGGCTTTAACAACCAGAGTTGAAATAAAACTATTTTTCTATATTCCTGAATGATTTGGCTTTGATTCAGGTTTTCACACGTACACCATATTGAATTACAAATACATAGGATACCCTTAATTTTCAATACACTGCAAAATTGTGAAAAGTGAACGGCAATAAAGTATAATATTAAACCAATGTACGAGACATGTGTAAAACCCACCAGAATTTTTTTCTTATAACAATTTATTTTAATTATTGCTTTTTATAGTTTAATCGATTTTGTCTCCTTTAAATGTGACACATGTGCCATCGTATTTCTAATTTTGAAAACACTTCTGCAATTAAATTTTCAGTAAACTTCAGCGATTCTGTTTTTCTCTTATCGACGATAGCCAAACATTAATTGCCTGTGGAACGAAAACAAGTCATGTGGGATATGTGGGGGTTCTTTAAAACACTTCCAAAGAACCACCCATTCCCACTTACCTGGCAACTCATTCTAGTTGCCTGCGAATGAGCAGGGTTAGCTCCTCAGCATCACCTTCTACTTGAAAACATAAGATGGTAATCTTGCCGTGGCCTCAAATTTTCACCTCAGTGTAGTGCTCTAAAAAGTCCTACCACATTTTCCCCCCATTCCTAATCCAAATCCCAGCAATAATAGGCTAAAACGTATAATCCTATCAAAACCCACAATAACCCAAACATGATATAAAATTCGCAATAACCGAATCAAACATTCGTTTATATCCTAACAATTGCCCCCACGGCATAATTTAATCTAAAAAACCAAATTAAAATCAAATTCGCAATAAACGAATCTAATATTCATTTATTGTTCTACATTTGCTCCACGGCATTATGAAAATTCAAAATTCAGAGATCAATATCTCTATCTGAAAATTTTCCATTCAGGAAAACAAACAAAAAACCAAAAGCAGATACATTCCCATATCTGCGCAATATTTTCGTAAGAATTCAAGAAATTGAATTCTTATCTAAAGTAAACACTGAGCATCTCGCTCAGGATAACAAAATCGGGATTTTTGTACGAAATTGTACACTTTTGAGATACAAATCTCAATCTTTTTTCCTTTATAGAGGAATAGTGGAGTGATCTCCGGGCCGCAGTTAAACCTTAATAATTGTCCCGGAAGGAGGTACACCAAAAGCAGTATCCTAATATTCATTGTACCAGACGGCAGTATCTGGATGTTCATCGTGCCGAGAAGAATCCGAAATAAATAAAAACTTGTAGTAATTAAACCTAGTTTTCATTTTGACCAACCCCCATTTCAAGCAACCCCAGCGGAGACGAGGTCTATGAAAGCCGAAAAAACGGCAGGACCAAACTGAGGACGTTGCTCTTCCCTCAGGTATATGAGGAAGCACGGCAACGGTCCCTTTGTAGGGCGGTTTTCTCAGGAGCAGGTATAATAAAGATATCATACGTCCTTTTAAGGACTAGGAGACGCTTCCTAAAAATAAAAACCCCTACAAGAAACACAACATCGGGACATGCTTGCATCCAACGCACCATGTTCCTGAAATCTAATTCGGTTACCTTGTGGGGGTTCTCTATTCTACGTGGAGAACCAACCCACAATACCAACCACAATTTCCGCCTTATTTCGACCGCTTTCAGCGCGCCACACTAACCCCTATCCCACCGTTCGGTTTCACCTGAGAATCATTGTTTTCCCAAGGGACGCATAGCTAAACTCATTATCCTATGCAGATAATGCATAATTGAGTTTAGCTACTCTTTTGGCATACGGCAACTCCATCTTGCTAGCCCATGAGATTTCCATCGGACATCACATCATGTCGGTTAGCAACAACAAGTCTAAACGAACGACGCTGTCGCATCATAGCAAAATCGCTGGGGTTATTTCGGCGTCTTAGAGTCTGGTTCTCACGCTGATTATTTCCCAAGCATCAGCGGCGTCCTATTGACCTTTCTTCAGATCATCCATTCGCTTGGCATCAATGATCTCTTTTCGCGGGTGAATAGCTCCAGCTAAATTTTCCTCTCCTCCATAATTCTGTTTCCATACGGTTCAATGCTTTCTGAGTTCACCACAGCCGTAACACTGTGGTAGTAGGTCATGCTCAGAAGCTGCATTTGATACCAGCACACACAACCAAGCCACCTCGAGATCACAGTACATCGTGTTTCTGTTCTCTCATTCTCGACGTTCGTCAATTATCAATTAACCGATACTCACCATACTTTGACGGGCGTGACAACGAGAGAGCAGAGGCGTGATCTCTTTTGGTTGTCCTGTGTGCAAAAGATAGCATACAGAATTTCACCCCCAATTAGTCAGTCGCTATCCAATCTCCACCGTGCGAAGTCACGCCGCCCGGAGTGAAATTTAATTACCGGATTTTCAGTCAGTCGAATATTGTCATTGCGCGAATATTGTCGAAGCACCAAAGTGCACTAGTTAAATCGGAATCCGCAATTTGCTATTTAAATTCGTTGCTTATAGAACAACTAGAAAAACATTGCAATAAAATAATAAGTATATAAATATAAGCTAATCCAAATTAAATTAAAATAAAGAACATAAAAAAACAACAAAATAAAACAGTGTTTACGTTTCCTTTTTCCTCTGTGAACTATTTTTGACGGCGTAAGTGTTGGCGGGTGAAGTGAATCCGTGCCATACGTTGGCAATTATACCTCTACCCCCACAGCCTCGTCATGTAACTGACATTAATCCCCTAACATTTCAATGCGCATCGCTGAGAAACACTTTCACATACACGTGCATGCCATGTTCACCCTTATGCCTTATCTGCGAAACCATCGGTCGATCGTTCAAACAACAATCCGTTGGTCCAGTAGACACACCGACCCGCGTACTTGTTGACACAGCTGCAGCGATAGTCTCCCTACCATTCGGTAATTAAATATTGCCCCCATATCCTTAGGTTCGCAAAAGCCACAATCAATTACTCAATATCGGCCACCAACCATTCGTAGAACTGTATATGAACATGATTGCTACTTAAGCAATCATACCCATGTAAGCAAACACACAGTAGTCTCACTATGTTTATTCTATTTACCAACCACTGGTCCATGGCCACCCTGGGCGAGACGTATGCTTGCACATCTGTAAGGCAAATTCCTCGCCATTGTACCCATGTACCAGCACAGTCATGCAAACAAACTCCAAATCTTCCGTGGACCTTTCGTCACCGAATAATGTATCGCCTGTTTACTTAGGACACAGAGACCTATTTCATACTCAGGCGTTCACCACGATGATTTATGGCAACAATGCCTGCAGCTCCTTATGCTCGTTCCTTGGTTTGAATAGGTACAGGACCGATCGTTGTCTGTATTGCAGGCGAAGGCGCCTCGTACTTGTCCTATACATTCGCCAGCGTTATATGAAAACAAAAATAATAAATTATAACACGGACGCTAAGACAGCACTGACTTGCCTCTGAAGGATACCACACTCGACTTTTTGTTTAACGTGGAGGCCCGACTTGCACCCACGGAATCTGTTGAACGATTGATTATTTTAACCGAAGCGACAGGATACCAAAAATCCCACCCATCGCTTCGGCGATCATATAAGGGATGATCTTCCTTGCATTTAGTCCAGCAAAAAAAAGGGGTGAAACACACACACGATGATCGTCTCTGCAGCTCATGGGGTGTGTGTGTCCACAAGCATGCGGACCGTGGATCGATCAAATTCACAAGGGGAACATTAGCTAGCATGGTAGCAGCTGGTGCAAATATCTCGACATTGAGATTAAGGTGTTTACACGATCAGCGGCTGCGTAAAGCATTTATGCTGATCGTGCACATCTTGGCGGCATCTCCACGTAGTCGAATTCTCGATGGTAATTTTCCATTTAGGAGAACTCGACTTCCTTGGGCGCTCAGCCGTATGCCTTAATGTATTTGTCGGTCGTATGACCGACCGATGTGGGCATGTATGCAAAAGGAAAAGATAAAACATCTCCTGCATGTGTGTGGCTGACGCGTAAGGATATATCTCATTGATATGGTTCGGGCAATGTTGGTTGCTAGATGGTGCAACCAAATTGCTATTACTTGTGGAAGATACTCACTATTGCTGGTGGAAATCGATGAGAGACATGTGTACTGAATAGGTTTGGTTCATGTTGGTTCCATGGTGATGCAACCAAATTGCCTATAAGGAACATCTCTGTTTGATGCTGATGGACTTTGCATCAGCGAATATTGTGATTTTACAGCATTTCAGGCATTTATGGTACAAACTATGTAAAGGTAAGTACGCGCTTTCCCTAGGGCGAAGTTGGATGTCGAGCCTGTAAAAGGCGAGCGGTGACGTTATTGAAACCGACACACTCGTCGATAGGGATAATGGAGTGAGGTGAGAGTTCGGGTAATGGCCACCGTCAGGCCTTCTAAATTACTGATCACGAAACCAACATGCGCGCCCTTTTATACTCTGTAGCGACAGAGATTTGTTAAGAAATGTACTTAATAATTCCAAGAGGCACAAACAAGATTTTGTGTGCTTCAATTGGAATGGGAATTTGGTAGAACAAATTCCCGGAAGGAGAAATCATGAAATGCCTTTAGAATTAGGCATTTCATAATGTTAATGGTTATTGGGAATTGAATCAATGCACGACAAATGGAGTTTCGGTTAAATTTGTCATGCATATGATTCAATTGGGGAACATGGTTGTGATTATGGATAAATGGTAGGGTAATTGGGAATTGAATCAATGTGCGACAAATTAACTTTTAGTTTAATTTGTTGCTCGTATGATTCACTATGGGAACAAGACTGGGATTATAGGTGATAATGGGGATTGGCTGGGAGCAGTGATTTAGGCTTACTACACAGTATTTAGAAGGAAAAGTTATACTGACATCCGAATTCCGAAAAACTCCCGAGATTGTCAAACACTACTGAATGCAGGACTTCGCCTGGAACACATCAACTCCAACGAGGAGCTAACATTGATTGATGATCCGCAAAAGAGAAGAAACGTAATTGGTGGCTGTTTCTAGGTATTGTATAGAGTGAATGAACTCGTTTATACTAACCGGGACCTCGAAAATATGGTTCTCAAAAACTGTATTTCGATTCCCAATGAGCGTGACAATTGGCATCTTGAAAGTCGAAGTTTCACTATCTTTAGTGAAAACAATAGACCGTATTCCCCTCTAAGAAATCCGAACTCGAGTACGTTTGTGCACAAGGATGAACTCACGGACATCCTTAGTTCCATTATTGGGTTGTACTACATGAAATGTTCGATTTTATATAACAGTAAAAATTTAAAAGCCAATATTATTTTTCTGTAAATTTGTATTCAGTCAAAAAAAAATTGGGATCTATGACATTCTCCCAACGTGATCATCATCATCATCGGCACTACAACCGGGATCCGGTCTTGGCCTTATTTAACAAATCTCTCCACCGGTCCCGATTTCGAGCCGATGTCATCCGGTTTAGCACTCCCAGGCTCTGGGCGTCCTGGTCTACGCCATCCCTCCATCGCAGACAAGGTCTGCCGCGCTGTCTCCTTCCATACATCCTGCCACAAAGGACTTTCCGGGCAGGGTCCTCTTCGCTCATTCGAGCTAGGTGTCCCGCCCACCGGAGTCTACCGAGCTTGATTTTTCTTACAATATGAGCTTCAAGGTAGATTGCGTACAACTCATGGTTGTAGCGTCTCCGGAATCGTCCTCCCTCACATACGGGGCCAACAATTCTCCTTAAGACCTTTCTCTCGAACGCGGCCAAGAGTTCAGAGTGCTTTTTATTAAGCACCCAGGTCTTGGATCCATACATGAGTACTGGTAAGACCATTGTCTTGTACAGTAGTAGCTTGGATGTTCTGGATAAATTTCGGGATTTAAAGAGCCTTGATAGACCATAGTAGGCTTTGTTGGATTTAATCAGCCGTTCGCGTATTTCTTCTTCCATATTGTTATCGGCTGATACTATTGACCCAAGGTAGTTAAAGGATTGCACTACTTCAAATTCGTGCTCCACTACCCTGATAGTTTGACCAACGTTAGGTCTTCTCTTCGCAGAAGTTGCCACCATGTACTTGGTTTTTCCCTCATTAATGCGCAGTCCCAGTTTTTGTGCCGCCTGCTCGATCTGGGTGAAGGAATCCTGTACCGCCGATTCGGTTCTACCGATGATGTCGATGTCATCTGCGTAGGCAAGTATCTGGCTGGACTTGGTGACAATAGTCCCTCTTGTTGTAACGCCAGAGTCACGGATTGCTTTCTCCAACGCCAGGTTGAAGAGGAGGCAGGCCAGACCGTCCCCTTTTCGGAGTCCATTATAGATGTTTATTGGTTTGGACAGCAATCCCGCTACTTTTACTTGACTAGTTACGTTGGTCATGGTCAACCTACAAACTCGTATCAATTTATTTGGAATGCCGAATTCTCTCATGGCATTATATAGTTCTACCCTGGCTATGCTGTCGTAGGCGGCCTTGAAGTCTATAAATAGATGATATAGTGAAATCTTAAATTCCAGACATTTTTCCATCGCCTGCCTAAGGGTGAATATCTGATCAATTGCTGATTTGCCTGGGATGAAGCCACACTGATATTGACCAATGATGGCTTTAGCGTATGGGGATATCCGGTCTTGTAGGATAGTGGAGAGTATCTTATAGGCGGTACTCAGCAATGTTATACCCCTATAGTTGCTGCACAGTGTGATATCTCCCTTCTTATGTATGGGACAAATTATACCACGATGCCAATCTTCCGGCATCTCCTCTTGCTCCCATACGTGCAACACGATCTCGTGAATTGCGTGATGTAACGCTGTCCCTCCTTGTTTGATCAGCTCAGCTGGTATGCCATCAGCTCCAGGAGCTTTATTTGATTTTAGCTGTCTAATGGCTTTTAGTGTTTCCTCAATGCTTGGTGGCGGCAGCATTTGGTCCTGGTCTTGCATTGGTGGAGCCTCCAATTCTTCTGTGAGCTGACCATTTAGCAATTCATTAAAGTGCACTTCCTATCGCTCCAGAATGCCTTCAGGATCGGTGATCAGATTACCCTCTTTATCCTTGCAGTAAGTGCAGCGTGGTGTGTACCGCGCCATACTGCGGATTATTTGGTAGAACTTCCGCGCCTGGTGCGGACCTCGCTCTCTACTTTTCTCTATTTCACAGACAAGGTTGTTTGCCCAGGCACTTTTCTTTTGTCTGTGAAGTCTTTTTTCAGTTCTTCTGAGCTCTTTGTATTTCTCCTCGCGTACCCGCGTCCTATCACTCTGCTGCATTGCCCGGTATGCAGTATTCTTACGTTCAGTAGCTAGTTTGCACTCATCATCAAACCAGTCGTTCCGATCTCTACGACTACTGCCTAAGATGGAGTTGGCAGTACTAATGACTGTATTCTTAAGGCGTGTCCATTTCTCTTCTACGCCCGGCATTCTGGGCCCAGGACTTACTCTCCCTCCGTCGAGCTCTTCGAGGGCGAGTCTTAACGCATGATCAAAGGTGTTGCTGGTGTTCTCATTGCGTAAGGCAGCCGTGTTGATTCGAACCTGATCCGTGGATGCAATACGTCTCCGTAAGGCAATCCGCGCTCGGAAAACTGTACCAACAAGATAGTGATCCGAGTCGACTTTGGCACCTCGGTACGTTCGTACCATCATCAGGCTCGAAGAGTGGCGGCGATCTATCAACACGTGGTCAATTTGGTTGCGAGTGGCTCCATCAGGTGATACCCAGGTGGCTTTGTGGATATCTTTACGCGGAAACCTGGTACTCGCAACGACCAAGTTTTTCAATGCTGCCAGTTCGATGACTCGTAGTCCATTGTCATTAGTGTTCTCATGCAAACTATGGGAACCTGCGTAGTGCCTGAAAACCGGCGCCCGACCTATTTTCGCATTCAAATCCCCAAATTTCACATCGTATCTTGGGCAGGCATTCGACGTTCTCATAGTATTCTTCTTTTTCGTCGTCAGGGGACTCCTCTGTAGGTCCGTGAACGTTTATGAGGCGTATGTTTTTAAATTTGCCTCGCACGCGAAGAGTGCATAGCCTTTCATTTATTGCATTAAAGCCGATGGTGGCAGTCTTCAGTTTTTGGCTGACTAGAAAGCCTACCCCGAGCACATGGTGTTTTGCGTGACAGCTGTAATAAATGTCATACTCTTTTCTTTGAAAAACACCACTCCCCGTCCTTCTTATTTCTTGTAATGCTGTTATGTCAGCCTTATATTTAGACAGGGCATCGGCTAGTTGCTGTGCAGCTCGAGCTCTGTATAGTGAGCGTATGTTCCATGAAAAAATCCTTAAATCGTTTAGCCGTTTTCGTTTCCGTGGTCGTCGTCGTGTATCCGGTCCATATCCGAGGCTTGTTAAATTTGCCATAATAATTCATTTTTACGGGCCTGGTTATTAGCCTTGCGCCAACCTTTCTCAAGATGTCGCTGCATGCATTGGTTCACTACTTGGCGGGTGCCAAAGTAGATATCGAGGGGTGTCACGTGGAGACTGCATGTCAACTTGGATTGAACAGGGACAAGGATCGTCCTGGCCTTCGCCGGGTTGAAGGCAATCAGAGACTTTGCCCTGTATGTTCGCACCCATCCCCCCTCTCCCAACGTGATACAAGCTTAAATACTCCTTTTTCGTAGAGGTGCTGACTTATTCAGGCAACGAAATCTTGAAAGGCTTTTGTAACGTCTGCTTCGTTCCGGAAGACCTTCTGCCGGCAAAATGAATCCAGATTGCGGAAAAGATTTTAGTCCGTTGGGGAAATGTCAGGAGAGTACGGTGGATGCAGAGGAATTAAAATCCCAACTGCAACAGCTTTTGCACCGTTATTTATGAGGTATGGGGTCTACCATTGTCATGCAAAAGGATCGGCCCGTGCCTATTGACCAACGCAGGTTGCTTTTCAGCCAATATGTCGATTTTGCTTGCAATATGTCGATTTCCTCACCATATTTGTTAGCGTTTATCGTTTCTCCTAGTTGAAGAAATGAAAAGTGGATTTCTTTCGACGTCCACTAAATTGTCAACATAACCTTTTTTACTCGGTGCGCGTGATTTCCCGATCGTAGCACAATCGCTCGTCTACGGATGATATACTTACAGGATAAATCAGCGGAATTCCGGATTTTTCCTGTATACCAGGTTTACCGGTATGAAGTGTGCGTTTTAATCAAACACCAATTTTAAATAGGAAAGGAAAACCATTTTATTCGAAGTATTGGCCATTGTTTTCTACACATTTCGATCACCTTTCTGGCAATTTGGGGATACCACGCCAATAAAACCGGTCGTCTTTTGAGGCAAACCATTCGGTTGGTTTCGACATCTTCGTAGGAATTGAAATGCTGCTCAGCCAATGCGTATCTTATCGATGAAAACAAATGGGAGTCGGAAGGAGCCAAGTCTGGTGGATACACCGGGTGGGGTAACACTTGACGGGCTTGCTGTATGACTCGGAGCATTATCATGCAACAAAATTACCTTTCTGTTTCTTGTGGCCCATTCTGGTCGTTTTTCGATCAATGCATGGTTAAAATTGATCATTTGTTGTCGGTAGTGTTCCGCATCAACAGTTTCGCCAGGTTTTAGAAGTTCATGATACACCACCTCCTTCTCGTCCCACCCAACATAGAGCATTGTCTTTTTTTCCGAACCGATCAGGCTTTGCAGTCGACGTTGACGCTTCTCCATAAATCCATTTTTCATCACCAGTCACAATTCGATGCAATACTGACTTCCTTTCGTGTCGTAGAAGCAACGTTTCACATGTGGTGTTTCGCTTTTCCATTTGCCTGTTTTCAATTCATGTGGCTCCCAGTTTCCACACTTTTGGATCTATCCCATAGCTTTTAAATGGTAAGAAATTGTTTGTTGTGCAACATTTAACATTTGTGGCATCTGCTTTTGACTTCAAGTGTCATTATGATCTAATATTGGTTGCAATTCGGCGTCTTCAAACTTTTTTGGTGGTCTTCCACGTTCTTCATTTCGCACATCAAAATCATTATCTCTGAACCGCTTAAACCATCTTTTGCATGTTGCTTCCGATAGAGCATGATCACCATAAGCCCCAACAAGCATTCGATGCGACTCTGCAGCACTTTTCTTTAAATGAAAACAAAAAATTAATGCTTTCCGCAAATCATCATTTTCTGGACAAAATTCGACATTTTTAACAGGATTAAAAAAAATTATGTTGTTTGTACAATGACTTGATGCCTACCAAATATGTTTGACAAATGTCATAGCAACCAAATAAAAAAAAAATAAGGGGTCGTTCACAACAAATTCTCCCTATCGATACATTTGTATCTTGATGCTCACTTCGCACCGGTAAACCTGGTAAGACCATTCATATCCAATTCAAGGAACGCCTCTGGTGAAAGAAAGCCATTGCGACGCACCGTCTCATAAAACAAATTATTTGGATAATAAGCTCCGAAAATTAGTTCATTAGACGAGCTTATTGCTCTCGCAATATGTCCTTTGCTTAGTTTGATCGGAAAATGATCCCGTCTCTTATCCCACCCTTATATAGGCTTCATTATACAAAGTCTTCCGGTGTTCGATATAATATGAGGCAAGTTCTGAGACACTTCCTTTCGAACACACGAATCTTTTCCGTCAAATTTGGACCCATGTTAAACCATACTGGGCAACCATATATGAGCATTCGCCTGATTAGCGTCATGTAGCATGTACTTTTTACCCCGCTGCCAAGTTGGCTACTGTGAAATAGCCTCCTTGTCATAGCAAACGTTTTTCTAGATATTGATCTAGCCATATGCCAAGGTATTTAACTAAACTCTTGGTTTCCAGTTTATCTCCGTGCGGTCCCACGATAACTAGCTTTCGCCAGTTTTTCCTTGTGTCGTTCGTGGCTTTATATAATGGGGTTCTTAATAGGATGGCTTCATATTTCTGAAAGCTGATCTTAAGTTTCCAGTCTTCGCAATGGCGCTGCACATTGTTGAAGTCTCGCTGTATTAAATTATTTATTATCTTAATTTTCGGAGCTATTCTGTAAATTGTTAGATCGTCTGCGTACGCAATAGCATGCGGAATTGCGTCTAATAAGTCACTAATGTAAATGTTAAAAAGTATCGTCGACAATACCGCTCCCTGTTGCAAGCCATTCTTGGTATTATAGGTTTTATTGGAGGACACTTTACCACTTTGGGCACGAACGTCCCGTCCTTTAACATATCATAAAGTACATATAGTAAAGTCTTATATATGCCTTGTCTGAACAGTTTGTAATATAACGATGTTGACTCTATAGCGTTTGAAATAATAGTGATTCGAACTGACGCTATGACAGTTTGAATCACCAAAAATTGTACCCAAGCGTTACACATCAGGCTACTGACCGTGTTTTGAATTTGATTTTTAAACTCGACTATACTCCATTGATGTGAATTATTTTTGTTATCGCTATGGTATACGGCTCTGATGTATTTTCTTATTCGATTTTCGTTCGGTGTTCTTCACTATTTTGCTTGTGAATTGTGTGTATCTGTTAGAGATGCCACAACTCTATAGCGGACAAATTGACATAAACGATTCGGCTTGGCATGCAAATGACTTCCTCAATGACCGCCAATATGGCTTTCGTAGCAACAGGTCCACAGGAGATATGATGGCGTACCTTATCCAAAAGTGGAGCCATTCAATCCACTACTTCGGAGAAAGCAAGTTTGTGCACTGGATATCTCGAAAGCCTTCGACAGAGTTTGGCATCCAGCCCTTATATCAAAATTATATTCATATGAAGTGGTCAATTCCCTAATCCAATGGATAAGAGACTATCTTTCTGGCAATCCAAGTGGTTCTTGATGGGAGGCAGATCAAATTTCCTCATCTTTATAAATTATCTCTTGTCCATTACCCACAATCCAATCCACTCTTTTGCTGATGATAGTTTGGCGGATTTGTATACTGTCCAAGTGTTCCGCCGAACACTGTTTACCGCCGAGAAAAGAATACACCAACGGAGCGAACACAGCACAAAATTGAAACACGAAAGGTTTTTTTTTCTTTTATTAATTTTGCTTTATTTCTTTCGATTTATTAAGGGTTATTTCAATGCCAAAACACACACAGACTTTAAAATTTGGTTGTCGCGATATGATCGAGGATGTAGTTTCGATGTTCATAGTTCTTTATCATTCTATCTGTATCTTTCAATATTCCGATTACTCGCGAAACTACACTCGCGGGCCGTTCAAGAATTAAATTAATGGCGCAACGCGGATCGACCTCCTCGGTAGGGTTCTCAGACTGTTCTCCTCGGAGTAGACTAATCTTTCTTTTTTAATTAATTTTTTTATCCATCTACCATTATCTTCCCCTCATCTGAAAAAGAAATTTCCTATCATAGTTTTCATTCTCTTATCTGAAAAAGAAATTTCCCATCTCGATTCTCATTTCCTTATCTGTATCCTTGTTCGAAGGATCGAGCGTACCGCCACTTCTTTCTCGATCCTATCATGGGCTTTGTTTGCGTTACCCATCTGGCTTACGACAACAGAGTTTTTGTGTGCTTCCGATGGGAAACAAAGGAACCATGGGATTTGGTTCGTAGATCTAATTTCCCAGTCATAAACATCTAGCGTGGGATAGGCGTGACGATGTTTATGATCGCAAGAATTGTTGGTCGGCGGGCAAATCGCTAGGCCTTTGTTTGCGCACGTGCGCTTGTCGGTTTGGGATCTTGCGAGGAATTTAGGGTGCTAGTTGCTATCAGCTGCATGAGGAGATTATTCTGTTTGTTTTCAGAACAATGCGTCTACTGGATGAATTGAATGGACGCATTGGATGTGTAACATTAAAGTATGACCTCTAATGCTAACGTTTAATATTTGAATATCAGAAAGTGTTTGTTTAAGGTTATTAGTAGTTTTCTCTTACTAGTTAGATTATTTATTATGATTTATTAGTCCCTGCTTGGGTGCCAAAATGTTATATCAAGAGTGTGAATCTCTGATATAAACATTTAATATTTGGTTATCAAAATGTAACACCTGAGCGTAACTCCAGATGTTATCATTTATTATTTAGTTATTAAATGTAGTTTTAATCATTGATTACTTACGGCGTTCGTGTTGTATTTGCTCTCTTCCCTGGATGGAAACTCTGACCGGCGGGCTTTCTTCGGTTTGTTTTTAATTGAAACAGATCTTGTTCTTCGTTTAATCTTCTTCTTTCAAATTTTATTGCTTAAACTTAAACTGTTCTATTCAATACTTTTACTTTTTTCAAAGGCTAGAAAACCCGCTGTACTTATGCAATGGGCCGCAGCCTTCTGCCTGATTATTACACTTCACTGCACTGCACTGCGCCTTCAACTCGTTTTGCTACCACTTTATATACTGTTTGAATCGCAAATAACGCAAATGGCGCATTTTTTTTTCCACCCAGCGCGTGCAGCCTATTTGGGGGTTATTCGCTTGTCACTCGCAGTTTGCAGTTTTCAATAATTATTTAATTTTTCTGCAAAAACTGCAGCGACAGAGATTTGCGCAATTCCATAATCGTTTAAAATCGTATTCGACTCGCAGTGGCAATGACCGAACCAATTACAGTACATTGCTTCACGTACGAATCGTATCGTACCATTAATTGCGACTTATCGCTGTGTTCACCACTTTCGCTGCGCTCAGCATTTCGTTGCCGTTGCGCTACCGTCTTTGCTAATACCGCCCGTGTCCCATATCGTGTAAAATATCGTGTTAACATATGTACCTGTAATATAACACCGTGTAGGTCTGGTTTTGCTTTTCGTAATGCGAAACGAAATGCAAGATCAAGTGCACGACGGATGGATAATTATCGCAAGGTATGCGATATGATTTCATTGCCCGTGGGGAAGGCTTTGCTTTCGAATGAATGCGAGCCTCAATTGTTTGCATGGTATGCAAAATACGAATTTTAATTGTTGGACAGGCGGGTATTGCATTATATGCAAAAAGCTTTGATTTAGAGGGAATCAGGTGAATGCTTTGATGTGATGGGATCATAGGAATTGATGATGGAATTGTTTTGATATGATGAGGCGGTGTAACATAAAGTGAGGTGTAACAGATGGATGCATTGAATTCAATATTAGGAAATTTTGAACGTTAAGTTCGATTGGTTTTTACTATTGAATTTAATGTTGGGGTATTTGGAATGTTACCTTTGTTTCAGGTGGAAGGAAGGACTTTGACGAACGTCTCTGTGGGCACGTGGAATGGATATAAGTGAGTATGTTCCTTGGTGGAACGACGATATCTCAGCCTAAAGAGGGTTGTGTGGTTCGTAGAACCGCCACAATAGCACATTGAGTTTCTCATACATTCCCGACCAAACTTTTCGAACGTCATTACCAATCAACAAGTTATGCTTAATATATTGAATTCCAACCTCAAGAAGGTATATGAATGGTGATTATCTAACTGAGTAGAATTCAATGCCTTTAAAACTTAGTGCTGCCTCTTGTCGTCAAAGGCGGCCCTCAAGTAAATATACTCTCGATTAACGGCACTTGCATTAACGAAGACAAGGAAATATCATTCTCGGCACTCGAATTTATTCGACTCTTAATTGGGATGATCACATATTCGAAGCTGCGAAAAGTGCGACCAAATGCATGGGGTTCCTTAGGTGGTGCAAAAAATACTTCACTCCATCTAACCTGGCCACCACAAGGGTGGACTGAAAAGTTTCCGACCTAACAAAGATACAGGACATTAATTCTTAAAATTAATATTTATTTTTCTACATAGACTCCGTGTAACTCTACACACTTCTCCAAGTGATGGTCCCATTTCTCAAACCCATGCAAATAGTACTCCGAGTTTTGCTCTGCAAAATAACTGTTCACAAAGGTGATTGTCCCCTCATTTGACGAAAATCTCTGTCCTGCGAGCGCAATTTTTAGATTAGGGAACACAAAAAATTGCTTGGGGTTAGGTCTGGCGAGTAAGGCGGAGGGCCAGCCGTAATTTGTGGATTTTCGCCATGGCAACCATTGAGGTGTAGACAGCGCGTTGTCTTGGTGAAATAGGATTATGTTTTTCTCCATATGTGGCTGTTTCTCCGCAATTTCTGCCTTCAGTTGGTCAAGTAATGATGCGTAGTATGCTCCTGTAATGGTTTTCCCTTTTTAAAGATAATCGAATAAGATAACTCCATGATTATCCTATAAAACAGTCCTCATCACTTTCCTAGCCGAAAAAACAGTTTTTGCTTTTTTTTGGAGCCGATTGCCCCTTTGTCATCGAAGATAGATGTTTTGACTGTATTTTTGTTTCGGGCTTATAATGGTGTATACAAGTTTCATCGACAGTAATTAATCGGCACCAAAACACGGACTTATTGCGTCAACTGCGCCAACAGAGCGTTGGAAATGTTCATTCGAACACGTTTTTGGTCTAACGTGAACAAACGCGGCAACCAACGCGCGGATAGCTTTCTCATGCATAAATCTTGATTTAATATGTGAAAAACACGTTGTTTGGACATTCGCATAACATCTGATACCTCTCTCACTTTAATTCGGCGGTCGTCTAGCACCATTTGGTGAAAATTAGCGATGTTATCATCAATTGTTCCAGTTTTTAGACGTCCCAAACCTTCATCGTCTCCCAAGCTTTCACGACCACGTTTAAATACAGCTGCCAAAAATTTCACTGTGGTAAATGGTGGTGCAGAGTCCCCATACACAGAGTCGAACTCACCTTTGTTTGCGTAGGCGTATTGCCTTTCAAAAACAAAAATTTGTTATGTAATTAAATTCGTTTAATTATTCATCATCATCATCGGCACTACAACCTGGAACCGCCCTTGGCCTTATTTAGCAAGTCCTGAGGCTTGTTAAATTTTCCATAATGATTTGTTTTTTTTTTCGGGCAAGGTCATTAGTCTTGCGCCAGAGGCTCCCCGACGGGGAATCGAACCCCGGTCTCCCGCGTAACTGGCGGGTATACTAACCACTATACTATCGAGGAGCCCGTTTAATTATTACCCCCTATAATAATTAACATCTCGTGCCTGCACATGTATATTCTTGCCTTCCCCAATACCCAAAACATCACTTTCCCATTACAATAGAATATTCCCATTTACAATAGTTAAATGATTAAAATAAATTAAAGCCCCTATTAAAAAACCACAATCATACTGAACATAGCCATATTCTCCCTATTAGCCATAGTCTCCCTATTAAGGACAGTCTCACTATTAGCCATAATCTTCCTAATTCCGTTTCCTCAAAATAGCAATGGTGGAAGCGGAACAAAAACGAGATTTCTCTCTTGTTCATTAAGTCGTGTGCGTGTGCGGTTCGATCTCCGGCCATTGTGAAAATAAGAGAAAAGAATTAGATTATTAAAAAATAAAAGTGCGTAAGGAAATTTAATCGTGTACGGACTTTCCATTTACATAGTTTATTCTGGAAGTTCTTCGTTAGAAAGTGTGGGTGCAAGAAATAAAAATTCGGAATTGAGCGTGTGACATAATAATCGCAAATATCAAAACTCGGAATTCAGCTTGTGACCTTGTGGGGCTTTTCAGGGCCCGAAGAGCCATGCATCGCTCGATCCCCACTATTCCAGGCGAACGACTTACCTCTCGGTCGAATTCAGCAAGGTTGCGTAACCTTGCTACGGCATTTACCCCCAGCCAAATCGCCGGAATTAATACGGTTACCCAAAGCGGATAACTGTTTTGAATTTCTGTTAGGCAGCTTACCTATTCTGTAGGGGTTTTCCTTCCAAACCCCTTTTTTTCTCCAGCACCAGAAAATTCAAGTCAAAATTTAAGTATTTTCAACACCTGGACATCGTAAATAAATCAAGTGGACAATACAATCATCGTCACACCAACTAAAATCGAAGTACCTGAACCAGTAGAACCATCTCTGTTTGTACAGTGTGAGTGCAGTAACCCCAACGCTGCTGTGTTTATCAACGGCACGTGAGGATCAACAGCATTCTGGATTCCCAGCAAAGCCCCCTTAACCATCAGCGCACTCGGTCAGCCGCCAATACCCAGGATTAAGCGCAAGTTTTAGTAAAAAAACATTCGTTTTCTTTTCTTTATTTTCTTTTCATTACTATAGTTTTTATATATCAGATTGTGTATTTTACTTTATATTAAGCAGAAATTAAGCATATACACCACTAATAGTAAGAGATATACATACCCATTTTCTTTTCTCTCTTGTGTGAGCTCCTTCTGAGCTTAAAAGTGTAAAGTTATTGGCTTCTCCTTCTGAGCAAGCATTAAGTACTAAACTTTGACGCAGTTGCCTAAAACCCTTACGCGCACGTAACTTTTATATTAAAAAAAGAACGAAAAAGCGAACTTAAGACAGAATATGAATTAATAAGTAAATGAAAATTTTCAATAAAGCACACGCCTACCCAAAACATACGATAAATTTTTCCTAAATAATATACTATATGCGCAAAATTTTTTTTTTTGTTTTCGTCTTTTTTTTTTTCTTTCCTTTTAAACATTTATTCTATTTACCTAATAATAGGCATTAAGTAAACAATAAGCTAACGTCTCTATGTTATTTTCATTAACCACAGATAAAAACTTGCAGTTTTAAAAACATAGCACAAAAGACAAAAAAAGATAAAATTCGACCGTAATTATAAAATTTTTTTTTTACCCATTTTTTTTTTATGCTGGTACAACCGGATTATTGTTGGATCGTTTAAATAAAAATTTCCCTGTATAATTTACACAATTTTGTATGGAAAATTAAAATCTTGTCGCAAATCCAAATCGCCACGCATGCTATTAATGATTGTTCAATTTTAAAACCGCATTTAATTTGCCTGAATACGGAATCAGCGTAAAATTGAAAAAAGAAAGCCACCAAGATTTTGAACCTAAAAATAACTTAGTCGTTTCCATACATTTGTAAACCCCTTCAGGGTATTGATTAACACACAACTCTCGGTAATCGCAGATACGACTCCTCCGACTCCGCGCGACCACTCTCGACTCCACTCGACCATCTTCGACGCCTTTTGACTATTTTGGCCTCTTTCCCCAACTCCTCGCGTCCTCTTTTGACTCTTTTACTTGGCCTCCTTTCACCTTTCTTCGCGTCCTCTTACGCCTTTAGCTCCAGTTTCGCGTCATATAACCTACAATGGTCAACACGAGAAACACCATGGCCAAAAAGGCTCAAGAACAATCCGAGCCTCTCGAATTCCACGACGCCTCCAGCGTCGATTTCCCTGCTGAGCAAGTCGATGCTGACCAAGACTTGCCGGCGCAATCTACCCCTCTGGCACCACTGGTTGCCCCCAGTGTCGTTAACCGACCCCAACCTTCCAACGCTCCCCCAACCTCTTCTAACACCACTAGTGCCGGCCAATTGGTGGATTCTGGCATTATCATGCCCACATCTCGCGCCGGCACCTCACAACAAACCCAAAGACCTTCAGAGTCCCAAGAATTCCACGATGCTTCCAGCCTCGGGAATGGGACTCGTCACCCTAATATAGGACTTCCCCCCTTCGATGAGGAGGACCCAGACCTTTGGTTTGCAGTGGCAGACCGCATCTTCCAGGCCTCAGCCTTGCACGACGAACAACTTCGTGCAGTTGAGCTGTTGAAAGTGCTTGACCGCACTCAACGACCGCATGTTGCACACATAATAAGGTCGGCCGGCCGCAACCCATATAGCAACATGCGTGAAGCTCTGCTCGACGCATTGGATGAGCCTGGAAGCGCGCGGCAACAACGTTTAGCCGCCGTAACCAACCTTTCTGGGATGAGACCATCTCTTTTCCTGACCCATTTACGCTCTATAGCGGGGACCAGGATTGGGGACGACCTAATAAAGCCTCACTTTTTGAGGTGTCTTCCCCAACATGCCCGCTCGGCACTTATAGCCCAACCCAATCAGAGTTTGGGCTATTTATCCAAAATTGCGGACGCAATTATGGAAAGCTCAGATCAATATTCTGAGCCTCCTGCGTACCAAGTAGCGGCGGTTTCTCAACACGCCGCCCAGCCTGCACGGCACACCCGTCTGCCTTTCTCAGCCCCTCAATTGGTCCCAACCCTCGATCCTCCTCAAACCCAATTACCTCTTAGAAGGCCCGCCTCAACCAATTTCCCTCAGGGGAATCCAGAGGCAGGCCCCAACGCATTCAACCAAAGAAGTTCACCCACCCAACTAACTCCTGCTGACCTCCGGGCGCTCCAAACCTCACTCCTCCGCGAGATAACTCAATTGCGTGCGGAGGTGAGGAACAATCCTCGAAGCGCCCAGAATCGAGCCATGCCGAGCCGTCCTCTCAATCGGCAGAATTTCTCCCAAAATGCCCCTCAGAGGGCCTATATCCCCCAAAATGCCCCACAGAGGGCCAATCCCACCCAAAACGGCCCTCACCGGGCCAATTCCCAGCGAGCTCCGGCTCGACCTCCCCGTAACGGCAATACTAATAGGCAGAACATACCTGATAATGCCGTTACTCTGCCTTGGTGCGCCAATCACCAGCGATATGGTGATCGCGCATTCAATTGCAAAGCGCCTTGTGGTTGGACGCAACCTTCCGCCAACCAGAGGCGCTCTTTAAACTAATTTTGCCGACCGACACCCTCGCGCAATCGGCCGGCACCCCTACGATAAGTCGCTTAACCATCCGGGATTCGAAACTGAATATCGCTTTTACTGTCGACACCGGCGCCGATATTTCAGTCCTCCCGCGATCGTTTGCTCCGCGTAACCGCGTGCCAGCCGCACTTAAATTGTCAGCTGCAAATAATACGCCGATACTTACGTACGGACGTAAAAAGCTGACACTTCAATTGGGTCTTTGTCGTCCGATCACTTGGCGTTTCGTCATTGCGGACGTAAATGAACCCCTGATAGGTTCCGACCTATTAGGTGCACATAATCTGTTGGTCGATTCGACCCATAACAGACTTGTGGCTCCAACCGCACCCCCCTTGCCCATGACGGCATCACCAGCGGCAACTTCAGGGGCCACAGAGTGCATAGACCCATTCCAGGTTATGGTACAGGAATTTGTGAGTACAACAATTCCTCTGCCTAACCAGCGCCGACATAAAGCCACGGTGTTTCATCATATAGAAACACGTGGTCCCCCTGTGAGCCAGCGTCCACGTCGACTGGCTCCGGAAAAATTACGTGCGGCGCGCGCGGAGTTCGAGCATATGATCGAACTAGGTATCTGCCAACCGTCGGACAGTCCCTGGGCAAGCCCACTCCACTTAGTGAAGAAACGTTCTGGTGAGTGGCGCCCATGTGGCGATTACAGGCTGTTGAACGCAGCAACTGTCCCGGACAGATACCCAATTGCACACCTCTACGATTTTTCGTACAAGTTACGAGGGTGCAATGTCTTCACTACCCTGGATCTCACCAGGGCATACCACCAAATTCCGGTGGCACCAGAAGACATCCCCAAGACCGCAGTCATTACACCTTTCGGACTCTTCGAGTTCAAAGTGATGACTTTCGGTCTCAGGAATGCCGCACAGACATTCCAGCGGTATATCGACACGGCTTTACGAGGTCTTAATTGCTGCCATGCATACCTTGATGACATTCTCATCGCCTCCAAAGACCTCGCCGAACATAAACGCCACTTACGTCAGGTCCTAGAGCGCCTCCGCGAATTCGGTCTTGTCATCAACCCAGATAAGTGTCAATACGCCAAGGAGCAAATCACCTATCTGGGTTATGTCGTTGACAACCAGGGCATTCGCCCACTTCCAGACCGTGTGGAGGCCCTCATGAAGTACCCCCGGCCTACTAACGCGAGTGAGCTGCGTCGATTTTTGGGCATGCTTAACTTTTACCGCCCAACCCTGAAGAATGCTGCCCAGATTCAAGCTCCGCTCAATGAATTTTTAAAAGGAGCTAAGCGCAATGATAAGCGCCCCATTAATTGGACAGAAGTCTCAGATCGAGCATTCCAACTGTCCAAAGAACAATTGGCAAATGCCACCTTACTCCGATACCCTCTCGAGGGAGCGGCACTTTCTATCCAATGCGACGCATCGGATACCGCAATCGGAGCCGTCCTTGAACAGGACATTGAAGGCCGCCCGGAACCACTTGGTTTCTTTTCAAGGAAACTGAGTCCCACTGAGCGACGTTACAGCGCCTACGACCGTGAATTGCTCGCGATCTACAGCGCTGTTAAGTACTTCCGTCATATGATAGAAGGACGTTCGCTCTCAATTTTAACAGACCACAAGCCATTGGTCTATGCGTTCCGGAAGAAGTCGGGAAATGCCTCCCCCCGACAAGAGCGTCAATTAGACCTCATTGGGCAATATTCTACGGAGATCAGGCATATCTCCGGTAAACAGAACGTCACGGCGGACGCCCTTTCTCGAATCGATACGATTCATTTGCGTACCGCCTTGAATAACGCTGATCTTGCCCTAGCTCAAGAGGAGGATGAACAGCTCAAGTCCCTCCTAACTGCCGATACGGCACTAGAGCTTAAGAAAATTACCCTTCGCGACCCTTTGGGCGAAATCTGGTGTGATGTCTCCACTGGAACCGCTAGACCTTACATTCCCGAGAAACTTCGTAAGGGCGTGTTCCAGGTTTACCACAACCCAGCCCACCCCAGCGGCCGAGCAACAGCCGCTGCTGTCCGTCGCAAATTCATTTGGCCCCGGATGAATAAAGATCTCACCGGTTGGGCCCGTGCTTGTCTCCAGTGCCAGCGCTGCAAAGTAGCGCGGCATAATGTACTGGAGCCAGCGCAATTCAAGCTTCCCACGGCACGCTTCGCCCATGTCCACATAGACATAGTGGGACCGCTTACTCCATCAAGAGGATTTTCTTATATCCTCACTATGATGGATCGCTGCACGCGATGGCCAGAGGCGACACCCCTCCGGGCAGTTACTGCCGAATCAGTCGCCAAGGCCTTTTACTCAACTTGGGTCACACGCTTCGGTGTACCAACCACCATAACTTCGGACCGAGGTCCACAATTTGAGGCGACAATTTTTAGGCAGCTAACAAATCTTCTCGGCTGCCAAAGAAGTCGTACCACCGCCTACCACCCGCAATCAAATGGGATGATAGAGCGCTGGCATAGATCTCTTAAAGCCTCACTCATGTGTCATAATGACACACAATGGTTTGACGCCCTTCCAACCGTCCTCCTCGGCCTGAGGACAAGTATTAAGGAGGACCTAGGTGCTTCGGCAGCAGAGCTTACCTATGGTACCAACCTCCTTCTTCCAGGAGAACTTTTCCTGAATGGCGAAACACCGCGTGACCAACTTCGCGAATTGGGACATCTCCGTGACCTGCTACGTAAGGTTAGGGCAACCCCTGTAACCAGGCACGGCTCCAAAAAACTTTTCGTCCACCCTGAACTGCACAGCTGCACGCACGTCTTTGTCAGGGTGGATAAGGTCAAAAAACCCCTCGACCCACCTTATGATGGCCCATTCAAAGTCTTCCGCCGCATCAGTGACCGCGTCTTCGAGATCGACATTAGAGGCAAGCGATCCACGGTCAGCGTCGAACGGCTTAAGCCCTGTTTTCTGGAAGCTTCCGCTCCAGAATTACTTCCTTCTACTGACACCACTCCTACTCCATCAGCACAACCTCCCCGTACTCGCGCTCATACGCGCGCCCATAACCAACTAACCACCCCCTAACCTGCCTTACCTGTTTCGTGACTACGTCACTGGGGAGGGAGTGATGTGGGGCTTTTCAGGGCCCGAAGAGCCATGCATCGCTCGATCCCCACTATTCCAGGCGAACGACTTACCTCTCGGTCGAATTCAGCAAGGTTGCGTAACCTTGCTACGGCATTTACCCCCAGCCAAATCGCCGGAATTAATACGGTTACCCAAAGCGGATAACTGTTTTGAATTTCTGTTAGGCAGCTTACCTATTCTGTAGGGGTTTTCCTTCCAAACCCCTTTTTTTCTCCAGCACCACCCCTGAAAACATTAAATCCACGGCAAAGCTTATCACCTTGCCGTGGCATCGAAAACTCACCCTCGGCCAGACATTATTTCCTAAAAAAACATTAAGCCCACGGCAAAGCTTATCACCTTACTGTGGCATCGAAAATTCACCCCCGAGACGTACATCATTCCCTAAGAAACATTAAGCCCACGGCAAAGCTTATCACCTTACCGTGGCATCGAAAATTCACCTCCGAGGCGTACATCATTTCCTAAAAAAAAAGCATAAGTCCATGGCAAAATCATCACATTGCCATGGCATCTGAAATCCTATCTTTAGGCATACATTCTGCCAGGGCATCTCGTTTCCATAGCCTTAAGCTATGGAAACAACAATCAACAAGAGTTCCTTGTGACTCGTTGTATTTGTTTACCCTCGGCATAACATGCATGCGGCTATTTGCCCCTATTGATTTGCTACCGCCGACAAGGTTTCTGCTGACGCAAGCCAAACATGTCCCTGATTACCAGCAATCGCTGGCTTCCAATTATCGGTCCGCACGTTCAGAGACCGTAATCAAGCAACGATCAAGATGCAGCCAGAAAATGTTTACTTTCAACATCTGGCAATGGCTGCACCCTATGTTCGTTGCAATGTTTAATCATCGGCAACCGAAATGATGATTTATGGCCTTCCATTAGGATGACCAAATCATCGGTTTCGGTTTTTCACACCCCAGATGCTAGTATTTACATTCTTAGAAAATGCACTAGCGATGTGCCGCCATCCACACGGTCGCCGAACGATCGTATGCATGGCATACCCACACATGCATAATGTATGACTACCCCGTCCGGTCCAATCACGATTAACTACTTCAAGTTAATCGTGTAACTCCGCCTCCTTTCCAGTTTCTTTCGGGGTTCTTTTCCCTTTAATGACTTCCAATGGGATTAGTCAGATTTCTTCTTTCGGAGCGGCTACAAGTGCCACAAGGTCAGTCACGAGTCACTCAAACTGTGAGAGTTCGGTCATTTGTTAAAACCATTCTATTACGTATTTCTTTCAATATAGTATCAAGTAAATTTCGTGGCGAAGAATATTCAAATATTAAAGTAATTTAACTGACAGTGCTCGGTACAAATAAAGTATCAACATTATACCGTATCTCTTTCAATATAGTATCAAGTAAATTTCGTGGCGAAGAATATTCAAATATTAAAGTAATTTAACTGACAGTGCTCGGTACAAATAAAGTATCAACATTATACCGTATCTCTTTCAATATAGTGTTAATGTCCAGTAAATTTCATTGCAAAGTATCTTCAAGTATCAAAGTAGCTTAAACAGTGCTTAGTACAGTTAAAGGACAGAGTTAAGTTTTAGTGATTTATGTAAAGTTTTTATTCCTTTTTTGTGTTTTGGAAGATTAATAAATAATAAAGAGCAGTTGAGCTGCAGTGTTTTTATTTAACGGAGTTTAGAACAGCATCCTCGGCAGTTGCATTCCACAAGTCGATCTTCAGCCCCATTGATAACCAAACTGTAAGTGGAACATTTACACCACAACCTCATATTAATTGCAAATATATAGTGAATTCCTCTGGAAGAATATCCAACAATCAAGTCAGTTAGGGGTAAGTTTGGTGAATACCCAATATAAAATAATTGTTAAAGTATTCTTAACAAATTTAATGACAGCTCGATACTCAATTTTGTCCATTTTCACAAAAACACACATCGATTCATTCAAACGACTGTCAAATAAGAACTGCTTATTAAAACTGCCTACGATTGTGTGCTTTAAATTGCACAGTAGCAAATATTCTCCAGGCCATCTAGATGTTTAGCTATGACCGCTCACGCCAAATCATTTGCATACACAATCGGTCTTACTCCTTCTGGTACATTTCCTTTGAGCACACCGTCATACATGGCATTACATAACATCCGCCCCAGTAAACACCTCTTGTGAACACCCGCTGTTATTTTATATTTTTGCGGTCCCTCATCGATGTCATAGAACAGTGCTTCATCAAGGAGATAGTTTGCTATTATATACGCCAGGTAGAGTTAGACTGGTAGATCGTCCAACGATTCTAGTATCTGATTCTAGCTCGCCGATTTAAATACATTTTTAACGTCCAGTGTTACCACGGAGTAGTAACCATGTCAAACTTGCTACTCTGCATTTGACTACTGTTGTTGTGTAGTATTTTCATAACTATCCTGTAGGTTCTGCCTTATGGGTTATTATTTAATTCTTCTCTTAGGGCACAGAACGCGTCAAATTTATTTTTGTGGATCATATTCCTCAACTTATTCCGTGAATTAAGGAGATCCACGCGCAGCTACGGGTAGGTGTTAGGGTTTCTTGCGCTTTGTTGCAAGCGTCGCAACCTGTTGCGCTTCGGCCGCACGTGGGCAACTTCTGGGCTCCACCAACACACTAGTTTGGTATCCCACGCCGGTTGTGTTTGTCGTGGCACAGCAACATCGCAAGTGTAAGTTAGCCACTTTATGACTTTTCCAGCCTGCCTGTTCGCATCGGGCTCTACAGCTAGTTGTCTTTTTTCTTTCCACCCACTTTTCCAAACAGTTTTTTTATGTGCTTAGGATTTGATGGGATTTAGATACATTGGTAATTTTGTTTTTCCTGGAAAACGTCAGGAAAAAAACAGGAACTCTGTTTCTTTCAACTTAGCCTACTTAAAATTACTTAACATAACTTAATCTAACTTAATCTAATCTTATTTACAATTTACAATATTTGATATTGCAATGATAGTGACAATTTGATTATGACTTAAAAATAATATTTACAATTTTGATTTATGTGGATATGGGATAGCTTGTTTTGATTGAGGGTAGTTGTGGATAAGGTCAGATATGTTCTTGAAGGAGGGGGATGTGTGTTAAAAGAAAGAATCTTGGAGAATGGTTGGATGTTGCTGTACTTGAATTGATTGGGTGGCTGTTTGGTGTTGTGGTACACGACCTCGTTTAAATCGTTATTCAGTCTGCCTGAGGTGAAGAGGGTTCTGATTTGGAGACAATTACGGCAGTGACTTCCCATATTGGAGGAGGGTAATGGTAGGTCTGTTTCTATAGGGTTGGGATTGTTATGAAGGTTTTCTATGATGTTTATCGACAGTTCTAGGATCCGTCTATCCAGTCGTTCGATGCCTGCGGTGTTGTAAAGATTGTTGTTACTATGGTATCTACGAGTATATGAGTTGGTTTTGCGGTGTAAGCCAGTGATAAACCGGAAACATGTTCGCTCAAAAACTCGTAATTTCTCCATTAGGGAGTGTGGGATGTGGTACTGTGGGGGTAGAAGTAGGTGTGCCAGCGTATGCCACGCGGTTCACTTTAATCCCCGACACTATGAAATCAAATGTTCGCCGGATAATCCAAGAAAAGCGGAGGAGAAATAAAATATCCTTTGTCGTTCGATTTAGTTGTTCGTTTCTCTTTATTTATTGTTTGTTAAAATGATGCCTTACTTTTATTTCACTTAACTTAGACTTATTGATATTACTACATAGTTTAGTTATATAAATAGTATTTTAGGATGAAGCACTTATTTCTCAATACTGTGACCGCGGTAATTAGAAATTATACTTTATAGCACATGAGCGCTTTGATGTACAGCTGTGACTCGCGAAACATGTGTAGCCACGACCGGAATTGAATAAAAACAAGGTTAATGATTAAATTAATTTTTGGCCCGAGCGGCGGTATAACTACCCGCGATGATAAACTACAAGCGACTGCTGTGATACGCATACGCATACCCGCAGGCTACGGGTGGCGGTGGCGGAGAACCGACCGGCCCGATCGATGGATGGAAATCGACTGGATCTAAAAGGACTGAAGTTGGGTAATTTTATTTTTCGCACTTGACAACCAAAAGAGAACATACTTCTGTTCTCTCATTGCCACGTTCTTCGATGTGTGGTAGGTTACATCGGTAAACTGATGATCGAAGAGAGCGGGACAATGAGAGAACAGAAACACGCTGTATGATTACTTGGGATGGATTTGGTGGTATGTGCATGAATCAATGTAGTTCGGAGCGGAACCCATTGACCTAATTCGGTAATATGGTGAGCTCAGAGTTCATTGATCTGTACGAAGACAGAACTGTGAAGGAGGGGAAAATTAAGCTGGTGCTATTCACCTGCAAAAAGAGAGCATTGATCCCCAGCGAATGAAGTGTCTGGAGAAAATGGAAAGGACATTGACTTGGCTAGGGAAATCTGATAATGGGAACTAACTTGAATGCTTTAATAATTTCCCCAGCGGTCACAACATCAAGCTGTAAGTAGTTTTTATGTTGGCATCAGCAAGGATGCAGGTTGCATAAAAACACCACCGATGTCTGCTGCCAAAATTGTCCCACAAGAAAAATCAAACGCACTGAATTCATTTAATGTTACTTTTATTTTGGTGAAAATCCTTATGATTAAACAATATCGTTCGTTTATTCGTCCTATGGGTTAGTTTTAGATTTGCACGGTGCATTTGCTATATAAGGTATGTACACGAATTTAAAATACAACATCACATTCTTAATCGACAATCATTCTTAATCGGCAATCATTATTATTATCACTCGCACGCCAACTATTCGATTCTGTAAAGACGCGACAGAACTTCACATACGTATTCGCCTGGGAGCGAACTTGACTCCTTGAGGTGTTAAATTTTTCTTTTTAAATCGCGTGCGCACGCTTTAGGCGATGAAATCTGACTCAACTATATTCGTCGAGATTAACCTCCACCAGCCGCCATAAAGATGGATTCTTCCTATATCCCTTCAGGTCAATGTACTGGTGTTTGCTTTGATGTGCTGGTTGGTCATCATAGGGCATGGCATGGGTAAGATTGTCTAAACAGTGATCATATCCATGCCCATGCCACGAATTGGTATTAAGGGCTGCAGGCTTCGTTGAGATAAGCGATGGCGAAAAATTGCCGAAAGGAGAAATAGGTTGCTGTGTCTTAAATAAACAGAAACGTTATTTCGAGGGCCATAAATCTTTGATGACCTGCGCCTGAGAACGAAATAGGTTTTTGCTTTAAGATACACAAAAACGCAATTTCAAGGGTCACGATGATATGCACGTCGTATTTGTTTATTTAACAGGCCGGAGCATCGTTAGGCATGATTTGGGGTATGATTGTCTAACGTCAATCATATTAGTGCCCAAATCCCATGATCGGTAGATAACCGACAAAGGAAATTGGTCGTAAGTGTTGCGAACCTTGGGACTGGTGCAATAAATGGATATGAACCGTAGCAAGAAACCATCCGCTACAGCTATGTCAACAATAACGCTGGCCAGCTAGTATTTATCTATTGCCGACAAGCCGAGCCGATGGAGATATGGTACGGTTCATAAACCGAAAAATTCAATGTGATGCATGCCTTAATGAGGTTTAACTTTCAGGTGAAAGTTATTTGAAAGACAGCTTACGCTGCCCCAAAATTGCAGGTAGGTATGGTGGGTTTGGAAGGTGGTTAATTTAAGAGGATGGGCGGTTCTTTGGGTATGTATTAAAGAAACGGTACAAAGCAACCGCCGTTTGATCAGACTATGCCGTTGCTAACCGACATGATACGATTTCCTGTGGAAATCTCATAGGTTAGCGAAATGGGGTTGCCGCGGGGCCAAAGAGTAGCTAAACTCAATTATGCATTATCTGCATAGGACAATGAGTTTAGCTATGCGTCCGTTTAACATATTTTACAGGTGGAATAGCCTATAAGGGGAATGGGTAGAAATGACGCACTGAAATCGGTCGAAATTAGGTTAGGATTGTGGGATGGTTCTCCATGTGACATAGAGATACCCCACAGTACCATATTGTGTAGGCATATGTAAGAGCGGGGACATTATTCTCTAAAATGTTTTTTCTTAAATACTGATTTACATCACAGAAATCGTGGGAAATGGAATAGGGAATTGGTTTGAACGGGCCATGTGACTCGATGGTGGAATTCGGACTCCTTTCACAAAATCATTCTCATGGACAGTTCATGTGACTCAAACGTGTGTTCTGACATATATTTTCCGTCGTGGGCCGACGGCAATTGTACTCATATATATGTATATATATATTATATATATATATATATATATATATATATATATATATATATATATATGGGCTCCTCGATAGTATAATGGTTAGTATACCCGCCTGTCACGCGGGAGACCGGGGTTCGATTCCCCGTCGGGGAGCCTCTGGCGCAAGACTAATGACCTTGCCCGGAAAAAAAAAACAAATCATTATGGAAAATTCAACAAGCCTCAGGACTTGCTAAATAAGGCCAAGACCGGTTCCCGGTTGTAGTGCCGAATGATGATGATGATGATGATGATATATATATATATATATATATATATATATATATATATATATATATATATATATATATGATATTAATGGTAGCGGTTACCTTACCGGATGAGTGGGGGTCCGCTCCAAATTGTGGGGGTAAAAGTATTGTACCGGACACGGGCACTAGGTTCACTTAATCCTCAAACACTTGTCCGCCGAAAGATTGTTTACAGGAAGAAGAGTGAATATAAACGCACAGGGTTGTTTTATGGTTAATGTTTTTTTTTTTTTAATTTTTACTAATTTTTATATCAGTACATACACATATCACTCTGTGGTGGTGGTTCTTAATACATATGGGTAATTCCACAGTATCACATTCTGTATTTAATTTTATATTTTAATGTAACACTGGTGGACAGCAATTGAGTCTTGAATTGGAATTATAATTTTAATAGAATGCTCACATACATTTGTTCTTTCAGAATTGTCTATTAATTGCAACAGTATGCTCACATAAATTTGTTCTGTCAGAATTGTCTATTAATTGCAACAAACTTCACTTCGATGAAAATTAACTTTATCACCTCGTACAACCGACTGTAAACTTCGACTTGCTCGTAAAACTCGTTCAGAATAAAACGTGTGTGCGCACACGACGTAGGTTAATGCTCGACTCTGGTTGAGATGTGACCAATTGAATTAGGGATGAAAATTGGAGTTTGGGCTTTGCACGGCTATTAGCCAATCATCATCGCGCTCTCTCATGAATCCATTCATTTGCATGTCTCAGCGAAGTGAATAAATACTTGCACATTCATTCGACAGTCGCTGGGTATGCGAAGGATTAAAAGAACAAAAGAGAGAGGGCAATAACTTCGGGGTTGACTTAGCTTGTGTGGTTGTACCAATGCAGCCTCTGAGGGTGACCCGCTGCCCTAGTACGGCGACTGTGGTAATCTCAGAGTACAATGAACCCGGGGAAGATAAAAATGAGAAGGAGAAGAAAATGTTTTGTAGCTATTCACCTGTAAAAAGAGATCATTGATCCCCAGCGAATAGAGTGTCTGGGGAAAGTCAAGCTGACGCTACATCGGCTAGGAAAATATTACCGTGGGAAACACGCTAAGGAATTCGGTAATTACCCAAGCTATTGGATGATGATGCAACCGCGTCGTTTGGTTCGGCTTGGTTGTTGCTAACCAACATGAATAGCAATTTACGGTGGTAATATCATGTGTTAGAGCAATGGAGTTGCCGTATGGCATAAAGGTAGCTAAACTCAATTATGCATTGTCTGCATAGAATAATGAGTTTAGCTATGCGTCCTTTGGGAAAACATTGTTTTCTTGTGGAATAGCTTGTAGGGGTATACGGGTTGAAATGATGCGCTGAAAGCGGTCGAAATAAGGTTTGAATTGTGGGTTGGTTCTCCATGTGGTATAGAGAACCCCCACAACCTTTCAGCGTTAGGGCTGCCTTTTCCCATGCCCGGTATCCCTGGGCTCATTTATTTGTCTTTAATTCTTTTGCTTCAATATCTCCACTGCTGCTTCTACTTTAGGGTTCTTATTTCCGTGACAACTTGCCCTCTTTGTTGATGGACTCACCAATCACTGAGCCCTCCGTGGGTTTTCAATATGGCAATTGGAAGGCGTAACCAGGAAACGCAACTGAACACGGGTATGGATGTCTATTCTAATTGCATGAATGTATATCACGTTTCTTTTGTTTTACATTTTCGCACGCCTTTTGCAGTGTATGTAACGGATAATTTAAAGCAGAAACTAGGACCTCGAGAACAAGAAGTAAACCAACTTTTTGTTTTTATTTAAACACTAAACCTATGCTAATCACACATAATACACAACAGTTTCGATATTTCAAACACTAAACATTTGCATTCACATATAATACACAAGAGTTTCGGTATTTATCACTTCCGTTAAAATTGTTTTTGTTGATTCAACTCGAATTCGCATTACTGCTTCACCAGCCAACAAACTGACCTACGTCCGCTCTACTTCACTCTCGAGACACTCATTGTTTCTGATGACCGCCTCGGTCAAGTACTGAAAATCTACTCGTTTTAGTTTTTATTTTCCTCCCCGAACGAAAACTGTTATCTTTCGTCCTGCAGATCGAAGGGTATCTCCTTTGTTCTGCAGGACCCTTTCCCTCAGTCGCCGCTTCCTTTTATTATTCTTTCGGCGTTGGTTCAACTCGGAAACACAAAAGGACAATCAGCCAAGGATCTTGCAAATGTGCCTTTATGATCATTTTTGTGGGTGCTATAATAAAACGAACGTGTAGTTCGTTTTTATGGTGCTGATTGCTTGCTTGCCTTGGTTTAGTTGAAAAGGAAACAAGGTTGTCTGTGGGAATTGGTTTAGGTAAACCATCTGTAGTGAAACAACATACCCACGAAATGACCATGAACAATAATATCAAATAACCAGCATTCGTTGGCGACAATAATTCAAGGTCGATTCTTTTCATTGAGTAAAAGAAACGAATTGATCCAGTTACGATTTGAAAGAATCATATGACATCCGCTTGCGAGCTTGCCGCTAGCAGGTGATTCACAATTAATTGGGTCAACTCGTGTTATTGTTCTTACACTATGCGCTAAGCTAGTGATAGGAAATAGAATAGCACAATAAGCAGAATTATATTGAGTGAATTATGAAATAAGATGGAAATAGTTTGTTAAGCAAAAATTGTATGAGTGAATTAAGAAATTTGTAAATAATTGAGTGATTGATTGGGAGTATAAATACCCCAGCACTTTTGATAATAAATTAATCACAAACCTATTGTGGAATTTGACTCAACACTGCGGCGAATTCGCCATAAACTTTCAGCGAGCTGAGCTTTAAACAGCACCAGTCGGGAAGTAGGTTTTAGACAGATCCTTCCAACAATCAAATCAGTACATGCTGATCCTACTTCATTACACATCCTTTACAGAATCCTAAAATTGCCGCCGTGCATTTTATGATTCTTACCAACTTTTCTTGAGAGTTGGTCATCTGGTCCGTAGATTTTGACCCAGGGGAATTTGCGTGTTGAGCATCTGGTTCGTATATCACGTCTTGGATTTATGTTGAATTCAATATAGACAAATTGAACGCTTAGTTCAATTTGTTTGATATTGAGTTTGATATGGGCCCGTTTAATGTATGGGGCAATACTAAGGCTTGGGGAGTGCTTCATCCTTTTAGTGGATGCTTATGCGTATACCGCAATTAATTGGTGGAGACTGGCTCCAAAGAGGTATATATTAATGGATGGGTGGTGTTGCATAATAAACCCCACAGCTAAACTCTAAAGGTATGGTATTAAAATAGAAATTACAAGTATAAGCATTAACATTCCATTGTGAACTTGCACTTACTGTTAGCAATGACACGCACCTGAATTGGTGGGTTGCCATTCGTCGAGCACACAATACTAGCGAAGAAGGTTCGAAAGTTAACGAAGAACGGGGAATGGAGAGAGAGAGAGTGAACCTCAGTCAAGTTTTTGAATTCAGATCTCCTCCACGAAGGAGGTAGTTTTAATAATTTATGATCGCGCGAAGCGAGTAATTTAGTTTTCTTTTTTATGTTAACCTTTTTTTTCGTTGTTTTTAATTACTGTCCAAGATGGGTTTTAGTTGAAATGTTGGTTAAATAAATACGTCTACGAAAGACGCTTATGTTAAAGGAGAAGTTCCGTTTATTTTTACTGTTGAACTGCTGTTTGAGGAGAATTCCGTTCGTTTTTTCTGTTGGATTACTGGTACCTGAGGAGCACGCCCACGAGACCAGGAAATGATGTCCTTTTGATGAAGTTCCCGGAATTTCCGGGTAAGTGCAGTGTGTGACAAAAGCATTCAAGGTGTTCCGGAGGCTAAAGCGAAAAGTTTACCGTGGTCGCCCCGCTGTCAGATCGGGTGACCACTAACGGTACATAACGGACCGTTACGCTGCGCCCATTTGTCCTGCGTGTACACCCCAGAATCCATTTTACGTGTTTCACTCAGCCACACAACTGCAGTCGGATGAATCCTGACTATTTTCGCGTTGCATGGATTCCCCCAACACCTGGTGCAGCCCTTTTTCCTTTCACATCAATTGGCTCATCTGGCAATTTAGTAAACTCATCATACCAAATGCATCTACAACATTTGTCTCTTCAGTCTGTGGCGATTTTTATATGAAGCTATCCCATTTCTGTTGCACTGGCGCAGCACTGTCGGCGCAACAACAGACTTATGGTAGCCATCAATATTGTAACAACCTAGACTATAACATTTGCAGCCGTCTTTATGTACACCTAACATCGTCACCAGACAGTGCCATTGCAGTCTGTAACTACTGGCTATCAGTAACCAATAACAGCCAACCCGTTACTACTCGACACGGCACAAAGTGGGCGCGGACAGGGTGTACGTCCCAAACTGGCGCTGCAGACAGAATGCAATAGCCCCCTATATAAGGATTTAATTAAGACGTCATATTCCTTCATGTGACAACTCGCGCTGCGGACAGCGGCTGAAAACATTATATTAAACGTGCAGTTATTTTCCTTTTTGGCGGAAGTTAGTCTTATTGCCAGAGGAAGTGTTCCGCCGACAGTGTCCAATACTTAACACACGGCGAATGACATGCTCTACCAGCACTGTCCACAAAAACCAAAAGACAGGAGCGAATGCCGTCACCAATTAAACACAACACAATTTAGTTTTAAGACTTGTTTATTGTTTATTGTTATCGTATACAATTTAAAACCGAAAAATACAACGAGCGTTTTCGAGATACCTTTTTTTTCTCATTCGCTGTGACAACCGACTCACGTTAAGTCAACTTTCTCTTTTTATTTTTTTTTAAAGTCGCGGTTACTCCTGACACCGTATCTCGTCTCGCGGTTCGGCCTCCTCGGTGGGCTTCTCTCTGGTGCTCGATATAGACTTCTCGTCGCGATGACTATCAAATTAGACTCTGTGTCTGCCCAAGAAAAACATCCCCCATCGTAAGGGAAATTTTTCCAACGTATCTGTGAAACAGACTTTCCCTTAGTATCTGTAAAAAGGAGAAATCTTCCTGATGATCATTATCATCATCATTACCATTAGTTGTTGCCGGTCGGTATCTCGTCCCTTTGTGTGTTGATCGGATGCCGCCGCTTCTTCTCCGATCATTCTCTATGCATTGTTTGTTTTTCCCATCTGGCCTGAGAAACGAGGGTTCTCATGCTATTCAGATGGATACAAAGGGCTATGGGATCGGTAATGCTTTGTTTGCCTTCTCCATCATAAACATCTATCAGGGATAGTGTTTAGAGTTTATGGCTCTATGGCTGCTAATCAGTAGCGCAACGATAAGTGTGGACAAGTATGCCTTAGCTGGGTTGGTGTTGATTTTCAATAGCCACCAGAATATGCATCCGTTGTTCGGTTTAATTACCGGCAATGCAATTCCTTGGAAACATCGTGCAGATGTTCGGAATTGAAGATTTGTTTCTTCAATTGTTTTTTGAATATGATGGAAGAAACGTTGAACTGGATATTGGAAGCTTTTGGAACGTTAAGTTCCTTGTTTTTTTTTTTATATCGGGTTCGCATTGTTGCAGCTTCCTATGACCCTTGTTACAGGTATGATCAAGAGCTTTGGGACACGTGTCTGTGGGCACGTGTAATGAATAAGGTAAGTATGTTGCTTGAAGGGTAGGAACCTTACCTGGGTGGAATTGTGCGTTCCTAGAACGCTACACCTTTATATAACAGCGGCTTTGGACGTAAAACGTGGAATCCGAATGCCTTGCATAACATCATTCTCATGGCTAGTTCATGTGCAATTACCGAAATCTAAAACCTTGTCTGGTATTCGCGTCTATCACATCATTCGTTCTAAGTGCGGGAATGTTGATGGGAATATGAGAATTAACGTATTTTCCAGTGTGGCAAGGAAGAAAGTGGAAGGTTTATCTTAATGGTTACAGTAGTAGTAGGCAAGTATGGAATGTGTTTTTAACATTCTTAATTGATAATTGATAATAATCACCATCATCATCGGCATTACAACCGGAATCCGGTCTTGGCCTATTTTGATACGTCTCTCCACTGGTATCCGGTTTTTATCCGAGACTTGTTAAATTGTCCATAATAATTTGTTTTTCCGGGCAAGGTTATGAGCCCTGCGCCAACCTTTCTCAGGATGTCGCTGCATGCATTGGTTCACTACTTGGCGGGTGCCAAAGTAGCTATCCATGTGGAGACTGTATGTCAACTTGGATTGAACAGGGACAAGAATCGTCCTGGCCTTCGCCGGGTTGAAAGCAGAGACTTTGCCCTGTATATGTATGCGATGAACTGTGATTCTCATATATTCTTTATTGATGTTGAATTACAGTTGTTGATTGATATGGTATACGGCTCCGAAGAGATATTCTTTGACTTCCGTTAGGTGATTTTCACAATGGTTTATGTATCGTGTATGTCTGTCGAAAACGCCACACTCCTAAATGGAATAAGGTTGTTCTTCGTGAAATACAAATCAGCTGATGCGTGATCTTGTCATTCCTTTCCGCACATCGCAAGCAATATTATGATTTTATTATTATTATTTATTGGCCTGTAGGAACCCGGAAGTTCATGACCTCACCGACTCGGCTCCGCCATTGTTTCCTGTCCTGTGCGCTCCCCTTCCACGTTCGACCATCCGATCCGATCTCCTCGAGGTCCAATCTAACATTGTCCTCCCATCTCCGTTGCGGCCGTCCTGTCGGCCTCTTTCCCGTTAGTTTACCGCCAAGAATTCTGTGCTAAAACCTTAAATTACCGCATTTTATTTCAAGCTTTCATACCCAATGTTCTCAACATTTCTGAAATTACAGGAAATCACTTTTCCCAACACTAATGAATTAGGTAAAATCCTGCTTATCCAACTATTTGATGCCTACAATCTCTTTATTTCCAGTTACATTCTCAAAATGTTGCATTTGCCATGTCGTCAGCTTATCTATTTTAAGACCCACCACCATAATGAGAGAAACATTGACGCCAAATCAATCCCATCATGTGAAACTTATCTTCCTGACACTACACCCTTGGCTTTGGACATCGCGATGAACCAATTCGCACTTTGTTTTGCCTTATCTCTAGCCCTCTTCGAAAAGATACATTCGTTTTTGCTCTTGGCTAAACCGAGGGATAAGAAATACTAACCTTGTTTACGGGGGAAAGGATGCTAAAATTCTTGCTTATTCCACCGTTGCCTACAACAATAGCAACAGCATTGATCGCAATGAGGACGATTCCTGATAGAATCGCATTGCAAATCACAATCAAATAAACGAGCTCAGCAGCAAGTAAGCGTTAGATCTGTGTCGTGGTAGGATAACCATCGCACCCGCCTTATATAGAAGGACTATATCAAGAACAACCAAGGAAATATCAATATAAAAACGAATCCCATTTTAATCAGGCTTCAAAACGCTTTCGATGAGCTCCAAAGGGTCTTTGATTACGACGTCAAATCGACTAGAGATGAAAGCTACAATTTGTTTTGCTTGTGTGCCTTTAAGGAAAAAAGGCTACAATAGATAAGGCGGCGATATCTGTCGTTTCGATTCCACTGCTGTTGCTGCTGCTATCCTTTTCAAAGTGTTGAAGCGGCTCGAGGCGATGAGGATGACACCCCTGAAAGACTTGCAGCCAACACAAGCGCACACGCAAACCCATACTCATACACCCAAGGATTATAGGGACTACGAAAGAATTAGAAGTAGATTGGGATGAGAGTTTGCATTGTACAACAATAAGGCAACCGGCCAGTGCCCGTTGTAAATCCTTGAGAACAGTTTGTTTGCCAGTTATTTTGCTTGTTGAATGCTAAGAAAATAGAAATAATTGGACGTAATGCGGTAATCCCTGTAATCTGGCCTCAGCAGATTGAGTGGTTTTCTTGGGAACAATAACTCTGTCCTTCCGGTCTTGGCCGAAGCTATAGACACTCTTTAGGCGAGCACCGTTTTCGAAGGATCACAGAACCCATGTCTACCCTAAATCATCGCCAATCCACCCGCCAGCAGTATGTCTTCTCTCTTTTGGTTCGTTTCAAAACTACCAAACTATCTTTGCGCTGCCTGATTGTCGATTACCAAAGCAAGATAACGACCAGATACACCGCTGCCATGAGGCACAATTCACCCAACAACTTCGTGAAAAACTCCGATAACACTTTTAATACACCCACACCACCCAGACGGGACCAAGTTTATCTTGTTATTTTGATATAATTTTCAAAAGATTCAAAAACTTTCCGATTTGTGAATTTTTTCCCCTACCCTGCTTTTGACTTTGTCCACTCGCAGCGGGTTAGTTTCTGGGGATGAATAGATTCGGTTGGCTTTGAGGAATTCATCTTGTTTCTGCTGTCTTGGTTGGCTTGTGGTTTTTGTTATCATCAAGGAGTATATTGTTGATGTGGTAAAGAGGGAAAAGCGACATATACGTTCTCATCTGGACCCAGCCAAATAATTTAATCCATTCAATGTAGTCTGTAGGAGAACCGATTCGCATCGTGGAGTTAATACACCCTTTCGATATTTGACGGCGGCCATTGCATGGATTTAAGAGTGGTTGTCTTTTGTGGCACTTGAAATGACCGGAGGGATGAAGGAATTCATTTTAATAAGAAGGATAACTGTAAGTGTAATTGAAAATGCCGCGGAGATAATTCATTCATTTTTCACAGTCCCATTTATCTACACATCCCTTGGGACAAATCTTTTATCCTTTTTCCTTCAACTTTTTATATTCGAGCGGAGATCTTTTGAATTACTGGACGGCGCTCTTGTTGTTGCCATCAACATAATGGCCCCGGCATACAGTTAGAGCGACGACTGTAAAAAGGACATTTTTAATTAAATTGAATTTCCGCATGAAAAAATCTTATGAACTTCCATACCATTCTATTCAGAGTCCTTGTTTGAATACCGTTGAATCTCAATGTATGAGTGTATTCCACTATATTTTTTGTTTCCCCTTTTTTTATTTTGTCACCAAATCCGGGAATCTTCTATTATTGCACCAAAGTAATCCCTAGTAGGTAGCCAGCCGAGCTTAGACTGACTCTCTGCTACCGATATCATTCTTTCCCATTCAGAGACGTTACGACGCTCGCCGACGACGAGGAAGTTATTGTATCTGAAGTTCATTATATATACTACGTCAGGCTAAGCAGTGCAGAGAACAAATTTTCATCCAAATACTTCCGTACCGTAATGACCATCAAAATAGTTTTATCTCTTGGGATTAAGAGGTTCAGGTGGCACAAGTTGCAGAACGAAGAACTGAATTGTGAATCAAATCCAAAAACTGTAAAGAAAAACTTAAACGGCGAGAGGGATACTGGAAACAGGGATAAAAAAATGAGTTTGTATGAAATTGTAATGTGATCCTGAAAATGGAACTTGGACTAACGACATCTGCTTCTTGACTTTATCAAATATTCAGACCTGGTGCAGAAGGATTATCTTAAGGAACACGAAGGGACGATACATCTCCTTAGAGAGGCGAACTCAATAAAATGCAAGTAAGAACGCAAGCACCAATACCCATAATGTTCTGCATCACCGAGGGGAAGTATGCTTTCGAAAGGAAGACGATTATGACGATGGGAACCGTCAAGACTGTAAGAATGTGGTTTTGCGGTTTTACGTCGTTTATGGCGACCAAGTTGGTCAACCTATCTCAGTTGGTTGATAGTTGTTGGTAAGCTCATATTTGTAGATGAATTGTGGATGATTTGCATCTGATGTCACGATGGTATGAGAAGAACGAATATGTTGACAGATCACGAAAATGTGGTTATGACTTTTAAAGACAAGTTAGTTTATAAATATTTTGACATCCTATTGAACTTTGATGGCGCTTTCAATTTTAGTGCAAAATTGCTGTTATGAGAATCCGAAATTTACGAATAGAAAAGATGAAACCAGTTATTATCACCTTCAAAGTTGAGTTTAAAGCGGAATAACAGTTCGCTTATATGAGTAATGGAAATCTAGACTGTTGCAGTGTATTTGTTATGGTAGGCGGCATCTTATAGTGATGACACTTTTAACAAGAGGTCTGTATGCTCTATTTATTTAAATAGGGCTGGTATACTTTTTCTTATTTATAACTTGTTGGTTTTAATGAAAATGCCTGTTCCCCCTAGATACTGATTTGGTTGTGTGGCGGTTCCCTTGAACGCCACCAATCATCTTCCCATTAACAGTAGAAACTCTTACCCAGGGCATACAGAAACCTGGAAAGCAAGTACTTACCTGTTTATCGTTGTACCATAAAGCCTTAAAACGCTGTAAAATAACAATATTTGCTGATGCAAATTCCATCAGCACCAAACAGGCATGCGTCTTATGGGCAATTTGGTTGCATCACCATGCAACCAACATGAACAGAACCAATCTATTGAACATGTCTCGGATCGATTTCCCTCATGTAATAGGTATCTTCCACACATTAAAGGCAACTTGGTTGCATCACCTAGCAACCAACATTGCCCGAGCTCGTACAGCCCTGTGAGTAGGGCGTTAGAATATACCCACAGCTAAGCCAGCTTGTCGTAAGAGGCGACTAAAGGCCGAGTGGTAGCCGGGGTCCCAACGCCGTGTGCGCCCTGTGCGCCCGGTGAAATACCACCCCATCAAGCTTTAGGCTCCGTGAAATGGTCGGGAGAAATCCCTGGCCGTCTTTCGGAGCTTGGCTGATGGACCGGTTCGACAAAAAGGTTGGTTAGGTGGTAGTCGATCCCAAGGTGAGATACCACCCCGTCGCGCTGTACATTCCGCGATATCGCCGAAAGAAATCTTCGACGGTGTTTCGGATGTGAGGCTGATGCCCCGGACTGACACGGGGATGAGTCATGATGGTACCTTCTGATATAAAGAATTCCGGAGGTAAACTAGTCTCCCATTCGGATCTCCGGAGGGGACTATGTCAGGGGGAACATCATGCAGATATCATGATAAATAATGGAACTTTAAGAGGTTCGTCATCGCATAAACGGGCTCGCTCTCGAAGGTCGGGACACGCTCGACTGGTGACGGCATTTTGTAACATCAGGGGCATCGGTTTCACCAATACGAATGTAAACGCCGTCCACCAGTTTTGCAAACAACGAAACCGGATATCCTTGCCGTAACTGAGACACAGGTCGATTCGTCAACTGATTCGACATATCTCCGTTGCTCAGGACACGACTTACATTCGAGATTCCGTTTTAAGGGCGGAGTCTGCGTCTTCGCGTGGTCCAATCTGGCTTGCCAGAGAATGGAGGCGTTGGAACCCAATAATACGGACATCATATGGCTGAGGGTCGTGCTGAGGAATTCCGTTAAATTTCTTTGTTGTCTTTACCGCTCCCCGAATTTTTCGAACATCTTTCCTATACCGTCGACTGGATACAGATCAATCACCCAGCTTCTGAAATTGTTGTCCTTGGCGATTTTAATATGCACAATTCCGGTTGGTTGTTACATTCTAACAGAACCGACGAGGCTGGGAGGCTGGCGGAGATGTTTGCTGCAAGCCACAAATTGACTCAACTCGTGGGGGAGCCAACGCGAGTGCCGGATGCCCGAGGCGATTATGCGAACACCCTGGATCTGTTTTTGACATCCGAACCGAGTATTTATACCGTAGAGGTTTCTGCGCCACTGGGAAACTCAGATCACTGCTGGGTATCTGTTGCGCAAGCACTTGCATATCAAGCGAATAACCGGCCTGGGCAGCTTCGCCATGTATGGAAGTATGGGGCCGCTAACTGGGACGATTTGCGAGATTTCTTCGCATCCTTTCCATGGTCCGAGGTGTGCTTCGGAAACTCCGATGTTAACGCTTGCGCGGAGTCGGTGTCAGAGATTATTCTTCTGGGGATGGAGATGTTTATTCCACATTCCATCAAACGAAGTTCGTCTGATAAACCTTGGTTTGACAAAAAATGCGAGCTGATTACAGCGGCAAAAAATAGAGCTTTTAAGCAACGGCACTCCAATCTCACCGATGTTAACAGAACGAATTTTGTTAGAATCAGAAACGCGTGCAACCAGGCGATTCATACCGCGAAGAAGGCTCACAACGACAGAGTGATCAATAAACTCCTTCGGTGCCAAACTGGTTCGCTCTCCTTCTGGTCAATGGCAAAAGTTGTCAGTTGTAACTTCGCATGCTCCTCTATGCCACCGTTGGTGACAGACAGCGGGACGTTAGTCACGAATCCAAGGGATAAAGCTAATGTGTTCGCGAATTTATTCTTCCATGTGGGATGTGAGATTTCGTCCGCGCACTATTCAACGCATTCTACGTGAACTGGATTGTAGGAAGGCAACCGGCCCGGACGGAATACCAGCAATAGTCCTTAAGAACTGTGCTCCAGAACTATCGCCGGTTCTTGGCAGACTCTTCCGCTTATCTTATGCACGGAGGACCTTTCCTGCCTGCTGGAAAATCGCTCGAGCTCAGCCAATCCCAAAGACGGGAAAAAAGTGTCTCCCACAAAATTACCGTCCGATAGCATTACTGTCTATTTTATCTAAGGTAATGGAAAAAGTCATCAACACAGAGTTGGTTAAGTATTTAAGTTAAGCAATGGACTTCTAAATGATCGTCAATACGGATTCCGTGGCAGGCGATCCACAGGAGACCTTTTGACACTTATAACCGATATATGGACATCTGCGAATGACGGGCATGGTGAGTCAAGGGCGGTCGCATTGGATATCTCCAAGGCTTTTGACCGCGTCTGGCACGGGGCATTGCAGAGCAAACTTCGTTCAAATGGACTTTCCCAACAGCTTTGCGACTGGACGAGGAGCTTCCTCGAGAATCGATCGATCCGGGTTGTTGTGGACGGCGAGTGTTCGGATCTGTATCCTGTTAATTCGGGGGTGCCCCAAGGGTCTATTTTTGCTCCAACCTTGTTTTTGCTTCACATAAATGGTTTGTTGGAGACAACGGATAACAAAGTGTTCAGTTTTGCGGATGATAGTACGCTTGTTTCCTCCTTTTCGAGTGATCGCCGATTGATGCATCAACGTCACACCAGCTGAGACAGATTGACTCTCTGAATCGGGATCTGGATAAAGTCCTGCACTGGGGAAAGGCCAATCTCGTCGACTTCAATGCAACGAAGACACAATATACAACATTCACAAAGAAAAGTGGATCATCGGTTCCACAGCTGATGATGAATGGCCGGGCCCTCGAAGCTGGAGAAAGCTTGAAATTGCTCGCCAACACGATCTGTGGGAATGCATCATGACATAAAGACGTGTCGAGGATCGCCAGGTTAGCCCCAGGAAAACTGAGTTATCTTTTTAGAGCCAAGAAATATTTTACTCCGGCCCAACTTCTTCTCCTATATAAATCCCAAATTAGACCCGCGCTCGAATATTGCTGTCATAATTGGAGCTCGGTTCCTTAACATACCCACCACCTAATTGAGAGCATACAGAGACGAGCGGTCCGCCCGATCGGGGAGTCGGCGCTGACGTCGGGACTACAGTCGCTATCACATCGAAGGCGCGTAGCCGCCCACTGTCTGTTTTACAGATATTATCACGGGTGCTGTTCCTCGGAGATTGTTGGTATTGTTCCACGAAATTCGGCTTATATGCGCTCCACAAGACAATCCGACGAATCACACCAGTTTGCGGTTCATCTCCCGATGGCGCGAACACCCCTGCATCAGAGCTCGATCCGTTACAGAGCGGGGATGCTGTGGAACTCCCTTCCCACGCGAGTGTTCCCGGAGCGTTACAACCTGCAACTGTTCAAAAAGAACTGCAACAGTTATTTGATGGTACCTCGGGGCGCCCACTCGGCGCTATAGGTTCGCCTCTCCCGAGAGAAGTCTAATAATAAAAAAAGGAGATATACTCGTACGCGCCAGCCGCACACATGCAGGAAATGTTTTACCTTTTGCTCTTGCATATATGCCCACGTCGATCGGTCATCCCACCGACAAATACATGTAGGTATATGGCTGATGGCCCAAGCAAGTCGAGTTCTCAAAATGGAAAATTACCATCGAGAATTCGACTACGTGGAGATGCCACCAACATGTGCACGATCAGCATAAATACTTTACGCAGTCACTGATCGTGCAAACAGTTCCATCCCTTTGCAGAGATATTTGCAGCAGCTGCAACCATGCCAGCTAATGTTCCCCTAGTAGCTTTGATCGATCTACAGTCCGCATGCTTGAGACACACACACGCCACGAGCTGCAGAGACGATCATCGTGTGTGTGTTTCACTCCATTCTTACTGGACCAAAAGCGAGTATGATACCTTATATGGTCACTGAAGCGATGGATGGGATTTTTGGTATTCTGTCGCTTCGGTGGTAGTAATTAATCTGAATATAGATTCCGTGTACGCGAGTCGTGCCCTCCACGTTAAACATCAAATCAATAGAGTGGATTGTAACCTGTTAACGAGTGCGCACGCGTTTGTTAAAGCGAAGAGCCTTTGGATGCAGTAAAAGTCTAAATTTAATACTACGGAAGGGTGCCTGAGTGAATACCCATATTGTCCGGTGTGCGTTTTTATAATTTATCAACTAACTGTATATTACCTAGTATTTAGCATTATAAGTCATCAACTAACTGTATATTACCTAGTATTTAGCATTATAAGTCATCAACTAATTGTACATCACCTAGCGTTTAACGTCATAATCTAGCAAATAATTATGCACCATCTAGTGATTGACTTTATAGCACTACAGTAGAGCTCGATGCGGCCTTTTAGTTATCAAAAAATGAATTGTTTTTTATAGTGAATGATTCTTTAAGTTAATAAATTTAAACCTGTGTCACAAGGGAGTCTAGTTTTTTTAACTTCCGAAATAAGAACCATTGGCACTAGGTGCGTGCCTGCAGTTACATTAGGGTGTCGTGTCCCCTCAACATCGTGTCAGGAATATTGGTGAACCTGCGTCCCTGCAGCGTAATTACCAAAAGACAGACGTCCACCACGTGAGAGACCAGTAACAACTGTAGGTCCTCCACAGTTGTTGTTTCAAAAATCCATTTTTTTCTTTATTTTCTTCATTTCTTTCTTAGTCTGTCTGTAGCAATACCCCAGTTTATGCTTTTTTTTTTACTTTTTATTGCAAGAGGGTAACGAAAGGCGTCTTGGATGCCTGGATATTACAACAAAGAAGAAACACATGATCAAACAGACTTTTCCACATTCGTGTGTTTCGGCTGAAGAATGATTGTCGGTGTTTATTTATATGTCAGCAGTCGACTTTCAACTCTTTTTTTTTTTATTTGACTTTTCTCGGGAGAGGCGAGCCTATAGCGCTGAGTGGGCGCCCCGAGATGCCATCAAGTAACTGTTGCAGTTCTTTTTGAACAGTTGCAGGTTGTAACGCTCCGGGAACACTGGCGTGAGAAGGGAGTTCCACAGCTTCCTCGCTCTGTAGCGGAACGAGCTCTGATGCAGGGATGTTCGCGCCGTCGGGAGATGAACCGCAAACTGGTGCGACCCGTCGGATTGTCTTGTGGAGCGCATATAAGCCGAATTTCGTGGAACAATACCAACAATCTCCGAGAAACAGCACCCCTGATAATATCTGTAAAACAGACAGTGGTCGGCTACGCGCCTTCGATGTGATGGCGACTGTGGTGGGCCCCAATTATGACAGCAATATTCGAGTGCGGGTCTAATTTGTGATTTATATAGGAGAAGAAGTTGGGACGGAGTAAAATATTTCTTGGCTCTCCTCGACACGTCTTTATGTCATGATACATTCCCGCAGATCGTGACGCCGAGCAATTTCAAGCTTTCTCCAGCTTCGAGGGCCCGGCCATTCATCATCAGCTGTGGAACCGCGGAATAAATAAATTAGTTAATAAATAAATAAATTAAACGCAATAATGAATAATAAATAAATACCATCGAAATAACAGCTTAAGACTGAAACCAAAACAATCCTACAATAATTAATATACAAGATTTCCACTTAACAATAAAAATAAATAAATAAATAAATAACAAGTATTGATCAATTCAGAGAAAAAAGAGAAAAAAGAAAAATTTCTTCGTTCTGTCCTCCGTCCTTCCACTACGCAGGCCTCCCCAGTCACGATCGTCGCCAGTTCGTATAGGTGAGATGCACAGGTTTCTATTGGATTCGGGCTTTTCAATCGCTTACGAGTTTTAAACCTCAGGCTTCCTGTACGCAGCGCTACTGTAACCTTTTCCGCCACAGAAATTTATATATCTCAAATATTACCTGTCGCTATTCCCTCTCCTTGCATTGGGTATCTAACACAGTGGTGAAGCACTGAATCCTCTCTGTGGTCCGGTGTAAACTAAGTTGGCAAATTGTTCTTCGATAATGTTCTTTCTTCCTTAATTCTTATTTCTCCATTTTGACACAAATTTTTTCGAGATAATCGCAAACAACTCAACCCTTTTTTCTTTTATAATTTTTTAGTTTTCTTTCTAAAAACTTAAATGTTACTTCAACTTCAATTTTCACTTTACTTTTTTCATATTATCCAAAAAAAACACGGCACGTTGCAGTTCTTTCTTTTTTCTAACTGTAGACACGAAAACAAAATATTATTCTTCTGCCAACGGAACAGAAACTTTTTCTTTGTTTCAAAACAAACGGAACAAAACCTGCTGTTCTTTCTTCAACACACTAAAAACCTTTCTCTCTCTATCTTCATCCACCCCGAAAAGGGATCCAGCTTCCACACGATCCACAATCGAACAAGAGTATGTTCGTACATTCAACATGTGGATCGTGTGTTTTTTCACCACCTTACCATCTACTATTTTATTATATTTAAAATTAAACAAACGATGGGGATGGCGGAAGCCGCACGTAACACCTGTATTGATGACTTTTTCCATTACCTTAGATAAAATAGACAATAATGCTATCGGGCGGTAATTTTGTGGGAGACACTTTTTTCCCGTCTTTGGGATTGGCTGAACTCGAGAGATTTTCCAGCAGGCAGGAAAGGTCCTCCGTGCATAAGATAAGCGGAAGAGTCTGCCAAGAACCGGCGATAGTTCTGGAGCATAGTTCTTAAGGACTATTGCTGGTATTCCGTCCGGGCCGGTTGCCTTCCTACAATCCAGTTCACGTAGAATGCGATAAATAGTGCGCGGACGAAATCTCACATCCCGCATGGAAGACTGTACCGGCGAAATCACTGGTGGCTCCAAAAGACCGGGATCAAGGTTTGAATTCTCGGAAAATAAACTCGCGAATACGCTAGCTTTATCCTTTGAATTCGTGACTAACATCCCGCTGTCTGTCACCAACGGAGGGAAAGAGGAGAATGCGAAGTTACCGTTGACAGCTTTTACCATTGACCAGAAGAAGCACGAACCAGTTGGGCACCGAAGGAGCTTATTGATCACCCTGTCGTTGTGAGCCTTCTTCGCGGTATCAATCGCCTGGTTGCACGCGTTTCTGATTCTAACGATATTCGTTCTGTTAACATCGGTGGGATTGGAGCACCATTGCTTAAAAGCTCTATTTTTTGCCGCTGTAATCAGCCGGCATTTTTTGTCAAACCAAGGTTTATCAGACGAACTTCGTTTGATGGAATGTGGAATATGCATCTCCATCCCCAGAAGAATAATCTCTGACACTCGCAATCTTTATTAGAAAAGGGATCAATCATAAAGTAATATATAGTGGAGAAGTGCGCAGGTTCCGGGTGCTGGAAGCCTGTATCGTACGCATACCCCTTCAGCAAGGAAGGGGTTTGTATGCGATTGCGGTCTACGCACCTGAGGAGCACCAACATAATCTATTTATAGCGGAGCTCGAGACTGTCTTCCGATGCTTACAATTGCACCTGGGCAAAAATTACTTTATTCTAGGGGGAGATATGAACGCCAAGCATAGAAATTGGGGAAATTATATATCTAATGCCAGAGGAAATCAGTTGGCTGGTTGGTTAGATCAGTTTCATATTGAATATAGAACTGACCTGCTAGCTACGGAATATCCATCGTTCCCCAGAGGTAGATCGTTCTTAGATATCTTGCTAACCGACTCACGACTGAGATTACTTAACACCAACAGACGAAACACAAACTGTTTACGGACAGTTGAATACGACAGCGACCACTGTGCATTCACGGCAGTAATAGAGCTTCCGAACGAGCTCGCAGATCTGGAGGAATTCGTGATCCCGCAACCCTATAACTACGGGGCAATGCGATGGCCGCGGTTCACCAGATCATTAACAAGAGAACTTCGTTCGAATGACTTTAATCTGCCAGTAAACAGAAACCTGACTAATATCGAAATCGACAAATACATTCAACAAATGGACGAAACCGTAAAACGAACAATGGACACAACAATTCCAAAAACAACAGTTACAGATCACACTAACATGTACAGAAACGCAACAATAAACGCACTCCACAGGCAAAAGAGCAGACTGCTATCGAAATTAAAACAATTACACAGACAGTTTACAGACAGACAAGACCAGGAGATAATATCACTGAAATCTCAATTAAAAAACCTCCAACAATTACTTAAAGCTAATTATAGATTAGCAACAAATTTGTATTGGAACAACAGAATTCGAGCTATAAAAACTAATAACCCGAATATGTTCCCACAAATAAATAAAATATTCAGGAGAAATAATCAAAACGAGATTCAGTATCTCCAAATCCCACGTACTGATGTAAACAAGCAGCTGCTAACCAACATTGGCATAGATGCGGAGAACGCTATCCTCAATAGTGAGCTCTTCGTGATCGAAGATCCTTTGGAAAAGGTGAATGCTTTGGGAGCTGTCTTTCAGGAAATGTACAAGGTGAATGAAAGCATTCACCGAAATCACGACCTGGAGGACAGAGTTCTACTCAATCACCTGCACCTCCGGAATGTAATTTCACATTGGCAATCGGAGAATCCGGGTTTTACCGAATTCAGTGAAGATAATCTGTCAATTGACATTAATGCCAATGGTGTAGTGGCTAATAGCCTTTTAATAACAAGGGAAGGAATCCAGAGTATCTTGGACTCATTAAGAAGCAAAAAGTCAGTGGGAATAGATGGAGTACCTAACATCGTACTCAAGAACCTGCCCCCAATGGCTTAGATATATACACGGTCCTGTTTAACAACGCGTTGAATAATGTATATTATCCCGCGCGTTGGAAAACGGCCATCATTCAGCCCATCGCAAAAAAGGGCAAAGACTGCACAAACCCAATGAACATGCGTTCGATAAGTTTACTCCCAAGCATCAGTAAAGTATTTAAAAAAATCATTAACAAAGCTCTGGTAAAATGGGTAGACGACAATAGCATTATTCCAAATAACCAGTTTGGCTTTAGGGCGGGTCATGAAACCACACATGCCGCAGCTAAACTGGTCTCCGACATACAATGGAACAAATGTAGGAACCAATGCACAGGTACCTGTCTGATCGACTTGGAAAAAGCCTTTGATACCGTCTGGATCGAAGGGTTGTATTACAAACTGGTCAGACATGGCATACATAAGCCTTTACTATATGTACTTTACGATATGTCAAAGGACAGGAGGTTGGTGGTCAAAGGTGGTAATGTGACCTCTAATAAAACGTATAATATCAAGAATGGCTTGCAACAGGGTGCGGTACTCTTTCCGATTCTTTTTAACATTTACATTAGCGATTTATTAGATGCACTTCCGCAGGCTATTGCGTACGCAGACGATCTCATACTTTACAGAACAGCTCCGAAAGTTGAGATCATAAATAGTTTAATACAGAGAGACTTCAACAACGTGCAGCGCTATTGCGATGACTGTAAACTTAAGATCAACTTCCAGAAATGTGAAGCCATCCTATTTAGAACGCCCTAAAATAAAGCCACGAACGACACAAGAAAAAACTGGCGAAAGCTAGCTATCGTGGGACCGCATGGAGATAAACTGGAAACCAAGAGTTTAGTTAAATACCTGGGCATCTGGCTAGACCAATATCTGTATTTCAACAGACATGTAGAGGCTGCTCTGGTCAAGGCTAGAAAAACGTTTGCTATGACAAGGAGGCTATTTCACAGTAGCCAACTTGACAGCAGGGTAAAAGTCATATGCTACATGACGCTAATCAGGCCAATGCTCATATATGGCTGTCCAGTATGTTTTAACATAGGTCCAAATTTGATGGAAAAGATTCGGGTGTTCGAAAGGAAGTGTCTGAGAACATGTCTCAGATTATATCGAACACCGGAACCGGAATACAAAAAGGACTACTCAAATGAGACTTTATATAATGAAGCCTGCATAAATAGGGTGGATAATTTTATGATTAAATTAATCAGAGGACATATAGCGAGAGCAATAAGCTCATCCAATGACCTAATTTTCGGGGCTTATTATCCAAATCCTGTACTATGAGAACGTGCGTCGCAACGGTTTTGTTCCACCAGAGGCGTTCCTTGATTTGGACATGAAAGGGCTTATACAGGATAGATCCGGAATTCCGCTGATCTATCATGTAAGTAGATCATCTGTAGACGGGCGATTGTGCTACGACCGGGAAGTAACGCGCACCGAAGAAGAGCTCCTGCGCTTCAGTAGGGCTATCTCCCACAGAGACCGGGACGATAGTATTAGACTGTGGGGAACGTACAAATTCCCCACAGGAAAAGTCCAGACCAACTTGAGGTAACGCACTTACCTGGACAACATCACGTCCACAGACGCGGTCCCAAGCCCAGCGGGGGCCGCCAGTAACCCAACGTTGAGTCGACACCAGAAGGCAAGACAGTCAGTTTTACATCGAACATCGGAGACGACAAGTCTAGCTTGAGCATTCGAGTGGAGATTCAGTATCGGTCAGTCTAATCAGGGAGACGACATATCGAACGGTCGGCGTTAGAAAGTATCAAGGAGAGGGTAGATAATCCAATCGAGGAGGTGTCCCCTAACGTGTGCTCGGTGAATAGTAATATAAATCGAAAGTAAATAGAAAGTTAGTGCGCGCGTTAACTTAAATACTGGGCGCCATTCAACGCTGTCGGTTCTTGTGTGTGCTGCGAACATTAAGCAAAAGATCAAAATAAATAGAATTATATTGTGTGTATTAGCCATTTAGCGACGGACAACTAAATAGTTTGTTTTTGTAAAATCGCCACGGGCGTCCCAGAGTAATAAAACCTGGGTTTAAAGCATCGACAATAAAACAACAAATTAAAGCAAAACATTTTTTTCGTGTTTTATTTGTGCAATTGTATTCACTCTGTTTTCTTGTGATCAGTGTTGGCGGAGCACTACAACGGCGGACAAAGACCAATTCCGCAAAAGTGAACTATATGCGCCAAAGTAGTGCTCCGCCAACACTGATCACAAGAAAACAGAGTGAATACAATTGCACAAATAAAACACGAAAAAAATGTTTTGCTTTAATTTGTTGTTTTATTGTCGATGCTTTAAACCCAGGTTTTATTACTCTGGGACGCCCGTGGCGTAACTGTAACGGAACGAGTTCTGATGCAGGGATGTTCGCGCCGTCGGGAGATGAACCACAAACGGGTGCGATCCGTCGGATTGTATTGTGGAACGCGTATAAGCCGAATTGCGTGGAATGGTACCAAGAATCTCCGAAGAACAGCACCCGTGATAATATCTGTAAAACAGACAGAGGTCGGATACGCGCCTTCGATGTGATAGCGACTGTTGTCCCGACGTCAGCACCGAGTCCCCGATCAGGCGGACCGCTCGTCTCTGTATGCTCTCAAGTAGGTCGAGGGTATGTTAAGGAACCGAGCTCCAAACATGACAGCAATATTCGAGAGCGGGTCTAATATGTGATTTATATAGGAGAAGAAGTTGGGACGGAGTAAAATATTTCTTGGCTCTCCTCGACACGTGTTTATGTCATGATACATTCCCGCAGATCGTGACGCCGAGCAATCTCAAACTTTGACCAGGCTCGAGGGCCCGGCCATTCATCATCAGCTGTGGAACCGATGATCCACTTTTCTTTGTGAATGTTGTATATTGTGTCTTCGCTGCATTGAAGTGGGCGAGATTGGCCCTTCCCCACTGCAAGACCCTATCTAGATCCTGATTTAGAGAGTCAATCTGTCTACATCTCAGCTGATGCGACGCAGATGCACCAATCGGCCGAACACTCGAAAAAGAGGAAACAAGCGTACTATTATTATGTTTAACCACCTTCATAATTTTACTCGGTAGTTATTTTAAGTTTATGGCAAATAAGGTGCACACAAGACTGTGGGGGTAAAAGTATTGTTGCCAGCGTATGGCACGAGATTCACTTTAACCCACTGCACCGTCACTGCGAAAACAATAGTTCACCCGAAGAAATGAAAAATGCCTTTTTATTTATTTAAAGTTTTTTTATTTTTTTATTTTTTTTATTTACAGCTCCAGTCTGTTCACCGGTATTCTTATTTAACTAGATGTATTCGAAACGCACGCAATATACTATTTGACACTCTAAAGAAAGCTTAACATTAATAATTTTTCGTCTTATTTTGTTAGTTCTTTTATAGATTAACTCTGCGACGCGACTTTACACTTATGCTATTGAGATGTGTCTCTTGCGGCAGCGTGACTATACGCGATGGTGATTGAAAAGTGACTGAGGAGACGTGTGCTCCGTTTGGGTGATGGTTAGCGACTCGTGTGAATTGGGGTTGAAATTCATATTTCTTTCTACACACAGGGCGACCAAAAGGGACCACGCCTCTGCTCTCTCAACCTCACGCCCGTCAAAGTATGAGTAACTTTTGTTAATAGGGTAATTGACGGACACGAAGAATGAGAGAACAGAAAACATGATATGCTGTGATCTCGGGGTAGCTTTGGTTGTGTGTGTTGGTATCAGATGCAGCTACTGACACGACCTACTGACCCAGTGGTACGGCTATGGTGTAGTTAAAGCGCATTGAACCGTGTAAAGAAATACAAATGAGAGAGAACCCTAGCGGATGTTACTCCCCTGCAAAGAGAGATCGTTGATCCCAAGCGAATGGGTGATCTGAGGGAAAGTCGATAGGACGCCGCTGATGTTTGGGAAATAATTCGCGTGAGAACCAGACTCTAAGACGCTGAAATTACCCCAGCTATTTGCTATGTTGCAACAGCGTCGTTCTTTTAGACTTGTTGTTGCTAACCGACATTATGAGATTTCCGATGGGAAACTCATGATTAGCAAGAATGGAGTTGCCGTATGACATTTATGTAGCTAAACTCAATTATGCATTATCTGCAAAGGATGATGAGTTTAGCTATACATCCGTTTGAAATGTTTTACAGGGGAATACATATAATGGAAATTGGTAAGTATGACGCACTGAAAGCGGTCGAAATTAGGTGGAAATGTTGGTTGGAATTGTGGGTTGTTTCTCATGTAGAATAGAGAAACCCCCCACAGTACTCCCCCGCCAGTGACGTAGTCACGAAATAATGGTAGGGCGGAAGGAGTAGAACGATTGAAGGAGCACTAGGTGAAGTATCGGAAGGAGAGTCGTGTGTTTGGAGTATAGCTGGTTTGGATTAACCCAGTAGTTGCGGTAGTAAGGCTTGGCTCTGTCGTGTAGACGTGTTCCTGGGTCGTGGCTGGGCTTGGGTCTGTAATGGAAGTGGACCTGGTTGGTACCGCATGTGTTGCCGACGGGGACAAAGGGATTGCGGTGCGGTCCACTGGCCTGTTGTTGTTTGCATAGACCAACAGGTATGACATCCAAGTAGGTCGTGACCTATCGGTAGCTCGCTCGCATCCGAAGTGACGAAGTTGCGTGTGCGGGATGGAGGAGCTTCACGTCCAGTGTTAATTTTTCTCCGCAGCGACGGGGTGCCGTGTGCGGGATGGAGATGAACAGAGTCTAGGGTCGGCATTTTTCGTCCATACGTCGGTATGGGGAGTTGTTTGCCGCCCTTGGTAGAAGTGCAGTTTTGTGGAGGCTGGCGTTGACGTACAGTCTTAGCTTTGCGCGTTTGTGTTGGAGTTGTAGACTTGTATGTCGTTAACCTTGTTGGTGACCCTCTGCTATCGAATCCGTGCCATCCCCTTTTTACCCTGTCTTTGCATATGTTCTGTGTGTGACCTGTACGGCCACACAACTCGCAGCAACTGCGAATGCTATAGACTCGGGGGTTTGATGTTGCTGGGGTGTTGGAGGCAGAGGGTTGGTGTGTTCCCGGATGTGTTCTATTCTGGGAGTCCCTCTGCTGGCGTGGAGATTTGTTCTGTGGTAGTGTGGTGCGCCGCGCACGACATTGCACAATGTCGTGGCCATACCGCCAGCACTCCCGACAGAAAGGTGTGTTTCGCCTTTTCCGGCACTCGTCGTATAGGTGGCCTAATTTATGGCAAAAACTGCACGTGATGCGTGCAGTCACCTGATACAATCGACGAGCGCCGTAGTCCCTCGTGGTTTGATCCACAGGTGTGGTATTTTGAGGAGGCGAATGTCGACCTACCCGTTGGGTAGGTGCGTATCGATGGTCGCTTCGAACCTTCGCGAGGATTTGATTTAACTCGCGGCGTAATGTGGCCTGCAACGCTTGAAGGTCGGATCTAGTGGCGGGCGCAGAGGAGCTGTCTGCGGAAGACTCGCTGGGCCCGCGGCTGTAGGTTCGCTGGTGGAGACAGGTTGTGCAGAAAGGAGCGTGCCTTTTGGAGGATGAGGAGGGTAGCTGTGAGGATGATGCCTCTGGAGCAGTCCGCGGTGCTGCTAGCGAAGGTGATGTGTGCCGTGGATGCCGTGTAGGCAGTGTGGCGTGTTGGCTACCTGCCGCGTCTTGATATGAATGGAGCTCAGACTGTGGGTCTACGGTTTCCATAATTGCGTCAGCCACCTTAGCTAGGTAGCCTAAACTCTGGTTAGGTTGGGCCGTTAATGCCGAGCGGGCATGTTGAGGTAAACTCCTCAGAAAATGTGGCCTAATTAGATCATCCGAGATCCTGGTCCCCGCTATCGAGCGTAAATGGGTCAGGAAAAGGGATGGTCTAATACCTGAAAAATTTGTCGCGTTCGCTAATCGCTGTAGTTTGATGCTGGTGGGTTGGTCCAAAGCGTTAAGGAGACTCTCCCGCATGTTGCTGTAGGGATCAGGGCCCGGTGACCTGATCGCCTGCGCAACATGCATTCGCTGAGTCCCATCCAACACCCGCAGCAATTCTACAGCACGATGTTCTTCATCGTAGATATTGGCGAACCGGAAAAAACGTTCGGCTGTAGCGAACCAAAGCTCTGGATCCTCCTCGTCGAACGGAGGGAGCTTTACGCTCTGGGTAAGGGATGGCAATTCGTCGCTAGAAGCGTCGTGGAAAGCGGGGGATTGGGGTCGCGCTTGCGCCTGCTGGAATGAACCGGCTCGCGTAATGGGCATTGTGTTTAGTGGGTTGGAAAGAAACAAGGTGTGTCCGTGGAAGCAGTTAAAATGTCGCAAAGGAAGCGAAAGATGTCGCAAGTGGACGCGTGAAGTCAAGAGGAGTCACTAAAGAGTCGCGTCGAGTCGAATAATGTCGTGGATATAGCCGTGTTGTACACTAATTATGCCCAGAAGGGGCTTACAATTGTTAGTAATTTTCGAAATTAAATAAAAAGAAAAATGATTTAAGTTATTGGTTGCCAAAACCGTTTAAGAGGGTTATTAATGTCCCTATAAAATTACGAATTTATCCTCGTTACAGAGCTACTTTTATTATTGTAATGCAAGAGATTGCTTAACTTCCAGAATGTTGCTGGACCTCTTAATATTATATTTATTTACTTGTTTGTGTTTTCGTTTTGTTTCTTTTTTTAAAAATTACAATTCATTAAGCTAAGGACGAACACAAAAATGTGACTGATATTTTTTAATCGCAATTTATGAAATTGGGTATTTTTTATTTTTCGTACTCTGTTTTGTTTATTTTCACAATCAAAATTAGTTAAGAAAATTTAAATTTTGTGGCTCGGATGGAGCTCACCGAAAGGAAAATAACCACTTTGAAAAAAAAAAAAAAAAAAAAAAATTAAAAGGAAAAGAAAAACCTGGTTTTCTGGAACTGTTGTGGCGATGTCGATGCGGCAGCTCCTGGTCCGGTGATGATGTTGTCTAAGGTGGGCGGAATCGTTTGGCGTCGCCGTGGTGTTAAAGATGGGGTGGGGCTCTACCTGCCCTTTTAGCGTCTTTTAATTTTTGAAAATTTATGTTTTACTTTGGTTTTTGTTGGCTGTTTATTTTGCTTTAAATTAACTTTGTAATTATTGTTTTTGATTTATGTTGAATTTTTTGTTTAATTTATCAGGTTTACTTTATTTTTGAAATTTTCGGGTCACTGTCTTTTTGTTTTAGTTGAATGTTTTTGATTGATTTTTTGTTTGAATTTTGTTTAATTGTTTCTCTTTTTTGGACTTTTCTTTAGATTTTTCGTTTGTCCGAAGATTTTTTAAAAATTTTCTTTTAAAACTGTTCACTTTTATTTCGTGTTGAAGTTAAATTGTCTATTGAATTTATGTTTTGGCATTAGTTTTTTAAAATTTTCAATTTAAAAGTTTTGTCACTGCACTCCGCTCGAAATTTTTGGCACTTTGATTTTTTGTTAAAAAAATTTTATTGATTAATTTATCAGAAGGTTTTGAATGTTAACGGCACTGTCTTTGATTGTTTTAATTTTCGTTTAAACTTTTCACTGTTTTTGAGTTTAATTGGTTCATTTTTACTTTATTTTTGATGCGTTATTTTGTGTTGAAGGTGCGTGTTCTTTAGTCCGGTCACCAATGTGGGGGTAAAAGTATTGTTGCCAGCGTATGGCACGAGATTCACTTTAACCCACTGCACCGTCACTGCGAAAACAATAGTTCACCCGAAGAAATGAAAAATGCCTTTTTATTTATTTAAAGTTTTTTTATTTTTTTATTTTTTTTATTTACAGCTCCAGTCTGTTCACCGGTATTCTTATTTAACTAGATGTATTCGAAACGCACGCAATATACTATTTGACACTCTAAAGAAAGCTTAACATTAATAATTTTTCGTCTTATTTTGTTAGTTCTTTTATAGATTAACTCTGCGACGCGACTTTACACTTATGCTATTGAGATGTGTCTCTTGCGGCAGCGTGACTATACGCGATGGTGATTGAAAAGTGACTGAGGAGACGTGTGCTCCGTTTGGGTGATGGTTAGCGACTCGTGTGAATTGGGGTTGAAATTCATATTTCTTTCTACACACAGGGCGACCAAAAGGGACCACGCCTCTGCTCTCTCAACCTCACGCCCGTCAAAGTATGAGTAACTTTTGTTAATAGGGTAATTGACGGACACGAAGAATGAGAGAACAGAAAACATGATATGCTGTGATCTCGGGGTAGCTTTGGTTGTGTGTGTTGGTATCAGATGCAGCTACTGACACGACCTACTGACCCAGTGGTACGGCTATGGTGTAGTTAAAGCGCATTGAACCGTGTAAAGAAATACAAATGAGAGAGAACCCTAGCGGATGTTACTCCCCTGCAAAGAGAGATCGTTGATCCCAAGCGAATGGGTGATCTGAGGGAAAGTCGATAGGACGCCGCTGATGTTTGGGAAATAATTCGCGTGAGAACCAGACTCTAAGACGCTGAAATTACCCCAGCTATTTGCTATGTTGCAACAGCGTCGTTCTTTTAGACTTGTTGTTGCTAACCGACATTATGAGATTTCCGATGGGAAACTCATGATTAGCAAGAATGGAGTTGCCGTATGACATTTATGTAGCTAAACTCAATTATGCATTATCTGCAAAGGATGATGAGTTTAGCTATACATCCGTTTGAAATGTTTTACAGGGGAATACATATAATGGAAATTGGTAAGTATGACGCACTGAAAGCGGTCGAAATTAGGTGGAAATGTTGGTTGGAATTGTGGGTTGTTTCTCATGTAGAATAGAGAAACCCCCCACAAGACCACCAACCACTTTGATACGCAGCTCTCGACTCTCCTCGGCAGCTTACTTACGGACACTCATGAACCACACCTACCCGACCGTCAGGTGCTTTTTTCATGATCTCCCATTTCCGATCGCACACTCATCCTCATCTTACCATTTGCCCGCCCATTAAGGTGAATAAACTCTTGCGAATTTACCTAACAGTCAATGAACTTAGGGAGAATGGGAAAACTGTAGCGGAAAGCATGACGATTTCAGGGATGATTTGCTTTCGCTTGCAACGAAAGCGAAACCAATTTGGTTAAGGCATGACCCCGTTTCATGTTTGAATTGCTCTCAGAGTGCAGAAACAAAAAACACTCCGAGAAGGGGAACTGGGGTGGGTTGAAAAGTTACTTCTCATACTTTTCACCTGACACTAGGTTTTTTATCCCCAACAAATGGCCATGTCTAGCGAGGTCAAAGGACGCTGCTGGGCTTGGGATAATATCGGCGTGGGAAAAAGATCAATGGATTTCGCGATAACCCAAGCCGTTTCTCTATGTAGCAACAACGTCGCTTACCCACGCTTTGCTGTTGCTAACCGGGCATGAGATTTTTGATTTCCGATAGAAAATCTCATGTGGTATATCAAATTATGTTATGTATAAATGCGAATCAATTTAATGATTCGGGGGGGTATTTTAATTCTGTAACAAGGCCAACATTTCCTTGCGAATCAGTTTAATGATTGGGCCGGCGGGCGGTGGGGGGGGGGGGGTGTTTTAATTCTGTAACAACAGCAATAAAACACAAAATTCAGATCAACAGAAGGAGCCGGAAATTCATCAACAAGAAAAGACATGGTACTTGGCACCCAAACACAAGCGAGCGAGAAACGATGCCAAATTTACACCTTGACTTTAGTTCTTTTATTTATACTTCAACGATTCGACATGCTGCAATAAATTAATAAAATCTAACTGTTTTCTAGAAGAAAATTAAACTGACTGCACCGTATGGTGAATGATTAGCGACTGTCTCAATTTGAGCGGTGAAGAATGATATTGAAACATGGTGGCGTGACCACCCGCGATGAAGTCTGACTAGGGACTGCTCGGAATTAGGGATGATTGGGTAATTCTCGATTTGCACAGCTATTAGCCAATCATCATCGCACTATCTCATGGATCTTTTCAGTTGAACGTCTCAGTGAGGTGAATAATACTTGGACATCATTCGACAGTTGCTGGACATGCGAAGGATGGAAAGAACAAAAGAGAGACCCCAATGACTTCGGGGTTGACTTGGCGTGTGTGCTTGCAATGCTCAGAGTCCATTGAGCCTGGGGAAGATAGAAACGGGTAGGAGAGGAAAATGTTCTGTGGCTTTTCACCTGTGAAAAGAGATCATTGATCCCCAGCGAATGTAGTGTCTGGGGAAAGTGAGTAGGACGCCGACTTGGCTAGGAAAATCTGATCATGGGAACTAAATTAAATACTTTAATAATTTCCCCAGCGATTACATGATTATGCAATCGCGTCGTTTGATCAGACTATGCCGTTGCTAACTGACATGATGCGATTTCCGGTGGAAATCTCATGGGTTAGCGAAATGGAGTTGCCGTATGGCGAAACGATAGCTAACCCAATTATGCATTATCTGCATAGGATAATGAGTTTAGCTATGCGTCCTTTTGGGAAACATCTTTTGCAGGTGAATTACCGAACGGTGGGATAGGGGTTGATATGACGCACTGAAAGCGGTCGAAATAAGGCAGAAATTGTGGTTGAAATTCTGGGTTGGTTCTCCATGTAGTATAGAGAACCCCCACAATACAAATAATACTTAGATGTTCAGAGTTTTTCGTGAGTGGACCCGATCACTATCCGCGCGTTGTTCCCATTGGGATAGGCCCAACATTATTTTAACACCAAATTTTTTAGAATACCGAAAAACAAAATACCTCATTTATTCGCCATGGTTTTTGTGTGAAAGTTTTCTACTCCAGCATCTGCCACTAACTGAATATTCTTTTATACCTTAATGTGTTATGTGATGGTTCAGGCTATAAAAACCCTTGAGTTCACATTATTTAATAAAAACAAACAGTGGGAATGATACTAAAATAGCAGAACCGCGGGTTGAACAGATGCATCATTGCACGTGCGCTTGGTCTTGACAGTAGCAAATTGAGGAGTATATCAGGATACAGAATATTCAGCTACAGTCTTTTCTATGTTCCAGCTATGTGTCCGGTCGGATTAATAATTTAATTTTGCTATAAGAACAAACTAGTTGAAATTAGTTTTATCTCAGAGGGACAAATTATAACTGGTCAAGAAAACGTTAAAGTATTATGAGGCAGCCATCAAGTCTGTGGAAAAGGGACATTTATTATGAAGTTGCTGTAAATGGAATTCTGTTCGACATAAAGTAGATCTCTGGAGGAGAATAGTTTTTGTGTTCCGTTCGCAACCGGAAGGCTCTTTGTGCAGTCCTTAATTTTTCGTTCCGAACCGTGCAATTAATTTCATCTAATTGTTTGATGACTTTTCGCGAAGTCCCTGTACATCAAGGCGCATATAACAGTGCACAGATTTCCTTTGGTATGACAACTGCCGAGTTGGAAATAATGTAGACTATAAAGGGCCGTGCCAATTTATCCTTCCGTTTACTTTGCGCCGTAATGAGTTCACTTATTGCATAGGATTCCTTTCCGAACGAATTAACACAAGCAATAAAACTCGGTAACCTCAACTCATTTAGCTGTCGGTTGCTGGGATGAGGTTTGACCGATGGGTCTGGGTTCGGCATCCTAGTCCTGGCAAAAGGCAACCGATATAAGTCTTCAGCGACTCGGCAAATTATTTGTCGTCGTAATTTTTGTTTTGTTGCTGTTGTATTACTTTTTGGACGTTGAACGGTGGAGGGGATGCGGTATGAGGCGGAATGTCTCAGTGTCGGCAGTGACATCGCAGGACACGGGGGACATGAGTAAAATACGAAAATGTCTTTTCATCTTTCCATTCATTTTTCCGGTCGACTTGAGCAACTGTCGCAATTTTCATGTTGAAAATCGTTGTGGCAATTTTAAATCCTCTTTGCCTGTCTGATTGTCTTTCTGTCTGCCGTTTTGCCAGTTTCTTTGTTTGCCTGTCTGTCTAACTAAGTATATGCCTTAGAGATGCAGCCATTGCGTTCATGAGGTCTTTGCCTGGGACGCTGTTGCTGCTTTTGTTGCTGATGCTAAGACTGGTGGTGGTTCCACTATGGCGATCCTAATTCTATGCTTATCTTGATTTTGGTTTAATTTCGTTTGTTTATTGACTTGTTTATTTGATAAGACCGAGGAGACCGAACGAACCGGATACACGCAAGGACAACGAAAACGAAGAGTATTAGTTTTATTCACTCTCTCATTTGGAGTGCCGAATGAATTACAATGCCCTTGGTACTTAGCTTACATTCTGTGCTCAAAACGACTTTATCAGATTTTGGAGTTTCATTTGGTATGAGGATTAGCAATTTTCATTATGGCGGCGGAGATGGTTTTATGTCGTGGTGATACATTTAGAGGATAAAATAAACTAGGGCGACATTTACAGAGATGAGGCGTGGAATACATTGCCCTGTAATAGGGACGCCCATTATAACGAGGATGCCTAGTATGTTCTCAACGACACTTGTTTGGTTTGAGAACTTAGATTAATCTTGTTATTCAACTGGGTCACGTTTTGGTTCAAGGGTGTTGCTATGTGTCATGTTTTCTTCTTTTATTTTTTTGTTGTATTTATTTTGTTTGAATTGGTTATAGAAAAGTTTGAACTGACGAAATGTGCATAAGATACTAAGTTAAGATGTTCTATGCTCTTCCAAAGGACATATCTTCGGATTTGAGTAGATGAAAGGCATTTTAACACTATTTTGCAAATGGTATCAAAAGTTTACCTTTAAAAGTATGTAGACCACAACGTTTCAATCAAATTCAAATTCAGCTTTATATGTGCGCAATACTTATTCGAAATCTTAAAAACTGTTTTTTTTTGTCCCCTTTTTTGGTTAATTCACACGGTTACCGTACTCATCTACAGGTTTATTAACTAAGTCGCGGCATCTTTGATTGATAATATGTAATAGGTTAGTGAGGAAAAGATCTTTCATTAAAGAAGATAAAGAATGAAGAAAAATATTCATTCTTGAACGGAGTAAAAATATCTGTTATATCTATTAACATACATTAAATAATCTACACTTTTATCATATGTGTGCGCATCTTTTTTTATGGTTACATCAAAGGATATGTACTCAATGTAGACATTCGAGCCTCTGGTATGCAGGATTCACACAATTGTATGTACAATTTTTTTTTCAATTCAATTTTTATTAAAGTAGATAATACATTTACAATTTAAGATTTTACAACTAGTATTTTAGAGATTTAAGACAGCAATCTCTTTACAACTATAATCTTACATCTATATAATAAAGATAGTACTATTTCAATAAATAATAAATAATTAAGGGAAAACTACAAAAAAAAAACCTTTATTTGAATCTTAAGACTAATATTGCACATGTTTCTGGTTAATTTTAATATAATAATGCCTCCGATAGAACTTTCATAAACAGAGTACAGAAGTAGTAATTTGGGATAACGCAAGACGGGAAACGAGAACATTGTCAGAATAAGAACAATTTACGAAAAAGTTTCAAGTGATTTTCCCAATAAGGAATTCTACTAGTTTAACGTTGGCATTTTCATGAAGCCATGTGTTGAATTATGCCATGGCAAATCGAGCGACATTTTCAGAATTTTATTTGGACACATTTGCAATTTTATTTTGTGTGTGAGCACAATTACACCAGGGGAATAGCTTGAAAAATGGTTTTAAAAATTATAGTTTTATTTTCGAGGCTAAGCCTTGACTTTCTACACACTAATGGATAGAGAACTCTTACAACTATGTTTATTTTGTCAGTTGTGGTAGTGATGTGTTTTTGGAAGATCAGTTTATTGTCTAGGATAATACCTAGATATTTACAGTCTTCCGACTAATCAATATCAACAGAGCACATACTGAGTTTATTGCCATTTGGTAGGTAGCTGTGTTTCCTACATCTCGAAAACCAGACAGGTTGTGTTTTATGACAATTTATTTTTATTTTCTATTTACTGAAATAAACTACTGTTTATCAAGGGCTGCTTGCAAAGCGTTGTAGAGTTAGTAAATAAGGCACCCATAGAAAATATGGCCGTATCATCGGCAAACATAGCTAGTTGAATGTTTTTTTTTTTTTTTTTTTTTTTTTTTTTTTTTTTGAAACCACATTTATTTTCCTAATTCTTTTTACATGTATAATATTAGGGGTAAATGTTAAACCCTTTTCTACGACCACAATCCTTAAATTAACTTACTGGCTCTATGCGAGCTCTCTAAATTACACATTACATCTTGATTTTTATATATGCCTTGCAGCGTACATCTTTTTTTTTTTGTTTCTTATATATATATATATATATATATATATCTATATATATATATATATATATATATCTATATATATATATATGAAATAAGTCATATATTAGAGGGACTCCTCGTTTACATGTATATCTTATTATTAAATTTTTTTTTTTTTTTTTTTTTTTTTTTTAATTATTATAACAAACAAAAACTTCAAAACAAAACGAATAAAACATAAAATAAGAAATAAAAAATAAAATAAAATAGCTACACAAATATAATTGGGAAAGGCGGACGGGGGGAGGGGGGACAAGAGGAAGGAGAGCGTTGCTCTTGAGAGGCATACTATATCTGAGGAAGTGAAGTCCTCTCCTCGTTGAGAAGCCACCACCATTTGGGAGATGTTCGATCTGTGGCTGATCTATCTCTTTCACTGATCGCCGTGCTAAAACGCATGCGGTCTGGGGCATTGGAGATATCACTATCATGGAGAATTCGTTTGTCCCTGGCACCACGGAGAGCGTGGTAAATAATCGGGACTCCATGCATGTCTTGGATAAGGCCTTTTTGATCCAAGAAAGGAAACGCTGCTGGGGGAATAAACCCATTCTGGAGGGTATTCTCCAGATACATATCATTGGGATAGAATGCTCCCGAGATAAGATTATTGTCACTGCACATTGCCCTTGCTGTGTGACCACGAATAATTTTAATTATGAAATTGTCAATCCTATTTAACCCTGATTTGTTATACAGGATATTGTTGGGATAGAATTTTTTGTATTGCGACCCTGGTGTTCTATAAAGTCCGAGGCAGGAACGCAAACACTGCCGTTCGAACACACGAAACTTCTCATTATAAAGTAGAGATATACGAGGGTTGCCTCTTATGTTTCGGGATTTGGCAACCCTAGTGTTACAATCCGGCAATTGACAGCTCTGTCGTAAAGTTGGACATTTTTGAGGTTATACGCACTCAGAACGTTTTGACATACGAGCGCTATTTGTGTTGTTTACAGTAACTTAAAAGATTCATCTCGGCCCAAAAATGGAATTAAATCGTCAACATTTTCGTGCGATTATTTTTTACAACTTTCGGCGTGGATTAATTCAGCAACAGTGCATGGATGAACTTAATTCAATTGTTGGCGATGAAGCTCCATCAAGGACCAGTGTTTATCGATGGTCGTAGTTCACTCCAAGATGAATTTCGTGAAGGTCGTCCAAAATCAGCTGTTGTTCCGAAAACCATTGATGCTGTGCGCGAACTGATATTGGAAGATCGTCATGTGACCTATCGTGAGATGGAGACAACCTTAGGCGTTAGTGGGACCAGCATACATTCACTATTGCATAAACATTTGACTGTCAAAAAAATTTGTTCGCGTTGGATCCCACACAATTTGTCAATCGCCAAAAAAAAGGCTCGTGTCAATTGGTCGAAAGAAATGCTCAAAAAATACGGTCACGGTGCTTCGAAACACGTCTATGACATCGTGACAGGTGATGAATCGTGGATTTACGCGTATGAGCCCGAAAGTAAACAGCAGTCGACTGTCTGGGTGTTTCGAGATGAGCCAAACCCAACAAAAGTTGTTCGCGCACGAAGCACTTCCAAGCAAATGGTCGCCTGTTTTTTCGGAAAAACTGGACATGTCGCAACCGTACCACTAGAACAACGCAGAACAGTCAATTCTGAGTGGTACATAACCATTTGTTTGCCAGTTGTCTTCCAAGAAATCAGGAAAACCAACCGCCGAAGACGGATCACTCTTCACCACGACAATGCGAGCTCTCACACATCGGCTGTGACAACTGCATTTTTGAGCACCCAAAACATCGATTTGATGGGTCATCCGACGTATAGTCCTGCCTTGGCACCGAATGACTTCTTTTTATTCCCGTACGTAAAAAACAAACTGAGAGGTCAACGTTTTTCGACACCTAAAGAAGCGGTTGATGCATTCAGAATGCATGTGTTGGAGATACCTCAATCAGAGTGGCAAAAGTGCTTCGACAATTGGTTCAAACGCATCCAAAAGTGTATAGATCTTCATGGGGAATATTTTGAAAAACAATAAAGTGATTTTCGATGATCAATATTTGTTTTTGTTCTCTAATCCCGAAATATAAAAGGAAACCCTCGTATTATACCATACTGGGCAGCCATAAATCAAAACTGGTCGGATGAATGCCGAGTACGAAATTATTTTGACTCTGGAGTCAAGAAGACTACTCCGGAATAGACTTCTTGTCATAGAATATGCGCTTTTAGCTGCGGAGAGGGACGCTGCTACGTGCTTGTCAAAATATAAATACTGGTCTAGCCAGATACCAAGGTATCTAACTACAGTTTTCACTTGCAGTGGAAGGTTATTGTTACCTACAATAGAAAAGTGTTTCCAGTTGTATTTTGTATCCCTCGAGGCCCTGGATAGGGGCGTTCTGAAAAGGATAGTCTCGGTCTTCTGGAAATTAATCTTTAATTTCCAGTCGTCGCAAAATTGTTTTATGTTTTGCCTATTGATGTCGTCTATTTTTCCTCCTCTTCTGTACACCACTATGCCATCGGCGTACGCAATGGCGTTTTCGAGAGAACTCACTAGATCACTAGTGTAAATATTGAATAGAATGGGAGAATTCACAGCTCCCTGCTGTAAGCCATTTTTAATTTGGAAGGTCTTGTTGGAGAGTATGTCCCCGCATTTCACCACAAAATGTTTGTCCATTATCATATCATATGTATATCATATCATCACCTGTTTCCGATATACAGTGGAACAAGACAAAGCCACAATGTACAGGCGCCTGTTTGGTTGACTTTGAAAAGGCTTTCGACACCGTATGGTTAGAAGGACTTGTCTATAAGTTAACAAACCTGGGTATGCCGCAATATTTGTTATACATCATTAACAAATATTGCGGCATACCCAGGTTTGTTAACTTATAGACAAGTCCTTCTAACCATACGGTGTCGAAAGCGTTTTCAAAGTCAACCAAGCAGGCATTGTCGCTTTGCCTTGTTCCACTGTATATCGGAAACAAGTTTCGTCGCTGCATGAATTGTATCATGTCGCGCTCGAAAGCCAAACTGGTTGTTGGGGATGATATCGTTTTCATCACACCAACCTATCAGTGCTTTGTTTATAATTTTTTCGAATACCTTGCTGATGTTGGGAAGCAGGCTGATCGAGCGAAGATTAGCTGGATTGCTCTTCTCCTTACCCTTTTTGGGGATAGGGTGGACTACTGCAATCTTCCAATGGGTTGGATAGTGTGCATTGTTTAGAGCGTTGTTAAACAAAGTAGTGTATATGTTCACTACTTCGCGAGGCGAGTGCCTTAGAACCACATTTGGAATGTTATCTATTCCAGATGATTTCTTATTTTTTATTGAGCTAAGTATGTTTCTAACTTCATCCTTGCGCACAAACATATTTGTATTTTCATTTCTGACGGGAGAATCCGCTCTATTATTTTCGCCGAATGTGATGAAACTACGGTTTTCGGATCGCCAGTTGTGAAGTTGATTGCGCAGTGAGCAATGTCTTTGACGGGCATTGCTTTTAATTTCAGTGTTAGCATGAACTGATTCGTTAACTCTGTACACTGCTTCGAAACAGGCTCCAACTGAATTCGTTTTCTTTTGCGGATCTTCGACTACTATTACTTCATCATTGGAGTTGATGTGCTCTAAGGTGAGTACTGCGTTCATCAGTATCTGACAATTCTCGGGAGTCCGTGGAATTCGGAGACAGGGAATGTCATTGTGATCTTTTCTTCGACATATTTTCTTGATTTGTGAAAACATGTTCGGTCCGTTTGCTTGGACAGCTCGAATTCTGTTGCTCCACTCCTCATTTATTACTGCTCGGTAATTATCCCGGATCAGTTTCTGTAGATTTTTAATCAAGGACTTGATTGTTTTGATTTCATTGCTATTTGGGTCACTGAACCGCCTATAGCACAATTTCAGCTTTGAGAGCAGGGTGCTCTTTTGCCTATACAAAGCATCGATAGTTGCATTTCTGTATCGGTGGGTATAGCCATCCATATGAGCTACTTTGGGGATGGAACGATTCATTGTGTTAGTAACAATATCGTTCATAGTTAGGAGGTAATGATCGATTTCACCATTACGGAGGTTTCTATTAGTCGGTGGGTCTATGCCAATGTTGCGTATTTCTCTTTTTACTATGCGATCGAAACGCGACCAATGTGCTTTTCGGAAACCGAAAGAGTGTACCTGGTCGTACTGCTCAAGTAGATGGTACTCGTTTGGCACGTGTATTACGGCTCCAAGTCCGTAATGATCGCTATCGTACTCAATTGTGCGAAGACAATTTCGAGTAGTTACCTCGGTATCTGGTAACTGAATTCGATCATCTGTCATAAGTAAATCCAGGAAGGAGTTACCTCTTGGATAAGACGGTGTACTTGTAGCGTACAATTCTAGTTTATGCTCGATCGCATTTGTTTGCCACCAATCAAACAAGGCATTGCCTCTGGTGTTCGAGGTCAGATTGCCCCAGGCACTGTGCTTGGCGTTAAAATCCCCTGCCAGTAAAAAGTAATTGTTTTCCGAATCTAACTTGGGACTTCGGAAAAGCGTATCGATTTCACTGATAAATTGGGTACCTTGAACAGATTCAGGAGCGTAAGCAGCGACTATATATAGATGCCTTTGACTTTTTAGCGGAATGTCTATAATGCATGCCTCTAGCACCTGGAATTTGTGTATTTCCGTGCTGTAAACGACCTTATGGTGAAGACCTTTCTTAACTAAGATAGCGACCCCACCCGCTCGAGTAGAGTGTGGTCGATCTCGTCTAATTATGTTATAATTTTTGTAGCCCATTTTGTGCCTTTGGTTTAGCTTTGTTTCGCTAGCCAAGAGCACATCTGGCCATTCGACTTGGAGCAGATTGCCTAAATTATCCCTTCTTTCGATGTGGATTAGTGAATTTACATTCACAGCTATAATTTTTAGGTTAAGTTCAGACGGAGGGTTGAAGATTTTGATGTGGAGAGTTATTTGAGAACAGGGTTGAATAGAGAGTATCTATTCGTGCTCTTTGTTCAGTCAGTGTTCTTTGAAATTCGGCAAATTGTCCTTGCATGGTTAATAACATTGTTATTATTTCTGAATGTGCCTCTGGTGCAGGCATTTTCCCATTACTATATGTATGTTCCATGGATGCTGGTTGCTTAGGAGCACCGGCCATTTGTGCATATGACACACAAGGAGCCACGAAATTGTTGTAAGAACGAGTTTTCATTTTTTTCTCTTCTTCAACTTGTTTCTTTTTGGATTCCAATTTTAATTTCATTTGTTGAAATTTAGGACATCCTCTAAAATTGGCAGTGTGACCTGTATTTTTACAGAGGACACAGGACAGTGTTTTCCTATCTGGAAGCTGTTCCTTGCCCAAGGGGCATTCACCAATGATATGGTCGGAGAGGCACTTTACGCACCTGAATTGCATGTGGCAGTTTGATGCCGCGTGCCCGAAGCGTTGACAACGCATACACTGCAATACGCGATCGATTTTTCTAATTTTTTCCCAACTTATTGTTTGGTGGCTGAGGTGTTTGATTTATCGGAGAGCATCAACTTTACTGTTGGGACTCAGTGATACAATAAAGAAAGGCAATTTGCAATTGCGTTTTCTGGAGTTGGCGGTAGAGAAGGCTTTCACACCTGTAAATTTTAAATTCTCAGTTTCGACATTTTTTAATTCCTCTAATACCTCCTCAGGGGAAAAACATGGATCAACGCCTTTTAGGAGCATGGAGATTATTTTCTCCGATTTCGGGGTGTACGTGTAGTACTCGCTTTTTGTCCTACCCAAAGCAGTCATTACTTTGCGATAACCTTCAATATCATCGCACATTAATTTTATTTTAGAATTATTAATTTTTTTTGTTTTGAAATTTTTACAACTTAACTCACCTAATTTTATAACGTCCTTTGTTTCCATGGACGTAAGTATTATAGGCGGCGCCTTTTCCTTTTTGTTGGTTACGATGTTCTGGTTTGTTTGCTGGCTTTTGTTTGCTTCCTGATGTTGTTCCTGATTTTTCCGTTGTGCTGTTGTATTTTCTTGGCTTTGTTGTTGCTGCACCAGGTCTTTTAATTTGAGGATTGCTTCTCTTTGTTTATTGAGTTCCTCTTTTTTTGTGTCAATATCCGCAAGGAGTTTTTCTAATTCCGCCGGATCTGTTGCAGTACCTGTGATATTGTTTTCTTCCTCAGCAGGTAATTCGTTGAATTGGTTGCCCGCGCCTGTGTATTCGTTTTTCTTTCCTTTTGCATTTTTTTCGCCGTCTGAATTTGGCTTGTGCCGCTTTGTTATAATACTCGGCTGTCGCTCGAGTCGGCTCCGTGTCATCGCTTTCAGGTCTGCCTTGCCCCTTTTCATGAAAGGCGACGAGCTCTTTAGCACTTTGTTTGTTTCCATAATTTTTTATTTTTTTATTTATTTTTTTTTATTTTTTTAAACAACCGCTCTCAGTGACGGCCACACTGTGTAATCCACACTTGTTCACTTACACTCGCGCGACGAATTTATTTATTTATATTTTTTTCTTTTTTCTTTTCTTTTCCTTTCTCCTGTTGTCAGGTATACGTCTTATCTCTTTGACGTGTTGGTAACGACTGTGAGCTAGTTGAATGTTTTTACCAAGACCTGGTAAAGAGGAGACAAACAATGTGAATAATATGGGTCCAAGGAACGAGCCTTGTGGTACACCATACTGGATTTGGTGAGTAGAGGATTTGTCAGTTCCTATACTAACAACATATTTTCTCGAACAAAGAAAGCTCTGGATCATTTTATTAAGCAGTATTGGCAGCTTAAGTTTGAGTAGCTTATAAATCAAGGCATTGTGCCAAACCGTATCAAAGGCTTTTCAATGTCTAAAAGAACCAGTCCCGTGACTCCTTGGCGATGAATTAGTGGCTATGTGGTTTTTAATGCGTAAAACTTGGTGGATTGTGCTGTGACTACTACGGAAACCGAACTGAAAGTTAGGTAGGATATTATTCGCTTCCACGAAAAGATCAATTTTTTCCTTAATCATTTTCTCTAAGAGCTAACTTAGCATCCTAAAGAATGGGAGTAGTGAGGAAGAGGAAGCCAATAGTGTAGACACTAAATGGACATCGATCAGAGTCACAATCAAACAAACAGCCCGAAAGGTATTAGGATTTAAGAAAACAATTAAGTCCAAACCTTGGTTTAACGATGAGTGCAAGGCGAAGATCGAACAACGTAAACGCATCAGAGTGATCCACTTAGAAGGATATGATGAAGTCAACGCAGAAAGATACGCGACGATTCGGAAAGAGACAATGAGACATTTCAAACTCAAAAAACGCGAATGGGAGAAGACCCGGATCGAAAAAAAACCTGGAAAATGCCAGAGCAAAGAACATCAGAAGTATGTGTAGTGATCCTAAATCACCACTCTCACCCAATTACCTATAATCCCAACCTGATTCCCATAGTGAATCATATGAGCGACAAGGTAAACCATTGTCGCACATTGATTCAATTTCCAATTACCTTACCCGTACCCATAACTCCAATCCAATTGAATCATATGGACGGTAAATTTAAACGAAAGTCCACTTGTCGTGCATTGATACAATTCCCTATAACCATTGATATTATGCAATAGCTAAATCTAAATGCATTTCATAATTTCTCCATCCGGGAATTTATTCAAATAAATTCCTAACCACTACCGAGAATCCCACTCCAATTGAAGCACACAAAATCTTGTTTGGGCTTCTTGGAATTTTTAAATAAAATGTTAACCAATCACTGTCGCCACAGAGTATAAAAGGGCGGCACATTGTGGATTCGTGGTGAGTCGAAATCCAGAGGTTAAGATCTACGGCAACTAATAAAATAATTAATAAGTAATAAAAGAACTTAAGAACAAAACTACACCTTCTTTTTATCTTGGACACGAGCCAAACGACCCGGAAGCCACTCCACCGAGGTAAGCAAAACAACATACATAAAATTATAAGATTACATATTAATGCCGCATAAATTCAATTAGAAATGGCTACCGAGGGAGAGCCAAAATAATTCGAGACGCAAACGGCTGTCTGGTGACAGAAACAAACAACATCGTGACAAGAGGGAAGCAGTACTTTGAAAACCTGCTCAATATGCGCACCCATCAACCACAAATAAACGCACCAGACGTACATACAGCCGAGCCTCAGATCCTAGAGCTCTCTTTCAACAAAATTATAGACGCAATAAATCGATTAAAAATCACCAAAGCTCCCGGAGTCGATTGCATACCGGCAGAGTTTGTGAAGCATGGAGGAGAGGCAACCGCTCGAAAGATCCACCAACTCATCAAAACAATATGGGATAAGGAAGTCACTCCGAAAGAATCGAAAATCTCACTCGCCCTCGTTTTCAAAAAAGGTGACAGATCTGACTGCGAAAACTACAGTGAACTATCATTGCTCCCAACCACATACCAAATATTAACAAATGTCATACTGGCGAGAAACACACCATACACAGAAGACATATTGGGAGACTACCAATGCGGATTCTGTAGGAACCGGTCAACAAGCGACCAAATGTTCACAATAAGGCAACTGCTGGAAAATAAGTGGGAATACGGAGAGACGGTTCACCAACTGTTCGTTGACTTCAAAAAAGCCTACGACTCAGTCGCAAGGCCAATACTCTATCATATTGTAGTTGAGCTGGGAATCCCGAAAAAATATGTCGCCCTCATTTAAATTTCCATGAACGAAAACAAAGGGCAAGTTAGAATAGAAAACCACCTCTCAGAATCGTTTGAAATCAGGGACGGACTAAACCAGTATCTTTTTAACCTTGTGCTCGAGTATGTCATCAGAAAGGTACAAGACGACAACTTGGCCGGATCATCCCTGAACGGCGTCAACCAAGTGATCGCATATGCGGATGACATCGCCGTTTTGGGCGATAATCTAGAAACTGTAAGTAAAAACAATGAAATTATCATGCAAGCGGCAGAAGAGGTGGGCCTATATATAAATGAAGACAAAACAAAATACATGATTACGGCGAGAGCGGGTGGACCTCAGGGAACACATATATACGTCAGCGGCAAGATATTTGAAACAGTTAAAGAATTTAAATATCTGGGAACGATACTGACGACCAGAAACGAAACGTCAAAGGAAATTAGCAAAAGAAGGCATTCCCGCAACGCTACTTGGCACGCAAGCAGTAAACTGCTGAAATACAAACTGCTATCACGTAACATAATCGTGAAAGTCGCTTTTTGAGTTATTTGAATCTCTTCCAAAAATTTGGAATATCTATGCCTTGTCGTGAGAAATTTGATGGCTTTTCCATATTATGAGATTAATGGTTTCTCCAATTTTTTGCCAAATGAAGACAAAACAAAATACATGATTATGGTGAGAGCAGGTGGACCTCAGAGAACAAACATAAACATCAGGGGCAAGATATTTGAAAACGTCAAAGAATTTAAATTCCCGGGAACAATACTGACGGCCAGTAACGAAATGTCGAAGGAAATTTACAAAAGACTACACTCCGGCAACGCTAGTTGACATGCAACTGCTGAAATCCAAACTGTTATCACGGAATATAAAGCTCCGTGTCTATAGAGCCATAATCATACCGACTGGTGCGAAACATAGGCTCTCACAAAACGGGAAGAAAACAAATTCCGCGTATTCGAGAATAAAGTTTTAAGGGGTATCTTTGGCGGCAAATATCACGAGGAGGCAGGACAATGGAGGAAACTCCACAACCACGAATTGGAAGAGCTATACCGCAAACTTACAATAGTGAGAGTGATCAAGTCGCGAAGATTAAGAGGGGCCGGGCACGTAGCGCGAATGGGCGATGATAGGACCATGCATAGAATTCTTGACGGTACACTAACGGGGAAGAGACCGATAGGACGGCCGCGACGGAGATGGGAGGACAATGCTAGGTTTGACCTTGAGGAGATCGGATCGGCTGGCCAAGCGTGGAAGGTGAGTACACAGGATAGGGAACTATGGCGGAGTCGAGTCGGTGATGTCATGAACTTCCGGGTTCCTACAGGCCAAATAATAATAATAATTATAAGAGCTTACTCAGAGTGTCAAGACGACTAATAGGTGTGTAACTCCCAGAGCTATTCTCCGATTTGCCGGGTTTCGCGATAGGAATTACTTTTGCTGTTTTCCAACAATCCGGAAAATTACAGTTCCTAAAACAAGCGTTGAAAATAAACGTTATATAGTTACTTGCAGTAGGCGGAAGTGCTTCAGTTAAATTATTGTTAATATCATCAAGACCAGCAGCTTTTTTCGATTTTGATTTTGTTATTAATTCTTTAACTTTGATAATATTAGTTTCGTAGGTACCTTCAGCTGGTGATTGGGATAGTTCCTGAATAGTGTTAGCAACTTCCGCCTCAGTATTCGTGGCGCTTAGATGCATAGATATGAAGTGGTTCTTACTAAACGTGCTTGCAAAAACATTCGATTTCTCCACTGAAGAAATAAGCAACTTGTCGCGAACTTTAAACGGAGGAATACTTGACCCTCTCTTTTTCATAAGTTTTGACATTTTTCAGAACGGTTTGCCTGCTTTGTCAAGAGAGGAAAGATAGTTATTCTCGTTTTTAATGGCACTATTTCAGAATTTAACATTATATAGAAAACAATTGATTCCGTAACGAAGTCATTTTCTTCTTTCAGAGTTTCATAGCCTGATCAGATGTAAGTATTTTCAGTAAGCGGAGCCTTATCGACTGGAACTGTGGGACATTTAGGTATCGCAAGATCGGCTGCTCTATTGATAACAGAAACAAAATTGTTACATAAGATATCGATGTGCTCGCTGGTGGTTATAGATATAGGCTAGTATCGCCTAGAACCATTTTCCTGTATACATATGATTTATAACAATTCCAGTTGGTGGCGGAATGGTTGTAGTATGAGCTGGTACGTTTTACCGATACGGTATGGTTCAGTGTGAGGCTGATCGGAAGATGGTCTGAACTTAACGCATTAAGAGTTAATGGTACTGTGGCGTTTTCCCACTAACGCCACCGCTTGCCTTTTCCAGGTCAGATACAAAATTTCCCCCTAGAGCGCCCAAGGACTCTGTAAAACAAGAATAGTGGCAGTTCCTTTGAACGCCACTAAATACATTCCAACCAGGTGTGAAGAAACTGTTACCTAGAGCACTAGAAACCCTGAGAAACATTTCATTAACTTTTTGTCATCCACCAAAAATGTCTCCTAACCACCTAAGCAATAGTTCTGCGCTAAGGCAAAAAGCATTGCACCAAACAGACATTTTCCACAAGGGCATAATCACACCAAACGCACCGTGTTCCGAAAAAGCAATTTGGTCGCATCACTAAGGAACCGATTTAAACGTAAATCATTTTCGGCGCCCATATCACCTGTCGGATGCCGTCGCACACATGCAGGAGATATTCTTTCTTTTCCTTTTCGGTGCGACCATGTCGGTTACTAAACCTATCGACAAGCAAAATAAGAAATCAGGCCTGGCCGCTCAAAAAGGGTGAATCAAGATGCCACCAGCGGAAATGCTGCACCAATTACTAAACGAGGAATGTACGATCGGCGTAGATGCGGCGCACAGTCGCCGATCGTATAAACATCAAAAATTCCTTTGTACCAAGTATTGCACAGCTGCAACCCTTTTGGTTGGTATTCTCTGTGTTTGATTTTCCTACCTATCCGCGTGCATGTTGGCCGGTCATGAGACCACAGGGAGTATCACACTCCGCGACGGGCGGCCGAGGGAACTAGAAATCTCATCAATGTAAACATACACACGAGAATTCTACCCATCGGACGGGTACGGTCATATGCATAATCGGCTAGGTGCTGTGCGCAGTTTATGTTAATGTAAACACACGCATCAGGATGGCTTGCCCCAGCTGCTCTCGCCACAGAGAAAAGTATCTGTATGTCCACGATACGCTTGCTGGGGGATGCTCTGCATGTGCGACCGTGGTAAGCAAGGTTGTGTGCGCATCCTCACTGGAAACGATCATCGAAATTCGTTTCCTGTGTTCTTATTTTGTTCTTTAGGCCAGAGGATGAAATTAAAGTTTTCGCTCGGGCTAGCGGATGTAAATGGCAAGTCAGTCGAAATCCAACAACCGTCGGTGAAGAAGTTCAGTCCAGAGTAATCTGCGTTTCTAAATTCTTTGGATGCGTTAAATCGTATAAATCATTTGTAAAACAGTTGAATCAAGTTAAAGCAGTAGAACATTGTGAATCCTGGAAAATCCGAAAGTCCGTTAAAGTTCCTGCGTATCGTATTACTATTGGAAGGTTGCTGAGTTTGATCGATGACACGACCCCGGGTCGATGAAGGAAGTGAAGATTGATGCACAGACCGTGGTACTGGAGGAAAATTAACGAATAATTATACAAAGAGAACATCTGAAGAGAATGATGAGAGCAACACACAGGCTTTGCGCATCAAGGATTTTATGCGGCTTCACGACGATTTCTGGTCAAGCTTCGTTTATCATAGTCATATTATGACCCATTGATATCCTAGCTAAGGAGATGCTTCAGGTCTTTGACAGGCGAACCACATGGAATGAAGTTGTGGCGTTTCTAACAGATACACACATAATACACAAGCAAATAGTGAAGAAAAACGAACGAAAATCGAATAAGGAAAAGCATCAGCCGTATGCCAAGCAATAACATAGTAATTCCAGATCAGTTGAGTGTACTTGAGTTTAGAAATCGAATTCGTACACGCGGGCGTTAGTCTGCTGCCTCAATGATTCGCTTCTCACCCGTTTCATCGTGTGTTCAATTCACCTTCTTACTATCCTTGCTAAACGCTATAACCCGAACGTGTGATCTGTACACACAACACGCTCAGCCATAGTAAACAGGACTTTACTACTACGATTACGACTTCCTCACCGGGCACCAGCTCAATCGCCTGCCCCGATGTGCCTCTCACTCGCTCGCTTCGCCGTTTGCACATGAAGTTGATCGTAACAAAGTTACTGAGGGGGGAGTAGTGTGGGGTTTCTAACATACACACACAGTACACAAACCAATAGTGAAGAACAGCGAAAGAAATTTCAATAAGCAAGGCATCAGAGCCGTATACCATAGCGATAACATAACAATTCAGTTAAATGTGCTTGAGTTTAGAAATCGAATTCGTACACGTGGCAGTGTCCTGATGTGTTGAGCATTGGTTCCATTATTAGTGATTCTAACCGTCACAGCGTTAGTTCGTACCACACATTCTACACTGTCGTCGCAAAAGCTATAAACTGTCTGGTCCAACGACGATAATAAAGCTAGAAGAAAGAGAATTTTTTGTTCCCATATGCTAGGCCAAATAGAACATGAGCTTAAAAGACAGATGGACGTTCAAACACATTCCATTCTTAGAAGTTTAGATGAAGAGCTCAGATGGGAAATGCAATTATTAACTTACGCAGTAGTAAAACTGCAGAAAACCCAACGTTTGTCACACGGGGAGAGTGGTTGTAAGAGCAGGGGTGTTTTAGTACGTGGGAGCAGTGGTGTAACACATTCTACAACTCTGTGAGTTGTGCATTCCTGAGTCTCGGGCCTATGGTATCCTTGGAAGATGACATATCCTTTGGTGAAACCATAAGAAAGGGCCCGCGACCGACTGATAAGCGAACAGTAGCAGACCGAAGCCGTCTCAATTTCTGGGGAATTCTAAGCGCTGGTCATAATTTGCAATTTTGCTGCCGTTTTTTCACTTTCACTGGCGCCGTCCAGTAGGCCTGTTCCAAAATTCTATGGCGGGTAAAATTTAAAACCACCATAGAGACACGTTTGAGCGACAATGTAAATTGGTGTCCTATTTTCTGTTAGCATTAGGCTGCCTGATATGAAGCCAGAAACCAGGAAAATATAGTGAGTTCTGTGGCGCTTCGTTTCCGACTGGTTCTATGTCTCATAGGTAGGTGGAACCATCATAGTCTAGTAGTTAGTAAGAGATTGCTATTTGTGTGTGGTTGCAGGTAAGTAACGTACGTTTAAATAAGAGTACTGTGCAATCGTTCGGTTTGTGTAATAAAACTACCATACGAGTAATGTTAGAAAAATTATAAGACATTGAAGCACTGTTTCAAGAAACAACGAGGCTGTTGATGCACAGTGTTACCCGTCTCATGAATTTGGAAACCTACCTATCACTGTAATTAGTGGTAATTTACGGACGCTGGAAAAATTGAAAATAATGCCAATGTTGCGGGCGTGAGACTACTCCTAACAACACTACAGCGTTTTGGCGATCAAATGACTTCTAAAAGAATGTGATGATCCACAGAAACTGAAATTATTTCCAAAATATGTTGATATGTATTGGTTTTCTTTAAAGGGGTAGGCGTTGAATATATTGCTGACATCGAATTGCATTATCGGAGCACTTGGAAAAAAGCTTGCCCAATAGTCAGTCTCTGTAGAACATAGTAGCTCCAGTGTTGCACTGGTTGAAGGAGACGGACAAGTGGTGCTGACCTTTCCGTAATCAAATGAATAGTAATTCAATTTGCACATAATTGGATTTATGTCGTTTATTTCAATTTGACTTACTCATGGTCCAAAAATCCACTTTGTGTATCTTTATTTTCTTTGTGTAGAATGAACTGGTGTGCATTATATGCTTCGACATACAATAAACAACTTGCGCATTCTAGAGGGAATATAAGTGCATTTATGACGTTGAAAGAAACAATAAGACTAATCCCTTTCAATCAACAGCAACCCCCCTTTTTATTGCCAACTATAGTTCATCGAGCTACATCACAATTTCTAGGGTACCTCATTTGTCCGATGGCATTGATAACTATTACGATACCCACGGTATCTCACAGCAGGTTATTTTCGTTATATTGTACCTAATGGAGCATCTACGAACTAATATATGAGACTTATTGGCCTCTCGTTGGACGGCTTCCAAAAGTTTATCCCGTAATAAGTTCATATCCTGTTTGTTCGGTTCCAATCAAAGAAACATCATATTATGCTATTGGCTTGGCTTTCCAGTTGCTTAACGTCTATAAATGTGCTTGCCAACAGTCCACATGTCTCTTAATCAAAAAGGAATTACATCCTCAGGATATTGCTACACTGAGTGAAAAACCACAGAATTTCAAACGGAAAATCTTCGGGCAATTTGGCATCGATCCAACCTTGCCTTACCGTGAGCTACTTGAAACCGCAAAACAATGTTATCTCCGACAATAAGTTACCAGTATATATGAAATGGAAAATTCCGATTGAACATGCCGGACTGTCGGAGGAATAAGTGGAATAAAGAAAATTCACATCCGTTTCATTCGCTTTCCAACAAATGTTGGTTTTGTTTTTGAAATGTTCTTGAGTGCTAAACATTTGTACCGGATATGACCGACTGGAGTTCTTCATCAGTCATTCACATCTGCTGGTCTGGTCCCTCGGCGGAAGTTAAACAAAGTGTATGCGAGTGCTTTTAAATAGTCTCCGTCACCAAGCATGGTCTATTCCATTGTCCCGATTAGATTATACATTTTAATGGACCAACAATGCAACATCATAATTAAAAGACTAACTTACTCATCTCGCTCTGTTCAGTTACTGCGGAGAGCTTCCTGGCTGACCTTAGCCAGTCTTCTTTAGTGGTTGTATGCCTGCATGTCTGTGTGGACTAGAGGTCTGCCCCGTCGGTTTGGTTTCCTCTTTTTTTGCTACAAGGATGGCGGCTTTTGGTGATTTCGATGTCGACCGATAGCCGGAATGTCCTTGGAGTGCACGTTCAATTTACAGGTACTTGTCACGAAGAACCATAACAATAACCAAAAAGTTTTCTTCCTATTATTTTCTTTGTTTCCCTTGGAAGTACTAAATAAGGCAACTTTCAAAAGCACAGCCATTCCCCATTACCCACATTTGGTGACGATTTAGAAGAACTCAGAAGAGAAGAGGAACCGTGTAGTTGCACAGTAACCAGGCTACATTAAGGTACAATATGAAACGAACCGGAAAATTCCAATCAATTGCTAATCGATTATTGAATATTGCTATTCTGCTCACCCTATGGCGGTTTGCCTGGGCGAGGTAAGGTATAACAGAACACAGATTCGCCCAAATTCGAAAGGACTGCACAAATCGAAAATAATTGAGGTTTCCTTAAGACAGCCACAACTGCAGAGCAATCACTGCGGTCCATGATTAATTCCCCCACAGGCACTTCAATACAGCTCGTATTTTCCGCTAACTAGGGTCTTGTACTATCCGCATCCATTTTATACTTCGTCTTGATCATTGTACTCTTAAATTGTCTGACATTAATTGAAAATTACTCTCTCCCTCCCTCTCGTTCCTATTGGTTACACAACGCGGTGGTTTTCAATATTTGACGATTGTAGTGTGGGTGGTAAAATACTGTCTGCTGAAAAAAAAAATTGTTGGTAGTGATATCCTCGACCACGAGGAAAACGGCATCACTATAAAATTCTGCTTATTCTGATAGAGCATTCACAGTTGACTTACTTCAATTCAATTATGAAATTTGAACCCATCCTGATTTGTCAGTTTTCTATTATGCAAATTCACCATGGGTCACCACAATACCGCCGCCCTCAACTGCTAAAAGCAAAACGGAAGCAAAAAAACCCAAAGGCCAATGGTGTACACAAGAACAAAAACTGTAGCAAAAATTATGGTCTCTAGTATGAAAGTTTGAACCGCATTTTACGGTCCGTCGATAATGTTAAATGTTAATTCTGATTAAAATGAAAATCACCAAATACAATTTGTCTAAATCGACAATGGAACCAAACATTGCGGTGACCAGCATTTTAATCCCCCCACCATGATTATCCTTTTGTTTTATTGAAATGAAGATGGACCTTTTGTAGAATGAAATTCTGACAAAGAAATACGCACGCAGCTTACCAAACGCGGTTTTGGTTTGTGGTTGTAAATTGAAATTACTATGCAGTAAATTTATGAAGATGTGAACCTAAGCGAAACCATCACATATTTGGTTTGGTGTAAATAGAAAGCCGCACATGACAAAGACAAGATTCAGCAAAAAGGACGTCATCCATGGTAGTCATATCCATCAATGTGGTTCTGTAGATAAAGCAGTTCAGTCAAGCGTATTGGTATCCAAGTTCGCCAAGGCTATTGAGGCGGTTCGCCAATAAATGTACAATTCATTAATTCATTGCTCGAAAAATGGAGGAGATTCTAATATAATCAGGGTATTACATATCTGATCTAGGTAATCTACCATTAAAAAAAAAAGATAATAATAATAACAAAAATAATAAAAATAGTACTAATAATAATATTAATAATAATAATAATAATAATAATAATAATAAAATAATAATAATAATAATAATAATAATAATAATAATAAAAATAATAATAATAATAATAATAATAATAATAATAATAATAATAATAATAATAATAATAATAACAATAAAAATAATAATAATAATAATAATAATAATAATAATAATAATAATAATAATAATAATAATAATAACAATAAAAATAATAATAATAATAATAACAATAACAATAAAAATAATAATAATAATAATAATAATAATAATAATAATAATAATAATAATAATAATAATAATAACAATAAAAATAATAATAATAATAATAATAATAATAATAATAATAATAATAATAATAATAATAATAACAATAAAAATAATAATAATAATAATAATAATAATAATAATAATAATAATAATAATAATAATAATAATAATAATAGGAATAATAATAATAATAATAATAATAATAATAATAATAATAATAATAATAATAATAATAATAATAACAATAAGAATAAAAATAATTATAATAATAATAATAATAATAATAATAATAAGAATAAGAATAAGAATAAGAATAAGAATAATAATAATAATAATAATAATAATAATAATAATAATAATAATAATAAGAATAAAAATAATAATAATAATAATAATAATAATAATAATAATAATAATAATAATAATAATAATAATAATAATAATAATAATAATAATAATAATAATAATAATAATAATAATAATAATAATAATAATAATAATAATGATAATAATAATAATAATAATAATAATAATAATAATAATAATAATAATAATAATAATAATAATAATAATAATAATAATAATAATAATAATAATAATAATAATAATAATAATAATAATAATAATAATAATAATAATAATAATAATTATAATAATAATAATAATAATAATAATAATAATAATAGTAATAACAATAATAATAACAATCAAAATAATAATAATAATAACAATAAAAGTAATAATAATAATAATAATAATAATAATAATAATAATAATAATAATAATAATAATAATAATAACAATAAAAATAATAATAATAATAATAATAAAAATAATAATAATAATAATAATAATAATAATAATAATAATAATAATAACAATAAAAATAATAATAATAATAATAATAATAATAATAATAATAATAATAAGAAGAAGAAGAATAAGAATAAGAATAAGAATAATAATAATAATAATAATAATAATAATAATAATAATAATAATAATAATAATAATAATAATAATAATAATAATAATAATAATAATAATAATAATAATAATAATAATAATAATAATAATAATAATAATAATAATAATAATAATAATAATAATAATAATAATAATAATAATAATAATAATAATAATAATAATAATAATAATAATAATAATAATAATAATAATAATAATAATAATAATAGTAATAAATAAATAAATAAATAAACAGATAAGTAGAAAAAAAACTTTTTGTAAACTTTCTTCGTATTCCTTATTATGACCTTAGATTTTCAAATATGTAATATAAATGAATGAATTAAATGTTTTAAAGAAAACAGAATATTGTAATGGCATTACGTGTCCGTGTTACATGCGATTTCCGCCACCACCATCATTTAATAATTTATAATTTTAATATAATTTGTTTTAATGTGGTGTGATGGTAAGGTGGTGGAAGAAGTGCATGATCGACTTGTGAGTGTTCGAACACGCCCCGATTCGACTGTGGATCGTGGGCGGGTTCGAGTTCGATTTTTGGAGATTGAGAGAGGGAGAGTTTTTCGAGAGAGTCGTGTGCTAGAATTAAAGAATAGCGGTTGTGGCTGAGTGGGTAAAGCGAGGCGCGGAAATAATTAAAGGAATATATAAGAAAAAATTAACACGAAAGAAGAAAAACACGATGCGAGAAGTTAGCTGTAATAAAAAGCGCGAATGGTTGTTGACGAATTAAAGCATTGTAATTAAAACGCCTCGTGTAAATGTGTATTCTAATACGGAAAGTAAAAATCAAACACAGTTGACCGTATATTAACCGTGCAATAGAACGGAAAATAATATTAGAGATGAACGGTATGATAAGCAACAGAAAAACGAGATTGGAAGACCGTACTGTAAAAGAACAATAGGTGTAATTGCATGACGAACGTACTATTGAAATAAAACTTGTTTGTGCCCTATAATACTCCGACACATGTCTTTCAATTATCCTAATACCAAAGTTGGAACCGGGGGCCGATAGATCGTGGCTTAGCAACGGGACGTCAAGAGGAAGAACTAGGTAACCACACCTGGGAGAACCGTTGGCGTAACCGACACCTACTGGAGATAGTTACCTGAATGGCCGATATTTATAAGCCATATACGTGCTTGATTAGCAGGTAACAAGGCACAACCGAAACGGCAAACCGTACGACAATTTGATTTTCGATATACTACTTGTTATACAATATACTACATCCGTGAATCCAATAGACAGCCTACTGCTTGAGAGTCCAGACGAGAAAAAGAAATTCATAGACGCATTTTCAACAGATGTGTTTGCTCCGTTCCCAACTTAAAACGTTAGGCCATTCTTAGTAAAATAAACAATTGGTTAAATGGTTAAACCCTTTTTCCGCGAATTGGAATATGAATCGTTTCATTTCTGTTTCTTTTTTGAATCTTCTGAAATATATTAAGGATTGCTGAATACTCTCGAAGTTTTGAATCTAGTCTAGAGTCTTCGGGACTAGTGTGCATTCCAAAATCTGTCATAAGGACAAGACAAACGTTGATCAGATTGGGTCCGGTATGACATATTCGCCTGAACGTACTCCACCAGTGAATCTACAATTGGCCTGCCTTGTTGTAAAAGGTGACTCAAGAAAGGCCGAGTCAGCACCTCCATAAGCACTGGAGTCGGTAAAGTCTTTGCTTGTGCAGTTTAAGTTAACTGTACCTGAAAAGGCGTTGAACCCCGATCGTCGCTCATCAACAAAAAATATTAAAAGTATTATTAGCGTACACGTGTGGGTGTGTATCCTCCTCACAGAGGAAATAACAGAAAATGCGAACACGTTAATCTCAAAAAGAAACAAAAAAATGTGTGAGTGTATTAGGGAGTGCGCGAGCCCACGTGATTAATAAACAAATATTTAATGATTCGATCACATGTCTCATCAAACAAATAACAATTTAAAATCAACAATCCGTGAAAAGTGAGAGGTTGAATCCACAACCAAATCAGATGCGAACGTGGAGCGTGAAATAAGTCAGTACCAAATTGACCACCATCCGGAGTAGACGTGTAGACAAACGATGGTTATTAAATTATTATTTTTAAATTAAACCGCGTTGCACATCATAAATGAGTAGGGGTTCGCTTGGGACTTCTCTGCACCCAAAATAGTTAAAAACCAATTAGTGCCGATATGCGACGTACAAAGTGTTCACGATTGTGTATGTGCACAGTGTTACACCTCGCCATACACACCGTCTTAAATAATACAACAATGCCACACATAATCTCAAGCCACTCCTCAATCAATAAACCCTCATTCAATTAATTAATCTCAAACCACAATTATCCCAAGCAATTATAAGCAATATTAAACATAATCTCAAACCACAATTATCCCAAGCAATTTGCATACAATGCAATTCTTCCAATTGATTCATATCATATCACGATAAACGCCTATCCACTTCATACCATAAACAAACTCAATCGTCACAAGCATTCTGCATACAATGCAATTCTTCAACGTTAAATTCATTCATCCACGCACGCTGCGATAAAGGCTCAAGCATATCATCTCTCACAAGCCCACAGTCGGCAAGCTCAAGTTCCATATACACAATGTTTTACACGATATGGGACACGGGTGGTATTGTCAAAGACGGTAGCTCAACGGCAACGAAATGCTGAGCGCAGCGAAAGTATCGAACCTAGCAAAAAGGTGAAATTAAACGTATGATACGATTTGCACGTAGAGAAATGCACTAAAATTGGTTCGGCCATTGCTACTGCAAATCGAATGAATATTTAAATTGATTCTGCGGCATTTTTTACAAAGGCAATTAACTGGTCATTAAAAATTGCGAATTGCGAATGGCAGGCGAAGAGCCTCAAAATAGGTTATACATTCGGTGTGGAAAAATGTATCATCTGCATATTTAGTAAATTAAAATAGTATATAAAGTGGTTGCAAATGAGTTGCAAGTCGCAGTGCAGTGCAGTGTAGTAATATAGCAAGAAGACTGCGGCCTTAGCGTATGTACAGCGGGTCTTCTTGCTTTTGTAAAAGTGGTAAAAGTACAGGGATGGAAATTCCCAATTTGTCTTGTTAATAAAGTGAAAACAAAAAGAATTAAAGTAAACAAAGTGTCTTTCATTAAAACGAAAAAGGGAAGACAGCCATCTGTAGTAACGACTCAACACACGCAGTGTCAGCTAGCGGCCACACGAACGACTCAACACACTCAGGGTGTCAGCTACGTAAGTATTTTATAGCATATAACAGTAAATAAGAGATAAACGTTGATGACGTGGGACCAGAATAACAGAAATATATTAACAATCAAATCCCAATCTTTCCGATAAATAATTAATAAATGATAACATCTGGGGTTACGCTCAAGTGTTACATTTTAATAATTAAATAATAAATGTTGATATCTGGGGTTACGCTCAGGTATTACATTGTAATAATAATAAAATACTAATAACTAGCGCAACATCTTGGCCATTAAGCTGCCCGATAAATAAATATTAAATGTCTACATCAGAGGTCAAACTCTAATGTTACAACAGTATAATAAATAAACATGATTATCTATCTGTCACTCGCGCAATAAAAAAAAGTGAAAACATGTGGTCCATAATATGGACGTAAATCAAATGGATGCCAAAATGGTGCTTCGGAGAAGGCAAAATACAGACATACAGTAAATCTAAAGGATAAACGCCTTAGAACAAATGAAAACAGGGATACAGACACGTTGATTGTCAACAGCGACGACGAAGACACAACATATGGTGCCCAGTACTCAGGGACTGGAAACCAATTCCAAGAACTAGCTGTCAGCGAAACAAATGCAACCGCTAGCAATCAGATCGAGGTCCTCAACAGACACATCCATGAGACTCGTCTTAAGAAACAACAACTAGATAAACAAATGGAGGAAGTTGTTAAACTAAAAAACAATCTGAGCCAGAACGAGCGAAAAACGAAAATTGTACAACAACAGCAAGAACAAAAGCGACAGCAACCCACGAAGAAAAAGAAAACACGACAAGATAAGGAAACTTAACAGCAGGAATCACATCAACAACAACAGCAGGCACCACATCAACAGCAGCAACCACATCAACAGCAGGAAACCTCTCAGCAGGTGCCAGTCAAAAAAAGGGAGAAAGTACCTCCTATCTACATCAGTTATATGGAGGCAAATTCATATTTTGCATGGGGAGTTGGATTAAAATGACGCGCTGTCAGCGGTCAGGGTTGGTTAGAATTGTGGGTTGGTTCTCTATGTGGTATAGAGAACCCGCAAAGTCACCCCCGCCCCCCCTCCTCCAGTGACGTAGTCACGAAATAACGGTAGGGCGGAGGGAGTAGTTCGGAGTGTGACGGGGAGAGGGGTAGGTGCCTAAGGTCAGGGTGGCCCTTCTTGCTTCGGGAGGCGCGGTGGCGGGGTATTGAAACTGTCCTGGTGACGACAGCAACTCTGAGGCCGTGCCGGCCGATCGCGCTTGGTTGGAGGTAGGCGACTAGTGAGGGGGCTCCTGGTGGATGGTTGGTTGTGTCCAACCGCTGGGCGCCTTAGGGTGATGGTGCGCGCCCCGAAGTGCAGTGTGGTGCACCTGGTGTGTGAGGCAGCGTAGTGAGGCGTGTTTGCCTTTGGGTTGCCGCTTGGGTTAGGGCGTGGTGGCTTGGGGGGACGTCGGGAGTCCCTAGGAAGAAGGATCCTTACGTGGGAGTACGGGTGGTAGTGGCGGGCATCCTGACTATTGTTCGCTACGCGGTGTAGCGGGTGGATGGCGAGGAGCCGGCCTGGGAGTCGGGCGTCCTACTGGTTGTTTGCTACGCGCAGTAGCTGTGGTTCAGTGGGGAGCCGAGGTGGTGAAAGATGGGTGGAGTCGAGGGGGTTGAGTGGGGGCATCGTGTGCCAGTATGTCGCTGCAGGGCATCAAGGGATCGAAGGATCGAAGTGAGTCGAACTGGTTTTCGGGGAAAATTGGAAATGCTTGGGTGCAAGCAAGGGATATCATTTAGGTCAAATATTAACCGAAGTAATTTCGGGGAAATTAAGATTGCTTGGTTACAATGAGAAAATATAACTTAAGCAGAAACTTGACCGAAGCAATTTGGGGAAAAATGATATGTGGAGTGATGTAAGAGATGATTTAGAATATATTCTATTGAATTGTATTCTGTTGGGAGTTTGGAAAATGTCTTTTATTGCAGATTGGGAGATGTGTTCTTGGTAAGTATGGAATGCATGCAAATGCAGATTTTGCATAGGGAGTTGGATTAAAGTGACGCGGTGTTAGCGGTCAGGGTTGGTTAGAATTGTGGGTTGGTTCTCCATGTGGTATAGAGAACCCCCACACACCTGCTCTCGCCATAATCGTGTATTTTGTTTTGTCTTCATTTAGCAAAAAATTGGAGAAACCATTAATATCATAATATGGAAAAGCCATCAAATTCCTCACGACAAGGCATGGACGTTCCGAATTTTTGGAAGAGATTCAAATAACTCAAAAACCGACTTTCACGAAGGTCATGTACATGTTGTCATGTTTTGTTTTATATGTTATACGAGTATTAGCGGCGGCAATTGGTACAGGTACAGTTTTTTTTTTATATTTGATGCCGACCATATGTGTGCATTCTCGACATCGTTTAGTCAAGGATTCCTGGAAAACCTACAGTAGAAATTTCATTACGTACATATACTTGAATGTAAATTATGTGCTAAATAAATAAAGATTACGTAAGAATCGCCAATTTCAGTGGTGTTGTTTATAAAGGTAACCTTTTCGCTCCGTGAGCTTGGGAAGACAACATGGGTTCGCTAATATACAAGACTGTCCTATCAGCAATGACAAAATTGTTTTAGACGGTCGGGTAGACAAAATTAAATTGATAGTCTCTCATTTTGAGGCGATTCATGCTAGAGACATCCCAAGCAGCAGAAGCGGTGAAGTTAATGATGGTCTGTTGAGTTTTCGTATGTGTTAAGCATTGGTTCACTTTTTGGTGATTTTAACTATCATAGCGTCAGTTCGAATCCCACGTTCTTCACTATCATGGCAAACGCTACACTTGGTGACCCCGACGTGATCTGTGTATACCCAGCACACACTTTCCCATAGTAAACAGAACTTCACGACATGATCACGACTTCCGCATAGAGCTCCGGCACACTCGCCTGCTCCGACGTTCTCTCGCTCGCTCGTTCCCGCTCCGTCGTTTGCACACGAAGCTGATCGTAATAAAGTTACTGAGGAGGGAGTAGTGTGGCGTTTCTAACAGATACACACACAATACACAAGCAAATAGTGAAGAACACCGAACGAAAATCGAATAAGAAAATGCATCAGAGCCACATAACATAGCGATAACATAACAATTCCACATCAGTTGAGTGTACTTGAGTTTAAAAATCGAATTCGTACACGCGGCCAGTAGCCTGATGTGTTAAGCATCGGTTCAATTTTTGGTGATTCTAACTGTCATAGCGTCAGTTCAAATCACACGTTCTTCACTATCATCGCAAACGCTATAAGAATGAAAAGCGGATGAACTAATAACAGAACAGACTAATAATTACTTCAAGACAATAGACGATGTGACATACATATTTAGAAAGCTGAATAACAAGAAGACAAGTGGTTTGGATAACATTCCGAACACTGTACTCAAGCATATTTCGATTGAACTCATACGAGCGTACTGTATAATGTTCAATAATCTTTTAAATAACTACTACTTCCCGGATCAGTGGAAAACAGCGAAGTATATTCAATAATAAAAAAAGAAAGACCCTTCTGATCCTTCTAGCTATAGGCCTGTTAATCTCCTGCCTAATATCCGGAAGATTCTTGGAGTAGTTATTAGTAAATCAATATTACACGACTGTAAACAAAAGGAGTTTATACCGCAGAACCAGCTCGGGTTTAAGAGAAACCATTCGGCAGTCCATGCTGTGGGGAAATTGGTCTCGGGCATCAATTGGAATTTAAACGCAAAAAGAAGTACATTGCCTGTCTGGTAGATATCGAGAAAGCTTTCGACATAGTTCGGATCGACGGAGTATTACATAAACTCATACAACACGATTTTCCCCCACATCTAATAAAGATGATCACGTCAATGATCTACGACAAAAAATTCGTCATAACAGATAGGAAATCTACAACGACAAGAGTTTTTAATGTCATAAATGGTCTCCTGCAGGGCACAGTAACTGCACCGTACCTTTTTAACATATACACATGATGTGCTAAGAGAATTGGAAAATTCTGTAGCTTTTGCTGACGTAACGCTGTACGCAAGCGGTGCAAAATTGGAGGAAATTCCAAGAAAACTCTAGAACAAATCCGACAGATTCCAAGAACTTTGTGCCGACTGGAAACTTTGAATCAACTATGCAAAATGCGAAACCATACTGTTCCCCACAGGAATAAGACACGGAAATTCGGACTTAAGACGTAATTGGAAAAAATTCAAAATAATGAATGCGGATGGCATTCGGGTCGAGTCAAGGAATGTGGTTAAATATCTGGGTGTTCGTTTGGACAAATTTTTGTACTACGATGAGCACATAAATGAACAGTTGAAGAGGGCACGAGCGGCAATTATGTCCCTCAAGAACCTTTTGTATTCGAACCATCTTAGATCCGATGTGAAGATCATTTGCTGCCAAGCGTTTATACGTCCAATTTTGACCTATGCGAGCGCAGTATGGTGGAACAATAATCCATCGAATATGGAACGGCTAAGAATATGTGAAAGTAAATCCCTTAGGGCCTGCCTGCAGATGTGTGGCGGTTCCGCCAAACCCCACGGTTCACTTACCTAAAAAACCCCCATAACTTCCATTCAATCACATAATTTCGCTAATGCAATCGCATTTGCACCTTAAATGCTTTACGCATCTAGGATTATCTAAGGTATAATCTAAAAAGCTTCAGTAAAAGAATTCTTACCCTTTCTTGCATCTCTTCGCATACAATTCCTGTAAGAGTTCTTTCTTACCTTATTATAAATTCCCTGTAATAAAATTCATCGGTTCGCATATCATACGACCGCATATCAGGGAATCTTACCATTGAGTTGGCTAATCCCAGCCTGAATATGTGTGCATAAAAACTATCTATGCACACATCGGCTGTCGACTCTTTTAGCCAGCGATAAATAGCCCAACACCAGTTGCATGTAATAAGCACCTTCCACCATGAGACTATTTCACTAACTCGCAACATGAGTAAACAAAAAACCGCTGTCCTTCATCAGGCATTCTGGCGATACGCAAACAATTCAATCATTATAGTATCCCAAATGCACCTACCATCTAATGAGTTGCAACTTGTTTACTCAGTTGAACTCTCAGGTCATAAATTCCTTTTATCCTACATAGTTCTGGATTCGTTTCCCAGTAATCTTCTCACATAAACAAAGAACTCCAAGATCCCTTTTTCCTTTCTTTGTTTCGGGTTCATTCCCATGGCCTTGTGTATAAAAAAGAAACGATGGGATCATGTGGGGGTGTAGAAGTATTTGCGCCTGTCACGGGCGCGCGGTTCACTTTCTTCCCCACGATGTTGCTCCGACGAATATCCACAAAAATCCTGGTAAATGCAATTAGAGAAAACACTCAGAGGTTGTTCCGTTGTACTTTCATCTTTTATTATTCTCGTTTGATTTACAATTTACACATTTGAATATATTCTTTATTTATCATTCAAGGATTCCACGTGCACAAATAAAGTAATCAAATTAAACTATTTTCGGGAGGACAATTATACCGACTTTTCGTGGCAAACATAAAACTTTACGCGAAAGATAAACTTGTCTGCATTGAATCTCGACTGTAATTTGACGTATGATTGAATTAAAGTTTAGCGCGGCGGCGTGACTTATCACTGTGACGGTTGGATAGCGATTGACTTGGTTAGGGGTGAAATTCTGTGTTCTCGATTTTGCACACAGGACAACCAAAAGAGATCACGTCTGTGCTCTCTCATCGTCACGCCCGTCGAAGTGTGGTAACTTCGGTTAATTGATAATCGACGAACGTGGTAGAATGAGAGAACAGAAACACTATGTACTGTGATTTCGGGGTGGCTTGGTTGTGTGTGCTGGTATCAAATGCAGCTTCTGAGCCTGACCTATTGCCCTAGTGTTACGGCTGTGGTGATCTCAAAGTGCATTGAACCATATGTAAACAGAATTATGGAGCAGAGGAAATGTAGCCGGTGCTATTCACCTGCGAAAAGAGATTATTGATCCCAAGCGAATGAACAATCTGATGAAAATCGAAAGGACGCTGCATCGGCTAGGCAAATTGTACCGTGGGAAAAACGCTAAGGAATGTTGGTAATTACCCAAGCCATTGAATGATGCTGCAACCACGTCGTTTGATTCGACTTGGTTGTTGCTAACCAACATGAATGAAATTTCCGATGGAAATCTCATGGTTAGAGGAATGGAGTTGCCGTATGGCAAAAAGGAGTTTAGCCTAGGGTCCTATGGGAAATATGGTATTCCAGGTGAATAACATGAACGCTGGAATAGGGGGTAATATGACACGCTGAAAGCAGTTAAAATAAGGTGGACATTGTGGTTGGAATTGTGGGTTGATTCTCCATGTAATACAGAGAACCCCCACAATCTTCACTCACACATACACATACATTGCCAACTCATTCTTCCTTGTTTTCACCACGAGAGAAACACTTTCTCTCTCGGGAAAATTCACCCCAAACGATTGAATATTGTTGAGTCAGATTCCACCCGCTGACAGGTATACAGAAGCGAACATTCCATCTTACGTCCCTACATATCCAATAAGAGACGGTATGATACATCCCGAGTGTCCAGAATTGATAATAAAATTGAGACCCTTGTAAGAAACCATTTCGTCCGGTCGGCAAATGTGAAAGACAATGAACTAATCTCAGGATTGTTCTATCCTCACCCCGAGTATTTCAGAAATACATTGGAAAGTGGATACGTACCACCTGAAACATTTTTATACTTGGAGGCTCATAGCTACCTAGCAGATTCCACAAACGTACCAATTATATATCATACGGCAAGACGAGCAACTGATAAATCAATAAAGTATGTGCCAACAAGCATAGGAGATGGAAATACCATCTGTTTGATGAGGACTTTTTTGACCTGATTTTTGCTGTTGAAGAACCTAAGTCCAATGTTTGACCCAGGGCTCTTTTGACCTGAATTTTGTTGCTGGACCTAAATCCTAAAGCTCCTAATGGACAGTAGGGTGCAATACCTTGAGTGTGATATTGTGGTTTGATATTCGGGTGCAAGGCCACTGAATATCTCAAAAATAGACCCTAAAAATTCAGGCGCAACGCCACTGAATATTTCAAAAGATAAAAACACCTGATATAATAAGTGAGGATACGCTCGGGGTTACGGTCGGGTGCATTCTAATTTTATTTCGTTCTTACAATCCTATATATACAAAATTATCGACACTAATATTATGATACTTAATGAATACAAAACTTCTTGCTCGCCACAAAGCATTACTAATACATACATTGAAAACAGGAAAATATTATCTGCGTTATACAAGCCAAACACAATAGGTATTGAGGTTCTCACAAAATACACAAAAAAATACTGAATTTAAAAGGAACGCACGTTCCTGTACAAAAAACACATAAGTGCGACATGATGTGTACCGCAGTGCAGCGGATCCGCACCGTAGGTTTATGGCGGTCATTTGGAGTTGGCGGCAGATTCAATTTATCACCTCTGCTGACAAGTGTGTATGCGGATGGTAAATTGGAATTTTCCGGTTGCGGACAAATAAAGATCCTCTCGGTTGAATCTGGTGGTAATGGCGACATGGTGTTCAAACACGGTGTTATTGCCTAATCATAAATTATGGCTGGAAGTGGCATTGAAAATCAACAAAGGGAAAACGGCGACAACCGGTAAAATGGCTCAGCATGTTCTCATTAACACCACCCTAAGATACTGCGTGAGCATACCTGAAAAAGACAAAACTAATTTCGAAAGACTCAACAGAAAAAAATATTGGTGGCGCGACTGGACTGAGTCGGGGTGGTAAACGTTCGGGATCGGGCTCTCCTGCAAGGAATCCATTCCGTCGACTGGCAGTCAAATGACTGGTGATTGGCGAGGCGGAGGATGTGTGGCAGGATCTGATCGACAGGTCCATAATCTTAATTAGTGTTAGGTAGACTTAAGCTAGACTTAGTTAGAGTTAATTTAGTCTTAGGTAGATTTAAGTTCTATTAGGTTTAAGTAATGTTATTACAAGTATAAAAAAAAAAATATATATATATATATATATATATATATATATATATATATATATATATATATATATATATATATATATATATATATTCGACAATTAAATTGGGTTTTTGTTATTTTTCCCTCAATATATTTAAAAAAAGAAAACATCATACAATATATGTAGAAAAGATTCGTAAGGATAAGGAAAAAAAAATAAAAAAATAATAATATGATAAGTATTGCGTGCCCAATTACAACAACAGAAGACATTATAGTTTTATGTTTATTTAAGCTAACAAACAAAAAAAAAAAAGTAATAATATTTAAGTAAAATAAATAAACGTTAAAAAAAAACATGGGTTCGCTAATCTGTTGTACTCTCATCACCGTAAATACGGTCAAGGCCCTCTTTGCTGCCGAGCTTGTTCTAACCGACACGGTCTTATCCGAAATATATTGTAAATATCTGCCAGCAGTATTTCAGGGAATACGGCAATGATATTGGTTTCAAAAAGCTGGATTAATTCTAATAGCTATTTCCCACAAATGTAACACCATCATCTAACTTTTTGAATTTCATGGGGCTAAAGCCCCATTTAATTGCTTAGTTCAAGCTAATTAATATTATTTCAGTAATGAAGATACTGGCATGGAATCTGACACAGCTCTGTCTCTTCTACTACGTTACAAAAAAATAAAAAACCAAATTTAATTTACCGGAGCAATCCAGGTCATATTTGTGCACTATGGTATGTAGGTAGGTATGTGCATTTCCTAACTACATGTAGAATAATTGTATTCAATCCAAGGGTAAGTTGTCCGAATTCTTGGGAATGAATAATTTCGAACTAGGGTCCTACGACTTCTTCCAATTTTGCTATCTTTGTTGGCATTTGAAAGCTATTCATACGAAACCCCAATTGAAAGTTTCCTTACAGTGAAATGATAATCTTTTGAATTTTCTTTTTCATTTTGAAAATGGTACTGAGAACGACAACGGGCAGACGTACAAACCTATTATATTCCTCAAACCAACGAGTCCTATTACACTCTCCCAAGGCAACCAAGCAACCGAAAGCAGAAAGAACAAGAGGATTTTCTAATTATTTCTTAATGAGTTCAATATCAAATCCAGGAACGACGACTAACTACCCGAAGCGCTCCGTCCTTAACAAATTTATATGCATGCTCCACAATTATTTTTTATTCGTGTTCCTCCTTATTCTAGAGCAATAACAATCGATCAAAATGTCGGCTCAAGTAGCCCAGCATCCCCATAGCTTGAAGCCAAGACGACAGACTGGTGTAAAAGGCAAAGTTAACGAACCGTATTAACGACTAAAGCGAACTGATAGAATGTGAATCAAAATACAAAAAAATAGTCGATATATATATATATATATATATATATATATATATATATATATGCGCTACAGCGACAGGAACCAACCCCAAGAAGTTTATTTTACCCGTGCACTCATCCTTTTATTAGACAGAAAAACTAAGTTCCATTTTTCCGTGGAGCTTCGGCATAATTCTTCACGGGCAAGACTTTCTAATTAAAATTTTCCTAATGACTCGTTTAGATAGAACTTTGCTATTCGGTCGTTGTCATCACAGTCAAGACTGTCGCCAATATTGTTGGGAAGGTCGTCACCGTCAGGACCCGCTCCTGGCTAGCAACATTTTTAATTAATCAATGTTCACTAGTCTGGCCCTCTGACATTTTCATTTCATTTCTATCCGCTTACATGTACGGAAATGGATACAGGATACTTGGTAAAGGTGTGTTGACCGTTGTTCAAGATTTTTGGATTAATTCTGCGTCGGATAAGAGTGACTATCTTCGTGTCTGATTAAGAGAATTAAAAGTGCTGGAATGTGTGTCAACAGGCAGACAAGTAAAGGGGGTTCCTTCCTTGTTATCAAGTTACACGATTGTAGTTTTTCTTTTCTATTTGGGAACTGAAACAAATGACTTCATTGTCGTACCTATTGCAGGTGTTTTTAAAATGCTGACTTAACTGCTTAGCATTATATAATTAGACTTTTAAACAGGAACACGACTACTTGTGACCCCACGTCATTAGAATGTCTTTGCAGTAACCCAACTCCAGAGGAATGTTCTTGAGGTGGGCGCTGCACTCTTGTGTTTCAGAGACATTCTGCGGTGAGGAAACTTTGTAACCTCAAATAAATTTTCTCAGTGCCTTGTCTAGTTCTTTGTTCTTTGTTCGAATCTCTTGTCGTTTGCATGTGTTCCACCTTGTGAATAGGTATATTCTGGGAGCGGAAAAACTAGTGGCATAGTATGGGAAAAGGAGTGGACCACAGAAGGCAACCATCAGACAGTTTTTCAATTTACTGCCAAGGCTTTTGGTCCTTTACCACAGTTGCAGATTGTAATATTGGCCGTGTTTTGAGTGTTTCCTCGCGAGACCAAAACTTCTACTAGTATGAATAGCACCCAGGACTTTTTCGGAAGTACTGTGTACAAACTTACCGCAGATAGCGAAGAGTTACTGAGCCTGCTCAGATGTCACCTTAGGGCAGCAATAAATATTTGTCTTCGTCGGGACCTACTACTTTGTTGCAACAAAACCAACATAAAAAAACCAAACCTTCCACAAATCAACTGGAGCTTGTACTCACTAAAGGAAGACACTACGAGTACATTCCGTTGCTATGCCAAATGTATCCTGCTGACTTGGGTTCCAAGGCAATCTATGAGAATTTGATATGAAGACATATTGTTATTAATTATAGAGATTTAGGAGTGATTTTTATTCTCTTAGTCCTTGGTTTTCGACTACCTTGTTGTCACTTATTCATCCCAGACGATGTGCCTCACAAACATGTTTCTTCGGACGGCGATTCTTTTGATACGTGCCTAGGATGTTAAATTAACTTATAATCAATATATTACTTGGAGTCGTATATTCCTGTGAGTTGCTATTTAATTCTCTCCAAAGTTGGCGAAGAATGGTTTGTTCAAGAAGATCTGACTTGTATCATTGCATCTGGTTCGTTGGAATTCATTCAATCGTGACAAATGTACCACAGACTCGGAAACATCTGTTCTGGATTCGTTCTGGGCTTCAGTAGCTGTTACCTCTTAAGCTAGTTACGTTTGAATTTTCTGTAACTATTTTTTGTCGGGAACGGAAATTATAAAAAGTCCTACAGAAAAAAAATGGAGATAACATTCTTTCCTAACAGACGTCGGAATGCTCACACAAAATTGGCGGTATGAACTTCGGCCAAGCATCCGCTGCTGGAGTTACATCGCACATTCCCCGAGTGCATGGATCCTTTGAAATTGCTTTCTGGATATTTGGTTGATTGACTTAAAAAGGGAAGTTGAAAAAATAAATAAACAGTATTTGTTCCTGTTAAAATGGATGCACACTCCCCAAAAGCCGGATTCATCAATAAAGAAATGCGCTTGTTACTCTACGTAACGCTACCGTACCTCTAATTTACGTTTTAGATGTTGTACAGGACCTGCTGCAGCTTAATCACAAGTAGACAATCGGTCGCGCCTTGTGCAGTGCTCGATTTGTCCTCCAGTGTTGTCTTGTGTTCTCATCCATGTCGTTATCATGTTTTATACCGGGCCAGGTACAACAGATGATAAATTGTACCGAAGATAAAAATGGTTGGCTGTGCGATGATGGAAAGTGATAAACGGTTTGAGGAACGGAAGCAACACACGGCTTTGACATGATACAGCGGCAAAATGGGAACGAGAATAAAAATCCGACGTATGGCAGACGAGAGACATTACCGTGAAAAGTGGTTCATTTTTCCGGAAATACATCTACAGGCAAATGACTTGTAAGAAAAGATATAAACGAGCACTTGTCTTTGAGTCAAACGGATGCCATCAGGTCTAGCAGAAGAATTTGGATGTTACAAATAATCTTCAGAATACTTTTCTTGTTGAGAATTACCCCATTGTGGTGAGTGTATGTGGTGAGAGGTGTTCTTATATCAACCTTTTATTCTTGTTTGGAATGCAAACAGCACTCGATAACTAGTTACATATATTCAAATGTTTGCTTGACTATTTTCAATACTGCACGGCTAATATTAAATAGTATCGACATATGTTAATAAACTAGATTTCTTGCCCTCTAAATATATTGGCGGAGGTTTTTATTGAAATACTGGAAAACGATGTCCTTCTGCTTAGCAAGAGCTTGTCACTTACACTCAGTAAAGTTTACTTATTGGGACCTGAACTAACTTTGTTTTCGAGTTATTCATCATATTTTCAAACGGTTCAAAACAGTTGTTTTATTAACTCCTAATGATTCTGCAAGTTCAACTTAACATGAATCTCTGCCATTTGGCAATGGCAGCGAGGGTCGTGATTCCAGCTCACACAGAAACGGTAAGAAGTGAAGCGTCAATGCATCAGACCACGATCGGGTGAAGACGAGGTTGCATTCTAATATATTTTCTTGCTATTTAAGGTATGAATTGAAATGCTGAAATAGTTGTTTTGATATATAGTTACTAGCGCAACAACAACAACAGACGTATAATTCCACGTACTTGAAAGGATGGGAGTGTCGTTATATCCACGTCGTTATTACGACAAAAAAAAAAAAAAAACAACCAAACTTTCATACGGTGGCCGAACCACACTTATAAAAGCTGAAGAATCAGCAGCAACATTGGGACTTCTGTTCGGGGAGGTGTATGGATTAAACCTTTCACCTGGGATTTTAATTGTTTATTTCTCATTTAGAGGGGGTGGGAGCGAACATACAGGGTAAAGTCACTGTTTGCCTTAAACCGGCGAAGGCCAGGACGATCCTTGTCCCTGTTCAATCCGAGTTGACATGCAGTCTCCACGTGACACCCCTGGATAGCTGTGGCGGTTCTTTCGAACGCCACTGCTCACTTTTCCTTTTACCCCCAGGTAGCGGTTTCCTTGCGCATCCTACAACAAGAAGGGCATGTGGGGGTTTCTCTATTCTACATGAGAACTAACCCACAGTTCCAACCACAATTCCTACCTAATTTCGGCCGCTTTCAGCGCGTCATACCTACCCATTTCCTTTATATGTTATTCCCCTGTAAAACATGTCAAACGGACGCATAGCTAAACTCATTATCCCATGCAGATAATGCATAATTGAGTTTAGCTACATTCCATTCTTGCTAACCAGAGTTTCCCATCGGAAATCTCATAATGTCGGTTAGCAACAGCAAGTCTAAACGAACGACGCTGTTGCATCATAGCAAAATCGCTGGGGTTATTTCAGCGTCTTAGAGTCTGGTTCTCACGCTGATTATTTCCCAAGCATCAGCGGCGTCCTATTGACTTTCAATCAGATCATCCATACGCTTGGGATCATTGATCTCTTTTTGCAGGGGAGTGACATCAGCTAGGTTTTCCTCTCCTTCGTATTTCTGTCTTTCTACGGTTCAATGCGCTCTGACTACACCATAGCCGTACCACTGGGTCACTAGGTCATGTCAGTAGCTGCATCTGATACCAACACACACAATCAAAGCTACCCCGAGATCACAGCATATCATGTTTTCTGTTCTCTCATTCTCCATGCCCGTTAATTTCCCTATTAACAAAAGATACCCACACTTCGACGGGCGTGGGGTTGAGAGAGCAGAGGCGTGGTCTCTTTTGGTTGTCCTGTGTGTGGGATGAAATACGAATTTTACCCCTGATTCATAAGTCACATCTTAATCACCATCGCGCGCAGTCACGCTGCCGCACTAGTTGAAATTTTAACCACCGTGGTGCGAGTACACACGCAAGGTCGAGCATTAGTTCTATTCTTATCTTTTAAAGAAGTCGAATTTCATTCTCCGCGGAAGTGCGTTTTTAACAAGAAAAAAAAAGGAACTCATTAATAAATTCCATTCAACGCGGAAGTATTGTTATATAAGAAGAGCTTCATATCGGAAGTGCGTTTTCAATAAGTAACCACAATAAAAATTTGCAAAGACATTCAGTCCAAACAAAGTGTTTTCGTTATACAAAGGAACTCATTTATAAATTACATTGAATTCTAAAGGATTGTTAAATAAGAAGAACTTAATATTGGAAGTGCGCTATTAACATTAACAATAAAAAAAAAAAAAACAACTTTAACAATAAAACTACCCCAGTGTGTTTTCATTCGTTCTTTATTCCTTTTGAAGAACAATTTCCAACGTCGAAACAAGTGTTGGGGGATTAAGTGAATCCTGTGCCGTACGTTGGCATCCATACATCAACCCCCACAGGCATGACTTGCCTGCGCATAATATCCGACCACCGCGGAAATACTTAACCACGCTGGGGTAAGACACCATCAGCAACACAAGTGTTTCTGTTAGGAAGCGCAAATTGGTTGCACAACTAGCAACCAACCTTACACACTTTTCTTACCAATGAAATATCTCCTGAAGAGTCGGTTACAATGCCACAGGAGACGTTTCTTATTTTTTGGTTATTTTAAGTATGCCCACATCGGCCGGTCACATGAGCGACATATACACCGTGGCATACGCCGGTCGGCCCCAGGGGTCGGATTCTTTAAATGGAAATTCCCCAGCAAGATTTCGATTGCTGGAAGTTGCCGCCAATGTGTGCATGATCAGCAAAATCGCTATATGCAGTCGCTGATCGTGTGAACATCATATGTTTCTACTGTGTGTGCGCACAGCCGCAACCCTTTAAATATTACTCCCGGTGTTCGACCTTTACTTATCGGCATGCATGTTGGTGGGTCATGAAACCTCAACAAATATCATGTTTAGCGACCGGCTGCCGAGGGAGCCAGAGTTCTCATCGGCACAAACATGCATCCAAGTGTTCGACCCTCCGTTCGGTTGGGGTAAGAGTCATTACCCACGTAGGCGCTGTGTACGGCTACGTTAATGTAAACACCTGTGTGTTCTATTGCTTGCCTAAGCAGCGAGCGTATCTTTGGTTGTGGATATGGGGTATCGTTCTTTTTTTACGGTTCGCATGTTGAGGGATTCTCAATGAAGGGTGTGAGTGCGCATCCGAAATGTTTATTCCGTTTCTTTTATTTTTTATTTCATATTTTATCTTTATTCTTACGAATGGTGGCTTTTAATCAACCACCATCGAGTTAGTTCTAGTTACACCAGCATTGGCGGCACACGCGAGTCAGTTGAATCAACTAAGTAGTTTGAGTGTAGTCCATTGAAGTTAAGCGTTTCGCATTTATTCCAACGATCAAGTAATTTTGATTTCGAACCTATCAGTTTTGTACAAACATATCCGTTTGGTATTTATTCCAACAATCGAGTAATTTTGATTTTAAACCTATCAGTGACTATTCTAATAAACAATATCGTCAGATCGATCATTTCTTTATGTTCATTGCAATAAGCAACTACATCAATTTTGTGATTATTCTATTAATCAATATTGTCAAATCGTGCAATAAATAACTACATCCTTTTTGTGAATATTCTAATAAACAATATCACCAAACCGATCATTTCTTTATGTTCATTGCAATAAACAACTACAAGTTACAAAACTATTCGAATAAACAATATTGTCGAATCTATCATTTAATAAGTGCATGCAAATAAACAGTTAATAAGTATATCAAATTTATCGTTTTATGTCCTCCGAATAAACAATTAATCTTTTGAGCAACCGAATTCCGTGTATACGCTGTAAGTCGTAATAGTGAATCGTTTTGGAGTCAGAAAGCGTAAATGGGAGTCATTTTAGTAGTACCCTAGAGCGCTACTCTCGATAACCAGCCATATTTTCCCAGTTCTTCAACAGCAATCCAGGAGTAATAGAGAAAGTTGGGGTGGTTTAGTGAACCTGTACGTTAGTCGTACCAAGTGGACCACATCATACCCCCCCCCCCCCCCCTAGCTACTTTGGCATCCGCCAAGTATTGAACCAATGCAAGCAGCGACATCCTGAGAAAGGTTGGGGCAAGGCGAATAACCTTGCCCGGAAAAACAAACTATTATGGCAAACATAACCAGTCTCGGATATGGACCGGATACACGACGACGACCAAGGAAACGAAAATGGCCAAACGATGTGAGAATGTGCTCATGGAACGTCCGCTCACTATACAGAGCTCGAGCTGCCGATGCCCTGTCCGAATGTATAGGCTGACATAACAGCATAACAAGAAATAAGATGAACAGGGAGTGGTGTTATTCAAAGAAACGAGTATGACAATTATTATAGCTTTTATGCAAAACACCATATGCTCTGGGTAGGCTTTCTAGTTAACCAAAAACTGAAGCCTATCATAATCGGGTTTAATGCAATAAACGAAAGGCTATGCATTCTTCGCGTGCGAGGCAAGTTTAAGAACATAAGCCTCATAAACGTTTACAGACCTACAGAGGAGTCCCCTGACGACGAAAAGGAAGAATTCTACAACAACGTCGAGCGAGCCCTCAATACATGCCCAAGATACGATGTGAATATCGTTCTTGAAGATTTGAATGGGAAAATAGGTTGGGAGCCGGTTTTCCAGCACTAGGCAGGTTCCCATAGTTTGCATAAGACCACTAATGACAAAGGACTACGAGTCATCGAACTGGCAGCATCAAAAAACTTGGTCGTTTCGAGTACCAGGTTTCCACGTCAAGATATCCATAAAACCACCCGGATATCACCTGATGGAGCCACTCGCAACCAAATTGACCGCGTGTTGATAGATCGCCGTCACTACATGAGTCTGATGACGGTACGAACGTACCGAGGTACCAACGTCCACTCGGATCACTATCTTGTTGGTACAGATTTCCGAGCGCGTGTTGACGTCCGGCGCCGTGCTTCCTCGGTTGAGGGAAGGGCGGGGACCTTTTATTTTGAATATTTATTAAAACGCAGGATTAATTTATCTTCTGTTTAATTTTCTGTTTATTCTTTCTTTTCTTCTAATAACTTCTTTTTATCTATTGTAATAACTGTAACAGTCAACTTCCTCTTTTTTTCAACTCAAAACACAACTAGAACTGATAACACAAACTTCTAACTAAAACTGATTTTTTCTATTTAATTTTCTCTCTGTGACTTTTCACATGAATGAAATTTGGACGAAAATCAAAGGTACTATGTTTTGAATGAATAAAAAGGTGCAGGTTATGAAGTGTGCTGTAACTGGCAATATTGTGAATGTTTATGAATGGTATGTATTAAGTGAGAATGTAATATATGTTAAGTGAAGTTTTTAAGGATGTGTTAGGAGATTCAGTGTTAAATTTAATAAAGGGTAGTATTCTGGAATACAACATCCCACCCTTCTTCGAGAAAGAAAATTATCCTTGAAGAGAATAATTTTCTAGTAACTATATGTTAGCTTAAGATTAATTAAAGACTTGGATTTTCGTTCAATTACAATGGTTTTCAAAATTAATCTTTCATCAAAGGTTACAATAATCAAAAAGTTCTTAATACTAGAAAAATAATCTATTTACATTATATATTAACTAAATTTTTCCAATAATCAAAAAGTTCTTAACACTAGAAAAATAGTCCAAAATAGTCTATTTACATTATATATTAACTAAATTTAAATATTTCTCCTTGGAACCTTTTCTTTTCTTATCCAAAAATTGTTATTACTTATTATATTAATTATATAATATTAATATTATTGTTTCAAAATTCTCATTTCCGTATATATATTAATTCCAAAATTTCCAATATATATATTACCAATAAAATTTTCTTTCTTTCCTTTTCCGTTCGAATATATATTCATTCCAAAATTTCCAATACATATTACCTCTAAAATTTTCTTTCGTTATTCCCCCTCTTTAACTTTTTTTTTTTTTTTTTTTCGTTTTCGTCAATTCCTACAATTGTTTGATTAGTTCATATATATTGAATAAAAAAACAAAGGCCATTTGTTATGTGTTTATCTTTTCCTTAAATTTATGGAAAATTTTCCAAAACCTTTCTGGGCCTATTATTATGATGATTGTATAGAAATGCATAATACCAAAAATCTTCTTAAGAAATGATTTCAAATGTCCTAAATGACTGTGTAACTTTTTATTTTTTTGTATTTTGTGTTTGAATAAATGTTTATTGTTGTAAAAAAAGATTTGTAATGTACTTATATGGTTTTCCTTTTCCGTACCTATTTTAGTTAATTATTATTTTCATTATTTATTATTTCGTGTTTGAGTAAGTGTTTGTGTTTGTTTTCGTTGTTTAAAATATTTATTGTTTTCGGCTTAGTGTTGTCATTGTCCATAGCTTTAACCGCTGTCGGAACGTCTACCTTTTCAGTCTTACTCACTGCTGATGGATCGTTTAGTTTCTCAGTCTCATTTACTGATTCGTATAGTTCTTCAGACTTATTAGCTGTTAGAACATCTTGGTTCCCAGTCCTATTTGCTGTTTGAACTATTTCTTCAGTTATATCTGCTGTAGAAACATTCAATCCTTCAGTCTTTGCTGCAGAAAAGATTTGTTCATCAGTATTAGCAGCTGGACTGACTCGGGTTTCGATTTTTATTGCAACTTTTGGGTCTTCAGTCTTTAACACTGCTGAATTTTCAGTCTTTGTTGCTGAAGTGTCGGGGTTGTCTATCGGGATAGCCGGAATATTAGGGATTTCTGTTTGTATATTTTCTGCAGGATCCGAATTTTCAGTCTTTAATACTGCTGAGTTTTCAGTCTTGGTTGCTGAAGTGTCTGCGTTATCAATAGGGATATCTGAGATATTAGGGATTTCAGTCTTTAATACTGCTGAAAATTTCGAATTTTCAGTCTGTGTTGCTGAATTATTTTCCAGAATGGGAGTATGAATCGGAGTCTTTATATTAGGGACAGGGTTATCTTTGTTTATATGTCTAGGTTTATAGGAGTATGTGGGCTCAGGGTAAATTTGGCTAGGAGCTTCATTAAAATGGTCGTTATCTATTTCCAAAGATCTAATGCTGTAAATAGAAAAATTTGGTCTGTCTTCCATAAATTTTGGTTGGCGTCAGGCCTCGTTTTCCGACTCTTGCACCCGAGAAAAGTGAACATTCTGCCGATCGTTGTGTCTATTGGTGGTCCTAGAATTTTCACCAAAACGATTTTCAGAGTTTGTAGGATTGTTTCGGAATGGGTTACGCGTTGTTGTACCTTGTTAGTAATTTGTTGAAGACGATCCATTCCTAGATATCTTGTATCTACACTCATTCTCTGTGTGATTATTCCGTCCACAGAAATTGCATAAAATGTTATATTCCCTTTTTATGGGTTGTCTATTCGGAAAAGTGGACTGCATGTTTCGATAACATGTGTCCTGTGTATGCCCTGACTTACCACAGGTTTGGCAGACTATACGATTGAATGTAGATTTTTCGTTATATTGATATGACCTGGGAGAGTTGTCCATTCGAGCCGCATGTGACACTATATGTGCAATCGACTGTTTTAAATTGTTTCCCCCATGGACTTTAGCTAGTATCTTTAGCTGTTCGTTGTTTAGTCCATCCTCAAACGTTTGTACGGCCAATTTTATGTTTTCTTCTATTAAGTATTCCCTAACCACCGCGTCTGCTGTTATTTCACACGTGGCAGAGTTTACAGTCCTTAGAGCATTCGCGACTCTATCGCCGTATTCCCGGACGGTTTCTCTGTAGCGTTGTTTCAGAGAAATCAACTCATTGTGTGCCGTCGACCGAGATTGCTCCTCTTTATATTCCGATTCTAATTTTTCTTTTAAATCCTCCCACTTAGCGATTTGGCTATACCTAATCAGATCGTAAGCATGACCCTCTAGTCTATTTTTGACTAGCTCTAAAAATGTCTCGTATATATCCGGGTCTGCTTTCTTTATGGATCTAAATAAAACGTCTCCCCCGGAAATAAATTTACCTAAGTCGCAGGGTTTCCCGTCAAAGGTAGGGACGATTCTGAAAACATCAGAAATTCCGACAGAGAGAGCCATTTCAGGGGGTTTAATGTGTATCTGTTGATAGTGGATTTGTTCTTCCCCCTGCCTAGCCGCCTGTCTCGTGTAATATGGACTTGTAATAGTGGAAATTTAAAATAAAAGGCGAAAATTCGTTATCAATTCTTAAAAATATGGTTAACTTAAAAATATGGTTATGGAAAAACTGGCCTTTCTTTTTGTTATTCAATATATATATATATATATAGGAAAGAAAAATAAATTGGTCCCAAAGCTGCAAAGAAAGAAAATTCGACGAGAAAGAAAAAAAAAACCGAAATGTCGTCGAAATACTGAAATGAGAATTTTCAAAGAATATAGATAGAAATTTATATCCAAAAAAATTTTTTTTTGTGAAAAGGAGAGCTTCCAAGTAGAAAATATTCAAATATTCCTAAAAAAGTAGAGAGAAAAGTCGCTAGAAAAAAAAATTCTTACTCTAGTAATTGTTGTCGTTGTACTGTCTTTGTCTTGAGTGTTGCTGTTTTTTTTTGTCTTCAGTTTTCCTTAGTTGTTTCCTTTGTGTTTTTTTTTTTTTTCTTTTTAGATTTTTTTTCCTTTTCCGCCAGGCAGACTTCACGTCCTAAAGTTGATTTGCTTATCCTGGTCTTGGCTGCTTTCTTTCTTTTTTCCTTTTATTTCGTTGTTTTATGTCGGGGTTTTTTTTCTTCTTATTTTGGTTTGGTTATTTCTCTTGTGTGTTTTTTTTCTCTCTTTTCTTCTTGAAAAAATTTTTTATTTTTCTTCATAAAAAAAATTTTTTTTTTGTTTTTTTTTTGTTTGCAGTTTTATTTTTTTTTTCTTGTTTTGTTTCTAATTCATGGGATCCTTTGGTTGGATCATCCCACCAGTCTTCGAGGATATCTCCAGTCTTCGATTATCTCGTCTTCATCTCGTCATCATCATTATCTGGGAGTCCTCATCATCGTGATCATCATCATCGGGATCCCGTTATCTGGGCATCCCACCGCTGCCACCAGTGTTGAAGTCCGCCGCCGTGCTTCCCCGGTTGAGGGAAGAGCGGGGACCTTTTATTTTGAATATTTATTAAAACGCAGGATTAATTTATCTTCTGTTTAATTTTCTGTTTATTCTTTCTTTTCTTCTAATAACTTCTTTTTATCTATTGTAATAACTGTAACAGTCAACTTCCTCTTTTTTTCAACTCAAAACACAACTAGAACTGATAACACAAACTTCTAACTAAAACTGATTTTTTCTATTTAATTTTCTCTCTGTGACTTTTCACATGAATGAAATTTGGACGAAAATCAAAGTTACTATGTTTTGAATGAATAAAAAGGTGCAGGTTATGAAGTGTGCTGTAACTGGCAATATTGTGAATGTTTATGAATGGTATGTATTAAGTGAGAATGTAATATATGTTAAGTGAAGTTTTTAAGGATGTGTTAGGAGATTCAGTGTTAAATTTAATAAAGGGTAGTATTCTGGAATACAACACGCGGATTGCCTTACGAAGACGTATTGCATCCTCGGATCAGCTTCGAATTAACACAGCTGCCTTACGGAATGAGAACACCAGCAACGCTTTTGGTCATGCGTTAAGACTTGCCCTTGAAGACCTCGATGGAGGGAGGAGAGCTACTGGGGCCAGAATGCTGGGCGTAGAAAATAAATGGACACGCCTTAAGAATACTGTCATTAGTATTGCCAACTACATCTTAGGCAGTAGACGTGGAGATCGGAGCGACTAGTTTGATGATGAGTGCAAACTAGCGACTGAACGTAAGAATGTTGCATTCCGGGCAAGAAGATCTGAAAATAGACTTCACAAAAAAAAGATAAATGCCTTGGAAAAAACCTTGTCTGTGAAATAGAGAAAAGTAGAGAGCGAGGTTCGCACCAAGCGCGGAAGTTCTATTAAATAATCCGCAGTATGACGCGGTACACACCACGCTGCACTAACAGCAAGGATAAAAACGGCAATCTGATCACCGGTGCTGAAGGCATTCTGGAGCGATGGGAAGTGCACCTCAGTGAATTGCTAAATGATCAGCTCACAGAAGAAGGCTCCATCAGTGCAAGATCAAGACCAATTGCTGCCGCCACCACGCATTGAGGAAACAGTAATGGCCATAAGACAGTTCAAATTAAATAAAGCCCCCGGAGCTACTGGCATACAAGCTTGAGCTCATCAAACGAGGGCGGGCTGCGTTATATCACGCAATTCATGAGATCATGGGGCACAACAGCAAGAGGAGATGCCGGAAGATTGGCGTCGTGGTATAATTTGCCCCATATCACACTGTGCAGCAACTATAGGGGTATAACATTGCTGAGTAGCGCCTATAAGATACTCTCCCCTATTTTACCAGATCGGATAGCCGCATACGCTAAAGTCATCATTGGTCAATATCAGGGTGGCTTCATCCACGGCAAATCAGCGATTAATCAGATATTCTCCCTTAGGCAGGCGATAGAAAAATGTCTGGAATTTAAGATTCCAATATATCATCTATTCATATACTTTAAGACCGCCTACAACAGTTTAGCCAGGGTAGAACTATATAATTCCATGGGAGAGTTCGGCATCCCAAATAAATTGATATGACTTTGTAGGTTGACCATGACCAACGTAACTAATCAAGTAAAAATAGCGGGATTGCTGTTCACACCATTAAACATATTTAATGCACTCCGGGAAGGGGACGGTCTGGCCTACCTCCTCTTTAACCCGGCGTTGGGGAAAGCAATCCGCGACTCTGGCGTTACCACTAGAGGGACTATTGTCACCAAGTCCTGCCAGGTACTTGCCCATGCAGATGACATGGACATCACCGGTAGATCCGATTCGGCTGTACAGGGCTCCTTCACCCTGATCAAACAGGCGGCAAAAAAACTAGGACTGCACATTAATGAGGGAAAAACTAAGTACATGGTGGCAACTTCTGCGAAGAGAAGACCCAACGTTGGTCAAATTATCAGGGTGGTGGAGCACGAATTTGAAGTAGTGCAATCCTTTAACTACCTTGGGTCAATAGTATCATCCAATAACAATATGGAAGACGAAATACGTGAACGGCCGACTATGGTCTATTAAGGTTCTTTATATCCCGAAATTTATCCAGAACATCCAAGCTACTAGTGTACAAGACCATGGTCTTACCAGTACTCATATATGGATCCAAGACCTGGCTGCTCAATAAAAGGCACTCTAAGCTCTTAGCCGCGTTCGAGAGGAAGGTATTAAGGAGAATTGTTGGCCCCGTATATGAGGGAGAACGATTCCGGAGCCGCTAAAACCATGAGTTGTACGCAATCTGCCCTGAAGCTAATGTTATAAGAAAAATCAACCGGAGTCTGGGTGGGCGGGGCACCTAGCTCGAATGAGCGAAGAGTAGCCTGTCCGGAGAGTCCTTTGTGGCAGACCGTGGCGTAGAACAGGACGCCCAGGGCCTGGTAGTGCCAAACTGAATGACATCGGCTCGAAATCGGGACCTTTGGAGAGACTTGCTAAATAAGGCCAAGACCATATCCCGGTTGTTGTGCCGATGATGATGATTTCTCATTTAATTTTAAAATAAAATAGTAATCAGGATTCAGACATTGGGTGTTATTCAATAGTAAAGACATTCTAAATCTTTGTTGTTGTGGTTTTCAGGTACACCTGGAGGACTTCCCCAACCAGCGGTAGAGGGTGCTCAAAGGTTGTTAAATTGCGGGGCCCAGGGTTAAAGGGAAGACGTTTAGTTTACTATTTGCTTTCTTAGAGTTTGAATTATGTGTATAAAGTCCGCATTGGCAAGGTTCGTATATATTGTACTATACTAGTGTTAAATGTTTATTTTAACAATTAATATATGTTGAATTTGTGTCACAGAACTTACCCCCGTGGCGATGACTTACACCCGTGGCGATGACTCGTTCAACATTTGTTATTTGTAAAACCTCTTCTGCCCCTTGTCGCTTCGTTGTTATTGGTTTTATGTTGATTCACAAATAAATAGTTTTAAGTCAATTTAATTACAAACACACAAATAGTTATGAATATATTTAATTACAACACATCAATTTAGTTTCAACACACGGATTTATTTCATATTCACAAATAAATAGTTCTAAATCAATTCCATTGCTTTTAATTCAAGTTAGTTTCAACACACGCATTTATTACAACCGCCTCGCGGGGCCAGGGTTAATTTTAATATTTTGGGAGCACATGATTATTCTCCATAAACGCACATTTAACAAGCACGAATCTTGTGTCTTTTCGGCACATATCCTTTTTCGTTCCGCTTCCACGATAGTTATTTCTAGGAAGCGGAATTGGCTAATAGGGGAGACTATGGCTAATAAAAATAATATGACTATTGCAATGTGAGTGAGGTTTTAAAATGGGTGTTTTACTTTTATTTAAATTATCAACTATTGTATTTGGGGATATTCTATTATAAAGGGAAATTAGTGATTTGGAGGGAAGGGAAGGATATGTATGAGGAGACACGAGCTGTTAGTTATTCAAAGGGGGAGTGGTAATTAATTGAACTTAAATATATAACACTAGAAACGCAGTTTGCTTGTAACCAATCCCAAAAAAAAAAAAAAAAAAATTTATGATTCTGGTGATTAATTCTTTATTTTCAACTTAATGCTGTGTTCTGCAGTATGATTGCGTGTTCGTGTGTGGCTGTTAGAATTCCTACGAGTTTTTCGTAAAGTAATCCCCCCAGTTCTTTGTCTTTAAACTTTTTCGGTGCTCTAGAGTGTTCTTTATCTTCAACACAAAAATCATTAATTTGAACCCTTTCAATCTTTGTTGGTTGTTTCCCCCAGAATATAGTCAACTAGGTTTTTTTTTTAATGTATAATTTATTAATTACGAAACTCGAAAATAACAACGTTTTTTACATATCGACATGAAATGACATACACTGTATTTCACAATTGCGTAAGGTACTTCCGTAGAAATGCGTTACCATATTAAATTGTATGGATGCTGTTCTAGAACTGTCATCTGTTAGAAACAGCAACTTCTTATTCATGGTTCTAATATTTATTGGCTTGTGTAAAAGGTCATTGCGCCGCCAGACTACCACTTGTTTTGCTCTCGTCAAAATTCTTTGCGTAAAAAAAAAATTGGTACAGTTTTTCGCCAATAAAGACAGGCCTTTCTAAGAACGGGGACATATGAAGCTCACCAAAAGCTCACGAAAGGCCATTGAGCCAAATAGTAAATATATTTTTGACTGATTTCTGTCCTTCATATAAATAAATTACCTTAAAAAAGTATACAACAAATACGCAATGACTTTTTAGCTAATCCGATTGATTAGTAAGATTTTAATACTAGATTTACCGTTCCAGTGCAAACGACTGGTAATACAATTTCATTTTTCAATTTTGATTGGTTTCATTGAAACCATTGGACGCATGATCCAAGCATTTGTTTTATTTAATTATATCAACAAAAATTCACCACCCGAGCTTTTTTTGAAGGGAAGTGATCTCAACGTTTGTCAATCTTTTAAGAGAGATGGAGTGGGGAGCAAAGGAAGGAACACACTGGCAGGGGGAGGGAGGGGGACTATATCAAGCTGATGTTGTACCCTATTCGACCCATTTACATTGGACATGTTATGTAACAAATTGTTAAACCAGACCTAAAGCATTCGAGTTCAGTTCATTTCGCAAAATCCAAAACCTTAAAGATATTTTATCAGATATAATTATTGAAGCCATTCTTTGACTGTCTATTTCCAAATTTACATCCATCAAGAGTTAAATGAGTATATCAAAACCCTTTAGATATTTTTAACTCACTGGGTTAAGTGCCAATTAATCGTGGCCCGTAAGAATTAGTTCCCATTGGACTATAGCACATAACGACATCTAAATATTTCGTGTAAAAAGAATGCTGTGTAAATAGCAGGTCGCAACTAACAAATTTTCCATATCAGATACTAGGTCTACATAACTTGCAGTTTTTTAAAATGACACGTCCTTTACCCTTTTGGGAATTCGTACTTGAAATTCCTCGATAGCTTTCATTTATTACAATTAGATTCGTCTACCTGTGCTTTCAAATGATGATATCCTTATTTCAGCGATTCCTTTAATCCGATATATTTTGGGTGAAGGATATTCCACAAGTCAGCTGATGATGGCACTTCTAATACCGCGATGAGTGTCCGGTGGTGACATGCCTATTATAGTTTGTTTTGTGGAAATGCCCTCCCCAAATGATGAAGATTAACTACTCTCACGGCCTACCACATATTCCGTTCTAGGAACCGAATAAAACATCCGCAACGACCAGAGACAGGTTTTGACGTTTATGGATGTACATATTAGTTGATACAATGCCGGTGTTCCACGAACCACACATAGGCGTGTTTGGGCACCGAGTTAACCAAAGCACATATCCAAGTGTGTAGAATGCCCGAGGCCGATAGATGTCTACTTGAATGGGTCATGTTAACATCGGCTGCAACACGTTGACTCTACGGTTACTATAATGGAAAAACTCTGTATCTGCTAGGGACATTTGCGTATTTCGAACATGACCACATAACAACCATGAACACCAGCTGCAACTTCCGACAGAGGAGACTATAAAAGATATCACAAGGAAAAAAAAACTGAATAAAAAGGAAAGAAAGTCTGTCTTGTCAAATTGTAACCGGATAAGAGTACAAAAAGCTTTTAGCTTAAGAGCCAAATTAATCCTGGTGATTAACGATTAAATATGCCTTCCCCTCTGACTTCCTGGGATATTCGCCTTGCTGAGATTTTATATAAGTTTACGCTTTCATTTAACGTTGGTTCAAGTATTCCCAAACTCTTTCCGGACAATTGATCCAGTAACCTGTGGTTGGGGATGTACGCAATGCTCCTGCTTGGTGTACTTGTATCTCAGCCCCACTCACACTCATATCACCTCCGCTATAATACAAGAGGAAAAATTGCCTTTAAATGGACTTTTAAGGGCTATAAATCGAAGTTAGGTACAACAAAAAGTGCTGGCAACTTTTTATTATGCCCATGTAATAGGCTTTGTGTTGTAGACAGGCTATAAATAATTTCAGGATTAGTTTAGATTAGGGAAGTGGTATGCCGAAGCCGGCGGCAAGGGTGATGTCAGTGGATGTTGTGAAAATTTTATTATTTATAACAATGATTTCCGCTGGGCCCTTTTTCAGGACCGTAGGGATGCCCAATGAATATGTTGCGCCAGCCTTTGGCTTGATAGCCAAGAGCAGGAACTCTTTTTGTGAAGTGCGTTTTTGCAAGTTGTTACAGTAGACAAGCAGGCCACATGTAGGTCAACAGAAGGAGTGTTCTTTTGGGGACTCTTTAATAAATTATTTATGTAGACAGATGTCAAATGAAGTTGGGCTTAAGTTAAGATTCCAGTTGTAAAAATTATTTTAAGTAGGGTTCTACTAAAGGTGAACTGCACTTAGAAAAATTAGTCAGGCACTCTGGAAAATATGATTAGGGAAGTTTCATGTGGTCCTCGAATACATCATTTTTAAATATTTTACCAACCTTAAATTAGAATGACTTGTCATTTGGTGATTTGGCAGTTATAATGCTGCTTTTTCTTTATTCAACATTTGCTTCACAAATTTTATTGCATTCGAGTGAAAGAATGCGACTTTCTATTTATTATTTTTCCATGTAACTTGTGGAGACGAGGGAAGGTGTTTGGGAATGGTTTCAAGTGCAAAATCCAAGACCGGAGTGAATGCATGAGTGACATACAATTTACGAGGGTTGCCTCTTATGTTTCGGGATTTGGCAACCCTAGTGTTGCAATCCGGCAATTGACAGCTCTGTCGTAAAGTTGGACATTTTTGAGGTTATACGCACTCAGAACGTTTTGACATACGAGCGCTATTTGTGTTGTTTACAGTAACTTAAAAGATTCATCTCGGCCCAAAAATGGAATTAAATCGTCAACATTTTCGTGCGATTATTTTTTACAACTTTCGGCGTGGATTAACTCAGCAACAGTGCATGGATGAACTTAATTCAATTTTTGGCGATGAATCTCCATCAAGGACCAGTGTTTATCGATGGTATGGTGAATTCAATCGTGGTCGTAGTTCACTCCAAGATGAATTTCGTGAAGGACGTCCAAAATCAGTTGTTGTTCCGAAAACCATTGATGCTGTGCGCGAACTGATATTGGAAGATCGTCATGTGACCTATCGCAAGATTGAAACAACCTTAGGCGTTAGTGGGACCAGCATACATTCAATATTGCATAAACATTTGACTGTCAAAAAAAATTGTTCGCGTTGGATCCCACACAATTTGTCAATCGCCAAAAAAACGCTCGTGTCAATTGGTCGAAAGAAATGCTCAAAAAATACGGTCGCGGTGCTTCGAAACACGTCTATGACATCGTGACAGGTGATGAATCGTGGATTTACGCGTACGAGCCCGAAAGTAAACAGCAGTCGACTGTCTGGGTGTTTCAAGATGAGCCAAATCCAACAAAAGTTGTTCGCGCACGAAGCACTTCCAAGCAAATGGTCGCCGGTTTTTTCCGAAAAACTGGACATGTCGCAACCGTACCACTAGAGCAACGCAAAACAGTCAATTCTGAGTGGTACACAATCATTTGTTTGCCAGTTGTCTTCCAAGGAATCAGGAAAACCAACCGCCGAAGACGGATCACTCTTCACCACGACAATGCGAGCTCTCACACAACGGCTGCGACAACTGCATTTTTGAGCACCCAAAACATCGATTTGATGGGTCATCCGCCGTATAGTCCTGACTTGGCACCGAATGACTTCTTTTTATTCCCGTACGTAAAAAACAAACTGAGAGGTCAACGTTTTTGGACACCCGAAGAAGCGGTTGCTGCATTCAGAATGCATGTGTTGGAGATGCCTCAATCAGAGTGACAAAAGTGCTTCGACAATTGGTTCAAACGCATGCAAAAGTGTATAGATCTTCATGGGGAATATTTTGAAAAACATTAAAGTGATTTTCGATGATCAATATTTGTTTTTGTTCTCTAATCCCGAAATATGAAAGGCAACCCTCGTACATAATGGAGTGAATAAAAAGGTAATCATTTTGATTTATCATAGTTTTGCCAGATAAGTCAACGGAATGAGTTCCACGCAAAATTGTTTTAGATTTTCACCTATGTAAACGAACTCGATTCACTTCTATCTTCATGGATAACCTCCAGGGTGGCTCTACACTCCATTCTGTCTTTATATATTTTGGTGGTACCATGGTATTGTGGGGATGTTTACGTAGGGTGTTCCGACGTACGGCACTGATTCAATAAAATCCCACTTGCTATTGAGGAACTACGATCGCTTGTGGTCCTTGCGATTTTGGCTAACTTAGCTCGTCGCCACTGCAAGAAAGGTTGTGGGGGTATAAGGGAGAGAAACCCCCCACAAGGTCAAAGGATCGTATGCACTCAGGACAACAGGAACAATTAAAACGCTTTTATTGCTAATGGGTTTTCGTTTTATTTTACACTGCTTTTATCTTTAATGGTTCTTGGTTTAATTTTACACAGCTTTTATTGTTAATGGTTTTTCGTTTAATTTTCACAGCTTTTCCCTCCACACTATATTTAGTTCCAAGACTGCAGGTACATTAATTGGATGTTATCTTAACTTTTGGTTTCAACCAGAGCTTACGTTTACTAAGTGTTCGCACTTCTTGCCGTACCGGAGCGAATTTAATATCTGACTCTGGTGGCTGTTACGCTCCACTCATATCATCGTAGGGGAAAACAATCTTTCCTTCCCCCCAACGACCAATGAGAAACCGATTCGTATGCCATTGGAAGGTTCACATGGATATCGTCCCGGTAGGTTGAATGTCTTTACCTAGGAAAGAAAGACAAACAAAACATGCGTTGGGTGAAGGAAGCGAAAGCAAACATGCAGCTGGTCAAATATGATGACCGATGTACGACGGCTGGCTGCCCTGCCGTTATAAACAATCCGGAATAGGCTTTTCTGTTGATGTTACGTCAACAGAACTTCGCTTACGAGGGCAAAGGCTAGAACCCATCGGTGCGTGTTTGTTTTAGGAAAAACGTATCGTGGGACACGATCATTGGTATGATTATTTGAATAATAATTATGATCGTGTTCGATCTAATGAGTGCTTATCGCTTATACCAGCGGTAAGGGCTAGCGTGGAGATGGTTTAGTTTAGGAAAACGTTACGTGGGACATGATCATCGGTATGATTGTTTGAGTAACAATCATGATTACGTCCAATTCGATGATCGGTTGTCGCTTGGGCGATCGATCATCGGAAATCCGGCTTTTAGATGTGCAAGCAAGCAATTTGCCCGGCCTGTCTTTTTTTGGACCAACGGATTGTTGGAACAAGAACACACAGAAGGATTGGCGTGTGTTTGATGGGCATGTGGCCGCCTATAGTAACCGATCGGTTCATGAACCGAGACGGTTTAGTTGCTGTGATTTGTTTGATGCCATGGCAAGATGGTAATCTTGCCGTGGGTTTATGTTTCAGGTATGAACTGATCAAAGGAGAGCTTTGAACAGCTCATATTCAGGTAAGCGGCTTAATGATATTTGCAGGTTGGGAAAGGGGAGTTGGTATAGGACGATGGGTGGTTCTTCGGGCGCCTTAAAGAACCCCCACAGTACCAACGTTGTCTTGAAATACTTGCTTTACATATGAAAATCTGGCGAAAATAGTTATTATTTGCATCACACGAGGACCTCACTTGGCCTTACTTTTCAAAATTTAATATAAGATGCTTTCAAAAGCCTTCTAAGAAATTTCCAATGATATCCAAACAAACTTTGAACGTGGAAAAAAGAGCAACTACGTGATCACGGCGAAAAGAGAAAACTTTTACAAAAAGGTTGAAGATTTCGGTATGAAGTCAAAGGAAGTCTCTATCACATTGCCTACGTTCTGATAGTGGAGTTATAACAATTAAAAATATTTTATTCGAGGGAATCAGTTTATTGTAATTGTAAATTGTGTCTTTTGTGATTCTTCCCTGTAGTCAAATTGTACCTAGTGAACTTTGCAAAAAATATTTTTCGCTTCACATTAAATAGTACTTTACCAACAGTATACTTATAAAAATACTAATTTGGATTTATAATAAAATCAAAGAATAAACAACTAACCTGATTATTTTTTGTGTTAATGATAATCACCGAAACCACTAAAAACACTGTTACGTGCGTCCGCCACCCCATCAATTAATCGTTTTGTAATTATAATATGATTTTGTTTTAATGTGGTCTGGTGGTAAGGTGGTGGAAGAGTTGCGCGATCCACAAGTGAGTGTTCGAACACGCCCCGATTCGGGCGTGGATCGTGCAGCTCTTCGAGTTCGAATTCAGTTTTCGAGGTGGATGTCGATGAGCGAGAGAGAGACGGGAGGATGTTAGAATACGGTTTTGAATTCCGTTGCTGACGGTTTGTTTTTGGTTGAAAAAAGATGAGAGAAGGTTTTTTTTTGGCACAGCGATAAGGAAGAGAAGCAGAAGTTGAGTGCAGTTAACATAGTTGAAAGTAAAAGTATTTATTTCGTTTGATCGTTAATTTAATTTAATTTATTTATTCGTTTGTTGAGTAAAAGAACAACAGTAATGTTCTGGGTGGAAATGTACAATTGAATATCAGTTCTGATTAAAAAAATGATTACGTCTTCTTTTCTACAAAAAGTTTAACGTCTTGTTTTCCCCGTTTAACGGAAAAAGTTACGTTCGTGGTACTGGTTGTCTTGGATACCGCATGTTAAGTGTGCTGCGAACGGGAAGGACGGAAGGAATCAACGTCCTAGATATATTTCTGGTGGTGTGTTGCGAATATTGGGGTTTGTCGACGTGGAGAGACACAGCATTCAAAATAAGAAGGAGATATCCGCGATACAGCAGTCATCTGAACAGGAAATTTGTGGCGTTGCTTAAACGCAAACGGATAGTGAAGAACATACGCCGTCACCACCATCACCATCATCATAAGTATCATCCTCAACTGCATCCAGACCAAAATAACAACAGGAGAGTGCTACTTGCTCGGTCCCTGTTGGAACAGATAGGGAGCCGCTGCACGGACCTTTCGACTCTCCCCAGAAAACGGCAGGAGGCACAGGTAACCTATTAATAAATAAATACCTAAACTTATGTGGCATCAACCTGTCACAACACTCTGAAAGAAAGTTTTTGCTGGTGAAGATTTGGGGAAGAAAAACACTAAACGAAGAAGACCGGGTGTTCTTTAATGACGGAATTAAATGTTTAGTGCCTTTGTGTCCTTTGTTCATTACTCTATATGCACAAATAAATTAATGCGAAGTGTGGTAATCGAATAAAAATAACGTGTCCTATAAAATATAAAGAAGTATGACGGGTTAATATTTTTTTTACATTTCTCAAGAAATTGTTCTGTATTGAAGTTTCTCTTTGATGGCAAAAGGGGTTATTGTGTTTCGAAGACATTCATCCCTATTTCCCATATAGGCCGGGATGACATTATGTTGGACATCAAATGTTCTACATTAGTGTACATCCGATGCGCACACCGGCGACAACGAAATCGGTTGAACTTGACGAACATCCACCGTTTTGGATTTCGTCAAGTTGCAAAGGATTCCTGATGATGTACGTGCACATCAACTAGTCGCCACAGCGCACGAACGTCCAACCACGTGTTATCCTCCATTCATCTCCACAACTCTTCAACAGGTTATGGGCCCAGGCATTGTGGGTAATGTTGTACCAAGCATTCACCAGAACACCGCGAAATAGAGTCACGGTTGGATAAACACAGGAAAGCTAAATTCTCGTCTATCAACAAAATGGCGCCATCCACAGCGAGCATCGAACAATTGCGGAAGGATAATTTCGACACTTCGAAGATGCAGATGGAGGCGATCCTAGTAAAGAACGACGGATGGGGCTATGTGACTGGAGAAATTGTGAAACCTGAATCGACGGAGGCGCGCACAGGCAAGGTCGAGCCGTGGAAAACAGGAGACAGGACGGCTAAGGCAGACATCATATTAGCGATCGGACCATCTGAAGTCAAGATCATCAAAGGGTGTGAAACTTCCCGAGAAGTATGGGAGAAACTCATCTCCGTGTACGAGTCAAAAGGTCCGGCCAGGAAAGCCAATCTACTGAAGAGACTGACGCTTCATCGAATGAGCGATCACGACGACGTGCTAACCTTAAGCGGGTGACTTCTTTGACACCGTCGATAAATTGAACGACATGGAAATCGAAGTAAACGACGATCTGCTAGGCATCATGCTGGTGTATAGTCTCTCCCCGAAGTTCGAGAACTTCAGATGCGAGTTACCTTCGCCGGAGGCGGTACGAATCAAGATAATCGAGGAAAGCGACGCCAGGCGCACCAACGAACGACATGAAGTCGAAGGCGCGATGGCCGCCAAACAACGCGACATGAGGAAGGAGGATAAACGCCACGGACATAATCACCCCGGAAACCGACAAAAGCCTTAACGGCACACCTGTTTCATGGGAATCACGTAAACAAAGAACCACGGCGCTATCATCGACAGAAGCAGAGTATATGGCCATATCCGATGTGGCGAAAGAGGCCATACATCTACGAAGACTGATTACTCAACTGGGATTCGCCTTACCAGACAAGCTGAAGTTATTCAACGACAACAACGTGCTCGGAAGCTGGCTGAGAAACCCGTATTCCACTCCCGGAGCAAAGATATCGACGTCCGATATCACTTCATCCGTAAAGCACTGGACAGCGGAACACTCTCGGTCGAATACATGCACACGGACAATTGCCCGCAGACATTCTCACTAAGGCCCTATCCAAACCGAAGCACGAGAGCTGTCTCGACCTCTTAAACCTGATGTAAATTTTTCGCACTGGTGCGCTTATCGAGGGGAAGTGTTGGACATCAAATGTTCTACATTAGTGTACATCCGATGCGAACACTGGCGACAACGAAGGTGGTTGAACTTGACGAACATCCACCATTTTGCATTTCGTCAAGTTGCAAAGGCTTCCTGACGATGTACGTGCACATCATCACTCTCTTTCATCAACTAGCCGCCACAGCGCACGGTCGTCCAACCACGTGTTATCCTCCATTCATCTCCACAACTCTTCAACACGTTATTAAACAGCACCAATATTTTTGGTGGTTGAGTGACCTAACATATATACCAAAGTTGGTTAAGTAACATCAACCGCTTACACAGATTTAGCTTTCCTAGAATTAGGGTAAAGTAAGATTTAAGTTACATGAAATTAGGTTCTTAAGCATTTAATAAAAAAGTATATTTATAGATGTACGTTAATTTTAAGTTAAAAAAAAAAAAAAGTGACACAAAGTACAATAGGCATGTAAAGTTTAGCTTAGAGCGCCAGCATAGGGCCAGTAGGTTATAGCAGTATAAATAAGCTAGAATTAAACATTTTTTGTCTAGTCTGTAATTTAGAATCTAAGAAAAAAACAAAAATAAAAAATGTTGAGAAAAACAATGCTCACAGCTACCTAGCAGATCCCACAAACGTACCAATTATATATCATGTGGCAAGACGAGCAACTGATAAAACAATTAAGTATGTGCCAACAGCATAGGAGATGGAAATACCATCCTTAGATACTGCGTCAGCATACCTGAAAAATACAAAAGTAATTTCGAAAGACTCAATAGAAAAAAATACTGGTGGCGCGACTGGACTAAGACGGGCTGGTAAACGTTCGGGTGTGGATCTTTGGCGGATTTTTGGTCTTTTCGTCGATGTCTCTGAAGTATTCCGCCGAACACTGTTCATGAACCAAAATAACCTAGAACACGGAGAACACCGTCACAAATGAAACACCAGTTCTTCTTTTAGAAAGCACTTCTTTATTAATTGTTCTTTATTTTCTTAGTTTGTACATTTATTCCTGGCACATCGTATATTATGTTCGTTTAGTGTTTTAGCACAACTACACGATAAAAATGGTCAGTTAAACTGCACGCGCGAACAATACCACGAAAGTGTCACAACGGGGATAACCGTGTCCATCTCCGTATTGAACGTCAGCACTTAATTTAGTTATTTGCGAAACACAGCGTAATTAACCGTAGACACAAATTTTGGGTGTCCTTAGCGAAGTTCATAGGCCTGCGCGCGTTCAATTGCTGTGCGTTGAACGCCGAATATATGTTTAACTTCGGTGGCAGTTCGGTCAATTGACTTAAGTTAACTCGCGTACTTTTGAAGGGTTTTAACTTGGGGTCGAACAGTTTCTTTCTCGAGTTATCGTGCTGCGCGGATCAACCTCCTCGCGAGGGTTCTCTTTGTCGACCGTCGTTTCTTCTCTGGGGATGATTCCATTCACCCCATAGCTTTCTTTCTCCTTTCGCTTTCCCAGGGTGGTGACTTTCTCTCAATCGAGAATCTCTCCACCAGGAAAGATCGCGCTCACACACACAGACGCGGAGGTTGCCGTCTGTTTGCTGTAGATCATTCTGTGATAGTCAGAATTTTCACACTTCTGTTGCGTTGATTACGCAAACAATCAAATATGTGGTTTTAAGCGACCGAAGGATCGTGTTTGCTTTGCTCCGGGGGTTTATTCGATGTGAGCTGTCTTATGGCTTTTAATGTTTCTTCAATGCTTGGTGGCGGCAGCATTTGGTCTTGACCTTGCATTAGTGGAGCCTCCAATTCTTCTGTGAGCTGACCATTTAGCAATCCATAGAAGTACACTTTCCATCGCTCCAGAATGCCTTCAGGATCGGTGATCAGATTACCCTGTTTATCCTTGCAGTAAGTACAGCGTACACTATACGTCATACTGCGGATTATTTGGTAGAACCTCCGCGCCTGGTGCGGACCTCGCTCTCTACTTTTCTCTATTACCCAGACAAGGTTTTTTTTCCAGGCACTTTTCTTTTGTCTGTGAAGTCTTTTTTCAGATCTTCTGAGCTCTTTGTATTTCTCCTCGTGCACCCGCATCCTATGAGATTGCTGCATTGCCCGGTATGCAGCATTCTTACGTTTAGTCGCTAGTTTGCACTCATCATCAAACCAGTCGCTCCGATCTCTACGACTACTACCTGAGATGGAGTTGGCAGTACTAATGACAATATTCTTAAGGCGTGTCCGTTTCTCTTCTACGCCCGGCATTCTGCTGCCAGCACTTACTCTCCCTCCGTCGACCTCTTCGAGGGCGAGTCTTCGCACACGACCAAAGGTGTCACTGATATTCTCATTGCGCAAGGCAATGAGGAAAATATATAACATTACCAGAAAACGCTTGTTTTCATTAAAATCCTGGGATTTTTCAACCTATATAGTATGCCCGTCTGTGAGGTAACCTCCTCCACATCTTTGCGCTTGATTGTACTTCGATCTGCCAGACTGCTCAACCTTACCTTGTCTCCCAGCCTCGATTTCTCCAACTCAAAAAGCAGACCGCCTTTCTAGGTTTTACCTTCGTCCACCATTTGGCTGCGCCTGTGTCTGAGTGCTGTTTTTTTTTTTTCGTTTCGCTGCGAAGGATGACATCTTCAAAAGATATGTCTGGACCGATTAAGAAGCATGCCGGACTAAAAACAACTCCCCCCAGAACATATTCTCATTGTTCCCCGCGGAAGTTAGTCCAGAATTATATACAGATTTTAGATATTCCATCGCGGGGCGGGGCGGAGTTAAGTTACATCGCTACTGAAACTTTATGTCAGATATAATATAATTTGTTACGGACGATGCTTGTTTGGAACTTAGCATGTATTTTGTCCGTATCATATCTCTCATCAAATTCATTCGTACGGTCTCGAATCTCACACACTCTGTGATACGTGTTCCGCATTTTCAAATATGCCGTCACAGTATAATCAGTATGGGTGATTGACAAGCTTATCCTTGTGCAAGTAATGTCGAAAGCATCCATGTCCTGATATCAGCTGACTCAGGTGGTAGTTCAGCTTTCCATGTTTTATTTTCACCCAGACCCTATATCAGGTATCATGGCGGAGGTCCATCATCCTTTGGTGGAAGAATCCCACCTTCGTTGCCATTCTCTTAGGTTTGAGAGCTCTAATTGTGACCGGATCCGCCGGCGGTTCTCTTGTAAGATTAGTGTGTTGTAACACGCAAAACCCTCCACCTCTTATTATTTACCTCTTCGGAGCCAGCCTACACCGCTAATCGCGGTATACGCAGAACCATATACTTAAAGGATGAAACATCTTTTATATAGCAGCGTCAAAAATGCAAAGCAGCAGTTTCCTTAGTCAAGTGGTTTCCTCTAGGCCAAGGCATTTAAGTCATCTTCGAATACCGTTCGGAAGACGCAGCATACTCTTAATGATGCCAGCCTGTGTGCTGGCTCCCCTCACGTACGTCTTATGCTGTGCGGCTCATGCCCATATGTGAGCTGCATACATTCTACTGGAGGTGTTGACGCTGGTTATCAGTTCCCTTATGTAGGACCGAGGTAGCAGTCTCGCCAAAACTTTGCACACCCTTGCCGTTTTTTTCACTCATTTTCCACAGGTGTCCCTAGTAAGTCAACCTGTTGTCGAAGATAACACCAAGATATGTAATACAGGAATGGACTGCATCTGATGGTTTGTTCTTTTATTTCCAAATCAAGGTGTTCAACTTTCTTACGGCTCATTATTAAAACTGTCTCCGTCTTATGTGCTAGTTTCAGTCCGGCCATATCTAGCCAGTCCAGGCCATATCTATTGCCTAAGATGGAGTTGACAGTACTAATGACAGTATTCTTAAGGCGAGTCTTAGCGCATGACCAAAGGTGTTACTGGTATTTTTATACCTGATCCGCGTATGCAATACGTCTCCGTAAGGCAATCCGTGCTCGGAAAACTGTACCAACAAAATAGTGATCCGAGTCGACGTTGGCAACTCGGTACGTTCGTAACGTTATCAGACTCGAGGAGTGGCGGCGATCTATCAACACGTGGTCAGTTTGGTGCGAGTGGCTCCATCAGGTGATACGCAGGTGGCTTTGTGGATATCTTTACGGGAAACCTTGTACTCGCAACGACCAAGTTTTTTTATGCTTCCGGTTCGATGACTCGTAGTCCATTGTCATTAGTGTTCGAATACAAACTATGGGAACCTGCGTAGTGCTTGAAAACCGGCTCCCAACCTATTTTCGCATTCAAATCTTCAAGAACGATATTCACATCGTATCTTGGGCAGGCATTGACTGCCCGTTCGACGTTCTTGTAGTATTCTTCTTTTTCGTCGTCAGAGGACTCCTCTGTAGGTCCGTGAACATTTATGAGGCTTATGTTCTGAAACTTGCCTCGCGCGTGAAGAGTACATAGCCTTTCGTTTATTGCATTAAACCCGATAATGACAGACTTCAGTTTTTGGCTGACTAGGAAGCCTACCCCGAGCACATGGCATTTTGCATGACAGCTGTAATAAATGGTATACTCGTTTCTTTGAATAACACCACTCCCCGTCCATCTTATTTCTGGTAATGCTGTTATGTCAGCCTTATATTAGGAGAGGGCATCGGCTAGCTGCTGTGCAGGTCGAGCTCTGTATAGTGAGCGGACGTTCCATGAGAAAATTCTTAAACCGTTTAGCCATTTTCGTTGTCCATGGTCATTGTCGTGTATCCGGTCCATATCCGAAGCTTGTTAAATTTTCCATAATAATTTGTTTTGAACGGTTATTAGCTTTGCGCCAACATTTCTCAGGATGTCGCTGCATGCATTGGTTCACTACTTGGCAGGTGCCAAAGTAGCTATCCAGGGGTGTCACGTGGAGACTACATGTCAACTTGGATTGAACAGGGACAAAGATCGTCCTGGCCTTCGCCGGGTTGAAAGCAATCAGAGACTTTGCCTATATGTTGGCTCCCATTTCCCCTTTTGATATATTTGGTTATATCAAAATTCCACTAGCGTTCAGTATAAAAAAAAAACAACCAATGAAGAATTAGAAATTATAAAGTTCAGTGTTCTTATATTGGCAGCTGTAAGATATATCTCAGCCAAGAGCAACGTTACATAATATAGTATTGGTATTATGGATTATTTGTACATTGGACGAATTCAATAAAAAAAAAACAGTATCAACAGTACCCAAAGGCCTTTGTTATCCTTATCGTTGCTCATTAATTATGCAATCTACTATAACAACTCTGAAACACTTTTGTTACACTTAACTAAATCCACTCGTCTATTCAACATGGTCCATAGAACTATGTAATTTTAACAAACCTTAAGTAATCTACACAAACTCCTGGTTAATATGTTTTTGTATAATTTATGAAATGTCGCATATCCATTAACTCATCTCCTCTCGGCGGGAAAGATGAAAGAAAGTGTCAACGATATATACCATGTCATGAGCTACGATGCAATCAGTTCATGTTCTACCGGTTATCTGCCGAACTAGTCATGGATCCTTACTTTCGCAAACACATAAAGGATATCTGTTCCTTACTGACTGCTTGCTTCGCAGGCGACCAATATTACTATTGATGAATTCATTACATAATTCACCATCCGAAAAGAGCATCTTTATCCAAATGCCCTTGTTAAAGTTAATCCTAGTTCTCCATAGTGCGCAAAGTTAATATACCCAAGGAAAACTAAATGTTTTATCAATTTATACATCTGTTGCTTCCGGCCCTCATCAAAACGTTTGGTTAACTAAAACATGGCCGAGTTTATTGTGAATTTTAAAGTAATTCCATGGAGTAGAAACGCCTCTACTTAAACTTGTCCAATTTGAAGGATAACGAAAAATAATTACACATATATTGTATATATGTTTATATATATTCTGTTTATATATAACTGTTTGATTAAAAGCTCTCGACCAACACTGAGCAACCGGTAAGAACACATAAACGTTCATAATGGATTGCAAGATTACAACGTAATAGCCAGGAGGAAAGCAGTGTTAGCGCACTAGGCTACCAAGCCGCCACGGCTGAAGGGTTGTGAAAAATTAAATGTCCTGGCAAATAATCTCTCATTAAATCTTGTGTTCGGTCCGTGTTGGACAGGCCGCAGAGACATGGAAGACTGATTCTATGGAATTATGGATTACAAAAAAAAAAAAAACGAGATAAAATAAAATAAAAAGTGTAACAGCGGCTACTGGAAGGAGCCGACAATGGAGTCTACTCTAGCGATGAAACTTGCTGCTAATTAGTTCTTAGTAAAACGAGAAGCGGTAATATAATATAAAATTAGCTTACGTACCACTTATTAGCAGTTATGCCAGTCCTGGTTGAGTTGTTCGGATACTAAATAATAGCTACTGCCTTTAATTACTTACGGTAATGAATTCCAGGCTCATTCTCGCCCTGAATTATGTATTCCATAACCATCTGTTTGACTTGTACTCTGTATGTTGATGAAATGTTTTCTTATATAAGTTCTTAGGGGCAGAAGATTATTATAGTCAAGTCGAGGAAGTCACGAAGGAATAGATGCTATGTAAATAATACCCTTTTCAATTCCAGCACATTTCCTGTCGTCATAACAAATCAACTCGCATACGCATTCGTTCTCGACATTACGTAGCAGAAACTAACTCGGCCAACAAATGACAAAGAATCGCGTCCAGAGATGAGTGGGGGGTCGAGGATACACAGGATGATAGAAGACAAAAAACGCGCTCAGAATGCGATGCCGAGTAATTTTATTTATAAAATTACAACACACACAACTGATTACGTATTCACTATGCAAGCTTTATCTTTGAACGAGTAAATACTCATAAAAAATCCAGAGGACAACGTTACTCCGATGATTTTCCGTCGTCCTGTGAAGCGACGAGGTTACGTTATATCAGAAATCTGGGAACATCCTGCCTGCCTATTAGGTTATGTGGAGGCAGGTTTGCGAGGATGCGTCACTCTGTATTCCTTTGATATTTGACTCCATCTCACGAGCATAAATAAACAAAAGACAAAACGAACACCACGTTAACCCAACAAAACATGAAAACAAAATGGCAACAACAACAACAACAACATCAAAATAAGGAAAAAAGGAAACAAAATTATTCTTGTTTTCAACAGGATATTGCGCACAAGTTGAGATATTCCGCCCAATCCCACGCGCTTTTTAGACCATTTCGTCAAATTCGGCATCTAAATTGAATTTTCCTCTGCGAGCTGCTTGGATCCGAAGTACCCGAGGTAAAAGTCGGGGACCTTCGACATGTGCGAGTCATGTTCGTCAAAATAAGTGTAACATATGTCCTTAATGATTCGAAAGCGCTTTAGAATGATTTTAATTAAGAGCTTTACTCGACAGTTGCCTTAACAGTCAAGTCTGACACACAGGGTTTCACTTTCACTTCCACTTTCCCATTCACTTTGGTTCTAACTTTTCTATTGAATTTCCAAAACAATATTTCGGAAAATTTATTAAAGGAGCATTACGAGAGATTTCAAATGAATTGATTAAATCGCCCAAGGACGCCCAGGACCGTAGAATGGCTCGATAGAGCCAGGGGTGTTTCCTGAAATGTTACAATAGAGTGCGCCACATATGCAGATGATCGATGAACGCAAACTTAATGAGTCTCATTTATATCATGGAGCTGTGCCGCTTTTTGACATAAATCGGATTAATTGTATGAATTTCATTGTGCGAAACGGTTAAGGAGCCGAAATTGCTACACTTCCTGAGGTAATTGCTTAACATATGCGTCCTACTTGTTAATGGGTGGTTGGGGATAAATGAGGGTTAACTTCCGAGGGCATATCAAAATAAAATTAAATCTAATGCTGAAAGTTGTGAAAACGGGTTCTGGAATGTAGAGTGAACTTCGCATATAAAGCAACAGCTGACGGATTTAACAAATGGGTGTGGTTTTGCGTATCTCGTACGGCAAATATAATTTGGTTTTCGGCTAATTTTACTTTTATGTTATATATTTGATTCTTAGGTTTCGAGAACCAAACTGCTGCTGAATAATTTCTGTACAGATCTGTTGTTTGATTACAAATGGCAAGTGCTTTATGTAGTAACACATATTCCACATAACGAGTACCGCCACATTTAGGCTCTGGGCTTACAGTAGTCCTTTCGTGCCGAAGAATAGTCATCTCCTGTGATGTATGCTCCTCACTATCGCTCTTAATAAACCGTACACCGGGGCAATTTATGACCGCGTTCCCTTTCGTTAATATGAATTTATGTAATCATCTTGCTAAAGTTAATGTTTTTCATGACATGTGGCAATGCTCATATATCTTACTGTCGTAGCAATTCTAGGATTATCTTTTTTTCTCTTTCGCAAGCATTTTTTTTTTATTTATTGATAACAGCAACTTATTCGTTGAACAGAAATTGTTTCAAATCTAATTGTTGGTGGACGGACGGCGACTTGAGGATTTCTGGAAACCTCTCCTAACGGGTTCATCAAAATTAAGACGAGAGAGCATACACGGCAACATACGCTGCCTTTATATTTCAAACGCATCTATTAAAGTAATAACTCCATAAAATTTCAGTGTTTTACAATATTCTAGAAAATTAGATAGCGTCGGTTTTTCTATGTGATCAGTTGGGTTTGACCGCTCAGGGGAGGTAATGTCATCGTTAATTTATATTTTCACTCATTCTTTAATTTTTTAATCCCGTTAATCAAATCCTCCTTTATTTAGCTTTTTCGTTTTTATTCCATGTTGTAACATTTTCCTTGAAAAATAAATTGACAACAATAATAATAGTGAATTTGACACTCTTGGCGTTTGTGCTCCTTTCTTTGTAATTTTCGTGAATTATAATATTAAATAATTTAAATTTTGGTAAAACATCTATACACAACCAAGGATTTAGCTGCGGTCAATGTGTAGGTTTACAATTCTTTGGTATATAATGCTGAGTGCTTTCTGAAATTATAAAATTATATATATTAATACAGATAATAGCGGCTGAGCGGTGTCTACAATGTGAACTATCGAACATAAAATCTAAAGTCACTTCTTTTGATTATCCTATAATATTTTTTCTTTTTGTTTTCAATATTTCAATAATGTATTGAAGCTAAAGGCTGTATTAAAATAACTCTCATAAATAAATTGAAATTCATTACATTCTTATGTACAATTGTGTGACGGAATGTTCGGGAAATTGCAATTAAAATGTGTTTTTACGAGGGTTGCCTTTTATATTTCGGGATTAGAGAACAAAAACAAATATGAATCATCGAAAATCACTTTATTGTTTTTGTTTTCAAAATATTTGTTTTCAAAATATTCCCCATGAAGATCTATACACTTTTGCATGCGTTTGAACCAATTGTCGAAGCACTTTTGCCACTCTGATTGAGGTATCTCCAACACAAGCATTCTGAATGCAGCAACCGCTTCTTCAGGTGTCGAAAAACGTTGACCTCTCAGTTTGTTTTTTACGTACGGGAATAAAAAGAAGTCATTCGGTGCCAAGTCAGGACTATACGGCGGATGACCCATCAAATCGATGTTTTGGGTGCTCAAAAATGCAGTTGTCGCAGCCGATGTGTGAGAGCTCGCATTGTCGTGGTGAAGAGTGATCCGTCTTCGGTGGTTGGTTTTCCTGAGTTCTTGGAAGACAACTGACAAACAAATGGTTGTGTACCACTCAGAATTGACTGTTCTGCGTTGCTCTAGTGGTACGGTTGCGACATGTCCAGTTTTTCCGAAAAAACAGGCGACCATTTGGTTGGAAGTGCTTCGTGCGCGAACAACTTTTGTTGGATTTGGCTCATCTTGAAACACCCAGACAGTCGACTGCTGTTTACTTTCGGGCTCGTACGCGTAAATCCACGATTCATTACCTGTCACGATGTCATAGACGTGTTTCGAAGCACCGTGACCGTATTTTTTGAGCATTTCTTTCGACCAATTGACACGAGCCTTTTTTTGGGCGATTGACAAATTGTGTGGGATCAAACGCGAACAAAATTTTTTTGACAGTCAAATGTTTATGCAATATTGAATGTATGCTGGTCCCACTAACGCCTAAGGTTGTCTCAATCTCACGATAGGTCACATGACGATCTTCCAATATCAGTTCGCGCACAGCACAATGGTTTTCGGAACAACAACTGATTTTGGACGACCTTCACGAAATTCATCTTGGAGTGAACTACGACCACGATTGAATTCACCATACCATCGATAAACACTGGTCCTTGATGGAGCTTCATCGCCAAAAATTGAATTAAGTTCATCCATGCACTGTTGCTGAGTTAATCCACGCCGAAAGTTGTAAAAAATAATCGCACGAAAATGTTGACGATTTAATTCCATTTTCGGGCCGAGATGAATCTTTTAAGTTAATGTAAACAACACAAATAGCGCTCGTATGTCAAAACGTTCTGAGTGCGTATAACCTCAAAAATGTCCAACTTTACGACAGAGCTGTCAATTGCCGGATTGCAACACTAGGGTTGCCAAATCCCGAAACATAAGGGGCAACCCTCGTATTAAGTAATCTTCGGGCTTTATTTGGGTTCGCAAAATGAGATTAACTGTTAACAAGTTCTACACTGACTTCTTTTTACTCTTGGAATGGCAGAGGAACCAACCATCATCTGACAGCATTATATAGTCAAGGAAATGCTTGGCATACCAGCTGCATACAAAAATGCCGTACTCATCATCTCCATCTGACTCTTTGCATTGTCGACAAAGAGGTAAACTGTCGTGATCTAAATGGTTAGGTATATTCGAAACGCGCGGAAAATATTTTGCACGATTTTTTTGAGATGAAAATCTATCGGTATTATGGGCACCATAATTATTGCTGACCGTGGACCAAAAACACCAGCGCGCTGATGATTGGGTGGCTGCTTTGGTGTAGTTGCAGCGTAATTTGGCGGGCTTGTTTCGATATTTTATGACGACGGATGAAACATGGGTCCATTACCATATGTCTGAGTCGAATAGGCAGTCTGCATTGTAGGTGGAAAGCCACGAAAACCGACCAAAGCGGCAAAAAGAACAGCGCTCGCCCGGAAAGGTAATGGCCTCCGTTTTTTTTTTTTTTTTTGGGATATGCATGCCATGATCTTCATCGATTACCTGTAGAAGAGAAGAACAGTGTGGTGGTTCTTTAAAGCCTTCCTCAAGAACCGTCCATTTCTTTAAAACAACCTACCTTTCCCTCACCCCATAAACCACTATACTTACCTGCATTCGAGCAGTGTAAGCTTTCTTTCAAATAACTTTCACCTGAAAGTAAAACCCCAGCAGGCATGCACATCAAACAAGTTATTTCATTCATATTACATGAACCGTGCCAGACAATCTGCTTGGCTTGTCAGCAATTATAAACGATAAATACTCGCTGGCTAGCGTAATTGTTACACAGCTGTAGCCGGTATTTTTGCTACGGTTCATGATTGAATATTGCTCCAATCCCAAGGTGGGCTTCAGTTGCGACCAATTTCCTTTATCGGTTATCTGCCGATCATGGGATTTGGGCACGAATATGGTTGACGTTCGACAACCATACCCTAGATCATGTCTAACGATGCTCCGGCCTGTAAAACAAACAAACACAGTAGCATCACTGTATTTATGCTACTTACCAACCGCTGTCCATGATTCCCCAGGGTGAGGCGTACGCTTGCACGTCTGCAAGGCAAATTCCTCACTATCATACCCATGTTCCATTTAATTAGAGCAAACAAAAGTTACCATAGCCTTGGCCATAGGCGAGCAACCTTCGGTTTGCTTATCGCCACGAAAAAAATCTATTGCCTGCAATGGCATACGTCTGGGGCGATTATGTAAACAGCCGAACCTCCCATATAGCATCGCCTAAATCACAAATAATGTGCATGACATCATTTGAACCTTGAAATATCGGGTCTGTTTATTTAGGACACAGAAACCTATTTCTTCCTTCGGCGATCTTCGCTATCGCGTATCTCTATAATGCCTACAATTCATTACACCAGCCCATGTTTATTCAGGTGAATTTTCGTCGTTGCCGATATGCAGGCTGAAGTGCACCGTACTTGTCCTATACGGACACATATAGAATCCTCCCACACCGATGTAATCCACCACCGGTGAATCTGACGGATATGGATTGCATCGGCGGAGTCAGATCTTAACCACCGCTGTAATGTGCATGACATCATTTGAACCTTGAAATATCGGGTCTGTTTATTTAGGACACAGAAACCTATTTCTTCCTTCGGCGATCTTCGCTATCGCGTATCTCTATAATGCCTACAATTCATTACACCAGCCCATGTTTATTCAGGTGAATTTTCGTCGTTGCCGATATGCAGGCTGAAGTGCACCGTACTTGTCCTATACGGACACATATAGAATCCTCCCACACCGATGTAATCCACCACCGGTGAATCTGACGGATATGGATTGCATCGGCGGAGTCAGATCTTAACCACCGCTGCGTGCACATGTGAAAAAGTCGAGTTTTAAACAATCAATCGCGAAGAGCCGAAATACACCGTCGAAGGAGTCGGTGTAACAAATTCGTTAAATAACGTGTTGGGTAAAAGTTATTCTGTCGAAGGTTTAAATTACCTCAAGTAGGTCTTACGGTGTCTACTTAAATGTAAATTCGTGTGGACAAAGAAAAACAAAAAGACCAACAGATAAATAAAATTTACAGATTAGACTCGTTTTCCTTGTAATGTGCCAATCAATGTGTAATTTATCCGCAGAATTGTAGAACAATAAACATCTACACTCAAATCAAGTGTCTTTTATTTTCCGCTTCGAGTAGTGCATTTTGTTTTTTTTTTTCTTTGCTGGACGGAGTTTTGTGGACAATTTCTACGCAATTGTCGGGGATATTGGTGAATCCATGTCGTACGTCGGCATACCTACCTTTACCCCACATTGGTGACCGCGACAGTTTTTTTATTACTGTTTTAAAAAGTGAACACACCACCCTTGACCTCAGGAAACGGACTAGTACCAAATTAAAAACAATTCAGTGCCAGTGACTTTTGGAAAAACTTTTAAAAACCAATCACACACCAGAAGCCCTCCTAATCTAAGCCTACTATCAACCAAGCGCGACTGGCCGGCACCTCCTCACAAGTTGCCGTTCGGTCAAGGTCACAGCTGCCGTTTATCGAGCTCCGTCGTCGACACCGGTGCCGATATACTGGCCCTCCCTCGATCGGTAAGCCGCGCAACTGGAGTGCCCGTCCCCTTTTACCACTCCCAGCGGCAAACAATTCGCTATACAAACGTATGGACGAAAGACACCGGTTCTGGACTCGGGTCCCCTTTCCACCCCGGACACGGCAACCCGTTGCTGCGGATGCGATTAATCCTGGGATAAGTCCCCTCCCCCCATCTCGCACACGCCATACCGTCACTGCGGATGCGAGTGGATTTCCGATAGGTTCCGACCTACTCGGACGATAAGCCTGTTGGTCCAAGCGACCCACAATAGGCCAATGGACCACGCCGCACACCCTTGCCCTTGAGGGCATCACGCGGTAACAACCGATTCTACATGTAGTATCGACCCAGGCCCTTTCCACGACCCAGGAACTCGTCAGCCCAGCATTACCACAGCGCCTCTATCTGCATCCTCCCACACACGCTACTTCGTTGCTGCGGACGCGAGCAGATTGCCGATAGGTTCCAACCTACTCGGCCGATAAACCTGCTGGTCCAAGCGACCCACAACAGGCCAATGGACCACGCCGCACACCCTTGCCCTTGATCTTGAATTCCAAGCGTACGGCCCCCCTATCACTACGCACCATTCATTCGAGCACCCCTTTCAGCCCCACCTTTTTTTCCTGAATTTGCCACTGGGGGGGGGGGGGGGGCGGTACCGTGGCGATGGCGACAAATCCCACGGCACACTTACCTAAAATACCCCATTACCTCATCCCAAGACGCATACGTTTTCGCCAATACACTCGCATTAAGCACCTAAAAATGATTCACGCATTAAAGAGATCAAATCTATGATCTTTAAGTCCCTGTAAAGAAAACTTACCTTGCATGCATTCTCTCCGCATACCAATTCTCTGTAAGATTTCGTTATTAGCTCATCAGGAATTCTAAACCAATTTCGGCATCTACGTTGTCAGATAAATTCCCCTAACCGAATTCCTGTAAACAAATGATTCGGTTTACATACAATGTAACCTTCATGACAGGGATCATAAATATCGCGCCGTCTATTTTCCCAGCCTCGACGTGTGTACAAAAAACTGTCTGCACACACATCGGCTGGCGACCCCTTTTAGCCAGCGATAAACGGTCCAACGCAGATGCATGTAGTTAGCACCACCTGCGTTGAGACTAATGCCTTAGCTATGCACTAAGTGCAAACTAAAGAACGCTGTTCCTACATAGGTTTCCTGCGATACCATAAACAATTCATATCGTTTGTGGTATCCGAAAAACATTTTTTTCATTTAATGAGCGGCCGCTATTTATTCAGCTGACCCTCATTACCGAACTATGCATAAGCAAACCCATTAGCATCCGACGAGATGCGATTTGTTTACACACATCTCTTGGATGCCCATTATGCCTCTTCTTTGTGTTCCACGTTCGTGTTAATGGTTTTGATCTTTGAAAAGAACCGACGTACACCCATACATGTGTGCCATGACGATCTCCTCTAATGAGATCCGGTTATCACTACAAGTAAAGGAGATGCATCCAAAGATTCTTTTGACAGCGGCTTAATATCGCTGAGTCGTATTTCAACATCCAGCCACGCTGGTCAGCTTTTCTGCTGCTCCCCGTGGCGTCGCGGGGACGCATCAGTCCCGGAGTCCTTTACCACCCGCTGACCGCCACGGTCATGCTATCTCTCGCTGTATGTAGGGCTGCAGACAAGCGATAAATTTCGGAGTCGTGTGGGTAATAGTTTTTTAATTAAAATCAAGTCCGTCGTGTGGGTGTTTAAATTAAATTCAGAAAAATCAGATTAATATTAAAGGATAAATCTAAATGAAAGAAACCTCGTAACGAATAAAGAATTAACATTAACTAAATCAGTGCATTTTATTCCGGAGACTACCAACGGTGCGTTTTGCTTCATTTGTAGTGTCTCCAGCGTCGTGCTTCCTCTGATGAGGGAAGAGCGTGGACCTTTTATTTTATTCTTCCAATTAAAACTCTTCTTCTTTAACTGAAGACTGTATTTATTTGACGAAGAAACTCCAGTTTCAAACTTATTTCTCAAATAACGGATTTCACAAACTCATCAACTCTTACTGAACTCTACTTTCAACTCTCAAAACTAAAACTTTAACTTTAACTCTAACTGATATCTCAAACTTGACTGTTATCTCAAAACTTCAATCTCAAACTAAAAACTCAAACTGATTTTACTATTAAAATTTCTCTCTTCTTATGCTACTTATTATTCTAATTGGTTGGAAATTATAATGTGAACAAAACAAATTTTCTCAAAGTATTCCTTTTGTCTCTGTGACTTTTAATTTTGAATAAACTTTGAACGAAAATCAAAGTGCTATGTTTTGAATGAAAAAAAGGTGCATGTTATGAAAAGGGGTGTGTCGTTCTACGAACGCACAATTCCGCGCAGGTAAGGTCCTACCTTCAAAGAACGTACTTACCTGAGAGCGTTGCACGCCCACAGACGCGTGCCCTGAAGTCCCACCATAGGGCCTGCAACTCACAGCCAACGTTGAGACCGACACCAAAAAGCAAGGAACTGAACGTCCACAAAGCTTTTTGGGCCAAGCTCAACAATTAGAATTCATCATGCCTGAAATAAAGGTATAAACACCCATGCGTCCTATTCCCAAAAATGCCATACATGAGGCCTGCGCCCAGGAACATCTCATTGAACCGGCAATTCCGACGTTCGATACAAAGAATTACCAGCATCAAAGAATGAGCCGATCAACGGATGCACGTGCGGGTAATCTGATACAAAGACCACCCAAACCCATCGATACAATAATGTATGTTGGTCATCCGCTACCAGATTACTGGGAAACGCAAATATCTCAACGAGATAATTCAAATAACGCATGAGGTTTGAAACCTACAAACGATCTATCCCGGTCCCTTCTGAATTTCACACCCTCAGAAGGATCTAATGGATTTCGGTGTGTTTACACCAAAGCAAATAAACCTACGGACTATACGTCCTAACAATCATCTCCGTTCTGCGCGCCATATGTGCCGCGCAAACAGAAAACCGTGAAATTGAGATGCTATCGCCACCACCGAGGGCGATGATGATGTATGTGTGATCTCTTGTAGGCATCCAAATTACCCCTGGGAACTAATAACATGCTGCTAACAGAGATTCGAAAATTCTGTTAGCAGAAGTAAGGAGAAAAGTTGTCTGCAAAGATACAGATGGACAATCTGTATCGGGGTATTTCGTGGGGAGTGAGATTTGAATCGTCAAGGAGAGGACAGAGAGATTTAGATCATCGAACCGCGAGGATCTCTAACGAAGAGATTCTATTAAAGATAACCGAATGAGATCGTGAGTAGAATTGTTCGAGAACGTCGAGTCGTACGTGTGCTGGAATTTAAAAGAATTAACTTGTGTTATAGAATGTGTCTTAACCGTGTGCAAGATTAAGTAACGTGCGTTTTCTTTAGTGTGTGGTAACTACGTTTGTATTCTAGAGGATAAGTGCAAAACAAGGTTTTCGGATTAATAAAAGTCACCGTACAAATAGAAAAACAGTTTTTCGTGTTTCATTGTGCTGTTCGCTTTGTGGATTTCCTTGTGTGTTAGCAGTGTCCGGCGGAACGCTGCAACCAAAACCTTCAACCGAAGGATAACAAACTTTCACCAAAGTGTCGAACTACGATACCCAATAATATTACCGCCAAAGGGGCATGTTATGAAATGTGCTGTAACAGGCTTGATATAGAATATTGTGAAAGTTTATTAATGTTATGTATTAAGTGAGAATTAGATATGAACAGAGGTAGTTTTAAAGGTGTGTTAGAAAAGTAATGAGATTCAGTGTTAAAAATCTAATAAGGGTAGTATTCTGGAATACAACACATTCTTTGGTGACAATTTCCTGCGGACAGTTTACGGCGGCGCAATGGGCGACTGTAAATGGATGTTGGCGGAGGAAGTAAACTTAGCAACGTGAATAACAATACATCAAAATAATAATTACTAATTAATGCTGAACCGTAAACTCGTAAGACCCGATGTTACTTAAATAAAAAAATAGCAAAGGAAACAATAAAAGGGATAATCAAGAACATTCACTACAATAGACGCAAACAGTGCCTTTTTATTTACTTCTTGTGGAGTGTGTTTTGTTTTTTCGGTGGACAGTGTACGGTGGAACATTTAGAGGAAGTTGTGGGGACGAGGTAGAACTCTCGCCCGTGTGGCGTCGTGACCTCGTACCCCTACAAACCCCCACAGGAGTTTCCCCAATGACAATAAGCCGACACCTTTCTCTCATAGAAAAGGTAAATAAACTCGATAAGTGTGTAGTCCATGAACTGAACGAGTCCCAAAAACGATGGCGCCTGGAAATATGCGCATCTCTTAGATTAAGAAACAAAACTGAACTGTTTTTGCACCGGATAGTCACCTGTGATGAAAAGTGGATTCTGTATGATATCCGTAAAAGACCTGGGCAGTGGTTGGATGCAGGTGAAAAACCTAAACGCACCCCCAAGCCCGTTCTTCACCCTAAAAAGGTTATGTTGACAATTTGGTGGACATCGAAAGGACCAATCCACTTTTCATTTTTTCAACCAACAGAAACTATAAACGCGATCAAATATTGTGAGGATATCGACATATTGCCTGCCAAATTGGCTGAAAAGCAACCTCCATTGATCAATAGACATGGTCAGATCCTTTTGCATGACAATGCTAGACCCCATACCTCATACGTAACGGTGCAAAACTGTTGCAGTTGGGATTTGAAATTCTTCCGCATCCACCGTACTCTCTTGACATTTCCCCGACGGACTACCATCTTTTCCGCAATCTGAATTCATTTTGCCGGCAGAAGGTCTTCCGAAACGGAGCAGAGGTTATAAAGGCTTTTGAAGATTTCATTGCCCCAAAAAGTCAGCACTTGTACGAAAAAGGAATATTTGACCTTGTATAACATTGGAAGAATGTAATAGATGCCAACGAATCCTATTTTGATTGAATAAAAAATTACGGAAAAGTAATATTGGCTTTTAAATGTTTACTATAAAATCGGATATTTCTCGTGTTACAACCGAATAAAAAGAGAAATCAACAAATTTTACTCCACCTTACCCTGAAAGGGGCTTTAATAACTTATATTTGAGTTTGTTTTTCTTGAAACAACTTCCCTAGCGTTGATTCTGTCTAAACGGCAATGATTATAGGACAGCTCCTGTACAGCCTTCTCTATTATGAATATCTACACCCATTTCCTCAGTTAGCTCACTTGATAACGTACAAATAAATTAAAGTTCTTTGTTATTTTGAAAATGAAATAAAGTAAAATATAATAGTTGAACAGTTTTAATGCGGTTAATAGCATCATAACACACTATACTGATTAAAAACAAACTTTCCTAACATAAATTCCCTAACAGATTACGTTCACAACGCACAGTTGCCATTTTACATAATTTCCATAGTCGCCAATGTTATTCTAGGACCAAATAAATGATTTATAAATCGATTTTGTTAGCTAATCAGCTTATAAACGGACAAACCTCTCATTCAATCGGGCTGCTGCAGACAATTCCAGAATTTAATCAGCAATTATTCATTCGAAAAACACATACTCGAGGGTAGGATAATAGACTATCTGTATTTACGTTTTCAAATTACGACTATTGATGAAAGTATTGCTTGTCGAATGACAATCTACCTGGCTTAATGTGGCCTCCATTAGAAATACGAGGTGATTTGACCAGCTCATTGGTGAAAGGAAAACGACGTCACGATATAGTTTCCGATGCTTTGCGTCAAAATTAAAAATTTTTATTAATCAGCACTGTAGATGAGGTCAGAGAACTGAACAAAGCAAAAAACCCATTTGCATCCCCACGGCCGAGTTCAATCCTATTGTGAAGGTGAACATACCTAACATTGCAATGGTCACGTAACCGTGGCTCAACATGGCCCCAATAACCGCTAGTGGCCGGTGTACAATTCCATAAAGCAAATTAATGAAGCCAATTCAGTGAAATGAAATATCCATTTATGTCGCCAGTTAGTTTGTAATTATGTTGATTCCTTGGGTTCGAACACACACATCAATACTCATCCAATAGCTTGTTGGATAATTAGAATGAAACTCTTCAAATTTATCCGGTGGCCAACACTGTGCTACCAATCGAATTTAATTCATCCCACTAACTACTACAGCAACACTTATGCTAGATTACAATACATGTCGGAGGTTACGTGAATGCAAGGATATGAGAAGATAGACGCCAGCAACGTAGCTGAAGGGAGGCAGTGAACGGATAGTGAAAGGGAGAGAAAGAGAGAACCCCGAAATAAAGAGGAGGAAATAGAGGGAGAAAAAAGGCCAGTGTAGGGCCAAGGAATCAACAATGGAAGGTCGTTCACGTTTTCTGACTTTTCGCTTTGTCACTTTTTTGTCAGTTCGATCATCATCGATGGCCGTCGTCAATAAATTGCATATCAAATATTTAATCAATATCCACAGAGAAATTCAATTATCGATGGCTTTCCCACACGTGACTAGTTAACGTAGGTGCTCGGTGTCACAGAGGACCATCTCTACCACCCGCCCCGCTCAATCGAGTCATATGGCAAACCACTGTTTCTAGAGGATGGACACTCCGTTCACCAACATCAACGGCTGCAGAGTCCTGATAAACTTAATGCAATTCATATTTTGTGTGTTTGCTTTTTTATACCACATAGTCCAATGTCCGTTGGCGAGTATCGCAGGACTTTGGTGGAGCTTTCTGGGCCAACAGCTTCCCCAAGCAAAGTCGTATTTTTCAATTTCGAATCGACGTTATATTAAACTTTTTTTTTTTTTTTTGTTATTGTTTGGTTTCGGTTTTTTAGTCATACACACTTTCGACTACATAAATTCCAATTTGCATTAAATTCAATGAATGAGAAGAAATTAAATGCTCTCAATCGGCTGCTGATCAGGAGCAGTTCACGCCGACAAAAGATGTTAATCTCTGGTGTTCTGTTGCCAGATATTGCGATTTTTTAATTTCGTGCAGCAAAACTAAATGAAAATGAATAATTTAATTTGCTTTGCCGCAACATCCAGTTGCAATATCGGCGAGAAACGGCTGATTTATTGTTGCTAGGGGGCAGAACGGGAAGGACACATGAAGAACGCGAGATCAATTGAAATTAGTCTTTCATTAGGGCACAAGTACTTCATTCTAATTGAATCAACTGGTGTTCCAGTTCATTTCATTTGATGTATTGTAGGTCGGCTCAACTTTTGGGGATTTCAACCCCCTGGTTGATCTGCCAGCGTTTTTAAATTTAATTAGATTATTAAAATATATATATATATTTTTTTTTAATAACATCTGTGGGGAGGAAGTATGTACCAGCATAGGTACTTGGTTCACTTCCTCCTCCATCATAAATTGTTCACGCGCGAAGGTTCGTCCGTTGTTCCGCCAACACAAAAGGAAACACCAAAGACCAACACAGGGTACGTAAAAAAAAGAAGGATAACACACTGAACAGCGCAGTAAAATGTTCGCCAAGAGAAAAACGCCACACACAGGAGGAATTAATTGAACACGCTGAGTGTAAATTATAATGATGATGTTTTTTTATTAATTAACACTAAGACTAAAACAATTGTCAAAAATACTAATTCAAGTTGTTCAAAGTACTTAAACTGATTGTACAATTTTGTTTGGAATATAAATTCGCGCTTTTTAATATACCTCGTTGAAACGTTCGAACGTACACACTACACCGGGGAGCGAAGGAAGAAAAGACTTCTAGAGAACCCACCGTACCGCGCCGGTACGGTGGACGGCAGGCGATCCGACCACCACGGAGATTGAATTACGACTTCACGATATTTTGCTCGTTCAGAGCTCACTCGTTCATCGTGATCATGGTGGTATGTGTGCGTAGAACAAAGAAAGACATAAAGTGCATTCCTAGGATACGATTTCGGTAAAGCAAATAAAACCGAAATCGTCGGATGCCACTAGAATCTTTGTTGGAACATGTGCGGCGAAACAAAGAGACGATGATCCGATGTGAAAATGTGCTAATTGGTTTTAGCGAGGTTACTGGGAAATGGTGTTTATGGCATTGCTAGAAAGGGTACGTATTGAATACCCATTTGCATCGTTTATGCTTGGATTACAATTGATGCCAAGGGACGCGGAATGCGTATTTGCTTTGGGTTGCACATTGTGCGAGTCAGGGAATTTTATTGCTGGGAGAAAAACGTCTCCAGCCAATGTATACATAAAGAAATTTATCGTATACATGAATGAAGGTAGGAATAGGCGACGCCGTGATAATCATCTCTGGCTGGAATGGTTACATGATATGTTTTTCTTTTCAGCAATTTGTCTGGTACCGAATTGGTTTAGAATACCAAATAAGCAAACAAAGAAATCTTACGGAAAATTGTATGCGAAGGGATGCATGAAAAGGTAAGTTTTCTTTATAGGGATTTTAAGATTATAGATGGTGATCTATATAATGCGTGAAGTATTTACAGGTACTAATACTGTTGCATTAGCAAACTTAAGGGAGTAGGGTAGTAATTAAGGGGGTTTTTAGGTTAGTGGACCGTAGGGTTTGGCGGAACCGCTACACATCCTTTATTAGTTATGAATAGTACAATCTTAACAATTTAATTTAATACTAGAATTAAAATAAATAAAAATAATAATGATGAAGGTCGACCAGTAATACCGAAAATTTCAAACAAAAAATATAAAACGCTGTGTATCGAATTCTAACATTCAAAAATGATCCCTCCTTCAGATAAGTAACTTCTATTTATTCTACAGACTGTTAATAAATATTAGAACGGATGCAAGTAATTAATTACCCAACAATGTAAAAAACCAAAATAAAAATCCGTTCCGGTTGGGAAGCTCTCAGACCAAATGAAGGGTAGACAACAATTTACAGATGTACATTCTACCAAATGTATACCCGGAATTTCTTATTTCAAATTTCCGCGTAAGCCTACTATCAAGTTTCCTTTTGCCACTAAGTTGCGATGTAGTTTGAGTGCTACCTGTCAATTAGTTTGTTTACAGCTGCTGATTTTGTTGCTTCACCTTAAGTACGTGTTTTTTTATTTTTATAATAGATATTTTGGTTGAGCAAAGAGTTTCAATTCAATTTTGTGTTTCGAACGGAATTTCTTATGCGGAATCATTGAGAATGTTGGTTTATGTCAAAGGCGACCTAGTTCTACCGAAAACACAAGTGTATGAATGATTAAAAGCATTCAAAAGTGATCGTCAAGACGTTAATGACTTCCCTCGCGCGGGGGCTCCAAGAACGGCTGTGGCTGAGTCGGAGCCTATAAAATGTGTATACATTATTGGAGTAACCGTTGACATAAGTGTTTTGCCTCGGAAGGAGGATAAGTGTTTTTCCTTGTTACGATCCAGCGCCGTGCTTCCTCGACGCGACCGAGGGAAGAGCGTGGAAAGTTATGTTTCTAAATCATAACATTCAAATTTAAAAACTTAGATATTTCTTTTACACAAAACTTTTATTTTAAAACACCAAATGTTACACTCTTATTTATTTCTTTTATTTTTAAACTAAAAACCGACCTTCCTGATCGGAAGTCTAATTAATTTTCTTCACACAAAACAAAACGCGTCCTTCCTCGTTGGAAATCTGATTATTTCTCCTCTTTGTTATTCATGATTTCGTATGAACGAAATCAATTAGTTGCCCCTAGTTACCTTGGGGGTGATTCTTGTTAACAGAAAAACTATTGCAAACTATCGCAGCTGCTTAGGTATTTTTGGGATAACGGTAAATGTTGTTAAGAAATGGATAAGTTGACATTTTTTTTTGTATGTTATGTTATGATATGCAAATTTGAGAATTAGGGATGATGACTGTATTTCTAATGTATAATTGAATTGATTAGTATTTAAATATAGGAACTATGGAAATTGAATTGATATGCAAAGGTGTTTGAAGAAAAAAGATATTAAAGGATATATTTATTATATAAAGTGTATAAATGTATATTATGGGATTTTAGGGTTGAATGGGTAAGTTAGGAATGAGGTAAGGATTTTGGGAAGACGGTAGGGGCGCGAGCACCACAGAGGGAGTACTTTGAAACCGATAAAATAAATGACTTATTAAAATCTATTGTTTTATTGAGAAAGTCTGGGTAGACATTTGACAAAATGAATCATATATGTGGAAGTTCCCAGCTCTGAACAGCCTCTGTGCGCCCCACTAATAGGTAGAGGTACTATGTGGCTACTGAATGGTCATATTTGTCAGCAGGGAAATGGTCAATAAGAAAGACTGCTTGTTTCCAGATATTTCGATAGCTGACCATTATTAACCAGGCATCCTTTGACCAGCTCGTACTTGGAATAGTCTAAGTGGCGATTTATATTACAATCCCCTATAAGAAAAAAAAAAATTGCGAACACACTGAGAACAACCGTCCGTTAACTCGTATGTCAATGACCGGGTACCCGGGTACCCATTTCGATTTTTTAAAATGTCAATTTGAAAGTAAATAAAAAATTTTTTTTCATTGAAATTTCGTAATTATCATTCAGAAACGTTTGAATGGAGATGATCTAAGACACGGGACCGAAATTCGTCTACTAGGCCGAGCAATCGTGAAATTGCGACGAAATGATTACTGTCGGTAAAGTTGGTCATTGACATAAGGGTTAAGAACATTTTTTGGCCCCTCCAACCGCATCAACGAGGGGATCGATTTACATATCTTCCAAAAGATAGAGAATGCAACTACGGCCCGCTGGAGAAGCACCGACTTATTATCCGCACCGTAGCAGTCACGGGCACAGAAGGAAGGGTTTCGCTCGTACCCTCATCTGTATACATCGGAAGGGTTACTCAAAACGGAACCTCCCCGAGGACCTTAAGAAACTCATTAAGGGGCTAGAAAAACTATTCAGGAGGTCAGTAGCTATGGTCTTAGGGGAGCTAACAGAGCTCAAAGGTTTACCACGGGTCGCAAAAAACCCAAATGAGCTATGTATGTTTTCTAGTAAAAAACTCAATCACTACCATCAGAGTACTGGAGAGGGCACAACATCTGAGTTAAAAAAATATATAAATAATATTAATTACTTGAGACTTAACTCACCTACTTCACGCCTTGCTGGTCCCATTGCTACCACAAAACTCGTTTAGTGTTTCTTAGTGAAGGAGTTCCGGGTGATATGTACGCGGTTGAACGATGTGAAGCTTCATTCGCACCTTATATAGAGAAGAGAACTGATTCTAAAAATGTGGGGCAATAATCTAAGGATTAGGAAAAATGAAGGTTTTCTGAAGAAATTGTAAAAAAGTGTCGGTTGTGTGTATTTTTAAGCAGCTGCTTAGGGGAGATTGTTGCATTAAGGGAGTATTCTGGCCTAGACGCACGAATTTAAAGCAATTTTTGAAGTGCTGTAAAAAAAAGCAATCAATATTTTTACTTTTCATTTTTTTACAGGATGTTTATTAATATTTCAAGAATACAGTAACAAAAATTGAAAGTAAAAAAATTCAAAATTCAAAAAGTTAGCAGTTGATGAAGTGGGGGACCTCAAAATGTTGGCACGCGACCATACCCACGATCCAACCCTCCTAGCAACCTGAAAAAAAAAGAAAAAAGATTATTAATTTACAGAAATGCCTCTATCATTGGAACTAAAAAAAGTTGAAAAAAAAATTTTCTAACAAAATGGCGACTGCTTGAAAAAAAAATTTATTTTTGTACCACTTTTTTTAGTCTTTCGAATTTTTTTAAAATAGTTAACATTAAAATTTGGGGATGAGGATAGCTCATGCAATAGAAAAGCCTATGAAGAAGACATATACTAAATTTGAATTGAATCTGTTCAGTACAACTTGAAAAATCATGGGTATTGTTTTAAAAAAGACAGTTTCGAGAAAAACGCGTTTAAAAATTTCAGGGTATAGTAGCTTCAAGTGAGATAATATTGCTAAAGCAGCTGTAACTTCGCCAATTATTGGAATTTTAAAATTTCCTTTGGACAGCGTATTCTTAAAAGTATAAACTATAAGAAAATATAAAATATAATTCGAGACCAGAATACCCCCTTAAACATTTGTTTCGCATGCGGTCGTCACAAAATCACTATAGTTTCTGAGTTTCATTTTCTCAATTTTGTTACGAGACAGCATTTGCAGTGCTGTCGCTCTCTCAAATATTAGCCATCAAGTTTCTTGATTATTCCTCGTGATGTAGTTTATTCGCCCTAAAATTCTATTTGTTTATCAGATATTGCTCTATAAATCCAATTCATAGCTCGTAAATCGTTGTTGTTTCAGTCTTTTTCCTTTTCTTGACTCATCCTTTCTCTTGTTATCACGTCATCAGATTTCTTCATTTTTAGGTATAACGTAATCTTCTTCTTCCACGTACTGTAATTTTCTCCATCGAATGTTGGGACTACCACTTTTTCTTTGATGTCTTCATTTTAACTTTTCTCTCGAATCTCGAACTCTCCTCCGTATTCGGTTTTTCACTCGTGTTCAAATCATTATCACCATCATCATCATCATCATCATCATCATCATCATCATCATCATCATCATCATCGTCATCATCATCATCATTATCACCATCATCATCATCATCATCATCGGTCCTATTTAACAAGTCTGAGGCTTGTTAAACATTCCATAATATTGTGTTTTTCCGGGCAAGGGTATTAGCCTTGCGCCAACCTTTCTCAGGATGTCGCTGAATGCATTGGTTCACTACTTTGGCGGTTGCCAAAGAAGCTATCCAGACGTGTCACGTGGAGACTGCATGTCAACTTGGATTGAACAGAGACACGGATTGTCCTGGCTTTCGCCGGGTTGAAAGCAATCAGATACTTTGCTCTGTATGCCCCCCCCCCCCCCCCCCCGGGACCACTCCCGTGTTTAAATCACTTCTTGGGAAATCTTTCTAATAGGCTAGACAGTTCTATTAGACAGGCTGGAAATTCAAACACATTCACACAAAAATTGAACTACGCTCTGCAACCATGTTGGCTTATGAGGTCTTTGATTGATCTGGAAAAAGGGGTACACTTTCGCTAGTATATATATTTTTTATCGAACTACTACATATACAGCTCAATCTGATCTAACTGTCTCGCACGAGTTAAGGCCCCAATTGTTCATATCCTTATAATACTATAGAATATATAGAATTATACAAAAATATGAATCACCCAAACAGTAATCATTTATTGACACCCAAAAGATGAATCGTCTAATCACATACAACATAAAGAAAGTACATCACCATCCAAACTGCTAGATGTCGCCTCAGATAAACTTAACGATTCGACAGTCAAATAATAATGATAGAACGAATCCACTTCCTCTTTTCTTGATGAAGCTGATTGAGCAAGCACATATCATAGATAATACTTCTTCAACTTATTAATATTATTAATAACGACGAATATATTTAATGTAAATTAACATTTAGTTAATTATTTCCGAAATTCGAAATAGAACTACAAAAAATGTAATCCTAGACTTTAGTATTTAATAAAATCAAATATATTATTTTGAAACATAGTCTAGATTACTTAACTCACGCAACATAACCCGCTTTTATACCTGACGGTCGCTCACGCATGCGTCACCCAACGAATGGGGACAGATAGTGTCGTGTATGTTCACACCAATACTCTATATGAATGTACAACATTAATGCGTTCTATATTCTAACAATAATAATAATAATAATATTCGGAGTACAAATAAGTTTTAAGGGTTCTACAAAAGAAGCTCTTTTGATTTTATTTTGGTGTTGTTCTTCACTATTTGTGTTGTGTACTGTGTGTGTATCTGTCCAAAAGGGGGACGAAAAGTGGATCCACTATCACAACCCAAAATAAATAAATATTCATGGCAAGAAGTTAATGCTGTAGATGTGGTATGGTGGGATCACTATGGCCGACTCCAGCCTAACGAAACCATCACTAGGAAACTTTACCAACAACAGTTGATGCTACTGATTAGAACATTGGAACTCAAGTACACCTGTAGCGGATTCGCCCTGGATACAGCCAGCGAATTCGCAATTGAATACAGCCGTAGCACCAACATAACAAATGTCAGCAATCAGCTGACATTTTAAATGAAATTTTGTTGGTTGTCAAACGACAACCATTTTTGCTTCCTTCTTCGTAAACTCTTTGGCGACCACGTATCGCAATAATATTAATCACAAGAAATAACAGCAATCGTGGTAAATAAATTAAAGATTGTGACTCAAGTTTGAGTCTTTAAGTATTCAATAGCTTGCGTTTGATTTATTTTGTACATATTCGGGTTTCCGAGTTGCATAGAAGTGATAACAAGGAACGTGCTATTTGTTATCCCGGCTTAATTCATTTTTTAATATAACCCATCAACCAAAAGTCACAGTCATCATCACTGCATACAGCGGGACAAGCAAGTTCATCAACTACATCCATTCCCGCCTGGAGGAGAAATACATTTTGGACTGATACCAGCCCACTAGGTATTCTTTGCTATTTTCACTCATTAACTTTATCAGTATTTCAGAACCATCACTGCACGTGTTCCTGACGCCAGAACCCAGCCCACAACAAAACAAGAACCCATTGTTAGTGGAAGGTGTGTTCAACGCTTGTTTGAACATACAATTATTTGGTCCTTCGAGCCGGATCCAGTCTGTGGATCCAATTCGCTGCTGCCAGCTCGTAGCATACGAAAACACACATTGCCCAATCTTCAACCAATCGCAGTACTAATTCATTGGAAGCTGCAAAGCCAATTGGGAGATTGGTTGTCTACACGTGAAAGTGCAACGAAATGTTTAACTGAGGACAGCGATTAATGAATGTTTTTATGATCCATCCGGGCGAGTGTTTTAGAACGGAAAAGTCACATTCACGGCTAAGTTATAGAGACAATGGACCATCGTGGCAATACGAGGATTTCGATTGTGGATCTATATTGCCGCCACGTTCACGAAGCAACAGCAGTGCAATCCACCACCCAGTGAGTGGCCACTGTCAGGGATCCATCTGTGGATCAAACCGATGTTCAACAAGCGGCCCCAGCGCAGCTACAGTATAACCACACCGCGACCAAGTTCGCAGCGCAATCACCGGATCCAGACATACGGATCAAACAACCAGTTCGGGGCACAGCCTGCCGGAACCCAAAACTACAATTACCGCTGCTCAGACCAGCAGCCCCGTCCAGCCTAAGGAACTCCAGCCGTCAGCTTAGTGGCGCATCAACGAGCTGCCCCAGTGCATGTACCTACAACCGCCCTGGTTCTCAGCTGCCCCCAGCAGGTACTTACCACCACACCGCGAGCAGTTTGCTGCGCAACCGGATCCAGTCTGTGGATCCAATCCACTGCTGTCAGTTCGCAGCATATTAGAAGGTCGCGGGACATTCAAGTCCAGACGCGAAGACCCATCGTCGACAAGTTCGTTATAGCAATCGCGTCAACGCCCAGAAATCAGAACATGAAAGCTACATTGGCGGAAAACCTCATGGCGGCCCAGTTCGCCTCCCAGGAGCGTATGTCCTGTGCTTATCTCAACCTCGAGAAGACAGGTCCGCCAACGTTGGTCGCGGTGGACCTACGCCAGCACAAGCTCCAGATCGAATGGGAAGACATCATACGGAACCATGAGGAGATAAAACGCCTGGCCACGCCAGAGATGACCAGCGGCCACCGCTACTTCGTGGACAGATTCATCAATCAGGCCGTGGAGATATTTCTGGACTAGGTCACAAAGTTTATTGAGAAAAGGAACGCCCTCACATCCGACCGACCGACCGCATCCAAGACTGCGATGGACATCGTCATTGAACCATCAAGTAGTTTGCCGCCATTGATGTCGCAACCTTCATGCCACACGGCCATCCACCCAGATTACCATCACGAATGATGCCACCGGAACACACAACTCATACGGACAACAAAGGTGTGACGACAGACACCGAAAAGCCAGCCAAGGCAGGTGCTGCCGAAGTGAAAGGAGTGAAAACTGCAGCAGCACCCACCGCTGACACTACACTACAAAGAAAGGCTGAGTTCAGCACGAAGGCACCAACAGCTACCAGTGCACCAACACCAACGAAGAAAGATGACATGAAATCCGATGCACCACAAGAAGGAAAGAAGACTGCTGCAGAGAAATGCGCCGCTCAAGGCAATAAAAGACTACCGAGGCTGCTCGAAGCCCAGTTTGCGCACGACCCAGTCTCCCCAACTACTGTGGACCACGCCGATCAACTCGACATTAGCGAGTTGCCCTCAGTGCAGTTGCCAGAAGTCGCCATCAAACAAGCGGTTAAGGAACCGCACACACTCCCAGTGAGGAAACGCAAGCAGGTCCATCACCTGGCCGTTCCTCGTGGGTTGCGAACTTACAACTCCGACCCAGAGGAACTGGTCCACCTTGAACCAATGCATATCATGAAGACACCACCAGCTGTCCCAGCAACAGTAGCCACGCCCAATGTCACCAGTGACTATGACCAAGCACAGACCCCGTTTAATAGTCAGTCTCATCAGCAACATCCATTGCAACAGCAACAACTATCGAAGCATCAGCAGAAACATTCACCAGGAAATGGCCTAGGAGCAGGCCAACCGCATTTGGCATTCACCAACCTATCGGTGATATCGATCGACCCAGCCAATTCTAATTCGCTGCACGACTCGGATGGAAATCTTCCATCAACCGATGGTCTCGCAGCAACTTTCAGTAATAAAAGCAACCAAACCGCGACACCGGGTGGCCAACCTCCGGCCAATGACAATCATCAAGGAAGACCGCTAACACATGTAGCCTCGCCAATGGGGATAGGAGATCGCAATACCCCGCTTGGTGGGCGGGTCCCCTATCATTCCAGAATCAACCAGCATGCCTATCAGTAACCAAGAAGATACGATACTGTTCTCAGCCCAGTAGGCACTGGGTCCTGTTACGTACGTCGGCCACCACCATCATTTGAAAATTGTGTTTAATATAATTTTGTTTTAACATGGTATGATGGTAAGGTGGTGGAAGAATTGTACGATCCTGAAGTGAGTTTCTGAACCCACCCTGATTCGGGTGTGGATCGTGCAGTTCTTCGAGTTCGAATTTGTTTTTCGAAGTGGACGTGAGTGGAGAGCGAGAGAGATGGAGGGTTGACCCTTTTTGAGAGATACGGTTTCGAGTTCGTTAACGGCGGTAAAAAAAAAAAGAAGAAAAAGAAAAAAGAGATTGATTCCCGTTGAGAGTGAGTTGGTCAGCAGCGGAAAGAAAGGCAAGAAAGGCAGCAGTCCCCGTTCCTGGGAGTCAATGGTGTAAAGTGAAGTTTGAAGGAATAAAAAGAAGGAAAAATGAATTGTAAAGGAGAGAGAGTTGTAACTGGAAAATTATTGAAGAAGCCCTTGGACAACTTGGTTTTACTGTAGATTCCAATCCTAAGGTTTACCTCCAACTTAGCTCTCGAGGAATCGAAGGCAATCACAGCGATCACAGGCTGCGGATAGGAAAGCAATCACAGCAATCACAGGTAAAATTAAACAATAATTGATTTTCTGTGGCAAGGATTACAAGAGAGGACACTACAGTCCGCACCTGTCATTCCGCCAGGAACCGCGGACGGTTCCATGGAAGAAGCCACATCAAACTCAACGTTGCGGCCTCACATGCCAAAGGCCACATCCCATCGGTAAGTCTTGATTCAGTACTTTCGACCACCAGCCATTACGTGCTCATTGATCGTGGGTTGCGAATTTACAACTCTAACCCAGATTAAATGGCCAGTTCTGCGGCCAAAGGTACCGAACATCGGCGACGGAACTCTTGTCGTCACCAATCTTTCGACCATCACCAATTCAGGGCGGACGGCTCTCTCCAGACATCCGCAACACTAGAAGTCCACACAAGGTGTGCCGACGATGCAATCTAAGACATCTTACTTTGCTGCATGTGCCAACCGCAGCACCCATCAAAGCATCCAGGGTAAAAGTGACCAGTCCTGTCAGCAGCCACTACATGACCGGTCCTCGGCGATTTCGAATTTACAACTCCAACCCAGCTGGTCGACCATACGACTGCTGACAGGTCCCCGCAGAGGATAAATAGAAGACATTGTCGACGTCTACCCCGGAGACCAGATTCAAGGCACCATACAGCTACCACCATAGACCAGGAGCACACAATGCCCCGCTTGGCGGGCGGCGCTTCCCCGTATCCAAGGACCGACCGAGTTCCAACCGCCGCATCCGACTGAACGCTGCGGCCTCAACCGCAAACGACAGCATCTTTTAGGCCACCATCGTGTTCCTGACGCCAGCACCCAGCCCACAACAAAACAAGAACCCGTTGTTAGTGGAAGGTGTGTTCAACGCTTGTTTGAACATACAGCCCCCAAATGCCAAAGTGATCTCTCAGCATGACAACGGTCGGCCACATGTTGCAAAAGTCGTCATGGAAACTTTTGACATTGCTACTTCCGACTACCACTTATTCAGGTCGATGACTCGGGAGCTGGCCGAGCAGCACTATACTTCTTACGAAGACGCTAAAAACTGGGCCGATTCTTGGTTCGCCTCAAGAGACGAGGAATTTTTTAACGCGAAATCCGTATGCTGAAAGATGGGGAAAAATCATAACTAACGATGGATAATACTTCAAATAAAATATATTGTGCCGATTTCTCTAAGTAAACTTCAAAGATACAAAAACAAACAAACCCTCGAAACGTTTGTAGACCCAATATAAGAAAAAACATACGCAATTTGCTTCCAAGTAATGTAGATGGGACTGTTAATGATTGTCAAGAGAAAAAAGTGCTCCTCCTAACATAAATCCCGCAAAGCAATTAGCTTTGTGAGATAACTGAAAATACCTTACAAACAACTTGGAAGTTATGATCGCACCTTCTGTGATCAGAAACATTTCTATCACATGCATCATTTCTAGCAATACGTATTTTTTATTTAATCGGTTCGCGCAGCTCCAAACCTCAAGTAGACCGTTGTAGTGCTTGAGTGGCAGTTCCACTTGCTTGAAAATTCTCCTAGTTCTACGAGAAGTTTCGTTCAGGAACGAGAACACTTTGGCAGCGTGAACTAGAACACACCATTCACCAACAGGAGTTTTCTAAATAGAATCTGGAAATAAAGGAAACGGGATGTGTAAGCGTACATCCCATTATATCCGCCAACAGCCACGACTATGCGACGACAATTTGGAAACTTCTATTCAGGAAATAATTTCAATTATACCTCCCAGAAGACGTATAGTAAAATACTCTACCAACTAGTCTAACGACACTCTAGAAAGGTCACAGTACTGTCGACTTTGCCTACGCGAAACGACCCTTGTTGTTACTATTATACATTAGACCGGTTTTTGTACTGCCGTTGGTTGTCGCTACAGTTGTGAAGCTGTGTGGATGTACCCACGAAGCAATCTACTTAAGTGCATTGTGTTGCGAATCGTGTTTACTCCTAGAAAATCTTTTAGAATGCGAAAGAGTGGAGAAAATAGATGCGTCTGATCCGATGGTACACAAGGAAATCTTTATTCACATGATGGAGATAACAATGCTTCGACTCAGGAACCAGTCCTTCCACAAATAGACTTCTGATTTCTTCGGTTTAAATCACAGGTAAAGCACATGGTACCTTCTTCGTCCTAGTCGCATATGTGCCCTGCTGACAAACGACAAAAGCCAAAAGGGTGGCAAATATCAAAGCAACCAACGCTAGAAGAAAACCCCAGTTAGAATACGAAGAACTGACTGTTTGGGTGCAGCTCAGGGAGTCTGGGACGAAAAAGGAGAGCAAAAATAATCCTCTCTGACTACAAAGCCCCAGGAATACATCAATGCTGAGATGAACATCAAAAATGCATTATCCTTCCACATTTCTATCATTATTGTTGTGATGTTGGCTTTCCGGATCCTTCGCATGCTTCTACTATGTGCATTGTTGACGGGTGAGTATGTGTACCCCGAGCAACTCCTTTTTAACGCTGAAAATGCAAAAGCACTCCACAAACATGATAGATTGCAGTGTGTGCTCACATATGTCTTACCTCCTTCAAGGACAATTTAATTTGGTCGTAGATACACTTCACGTTCTCTAGAACAAATTATTTTTCAAATATCAGCACAGAAATACCTCCTTTACATGGTTATCCACATCGACTGCGATTAAGCCACTCGAAATACTAGATTCCAGGGACTAAACGATATAATTTTCAGCTGTGGATCTAAATCCACGCGCACATGTTGGAGCGGTGAGTTCGACGCACTGAAATTACAAATGCGCCTCCAAACATTCAGTTAACATGCTCATGTGGCTGCTCCTGTGGATTGGGCTGGGACGGGAGCTAGTGTGGTTGCTCGTTTGGTCGGCGCCATTCAGCTTTCATTTACTCACCTCCTTTGCGGAAGGTGGGTGGCATTCATGTCGGCGGCATACTTAACCACATCAACCGCCGCACAAATGAATAAAACAGTTGGAAAATCTGTTTCTGGTGATTCTGCTACTGGCGTCGTAGTAGTATCTGTGGCTCGCGAAACTTGTGGAAATATTAATTTCACCTGGCACGTTGGTCGCTGTTCGAACCCAGTATCCACAACGTATGTTCTATGAGGATGCCTGAAATCGATGTGTGAAATCTACCTAGGCCAAATGGCTAGACTTTAATTGGACGCCAAGAATACTACTCATGATCTTGGCGCGACCTTATTGTCACAGTTGACACGGTTTGCAATAATTAATTATTTATAATTAACTAATGAATAACAGTATTTGAAGCATTCACTTAATAGTGGTACTCATCAACAGCATGGCGACCTGACTGATCCAATTAATTCCTTATTATATTATAACATTTCAATCCGGAGCGGATGTGGTTGTAGGTGGCTCCAGATTCACCTTTACCGGAGGCGACATTAATTTGATGCGCAGTGGTGCCACATGCCAGGGAATTTTGGTACCGAAGGCGACGACGTCGGCAATATTCTCCGCTAAATAGCAGATGGTTTGAAAACACATAAATTCCGATAATTTATCCCATGTTCCCCCACTTAAGTCGTTCAGATTTCCATAATAAATTAATATGACTGCCTTCCCCAAGAACCAATTTATTCCTTTAATTTAGCAATTTTATTTACAAATTGGTGTATAGTTGTGTGCGTTATTGGAATTGAAATTTATTGCTTCTATGGGCCTGGTCGGTTAGATTGCCAGTGCCAATAGGAGCGGTAGGTATAGCAAATGACAACAATGGATAGGGGTAGAATGTCCTCGGGCGTTTCGCTTTGCGATTGTCTCTTGTTGCTGCGTTTAGTTGCCGTTCGGTTATTGTTTTAGGTACTAATGTCCTTATAAATTATTCCAAAAGAGAAAACTTCGATTTCGGTTTATTCAGTTATTACATACTTGGCACGAAAGGGATATGTGTTAGAAATGTAGCGTAATTGAGAAACTCTTTAAAAATGATGCCAATCCAATAATATCGTTTAAAATCGACTTTACCCACAATCGCAAAGATTTTTATGTGTTGGGTCATTCTAATCGAATTTACCTAATGCGAGGTAATAGTAATCACTGCAATTTGTGGGTTTATATTTGCTGTATTTTACATATTATTCAAGCAATTTACATTTGAGGCCTTACTGGCTGAGTTGGTTAACACATTCAATTATCGCCGACCTTCAAAAGCATGCGACTGTAATGGAACATTTTTTTTTATTTTGACGGCACAATCCAAATTCAGATACTGAATTGAAGTTTGTGTGTCTTTTTGGGTTTCTTATTTCTACGTCTTCTTTTGTCCGCTTTCTTTTCTTTCTTGCTTTGTTCTGTTAATTTCGATTTTGTGTGCGAGTATCTTGTATCCTTTTTAAGTTTTAAAACAACGTAAGTCTGTTCTTGTCTCTGATTTCTTGCTCCGTCATCCGCTCGTATCTCCTTGTGTTGTCATAGTTTTCTTGTTTTTCTATTATTTCATCATTCGTGTTCTTACGAGTAGATTTCCAATATCCTCAAAGTCGGGTGTTGGACGATGTAATTAGTGATGATTAGGGTGCGTCATATAATAACATGTTTAAAATAACTCTCCACCCTCTACATTCGAGGTGTTAGCTTGTGTCACAACCGATTAGCTCAGATTCGATTACGCCGAGCTGTGACACAAGCAATAATAGGGCGAATTCAAAAGAACAGTACAACAGTATTGCTCTTGACCGATAACACACCAAAAGGCTCTGGAGAGAAGAATATCGATATAACGTGGGTGAAGAACAGAGGAGATTATGGGGAGCAATAATAATCAAAACATCACAACAATAAAAACCGATCGAAAAAAAAGATATTGATTACGGTACGAAAAATTAAAACGCGAAATTGTAGACATTCGGTAGTTTAGTAAAGCTGTGGGGTGCGAAGTCAATGTGCCGGCATGCGACACGGGGTTCTACTCCGTCCCCATCACTAATCGAATGTTCAGCCGCTGAAAAGCAAGTCACAAACACGATCATCAAGCAAAGGAGAAAACTCCAGGCACAGGAGGGATGAAAAGAAACACCAACATTTAGTTTAATGGTGTATTATAAGTTGTGTTTATTGTTCTGCTTTAGGTACAACTATTTATTTAAACTTTAAAACTCCATATAAAGATAAGCTTAGCACTTAGTCAAAAAGAAACTCAACATCTGTATGCACTTTACACCATTACTGGTGAGAAAAGTAATGACTCCGACTTCGAACGGCACTGGACACAAATACTCGACTGGGACGTACGCATCTCCGCAGCTTACGGAGAGCGGAAGATCGCATGTGACCTGCGTGGTCATCGGATGGAAGACGACTCCATAATCATCTCGTGCAAAGATGATTCGCTTAGCAAGGGACATTTTTGGGTGCATTCGCTTTCACTGTGGTGATAACCGGATCTCATAGAGGAGATCGTCATTGTACACATGTATATGTGTATGTCGGTTCTTTTCATGGGTCGAAGCCATGATAAGGAATCTGAAACAATGAAAAGGGCATAAGTACATTCACGAAATACGATTCCGGCAAAGCAAATAAAACCGAACTCGTCGGATGCTAATGGGATCTTTGTATACATGTATACATGACTAAACAAAAAGACGACGATATGATGTGGAAATGTGCTAATTCGTTTTAGCTAGGTTACTGGGAATTGGTCTCAACGTCTATGGTGCTAATTACATGCAGCTGCGTTGGACCATTTATCGTTGGTTAAAGTGGTCGCCAGCCAAAGTGTATATTTGGTGATTTATGATACACTTAGTGAGGACGGGAAATAGGCGACGCAATGTGTATAGTCCCTGCTATGATGGTTACATGTTATATGTAAACCAAATCCTTTTCTTTACAGGAATTCGTCTAGGAAAACTTGCCCGGTAACGTAGATGCCGAAATTTGTTTGAAATTCCTGATAAGGTAATAAAGATATCTTACGACGGAGAATTGGTATGCAGAGAGAATGTATGAAAGGTAAGTTTTTTTTTACAGGGACTTAATGATCATAGATTTGATTTCTTTAATGCGTGAAACATTTTCAGGTGCCTAATGCGATTGCATTGGCGAAAACGTATGCGTCCTGGGATGAGGTAATGGGGGTTTTTAGGTAAGTGTACCGCGGGGTTTGACGGCACCGCGCCGGAACCCCCCCCCCCCCCCCTTGACAAAGTCACGGAAAAAAAGGTAGGGCTAAAGGGATGCTCGAAGGTTGGTGCGGTGATGCGTGGGGGGCCGGACGCTTGGAATTCAAGGTGGCCTGCGCACTTCGGGAGGCGCTGTGTGGTTATGCAGGAGGAGCTGTCGTTATGACAAGTTTCTGGTTGTGATATCGGTCTTGTCGATAAATAAAGCGGACGCGGATGTTACCGCTTAATGCCGCAGGGGTAAGGGGTTTGCGGCATGGTCCACTTGCCTGTTGTGGGTTGCTTGGACCAACAGGTTTATCGTCCGATAGGTGGGAACCTATCGGTAATCTGCTCGCGTCCACCGTGACGAAGTAGCACGTGTGGGAAGATGCAGAAAATAAGGCACTGGAGGTGTTAACCTGTTGTTGGCAGTACCTGCCAACGGGCTGTGCGTATCTAATAGGTCTAATCCCATTAGGAGCTCGCTGACAGCGTATGATGAAGTGTCGGGAGGCGAAACTTATTGTGGCCCGCTGGCATAGTGCACAAAATGCCTATTGTGACTCACTGACATCGTGCTTCGACGTGTCAGTGATGGGACTTATTGTGACTCACTGACATCGTCCTACGACATGTCAGTGGATAAAATTATGGAAACCAAGTCCAGAGTCGGTAGCTTTCGTCCACACGTTTGTATGGCGAATTGCTTGCCGCTGGGACTGGTAAAAGGGGGCAGGCACTCCACTTGCGCGGCTTACCGATCGAGGGAGGACCAATATACCGGAACCGGTGTCGACGACGGAGCTCGATAAACGGTAGCTGCGACCTCGACCGAACGGCAACTTGTGAGGAGGTGCCGGCCCGTCGCGCTTGGGATAAAGTTAGGCGACCTAGGTTATGGGGGCTCCTGGTGTGGTTGGTTGTGGCCAACCACAGGGTGCCCTAGAGGAATAGATGCGCACTCCGAAGTGTGATGCACCTGGGATATAGGGCGGTGTAGTGAGGCGTGTATCGCCTATGGTTGCCGCTTGAGATGAGCCGTTGGTGGCTAATAATTGGGATACCTGCTTGAGATGTTCCTGGATGGGGTTAGATAGAGACACCTGTGTAAGGTGTTCTAGGGTAGGGTCTCATGCAGGTGGAATCGGTTTGATTTGCCGACTGGTGTTGCTGAGACATTTGGAAGACGTCCGGGGGGCTAAGAAGGGAGGTCCTGAAGTCTATGTCAGGAGGTGAAGCCAGGCGTCCCGATGTGGTGGTGCTACGCGTAGTAGCTGTGGTTACGAGGGGAGCTGGCTTGCTGGAATTGGTTAGGTAAGGTCGAGCATTGGCGAGCGGGCTCGCGTGAAGTTGGAACCGGGCGCCCTACTGGTAGTTTTGGTACGCGCAGTAGCTGAGGTTCTGTGAGGAGCCGAGGTCGCGAAAGAAAGGTGGTGAAGGATGTCGCCCGGAGGCGGCGCTTGGCGGCATGTGCGACAATATGTGTAGAAGAGCCGAGATTGGGTTGGGTGGGGGCATTGTGTGCCAGTATGCAGCTACGGGCAGGAAGGGGTCGAATGGTCAAAGTGGGTGTCGAAAGCGATCAAGTGAGAGGTGAAAGGAGTCAAAAGGTTGAGCGTGTCGAGCGGGGTCGAAGGGGTGTAGTTGACGGAGTCGAAGAGTTGGATGTAAGGTGAAAAGAAGTCGCATGAAGTGGGGTGTGAGTGAATGGAGTCTAAGGCGGAGCCTGAGTGGAATGTGAATGAGCCGAATCGTGTGGAGTCGAGTAGTGATCTGTACCCAGAAGGGGTTTACAATAGGTCATTTTTTACGTCATAGTATTGTTGGGTACATTGTTTATTTAATATATATAAATATAGACAAAAAAGGAAAACAGAAATATGGGAGAACACACAAGGGGAAGGGGAAATATGGAAGTATATGTTCTTCTTAGTTCGAATTTTCTTTTATATTTCTTATTATTAGTTTCCTTGACAAAATTAATTTGTTTCGACTTCACATGGTGCGAACCTTATACATAAATTAGGGATAAGTTAATTGAACGCGGTTATCAATAAAATATATAATTTGGTCACAATAGTTCTTTGCATCTGGACTAATCATTAACTTGAACATTATCTTAATATTTGTGTGACGATATATGGTGGTACATATCCACATTTCCTACGTTTGAGTTTTTTTTACTTGCCGATATTTTATTTACTAGATTCGTATTATCATCGTTAACAACGTTTATGAAATGTGGTAAGTTTTGGTGCCTTTATTAAGCGTTACTTTACAATAAATTTAGTAGTATTGTTTTACAGTTGGTAATTAATGTCTATTGCTTAAACAAAGTCTTAGATTACAAAATGAAAGTGGAACTAGAGGAGAGCAAAAAAAAAAAAGGAAACGTATGAATATATATGTATTTTATGTATGAATGTATGTGTATTTTGCATTAGTCTTCATCCTCTATAGTCTTTCTTTATTAATTCTTATAAACAGACATTTTTGATCACCGGTAGTTTATTTTCATTGGGACAATAACAAAAACTGAATTTCATCGGCTTTTAACTCAAACGAGGGTCAATATAATATCATTCAGAACCACCTATCCGTATTTAGGTAGGATTTCCTATCACAAGACGATACTGTTCGTTCATAACCGCCAATCACATGCATGCACCTAACGCAACACATTTTATAGGCTTACATTCACTTTGAAATAGAAGCCCCATCTAAATTTGATTCCCGGATCATACAGCTTCCTATTCGTATCACAAATGCCTCCGCAAAAGCGATGGCAGAGGTATTAAAACTACGTGTGCCACATTTCAGCTAAATCCAACCAGTATGGGAACCTTAATGGCATTTCCAATTCACACTGTGTAGCGGCTTAATGGAACAATGTCGCAAAATGCAACAATTTATACTTTTCGACAAACATTTCAGGTACCGCCCATCCATCCTCGTCCTCTGGTCATTGTGTCTTGTTAATATTCTATCGGAGCGAAAATTGAAAATTTTCCACGTCAATGAGTTTCCTCTCAACAATGTTATGAAGGAGCACTGAGCTTTTGTTATTTTATCCCCCTAGCTTGTCCAGGGATACGTACCGTAATGGTATGTTTAAAACTTAAATTGTGATTCTCTGGCTAAAGGATAAACGAGATACCCGACCACATCTCTCTGGAGAGCTCTACAACACATGCTAATATCAAGTACTACCGCCAGTTACCTCGCACACAAATCGCTCCAGCAAAATTACAAATCACAATGATGATGCTATCATAACAACATACCCTCTAAATACCAATACAGCCTCCCTAATATGCAAGGATCAACAATGACCAGTGCATTGTAGAAAGGAGCCCCCACATTTTCATGAAAGCCATTTATCCGTCTATGCCGATATTCCTTCGAAACTATTCGGGAAGTGAATATCCATATCTGAACTTTCCATTAATAAGTCGAACCGTTGTTTGCTTTTTTTTTTCTCATCGGATGGGAATATGTATGAACCTTAGTGTGTCTATGATAGGATATAATCCTAATGGAGGAGGATCTTGTCGCACTACGAAAAGATAACAGATGAACAGAGTCACTTCCGTACGTCAGTAGCTGAGGTAATATCCCATCTTCCATGAAATTGCTTTTTCCGTACACAACATCCTGTATTCTAATCGGATAATGTCAAAACTTATTCTAATTGTTGGTGAGTATCATTCAATTAAGGAGTCAATTGCCTTGATTTCGAATAATAGTCAGAGACCATATAGTAGTTAGAAGTCGTTGAAATGTTACGAAATGGCAGGCATAAAGTTGCCGTTGGTAAATTATATAATTACATACAATTTTGTGGTGGTCACCAAAAAGCTTATTGTGTGATATTATGGGTAAAGTAACTGCTATATGATGCGTGCCTTGCACTTTTGCTGTGGAGATCTATTAGGTAAATATTAGTTTTGTTACCTGCTAATCAAGCACGTATATGGCTTATATAACATCGGCCATTCAGGTAACTTTCTCCAGTAGGTGTCGGTTACGCCAACGGTTCTCCCAGGTGCGGTTACCTAGTTATTCCTCTCGATAGGTAACACAACGTTAAATGTCTTTTTGTTCAAACCCAGCAATGTTTTTTGAAATCTCTCAATTTAAATACTGCTTCTAGTTGAATGAGCTGTTGTTAAGTTCAAAATCAGATCCAATACAAAATAACGCGTAAAACAAGTCCACACTTTATTAGGTAAACATTAAATTATAACAGAAGAAATATGCATGGTTACTATTCGGTTAACTGTGTTCGGTTTCCGTCGGTTTTCTCCCTTTTCTTCCGAACACCGAACATCCAGACGATTCACAGGATATCTGATCACAGCCAACAAAGTCCGATTTTGTTCACTGCCCACTCAGCCGCAACTACTGTTCTTCAACTCTAGCACACGACTGCTTCGAAAAACTCTCCCTCTCTCAATCTCCAAAAATCGAACTCGAACCCGCCCACGATCCACACTCGAATCGGGGCGTGTTCGAACACTCACAAGTGGATCATGCACTTCTTCCACCACCTTACCATCACACCACATTAAAACAAATTATATTAAAATTATAAATTATTAAATGATGGTGGTGGCGGAAATCGCATGTAACAATGGGACACTTTTCTGTTAGCTGTAATTAATGCTCACTAAAAAAAAAAAAGACAAAACGTTAACTGGACAATGTATGCTGAAAACAAATAGTTCGTAGAACGTCGCATCTAATGAAATTCGCTTGGACCTACCGGCAACGTGTATTTTAAGTATGCTCGGTTTCCGACGATTAATCCCAAACCATACCCACCATTGTACCTGTACAAAAAAAAAAAAAAAAACCAGATTATATTATATCAAGTCTGTGACAATAAAAATGAAATGGACTGTCAATTGGATCTAGTTTTCGCACCGGATTCCCAGAAGTCCTTGTAAGAGGTCATAACAGTTTTAACATATGATAACTATAACGCTCCATTTTCACTAAAGCCTACACGGTTCTATGATCTGTTGTCCTACCAAAATAGTGTCCTCCATTTATCGTTCGTAAACTTCATTATAAGAACTCAATCGATTTTAAAATTCGTAGATCTTCGGAGTGTCCTTTTTTTAATTCTCCAGCCTTTTGTTGGTTGTGTGGTCTTTCAATCTTCTTAGCATTTCCTCTCTGTGGCGGCGTAATATCATTATCTTCCTGGACTGCTTCGTTTGTGGTACTCTCCGTCTATCCATTTTTTGAGTGATTCTTCAAATCGCTGTGGCACCAGACCAGCACTTCTATTTTTCTGAAGTGCTTAACGATACTTCTTGGAATACGGTCCTTGACGGTGTGCCCGTGTAACACTTGTTAGCGAGGTGGCTGCTTTGTAAAAATTACCTATTTTTTCACTTTACTTGTAGCTTCAGTCCCAAGTGTAGTGCTCTGAAAAGCTCTACCATCTCTGTATAGTATATACAGTAGTGGTTTATGAATGCCTAGTCTCATTAGTTTGTAGTATAACCCTTCTAGCCAAACGGCTGTAGTGGTCTGAAAAACCCTACCATCTCCTTCCCCCACACATACATCCAAATCCCTACATCCAAACTTATATTCACGAAATCCATTACCCCGATCCAACCAAATTCGCGATAAACGAATCAAATATGCGTTTATCACCCTTACATCTAATTCCCCATAATTACGAGTATCAGACAAAATCAAACACATGGCAAATTGAACCAGATGTTCAATTACCATCCGTAAACAAAACCCGAATCCCAGTGCTTATCTTCATATGCACTGCATTTCTGAGAATTCGAATACTTATCTCAAAAACAAATATTTTTCTTCAGCCAAGTATCTAAATCTTTACTTTCAATTCGATCTCTTCGAGATACAAAATCTCGATTTGGTTTCATTTATAAGGGTGATGAATTACAGATTCGAAGATCAGTGTAGTATAACAACATATCCACGAAATGACCATGAAGAATCATATAAAGTAAATCAATTTGCCCTTGTCACAATTAGCAAGTTTCACGTAACCAGCATTCGTTGCCGGCAATAATTTAAGGTCGATTCTTTTCATTGAGTAAAAGAAACGAATTGCTCCGGTTACGATTTGAAAGAATCATATGACAATCGCTCGCGAGCTTACTGCTAGCAAGTGATTCACAAATTAATTGGGTAAAATCGTGTCATTGTTCTTACACTATGCGTCAAGCTGGTGATAGGAAATTAAGTAGCACAGTAAGCAGAATTATATGAGTGAATTTTCAATTATGAATGAAATAGGTTGTTAATAGGACCAGGAGACACGCTCCCTGAGTGAAAGGCTTCAACACCAGATATCTTGTCCTATGTTATATAATTAAACTTCAATTAATTATCCCTCCGCCTTTGAATCATTGATTTCTCGTCATTAACGTCTCGTGCCTTCACGCGCATATCATTCCCGTATCCTTCCCTTCCCTACAAATTACGAATTGCCTAGTCCCTTTACAATAGAATATTCCCTTTACAATAGAATCTAATTTAAATAAACGTAAAACCCATTTAAAACCCCATTCACATTGCAATAGTCATCTTCTTTGTATTAGCCATAGTCGCCCTCTATTAGCCAATTGCCAATTCCGCCGCTTCCTAGAAATAACTCGTGGAAGCGGAACAAAAAAGCATATGTGCCGTGAAGCCACGAGATAGTCCTTCTTGTTGGTTAAGCAGTCGCCGCGTACGGGTGTACTTATTTTTTGTTGTGAAATTTAACTGAATATCGAAATGGGAATTGACGTGAAAGTTAAATAAAATCGAAATTTAAATAAAATGTAAATGGAAATGAAATTGTGAAAATAAAAGCAACATTAATTTAAATGAAAACTATATTCCGTATATTCGTTTGTGTTGGTGTACAATTTCTCTGGTGTGCATGTCCAGTGCTAGAAATTGAAGCTGCCTACATCGAGAGACTCCCTGTCCTCAATATCATCGTCGGGTAAGTTTGGTGTATAATACATAAACAATTAATTGTTAAAGAAAAATCTTTAAAACCTACGAGGGTTCCCTTTTATATTTCGGGATTAGAGCACAAAAACAAATATTGATCACCGAAAATCACTTTATTGTGTTTCAAAATATTCCCCATGAAGATCTATACACTTTTGCATGCGTTTGAACCAATTGTCGAAGCACTTTTGTCACTCTGATTGAGGCATCTCCAACACATGCATTCTGAATGCAGCAACCGCTTCTTCGGGTGTCCAAAAACGTTGACCTCTCAGTTTGTTTTTTACGTACGGGAATAAAAAGAAGTCATTCGGTGCCAAGTCAGGACTATACGGCGGATGACCCATCAAATCGATGTTTTGGGTGCTCAAAAATGCAGTTGTCGCAGCCGTTGTGTGAGAGCTCGCATTGTCGTGGTGAAGAGTGATCCGTCTTCGGCGGTTGGTTTTCCTGATTCCTTGGAAGACAACTGGCAAACAAATGATTGTGTACCACTCAGAATTGACTGTTTTGCGTTGCTCTAGTGGTACGGTTGCGACATGTCCAGTTTTTCGGAAAAAACCGGCGACCATTTGCTTGGAAGTGCTTCGTGCGCGAACAACTTTTGTTGGATTTGGCTCATCTTGAAACACCCAGACAGTCGACTGCTGTTTACTTTCGGGCTCGTACGCGTAAATCCACGATTCATCACCTGTCACGATGTCATAGACGTGTTTCGAAGCACCGCGACCGTATTTTTTGAGCATTTCTTTCGACCAATTGACACGAGCGTTTTTTTGGCGATTGACAAATTGTGTGGGATCCAACGCGAACAATTTTTTTTGACAGTCAAATGTTTATGCAATATTGAATGTATGCTGGTCCCACTAACGCCTAAGGTTGTTTCAATCTTGCGATAGGTCACATGACGATCTTCCAATATCAGTTCGCGCACAGCATCAATGGTTTTCGGAACAACAACTGATTTTGGACGACCTCTACGAAATTCATCTTGGATTGAACTACGACCACGATTGAATTCACCATACCATCGATAAACACTGGTCCTTGATGGAGCTTCATCGCCAAAAATTGAATTAAGTTCATCCATGCACTGTTGCTGAGTTAATCCACGCCGAAAGTTGTAAAAAATAATCGCACGAAAATGTTGACGATTTAATTCCATTTTTGAGCCGAGAAGAATCTTTTAAGTTACTGTAAACAACACAAATAGCGCTCGTATGTCAAAACGTTCTGAGTGCGTATAACCTCAAAAATGTCCAACTTTACGACAGAGCTGTCAATTGCCGGATTGCAACACTAGGGTTGCCAAATCCCGAAACACAAGAGGCAACCCTCGTATTAGTCATCGCGTTTTCTTTTTCTGCATATATCAGTTTGTCTTTATTTTCCCTGGGTGTTCTTGTTGTTTTCTTTTTCGCAGCCTGTTTGGTGAGTTTCAAATTGTCGATCGGCTTCACTTTTTGTTGCACTTTGCAACCAGTAATGATGAGGATGTTCTGTATGATAGCATGTTTTAATTAACTCTCCACCATCTACACTGGAGGTGTTAGCTTGTGTTACAACCGATTAGCTCAGTTTCCATTATGGCGAGCTGTGACACAAGGAAAAATGGGGTAAATTCAAGAGAACAGTACAACACTACTGCTCTTGATCGCAAACAGCATAAAAGCCCTGAAGAGAAGAGGGGGGGGAGAACAAAAAAGATTATCGGCGAGCGATATTCAAAACAACAAGATCGAACTAAGAAACACGAACCAGAGAACGTCGATCGTGCGGAATAATAATAACAGTCAAACGAAAACACATAAAATAATCGTGATAGAACGATAAGTGGTTGCGACTGACGTGTATTACAACCGAATGTTCAATACGATAATGTTGGAATACGAAAAAGGACAGATTAATCATCATGGCCATCAAGTGAATTGAAGCAAGAAAGATCATCGAGAAATCAACAGGGCATCCACACGACACAATTGGAAACCCAGAGAAAATCACGGTTAAGATATATCTAAGCAAACAAAGGATCATCAAGCTGGGGAGGAAAACACGTCAAGAGGCTTGCAAGGTCTTTTGAAGCATTAAAGAGACGTATCGAGCAATACATTGAATTACAACAAAACTCAAGTTTGTTTTAGTTTCGAATTGATTGAAATATTCTGTCCACTAACACCACAGCACATCACAGTGAAGAAACACTTTGATAAACCTTATATCTCTTCTATGCGCCCACTTTCATTGGGCCACTAAGCCTTATCTACGGGCTGTTTCCAAAATAAGAGTGTTCGGCCTGCCTTTAGAAGGAACTGTGGGATTTGTTCAAGGCGCCGAAGAACCACCCATCGCTTTAACCCCACCTTACCTGCAATTACCATAGCCAACTTACCCGCAATCTAGCGGCGTTAAGCTACCCTTTCAAATCCTACACCTGAAAATTAAACCCTCAGCAACAGCATGTATTTTAACCAAACCATTGTGGTTCATTTTACATGGATCAATTAGGAATCTGAGCGGTTCCTCTGGGCGGCAACATGCTCATCAACATACTCCTATCATCCTGTGTCTCCTTGATCCAGCAACCCGTTGGTCCAAAAAGACTACTTCCTTGCTTACACATCTGCAAGCTAGATTTCTAATAAGAATACCCTACGATCTATTTTCCTATTAAAGAATAAACAAACCGTTATCCTAGCCCAGGCCATGGCGAGCAATCTCCTGTTGACCTAACATCACAGAAGAACCCATTTCCGCCGCCTGTAATATTCCCTAGTACTGCTACAACATGGCTTTATCCTTCAAGTACGCATGTTTATTTGCATGACCGATTATACGATCCGTTGCCGCATCGAGAAACGATCGCCGCATCAGGGCATGTCTAGGATACGTTGTCCAAATAACGACCAGCCACGATTACCACGCTGGCTATTGAAACGAAATGCTCCTGTTTACTTAATGTAAACACAAGAAGATATTTTCGCCTGACGACAACATCTCTTGTATTAATGTATCCTGAAATAAATATGCACCCATGCATCGTAACCTCGATCATCTCATCGAAGTCTGTTGATATAATACCAACAGAATAGGAAACCAATTCCTATGATTTATGACGGCATGTTCCGCCAGCCTCACTACCCGACCTTTTGTTTGATCAGCTAAGCATCCGAATTTTCTTTGTGCACCCTTCGCAACCGCCTCGTCGTTGCTTTCAACGAATGCGTGTGCCATCCTGACTTATACGGTCCCAGAGGGGTTTCCACGATTGGAATTTCTAATTCGATCGATTGGTCATCACCAAGGAGAGGATCGAATTGGCTCCTCCCAGATGGATAGAAATCCATCTTCATCACGATGCGTGGATTTTGACGACGAACTCGTCGTGGAGTCAGATGTAATACCCCTACATGCGCGCACGCACTTTCGAGTCGCGACGAGTGTTTTCGTTTGTTTTGTTATATCTATTTATTGTCTGCAAAAGGATCTTCACTTATCTAATAAAGTGCGCTGGTAAATGTGTCGTACCTATTGTATGGTTTGAGTTAAAGGATTATGTCCTACCAATCTTACTGTGTTGTAATTGGTGTCAAAAGACTAATACCCAATAAAGGAACATTAAAATTAATCCAGTTCGTTTTATTTGTTTTGCTTGGTGGTGAATGTAACATCGATGGATTGACTTTTCGGTGCCTTCCCAGTGCTCCCAATAGTGTAGTGTAGCTTTCTCTGAATCCGTTCCCTTGCAGGAGCACAAGTAGAAAACATCCACAGAACTTTCATGGCGATAGATGATTCCAGGATTGGTATGGTGAGCTCTACATCCAGCGAAGCCAACAATCAAATGAATCTCTTGGATTCATATAAATCCACCGGCACCTCCTTCAAATAAGTCTTCCCACTGTTGATATTACGAACCAACGTAAGGACTTCCGCTCTCGGCTCTTCTTTAGTTTATCGGCGAAAAGGAGACCCCTGTGGCGGGCCTGGTAATTTTGACAACATTCGGTATCCATGGAGGCTTGTCAGCATAAAAAACAGTGTGACGCAGTCTTCCTCGCTCTCGAAGAGCTCAATGGAGGGAGAATAATTCCTGGGGCCAGAATACCGGGCGCAGAAGAGTGTTGAGGTCCGGCGCCGTGCTTCCTCGGTTGAGGGAAGAGCGGGGACCTTTTATTTTATCTTTAGTTCTGTTTCTTTCATCAAGTCTCGTTTCATTGTTGAGTAGCTCCGATAGAATCAATGGTCAAAGAAAAACTTTTCCTTCTCTCTTGATATTAGTTACGTATTTATTTTAAACACTAAAAACTTAACTGCTTTTACAATTCTTAATTAAAACTTCTTCTTACAATATTCCACTTATAAATCAAACTTCTAACTACAACTGCTAAATCCAACTGTAACTTCTACATCTACTCAAAACAAATTCAACTCTCAAACTTCCTTCTCAAACTTGCAATCTCAACTGCACTTTATGAACTGAATTTTTTTTCTCTACTATTTTTTTCTCTCTGACTTTTCACATTCAATTCGGACGAAAATCCAAGTTGCTATGTTTTCAATAAATAAAAAGGTGCAGGTTATTAAGTGTGCTGTAACTGGTAATATTGTGAATGTTTTTAAGGATGTGTTAGGAGATTCAGTGTTAAATTTAATAAGGGTAGTATTCTGGAATACAACATCCCACCCTTCTTCGAGAAAGAAAATTATCCTTGAAGAGAATAATTTTCTAGTAACTATAGCTTAGATTAAGATTAATTAAAGGCTTGGATTTTCGTTCAATTACATTACAATGGTTTTCAAAATTAATCTTTCATCAAAGGTTACAATAATCAAAAAGTTCTTAATACTAGAAAATTAATCTATTTACATTATGTATTAACTAAATTTTTCCAATAATCAAAAAGTTCTTAACACTAGAAAAATAGTCCAAAATAGTCTATTTACATTATATATTAACTAAATTTAAATATTTCTCCTTGGAACCTTTTCTTTTCTTATCCAAAAGTTATTATTACTTATTATATTAATTATATAATATTAATATTATTGTTTCAAAATTCTCATTTCCGTTCGAATATATATATTAATTCCAAAATTTCCAATACATATATTACCTCTAAAATTTTCTTTCTTTCGTCCCCCTCATTAACTTTTTTTTTTTTTTTTTTTTTCTTTCATTTCCGTCATTTCCTACAATTGTTAGATTATTTCATATATATTGAATAATAAAACAAAGGCCATTTGTTATGTGTTTATCTTTTCCTTAAATTTATGGAAAAGTTTCCCACCGCTGCCACCAGTGTTGAGTAAGTGTTTGTGTTTGTTTTCGTTGTTTAAAATATTTATTGTTTTCGGCTTAGTGTTGTCATTGTCCATAGCTTTAACTGCTGTCGGAACGTCTACCTTTTCAGTCTTACTCACTGCTGATGAATCGTTTAGTTTCTCAGTCTCATTTACTGATTCGAATAGTTCTTCACACTTATTAGCTGTTAGAACATCTTGGTTCCCAGTACTATTTGCTGTTTGAACTATTTCTTCAGTTATATCTGCTGTAGAAACATTTAATCCGTCAGTCTTTGCTGCTGAAAAGATTTGTTCATCAGTATTAACTGCTGAACTGACTTGGGTTTCGAATTTTATTGCAACTATTGGGTCTTCAGTCTTTAACACTGCTGAATTTTCAGTCTTTGTTGCTGAAGTGCCGTGGTTGTCTATTGGGATAGCCGGAATATTAGGGGTTTCTGTTTGTATATTTTCTGCAGGATCCAAATTTTCAGTCTTTAATACTGCTGAGTTTTCAGTCTTGGTTGCTGAAGTGTCTGCGTTGTCAATAGGGATATCTGAGATATTAGCGATTTCAGTCTTTAATACTGCTGAAAATTTCGGATTTTCAGTCTGTGTTGCTGAATTATTTTCCAGAATTGCAGTCTGAATCGGAGTCATTATATTAGGGTTTGGTTTAACTTCTTTTATATGGCTTGGTTTATAGGAGTATGTGGGCTCAGGGTAAATTTGGCTAGGAGCTTCATTAAAATGGTCGTTATCTATTTCCAAAGATCTAATGCTGTAAATAGAAAACTTTGGTCTGTCTTCCATAAATTTTGGTTGGCGTCAGGCCTCGTTTTCCGACTCTTGCACCCGAGAAAAGTGAACATTTTGTCTATCGTTTTGTCTATTGGTGCTCCTAGAATTTTCACCAAAACGATTTTCAGAGTTTGTAGGATTATTTCGGAATGGGTTACGCGTTGTTGTACCTTGTTGGTAATTTGTTGAAGCCGATCCATTCCTAGATATCTTGTATCTACACTCATTCTCTGTGTGATTATTCTGTCCACAGAAATTACATACAATGTTATATTCCCTTTTTATGGGTTGTCTATTCGGAAAAAAGTTGGATTGCATGTTCCGATAACATGTGTCCTGTGTATGCCCTGACTTACCACAGGTTTGGCAGACTATACGATTGAATGTAGGTTTTTCATTGTATTGATATGACCTGGGAGAGTTGTCCATTCGAGCCGCATGTGACACTACATGTGCAATCGACTGTTTTAAATTGTTTCCCCCATGGACTTTAGCTAGTATCTTTAGCTGTTCGTTCATTAGTCCATCTTCAAATGTTTGTACGGCCAATTTTTTGTTTTCTTCCATTAAGAATTCCCTAACCACCGCGTCTGCTGTTATTTCACACGTGGCAGAGTTTAGAGTCCTTAGAGCATTCGCGACTCTATCGCCGTATTCCCGGACGGTTTCTCTGTAGCGTTGTTTCAGAGAAATCAACTCATTGTGTGCCGTCGACCGAGATTGCTCCTCTTTATATTCCGATTCGAGTTTATCTTTTAAATCCTCCCACTTAGCGATTTTGCTATACCTGATCAGATCGTAAGCATGACCCTCTAGTCTATTTTTGACTAGCTCTAAAAACGTCTCGTATATATCCGGGTCTGCCTTCTTTATGGATCTAAATAAAACGTCTCCCCCGGAAATAAATTTACCTAAGTCGCAGGGTTTCCCGTCAAAGGTAGGGACGATTCTGAAAACATCAGAAATTCCGACAGACAGAGCCATTTCAGGGGTTTTACTGAGTATCTGTTGATAGTGGAATTGTTCTTCCCCCTGCCTAGCCGCCTGTCTCGTGTAATATGGGCTCGTAATATTGAAAATTTGAATTAAAGTATGGCGAAAATTTGTTATCAATTCTTAAAAATATGGTTTATGAAAAAATGGCCTTTATGTTATTATTCAATATATATATATGGAAACTGGCGCAAGACTAATGACCTTGCCCAGACAAAATAAATCATTATGGAAAATTTAACAAGCCTCAGGACTTGCTAAATAAGGCCAAGACCAGTTCCCGGTTGTAGTGCCGATGATGATGATGATATATGGAAACGATATGGTTTGGAACCAAAACTGAAAAGAAAGAAAATTTTCGACGAGAAGGAAAAGAAACGGAAATGTCGTCGAAAAAAAACTGAAAAGAGAATTTTCAAAGAATATAGATAGAAATTTCTATCGAAAAAAATGTATGTTAGTAAAAAGGAAAGCTTCCAAGTAGAAAATATTCCTAAAAAATTTAGAGAGAAAAAACAAAATATTGAAAAAATTTCTTACTACTCTAGATGTTGATAGAAGTCTTGTTGAATTTCTTATTGTTGTCCCTTTTTTTCTTCTTTGTTGTGTCGTAGAGTTCCTCTTTGTGTTCCTTTCTTTATTTTATATTATTTTGTTATTCTTGCCAGGCAGACTTCACGCCCTAGAAGTTGAATATCCTGGTCTTTTGCTGGATTTTTTTTTTCGTTGTTTTATGTTTTTTTTCTTCGTTGTTTTATGTTTTTTTTTTCGTAGTTTTGTCTGGTTTTTTTTTTTTCTTGAAAAATTTTTTTTTTTCTTCTTATTTGGTTATTTCTCTTGTGTTCACTTTAAATTTTTTTTTTTTTAAATTTTTTTGTTTACTTTGTTTTTCGTTGTTTTATGTTTATTTTTTTCTTCTTCTTATAAACATTTTTTTTGTTGTTTTAAATTTTGTTTTGTTTAAAAAAATTTTTTTTTTCTTGTTTTTTTTTTCTTCTTATTTTCTTCTTTTTATTTGGGATCCTTTGGTTGTATCCCACCGCTGCCACCAGTGTTGAGGTCCGGCCCCGTGCTTCCTCGGTTGAGGGAAGAGCGGGGACCTTTTATTTTATCTTTAGTTCTGTTTCTTTCATCAAGTCTCGTTTCATTGTTGAGTAGCTCCGATAGAATCAATGGTCAAAGAAAAACTTTTCCTTCTCTCTTGATATTAGTTACGTATTTATTTTAAACACTAAAAACTTAACTGCTTTTACAATTCTTAATTAAAACTTCTTCTTACAATATTCCACTTATAAATCAAACTTCTAACTACAACTGCTAAATCCAACTGTAACTTCTACATCTACTCAAAACAAATTCAACTCTCAAACTTCCTTCTCAAACTTGCAATCTCAACTGCACTTTATGAACTGAATTTTTTTTCTCTACTATTTTTTTCTCTCTGACTTTTCACATTCAATTCGGACGAAAATCCAAGTTGCTATGTTTTCAATAAATAAAAAGGTGCAGGTTATTAAGTGTGCTGTAACTGGTAATATTGTGAATGTTTTTAAGGATGTGTTAGGAGATTCAGTGTTAAATTTAATAAGGGTAGTATTCTGGAATACAACAAGAGAAATAGATACGCCTTAAGAATACTGTCATTAGCACTGCCAACTCCATCTTAATCAGTAGTCTTAGAAATCGGAGCGACTGGTTTGATGATGAGTGCAAATTAGCGACTGATCGTAAGAATGTTGCATTCCGGGCAATGCACCCGTCTCAAAGGACACGGCTACTCGAGGAGAAATACATAGAGCTCAGAAAATCTGTAAGAGAAAAGTAGAGAGCGAGGTCCGCAGCGGGCGTGGAAATTCTACCAAATAATGCGCAGTATGACGTGGTACACACCTCGCTGCCGTTCTTGGAAGGATAAAGAGGGTAATCTGATCACCGATCCTGAAGGTATTCTGGTGCGATGGGAAATGCTCCTCAATGAATTGCTAAATGATCAGCTCACAGAAGAATTGGAGGCTCCATCTATGCAAGGTCAAGACCAAATGCTACCACCACCAAGCATTGAGGAAATAGTAAAAGCCGCAAAAGGGTTCAAATTAAATAAAGCCGCCGGAGCTGTTGGCATAACAGTTGAGCTGATCAAACAAGGAGGGGCAGCGTTACATCACGCAATTCACGAGAACGTGGTGCACATATGGGAGCAAGAGGAGATGCTGGGAGATTGGCGTCGCGGGATAACTTTCCCCATACATAAGAAGGGAGATATCACATTATACAACAACATGGTGGTATAAAATTGCTGCGTACCGCCTATAAGAAACTTTCCTCTCCTACAAGGTCGGATATAGCAAATATGGGGGTATAACATTGCTGAGTAGCGCCTATAAGATACTCTTCACTATCCTACAAGGTCGGATAGCCCCAGTTTGGAGTTTAAGATTTCCTACAACAGTATAGCTAGAGTAGAACTATATAATGCCATGAGAGAGTTCCGCATTCCAAACAAATTGATACGACTTTGTAGGTTGACCATGACCAACGTAACTAGTCAAGTAAAAACAGCGGGCTTGGTATCCAAACCAATAAACATCTTTAATGGACTCCTACAAAGGGACAGTTTGGCCGGCTTCCTCTTCAACCTGGCGTTGGAGAAAACAATCCGCGACTCTGCCGTTACAATTAGAGGGACTATTGTCACCAAGTCCAGCCAAATACTTGCCTACGTAGACGACATCGACATAATCGGTAGATCCGAATCGGCTATACAAGATTCCTTCACCCAGATCGAGCAGGCGGCACAAAAACTGGGACTGCACATTAATGAGGGAAAAACCAAGTACATGGTGGCAACTTCTGCGAAAAGAAGACCTAACGTTGGTCAAACTATCAGGGTAGTGGAGCACGAATTTGAAGTAGTGCAGTCATTTAACTACCTTGGGTCAATAGTATCAGTCGATAACAATATGGAAGAAGAAATACGCGAACGGCTGATTAAATCCAACAAAGCCTACTATTGTATATCGCGGCTCTTTAAATCCCGAAATTTAGCCAGAACATCCAAGCTTTACTGTACAAGATCAGTGTTCATGCATGGATCCGAGACCTGGGTGCTCAATAAAAGGCACTCTGAACTCTTAGTCGCGTTCGAGAGAAAGGTCTTAAGGAGAATTGTTGACCCCGTATGTGAGGGAGGAAGATTCCGAAGACGCTACAACCAAGAGTTGTATGCGATCTGCATGGAAGCTGATGTTGTAATAAAAATCAATCTCGGTAGACTCCGGTGGGTGGGACACCTAGTTCGAATGAGGGAAGGAGACAGCGCCGCAGATCTTGTCTGCGATGGAGGCATGGCGTAGACCAGGACGTCCAAAGCCTGGGAGTACCAAACTGGATGACATCGGGTCGAAATCGGGACCGGTGGAGAGGCTTGCTAAACAAGGCCAAGACCGGATCCCGGTTGTAGTACCGATGATGATGATGACGCTCTGCAGCTTGATCTACCGCGTCGACACCGTAGGTACTTAAAGCAGGGCATTGCTTTCTTCGTCATCAGTGTCTGCTGACACTGGCCTGTTTGTAATATTTGTATATCCAATGGTCTCTGTGGCATGGTGAGCACAAACTCTTGTCTCAACTTCAATTTATCTGTACAGCGTAGACAATCCTTGATGATGTTTTTCTTTCTATTTCGGATCGAGTATATTGTTAGTTGCAAAACAAGACTGTCGGTGGTTGGTAAATTGTCTCTCGTCGATGGGGACGCTGTCCATGGTGTTGTTCGTGGTGGTGATCGAAATTGGTTCGACGGCTGTCGATTTTGTGCTGCCTTTATTTGCACAAAACATCTGGCGCGCGGAACGGAGATGATTGTTCGGGCGTACAGTCCGTGGTTGTTTGCCTTTTGTAAACATAACCGAAATCCATTAGATCCTTCTAATGAGTGTGAAATTCTACAAAGGGATCGTGGGACTGGAGTATTTCCTTTGTTGGCTTTACTCTCGTAAATATTCCTAATTATCTTGTTGAGATAATTACGGTTGTTTACAATTTGGCAGCAGATGGGCGATATGCTTTATTGCATGAAGTTGCCGTTTCTTTGTTTGCCGATGAATTTGATGGTTTTTGTGGCAGACCACCCGCACGTGCATCCGTTGGTCGGCTGATTTACCGACGATAGCGATTCCTTGTAACGTCGTGTAGATGTTCAGGATTTCAGATTGTACAGTGCTGGAAAGCGGCGCATTTCAATCTTTGGGGATAAGATGAATGGATGCTTTTACCTTTGTTTCAGGAATGCTTAGGAGCTTTGGGACACGTGTCTGCGGGCACGTGTCATGATAAGATAAGTATGTTCTTTGAAGGATAGGAACCTTACCTGGGTGAAATTGTGCGTTCGTAGAACGCTACAGTCCTCTTAGGGTCTTTGAGCAGGGTGCCACGAAGGCACGGGCCCACGAAGCTTCCCTACCCGTAGTTGAGCGGGACGACAACACCGATTCCCTGCCGTCCGCTCCTTATTTCACAAATAAAAGACTAAACTCACTCAACTGATAAAAACTTATTTGTTACTTTCTAATACTAATTTAGTTTTAGAGTTAAGGTCACTAACTATATTTACACGTTCAATTTTATTGATAAAAAGGTAAATCACTCGGGGCAATGTACAGCAGTTTAGTTAACTTAAAAAGTTTCCAATATAAACATTCGGATGAATTAAAGAAGCACAAGTTGATGTAAAATGATTTAATTAATTGAAACAGGCACACAACACAAATTTGGTCTGCATTCGTTGCCGTCTATCAAATAGTTTATTTAACTTTCCCAGCGCTCCCTCAACCTCGCATATCGATCGCGTATTCACCAACGACTGAAGCTCCACACTCGGTGTAAGGTCGAAAATGGTATTTCATCCCTTGACCAGCAGCCAGTGGACCACGATCTGCGATGCTCGTCCCAGTGATGATGTGCACGCACACCATGATGGGAATGCTTCGCATGCTCATGCTACGTGTCGCCGAGCAAGCGAACAGTGGGTATACAATTTTCGTACAGGGAAACATTCAGCGAAAGGGTTGCAGCTGGTGCCATTATGTCGAAGGAGATATTAGGGTGTTTACACGATCAGCAACTGCGTACAGCGTTTATGCTGATCATGCACATCTCGGCGGCGTCTCCCAGTAGTCGGATTCTAGCTGGTAAATTTCCATTTAGGAGAACTTGACTTCCATGGGCGGTCGGCCGTATGCCATTACGTATTTGTCGATCGGATGACCGACCGATGTGGACATAGGTAAAAAAAAAGGAAAAGACGAAACATCTCCTGCACGTGTGTGGCAGACTTATCAGGAGATATTTCCTCGATATGGTTCGGGTAATGTTGGTTGCTTATTGAAGCGACCGAATTGTTTTTTAGGAAACATGGTGCGTTTCACGTAACCATGCCCTTAGGAAAATTATGTTTGGTGTTAATGCTAATTCCCAAGCGCAAATTATAGTTTAGACACTTGGGAGAATTTATGTTGGCAACTGAAAAGGTAAGTAGTGGCGTTCCATGGAACTGCAACAATACTTGTTTTTATGGCTTTTGTATGCTCTAGGAGGAAGTTGGATGTCGTACCTGGAACAGGCGAGCGGTGGCGTTAGTTGAAACCGCCACAAGACTTTTCAAGTGGGGCGAAGTTACCACACATGTCGGCTTCTAATTCTAGAATATCGTTAAGAAGCACGAAGGATGTTCGTTGTCAAAGGCTTACAGCCCCAGTTGTAGAAGGAAAACAGCGATATTTTGACCTGGGTATGGAAAGAGGTTTATTTATAGCTATATCTGGAATATAAGGCGGGTCTGGTAGAATGAGAATGTGTTTGTTTTTCTATGTGTTCTATTGACCGGTTCAGTCTATTCGTGCAATTGTGGTCAAACTTGGTGTACAACTAGGCTTGACAAGAATATGTATATTGTAAGTTCCCCTACCAAAACTCAACTGCTGCTGGAAATGTCTCGCCCCATTAGTAGATGTTCCAGGCGAACTATCTGCATCTCAGCTAATTCGATGTTGATGTGTTAACCGGTTGATCACTCGAAAATGAAGAAATCAGTGCACTATCGTCTTCAAAACAGTTTATTCGCATATGCTTTTTTTCTTTTGACATGAGGAAATCATTAACATGAAGCGGAAATAGACTTGGCGCCAAGATAGAACCTTGAGGCATCGCGGAATTAATGCGAAAAAGGATATCTGAAGACACGCCGTCAAAATCGATCGAAATCCGGGGAAAATTTTTATGCGGTCGTTGTTGAGACAGTCCATAGACAGACCAGCAACGAAGCTTACTCAGTAAGTCTAAACGCTCTCGGCTCACCATGCTTTTAGATGTTTTTTAAAAATTAGCATCTGATGTTAAATTCGTACAAAACAAAATTCGCAGAAAATAAAGTTTGCGAAAACATTGACTCTTGAGTTTGAGTTCGTGGCTAGTATCCGCTGTATGTCACTTGCAGGCGGAAATAAACATTAATACCAGTTTTGTCCTTGTTCCTGATATAGAAATAAGTGATTTTTACAGGTGGATTCAATATCTTGAGTTCAACCTAAGGCTAAAACATATGCATTCCTTTACGGTTGCTCCGCGGGTAACAAAGTCAAAATAAGTCCGAATAACATCGTAAGTCCACCTATATTGACATCCCTCCAAACTTGACAGCATATTATTCACCGAAAAGTCAGTAATAAATTGACTGCCCGATAAACCGATACAATTGGGGATATTTGTAAAGGAAGTCAATATAAATTGCAGTCCCTGAAAATCTCAACAGAGACCTACGCAAGTTAAACAAAGCAATTTCCCACATCAAAGGCTCAGTAATGCACCTGTAGGTGGGAAAAGATGTATAACCTCGTAACTGGATAGCTGATAGGAAAGGTAATCAAAAGGAACATCTCCATTTAATTTGAGGTCAATAATCTCAATTGATGCAACCGTCGGATGGGCTGTCTAGTGGGTTGGTATGAAAAATTCCTTTTACAAGAATCACTAAATGATTGATAGTTACATTACAGCTTGGTTTCGCACTCAACCCCCATTCAACCAGAAACTTGAAGACACTCTCAAGCTGATTGCATAGGGATCGGGGTGGAAGAATGTATATGCACTAATATGGATATGTGATTGCCACTTCACGTACTTGGTAAATCCGCACGTGTCTCATCTGCCCATCTGCATATGAATATTAAAATTCTTCAGGATAGAAGACGGTAAAAGAAAAAAACATATACGAGTATTCGCAAACGGATAGCTGCAGGATAAAAGTCATCATCACTCTCTCAATCGAGAGAAGTGAAAAGAACATGAGCAGAAGCACATACACGAGTATACAAAAACGAGAGAAAACGAGACGGATTCCGGGAAGAAAGGAAAATATTAGATAGGAACGTCCTTAGAAAATAGATATATAAATCCTCTTTTGGATCTTCATCACGGACGGGCAAACATAAGCAACAACTACAGCGCTGTGGAATCATCGGCAACAGCGCCAGCACCAGGGCCAAGAAATGGTATGAGTATACGAGAATACAAATGAGGAAGAGATGTATTCAAAAGATTACAATGGGAACCTAATGATCCTTGAAGATGAAGCTCGTTTTTCGCATTGGGAAATTGGGAAAATTCAGGGAAAGCAAATAAAAAAAAACTGGAAGGAAGGAGGGCAAAAACCAATAAGAAAAAAAAAAACTCCTTTGAATAACTACAAGACATATCATATTTGAAGGACACGATAGGCACTTTCTCTCCTTGTGCATATGGGAAAGAACTCATTTTTAGTACCCAGCAAATTTCCATTCGATTTGATCCAATACGACTTTTCTTCATTCTCCATTTCCCTTCCGTCGATCGGAGCGGAAAAGATGGGAATTCCGGGTAAATTTCTTTCATTGTAAAAATCCAACGGCATTGTGCCCTTTAAAAGTGTCCCCAATACGACAATTGCGCCAATTAGTATCTGCGTTTCAGGACGACTATAATATAGTCTAAGCCCGACAACTGATACGATGGACCCATATCCTGGTATGTCAGTTCTTTGCAGAGTCCTGGAGTTGTTAATAATCTTCATCAACTTTCGTCTTTTCCTTCTTTTGCTTATTATTACTTATTTCTTTGCTCCCCTTCCTCGAGCCCCTTAAATGCACGTTCTCCAGTGCAATATCGTCGAGCTGGTGTTGAAAAGTTTTTTATTAAACATTTTTCGAATGCGAGAATATCCTGACCGGATGTAGGTTTTTTATTTTTCCAGTGCGAGGAAAAGTATTTTTCGTTGCCGGTTCACTTTATTCTATCATTTTATTTGTATAAGGACTCCACCATGTGCCCTGTTGCTATTTTGCTCAATGACGTAAACTATGATTAATTTAGTCCGTTTTTATGCTGCATCGACCGATGGAAGTTTGATTTTGCCTCTTAATGATACCTCGCCTGTTCGCCTACGAAGGACACAGGGCTGAAAAATTTATCAAGGTTTCCGGTTATGTAGACTATTCTCTCGTACGGAATGGTATGCGGATGGCTGGGAGAGATTTGCAACGGTGAAGTTTTCATTTCTCTAGATGGATGATAGAGCAGATTTTTTAAAACAATTATAGGGAATAATGTCGTTGCTTTTTGTTTTCTATCCTAGTCCTGTGAATTGTTCATAGTCATTGAGTTTGTTGCGTGGGGATTACCCAGGAAACAAGGAAGTTCCATATAATTGATGGTGCCGTACCTGGGGTATTGTACAGGCAAACAAGAAATGAAATGAATATGATATCAAAAGTCCTTGGGGACTTGGTTCTAAAATCAACTGCCAAAAAGGCACCGTCATAAGTTTCTTTCTGACAACTGAAGTGCAGTTGTTTGCAGCAAACATGCAATCGCCCCAAGGAAGTTGTACAAGAAAAATAATAAAAAAATTAGTTCAGCTACGATGTCCCAAGGCAGTGATTATAAAAATTATTCTTGTGGCCAGGCTGTGGGAAAGAAAAAGATGCGCCATAGATCTGTTAATGTCGTATCTTCGGCAGCACAAATTGAGGAAAGGTGTTGTTTTAAGGAGAGTCCCAATAGTTTGCAATGATTAACGAAAAATATGATAAAATTTGCACATACAAAACGGACTTAATCCCAGTATATATGTGGGGTTTTTCAGGGCCCGAAAAACCACGCAACACTTTGGCCCCATATCCCACTACCAATATCTCCAAACAAATTACCTGTATGAGAGCATTCCCCACCTGAAAACATAAACCCACGGCAAAGATTACTATCTTGCCGTGGCAACAAAACCTTCATCCGAATTTGGCTGAGAAGCATTTTTTTTCCTTCCTAATGCACTTGCATTTGCCTGTACAAACAAAGCCGCATCTTAGGGCTTTCACATTTAGCTTCCATTCCGGTATATACAATATACCCTCTATCGTAATGATAGAAATGTTTCCGATCTATGTTTGAACAGCTGCAGGTTTTTCTTTCTTTCCTTTCTTCAACGCGCGATCGTTTCTCCTTCCTTCCAGGAGGAAGGCATTCATTTCCAGTGGCATCGATATCACTAAGGGACCTTCCAATGAGACGCGGATCGGTTCTCATTGGTCAAATTGCCGAAGGATTTTCTTTCTCCTGCGATGGTGTGCGTGAAATCCATCGCAGGCATAGAGGCTGGTTCAATTTGACTGAGCTACGGGGAGTTGAAATCAGTCAGTCAGATTTCATCAGCGGAAGTGTGCGCGTGCGCTATAGAGTCGAGGCGATTTAGTCCTTTTTTATTTTAATCAATAGGCGGTCAAGAGTTCGGGTGTACCCGTGTGAAGGACAAAATAAAAGATATTCTAGTTTACTCCGTTACTAATGCCTATCAATTGTTACTTAGTGCATATCCTGAATCCACACTAATCGATGTATAAAGACAAAATAGAACTAAATAAAGGATATATTAGAGTACTTCCTTGTCAACCTAAGATTGTGTAAATCGTATTAAGGAGAAATAAAAATAAAGGATTCAACAGAACCGATCATTGTTGTGCGTTTTATTAGTGACAATCCGCGGAGGTTTAGTTAACTCAGCGTTCGTGCCGGCGCATCGACTAAACAATACCCACATATACGTCAAAAGTTGACCTTAAATTTGCATATTTGCTCAGGAGCTCTTAACACATCCCTAATAAGATGCAAAACCGATCAATGAGACCTGTATAAGATTCAAACAGACGCGGAACGCATCTTATCCTCTTCTGGTCAGTACGAAACGTGTTTTCCCCAAGCTCGCATTTTACTCTTACTTCTTCCGCTGGCGAAAAGAATCTATTAAACGGTACTGGCGATTTACGTATTAGCTGTGCGAGCACATAGACCATTGCAATATTCTTCAGCCGAAATACACGAATATGTAACGCGTAGTCCAGCATTGTTTTCATTTCCGATATCAATCCGAAAATGCCAACGTGCATTCTTCCATTTAGGGTTTTATGCGCAAAGTAATATGGAATTTAGGCAATCGCAAAAAAGATGTTTTTATTGTTAGAGCAAGCGGTATTTGTTAGCGACGAAGTAAATTAAAAACAGGTGGAATTTGATTCACCCCGGCATGCGACAGGCAAATCAGATTAAAGTAATTTAATCCTCCCAGGAATCAACGCATCCCACAAATGGTGGACGGTTGGGTGCACTCTGATATAACCTTGATAGCATGTCGTGGTGTACATACTTATGTTCGATGTGTGTAGTGTGCTCTAGGAACAGTAGTGAATTTTTGCCGATCACATAGTTCTACATTCGTCCTGTGAGACACTCGTTAAAGTACTGTGGGGGTTCGAGATCGCGATTTTCAGACACGAGGAAATTAACAACGCTTCTTATCTTTTGAATGAGTGGAATGAAAGGGAAAGACTCTTTAACCCCGGGTCCTCATTATAAGCCACCTCAAACTAATTAACTTAGATACACTAGATGTCACGGAGTAGTTAAAAATACGACTGACTCTCAGTCGGTTCACACTTTCAATGGTGTAGTGGACCGTATTACGCCGCTTTGCCAAAGGATAATTGAAAATCAATAAAACAACTAGAACCCGAATATTGAAGAACCGTTTCGCTCTAGAATTTACCGCGTGCCGTCGCCTGGTTGTGGCTTCCGTTTTTTTCCTTCTCTCGCGAGGCATTCCTTACCACTGGAGGGAGAATATGCCTTTGTGTATCTAGATGAAGAGGAATACATTTCGAGCACTCCTTACAGCTGATGGGGAAATTGTTCTGTAGTACTGGGGGGGTACGAGATCGCGACGTCGCACGAGCTAGAGTTCTACCTCGTCCCCACAACTTCCATTAAATGTTCTGACCAGTGCAACCCGAGGGAAAACCAAACACCAACACATGACACGTAAAAATATGAAACACACTGGAGAAGAAACTGTGGGGGTATAATTTGATGTGCCTGATACGACACGGATTTCTTATATTCCCAACGACATCTGCGTTAGACCGTTTATCGCCGGCTAAAAGGGGTCGCCAGCCGATGTGTGTGTAGATAGCTTTTTGTACACACATCGAGGCAGGGAAAATAGATGGCGCAATATTTATGATCCCTGTCATGAAGGTTACATTGTATGTAAACCGAATCATTTATTTACAACGAAATTGGTTTGGAATTCCTGATAAGCTAATAAAGATATCTTACAGAGAATTGGTATGCGTAGAGAATGCATGGAAGGTAAGTTTTCTTTACAGGGACTTAAAGATCATAGATTTGATCTCTTTAATGCGTGAAGCATCTTCAGGTGCCTAATGCGATTGCATTAGCGAAAACTTAATGGGGGTAATGGGGGTTTTTAGGTAAGTGTAACGTGCGGTTTGGCGGCACCGCCACAGTACACCGACAGTAGAGACTGCTTGTATAGAGATGTTTATTTTGTGCTTTCCGCGCTAGCTGGTCTTTATATGCTCTTAGAGGAATGGCTGGTGTGGAATGACCAGTTCGTTACGATCACCACCATGTTTTCTCTATCCACAGAAAAGAGTAGAGATCGGAGCCCAAGTTGACCAAGTTTTGATACGTTTATAACATTTGAAATGTATTAACCATAAGATCGGATGAGACCGAGAGATTGTCTTGGATTTTAATTAATATTAAATTGAATTTAAATTTGAATTTATTGGGGTCCCCAACCTCAGATGGTAACTCAGCGACTGACTTTGAAATAAAGAAAAAATGGTGGGAAGGTCTATTCACGGAACAAAGAGAAATATATCCTTCATCACACCTCTGTGCTCGGTTCCCTTGCGACCGACTCGGACCAAGATCACCTACATCCGTGAGAATGTAAACCTGGGTCTTATAGCTTCTAATAAGAGGACGAATTATTTGCAATATAGTTTCTTAAGGGTTAGTGCACGCAATCTCGAATTCCAAGTAAAGAGGGGTATTGAGAAGGAAATCGTAAAAGGCCGATCCGTCTGGGTGTGGTAATAAAGGGAAATTATCCCTTGGCGATTTGTACCATCTTGCAGATGTGCTTCCGGTAAGTGTATGGTAGCAGCCCAGGCATTCACCATTGCGGAGAAGAATGTTGTTGGGAAGGGTGTCTTTCATTTGATACTATAGAAGGTGTGGGGGTTTAAGTTATATGCCAGACACGGGCACACTGTTAATTCAATTCCCCAGCACTTATCTCAGAGCGGATTGTTCACTTTTGTTTCGAGCGGGCACAGGACTGAAAGCGAAACACCTAAACTGTTGAAGGTCCAGAAATAAAACGCTCGCAATTACTTTATTTTTATCTTTATTGTTTGCAGTCAAAAAAGTTTTATATGTCATAACAAAATTCACTATCTTAAAGTAGCCGTGGTGCATTCGGGAACGCAGCATCAACATCTAAACATAAATCAGGAAACACAGCTACTGTTGTGATCACGGAACGATGGCACTAGAAGTGTCTATGTAGAGTTAAATTGTACGGAGTGGATATCACTTGAGCCCATTTCGTTGGATAAGTTTTAATTGATTATTTAATTACGCGTGAATTGCGCCATATTCTACTTTACGAACCGTTCAATGATGAAGAATAGTTATTGTGAGAAACTGCGAAACAACACGAAATAGATTAGGTGGATTTGGTGTCGACGTTAACTAAGCGACGATTTCTTTTCTTTCAACATTTAACCGCTCTCGGAAACGATGTATCTCGAACTTTTCCTATATCGATACACACGGAAGATAAAGTCAGACTCCATGAGCCATGGGACAGATCATATCACCAGCCGCACTGCGGTGGATTCCCACCGCTGTGGTGAGAAGCAAATCAGATATTTCTTTGGTGACGACCAATGAAAAATCAGCTCGGTTTAATTGGAAGGACTTCCACTGTGATCGTGCAGATCTGTTTGGATGTCCATACACTGGAAGTGAGGACAAACGATAATGCATGGGCGGTTGGATGTGAAGAAGGGAATCAAAGGAGGCAGCTGTTCAAATAACGATCGAGCAACAGAGGCTGAAGGCATTGCTATCGTAAACGATAGGGGGTATGCCTGTGGCGGAAGCATATTTCTGTATATTGTATATACAGAAACGCAATTTCAAAGGTCAAGCGCTAAGATGCGCATTTGTTTGCATTAGCCAACGAAACATGAGACGCGGCCGTTGCAAGATTGTTTAGAGTAAACATTACGGTCGCGTCCAATTCGATGCTTGTTCATCGTTTATGCCAACGGTAAGGGTTAATTGGCTGCAGCTGGTGAAAATTTACTGTACATGGGAACATTGGTTGTTTACGCGATCGGATACTGCGTATAGCGTCATTTTGATCGTGCTCGCATTGCGGACGTCTCATCGGTCGATCTGTCGAGTGTGTGTTTACATTAAACAACACTCGAATTCCCTTTTGGTAGCTAGCAGTGAGCTATGCTGTAAATTGTCGTTCGAACGATCGACCGATGGGTCTGCAGATAAGGCAAGGGTGAACATGTCATGCACCTGTATGGGAAAATGATTTCTTAGCTATGCGCATTGACGTGTTCGGGGATTAATGTTGGTTACGTGATGAGGTAACCGAATTAGATTTCAGGAACATGATGCGTTGGGTGCAAGCATGCCCCTGGGGGAGAAGTTTGTAGATGCTAATGCTATAGCATTAGCGAATGGCAATTGTTCTAGGTGATTTAGGTGATTAGAAGACTTCTTTGCGTAAATGATGATAAGTTAAAATATGGTTGGGGTTGGGACAGTTGGTAGTGGAGATAGGTGGGTAGGCGATTAAAAATTCTATTACAGCACACTGTTTAAATCGCTTTGACATAGCACTAGAACACGTCATCGTATTTCCCTTCTCGAAAGACACTAGATAAATATTTGACCCAGGGCCTGCGCATACCTATTAAGGGGGGTGGTACTTCCAATTGCTCCCAGGCACTTTTAAAGGTCATTTCATTCGCGTTTTGCAAGGATACGTGTAATACTTTCCAGCTTTCTGAAGTATATTTGTAATATCATCGTCAATAATATTTGCCCATCTCGAAGGGGATATTAGTCACGTTGAGGAAAAGCGTTCCATATGCAGGTGGGATATGGAATCGAAATAAATTGGAGTAGGAGTTTGGGAGTTTTTCATGCAAATGGCGAAATTCCAGGAGGCGTTAGGGGTTTTGACAGGTTGTTGTTACCCAATTGACGAAGCTACTCGTTTCACTCGTCAAGGGAGCATGTTACCCCGAAACGATGTACTCTAGTGGCGGGCGTGGTAGGGAGCACAATGATCGTCGGCCCCTTCTCGGCCAACGTGGGTTGCTCTGCGCCCGGGAGAGAAACACTAGGAGTTGGCGTATCGGCATTAGATCCACGCGAGTAACGTTTTATATGTGGCCCGAAAGAAAAAAGACAACTTTTTATTTATCGTCCACAGACACCTTTTATTATTTCTTAACACAGAACCGAATGGCACCCCTCTCCTTCAAGAACATACCTGATCTTATCCATTACCACCCCAACCAACACAAGATATCCCACGTCCACATAAATCAAAATTGTAGATATTATTTTTAAGTCATCAAATTGTCACTATGAGCATTACAAAATGTTGTAAATTGTATATAAGATTAGATTAAGTTATGTTAAGTAATTTTAAGTAGGCTAACTTAAAATAAACAGAAAAATAAAAGTAAAATTATCAATATATATAAATCCCATTAAATCCTAAGCACTAAACACTTATTATGTAACCAATCTATTATAAGTTAACTGTATTACTTATTCTAACTCTTAACTTTTGGTCAAATAAATGCAGTATAAATAAATATTAAAAAAAAAAAACCTCTGGTTAAGTTCGATATTTGAGCTTCTTAGGGATGAGTAGAATGGTTCCGCTGACATAGGAATAGTTAGGGATTTAAATTTAGATTTAATGATTATACAATAAATTAAGATAATATAAGATATTTTGTACTGTTTAGAGTGAAGTCGCCTCCAATCCTTTCCAATTGTTTCAGGTACTGGAGAATTCTTCGGCCCACCAGTGGTAAGGGGTGCTAGAACCCAATTTCCCTGCGTTTAGATACACAAAAGCCGTTCGTACAGCGCGCCACATTATCCCCTATCCTACCGTTCAGCTATTTTACCTGTAAAAGAAAGCATAACTTAATTAATTATTCTGTGCAGATAATGCAGAATTGAATTCAGCTACCCTTTTTGCCATACGGCAACTCCATTTTTGTTAGCCCATGAGATTCCCATCGGAAATCACATCATGTCGGTTAGCAACAAAAAGCCAATCAAACGACGCTGTTGCATAACCATGCAACGGCTGGGGTAATTACAAATTATTCGAGTTTGGTTTTGCACGATAAATTACCCTAGCCAATTTGGCGTCACTTCGGCTTTTCTTCAAATCACCCATTCGCTTGGGTCCAACGATCTCATTTTACATGTGAATAGCGCACACAACATTTTCCTCTCCTCCATAATTCTGTTTCCATACAGTTCAATGCACCCTGAGATCACCACAGCCGTAACACTAGGGCAGTAGGTCAACTCAGAAACCGCATTTGATACCAGCACACACAACCAAAACCACCCCGAGATCATCATACATCGTGTTTCTGTTCTCTCATTATCCCATGTTCGTCGATTATCAATTAACCGATTTTCTACCACACTTCGACGGGCGTGACAATGAGAGAGCAGAGGCGTGATCTCTTCTGGTTGTTCTGTGTGCAAAAATAGAACACAGACTTTCACTCCTTATTAGAGCAGTCACTATTCAACCACAGCAGCGTACACATGCTACGCTGCATCGGGTCGTTAAACAGTCATCATAGCGGACAGTCACACTGTCGCTTCGAGTCGCGTTATATCCACCATACGAGTTTGACGAGTCGATAAATCAACTCCCGTGTGTTCGTGTTCTAATATATTCATTTTACGTTTAAAATTGTTTGCAAACATGTGTCGTACAAATCAAAAACAAATTCACTGTTAATTAATTTAAAAATAAATTTAAGCTAATCATTGTTACTTCGCAACCAAGGAACAACTGTAACTCAAGCCAAATTAGAATAATAAAAAAAAAAAACTATTTCAATTCATAACAGTTTGTGTTTATTTCCTTTCCTCTCTCGTTGGTTACGTTTCGGAGTGCTATTTGTTCAGTGAAGCGTTGGGGTGTTAAGTGAAACTAGTGCCCCTGTTTGGCACACCTACTCGTACCCCCACAGTACCACGGTATATCAAGCCGCTGGCATATGGTAGAATCGGCGATAGTGTCTAGAGAGAAGGCTTTTCTGGATTTTCACGTATCCTTGATCAGCCAAACACCTTCCATTGCGATCCCACTGAGAGCCAGCCCTCCATTCTACTAACCCATAACCAGTTCTGGTCCTTCGAGCCGGATCTCCGGATCTCTTTATATGTAGGATATAGTTTCTCATATTATAGTTTCGCTTTGAAGGTTTTTTGTAGCTAAGCAAACCAAAGAATGCTATTCATCTAAAAACTGCATACGGTTTCATCATTTTAAAGTACATTGAAGTCGTTCATCCACTGTTGTAATTTTGATTGATGTTACTTATAGAAATATTGAAAAACAATCTAAACCTAATTCGTGCATTTGCTCAACAATATTTACACCTAAAAAGTAATCTCTTTCCAGCAACTAGATGTCGGTCTTATACTGTTAACAACTCGACACCTAAGATGTGAATCTTAAATTGGGAATCATCCACAGATTTTTTACCCAAGCATTGAATAATAGTAAGTGGCGGTTTTTAAATTTACGCTTCCTCGGTTTTAAATTATAATCTAATCTCCTTGGAAATTCCTTCTATGCCGCAGGATGGAAGCCATACATTTTTCAAATGATATTGAACCTATAACGGGAAACATTTATTTAAACTTGTAATCCTTTGCTGTTTCTACAGTTCCATCCTGATGATCAACTCACATAGAAACACCTCACAAAACCTAGATACAAGACACAGAACGACCCTTTTGTGGTTTCACACCACCTCTTTTCGTATGCTAGTTGGGCCATGTCATGTACAATGGACGGTACCAACACGATGTCGGTGCTGTGCAACAGCCCTTATGGAAGTCGAAGTCAGTAAGTAAGAAAAAAAAATATAATACAATATATCCTCAACTTAGATATAATGCACGGCACATACTTTTTTTTTTTGCATATTCTGCAAAGGGTCAGACCAATATCGCTAACGGATAGAAATCGTGGAGAGATAAAAGTGTCGGCGACGGTGAAGTGCTTTTATCGTTCGCACGTAAATTTAATATTTTATGCGATGAATAAAACATTCCATCGATAAAAATATTTCCCAAACAGCGGTTACGATGGTTTGTCTGTGTGCGAGGCCTCAACTGAACTTATATCTCTTTTGGTACACCAGTCTTCTTTATTATTTATATGTCGAAACCGCAACAAGAAGAAAGCATTCCCCAACATCAGTTTTGATCACGCTAAGGGGTTAGACAATTGCTTTTCCATTTGAATCTCATCGGTAGTTGCTTTTGAATCACTGAGATGTCGTGTATCGGAATAGCTTCTTCTCCTAGCATACCGATGTAATGCCGATGTCAGACGAGAAATCAGTCGAACAAGGCGAAAAAATGAATTTCTATTTTCATTGGGAATTCCAACTTTATTTTGGTCCCGGTTTGTATATTGGATGCCACGTTTTCTACCTTGCAGATTATGCAAGGACATTTGAAGTTCTTCGATGAAACGATGGGGATCAAGTGGAATTCGTCTCAAAAGAGACTTACGTGTACAAATAAAATATGAATGGAATTTGGGAGTTGAAGCTCGTCACGTGTCCTGACCACCACTATCCTCTTATGTTTCATTAATTTGTTTCCTTTGAAATTCCTTTCCAATTTCGATTTGTTTGAGGCTTCCATGGACTGGCAGACTCATTACATCAATTGAGGGCAGCACATCCGTGCACCCACCCACACTGTCAATAGCATGCAATGAGGATTGTGCGAACATACATGTATATAGAAGAGGTACTTGGGCACTGAGTTTTCCACAAAAGGTAGTTAGTTACCTGAGTTTCATGTTTACTCTGTACCAAATTGGATTTTAGCCAACTAGTTTATTTCAAACAAAGAAAATGCATTGTATGGGTGCTCCAGGGCGATGACATGTTTGAATATATTCTACTAAATGCATCTGCTTGGCATTAAGCGGGACTCACAAAAGATGCAATGTACCCCGAAGTGATGTTAATAGAGAACACAAGACCGACAAGTTATGGTTGATAACGATATGTTTTAGATAACAACAGGGTGCCTCTGGCATTTACGGAAATTGATACATGATATTTTGGTCCATAACTGATGTGTAGTTTGAAGTTTTACTGCGCTGGAATATATAGTTTGATTGTTCTGATGGAGAAAAGGGCAAATGGATTTAATATATGTGGAATACAGTTGTTTCAATAGTTTGCAACCTGTCCTGTTCATATTCTTTTTTGAATGATATGTAGTGATGCATCCATGGGCGCCTGTTAAATGAGAAAAAAGCTTAAGAAATGATTTTTTTTTTTAGCTTTTTCTATATTAGTGTCATCATTTTTTAAATACCACTCTATTGAGATGTCACAATAATATTTAATTCCTAGAATTTTTGTTTTTTGCTCTTTAAGCTACTTAATACACCCTGTAAATTCGACCATATTCGTTTTTGGTCAAAAGTCGCACAGGCGGATTTTACCATGGGCGGTTTGAAAAAAATTGAGCTCTTTGGGAACAACTCATTCAACGATGAGTCTCATACCTGAAACATCAGCTAAGATGTGACGAAGTGATTCGCAAGAGAGAAGAGAGCTGGGACCACGTATAGTAACGATTTCCCTGCAGTAAGTTCTGTTGCGGGTTGTTTCGGATAAGGAACTACTACAACTACAATTATTCCCTGTCCTCTTTTAAGGCAATATGCTTAACGGTGTTTCCTGCAGTAAGTTCTGTTGTGCGTTGTCTCGGATAATGTAAGTTTTCAGCTACAATAATTCACTGCCCTCTTTTAACGCAATATGCTCAACACTCGAGTATTCTTGCTATTAATATTAGAGAGTCCACAAAGGCTTTCACCAATGTATTCAGGGTGTATTAACAAGAAAAAAATGGGCTCCTCGATATTATAGTGGTTAGTATACCCGCCTGTCACACGGGAGCCAGGGTTCGATTCTCGCCTCTGGCGCAAGACTTAATGACCTTGCCCGGAAAAAAACAACTCATTATGGAAAAATTTAACAAGCCTCAGGACTCGCTAAATAAGGCCAAGACCGGTTCCCGGTTGTAGTGCAGATTTAGACAAGAAAACTTCAAAAAGACTACTTGGTCAATGATTTTTTCGATAATAGAAAACCACGATAATATTTGTATTAAGCTTTTTGACTTTAGCTGCAGACAACAAATTCGGTGACAAATGGTGCTGAAAGTCAGCGTCAAATTAAATTAATAAAGCCGGCCCTTCAAATTACTTAATCCCGGTTATAAATTGTCATAATGTACTGGAGAATCAGAAAATAAGATTTGAGTATTTTCCCGCTTAGAATGACAGCCGACATATAATCTCAATTATAATGTTTTGCATTTAGAAGGCATTTAATTTACTGGTTTACGTTTTTCCGTAAACATTTTGAGCAGCCATCTCGCGCACACATTGCAACATGCAAATATTATCTCAAAATCTTGTCGATTGTAGTATTGCTGACACGCATCCGATATTCAAGCAATTCTTTATATAGTGTCGAAACCGGTAGCCGGTCGGAACGCTGTTCGTCGCTGACACGCGTATGTCGTTGCTTGACTTCGCTGGCGCAGTTTCGCATGTTTTTTGCGTCTACACATTATCTCATAGATTTCGCATAACTAACGGTGTTACTGCTCTCTTCAGCCATACCCCTACGACCGTCCCTCATAACCACTTAGGAAAACCATTACCCAACCTCCTCACAAAATTATTGCGCATAAAAAAACAACTCCGACGTAAATTGCATATTAGCTACTCACCCTTTATTAAACAACAGATACAGCTTTTGACCATCCTGATAAATGGACAACTTTAAAATTTCACCAATCAGACCTACACGTCTACTCTAAACAGTATCAAACCAAACCGTGACCTATTCAAAAATATAAATCGACTAACTGGTCGTAAATTCAAGCCTCGAATAGACTATCTCATCCCACCATCTAACAGGAACATCGCCCAATCGGACACTGATATAGCAAACTGTCTCGCTGAACACTTCTGTAAAACTGATAAACAAAACGATTCCCTCCCAGTCACTAATTTCCACGACACCGTGAATGAATTCATCTCAGGCACACTGGAGCCATCCTTCCCACCATTCATTACTGAATTCAACGAAACCAATAAAGCGTCACATCCCATGGGAACCGACACATTCCTAAGCTTTACAGAATTATCTGAATTGATTACTTCGCGTAACAATAAAAAATCTACAGGCTTGGATAGAATCCCTAACCTTCTATTTAAAAACTTACTCCCCATTCTCGTTCTTCTCAACCAAATAATAAACGCTTCATATTTCCCAAAATGTTGGAAAACAGCGATGATAGTCCCTATTAGTAAATACGGTTCTTCCAACAACCCGGCTAACTTCCGTCCCATATCACAGCTAAATTCGCTTAGTAAGGTTTTGGAATGTAAGATATACAAAAATCTTCTCTCATTTGCTAGAGACAACTCCCTTACCCCGAATTCTCAATTTGGCTTTCGTCCACAATACTCAACTTGTCATGCTCTCCTAAAACTGACACATGATGTGACAATGAATCTCCAAAACCAATCCCCTACAATATGCGTCTCTCTCGACATAGCAAAAGCATTCGATTACGTTTGGATTGCAGGACTACTCTATAAGCTACATTCAATGTTCGGATTAAACACCCACACCATAAAACTTCTCGCTTCCTACCTTTCTGATAGAAAGTTCATGGTGAAAATAAATCCAACTCTTTCGACACCATACAGTATAATCGCGGGTGTTCCTCAAGGTTCCATTCTCGGACCATTATTATACCTCTTTTATACTTCAGACACTCCGCAGCCACTGTCACCTAATACAGTAATGCTGAATTATGCCGATGACACTTTAATTTATTCAAGCAACAAGTTTGTCAAGGAGGCAAGAAACTGTATTAACAGCTATCTCCCGAATCTCTCTGCATATTTTACTAAGTGGAAAATCCGACTCAACTCAGCCAAAACTCAACTCATAGTGTTTAAAGGCAGAAATGCGAATTGTACTAACAACACCATACGCTGCCATAACAAATTCAGAATCAAGTTAAATAACAAAATAATTAAACCCTCCAAAACCTTAAAGTACCTGGGAATAACCTTCACCAACAATCTGTCCTTCTCCGCCCACACCAAAAACTCGATTCGCAAAGCCGCAATTCAACTTAATATCTGCAGAAAAGTGATGTACAAGCCGAATGGTCTGTCTCCCAGAGTTATATCACTTATCTACAAACAGATAATCAGAACCACTCTCACATATGCATGCCCGATATGGTACCATATCACACCCGCCCAAAATGGAGAAGCTACGCATTTTCGAAAGGAAATGCTTCAGACTTATCACTGGCCTCAACCCACATCCCAACTCCCACAAGTATTACAACTATAGTTCGCTCTACTATGCCGCTAATATTGAACGTATAGATCGACGCTTCCTCGAACTGTCCATCAAATTTATCGAAAATCTTCCCAATAATCCCAACCCGATAATAAATGCGCTCATCTCGACTCCGTCAGACAACCGAACTGCCTACCCGAACTGTCTCCACATCAGAACGTTCTTCACCTCTGGCAGGTTGGTTAATAACTCCAATGAGATTGTATACCACAATACAGAGCTTTCACCTCACCAATTTAAATATAGTAATATTCAACCCTTCTCCAATATTTTGCGTTTCAACCCCAACCCACATCCCAACTCCCACAAGTATTACAACTATAGTTCGCTCTACTATGCCGCTAATATTGAACGTATAGATCGACGCTTCCTCGAACTGTCCATCAAATTTATCGAAAATCTTCCCAATAATCCCAACCCGATAATAAATGCGCTCACATCGACTCCGTCAGACAACCGAACTGCCTACCCGAACTGTCTCCACATCAGAACGTTCTTCACCTCTGGCAGGTTGGTTAATAACTCCAATGAGATTGTATACCACAATACAGAGCTTACACCTCACCAATTTAAATATAGTAATATTCAACCTTTCTCCAATATTTTGCGTTTCAACGAACAAACGGAAAGTAGTTCCCCAACCCACATCCCTGACTGACAATATCCTCACTAACCCATTGATCACTATGCTACCCCCCTCCACACCACACTAACTTATTTCAATAATAATTAGGTAACTAGACTAAGTTAAGATAAGTTAAGTTAAGTTAAGTAAATTAGCATAGGTTAAGTAAATAACTATATCCTGGTTTTCTGACCTTTTCCAGGAAGCCTTACTCACTAAAATCATAATCAATAACCAATATATAACTTTTATCATATTGTTTGAAAAATGTACTAGTAAGTATATGTAAACAATTATAGCTAAGGTATTGTTACACCTCACTTTACACCCCCTCCCAACACACATAACATAACTAAGATGCCATCATCTTAAAATCACCAATTCCTACAATTCCATCATCAATTTCTATGATCTCTTATGTTTACATCTATTCTGCATATAATGCAATAATTCGCAGTCATTCATTTCAATCAAATAATATCGCATACGATAAGTCCATGCCAAAGCATATATCCATCGTGCACTTGACCTTGCATTTCGTTTCGCATTACGAAAAGCAAAACCAGACCTAAACGGTCTCAGTTTACGAATACACATGTTAACAAGAATAATACATGTTATTCGAGCGCCAGCAGCATGATCGAAGAAGACTGACTGCGAACAGTTGAACATCGGAGAACTGCTGATCGCAGCGAAAATGGCGGACGCAGCGAGTGTCGCAAATTAACCGTATGATACGATTTGCACGTAGGGCAATGCACTGAAATTGGTTCGGTCATTGCTGCTGCAAATCGAGTAGACATATGAATCGCTTCTGCTGCAATTTTTGCAGAACCATTAAGCGATTATTGAAAATTGCGAATTAAGAATGACAGGCAATTAACCCCCAATTAGGCTACACGCGCTGGGTGGAAAAAATGCTCCATCTACAATTATGGACAATCGAAATGGTATATAAAGTGGCTGCAAGTGAGTTGTAAGTCGCTCAGTAATCGAAAGCAAGAAGACTGCGGCCATCCGCAAGTAGAGCGGGTCTTCTTGCCAGTAAATTACTTTAGGGCAATATAGTTACAAGTAACAAGTGTAACAAACCTTAGGGATCGACATTCCCGACGAATAAAATATCCGTTTAAGTGAAATAAAAGTGTTTGTATTTTTAAAACTTTCAATCGCACATTCACAACGGAGAGGAGCCTGTCGCCAAGGAGAAACGGCGCCGAGGAGACCAAAAAAGCCGGGCATAGTTAAGCCGCGCTGAATTACCAAGTAAGTTTCCGACTAACACCACATAAGTAGAAAACAACAATAGGCGTTTTAAAACCCGTGACACTTCCAATAACAAAATATTAATGATAGCATCTGGGGTTACGCTCAGGTGCTACATTTTAATAATTAACTAATAAATGTTAATATCTGGGGTTACGCTCAGGTATTGCATTGTAATAACTATTAATAATAACCAAAAACAAAAATAAACAAAAACTACCGTCTGATAATCAATTATTTAAATGTTTATATCGGAGGTCAAACTTCGATATAACATTTTGGCGCCCGAGCAGGGACTAGGGAAGCCCAAGTTTTGATAACTTGTAAGTGCTTTTAAAAAACCTAGCCAATATAATAACTAACCTCAATTGTACTGGGCAAAAGACACCTTTCCCCGTCACTCGGAGCTGAGTCTGGCTTCGGGGGTACAAATTGATAAACCACATATTCTATCCTGAGCATTTGATTCGGCACAACGGTTTCTCCCAAAAGTGACGACAACCACTGCCAACAAATGATGCCATCGCAACAAGCAAAACAAAACAAAACAATATACAACGCACTATCCAGCGGGCATAACTTCGGACCATTCGTTCTAAACATAAAAATCAAATACTCTTAATATATACCATGTAAAAACGATAATATAATTACAAATATTTCAAACAAAACTAAATCGGCGTAAAAGAATAATGAAACATAAGCAAACAGTACGAGAGCAAACAAAAAGGGAAGTTTTTAACCTCATTACTAAAACAAATCAACAAAAATCAAATCCAAAATGGACAACTCGCAAAGCTGGTAATAGAGGAACAGTTTGGGAAACGCAAACAATTATGAACTCTAAAGACCGCAAACCCGATGACCAGAGGCCCCTACTCCCGCGACGCGGACGACAATTACATGCCAACCAATTACTGGCATAAACATGCTAGGCAGCTTTGAAGACGCAGCCCAAAGCCCACAGCACAAACAAAAAATAAAGGGTTCACAACTCAAACACAATCAAAAATCTACAAATCAAATAATATCAAATGAAAGACCAGGTCAAAAGAAAATATCAACTGTAGGACGTGAAGCTTACCTGGCAGCACCAAATAACACAACACCAAAGACAGCAGAAATCCCCAATGACAACGGCTATTCACCATCATACCAGTAGGAAACAGCAGCACAGCACGACGCCAGTAGTAACAGTAGCAGCAAAATAAACCAGAGTAAGCAACCAATTTTTTTGAATACGAATTTCTATAATGTTAGTTTGCCAAGCCCTATTAAAAACCAATCCTTAAAAGAAATACACTGTCACTGTCCATATTGTGAATTAGCAATCCTAGGGAATTATTTCCAGAAACAAATAACTTACGGGTAGCAAATGTTTGAATCTCCCCTTTTCAATTATTACCTACGACCATCATCTGCCACCAACACTCGTTACTCGACCATTCCACTGTCTTTCTTCTCCATATCTCTCCATACTGCGACCACTAATCTTTGGGAAGCATTTCCACTACAATAATACAACAATCGCGTACGAAAGCGTTTTAAAAAAACTAATAAATCTCCCCTTTTTAATTATCACTAAGACCTAGTCTACTTACTTAACCGCGTCACCCTCTGTCGAAATCATGCCCATCGACTTCGTTAAAATCGCAAAGCTCACCTCCCAGCTTGTACCAGTCTTCTCGGGCGGGCACAGTCCCCTGGTTGACAATGAGTTACAAGTATTTTTAGGATGCTGCAGGAAGGTAATCGGATGCCTACCTGCAGAAGAGCACTCCGCGTTTTTAACAATATTCCCCACGCGTCTACGAGGTGAGGCATACGTATTAATTGCCTCAAACCCTCCCCACACCTTCGAGGAAGCCGAAAGACTCCTCAAAAATACCTACCTACCTCGGGAAACATACCAGGAGTTAGTGAATAAGCTGATTACGATCCGACAGCTACCCTTGGAAGCCCTCATCACTTTTACCGCAAGGATAAAGCAGATGCTGATGGTTTGCAAGGAAGCCGCGGACCAAAAATACGGTGTGACAGCAGCCTCCGCTGTGAAAATACAGTTGGAGGACTTCGCCAAAAACGCACTAAAAAGTGGCGTCAACAACTCACACCTCTGCCAATATTTACTGACCCTGGGGGATGAAACGGTAGACGAATTAATTCAAAAAGCTTTAGATATGGAAAAGCTACAACAGGCCGCGTTTCTCACCCAACAATATAGCGTCATACCAGGTTCTACTCAACCCCTTCACGTCTCTAATTCCCTGAATCAATTAAACACACGAGCCGTACCTCTCAACCCAAATACTCCACTTGCCTCGGGTCTCCACTATGCAGATTTCCCTCAACAATGCAGAAAAAATGACACTGCAAAACAAAGACAAAACGAGCCTCTTACAAACATGAAACAGTTGCGTTTAATTACCACCAAAATCATATGCAATTACTGCCACAAAAAGGGACATACATATAGTGACTGCCTCACACGGAGAAACACTCCGCCCCATACGCCTTATAGTCACGACATTACAAACTACCAGAAGTCAGAAGACTACACGAATATCATTAATTCAAACATTAATACAAACCATTCAAGAGAACCAAATCAACACAGGGCCACCCCCTTGAATTCTCCTAACAGCACTTACGTTGAAAACTCGCCTAAGGTTTATAGCATAAGAATAGCCTGCGATTTTTGTGGTCGGCAAGGCCATCACGTTTCGGACTACCGCCAAAAGGCAAAATGGGAATCCCGGAATAAAAGAAACACGTCCGGCCCAAAAGAATCACGAAATATCCGCAACTTAGAATACTCTCAGCAGCCACGAACTAGTGCACCCACAGTGAACCTCCCTCTAGATATAGGTCTAAACGACCATGTTCAACTAGTGGTAGACACAGGCGCTGAGGTGAGCATCATCACTGAGCAAGCACTCAGGGATATTAAAATTAAAAGAGATAATACCTGCGCGTTGAAATCCCCATATGGAACAGGAAGAACCCTAGGGAGTTGCCAAGGAAACTTCAACTTAAAAACTAAAATTCCCTGCAAGTTCCAAGTCGTGCATAATATGTCCGGCCTAACCGAAGACGGGTTACTAGGGAACGACTTCCTGTCCGAAAATTGTACTATAGAACGTCCAAACCAGCAACTTAGGTTCCCACGTACTAAACGAAATCCTGAAGAGTTTAGTATTCCACTAAACTCCAAAATCGAATACCCACGCCACAAAAGGGCAGCCGATGTAGGGCAAGTTATAGACCAAGTGGTCGGTCATACCGCCTGTAACACCCCCAAGGATTCTTTCAAAAAAGAATCTGGTTGCGAAACCCCAGTGACGGCCGAAAATTTTCAACAAGCGAACCTAAGTAACCAACAGCTAACCTTCCCTCGCACGGAACGAAACCCAGAAGAATTTAGCATTCCCATGGAATCTAAAACCAAAAACCCAAATCACCCACGGGCAGCCGATGTGAGACAAGTTACAGTCACAGCGGGACCCAAAGAGGTCAGATATACCGCCTGTAACCTCTCCAAGAGTTCTCTTACTCGAGAAACTGGCTGCGAAACCTCAGCGATGGTGGCAAACAATCGACTGGTAGAAGAAGTTCACGTGCCTGTACGATCTCAACGGACCAAAGCTGTTCCAGTGGAACCAAAAGAGGAAACGCTCTGTCTGAACTAGAAATCACGCGATGGAGCCTTCCTACCGGACACTTCACTGCCAGTAAGTACAACCAGTAAAAGAATCTTGCGCATACGCCAGATTTGCGACTCTACTGACCAACAGGGATGCAACCCAGAGCCCGGTCATCAGTCGCAAACTCAAAACAAACTCCACCCAATACTAGGAAATGGGATAGAACATCCAGTAGCAACAAGAAGCTACCACACTGGGTTCCCACACCCACCAATAACCAGCATCCCAACTGTTCAGCTACCGATAGACGTTGGTGTTGAAAGGAACACAACTCTAGTAGTGGACACCAGCGCTGGAAGAAACCCAAATGGCAAGCGAGCCATAAATAAATGCAAAACCTTCAAGTTAAAATCTAATCCTAATCAGAGGAACCAAAAGTCAAGCGGCAAGTGCCCTAGCTCCTCACAAAATAAAAAATTGTGGCAAAAACCCACAAAAATCAAAAATAAACAGACCCAAGATAAAGGCAACACCTTTACATGGAGAAACATAAAAAGGACATATAAGACATGTTCAGAAACAGACAGCTCATACGCTAGCTCCTCACAAACTAAAAAATTGTGGCAAAAACCCACAAAAATCAAAAATAAACAGACCCAAGATAAAGGCAACACCTTTACACGGAGAAACATAAAAAGGACATATAAGACATGTTCAAAAACAGAAAGCTCATACGCTAACAAAAAATTGTGGAAAAAACCCACAATAATCAAACTGAAACAAACCCAAGATAAAGGCAACACCTTTACATATAATCAGAGGAATACAAAAAGGACATATCAGACATGTTCAAATCCAATAAACTCACCTCAAAACGAAGACAACAAAAAATTATTGTTGCAAAAGTCCAAACAGACACCCATGTGGAAGGCCCCCTTTTTCGTTACGGCAGTAACAAGGCCAAACAAGACAGCCATCGAAGTAGGCCAGAAATTGATAATAGTTCGAAATGGTAGGTTAAAACCATACTCCAAGGTTAGCTAGCTTCAATACACACCTATTACCTAGCCCAACACATTCGCTATCTCCAGTAGGTACCACTTTCCAAATTCATACACAATATGGTCAGGTACAGGAATAGATGCGCAATATTATATAATACATTTCTAATAGTTAAATAATTTCATTCATTATTACCACTAATGTTAAAATTAATAAATAAACAGGGTTGAACAAACAATCGCTACACAAAAAAAAAAACGTACAAATAAATTCTACTATTATAAACACTATTAAAATTAGCAAAATAATTCCTATTACAATCAAACTAATCATACAAACAAAAAAAAAACACAATTGTTAATAATTATTTAATAGACTATAAGAAAACAATTATATATGTATACCAAGGAAAATCATCAATTCATATATATCATTCATTAATTACGTATATACATACTTTACACATATACAAAGAAAATGTTAAATTACAAATTGTAAATAATTAATTATTTACATATATACATACAGATTATGAAGAAAAACAAAAATTGTTGATAAGTAATATCTATTACACAAAAATTATACAGATAGCGAAGGAAATTGTTAGATAATAAACCTTTTATAAAAGGATTATTACAACCACATCTTGTGATTAAAGTATTAAGTAAAAACACAAAAAAAAAAGTAAAACTACAACTACCTATATGAGTTCTGTTAAAAGCAAAACTAATTAGAAAGTAAAACTATTAAATAATTTCATATACTTAAAACAAACCCATTAATATTAGCAGATGCAATAAAACTACTATGTAAGCCCCAATATCCAAAAGAAAACAAATTATATATATATACATATACATACAGAAAATTAAGAAAAAACTTTTGTAATATCTAAGACTAATACAGATAAAATAATGAGTTAGTACAAAAAAAAAAATAAAATATATATATATATAATTATTGCAATGTTACAGAGAGACAAAACAAATTGTTAAAAGTAAACTTACACCAAAACACAAAAGAAAACTCTATGAGCAAACTACAACATAATGCACTAATACATGTTAGAAACCATAGAAAATACTTATGTAAATACACACCACTCATAGAAGAGAAACTTGAATAGGTAAACACCAAACTCAACTCACAACTGCAACCCACTCTTATACCACAGAAAATCACTCGTACCGATGATTTTCTTTCTTTTCAGGGGGGAGGAATGTTACACCTCACTTTACACCCCCTCCCAACACACATAACATAACTAAGATGCCATCATCTTAAAATCACCAATTCCTACAATTCCATCATCAATTTCTATGATCTCTTATGTTTACATCTATTCTGCATATAATGCAATAATTCGCAGTCATTCATTTCAATCAAATAATATCGCATACGATAAGTCCATGCCAAAGCATATATCCATCGTGCACTTGACCTTGCATTTCGTTTCGCATTACGAAAAGCAAAACCAGACCTAAACGGTCTCAGTTTACGAATACACATGTTAACAAGAATAATACATGTTATTCGTGCGCCAGCAGCATGATCGAAGAAGACCGACTGCGAACAGTTGAACATCGGAGAACTGCTGATCGCAGCGAAAATGGCGGACGCAGCGAGTGTCGCAAATTAACCGTATGATACGATTTGCACGTAGGGCAATGCACTGAAATTGGTTCGGTCATTGCTGCTGCAAATCGAGTAAACATATGAATCGCTTCTGCTGCACTTTTTGCAGAACCATTAAGCGATTATTGAAAATTGCGAATTAAGAATGACAGGCAATTAACCCCCAATTAGGCTACACGCGCTGGGTGGAAAAAATGCTCCATCTACAATTATGGACAATCGAAATGGTATATAAAGTGGCTGCAAGTGAGTTGTAAGTCGCTCAGTAATCGAAAGCAAGAAGACTGCGGCCATCCGCAAGTAGAGCGGGTCTTCTTGCCAGTAAATTACTTTAGGGCAATATAGTTACAAGTAACAAGTGTAACAAACCTTAGGGATCGACATTCCCGACGAATAAAATATCCGTTTAAGTGAAATAAAAGTGTTTGTATTTTTAAAACTTTCAATCGCACATTCACAACGGAGAGGAGCCTGTCGCCAAGGAGAAACGGCGCCGAGGAGACCAAAAAAGCCGGGCATAGTTAAGCCGCGCTGAATTACCAAGTAAGTTTCCGACTAACACCACATAAGTAGAAAACAACAATAGGCGTTTTAAAACCCGTGACACTTCCAATAACAAAATATTAATGATAGCATCTGGGGTTACGCTCAGGTGCTACATTTTAATAATTAACTAATAAATGTTAATATCTGGGGTTACGCTCAGGTATTGCATTGTAATAACTATTAATAATAACCAAAAACAAAAATAAACAAAAACTACCGTCTGATAATCAATTATTTAAATGTTTATATCGGAGGTCAAACTTCGATATAACAGTATCATAAGTTATCTGTATTGCTTATTGTAAAAATTATTTATGGTCAATAAATACAGAAATGTAAAAAAAAAAAAAAAAAAAACGGTGTTACTGCAAGGCGGCGTCTCCATAATATCGCCTTATTTAATAAGTGGACTGTATTTGTATTTTAAACTACAACCGTATTATCTTTATTTGGTTGATATTTATAATACTCTTTAATATGTTGCACGATCTCTTTCCTTAATTATCGCACCGCCAGGGCGGACTCTGCTCTGGATTACGGGCGATGTCGTCTTTCCCGGTGCTTGCGTTGTACTGGTTGTACTCCCCAACTGCCGCTCCATTTTTCTCTCTTTTGTCCCCGTTCCCTAGTTCGCATGCTCTCACAGGAAGAAAGAGAGAGACTGATATAAATTGCCGATCCTCAGTTCTCCAGTCGGCAGTCTTAGCTATAATTCTGAGTAGTAAACACTTCTCGATATTCCCAAAATATCCGAATACAAATAGGAGGTACTACAATTAGACCACAGGACAGGATGAAATATCTTGGGGTCATCTATACTCCAAAAATGAATTTCATCTAACATGTGACCCACATTCTTCAAAGGGGCCTCGGTCGGTCTAAGCAACTGCACAACATCTTGAAGTGGAGCAACAAAGTTGACACCAAAGTTAAGCTTCTCTGCTATAAGCAGCTAATCCGATCTGGAATATCGTACGCCTTTCCCATATGGTCCTGCTTATCTTCAGTCCAAATGGAAAGACTGCGAGTTTTCGTAAGAAAACTCTTCAGAAGACGCACCAACCACTACAGAAAGCCTGGCGGCCGCCACTACCTGAACTCTCACCTATACGAAGGTGACTCAATTATCCCTATCGACGAGTACTTGCTAGAATTAGCATTAGCGAGAACCCACTTGTACGGGAATTTTGCGTAATTGGCCCTTCTCTCTCTCTCAATCTCTTCGGATCAGACCACCACAATTTCTTCTTCAGTACAAAACTGAAGAAAGCTCCCTTCCCAACAACATTCTCCTCTATAATAAAGGATTCCTGGACCCATCCCATAGGGTCTACTGCTTGTTATATAATTAAACTTCAATTAAATATCCCTCCCCCTTTGAATCAATGATTTCTCGTCATTAACGTCTCGTGCCTTCACGCACATATCATTCCCGTATCCTTCCCTTCCCTACAAAGTACGAATTGCCTATTCCCTTTACAATAGAATCTAATTTAAATAAACGTAAAACCCATTTAAAACCCCATTCACATTACAATAGTCATCTTCTTTGTATTAGCCATAGTCGACCCCTATTAGCCAATAGCCAATTGTGCCGCTTCCTAGAAATAACTCGTGGAAGTGGAACAAAAAAGGATATGTGCCGTGAAGCCACGAGATAGTCCTTCTTGTGGATTAAGCAATCAAAGCGTGCGGTTGTGTTTGCGAAATAGTGTCGATTATAACGTTTGATATTGAGATTTTTATCTTTGGTGTTCTAAAATAAGAGATTAAATCAAATAGTATAATATAGCTAAAAGATCTAAATCAAATTATGAAATAGCGTCGATTATAATGTTTGGTATTGAGATTTTTATCCTTGGTGTTCTAAAATAAGAGATTAAATCAAATAGTATAATGAATAGCTAAAAGAAATACATCAAATTACGAAATAGTGTCGATTATAGTGTTTGGTATTGAGCTTTTCTATCCTTGGTGTTCTGCGAAAGACGTATAATAAATCGGGTGTGTACTAGGCGTTGACGCGATGTTCACACTTATTAAGAATCAGAAGTAACCATAAAGGACATCCCCGTACAGCAGTTCCAACATCAACTGAAGGAGATCCGGGGTAAGTTCTGTGAGAACAAAATTATATTCAATTGTTGTAGAAACATAATACAACATGCTGACACACTACAAACACGCACGCACACACACACGCCGACCAAAGCGCAGATTATCAGACGCCAAAGACGTGATCTGCGTTTACTACCGCACTCAAGACCTGCCGGTCTTGTACGATTTCTTTCCCACCATCTACATAGAATGTACAATATGACAAGTAATGTACCTAGTGAATAAGAATCAACTAATTTACCGTCGAAATTAACTTTTGAGGAATTTTAAATAAAGAAAGCATTTATCACTAGCCATCAAAACTAGTGTTTCACTTGTTGGACAGTTAAGCTGAGCAGGCAGTTCCGGAGTCTAATGTGCAGCGCGGCGATTCTAGTGAACATGTGAACAATTTTTGACTGAACGTGTGGATTAGGTAACTCGTTAGGAAGCTTAGTGAACCCTGCCAATGCCGGCACACAATTAAGTGAAATTCCTACACCCCCCCCCCCCCCTTTTCTTTTTCAGATATCTCGAGACCGAGCCCAACATCCTCACGGGTGTGGGTGATTCTGGTTATAGCAAGATGACCAGAAGCCAGAGACAAGATGAAGGACACATCTGTCCTTGTCTCGCCAAGGTCGGCCCTCTCGCCACCCATTTTTTTTTCGCAGTCGTGTGCTGCTCCGTCCTCGTCTTCGTATGTTACGTCGCCGCAGTGAAAGGCACTTCAACCTGTTGAGGTGACGCTTTCGTGGGAACCAAAACGATAATCCAGCAGGTCGGTCTTCGCAGTACTCCAAATGTTGTCCTCACATCCCGGATCCTGATTCTGCCATCTGGTCCCGGATACACGGTTTGGACCTCCCCTCGAGGCCAAGTGTTTCGTGGTAGTGACGCATCCACCACCAGGACAACTCCGACCTGTGGGTCCGCAAGGGGTCGTCCGGAAATCCTCTTCGGCATCAAAGTAGGTAGATATTCCTTGATCCACCTATTCCAAAAATGATCCACCAACCACTGGGCAGTCCTCCAGTTCGTTTTCCCCACGAACCTGCAGTCATTGAATTCGCCAGACAATGTTGCTTGTAGTTCCAGTCCCGGCATTGAGACTGGTTTCGTTGGTGCCACTCGCGCTTTACCAGCTATCGGAGTAACCCTCACTCTTCCATCGTTGTCTATAGTTCTCCAATAGACTACCGCTCCATATGCCCCTTCGCTCGCGTCGCTGAAGGTGTGAAGTTCACCATTCTTCCGGCTCCACGATAAGCATCGAGGAATCTTTAATTCTATGAGGAGAGATACCTCTCGCAAATACTTCGTCCAAGCCACCTCCTGTTCTTCTGGGATCTTGTCATCCCATCCAATGCCAGAGCGCCAGAAGTCTTGTATCACCTTCTTTCCTTGTATAAAGACTGGTACCGCGAGTCCCAAGGGTCGAACGAGGACATTACCACACTAGTACCCTCCTTCTTGGTAGGAGTCCTTTTTCCACTAAGTATGTCCGGAGGACTGTTCCAAAACCCCACACTGAAGGTCATTGTGTCTTCCTTTGTTAACCACCTGAGTCCAAGGGTTTTCCCCTCTTTTGTTAAATCCAGGATTTCTCCCCCCTCCCTCTGTTGAAGTCCCTGGAGTATCTCTGGACTGTTACTAGCCCAGCCTCTTAGGTGAAAACCTGCCCTTTCATGGATTTTATGTACGGTCTTCATCAGCTCCCTAGCATTCTCTACTGTCTCGAAACTCTGTAAATAATCATCCATGGAATGGTTCTAGTGCACATCCCGCACTGCGGCTGTCTGATGTTCCCCGAATTCCTCGGCGTTTTTGTTTATCACGTAAATAGCTGTTGATGGTGATGACGTAACCCAAAATACCACTGAAGTCATGCGATATTCCTCTGGCTTTCCCTTACTACTGCCCCCGTGCCTCAGGAACCTTTGATTGTCATGATCGCCTCTCGCATTTGAATTCGAAGAAACGTTTCTTTAATATCGGCCACCACCGCAACCGGGTTTTCTCTGAATGTGACCAAGACCCCGAAGAGCGATTAAAGGAAATCCGGCCCCGGTAATAGGACGTCATTCAAACTTTTCCCACTGAATCTTTCAGCTGCGTCACAAACTATACGCGGCTTATTCTTAGTGGGGTGTATCGCGGCGAAGTGGGAAAGATAAAAGGTTCCTCCCGGAACAGAGCCAACTCTGCGTATCCGTTATCCAACAATTATCATTATTCTTTATTTGTTCTGTGTATATTCTTCTCAGTTCTTCATCCTTGTCGAGTTTCTTTTCCGTATTCACAAGTCGTTGGGAAGCTTGATCGTAATTGTTAGGCAGAACTTCGTCTTCACCCTTCCACAGCAGCCCAGTTTCTAATCTATCGCATGGCAATCGTCTTGTAGTTTTTTTTTCCAATACTTCCAACGCCCCTCTGTCTGCGTCATTAATCCACTCCGACGGCCTCGATTTCGAAATGATGACGGACTAATGCTTCAGTCTCGTGATCTACCATCCTGCTATGGTTCACAAATTTCACTGGCACATTGTCTCTACCTTCGCACCCATGAAGCACTCATCCTAAACTGTTGAGCGAGGCGACTGGTGCGGCGATTCTGTCCTTCCTCAGATGTCGCCGAAAGTCAAATTATACAATTGTTATGTTATGTTTAGCTTAGAGCGTCTGCGAAGGACCAGTAAGTTATAATATAAGATAATTAAGCTAGAATTTAAGCATTTTTTGTCTAGCATGTAATTTAGAAACTTAGAAGATAAAAAGAAAATAAAAAAAAATGTTTTAAAAATGGAAAATATACGACTCTTTTAATTATTAAATTTACCACCGAATACAAGACTAATTGACTTCATCTTCGATAAGGAAAAGTGAGCTACTCCCTTCATTGTACTTTAATCAAATCCGCCCGTTTTCATCAGAGGTTGACCAAAGACTTGAAACATCCGTCGTGGACGATGGTTAGGGAGAGACGGTTGTAAGTATAAAAATTAAAGCGCGACCAGTTCACCAGCCACTATTTTTATGTTATTGTTAATGAAAACAATAAGCGTGGTCGGAGGTTGTTCTTATCGTCCGTTTCGGACGACGTTTGTGATGAGACTCCTTTTTCTTACATTATAATTAAAACGCCACATCTTATCACGACAAGGGTTAAATTGCAACTCTTACTTTAATTTAAATGACCTTGATGGATAGATAATCTGTTTTGTTTCAATCAGAGCACACACACTGATGCATGCTTCGCAGTACATTTGTTGTTTATTTAACATTTGGAAAATATGTACGTATTGGGATCTTGATTTATCGCCTACAGTTGTGCGGATGTGCGTAACATGATCCTTACGAAACTTACATATATTTACACATTATGTATATTTATATTTCTTTTTGTGCCGTCTTAGAGTTTTTTCAGATGTGATATCTGACTTCTGGTGCAAGACTAATAATCTTGCCCGGAAAAACAAATTATTATGGACAATTTAACAAGTCTCGGATATGGACCGAATACCGGTGGAGAGACTTGGTATATAAGGCTAAAACCGGATCCCGGTTGTAGTGCCGATGATGATGATGATATCTGCGTTCTATGATTTCTCTGCATATACATTTCAGATTGTATGTATTTTTACATATTTTTGGTGTACTGATTAACTTGCTCCTCGGGGATCGATTCCCCGTCGGGGAGCCTCTGGCGCGTTTAATCAATAGGATAATAGAATAGAAATTAACACGAACTTTTGGGATGCCTCAGGAGTACGTATTTGGGGGTGGCAGGTTTTGAGTGTAACACTAGAACGAGTATTGAAGAACCTTACATTTTCACTGCCGATGTCCTGATATATCAAGTGCTCTTACATACACAAGTAAAGGCTATTTAAAATGGAATCTGGGACGACGCTAGTTAATATTGACTTTGCTATTCAAGTTACTTCAAATCTATTCTATTAAATTCTCGAAATCATAGAAGGGTGATGTTCAAGTTTTGAAATCACGCCAGGTGGGGTAGGTCATCAAAAAATACCTACAATTGGCCTAACTTGGTCGTAGAAAGCGACTAAAGGTCGAGTGTCAATATGTGGTTGAGTATCAACACATGGGTGTCTGTTTCACGCTTACGAAAGACACGTTTATTTGTTTTGGTTCACTTTCACTAAATGGGTTATGATAAAAATAGGCAAACAATGAACTAGTGATGATTATTTGATAAACTAGCCCACTCACTTTGTCGTTCCATTTCCATTTTTAAACATTTTTTTATTTTTTTTCTATATTCTTAGTTTCTAAATTAAAGGCTAGACAAAAAATGCTTAAATTCTAGCTTAAATAGCTTATATAATAACTTACTGGTCCTTCGCAGACGCTCTAAGCTAAACATTACTTAATATTTGTATAATTTGCCTTTCGGCGACAGAAGTTTGTGGCAATACTTATAATTATTTGAAAGGCAAAGAAAAATTTGAAAAACTTTGTCAATTTTTTTTGTTTTTTTTTTTCTTAAAATTTAACTTACTTAACTTACCTAAACTTATCTACTTATTTTTTTTTTTTTTTTTTTTTTTTTTTTTTTTTTTTAAATGTAAAATCACTTAGCTTAACTTAACTTAAATCTTATACTACCCTAATTCTAGAAAAGCTGAGTCTATGTAAGCTAGCTGATGATAGTGTGATTCTATACCGACTTTGGTATCCAGGTCTTTATATGCCATTCAACCACCAGAACTGTTGACGCTGTCTAATACTATCGTCCCGGTCTCTGTGGGAGATAGCCCTACTGAAGCGCAGGAGCTCTTCTTCGGTGCGCGTTACTTCCCGGTCGTAGCACAATCGCCCGTCTACGGATGATCTACTTACATGATAGATCAGCGGAATTCCGGATCTATCCTGTATAAGCCCTTTCATGTCCAAATCAAGGAACGCCTCTGCTGGAACAAAACCGTTGCGACGCACGTTCTCATAGTACAGGGTATTTGGATAATAAGCCCCAAAAATTAGGTCATTGGATGAGCTTATTGCTCTCCCAATATGTCCTCTGATTAATTTAATCATAAAATTATCCACCCTTTTTGTATTCCGATTCCGGTGTTCGATATAATCTGAGACAGGTTCTCAGACACTTCCTTTCGAACACCCGAATATTTTCCATCAAATTTGGACCTATGTTGAACCATACTGGACAGCCATATATGAGCATTGGCCTGATTAGCGTCATGTAGCATATGACTTTTACCCTGCTGTCAAGTTGGCTACTGTGAAATAGCCTCCTTGTCATAGCAAACGTTTTTCTAGGATATTTTATTTATTTGTGGGAACATATTCGGGTTACGAGTATTAGTTTTTATAGCTCGAATTCTGTTGTTCCAATACAAATTTGTTGCTAATCTATAATTAGCTTTAAGTAATTGTTGGAGGTTTTTTAATCGGGATTTCAATGATATTATCTCCTGGTCATGTCTGTCTGTAAATTGTCTGTGTAATTGTTTTAGTTTCGATAGCAGTCTACTCTTTTTCTTGTGGAGTGCGTTTATTGTTGCGTTTCTGTACATGTTAATGTGATCTGTAACTGTTGTTTTGGGCATTGTTTTGTCCATTGTTCGTTTTACGGGTTCGTCCATTTGTTGAATGTATTTGTCGACTTCGTCATTTGTCAGGTTTCTGTTTACTGGCAGACTAAAGTCATTCGAACGAAGTTCTCTTGTTAATGATCTGGTGAACCGCGGCCATCACATTGCCCCGTAGTTATAGGGTTGCGGGATCACAAATTCCTCCAGATCTGCGAGCTCGTTCGGAAGCTCTATTACTGCCGTGAATGCACAGTGGTCACTGTCGTATTCAATTGTCCGTAAACAGTTTGTGTTTCGTCTGTTGATGTTAAGTAATCTCAGTCGTGAGTCGATTAGCAAGATATCTAAGAACGATCTACCTCTAGGGAAAGATGGATATTCGGTAGCTAGCAGGTCAGTTCTATATTCAATATGAAACTGATCTAACCAACCAACCAACTGATTTCCTCTGGTATTAGATATATAATTTCCCCAATTTCTATGCTTGGTGTTCATATCTCCCACTAGGATAAAGTAGTTTTTGCCCAGGTGCAATTGTAAGCATCGGAAGAGTGTCTCGAGCTCCGCTATAAATAGGTTATGTTGGTGCTCCTCGGGTGCGTAGACCGCAATCGCATACAAACCCCTTCCTTGCTGAAGGGGTATGCGGACGATACAGGCTTCCAGCACCCGGAACCTGCGCACTTCTCCACTATATATTACTTTATGATTGATCCCTTTTCTAATAAAGATTGCGACACGCCCCCTTGAGAGGAGTTAGGTCAATCTCTTCGTATAATATCGTAGTTTTTATGTCCTATCTTATGTCTCTGGTTTAACTTTGTTTCCCCCGCCAGAAGTACATCAGGTTGTTCCTCTTGCAACAGGTTAAAAAGATTGGCTCTTCTCTCAGTTCTTATTAGTGAATTTACATTCACGACAAGAGCTTTTATTGATGTTGTGGTTAGAGGGTTTATATCGACTTGTTATTTAGACTGGGCAAATGCGAGTAGATCTCGTTTATTTGACTTTGTAGCTGTGTCATCTGTCTCTGCAGATTGAGCAGGATTGCGAACACGTGTGCTTGCGGTGTTGTTTCAGTCTGTGTGGGAGTATTTGTGGCTACCTGTGATGTAGCCTGGTTTGGTGTTCTCCCACCCGACGCAACTTGTGCGTACGACTGCTGTGATGTTACGGGTGCTGTTGTTATACGAGCTGGCTCTGTGTTTTTTTGCCGATTCACTTCTTGCCATTATTTCTCGGAATTTAGGACAACCTCGATAATTAGCGGGATGTCCCTCATTCCGACACACTGCGCACTTTAGAAGTGCTTTGTCTTCTACCCTTTCTTTTCCCAAAGGGCATTCTTCTGCCTTGTGGCCTTTTCCGCATTTTACGCAACGGTGCTGCATTTCACAATTAGCCGCCGCGTGACCAAACCTTTGGCAACGGACACATTGCAGGATGTCTCTGCCTTTTTTTAATTTGTCCCATGTGACCATTTGATGATCCAAGACTGTAATTTTTCTTACACCACCAATTCTACTGCTGGGTGTTAACTGAACCAACAAGAAGGATAGCTTGCGGTTTTCCCTTCTTGCCTTGGGTGTGGTGAATGGTTTTACCGCGGTAAACTCGAGATCTTCGTGCTTCAGGTTTTGAAGCATTTCGAACAGAGCTTCTGGTTCCATTTCAGGGTCGACACCCTTTAATAGAACCGTTACGCTCTTCGTTTGTTTCGGCGTGAACGGATAAAATTCCGCGGTGGCTCGTTTTAAGACCTCTCTAATTTTGTCGTGGTCTGCCACCGTATATGTTTGAATGGCATGCCTGTTACCCGTCAGTCTTTTAACTGCAAAATTGTTTCCTATGGCTAGCTTACAAAGACTTACCAATTCCTTACAGTCAACATCTATGGTGTTGATTGGTTGCATCTTTATTTTTCCGCTGTTATTGTTGCTTTGCTGCTGCTGTGTTGCTTGCTGTTTCGTTGATCGCTTTTGTGTTGGTAGTTGCTGTTGATGTTGCTGTTGATGCTACTGATGTTGAAGTTGATGTTGCTGTTGATGGTGAAATTGATGCTGTTGGCCGACTTTTGGCTTTGGCTTTTGTAGTTGTTGCGGGTTTTGTTCTTGTTCGAGCGCCGATATTTTTTTTTCTTTCGGCGTCTCTCTTGTAATCGGGCTCTTGCCATCGCAGGTTTCGCCTCCAATTCACTTATCTCTTCCTCTTCATCCTCAGACTGTGAGGATGCAAGAGAAGCGAATGAATTCTTTACCCCATATATGTTAAAGTTGGGGGGGGGGGGGGGGCGCTCACTGTCCTCCTCCAAGTGTTGATGTATTTTCTCCATTGTCAATTTCGCGGCTTTACTTCGCATCACAATGGAGTTTTTCGGAGCACCTTTTCGTTTTCCTGTTGTCGCGTTTTAATCGTTCTCCGGTTCATTCTGGTTCTTTCCAGTTTGTTTTCATTAAAAAAAAAACAAAGGCGACGAACCACTTATGATAAGGTGTGTATGAGGTTATCTTCTATTGTAATGGGCTTTGTTGGAGTACGTACTAGGTTATATTTCTCTTTGTAAAGGCCAACAGATGTACATAATTAAGGCATTACGACACTCACTCTTTCTATCCTTATTTTTCTCACTTTTTCTAACTACTCTCACTATCCCTTCTATACTTTTATGTCCACTTTGTATCGCATGATGGTCTGAAGGATTTATGTATTATCATTATGGGATAGTACATTACAGGACGTTTGAGCTTTGGGACTCAAAATCCTTCTAGGCATAACTATTGAAGTTGACGCTACCTCCATTCAGTCGGCTCTGTCACCCCTGTCCTTATTTCCCTCATACGTTCGGTGCATGTCGTCTTTATTGTAAAGAGATTAATATTTTAATATGGTGCCATCAAAGTTATAAGAAAAAATTAGCAAAAATATTCTGACTTGGTATTTTAACAAAAAACGGTTAAAATGGTTATTACGTAGATTGTTAAAATCGATACCATGCTTTGAATGTTAGCTATTGGCAAATAATAAAGTGATAATTTTCGAATTCTTTGACTAGCATGCAATGAAATAAGAGCCGAACTTAAATATTAATCCAGAACCACAAACAATTTCAAATGAGGCCATTACAATAGCGCTCGTTGCTTGGAAAAGTTCTATGGAATATTCACCATAATGAAATTAAGAAGTATAAGTCAACGGGCACAGAAGTTACGCGTACAGCAAAATCCTCTTGTCGATGTAATATTATTAAATACTGAAATCAGATCCGGAATTGATGTAAATTCATGGTGGTCTTTCAGTGGACTATATATAAATAAATAATAAAATTAAAAGTGAATCACATTTAACGCAAAATATATTTTGCAATCCCTATCCGCCACTTTACAAAATTGTTCAAAAGAGTCCTTGAGCTGCAAAGAGATCTCATTTGCGGAAGCTAATCCTGGTGCATCCCAAGAAAGTACCCGACTAAATTAATAACAAAGTACTGTAAGTTTTATAGCGCAGCTTTCTTTTGACCCCTTGCTCAGAAAGGAACACACAAAAAAATAAATAAATAATAATAGTAATAATAGTACCAAGAGAACGAAGGATGCCTTAACATAATTTTGCAGCGGCTCTTCAACGAAGGCCGTATGAAGACAACAAGGATACAGCTTAAATGTTTCTGTGCCATGCAACCCAGTCAACCATCCGGCGAACCCTAGTCCTGTGCATAGGGGAAAACTTTTTTAATTTCGAACCTCAACGCTGGCAAGATTCATTTTTTATGCCGTTGCCCTACTTCATGGCAACTCGTGGCTTTTGAAGTGGCAAAGTTGACATGTTAATTGGAAAATTTGTGGGCGACGAAGTCTTATCCCAAAAAGGAGAGATAGACAGCAACTAATAAAAAACTTAAAAGATTAAGTTGAAAACAAATAAGAAGGAAGATGAGATCCCTTTAAAAGGGACGGTTATCAAACTGCGGCGCGATTTTCTCCAGTGAAAGCCAATGTCGAATGTTTGCTATCCGTCCTAAGCCGCACAACCCGACAGAAAATGAACAACAAAAAGGATAATGGCCTCGAAAATTTCATTTCTTAGCTAAAGTCGTATTAATTGAAAATTCTTTAAAACCTTCCCCACCATGAATGTGTGGTAAGAAGAGCACACATGCAAAGGGTATCGACTTTCATCTCTGCATTCGGCATTCTGAACTCATGGACCATTCGGTCTACGGAAATAGATCTTCATACAGCTTATCGGCTGAAGGACGAATGTGCATTCTGCGGTTGCAATCGGTACCCAATTCCATTAGTATGCTTAGTGCTTAGTTCTAATCGCATTATTCAGATTGTAAATGAACTTTGGCTTCGCTGGCGATGATGGACTTACGTTGCATGCGGCCGTTTCAATTATTCGACGAGAGTTTCTAACAGGTTCTCAGGTCTTCTTGTTTTGTGGAAATGTACTCTCTGTTTACTTTTGGACTCTGTGTGACAGTAGTTGGAATATAAAGATCCAATGCAAACAGAAGTAAAAAACAATTTAAATAAAATATTAATAAAAAGCAACAACAAAAAAAAAGACATGGGGAAAGAGAAACGCTTGTAACGACAAAGGTTTACGAGTAACCTGTTCGTTTCAAATATCGAGGAAAACTCCAAAGGGGACATGTTATATTGACACTGGTACATGAGACAACATCAGACACCTGTATGTCTCAGTGATGTCAACGAAAAGTTACAATGGAACATAACTCACAGCTGACGCCAACTTTTTGAATTTGATGACATCCCTCTGACAGTCAAATCCCTTCCTAGGGATCCGCCTTCGATATTTAATTTCTCGAAAAGGCAAAACCCGACAGACAAGAAAATAAAAGAGCTTGTTTAAATTCAGGATAATCTGACGGACGGGTGACGAGTTTCTCTTTACACCGTTACACTGGATAACTGATATTAGAAACAAGGGCGATACAATCTTTTGTGTATGTGCTTTTCTGATGATTTTCGTCGTGTGCTCGACGGTGAAATGTATTAGCAGCTGCTATAAAAGCTATAAAAGTCAGTTAAAAGGGCATTTAAAGGATAATCCTGTATAACCTCTTTCCGATTTACGTGTTTTTCAACAACTTTACGCTACTTTGATTTCGAATTTCTTGTGTATACGTAAAAATCGTCGTGATAGACTTTACTTGTAAGATATTTCTTCCGCGGTTTTCTTGAGAGTAGTACCGATTCTCAGGCAGAGATCTGCCACCGTTTACTAAAAATCGAATAAAAGAAGCAATGCAGTTTGAAAGAAAAGTGTGAAAAAATCGAAGCAGTATTCTAATTTTTTGCCTTAACAAATATTTACTTATTGTTTTTTGGGCTAAATTCTGCCAAATTATCTCATAGGGTAAATAAGCGAAACACAACAATATTTATTAAGTTCCGTAAAGCGGCATTTTACGTAATCTTAATTTTGAACCGCGATTAATCATGCCGATTGCTCTATACGGATGCGAAACGTGGCTTCTCACAAAACGGGAAGAAAACAAATTCCTCGTATTTGAGAATAAAGTTTTAAGGGGTATCTTTGGAGGTAATTATGACGAGGAGGCAGGACAATGGAGGAAACTCCACAACCACGAATTGGAAGGGTTATACCACAAACCTACAATAGTGAGACTAATCAGGTTGCGAAAATTAAGATGGGCCGGACATGTACCGCGAATGGGCAACGATAGGATCGTGCGTAGAATTCTTGACGGTAGACCAACGGGAAAGCGACCAACAGGACGGCCGTGACAGAGATGGGAGGACAATGTTAGTTTTGAGTTTGAAGAGGTCGGATCTGGTCAAACGTGGAAGAAGAGCGCACAGGATAGGGAACGATGGCGGAGTCGAGTCGGTGAGGTCATGAACTTCCGGGTTCCTAGAGGCCAATAAATGGTAATAGATTATTTCAAAAGTGTTCTGGCTCTTAACTATCGAATCTCCCTCGAACGCAAACTAGAAACAACGATACCCCAATTTGGTTTTAGAATTTTGTTTTTGAAAAGCTCTGACAATTTCTTAGGAGATGATTCGCAAGAATATTAGGAATTGACCGAAACAAAATCAAGAAAAATAGATGAGTCCTTAGACAAACGCCGTATGTAGATAATGGGTCTACGTTGAAAGTATTCTTTGATAAGAGAAGTCATTAATGTTCTTTGGAATTTCTGAACCCTGCTCAGATGGGTATTCTTCGTTAGTATATCTTGTCTAGATTGAAGTGTTGGATGAGTTCATCATTCCCTCATCCTTCACCGCAAAATCGGAGGGGTTTGATAGAGCTTGCTCAAACGAGTATGAGAATCGTAACGTGTTCTCATAAATATACATATATATTGAGTCTTTGGTGTTGTGTGGCGAATATTGTACACTATAAAGTATATTAGGCGGATAGGAGCGAACATACAGTGCAAAGGCCAGGACGATCCTTGTCCCTGTTCAATCCAAATCGACATATAGTCTTTACGTGACACCCCTGGATAGCTACTTTGGGACCCAGCAAGTAGTGAACCAATGCATTCAGCGACACTCTGCGGAAGGTTGGCGCAAGGATAATAATCTTGTGGGGGTTCTCTATATTACATGGAGAACCAACCCACAATTCTAACCTAAATTCGACCGCTAACCCCAATCCCAATTCCTACTGTCGGCTATTTCACCCGCAATAGATAAATCCCTAAAAGAAGACCGACCGGAAGTCATTAATCTATCCGGTTAATGCACAATTGCATTCAGTGTTTTCTTGCCATACTGCTATTGCATTAACACATGAGATTTCCACTGGAAATTTCAAATTCATTTTGGTTAGCAACAACCAAGACCAGACCAAACAACGCGGTTACATAATCATGCAACGGCTGGGGAAATTCCAAATTCTTCGAATTTGGTTCACACGTTAATATTTCCCTAGCCGATTAAGCGTCACTTATGACTTCCCCCAGGCCATCCATTCGTTTGGGACCAACGATCTCTTTTCGCAGGTGAATAGCACCAGCTACATTTTCCTCTCCTCCATAATTCTGTCTCCCTACAGTTCAATGCATTTCGAGATCACCACAGACATCGCACTGGGTCAGTGGAACACTTTGGAGACTGCATAAATACACACACACTAAGCCAGATCAACCCTGGGTTATTGTGCTTTCCTTTTGATTCCTTCATCCTTTCTACGCCCAAGACGTCGAATGTATACGCAAGTACTTATCCACCTCGATGAGCGTCGAGAATTGAAGTTAACACAGGAGAGCGCGATTACCATTGGCTGATCGTTGTGCAAAGGGAAAATCCCATCATCATCTCTAATTGAGCCAGCCGCTTGTCGTTCATCATCACGGGCAGTTACGCCGCCGCGCGAAATTTAAATTAAATATTTTCTGCTTACAGTCACTATCCAACCACTACCGCCGGAGGTCACGCCGCCGCGATTTGTGAATTCAATCGCGAGTTAAAACTTAATAATGAAGAATTTCATAGTGCACTAGCTAAATCGGAACGCGAAATTTGCTATTTAAATTCGTTGCTTATAGAACAACTAGAAAAATATTCTCGGCTGAAGAATCGTATTGTTGCTGAACTATCAAAAGTTACAAGTGTATAAACATAGGCTAAACCAAATTAAATAATGAGCAAAAAAAATAAAGAACATAAAAACAACAAATAAAAAGTGTTTTCTATTTCTTTCGGTAGAACAATTGTTGAGTGTGAAGTGAATCCGTGCCCATGTTCGGCATCATACTTCTACCCCCACAATCTCACTATACAGAGCTCGAACTACACACAAGTTAGTCCATGCCCTGTCCGAATACAAGACTGACATAACAGGATTACCGGAAATACGATGGGCGGCGAGTGGTGTTATTCAAAGAAACGAGTATGATATTTATTATAGCTTTCTAGTCAGCCAAAAACTGAAGCCTGCCATTATCGGCTTTAATGCAATAAACGAAAGGCTATGCACTCTTCGCGTGCGAGGCAAGTTTAAGAACATAAGCCCCATTAACGAGCACGGACCTACAGATGAGGCCCCTGACGACGAAAAACAAGAATACTGCGAGAACGTCGAACGGTCTCTCAATGCCTGTCCAAGATACGATGTGGAACTCGTTCTTGGGGATTTGAATGCGAAAATAATTCGGGAGCCGGATTTCAGGCACTACACAGGTTCCCATAGTTTGCATTATAACACTTATGAAAATGGACGAGTCATCGAACTGGCAGCATGAAAGAACTTGGTCGTGGCGAGTACCAGGTTTCCCCGTAAAGATATCCACAAAGCCACCTGTGTATCACCTGATGGAGCCACTCGCAACCAAATTGACCACGTGTTGATAGATCACCGCCACTCTTCGAGCCTGACGATGGTACGAACGTACCAACGTCGACTCGGATCACTATCTTGTTGGTATAGTTTTTCGAGCTCGGATTGCCTTACGGAGACGTACTGTACCCGCTGATCAGGTTGGGATCAACACGGCTACCTTACGCAATGAGAACACCAGCAACACCTTTGGTCATGCGTTAAGACTTGCCCTGGGAGAGCTCGATGGAGAGAGATTAAGTCCTTGGCCCAGCATGCCGGGCGTAGAAGAGAAATAGACACGCCTTGAGACTGCTGTCATTAGTACTGCCAACTCCATCTTAGGCAGTAGTCGTAGAGATCGGAACGACTGGATTAATGATGAGTGCAAACTAGCGACTGAACGTAAGAATGCTGCATACCGGGCAATGCGACAGTCTCATAGGACGCGGGAACGCGAAGAGAAATACAAAGAGCTTAGATGATCTGGAAAAAGACTTCACAGACAAAAGAAAAGTGCCTGGGAAGAAAACCTTCTCTATGAAATAGAGAAAAGTAGACAACGAGCTCCGCACCATGCGCGGAAGTTCTACCAAATAATCCGCAGTATGACGTGGTACACACAACGCTGCACTTACTGCAGCGATAAAGAGGGTAATCTCATCACCGATCCTGAAGGCATTCTGGAGCGATGGGAAATGCACTTCAATGAATTGCTAAATGGTCAGCTCACAGAAGAATTGGAGGCTCCGCCAATACAATATCAAGACCAAATGCTGCCACCACCAAGCATTGAGGACACACTAAAAGCCTTACGACTGCTCAAAGTCAAATAAAGTCACAGGAGCTGATGACCTGCCAGCTGAGCTGTTCAAACAAGGAGGGACTGCGTTATATCACGCATTTCATGAGATCGTGGTACACGTAGGAGATGCCGTAGCCAATCGGAATAGTTTGCCTCATACATAAGAACAACTATAGGGGTATAACATTGCTGAGTACTACCTATAAGATACTCTCCTCTATCCTACAAGGCCAGATAGCCCATACGCTAAAGCCATTATTGGTCGATATCAGTGTGGTTTCCTCCCAGGCAAATCAGCAATTGATCAGATATTCACCCTTAGCCAGGCTATGGAAAAATGTCTGGAATTTTAGATTCCATTATATTGGGCTGTACCACATGATATGTCCTATTTTGACTCAATCGGTAATAGGAAGTTCTGGAATGAACGTCTGTGCCAGAACATTAAATTTTCTTCTTCTATAAAGGAAAGCGGCAAGTGTTTTTGACATTTAAGAATTTGAAGGTTCTTTACGAGTACAGTGTTTTTCCTTGAAATTGTTTACCATGCTGTCGGCACTTCAAATTCGAACCCTCTTCCTTTATGAATTTATAATGGGACACAACGCGTCATTCGCAATGAAAATCATTAATGACGCATTTGAGGGTGTAGCGCTAAACAAACGCACTATACGACGTTGGTTTGGAAAGTTCCGTTCGGCCTCGAAAATGAACCACCTGGGAAGCTGGAAACTTTAGTTGACGACGATGTTTTAAGAACAACGGTGGACGAAATCGGTGCGGGAGATTGCACAAAGCATGGTCGTATCCCCAATGAAAATAAGTCGATACCTTTCCCTCATAGAAAAGGTAAAGAAACTCGATAAGCGGGTACGCCATGAACGAGTCCCAAAAACTAAAGCGCCTGGAAATCTGCGCATTGCTTAGATTAAGAAACCAAACTGAACCGTTTTTGCACCGTTCTTGCAACCGTTTAAGTCCTGGGTAGTGGTTGGATGTAGATGAAAAACGAAAACACATTCTCAACCCCGATCTTCATCCAAAAAACGTTATGGTGACAATTTGGTGGATATCGAAAGAATCAATCCACTTTCATTTATTCAACCAGGAGAAACGATAAACGCTATCATATATTGTGAGGAAATCGACATGTTGCATGCCAAATTGATTGAAAAGCAACCTGACAATGCTAGACCCCATACCTCACAAGTAACGGTGCAAAAAATGTTGCAGTTGTGATTTGAAATTCTTCCGCATCCACCGTACTCACCTCACGTTTCCCCAACGGACTACTATCTTTTTCACAATCTAGATTTATTTTGCCGCCAGAGGTCTTCCGGAACCGAGCAGAGGTCATAAAAGCCTTTGAAGATTTCATTGCCTCAAAGAGTCATCACTTCTACGAAAAAGGAATATTTGACCGCTCTGTCGTAAAGTTTGCCATTTTTGAGGTTATACGCACTCAGAACGTTTTGACATACGAGCGCTATTTGTGTTGTTTACAGTAACTTAAAAGATTCATCTCGGCCCAAAAATGGAATTAAATCGTCAACATTTTCGTGCGATTATTTTTTACAACTTTCGGCGTGGATTAACTCAGCAACAGTGCATGGATGAACTTAATTCAATTTTTGGCGATGAAGCTCCATCAAGGACCAGTGTTTATCGATGGTATGGTGAATTCAATCGTGGTCGTAGTTCACTCCAAGATGAATTTCGTGAAGGTCGTCCAAAATCAGTTGTTGTTCCGAAAACCATTGATGCTGTGCGCGAACTGATATTGGAAGATCGTCATGTGACCTATCGTGAGATTGAGACAACCTTAGGCGTTAGTGGGACCAGCATACATTCAATATTGCATAAACATTTGACTGTCAAAAAAATTTGTTCGCGTTGGATCCCACACAATTTGTCAATCGCCCAAAAAAAGGCTCGTGTCAATTGGTCGAAAGAAATGTTCAAAAAATACGGTCGCGGTGCTTCGAAACACGTCTATGACATCGTGACAGGTGATGAATCGTGGATTTACGCGTATGAGCCCGAAAGTAAACAGCAGTCGACTGCCTGGGTGTTTCAAGATGAGCCAAATCCAACAAAAGTTGTTCGCGCACGAAGCACTTCCAAGCAAATGGTCGCCTGTTTTTTCGGAAAAAACTGGACATGTCGCAACCGTACCACTAGAACAACGCAGAACAGTCAATTCTGAGTGGTACACAACCATTTGTTTGCCAGTTGTCTTCCAAGAAATCAGGAAAACCAACCGCCGAAGACGGATCACTCTTCACCACGACAATGCGAGCTCTCACACATCGGCTGTGACAACTGCATTTTTGAGCACCCAAAACATCGATTTGATGGGTCATCCGCCGTATAGTCCTGACTTGGCACCGAATGACTTCTTTTTATTTCCGTACGTAAAAAACAAACTGAGAGGTCAACGTTTTTCGACACCTGAAGAAGCAGAATACATGTGTTGGAGATACCTCAATCAGAGTGGCAAAAGTGCTTCGACAATTAGTTCAAACGCATGCAAAAGTGTATAGATCTTCATGGGGAATGTTTTGAAAAACAATAAAGTGATTTTCGATGATCAATATTTGTTTTTGTTCTCTAATCCCGAAATATAAAAGGCAACCCTCGTATATATATATATATATATATATATATATATATACAGTGAGCGTCAAAAGAAAGTGTACAGCATTGAACTGCATTTTTACAACCCTGTTAAAACAAGGGGATTTGATCTTTTAGTAAAATACTTATGTTATTTTTTAAGGTAGTTTATTTTCAATGAATTGCCATATAAAACTTAACAGAAAATAATGAAGTAAAAATACGATAAAAAAATAGTTCAGTTTTTAAGCGTAAAAAAAAGTGTACAACTTGCCACACATACTGTGCAACTTTCCGCTTATCGGGAAAACAACCGTTAAATTTATTTTGTTTTCTTTACAACTCATAACTAATTGATTAAAAGTGTTATTGAGTTCATTTCCATCGAAAGTTGCTTGTTCGGTTGGTTTAAGTGTCAATAAAGACGAGGTTCCCAACTCCAGATGACGCCATATACCCCCAGACCATTACCGAACCGCCTCCGTGCTTAATTATTGAATTTAAAGTTTTTTGTTCAAATTCAGTTTTTTTTCGTTCTCCATATTTTTGGTGGTTTTATTGAACCAAAAATCTCAAATTCGCTCTCGTCACTAAAGAGAACATTTCCCCAGAAATGAGCGAGAGCGAATTTGAGATTTTTGGTTCAATAAAACCACCAAAAATATGGAGAACGAAAAAAACGGAATTTATATATATATATATATGTATATACATATATATATATATATATATATATATATATATATATATATATATATATATATATATATATTTTATATATATTCATATTCATACAGATATATTCATAGACTTTGAGGCCGCCTACGACAGCATAACCAGGGTATAACTATATAATGCCATGAGAGAGTTCGACATTCCAAACAAATTGATACGACTTTGCAGGTTGACCATGACCAACGTAACTAGTCAAGTAAAAATAGCGGGATTGCTGTCCAAACCAATAAACATATTTAATGGACTCCGACAGGAGGAGGGTCTGGCATGCCTCTTCTTCAACATGGCGTTGAAGAGAGCAATCCATGACTCTGGTGTTACACTTAGAGGGACCATTGTCACCAATTCCAGCCAGGTGCTTGCCTACGTAGATGCCATCGACATAATCGGTAGATCCGATACGGCTGTACAGAACCCCTTCACCCAGATCGAGCAGGCGTCACAAAAACTGGGACATTAATGAGGGGAAAACTAAGTACATGATGGCAACTTCTGCCAAGAGACGACCTAACGTTGGTCAAACTATAAGGGTAGCGGAGCACGAATTTGAAGTAGTGCAATCCTTTAACTACCTTGGGTCAATAGTATCAGCCGATGACAATATGGAAGAAGAAATACGCAAACGACTGATCAAATCCAACAAAGCCTACTATGGTATATCAAGGCTCTTTAAGTCCCGGAATTTATCCAGAACATCCAAGTTGCTAATCTACAAGACCATGGTCTTACCAGTATTCATGTATGGATCCGAAACCTGGGTGGTCAATAAAAGACACTCTGAACTCTTATCCGCGTTCGAAGGGAAGGTCTTAAGGAGAATTGTTGACCCCGTATATGTGGGAGGAGGATTCCGGAGACGCTACAACCATGAGTTATACGCAATCTACCTTGAAGCTAATGTTGTAAGAAAAATCGGAAAGGCCTTTGTGGCAGAATCTATGGAAGGCGACAGCGCGGCAGACCCTGTCTGCGATGGAGAGATGGCGTAGACCGAGACGCTGAGAGTCTGTAAGTGCCAAACTGGATGACATCGGCTCGAAATCGGGACCGGTGGAGAGATTTGTTATATTAGGTCAAGACCGGATCCCAGTTGTAGCGCCAATGATGATGATGGAATGCATTTAGATTCCTAACATATCTACATCATTCAGCAATCATGTTGCAAATTAATTTTTTCGTTGAGAGCCTGCTGGTCACAGAATGATCCAATTGTTTCTACAGTTTTCTCAAGTTTTTTGTGGAGCAGATGGGGCGAAATGAGGAAGTGGTTGTGTTACGGGGCTTCGTTCCCACATAGGTGGCAGATATTGTTATGTGGCACGTCTAACCCAGACGGGAGCAGTCGTGAGCTGCAGTTTATTGAGGGGTCACCCAAGGTGATATGTTTCCCGTTTGGATCCCCACCTTTTATAACTCCATCAAATAGTAGTGTCAAGTTATCCTTTTTATCAAAGTCTTCCCCAACATACTGCGTGTTTGTATTACTCGGTATATATAGCGAACCAATATAGTCTTAGAATAACCGTGGGCCGTCGATCTCACTTGAATTCAAATGTTGGGGATTGACAGATTCGTTTGGACTATTCCTCAGTTTCCTGATTATTGCCAATGAAAGAGATGGTATTGTGGCGGTTCCGCCAAACCCCGCGGTTCGTTTTCTTGAAAAAATCCCAATAACTGCTAAGCTTTCGCTAATGCAATCGCATTAGCATCTTAAATGCTCCACGCGTTAAAATAATCAAATTTAGATAACCTAAAAGTCCCTGGAAAATAAAACTTACCTTTCATGCATCTCTTCGCATACAATTCCTGTAAGTTTTCTTTCTTACCTTATCAGGAATCTCAAACTAATTCGGCACCTTCGGTGTCAAGTCTCCCTAGACGAATTCCTGCAAACAAAAGGATTTGAATTACATATAATGTAACCTTCACCAGGGGCCATAAACATTGCACTGTCTATTTTTCAGCTTCGCCATGTGTATGATAAATCTCTTAACGTACACATTGGCCGGCGACCCTTTTTCCCAGCAATAACATACCAGCAGCTGCATTCAATTAGCGCAATCTACGCTGAAGCCTATTTCCCTAACTCACACCATGAGTAAACAAAAGACCACTGTCCTTCATCAGGCATTCTGGCGATACGCAAATAATTCAATACCTACCCTTACTAGCGATGCCATAAACATCATTTCCCAGTAGCCTAGCTAAAACCAATTAGCACATTTCCACATTTCCACATCGTATCGTCGTCTCTTTGTTTAGCCGCGACGCACATGTTCCAACAGAGAAATCGTATCCTATGAATGCACTTTATGCCCTTTCTTTGTTCTAGGTTCGTTCTGACCCATGAAAGAACCATGCACACACACCATAGCACTGAAAGAGTGCATTTCCTACAGCGGCCCCACCCTTAAGAGAAACGTTTTTCTCTCTTTCCCCTTGTTTCTTAGCCTTAACCTAGGGTGGAATTCATGTCAGAGTTCCATTCTCGGTGAGTCCTATTACAACCACCGTTCGCGACGGTCGGTTCACTCCCGCTCTCTGCCGGCTGCGGAGATGCGTTTATACACGGGTCGTTTTGTGAAGTGCTGGTTGACTTGATAGCTCGTCTCACATTTAAAGCGATAGTGAAGACTAAAGTGTTCGGAATTAAATAAACTGCAAGCGAACTTTTCTTCTAATAATTGAATAAATTGACTGTCAAATATAAATGAAGAAACCTGTTCAACACGTAATCGAAAACAATAAAGATAAATTAATTAATAAGTCGTGTGTTTCATTTGACTCTTGTCCTGTGCTGTAGTTCCTGGGCGTGTTCCTGTGTTACATTTGCGGACATAGTGTTGTGGAGTCCCTTTTTGTGTTTCTTTTCTGTGTTGCATATCCTAGTGGTGCATTTTTCTTTCTTTTCTGGTAAACGGTTAGTGGCGGAGCTTTCCTTATTTCGGTGACAATTGCTGCGGCAGACCTCTTCGTCAAGTGGTGGGTCGGTAGTAGAACTCGCGTCCATGCTGGCGCCACGACTACTTACCCCACAGTATGCATTCAGAATAAGTTTGTGTCGGTCTTTTAGGTATGTTTCCTGAAAGGAGATGACCACTGAATTTATTTTCGGAGGGGCTCAAGATCTATTCTCCTTGAGTGATCCCTAAGAGACGGAACGTTAAAAAATAATCTGATATTCAATTCTGTGATATTTATCGCGAAGCTAGCCAACATTTAAATCTTTTTCACACTTAGCTAGCTGATGCATCAGCACGCACTGAAATTGAAATTTAACACCAATATGTCTGTTACAATTACAACATAATGAATGTGCTGGACGTTTCGCAAAACAATTACTGAATAGTGGGACTGGCGATTAGATGAATCCCAAAATGTATCACATTGTCAACAAACTTCTGTGCAATTACAAATGAATTGATACACAAAATCTTCCCAAATGTAGCACTGCATTTCAATCATCAATGGTTTAGTACAAATGCTATATTAGCAGTCAAAATAACGATGTCAATAACATCAATTCCACCATTCAAAACGAAATACCGGGCGAAGCGAGAACGTATAGGTAATATCGATACTGTCATGTAATGCATCAATAAGGATTCCATAGTTATCCAAATGGATTCTTAAACTCAAGGGGGTGCGTTTTAACATTAAAAAATGGCGTGCCCCTTATTCTTCTCCAAACTATCAATCTGCCAGGACTTTGTATAAGTGTCAGCCTTTCTGTAAAAAAATATGATGAACAATACTATCGAAGCTACAATTTGAAATAGAAATTTAAGGGAGGCAGTGTGGTGTTGGATATTCCAATTATTCCAAAAGATAGATCATTCCAATTTAAACGTTTGCAGCTAGCGGTGCGTCTCACATTTTAAATACCCATCAACAAAGCACAGAGAATATCATTACATGTGTGTGGGCTACATTTGAAAAACATATGCTTTTCACACCTTCTGATTTATTTGCATACGTGTGGGGTGAAAGTATTGTGCACCGGCGTATGGTGCTGATTCACTTCTCAACCCCATCACAAATACCGCTGAATACAAAAACACAAACACCAAGGGAACAACAATGAAGAAAACACACACAGGAACTGCAGCATGGGAAATTAAATACTTGTTTGGATTTGTATAAAAGGTTCCTTTTTTATTTTTAATGTCGGATATTGAGGTCGGGAAAACAACTTAAACTTTAAACGTACACGTATTGCTGACTTAAGGTCTTTGTTATTACTTGGGGATAGTTTTGACACAAACTAAAATAACGGCAGGCACCTCGAGGGATAAACATCACGCGACTTTGGATTATTGCATCCCCGCACGCCACGGGGAGCGGGAAAAAAACCTACCGTTGGAATAAGACTCAACGATAAGCGGCTCGTGCAGAGCCGACTCGGTAATGGGGTGAGTTTCCCCGAGGGAGAAAGTGTTCCTCTCCACTAAGGATACTTTTACCTACCACAAGAGAGAGGTAAGGTCTCTCTTCGTGGAACAGAAAACCAGATCTCGTAATGGAGATCATGGTAGTATGTGTGCACGGGTGATCGTGAGGATCATAATATTCAACACACACGCGAAGGCGATGGATGAACGAAGCAGACAGGCGGTAAGGACAAAGGGACCGTGAAGATCGTTGGTAGTACACATGTATGTGTGCACATGGGTTCTTTCATGGGACAAACCATGAGAACGAACCTGAAGCGACGAAAAGGGCATAGGGTGTATCCATGAGATGTGAGTTCGGTAAAGCAAACAAACCGAATCTCCTTGGATGATAATTGGTTTTCTATTTGTTCATGCCGCTGCTGATGAGAAGCAGATCCCGAAATATGAGAAGACAAAGGGAACGCATGGGTATTATCGTCTTAGTAGGTGCCGGCCCGACACAGGTTCACCAAGACGTCCCAAACTCCGTAACCGTTCGTCGAATTGTGTATAAGCTTGATCACTGATGTCTTGCCGATCAGGAAAAAAAACCATCGGGTCACCTTCGTCCAATGTCTTTATTCTTTTATTGTATGGGTAACTATCTTAACCTCGTACAAAAGGTATTGTGAATTCAAAACAAAACTTATTTTACGTCGAACATAGGTACTTTAATTCTTAAACTAGATTTATTTTACGTTGAACATAGGTATTTTTTAATTCTTAGTGTACACGGTTGTAACCATTATTCAAAACAATCTAACAGAAAAGGTTCAAAAATGCATAATGGCTGTAGCGCCGAATTAACAAATTTATTTCATTTGAAACAGAGGTATGTATTCTCTGCGTAGGTGTGGTAACTTTAATCTAAAACAATTTACACAAAAGGTTCAAAATCCAATCGTGGCCGTGGCACTGGTATGTACTCTCTATACACCGTGGTAATCACTAGCAGACTGACCCTCGCTTCGCTGGGTGTGCACTTGTCCCTTAAGGGTTGATTTGGGAACACACCAACACATCAACAGCCATCTCTCCGCAGGCCAGTTCATGCGGAGATCATTTCTTTGGTGTACATGTCTCACACAGCCAAGGATCTGATCGCACGTGTAAGTCATCACACGGGGCGATACACCATGCCGTCAGTTGTGGTGCCATCGCAGAGTCCGGCATCAATGTTGGTCGCCACACCGTACCCTTGCCCTTGTGTGTACTTTGCTCATTATATACACAGTGGTGGGCGCTATGTGTGTGGTTCGATCATGGATACGTATTGATTATAAGCGGTCGCCCGTACAGCCCATTCGCGCGACTTGATGTGTCCTTTTATGGGCATGCGTTGTATCTCGCATTGGTGTTCGCCCGCTTGGTAATTCCTGAGATGTATCGCAAGCTTGTGCAACAGAACGATATGTTCGTTGGCGGTTCTGAATTGTCTGATCGCTGCATGTTGTTTTCATTGGGGCGTCTTGCAGGTGTCCTGCGCTTGCCTATGTTATTAAGTTGCCCGTTGAAACTGATGCTATGCTTTTTGTATTTTGATGATGTCGCCTGCATGTGATATGGTGGTGAGTTTGCCAGCCTCGAATAGGATTGCAATTAACTTGCAAGGGGAACTGGAAAAGGCGACCGTCGAATTGTTTTGAAGTACGCACCTGTTAATGTGGCTTTTTTTACAGGTTAAACGTATGCCCCTTTGGTTACACCTGTGTACCCCGTCAAATGTGGCTTTTGCTAAATTATTATTATTATTTTTAGGTGTAGTGGTTCTGAGGTGGAATACTAATCGGTGGGGTTCTGCTTGAACCGCCACAAACGTTTGGGTCTTTGTCTGAGATGTGCATTGCGGCTAAATAAATAGGCGTCAATGCAATGTGGAAATGTGCTAATGGGTTTTAGCTATATTACCGGGAAATGGTGTTTATGGCATCGCTGGTAAGGGTAGGTATTGAATTCCTATTTGCATTTGCTTATGCTGTAGGATTTAATTGGTGCCAAGAGACACGAGATGCGTATATTTGTTTTGGTCCCTGTTATGATGGTTATATTGTGTGTAAACCAAATCATTTTCTTTTCAGGAATTCGTCTAGGGGGATTTGCCTGGCACCAAAGGTGCCGAATTTGTTTTGATATTCCTGATGAGTTAGGAAAGAATTCTTACAGGGAATTTGTATGCGAAGAGATGCATGAAAGGTAAGGATTCTTTAACAGGGGCTTTTAGCTAAATAAACTTGATCAATTGATGCGTGAAGCATTTAAGGTGCTAATGCGATTGCATTAGCGACAACTTATGCAGATTGGGATGAAGTTATGGGGGTTTTTCAGGTAAGTGGGCCGTGGGGTTTGGCGGAACCGCCACTTACGCACCAGATGAAAACAAAAAACAAAAACTATAGCGTGTATAATGAAGGGACAGTACAATACAAATATTTAATTTCATCTAAGTACCATCGCAACGTATGCCGGGTAACAAGGCTCTTCCACAATTTCCAAATTAGATCCGCGACAGACCTTGACTTGTGGAGGACGCGTCTAGGCACCAGGCAGGGGTGCGAGTTCTACGTCGTTCTCAACCGACACGAATATTCCACCGTTGCAACAAGGAAAACGGTTCACCAGGAGAAAACGGAAGGAAGTAAAACACATTAAAAACACCCAGAAACTGCAGCCGGAAAATTAAACACTCGCTTATTCTGTAGAAGCAATTTTTTTATTTTATTTCGGTTGGACTTAGTTACACTGTTTTTGAGCGACAACGCGATTTAAATATTTTGTTGTTTTAAAATAACATTACTTCACTCCTATAAATTCTTTCTCACTAACTAGAATTAACTGTGGCACGAACTCGCCAAACAATTGAAAACCAACAAGTTCAAAAATACTCCTCAGGACTCCGGTATTTTTACGCCTCTCCGCAGGCGGCGGAGAGCGGGAGTGACGGCTACGACCATGGTTGTCGGCGGATGGAAATCGACTCCCTGAGGATAGAACTCTGACATGAATTCCATCCTAGGTTAGGGTTAAGGAAAGGGAAGGGGGAGAAAAACTTTTCTCTTGAGGGTGTGGCCGCCACAGAGATGCACTCCGATTTCAGTGAAGTAGTATGTGTGACTAGAACAAAGAAAGGCATAAAGTGCATTCCTAGGATACGATTTCGGTAAAGCAAATAAAGCCGAAATCGTCGGATGCTAATGGGATCTTTGTTGGAACATGTGCGGCTAAACAAAGAGACGGCGATGCGATGTGGAAATGTGCTAATTGGTTGGTGGACGAAACAAATCCCTTGCTTGCATTTGTATACGCAGGGAAATTCGTTTGTGGGAAATGGATTCTATATTTGCATTGTTTATGCTTTGAATTTAATTGATGCCAAGAGACGCGGAATGCGTATTTGCTTTGGTTTGCACATTGTGCGAGTCAGAGAATTTTATTGCTGGGAGAAAAAGATCGCCGACCAATGTGTACGTAAAGAAATTTATTGTACACGTGGCGAAGTTGGAAAATAGACGGCGCAATATTTATGATCCCTGTCATGAAGGTTACAAAGTATGTAATTCAAATCATTTGTTTACAGGAATTCGTCTAGGGGAATTTGTCTGGCAACGTAGATGCCGAAATTGGTTTAGAATTCCTGATAAGCCAATAAAGAAACCTTACAGAGAATTCGTATGCAAAGAGAATGCATGAAAGGTAAGTTTTCTTTACAAGGACTTAAAGATCATAGATTTGATCTCTTTAATTCGTGAAGCATTTTCAGGTGCCTAATGCGATTGCATTGGCGAAAACGTATGCGTCTTGGGATGAGGTAATGGGGGTTTTTAGGTAAGTGTACCGTGGGGTTTGGCGGCATCGCCACAGACTCACTGCAAAGAGTTTCCCATGACTTACCAGACAAGACTGATATCTAGACCACTGTCACTGTCAAATCGAAGATAACAGGCGGGCGTATGCTTCTTATGTGGGCATTACCATAGTGACCGTTATCTGGAGACCCGTGTTATGAACAGACGTGTGATTCCAAGGAATTCCCCCACACAAAGCAAACTGATGGATCTAATCAATCTTCACGCCTTGATACCTAGACCTCTTTATCAAAATTCGTATTGCAAGATAACGGGAATACTAAGGAACTTCTTTCCGGTGCCAGTGTTTCCAGAACACTACAACTTGCAACTGTTCACAAACAACCCCACTTGTTATCTAATAGTATATGGGGCCCCTGACCGACCGCCTTTTCTGAGATCAGTATATTAATAATTAAATAGATGGTTGCTAATTAACTGTCTGTTATCTCAGATATGACATTGAGTCTCTGTTGTCATCCTCTACCGTTCGCTGCTGTACACATGTTTTTGGATATAGTACAAAAAACTGAAAATACATAAGTACTACATGTAGAGAGAAAACTTTTTATAAAGAAACATTCTATAGTCTAAAGCACACTCAGTAATCGGATATTTATTGCTACTTCACCGGCGCCGTCCACCTGGCTGTTGAATCTGCGTCGTAACTAGCTGCACCACGAGCATTCCTCGATTGACCCGCCAATCTGCATATTTGCATTCAACCAACGTTCCTGTTTACGAAGAGTAACCTTGCTCGTTGAGTTCACTATAAATGCAACTCGAAAATTGGATCTGATAAAAATTCAATTTCATATAATTAACCATTAATAGGGCTGAAAGGGTAAGCCCCTGCACCCATGAAGTAAGACGATAAAACCGGGAATCTAAATAGCAGTTGAAGGGTTAAAGGCCATATAAAGTTGAATTATTTATTGCGCCGTTTAGTTTTTCCATGTTCCCCAGCCATTAGTTCTGAGTTCGAGTTAGAGCCACTTGGTCATCCAATGGAACTAAAGGTGCATATTGAATAAAGTACAGGTTCTCAAATCATTTACAACTGAAGTCTTATCTCTCGAAAGCAGGAACCCAATCTTCTTACCCTCTAGGAGTCGATTATATAGTAGAACGACGTCATTGATGGTTGGTCCTTTGCGAAAGCCATACACACAAGGACATGCGAACTGTGTAAGGGTTAATTGTATGTGCATGCGGGACTATCTTCATTCCCATGCCATTGTAGACCAATCGGAGTATTGCCGTCCAACTAATTTGTAACCAACTTAACTTTTCTGTCAGTTTGAGTGCACACACTGGCATATAGCGATGTACTCCGGCAGAGGAAAGGATAGGTGCATGAGAAATGCATAAATAATGGCCGACGGGTGGGTGAGTTGTTCGCTTGATCCGAACCTCTTGATGTACGACTAGTTTTACAGTCTTCGCCTGTTCACCCCCATTCACACACTCTAAAGGGTTTTGTAATTGTAATAAAGTTTTTAATTAATGGCACCTCTGCACAATATGTTGCTGGGGCTGTTGCCTGCTACTCAGTCGCAAAATGCCTTCCTTTGATTTTTCAAGGAAATTCTTTAATGAATTCAGATTCTTGTCTAACACGGCCTTTCATTGTGGCTATTTATTATCCGTCCACGTCATCAGTACGTTGCGACCACAAAGCTACTAGTCACTTGACTTCAGTCAACTTTGCTTTTCTTCCCTGCATTTTTTTCATTTAGTGTTTTGTCTTTGTTGTTTTCAGCGTGTAGGTTTTTTCGTGCTGCCCTTTGGGGACAGGCATGAGGGCGTTCTTCAAGTCTAACTCTCCAATTAGACGACCACGGGTGTGTGTTAATTCTTATATTCATATTTATGTGTGCAGCCGTGAGTGCTTGTTGCAGGAGGTATGATTTTATCGCTCCTGCTAAGTTGTTAGCATAAGTTAAACCGTTCAGAGGGTGCGTGCTGCAGTGCAGTACCGAGGATGATGACTGGTTCTAATAAAAAGTACATACTTTATTGTTTGTCCTGGAAGGATTCCTTCTAGGATTCCGTATTCTAACCACTGTTGCACTTCCCATGTAAGTATGCAAGGACATCAATTCGCAGTTAAATATTGAAGTACGTTGCACACTCAGTCACAGCGGTGTGAGCGTGCACGTGCTCCGCACGTGGTGTACTGTTTCAAAGTGTCCACAAATGTACGCCATTAAAGAATTATACAGTTCTTCGGCAGCACGTCTATTTTAGGTGATATTCCTTTACTCCGTATTTTTGGATGGTATCCAAGACAACATGACAGTAGAAATATACTGTATCTCATCTCTGGCACACCCCCGCTTCAGGAAAAGTAATTGCATTGCCAGTCCGTGACTGTGGAAAAGGAGGTGCCAGTAAAATGGCTGTAGATGTATTTCCTGCCCAAGAAAATCCTTTTTAAATAATGATATCCGACTAGTAGTGAGAACAAAAAGCATTGTGAAATGGGAAAAAATCGTATTCCCTGGTCAAGGACATACTCCTTGCGATAGATGTTATTTTTGTGCCTATACACATTGTCGTCGTTCCTGTCGTTGACGTCGAGCAAATTGTAATTATTTTTCTAGTATCGAAGCGTTGCCAAATGTCCTTGCATTTTGCATTTGTATTCGTTCGAGTTGAAGGACTCTCGTTATTCTAATGCGATTCAGTCTTGTAATTAAATGCATCAATATGTGTCTTCTGTGATTCTAGATGATGTCGACATTAATTCTGGAGATTCGGCGTTAACTAAAAGAATTAAAAATAAATGTACCAAGACAAGAATTTAAAAGTGATAAATATAACATTTCCAGTTGTTTGAAGGAAGAGGACGAAACCTGGAGGAATCCTTATGCCTTGGTGAAAAATAATTGTTCCCAAGGTTAATCTTTTGACATGACTTGGTGGAAAAGTACAGAAGTTATTCTATTGCATTTCGTTTTCTACCTGGTGCCCTTGCTGCGATTTTTTGGATGACTATGTTCGGTGTTATATGCCACAGTTAATTTTTAAGAGGACCGCAAAATACTATTCTAGACTGATGGGAATAAGAATACGCCCTAACAAGAGGCACACACGTTCTAAAGTCAACCTCAATCATGCTATGAAGATTTCTTATAGATACTGGTATTGTATAAAGGTCGACGGAACCCTTGACTTTTGACCAAACTAGTTTAAAGGAAACTACATGCATCCAAAAGTTGCTCTTGAATTTAATGTAGAAAAAAGTTCCAAATAAAAGTTCTTGCGTATCTTTAATAGGTGGCGCATGCCGTCCACTCATGACCCAATTATGCAAATATTATACGAGTACATCATATCAAACATCACAGTTCTAGCTTTAAAGAGAATCATTAATAAAAGCCTTATTTTGATTTCAAAACTGGAAACTTAAATTTAAAATGTACAAGGAAATGGTTTGTTTCGCTGTATTATGTTATCCGAGTTCCAGAAAGGAGTAACAACTAGTGAACCATAAAAAGTACTCTGGAGGTTTATTCACATCGTGCACCAAAAAATCATACAGTCATATGCTGGTTTTCCAATTTCCGAAAGGGTAAAAACCTAGAAGATGGACGTCTCTGGAGGGTCTAGTGGCGTTCACAACTATTTTCTACTAGGGTTGATTGAAAACAGCTAACCAATTTCGACGGAAAGTATTGCAACATGATTTCAGGTCGACAAAATAACACCATTTCGGCACCCAAGAAGATGGACAACCTTTGATAACCCCAAAATACGCAAGAAGCTTTCTCTCCCTACTGACAGGAACTTAACAACGGTAGCGATAAACAATTCTGCAACTCGAGTTTCGGAAATCTTGGTTGAAACTTCGGAGATCATTTTTTAAAGTACAAATTTGGAAAGATATATCCGATTTTCCATGATGGTTTCATTGTTTACATGTATGTCATTATCTCGAATTTTTTTCTCATAGAAAGATATATATAAAGAACAAACTTTTTCTCACTTGTTTAATATATTTGTGGCGCAAACCTTCGCCTAAAGTATCTTAACACATAATTTTCGCTGATGTAAAATCCATCAGCACCAAACAGATACTTCCCTAAAGGCACGGTTTCATGAAACGCCCCATTTCCTCAAATCCAATTCAGTTCCACCACGAAGCAACTGACATAACTCGACCACCGCGGTGCACATATCCCCCATCGAATTTGCAGCATACAACCAAGAGATACTCTTGCTTTACTTCAATGCAGCAACCACATCGGTCGCTAAACCGATCGACACGAAATGGTAACTCGCACCTGGCCGCAAAAAGGGATCGAGTTCTCGTTAGTGTAAATACACACACGACGGTTCGACCCTCGGTTGACGCCAACAATGTGCGCCCGATCAGCATGGATCTTTTACACGGTACCAATCGGCTAAACATATCCTTTTATGGAAATGTAATATCCACGGTCCGTTTGAGCGTACAACCATTTCAATACCTAGTTTCATCACTTGGCGCAAGGCTAATAACCTTGCCTGGAAAAATAAATTATTATGAAAAATTTAACAAGCCTCAGACTTATTAAATAAGGCAAAGACCGGGTCCCGGTTGTGGTTCCGATGAGGATGATGATGAGTTTCATGATATTTCGTTCCGACAGATTACTATGTTTTGCAGCTAAATTTCCGTTATCCACGGGCAGTGCGAATCAAAAAGTTTCGAACAGATTGTGGGGGTTCCGCCAAACCCCACGGCCCACTTACCTAAAAAAACCCCATAACTACATCCCAATCGGCATAAGTTTTCGCAATCGCATTAGCACCTTAAGTGTTTTACGTATCTAGGATATCAAATTTATAATCTAAAAGTCCCTGTTAAGGAACTCCTACTCTTCGCATACAAATTCCCTACAAGAATTCTTTCCATTATACAGGTGCATAAAACCAAAACCTATTCGGTACCTTCGGTTGCCAGGAAAATTCCCCTAGACGCATTCCTGAAAACAAAATAATTTGGTTTACATACAATGTAACCATCAAAACAGGGACCATACACATTGTGTCGACTATTTCTCGTCCTCACCAAGTGTATCATAAATCACCATACAAACACATTGGCTGGCGACCTACACCCAAGGGACCAAAACAAATATACGCATCTCGCGTCTCTTGGCACCAATTAAATCCTACAGCATAAGCAAATGCAAATAGGTATGGTATACTTACCCTTGGCAGCGATGCAATAAACACCAATTCCCTGTAAATAAGCTAGAATCAATTAGCACGATGTGCATGTGAATTTCCGCTATCGTTACAGCTGCAATGCATAGCTAAGACAATGATCTACCCGATATCTTTGACTTCCCATATTTCTGGATCTTTTTCTCATGACTAGCGGCATTGAACAAACAGAAACCCTATTTAGCACCCAATGAGATTCGGCTTGTTTACTTATCCGAAATCCCATCTCATTGATGCACATCATTCCTTTTCTGGTTTTCAGATTCGTTCCCATGGCTTTGTGTATGAACAAACCAATGTGATATTCACTCACACGTACACATACATTACCAAGTCCTTCTTCCTTGTTTTCACCACTAGAGAAACACTTTCTCTCTCGGGCAAACTCACCCCAAACGAGGGTTGTATCACTGAGTCAAATTACATCCGCCGACCACCACGTTCGTTGCCGCTCCCGCTCCCCGTCGCGCGGCGGAGAAGCGTAGGCCGTGTAGAAAAGGAAGTCTTTCATTCTGTTTAAAAGTCATAAAAAAATCAATTTAATATTAATAATAAGTTTAAGTGAAGTATGAAAGCACTAACATATTTGATAATGGCTCAGAACAAAGTGGTTTTAATTAAGAGAATTATCCTTCACAATTTTAATAACGAAAGTGAAATAAACTAAAAATTAATTAGGAACAACTTGTGTTTTAATTGCTATCTGGTTGACAGTGTTTTCTCATCCTCCTTGCGTTGTGAGCAGTGTCCGCGTGAACAATAAATGATGGAGATCCGAAGAGAATCAGCGCCGTACGCCGGTGAACAATGCTTCCTACCCCATAAGATTGATATGACTCCACCGGAAAAATAAATGAGACAACTGTTTTGGAGAAATTAAGTTGATCGTTATTATTCCTCAATAACGGCGGTGTCGAAATATATGGCGCGCAAAACAGGTATTCTTATAGTATATATATATATATATATATATATATATATATATATATATATATATATATATATATATATATATAGATATATACTACGTATCATCATCATTATCATCGGTACTACAACCGGGATCCGGTCTTGACCTTATTTAACAAATCTCTCCACCGGTCCCGATTTCGAGCCAGCGTCCTGGTTTACGCCATCCCTCCATCGCAGACAAGGTCTGCCGCGCTGTCTCCTTCCATACATCCTGTCACAAAGGACTTTCCGGGCAGGCTCCTCTTCGCTCATTTGAGCTAGGTGTCCCGCCCACCGGAGTCTACCGAGCTTGATTTTTTTTACAATATTAGCTTCAAGGTAGATTGCGTACAACTCATGGTTGTAGCGTCTCCGGAATCGTCCTCCCTCACATACAGGGCCAACAATTCTCCTTAAGACCTTTCTCTCGAACGCGGCCAAGAGTTCAGAGTGCCTTTTATTAAGCACCCAGGTCTCGGATCCATACATGAGTACTGGTAAGACCATTGTACAGTAGTAGCTTGGATGTTCTGGATAAATTTCGGGATTTAAAGAGCCTTGATAGACCATAGTAGGCTTTGTTGGATTTAATCAGCCGTTCGCGTATTTCTTCTTCCATATTGTTATCGGCTGATACTATTGACCCAAGGTAGTTAAAGGATTGCACTACTTCAAATTCGTGCTCCACTACCCTGATAGTTTGACCAACGTTAGGTCTTCTCTTCGCAGAAGTTGCCACCGTGTACTTGGTTTTTCCCTCATTAATGCGCAGTCCCAGTTTTTTTGTGACGCCTGCTCGATCTGGGTGAAGGATTCCTGTACCGCCGATTCGGTTCTACCGAGGATGTCGATGTCATCTGCGTAGGCAAGTATCTGGGTGGACTTGGTGACAATAGTCCCTCTTGTTGTAATGCCAGAGTCACGGATTGCTTTCTCCAACGCCAGGTTTAAGAGGAGGCAGGCAAGACCGTCCCCTTGTCGGAGTCCCTTATAGATGTTTATTGGTTTGGACAGCAATCCCGCTACTTTTACTTGACTAGTTACGTTGGTCATGGTCAACCTACAAAGCCGTATCAATTTGTTTGGAATGCCGAATTCTCTCATGGCATTATATAGTTCTACCCTGGCTATGCTGTCGTAGGCGGCCTTAAAGTCTATAAATAGATGATATAGTGGAATCTTAAATTCGTGATATTTTTCCACCGCCTGCCTAAGGGTGAATATCTGATCAATTGCTGATTTGGCTGGAATGAAGCCACACTGATATTGACCGATGATGGCTTTAGCGTATGGGGATATCCGGTCTTGTAGGATAGTGGAGAGTATCTTATAGGCGGTACTCAGCAATGTTATACCCCTATAGTTGCTGCACAGTGTGATATCTCCTTTCTTATGTATGGGACAAATTATACCGCAACGCCAATCTTCCGGCATCTCCTCTTGCTCCCATACGTGCACCACGATCTCGTGAATTGCGTGATGTAACGCTGTCCCTCCTTGTTTGATCAGCTCAGCTGGTATGCCATCAGCTCCAGTGGCTTTATTTGATTTTAGCTGTCTAATGGCTTTTAGTGTGTCCTCAATGCTTGGTGGTGGCAGCATTTGGTCTTGATCTTGTATTGGCGGAGCCTCCAATTCTTCTGTGAGCTGACCATTTGGCAATTCATTGAAGTGCATTTCCCATCGCTCCAGAATGCCTTCAGGATCGGTGATGAGATTACCCTCTTTATCGCTGCAGTAAGTGCAGCGTTGTGTGTTCCGCGTCATACTGCGGATTATTTGGTAGAACTTCCGCGCATGGTGCGGAGCTCGTTCTCTACTTTTCTCTATTTCATAGAGAAGGTTTTTTTCCCAGGTACTTTTCTTTTGTATGTGAAGTCTTTTTCAGATCTTCTGATCTCTTTGTACTTCTCCTCGCGTACCCGCGTCCTATCACTCTGCTGCATTGCCCGGTATGCAGCATTCTTACGTTCAGTCGCTAGTTTGCAGTCATCATCAAACCAGTCGTTCCGATCTCTACGACTACTGCCTAAGATGGAGCTGGCAGTACTAATGACAGTATTCTTAAGGCGTGTCCATTTCTCTTCTACGCCCGGCATTCTGGCCCCAGGACTTACTCTCCCTCCGTCGAGCTCTTCGAGGGCGAGTATTAACGCATGATCAAAGGTGCAACACGTCTCCGTAAGGCAATCCGCGCTCGGAAAACTGTACCAACAAGATAGTGATCCGAGTCGACGTTGGCACCTCGGTACGTTCGTACCGTCATCAGGCTCGAAGAGTGGCGGCGATCTATCAGCGCGTGGTCAATTTGGTTTCGAGTGGCTCCATCAGGTGATACCCAGGTGACTTTGTGGATATCTTTACGCGGAAACCTCTTACTCGCAACGAGCAAGTTTTTCGATGCTGCCAATTCGATGACTCGTAGTCCATTGTCATTAGTGTTCTCATGCAAACCATGGGAACCTGCGTAGTGCCTGAAAACCGGCTCCCGACCTATTTTGGCATTCAAATCACCAAGGACGATTTTCACATCGTGTCTTGGGCAGGCATTGAGGGCCCGTTCGACGTTCTCATAGTATTCTTCTTTTTCGTCGTCAGGGGACTCCTCTGTAGGTCCGTGAACGTTTATGAGGCGTATGTTTTTAAATTTGCCTCGCACGCGAAGAGTGCATAGCCTTTCATTTATTGCATTAAAGCCGATGATGGCAGGCTTCAGTTTTTGGCTGACTAGAAAGCCTGCCCCGAGCACATGGTGTTTTGCGTGACAGCTGTAATAAATGTCATACTCTTTTCTTTGAAAAACACCACTCCCCGTCAGTAGTAGGGTTATGCCGGTTCCGGGACAGTTTCTGGCTCAAAAGCTCTTTTCTGTCTGAAAGCTCTATGTGAAGGTGAAGATGTGTGTGTTGTGTGGTGAGTGTTGATAGTGGTATGTGATTCATGGGTGGTGGGTTCTTATCTGAGGTGGTAATAGTAGTATTTAGTGTATTTCTTATCAGTGTTGGTATTAATTGGGTATAGTTTGTAGTATTCTTATCGCTGGTTGTTGGTTGATGTCGTAATCGAATGGGTATGTAGTTGTTGGATTTTGTGCTTTTGATGCTATTGGGTTTTTGCAGGTGGTGGTGATGAATGCTTTTTGTTGACTATTGGGCTTTTTGTAGGTGGTGGTGAGTATTGGGGTTTGTGGTGATATCGGTGCTTTTTGTTATGGGTTTATGTTTTTGCTAATGGATTTATGCTTAGGTGGTGATATCGGTGCTTTTTGTGATTCATGGGTGGTGTGTCTTAACTGAGGTGGAAATAGTAGTATTTAGTATATTTCTTATGAGTATTGGTATTAATTGGGTATAGTTTGTAGTATTCTTATCACTGTAGTTGTTTGTTTGGGCTAGTGATTAATCGTTATCAGCGTGGTTGTTGGTTGATGTCGCAATCGAATGGGGATGTAGTTGTTGGATTTTATGCTTTTGATGCTATTGGGGCTTTTTGTAGGTGGTGGTGAGTATTGGGGCTTTTTGATAATGAATTTGTGCTTAGGTGGTGATATCGGTGCTTTTTGTTATGGGTTTATGTTTTTGCTAATGGATTTGCTTGCTATTGAACTTTTTGTTGTGGCGTTTATGTTTTTGCTAATGGATTTGTATTTAGGTGGCGATATCGGGGCTGAATGGGCAGACCTAAGCCAGTATTCAAACGAACAATAACAAGGCGGAGGCGGGGGCTGGGGGCTTTTTGCTATTGAACTTTTTGTTGGGGGGGTGTGTGTGTTTTTGATAATGGATTTGTGCTTAGGAGGTGAATGGTTTTGCTGCTAGTTGACTTCACCTAAGACGCAGAGCTAAGCTAGTTGACTTCACCTAAGACGCAGACCTAAGCCATGATGATGAATGGGTTGTGCTTTAGGCTTTTGTCTCGGTTGTAAGCTGTTAATTGTGGTAGAAATAAAAAAACGTTGTCTGGGTTGTGCTTTTGGCTTTTGTCTCGGTTGTAAGCTGTTAATTGTGGTAGAAATAAAAAAAAACGTTGTCTTTGTTGTACTTTTTAATCTTATTGTCATTAAACTGAGTAATATATACGGGAATTTTGTTGTTTGTGGTTTTGTATGGGAAATGTGTTGTTTTTGCTGGAACTTAAAACTGACTTCACCTAAGACGCAGACCTAAGCCAGTATTCAAACAGATGCATTAACAAGGCGAGGGCTTTTTGCTCTATGATGTTGATGTTTTTTTGCTGGATCTTAGTGTTGTTATTAGTTGTTTCAATTTTGTTCGGGTGTGATTCATGATTGTTTGGCTTGTTGTGTTGTTAACAGTTGAGCAAATCTTTAGTGGTTCGTGGGTTTGTTATCTCAGTAAGTGAATTATGTATTATTATTATTATGTATGTGTTTTTGCTGAAGCTTGGATTGTATGGACATGATTTATCATCACAGTAGTCCGCAAAAATAGATCCACCTTGTTTTTACAGTAGGTTGGGAGGTCGGTGTGTGTATAACAGTTTGGTATTTTGAAATGGGTGGCTATTTTTGTTGATTCTTTGGTTTGGTTGTTATTATTAGTCATTAAGTAGAGTAATATGCTGAAGCTTGGATTGTATGGAAATGGTTCATCATCGTCATGGACATTTTTGGTGATTCTTTATAGCGATTCTGAGACACTTTTTGTATGGGAAAAAAAAGCCATGCCCATATGTGGTAATTCCGGAAGTGCTCCCCTAGGAAATGAGGTAATCGGAGGGGGGCGGATGATTCATGATCGTTGTCTTTGTGTGATAGATATTTTTTTAATTTTGAGTTGTGGATTTGTACTTGTTATCAATTGTTTTAATTTTGTTCAGATGTGGTTCATGGATGTTTGGCTTGTTGTGTATTTGTTAACAGGTGCGTACATCTTCAGTGGGTTGGGGATTTATACTTATTATCAGTATTTTTTCAATTTGAGGTGTGTGATGCATAGTTGTTTTGGTCTGTTGTATATTTGTTATCAGGTGTGTACATCTTCAGGGGGTTGTGGATTTGTACTTGTTATCAATTGTTTTAATTTTGTTCAGATGTGGTTCATGGATGTTTGGTTTGTTGTGTATTTGTTATCAGGTGTGTACATCTTCAGTGGGTTATGGATTTGTACTTGTTATCTCGGTAAGTGAATTATATATTAGGTTTGGGTGATTAGCGTTCAAGGTTAATTGTGTGACATGAGCAGATGGTATTTTTGAATTGGGTGTGTGAATAGGTGATAGGTGATTCATGATTGTTTGGCAGTGAATATATTATTATTTAGTCATTGAGTTTGAGTAATATATATGGGAATTTTTTTTTGGGTGATTCTATGTTGAAATGGATGTATGTTTTAGTTGTTTCTTAATATATGGACATTTTTTGTGATTCTAGATGCTTTTGGCTTTTGTTTCGGTTGTCGAGGGCTTTTTCAGTAAATCTAAGCTGATTCTTAATATATGTGAATTTTTGATGATGCTATATGCTTTTTGGGCTTTTTGCTCTATACTGAAATGCTACTACTTGATAGTAAATCTATGTTGAAATGGACTGTTTTGCTATATTGAATATGTGCTTTTTTTGGGGATTGTCTGGGGTGCTAAAGGCTTTTTTATGAATATATTCACTTCGCAGTAAATCTATGCTGAAATATATATATAGAAATACGGGCTTTAAATTTGAAAAAAAGAAGAAAAAATCATCATCAAATCCAATATTCGACGTGGGATTAGCTAGGAAATAAAAAAATCAACATCATCAACTGGTGAGTTACCTTATTTATATATTAATTGTTATTCCTTTTTTTTGACGCGGTGCTAGTATTTATTTTTGTGTATTGTATCGTGAGTCTAGCAATAATAATAATAATAATCCCGATGTTTTTGCTATTGCTGCATAATGTATGGAAATGGTTCATCATCATCGTCGTCGTTATCAGTTGTGTATATGAATAGGTGACAGGTGATTCATGGTCGTTTGACTTGTTGTGCTGTTATCGTTTGTAGTAAAATAGAGGCGTGTTATCAGTAGTTGTTCGTGGATTTATATGGAAGTGATTCATTGTCGTTTGGGATTCTTTCTTATCTCAGTATGTGAATTAAGTCTTAGGGTTGGATGATCAGCGTACAAGGTTAAAGTTTGAAGTAGGTTAATTGTATGACATGGTTGGTCGTCGATTTGTCTGGAAGTTGAGGACTCTTTTATATATTATTATTAGTCATTGAGCTGAGTAATATATATAGGAATTTTTGTTGTTCGAGGGATATGGTATGGAAGTGATGATATAAGACTTAGATTTGGATGATCACAGCGTTCAAGGTTAAAGTTTGGGGATAGGTTAATTGTATGGAAGTCATTCGTAGTCATTTGACGTCGTGGTTTTTGGGATTCTTTCTTATCTCAGCATGTGAATTAAGTCTTAGGTTTGGATGATCAGAGTTATTTTCTAATCTGTATTTATTGGTATATTGTTCGAATGTTTTTATTATTATCTAGTGTGGTTATATTAGGCTGTTGTTGTTGCTGTATTTAGTTTATTGTTATAATGATGTTATGTTTTATTGTTCAAAGTTTTGAGATCTTTTGAAAGTTCTTTGTTTGCTTATAATCATATGAGGATATTTTTGAAAAGCACAGACAGTTTTTATATGGATATATTAGTATGTGTAGACTTTTTTTTTTAGCGCTACAATGTTGTTAATAGCGAATATATTATTATTAGTCATTGAGCTGAGTATTATAAGGGAATTTTTTGTAGCTTGCTGTTATATTAATTATGTGTGTATGTATGTGTATGTGTGTATTGATGGACAAATATCTGAATTTCACCTGTTGAGCTGTTGTCAGTTGTATACATCTTCGGTTGTAGTGGCGGTGTTGTTATCAGTAGTTGTTCTCGGATTTGTATGGAAGTGATGAATTAAGTCTTAGGTTTGGGTGATCAGCGTTCAAGTTAAAGTTTGGGGTAGGTTAATTGTGTGACATAGATGTTCGTGGATTTGTATGGAAGTGATTCATTATCGTTTGGCGTAGTGGTTTGGAATTCTTTTTTATCTCAGTATGTGAATTAAGTCTTAGGTTTCAATGATCAGCGTTCAAGGTTATAGTCAGGAGAGAAAGAGAGAAAGAGAAAGAGAGACTATTTGTGGACGAATGAGATGTGTGTATGCGTAATAATGAATGAATTTCGGTATAGATAAGACCATCTTGACTAGTTAGAAATCATTGTGTCACTAAACCATTAAAGAAAAACACTAAAAGGTTCCATTGTGGTATATATTTGGCTGAGCAGGAAAATTGTTGCCATAGGATTAAAACAAAAAAACAACAACAAAAACGGTAAGTTAACACCTATCATGAACCATTTTTAGGATTTCTAATTTATTTCTTCAAATGTTATGTGTTATATTCGGGGGATTTTAATCATCGAGACAGCCTTTTTTTCTGAAAGCGTAACAAAGCAAAAGAATTAACAGTAAATTTTTCATTACTTTTTTAGAGAAATATGTCTGCTAACGAGGTCAACACCAGCAACAACTACAATATTAACAATAATAATGTCAGAAAAAGACTGAGGCAATTTTTGGAGGAACGCCAACAACAACAACAACAACAACCTGCAAAGAAATTAAAACAACAGATCTATAAAAGGTGCTTGTTTTGTGATGAGGATGTTGAGGGACGGCTTTGGGTCCAACATCATAGAAAAAATACCCACAAAGCAAACGCCCAACAAGCTCTTAATGAAAACGTCTCCTTAATAGCAAGCGCATTCCAAAACCGTATCAAAATATTTGCCATTACCAACAAAGATGAGAGTATGGTAAATGTGAATACGTTATTTGAAAAAAATATTCCATTGATTAACGAGTTACTACAAGATGAATTGAAAGTTTTGAAAGCTTTTAAATTTAGTATGGAGCTTTTTGCTAAGTTTGCGAAATTCACCAAAGAATGTGATGAGTTAATGCAAATAGATATAAAAAGCATGCAAACTAAAATGTACACGATTGAGAAAGAGGAAGACATAAGAGAAAATTTGAGCACGGCAATTGAAAATATCAAGGCAAAATTGGAAGAGTTCCAAGAAAAAGATAGCGGATGGGCGTTGGCAGCATTTCAGAGGATCGAAATTAACATCAACAAATACGAGCCATTTCAGCTTGATAGATAATGACCGATATAATAAATCTTTTAAATAACTTGTAGCTGCATCAAACAAGAATAAATAAAATATATTTATGTATTAAAATTAATTGATGTTTTTCCCTTTGGCTAATTTTGTGAGAAAATTATTCGAATATTGGTCATTCATTTTTCCCCCATGAGTCTTAGAGTATCAAATATATCCCCACCAATATATGTGAATTTTCGGCTGTAAGTTGGTTCTTAATATATGGTAAATTTTTTGTTGATTCTATCTGCTTTTGCCTTTTGTCTCAATACTTGAAATGGTTTGTGCTTTTGCTACTGGTTTGTGTCTTTGATCGCTAGACTTTCGGGTGGGTTGTCTCAGTTGTTGGGGGCTGTTTTCCTTTTTATGAATATACCACTTGACAGTAAATCTAATTTTATGAATATATATACCACTTGGCAGTAACTCTATGCTGAAATGGTTTAATGCTTTTGATCTCTAGACTAGCGAGCTTTTTGCTATATATATATATATATTGAATATAGCCTATTTTTAGCGCCACAATTTTAAGTTGTTTATATGGATATATTGTTAATGCATACTTTAGGGCTACGCATTGTCCATATAATATATTAAATTCTTTGTGCTTTTGCTTTTTTTATGAATATACCACGAGTCAACGAATGATTATTCAAGTCCATATTGAGCATAAAAAATGTGTTGTTATCAAAAAAACATATGGCTGCTTATCAAATCCCATGACCTTGGATGCTATATCAAATTCTTGATGTCTAAGTGTTTTTAGTGACTCTCCATTATTCTTATCTTACCTATATGAATAAAACCGCTGATCATTGTTCTTTAAACATTAAAATTAATTGAGGCCATTTTTTCCATGAGTCTTGGAATCGCCCTATTTAAGTAAACCGCCTGTTTGGAACCACCCTGCTTGAAGAAACAGCCTGTTTGGAACCACCCTGCTTGAAGAAACAGCCTGTTTGGAATCGCCCTGTTTGAAGAGACAGCCTGTTTGGAATCGCCCTGTTTAAAGAACCCGCCTGTTTGGAATCGCCCTGTTTGAAGAGACAGCCTGTTTGGAATCGCCCTGTTTGGAATCGCCCTGTTTGAAGAAACCGACCTGTTTGGAAGCGACCTGTTTGAAGAAACCGCCTGCTTGGAACCACCTGTTTATAATACAGCCGATACATAGAGATCTGTTTACTGCTTTGATTCGATGCAGCATCAGAGAGGGGAGATTATAATACAGTCAGTATGTCTTTGAATGCAAACCATCTAATGGGTACGATGACGCATATTTCCTTGGGTTAGGTGTGATAGAACTTTAGGTGTTACTAATCGTTCGCCGGCTCAAACAAGTTCGGGATTCCTTTTGATATTACAGAGGAAATTTAGATATTCGACTATCTAGATAATTTTAGCAAAGATCGTTCTATGAGTTCCGCCAGGTCTGGGTCTTATGCGAAATCAGTTTTTGGCGAGGAGATCTCAAGAATTCTTCTTAGTTATTCGGCTATCTGGATAATTTTAGCAAAGGTCGTTCTATGAGTCCAGCCAGGTCTGGGTCTTAAGATTATGGGATCGGGCAAGCACCCCCACATGTTTTTTTGATAACAACACATTTTTTATGCTCAATATGGACTTGAATAATCATTCGTTGACTCGTGGTATATTCATAAAAAAGCCAAAAGCACAAAGAATTTAATATATTATATGGACAATGCGTAGCCCTAAAGTATGCAATTAACAATATATCCATATAAAAAACTTAAAATTGTGGCGCTAAAAATAGGCTATATTCAATATATATATATATATATAGCAAAAAGCTCGCTAGTCTAGAGATCAAAAGCATTAAACCATTTCAGCATAGAGTTACTGCCAAGTGGTATATATATTCATAAAATTAGATTTACTGTCAAGTGGTATATTCATAAAAAGGAAAACAGCCCCCAACAACTGAGACAACCCACCCGAAAGTCTAGCGATCAAAGACACAAACCAGTAGCAAAAGCACAAACCATTTCAAGTATTGAGACAAAAGGCAAAAGCAGATAGAATCAACAAAAAATTTACCATATATTAAGAACCAACTTACAGCCGAAAATTCACATATATTGGTGGGGATATATTTGATACTCTAAGACTCATGGGGGAAAAATGAATGACCAATATTCGAATAATTTTCTCACAAAATTAGCCAAAGGGAAATACATCAATTAATTTTAATACATAAATATATTTTATTTATTCTTGTTTGATGCAGCTACAAGTTATTTAAAAGATTTATTATATCGGTCCTTATCTATCAAGCTGAAATGGCTCGTATTTGTTGATGTTAATTTCGATCCTCTGAAATGCTGCCAACGCCCATCCGCTATCTTTTTCTTGGAACTCTTCCAATTTTGCCTTGATATTTTCAATTGCCGTGCTCAAATTTTCTCTTATGTCTTCCTCTTTCTCAATCGTGTACATTTTAGTTTGCATGCTTTTTATATCTATTTGCATTAACTCATCACATTCTTTGGTGAATTTCGCAAACTTAGCAAAAAGCTCCATACTAAATTTAAAAGCTTTCAAAACTTTCAATTCATCTTGTAGTAACTCGTTAATCAATGGAATATTTTTTTCAAATAACGTATTCACATTTACCATACTCTCATCTTTGTTGGTAATGGCAAATATTTTGATACGGTTTTGGAATGCGCTTGCTATTAAGGAGACGTTTTCATTAAGAGCTTGTTGGGCGTTTGCTTTGTGGGTATTTTTTCTATGATGTTGGACCCAAAGCCGTCCCTCAACATCCTCATCACAAAACAAGCACCTTTTATAGATCTGTTGTTTTAATTTCTTTGCAGGTTGTTGTTGTTGTTGTTGTTGGCGTTCCTCCAAAAATTGCCTCAGTCTTTTTCTGACATTATTATTGTTAATATTGTAGTTGTTGCTGGTGTTGACCTCGTTAGCAGACATATTTCTCTAAAAAAGTAATGAAAAATTTACTGTTAATTCTTTTGCTTTGTTACGCTTTCAGAAAAAAAGGCTGTCTCGATGATTAAAATCCCCCGAATATAACACATAACATTTGAAGAAATAAATTAGAAATCCTAAAAATGGTTCATGATAGGTGTTAACTTACCGTTTTTGTTGTTGTTTTTTTGTTTTAATCCTATGGCAACAATTTTCCTGCTCAGCCAAATATATACCACAATGGAACCTTTTAGTGTTTTTCTTTAATGGTTTAGTGACACAATGATTTCTAACTAGTCAAGATGGTCTTATCTATACCGAAATTCATTCATTATTACGCATACACACATCTCATTCGTCCACAAATAGTCTCTCTTTCTCTTTCTCTCTTTCTCTCCTGACTATAACCTTGAACGCTGATCATTGAAACCTAAGACTTAATTCACATACTGAGATAAAAAAGAATTCCAAACCACTACGCCAAACGATAATGAATCACTTCCATACAAATCCACGAACATCTATGTCACACAATTAACCTACCCCAAACTTTAACTTGAACGCTGATCACCCAAACCTAAGACTTAATTCATCACTTCCATACAAATCCGAGAACAACTACTGATAACAACACCGCCACTACAACCGAAGATGTATACAACTGACAACAGCTCAACAGGTGAAATTCAGATATTTGTCCATCAATACACACATACACATACATACACACATAATTAATATAACAGCAAGCTACAAAAAATTCCCTTATAATACTCAGCTCAATGACTAATAATAATATATTCGCTATTAACAACATTGTAGCGCTAAAAAAAAAAGTCTACACATACTAATATATCCATATAAAAACTGTCTGTGCTTTTCAAAAATATCCTCATATGATTATAAGCAAACAAAGAACTTTCAAAAGATCTCAAAACTTTGAACAATAAAACATAACATCATTATAACAATAAACTAAATACAGCAACAACAACAGCCTAATATAACCACACTAGATAATAATAAAAACATTCGAACAATATACCAATAAATACAGATTAGAAAATAACTCTGATCATCCAAACCTAAGGCTTAATTCACATGCTGAGATAAGAAAGAATCCCAAAAACCACGACGTCAAATGACTACGAATGACTTCCATACAATTAACCTATCCCCAAACTTTAACCTTGAACGCTGTGATCATCCAAATCTAAGTCTTATATCATCACTTCCATACCATATCCCTCGAACAACAAAAATTCCTATATATATTACTCAGCTCAATGACTAATAATAATATATAAAAGAGTCCTCAACTTCCAGACAAATCGACGACCAACCATGTCATACAATTAACCTACTTCAAACTTTAACCTTGTACGCTGATCATCCAACCCTAAGACTTAATTCACATACTGAGATAAGAAAGAATCCCAAACGACAATGAATCACTTCCATATAAATCCACGAACAACTACTGATAACACGCCTCTATTTTACTACAAACGATAACAGCACAACAAGTCAAACGACCATGAATCACCTGTCACCTATTCATATACACAACTGATAACGACGACGATGATGATGAACCATTTCCATACATTATGCAGCAATAGCAAAAACATCGGGATTATTATTATTATTATTGCTAGACTCACGATACAATACACAAAAATAAATACTAGCACCGCGTCAAAAAAAAGGAATAACAATTAATATATAAATAAGGTAACTCACCAGTTGATGATGTTGATTTTTTTATTTCCTAGCTAATCCCACGTCGAATATTGGATTTGATGATGATTTTTTCTTCTTTTTTTCAAATTTAAAGCCCGTATTTCTATATATATATTTCAGCATAGATTTACTGCGAAGTGAATATATTCATAAAAAAGCCTTTAGCACCCCAGACAATCCCCAAAAAAAGCACATATTCAATATAGCAAAACAGTCCATTTCAACATAGATTTACTATCAAGTAGTAGCATTTCAGTATAGAGCAAAAAGCCCAAAAAGCATATAGCATCATCAAAAATTCACATATATTAAGAATCAGCTTAGATTTACTGAAAAAGCCCTCGACAACCGAAACAAAAGCCAAAAGCATCTAGAATCACAAAAAATGTCCATATATTAAGAAACAACTAAAACATACATCCATTTCAACATAGAATCACCCAAAAAAAAATTCCCATAATATATTACTCAAACTCAATGACTAAATAATAATATATTCACTGCCAAACAATCATGAATCACCTATCACCTATTCACACACCCAATTCAAAAATACCATCTGCTCATGTCACACAATTAACCTTGAACGCTAATCACCCAAACCTAATATATAATTCACTTACCGAGATAACAGTACAAATCCATAACCCACTGAAGATGTACACACTGATAACAAATACACATCAAACCAAACATCCATGAACCACATCTGAACAAAATTTAAAACAATTGATAACAAGTACAAATCCACAACCCCCTGAAGATGTACACACCTGATAACAAATATACAACAGACCAAAACAACTATGCATCACACACCTCAAATTGAAAAAATACTGATAATAAGTATAAATCCCCAAACCCACTGAAGATGTACGCACCGTTAACAAATACACAACAAGCCAAACATCCATGAACCACATCTGAACAAAATTAAAACAATTGATAACAAGTACAAATCCACAACTCAAAATTAAAAAAATATCTATCACACAAAGACAACGATCATGAATCATCCGCCCCGTCCGATTACCTCATTTCCTAGGGGAGCACTTCCGGAATTACCACATATGGGCATGACTTTTTTTTCCCATACAAAAAGTGTCTCAGAATCGCTATAAAGAATCACCAAAAATTTCCATGACGATGATGAACCATTTCCATACAATCCAAGCTTCAGCATATTACTCTACTTAATGACTAATAATAACAACCAAACCAAAGAATCAACAAAAATAGCCACCCATTTCAAAATACCAAACTGTTATACACACACCGACCTCCCAACCTACTGTAAAAAACAAGGTGGATCTATTTTTGCGGACGACTGTGATGATAAATCATGTCCATACAATCCAAGCTTCAGCAAAAACACATACATAATAATAATAATACATAATTCACTTACTGAGATAACAAACCCACGAACCACTAAAGATTTGCTCAACTGTTAACAACACAACAAGCCAAACAATCATGAATCACACCCGAACAAAATTGAAACAACTAATAACAACACTAAGATCCAGCAAAAAAACATCAACATCATAGAGCAAAAAGCCCTCGCCTTGTTAATGCATCTGTTTGAATACTGGCTTAGGTCTGCGTTTTAGGTGAAGTCAGTTTTAAGTTCCAGCAAAAACAACACATTTCCCATACAAAACCACAAACAACAAAATTCCCGTATATATTACTCAGTTTAATGACAATAAGATTAAAAAGTACAACAAAGACAACGTTTTTTTTTATTTCTACCACAATTAACAGCTTACAACCGAGACAAAAGCCAAAAGCACAACCCAGACAACGTTTTTTTATTTCTACCACAATTAACAGCTTACAACCGAGACAAAAGCCTAAAGCACAACCCATTCATCATCATGGCTTAGGTCTGCGTCTTAGGTGAAGTCAACTAGCTTAGCTCTGCGTCTTAGGTGAAGTCAACTAGCAGCAAAACCATTCACCTCCTAAGCACAAATCCATTATCAAAAACACACACACCCCCCCAACAAAAAGTTCAATAGCAAAAAGCCCCCGGCCCCCGCCTCCGCCTTGTTATTGTTCGTTTGAATACTGGCTTAGGTCTGCCCATTCAGCCCCGATATCGCCACCTAAACACAAATCCATTAGCAAAAACATAAACGCCACAACAAAAAGTTCAATAGCAAGCAAATCCATTAGCAAAAACATAAACCCATAACAAAAAGCACCGATATCACCACCTAAGCACAAATTCATTATCAAAAAGCCCCAATACTCACCACCACCTACAAAAAGCCCCAATAGCATCAAAAGCATAAAATCCAACAACTACATCCCCATTCGATTACGACATCAACCAACAACCACGCTGATAACGATTAATCACTAGCCCAAACAAACAACTACAGTGATAAGAATACTACAAACTATACCCAATTAATATCAATACTACTATTTCCATCTCAGATAAGAACCCACAATCATTAATCGCAACCACAAAATATGACAATTAATATCAACCCTCATAAGAAATACACTAAATACTACTATTTCCACCTCAGTTAAGACACACCACCCATGAATCACAAAAAGCACCGATATCACCACCTAAGCATAAATCCATTAGCAAAAACATAAACCCATAACAAAAAGCACCGATATCACCACAAGCCCCAATACTCATCACCACCTACAAAAAGCCCAATAGTCAACAAAAAGCATTCATCACCACCACCTGCAAAAACCCAATAGCATCAAAAGCACAAAATCCAACAACTACATACCCATTCGATTACGACATCAACCAACAACCAGCGATAAGGATACTACAAACTATACCCAATTAATACCAACACTGATAAGAAATACACTAAATACTACTATTACCACCTCAGATAAGAACCCACCACCCATGAATCACATACCACTATCAACACTCACCATACAACACACACATCTTCACCTTCACATAGAGCTTTCAGACAGAAAAGAGCTTTTGAGCCAGAAACTGTCCCGGAACCGGCATAACCCTACTACTACAATAGCATCAAAAGCACAAAATCCAACAACTACATACCCATTCGATTACGACATCAACCAACAACCAGCGATAAGGATATTACAAACTATACCCAATTAATACCAACACTGATAAGAAATACACTAAATACTACTATTACCACCTCAGATAAGAACCCACCACCCATGAATCACATACCACTATCAACACTCACCACACAACACACACATCTTCACCTTCACATAGAGCTTTCAGACAGAAAAGAGCTTTTGAGCCAGAAACTGTCCCGGAACCGGCATAACCCTACTACTCCCGTCCATCTGTATAGTGAGCGTATGTTCCATGAAAAAATCCTTAAATCATTTAGCCATTTTCGTTTCCGTGGTCGTCGTCGTGTATCCGGTCCATATCCGAGGCTTGTTAAATTTGCCATAATAATTCATTTTTACGGGCCTGGTTATTAGCCTTGCGCCAACCTTTCTCAGGATGTCGCTGCATGCATTGGTTCACTACTTGGCGGCTGTCAAAGTAGCTATCCAGGGGTGTCACGTGGAGACTGCATGTCAACTTGGATTGAACAGGGACAAGGATCGTCCTGGCCTTCGCCGGGTTGAAGGCAATCAGGGACTTTAGCCAGATGGCTAACCTAAACATATCCCATGGAAAGATCGGAGAATAAGCGGCGGCATCCGATCTTTGAACAAAAGGAACGACATTCCGATAACCAACAGCTAATGGTGTTGATGATTGTGAGGTACCATTTTATGGGAAATTCTCCTTTTGAGATGCAAGGGGAAATTTTATGCTGTTAACAGAGACTATGAGAAATGCCGCTAATAGATGCTGTGGGAAATTCTGTTAGCAGATTGGATGGGGAAATTTTTCTTTGCAGATGCGGGTTGATTAATGTGAACGGGATATTTTAGTTAGGAGATACAATTAGTCTATATCGAATGGTGGGGAAGAGGAGTCGAACGGAGAGGAACCCTACAAGGCGGTCGGTTCGCGCAGCAGTATTTAAGAAAACATAAAGTAACGGTTCAATGAGGAAAAAGCTCGCCGACAAGGTTACAATAAACGACGTAAAGCGTGAGCGCGATTTCCGTTTATAAAAATACTTACATTAGTGTATTCATCCGTGCATTCCAATTCTAATAAAAGCTTATCGTGCTTCCAAGTGTTTAACGTAGAGCGTACAAAACGAGAACAATAAATATTAAAAATAGAAAAACAATTTGCCTGAGTTTCATTCGTGTGCTGTATTTATTTTCGTGTGTAGTTGGAGAACAGTGTTCGGCGGAACACTTCGACGTAAAGGCCAAGTGACATTCGAACGAACCACACCAACATCCGCCAAAGGGTCATCATCCAATAACTCGCCTTCACAATTGGGTGGTCTACCAGAGTGCTCACTGTCTTTCACATTGAAATCATCACTTTTAAATTGTCGAAACCATGTCTCACATGTTCTAATTGATGGAGCGTGTTCACCATATGTTTCTACCAGCAAGCGATGGCTTTCAACAGCCTTTTTCTTTTGATTAAATAAGAAAAGCAGTGCGTGCCGCAAAAGTACTTTTTCAGGCAGCAAACTCGACATGATCACTGAACGATAAAACAAAGATGCTAGTTTTGGCGGACTCAACTTGTGTGTATTTGTAGTTAAATCTCAGACGAATAAGATGACGTATGTGTCAAATTAATACGCTGCGTACTTTTCGCTGGCGCCATCTCTTAGTTAAACTAGAAAAAGCTTATGCATGCACCTATATAGACTTTTATTTCACACCGCGTACAGATTGTCAAAATTATACCAATGGGTGGTTAGATTTTGAGTGCAGGGTAACCATTAAACCTAAACAAATAGGTTACACAAAAAAAAAAAAAAATGGCGGTGACTTAAAAGAGCAACGGATAACTGAAATACGCACATTTAAAGAGGCAATGTTCTTACACGACCATATTACCGTCGTATGCTGGTTTACGAGACAAAATAACAGTTAATATGTATGGATCTATTATTTAATATCTACGACCTCATTTTCCTAAGGCCGATAATTTCGCTATAAAATAACGCGGCAGATTTATTGCAGATGAACTGTACTTTTATCTCTTACTTCGGCTAAATGTAAACGCTCGTATTCTTATAAAGTCGTTTAATTTATACATACTTTATAACATGATGTCTTATCGTATTATATTGTAGAGCGGTCCTACAGCATAACATCGCCTCCGTTAATAGCAGAGACAATATCTGTCATTCGCCAACCGTAAAAGCTGTCTCCTTAAGCCGACGAGCTTCATTGGAATACCTTCTCCATTTGATGTATAAGGCGGAAGTCGGAACACGTTGCTGTGTGGGGTGTGAAAGGCGTTTTCCAGCAAACACATGTCCCAACCGCCGACTTCTAAATTATATATGTCTCCAACGACATTGTGTTTAATTTATCTTTGACTGGAGTAACAGCGCGTTCATTTTTCGAGCGCACACTTCACAACTATTCACATGACAACAGCAACAGTATCAGGCTTATTGTCGTATGAGGAGGCGCCCTCACCTCTGGCGAACTGTTATCCTGCATACATTGCAACATCTAAATGTGTATATAAAAGGAATCATATATTTATATTTATACAGTAAAATGGAAAGGACAAAATGAAACTCATCTCTTCAATATCTCTCGCACCTATAAATTTCATTTTTATCACAATGCTCGCGGTGAGCTCGCGAAACCTTTTTTGGTCCTTTTGTCGACGTGCACTCTTACTTAGTATGGTGTTTTTTCTTGTTTTTATTTTTTGTTTGGTTCCTTGTTGTGTTGTGCTGTGTTTTTTGTCTGTTATTTTGTTTTCATTTTTATCTTTTTAAGGGAAATTTATTTTCCAAAAGGGAATAAGTGTGGTGTGATCATAAATTTATCTGATATCCTGTATAAATGAACTGCCAATATGTGTCCCCACTGTGGCATTCCTCTCGTTTTCTTTTTACACTCCCCCTCCCAGGCCATGGATGCCATTCTCACAGTCATTGTATTTAAGGCGATTCTTGTACGTACGCACGCATTGCTTGAATCCAATGGTTGCCGCTTTAAGCTGGCAAGCCTGTATTATACTCCCCAAAATGCCATCCATGTTAAACGTGTGTAGGGGGCTGAGTAGCAGAGGGACCCTCGACGGATTCTTGAGATTCTATTAACATTTTCGAAATTTGTTTATTATTTTCATGTCGACACAGATGCGACATGTGTGCGTTGTTGTGCTTCTCTAAAGGATGGCAAAGACACTCTACGGTGTCACAATCGCTTTCCCCAAAGACTATTGAAATTTATTTACCTTCCGAAATTGAATGCTGATTTATGGTTGCCTTGGATGAGGCGGCGTTCCTTTTGTGTAATTCTCAACAAATCATTGGCCTGAATTCCAATTAAGATTGACTCGGTGGGTAGTACTGAATCCTTGAATTTTATTTGCACCACTACTTTGTAGGGTGAACTTCGAATTGAATTCACTAATCCTGATGATATCGGGTATTTCCTCCTGTTGGAAGCGATTTGAACAAGCACTAACTCAGAGGAGACGCCTACAATTGCAATGGGAAGTACATGCTATTCGTGCCAAGCGAATGGATGGTCAAAGATAATCAAGACTTACTGCTTCTGGCTAAGAATCCTTTAAACGGAAAACTGAAATTGTAGCGATGACTGTTGTAGAGGAAGGCTGCAAATCCGGCCCTTGAGTTTGGCGAAGGCGTGAAAACACATAATAGACGGCAACTTACATGGTTTATTGCTAAGGAGCATGAAGTGCTTTAAAAAGTGTGGAACAGAAGAATGAACTACGTAAAACATTTTGAAGTATAAATTTATTTGTTGATTGTATCAACTGGAAGCTTGTTTTGCTCTAATAACGGTTTATGAGTACACTCAGTAGGTAGTAGTCATGAGATTAGTGCTAAACGAAGAGAAAAGGACCAAAGTCCCAGATAAATGCTTCGTTGTGAATATTTGCAACTTACATCGAGAGAGGAAAGCAGAAGTCGACATTGCATTCCATATCCAGATGGTCTGACTGCGAGAAAACTTCTTATAACTTAGTTTAACCGAAACATTCTCCAACAAAGAAGTAAAACAGCATTTTCTAAATTTATGAAAGTTGACGCTGTAAAAATCTAAATCGTGTGGAATGCTTGTAAAACGAGTTGCAGATAAAGAGTTCTAAATAATAAGATTATAATAAGCTTATAATACCGAAAGGCAGGAAAGTAAGGGATAGTAATGACTGAAACGTTAGGAACACAAGACAAATTCAATTATGCATTGCAACATTCCCATTGGAAAATACCACCACAAAAACGGTAAGCTACACAAAATTCATCCTCCACACCATTTAGCAAAGAGGAATCTAAGAGATTTATTACGTGTTCCAGAAACAAATTGTGCTGTTATGATTGCAGGAAAACTAGCTTGATACACCAACGAAGTAATTATCCATGATCCTCCAGATGCCATTCAATTGTTACATTTCAACAATTGCTAAAGCCTGGCTGCTTTTAAAAGTGTACTATGGTGGGTTTATTGGTTGCGAAGTTCTATTTATTTATTGAAGGTTAGTAGGAACCTTAACTTTATAATTTTAATTTTATTAATCGTCCTACGTCATTTATTCTTAGCCTAAAGGCTGGGGGTCAGAAGTGCTATTATGTAATGGAAGGATGCTTCTAATGAGTTACTTGATTCATGGGTATTAAATATTCATGTTTAGGTGACGCCCTTATGCCGCATTCAAAAAGAAAAAAAATAATGTAGAAAAAGAGGAATATTCATGAGGGTACAAGAGCCAAAATTAAGAAGGATTGAACTACGAGGGTTGCCTATTATATTTCGGGATTAGAGAACAAAAACAAATATTGATCATCGAAAATCGAACAAAAACAAATATTGATCAAGGAAATTAACAAAAGACTACACTCCGGCAACGCCAGTTGGCATGCAGTCAGTAAACTACTGAAATCCACACTGCTATCACGTAATATAAAGCTCCGTGTCTATAGAACCATAATCACGCCAATTGTTCTATACGGATGCGAAACATGGGCTTTCACAAACCGGGAGGAAAAGAAATTCCGCGTGTACGTGAATAAAGTTCTAAGGAGTATCTTTGGCGGCAAATATGACGAGGAGGCAGGACAATGAAGGAAACTCCACAACTGTAATATTCTATACTATATATAGTTTGCTATACGGCAAACCTACAATAGTGAGAGTAATCAAGTCGCGAAGATTAAGATGGGCCGGACGAGTGGTGCGAATGGGCAACAATAGGTAGGTCGACGGGAAAGAGACCGGAAGGACGGCCGCGACGGAGAGGGGGACAATGTTAGGTTTGAGCTTGAGGAAGTCGGATCTGGTCAAGTGTGGAAGGAGAGTGCAAAGGACAGGGAACGATGGCGGAGTCGAGTCGGCCAGGTCAAGAAAATCCGGGTTCCTACAGGTCAATAAATAATAAAATATTAATATTAGTACGAGGGTTGCCTTTTATATTTCGGGATTAGAGAACAAAAACAAATATTGATCATCGAAAATCACTTTATTTCACGTTTTTCAAAATATTCCCCATGAAGATCTATACACTTTTGCATGCGTTTGAACCAATTGTCGAAGCACTTTTGCCACTCTGATTGAGGTATCTCCAACACATGCATTCTGAATGCAGCAACCGCTTCTTCAGGTGTCGAAAAACGTTGACCTCTCAGTTTGTTTTTTACGTACGGGAATAAAAAGAAGTCATTCGGTGCCAAGTCAGGACTGTACGGCGGATGACCCATCAAATCGATGTTTTGGGTGCTCAAAAATGCAGTTGTCGCAGCCGATGTGTGAGAGCTCGCATTGTCGTGGTGAAGAGTGATCCGTCTTCGGCGGTTGGTTTTCCTGATTTCTTGGAAGACAACTGGCAAACAAATGGTTGTGTACCACTCAGAATTGACTGTTCTGCGTTGTTCTAGTGGTACGGTTGCGACATGTCCAGTTTTTTCCGAAAAAACAGGCGACCATTTGCTTGGAAGTGCTTCGTGCGCGAACAACTTTTGTTGGATTTGGCTCATCTTGAAACACCCAGACAGTCGACTGCTGTTTACTTTCGGGCTCATACGCGTAAATCCACGATTCATCACCTGTCACGATGTCATAGACGTGTTTCGAAGCACCGCGACCGTATTTTTTGAGCATTTCTTTCGACCAATTGACACGAGCCTTTTTTTGGGCAATTGACAAATTGTGTGGGATCCAACGCGAACAAATTTTTTTGACAGTCAAATGTCTGTGCAATATTGAATGTATGCTGGTCTTACTAACGCCTAAGGTTGTCTCAATCTCACGATAGGTCACATGACGATCTTCCAATATCAGTTCGCGCACAGCATCAATGGTTTTCGGAACAACATCCGATTTTGGACGACCTTCACGAAATTCATCTTGGAGTGAACTACGACCACGATTGAATTCACCATACCATCGATAAACACTGGTCCTTGATGGAGCTTCATCGCCAAAAATTGAATTAAGTTCATCCATGCACTATTGCTGAGTTAATCCACGCCGAAAGTTGTAACAAATAATCGCCCGAAAATGTTGACGATTTAATTCCATTTTTGGGCCGAGATGAATCTTTTAAGTTACTGTAAACAACACAAATAGCGCTCGTATGTCAAAACGTTCTGAGTGCGTATGACCTCAAAAATGTCCACCTTTACGACAGAGCTGTCAATTGCCGGATTGCAACACTAGGGTTGCCAAATCCCAAAACATAAGAGGCAACCCTCGTACTACCCGACAGTTAATCTTACCATTCAATAGTTGATGTTCAAATTGTAGGATTAGGTGATAATGTCTTTGGTTCGGTGTGTTAATGCCCATTAGAAAGCAAATCCGAATGAATGATATGTAGAAGAACTTGGTTATCTAGAAACTGGAACAGGTTTTAGACGAATCTTTAATGAAGCCAAACCAAGCATTCGATTTTCTTTGGAAATTACTTATAATGCAACCTGAAATATAGCAAGTTGTCATACGGAAACCTAAGTCATTAAATATAAGAAGTGAGAGTATTGTATATTATGTATTCTACAGGATCTGGGGGAACGTTGGCGAGTAGGTAACAAACTGCAATCAAAGTGTAATCGCAGACAAGAGCGGACGTAAAAAAAAATTAGGCGTCATCAGTGTACGTGAGTGAGCAAATAGAGTGTAGCACGTTTAAGAATAGAGATGGTCCTGTGGGCGCGTGTCGAAAGTCATTACACTGGGTGTAAGCGTTACGCAGTGCGGCGAAAATTTGCATATATATCTATACCCGGCGTTTTTAACAGATGCACACACAATACACAAGCAAATAGTGAAGAACACCGAACGAAAATCGAATAAGAAAATGTGTCAGAGCCATATACCATAGCGATAACATAACAATTCCACATCAGTTGATATACTTGAGTTTAGAAATCGAATTTGTACATGCGCCAGTGGCCCGATGTGTTGAGCATTGGTTACATTTGTAGTGAATCTAACTGTCATAGCGTCAGTTCGAATTACACGTGTGGGGGTTGTTCGTATTGCTATTTTAGTATTCTTCACGAAACTGTCCCCAACCTAGTTGTTCACAGTCCCTGAACGCCGACACTGTTCCCTGGTCCTAGTTCACCGTCCGTGAACTGCGAAACTCTATCTCTTACAGCTTACAACCAAAAGGGAGTGAAAGTCACTATTCAACTTAAACGATTTCTTTATTGTCCTTTTAACAAAATCTGAAAACTCCATACAAATTAAAATAAACACAATTTAAAGCCTTATTGTTAATACAAAAACCAGCGTACAACCAATGTAAACAAAAGGATATAAAATACCCTTATTCAATTGCTTACGAGGAATACAAATGTCAGTTAATTAGGTTATTTCTATTATGTACAATCGGTGTAATTAACACTGTATAAAAATGAACTTATTAGCTTGATTAAAAGGAATAAATATGTCACTTAATTAGATTATTTCGATTATGTACAATCGGTGAAGTTACACTGTATAAAAATGCATTTATTAGATTATTTAAGAGGTACAAAAATGTCACTTAATTAGATTATTTCGATTATGTACAATTTATGAAGTTACGATTTTATCCTTCCAAGCACGACCGAGCAACTCGAAAACCAGAACTAGACTGTGTACGTATCTCTTGGGACGCCCCACGAGAGATGTATATTAATTAACGTGAAGGCACAACCTGCCTTCACGGAATCAACATCGCGATTGACTTCAGCCATCGAAGCGACAGAACACAAAAATTCCATCCATCGCTTCGATGACCATATATGGTAAGATACTCCTCAGCATCGGCACATAGGGCGCGGAACATAAATGATGTTTGCTTCTGTTGCTCATGGTGTGTGTGTATGTCCACAGTATGCGGACCGTGGATCATCAAATCCATAAGGGTAAGACCAGCTCGCACCGATGATGGTGGCCTACCCAGGATACTCGTGTGCATGTTAAAATTTTGCAGAATTTGCTTCCGACGTCTGGGCGCGAGATGAAACAGCAAGCTTCGTTGCTTGGATGACTTGCTGTGTATTGGGTGCATGCTACGATCTTCGCGCAGGAGCGTAGTGGGGTAAGTATATGAGGGTAGCGCCGAATGTGTTTCCCGGATGTATACTGCGTTTATAATTTCTTACCAGAAACTTGATGATGCAACATACAACCGGTGAATTGCTTTCAGAGGATTGATATTTGATGCTGATACAATTTATGTCAGCTAGAATTATTGATTCTAAGTATTCCTAATATGATAGGTACAACTATGGAAGGTAAGTACACGTTCTTTATGTGTTTTGGGCAACTATTACCTTATCGTAGTAGTGACGTTCAATGGAACTGTCACAATACTTGTTTTTTATGCCTTTAGCATGCCCTAGATGGGTTTTTACCTAAGTAAATGGAAAGGTGGATGGTGGCGTTAAAGAGAACCGCCACACACGTTCTTCACTATCGTCGCAATACGCGATAATTGGTGACCCGGACGTGATCGGTGTACACACGCACACAGACTTTTCCATAGTAAAGAGAACTTTACGACTACGTTCACGACGTCCGCATAGAGCACCGGCACACTCGCCTGCTCCGACGTTCTCTCGCTAGCTCGTTCCTCGCTCCGTCGTCCGCACACGAAATTGATCATAACACAGTTACTGAGGAGGGAGTAGGGTGGCGTTTCTAACAGATACACGCAAAATACACAAGCAAATAGTGAAGAACACCGAACGAAAATCGAATAAGAAAATAGCCGTATACCAAAGCGATAACATAACAATTCCACATCAGCTGAGTGTACTTGAGTTTAGAAATCGAATTTGTACATGCGGCAGTGGCCTGAGTTGAGCATTGGTTACATTTTTTACTGATTCTAACTGTCAGCGTCAGTTTGAATCACAAGTTCTTCACTATCGTCGCAATACGCGATATATAGATATACATAAAGTATATATAGTGAAAACAAAGTAGCGCTTAATATGGAAGAAGAACAAGCTGATTACAAAGTGGTGCCGCGGATAAGGCATAATCCCACAGCTGAAACTCCAAGCAGAGCGCCACAAATCCTTGTTGGATTTTAAGGGTGGAGTGGGCGGCTTCACGCCCTCCGGTCAGCGCAGCAAAGGATGGAGGTTTGGGTCTGCCAACTGGGCCGATTTCCGAGATTTCTTCGCATCCTTTCCGTGAGAGGAAGTATGCTTTGGGGACTCCGATGTTAACGCCTGCCCGGAGTCTATCACATGGATTATGCTTCTCGGGGTGGAGATCTACATTCCGCATTCCATATAACGAAATACATCTGATAAACCTTGGTTTGATAAGAAATGCGAGCAGATTACAGCAGCAAAAAATTGGGCTTTTTAAACCATGGTGCTCCAATCCCACTGAGGTTAACATAACGAATTTTGTTAGAATCAGAAACGACGGAACCAGGCGATTGGGGCCGCGAAGAAGGCTTACAACGACATGCTGATCAATAAACTCCTTGAGTACCCACTGCTTCGCGTCCGTTCTGGTCAATGGCAAGACCTGTCAGCTATAATTTCACTTCCTCCGTTAATGACGGGCAGTGGTTCGTAGGTCACAAATTCTAAAGATAAAGCTAATATTTTCGCGAATTTATTTTCCGCGAAATCAAACCTCGATCCCGATCTTTTGGAGCCATCTGTGAACGCGATTGTAAGGTTCTGCCCGGGTAATATTCCATGTGGACTGGACTGTTGGAAGCAACAGACTCGGACGGAATAACAGCAATAGTCCTTAAGAATTGTGCTCCAGAACTGCCACCTGTGACATTTCCTTCATGCTGGAAAATTGCTCGAGTTTAGCCATTCCCAAAGAGGGGGAAAAAGTGTCAAAATTACCGACCGATCGCATTACTGTCTATCTCATCTAAGGTGAGGGAAAAGGTCGTCAATACCGGGGTTATTAAGTATTTGCAGTGCAATGGACTTCTGAATGATCGTCAATACGGATTCCGTGGCAGGCGGTCCACGCGAGACCTTTTGACCTTTATAACCGATATACGGACATCTGCGATTGGGGGTATGGTGAGTCAAGGGCGGGCGTAATGGATATATCCAAGGCTTTTGACAGTGTGTGACATGGGACATTGCTAAGCAAACTTCGTTCAAATAGACTTTCCTAGCTGCTTTGCGACTGGACGAGGAGTTTCCTCCAAAATCGATCGATGCGGGTTGTTGTAGACGGCGAGTGTTCGGATCTGTGTCTTGTTAATTCCGCGGTGCCTCAAGGTTCTATTTAGGCTCCACCGTTATTTTCACATAATTGATTTGTTGGAATCAACGGATAACAAAGTGTTCAGCTTTGCGGATGATAGTACAGTCAGTGTATCAACGTCGCACCAACTGAGATGTAGCTAGATCGACTCTCTGAATCGGGATGTGGATACGGTGTTGCAGTGGGGAAAAGCCAAAGTCGTCGACTTCAATGCAAAAAAGACACAGTATACAACATTTACAAAGAAAAGTGGATCATAGGTTCTACAGCTGATGATGAATGGCCAGGTCCTCGCATCTGGCCAAATCATGAAAATGCTCGGCATGACAGTCTCTGGGAATGTATCGTCGGATAAACACGTGTCGAACATAGCCAAGAAATATTTTTTCTCCGGCCCAACTGTTTCTTCTGTATAAATTCCAAATTAGACCCGCACTCGAATATTGCTCTCATGTTTGGAGCTCTGTTGCTAAACATACCCTCGACCTACGTGAGAGCATACAAAGACGAGCGATCCTGACGTCGGGACTACAGTCGATATCACATCGAAGGTGTGTACCCGACCTCTGTCTCCTCCTCTCATGTTTGAAGCTCTGTCTTCTTAAGCACACCATCAACCTACTTGAGAACATACGTAGACGACCGATCCGCGTGATCGGGGGATACGGCGCGGACGTCGCGACTACAGTCGTTTTCACATCGAAGGCGCGTGGATGAGTTCTATCTGTTTTATAGATATTATCACGGGTTCTGTTCTTCGGAGATTCGTGGTATTGTTCCGCGTGATTCGGTTTATATGCCCTCTACGAGACAATTCGACGGCGTGAAAATCTCTGGATCAGAACTCGTTCCGTCACAGAGCAGAAAAGCTGTCGAATTCTCTCGTCGGGCGAGTGTTTCCAGAGCGTTACAACCTGCAATTGTTAAAAAAGAACTGTAAAGGTTATCTGATGGCATGTCGGGGCGCCGACTCGGTGCTATAGGTTCGCCTCTCTCGGGAGAAGCGTAAAAAAAAAGAAAAGAAAAAAAAAAGAACTCGCAGGACTTTTCCTGGAACATTGAATGCAACGAAGAGCTAATATTGGTAGAGGATCCGAAATTGAAAACGAAGTCAATTGGGCCCTGTTTCGAGGCAAACGGACCTTGAAACTGCGTTTCTCCAAAACCATATTACGCTACGCCATGAAGTTAGCGCTTGGCGTGTCGGTGGTCGCACTTTCACGATATCATTTAGAAATCTAAACATGACCATGTTTGCACACAGGGATAAACTCACGGACATCTTTAGATCAATAAAGAAATCTTCTGGAATACGAGGCTTGCCTCGTATGTTTCGGGATTTGGTAACCCTAGTGTTGCAATCCGGCAATTGACAGCTCTGACTTAAAGTTGGACATTTTTGAGGTTATACGCGCTCAGAACGTTTTGACATACGAGCGCTATTTGTGTTGTTTACAGTAACTTAAAAGATTCATCTCGGCCCAAAAATGGAATTAAATCGTCAACATTTTCGTGCGATTATTTTTTACAACTTTCGGCGTGGATTAACTCAGCAACAGTGCATGGATGAACTTAATTCAATTTTTGGCGATGAAGGTCCATCAAGGACCAGTGTTTATCGATGGTATGGTGAATTCAATCGTGGTCGTAGTTCACTCCAAGATGAATTTCGTGAAGGTCGTCCAAAATCAGTTGTTGTTCCGAAAACCATTGATGCTGTGCGCGAACTGATATTGGAAGATCGTCATGTGACCTATCGTGAGATTGAGACAACCTTAGGCGTTAGTGGGACCAGGATACATTCAATATTGCATAAACATTTGAGTGTCAAAAAAAATTGTTCGCGTTGGGTCCCACACAATTTGTCAATCGCCCAAAAAAAGGCTCGTGTCAAATGCTCAAAAAATACGGTCGCGGTGCTTCGAAACACGTCTATGACATCGTGACAGGTGATGAATCGTGGATTTACGCGTATGAGCCCAAAAGTAGACAGCAGTCGACTGTCTGGGTGTTTCAAGATGAGCCAAATCCAACAAAAGTTGTTCGCGCACGAAGCACTTCCAAGCAAATGGTCGCCTGTTTTTTCGGAAAAACTGGACATGTCGCAACCGTACCACTAGAACAACGCAGAACAGTCAATTCTGAGTGGTACACAACCATTTGTTTGCCAGTTGTCTTCCAAGAAATAAGGAAAACCAACCGCCGAAGACGGATCACTCTTCACCACGACAATGCGAGCTCTCACACATCGGCTGCGACAACTGCATTTTTGAGCACCCAAAACATCGATTTGATGGTTCATCCGCCATATAGTCCTGACTTGGCACCGAATGACTTCTTTTTATTCCCGCACGTAAAAAACAAACTGAGAGGTCAACGTTTTTCGACACCTGAAGAAGCGGTTGCTGCATTCAGAATGCATGTGTTGGGATACCTCAATCAGAGTGGCAAAAGTGCTTCGACAATTGGTTCAAACGCATGCAAAAGTGTATAGATCTTCAAGGGGAATATTTTGAAAAACAATAAAGTGATTTTCGATGATCGATATTTGTTTTTGTTCTCTAATCCCGAAATATAAAAGGCAACCCTCGTAATAATGAATATTATCCAAACCGTTCGAAAGCTGCAGTGGTGGACATCATTCCCAAAAATGGAAACGACAAGAGCAAGCCAACCAATCTGTGCTCGATAAATAAAGCATTGATATACTGGTGCGATAAAAACGGAGCCATTCGGAACAACCAGTTTGTCTTAGATCGCAACACAACATAGTGCATGCCGCGACAATACATGTTTATCTAGCCGAAAGCCTTAGTTTCTAGCGCTATTAGATTTAAGTTATTATGTAATTTACTTACATTGTAATAAATAAACAACATAGATTAAAAAAAATACTTGTTTACGGTATACAGTGGAAAAGACAATGAGACAATGCCCAAGGGCCTGTTTGGTTGACTTTGAAAAATCCTTCGACCCCACATGAGTAGAAGGGATTGTATATACGTTATCAAATCTATGTATGCCCGACAGCAGTGAATTCTCTCATTCTTTTTAACATTTACAGCAGTGATCTAGTAGGTTCTCCAACCATTCCATTGCATACGCGGACGATATTGAGGTGTATAGACCTAGAGAAAAGATAGATGTCATCAACAGACATCTGCAAGTTAATTTCAACCAAAATTAATCATGTTTTTGCAACGACTGGAAATTAAAAATCAATTTCCAGAAAACAGAAACCACTCTTTTCAAAATGCCCTTACACCGATGGATATAAAACAGGATTCGAAAAAAAAAATTTCCTATACAAAGGAAAACAGTAGTCACTACTTTGTTATTTGGCTTGATCAGTATCTTTACTTTGATTAGTACATAGCAGCTGCTCTTACCACTGCTAAAAGCGCATATGCTCCGACAAGAAAGGTATTCCGTAACGGTCTTCTAGACTCCAAAGTAAAAATAATCTCATACACGGCATTCATCCTACCAGTACTAGCCTATAGTTGCCCGGTCTGGTACAACATATCCCCATTCTACATGGAGAAGTTTCGGGTGTTCGAGAGCCAGTGTTTGCGTCCTTGCCTTGGAAGAGAAGAACCCCAGAGTCGCAATATAATAAATTCTACCCCAATAAAGTTTTGTACGACAAATCAGGACTAAATAGGATAGTTCACTCCGCGATAACTGGTCATTTAAAGATGTCTTAGAAGTAAAAAAGTTAAAAACGGGGTCTGGAAAGATGTTAAATCAAATATTCAAAAATCCGTAAAGATGGATTTTCTGTCAACAAAGTTGCAAATTTTTTTAGTCGCAGTCGTATAGTATTTACAATTCAATTAGAGATTTTACTTAAGACTAAATGTTAAATCCTATTTAACACATATCATTCTTACATTAACTTACTGGCTCTTCGCCAGCACTCTAAATTATACTTTATATCAATCTTCTGTTTTTATTTTCCTTTCGGCGTACATCTTATTATTTATTATTGAGCAATAGATACTTGTGTAACACGACAGGTTTCTCTCAAGCCAGCAATGACACCATCGTTAAATCGAAACACGTAATTTTTATCTTTGAGATTGCAGCGATGTGGTGACGGCAAAATTGTATCCATTATATCCATTTCACTTGGTATATATTTATTGTTCCGTTGTAATTCATTTGACATTTGGTTCACTCCAAAGTGGTGACTCGAATATTCTTCTAACGTGTCTTTATACGATGGGAACCCAATATAAACGGTAGTTTATACTATCAACATTTTTTCAATATAGAGTCCTGCGTGATCTACACACTTTTGCAAGCGATTTGGAAGCTTTAGTATTCCTTGTTCGTAGAAAGATTTACGGCGAGTTATTAGCCAATTGTGCACGTGCTCCTCGACATCTTCATTACTTTTGATTTATTTCCCTCCAAGTGATTCCTTCAAAGGTGCGAACAAAAAATAGACACAGGGAGACAAGTCCGTGGTATAAGGAGGGTGTTCGAAGGTTTCCCAGCCCATTTCTTCCAATTTATCAAACACGCGGTGTGAGGCCTGGAGTTGACATGAACAAGGATTACATTTCGAATGCGCATACCTAGTCTTTTGTTTCGGTATGCGGCTTTTGCCGATTGTAAGAACTGACAGTAGTAAGATTTTTTCATCATTTAAGCGGCGATCACTTTCAATAAGCTCTCGAATGGCACAAGTGTTGTCATCTGTACGACTTCTCCTTGGGCGGCGATCATGACTTTCGTTTTCGATACGTTCTCGGTCATTTTTGACTTGTTTGACCCACGTATACACACGATTCTGAAACAGTGTATCATCACCAAACTGTCCCGTCAATCAAAAAAAAATGTCCGAGGATTAATCGCCTCCGTTTGTTAAAAATTTTATAATAATCCGTTGCGCAATAGACGTACATACCTCTTGCGCGCCCATGGCTGTACTGACTACTACTGTACGGTATGTGGCCGTATGGACCACACGTGGGACAAATGCGATAAGCCGGTGAGGGGGATAAAAACAACCAATTCCCCTGTATCACTCACCACAAAACAAACTCGCCAGGCAAAGACTTCACGTCAACGCCAGCTCCCACAAAACCGCACTTCTACCAAGGGCAGCAAACAATTCTCCATACCAACGTATGGACGTAAAATGCCGACCCTAGACTCAGTTCTTCTCCATCCCGCACATGCAACTTCGTCACGGCGGATGTGAGCGAGCTACCGTTAGGCCACGACCTACTCGGGCGGCATAACTGTTGGTTTATTCAAACCACAACAGGCCAGTGGACCGCACCGCAATCCCCTTGCCGCTGCCGGCAACACACGCGGTACCAACCAGGTCCACTTCCAAGATTGACCCAAGCGCAGCCACCACCCAGATCCTAAACACACGACTCTTCTCCTGACACTTCACCGAACTCTCCTTGTTCTGCTGACGGAGGGGTTGTTCCTCAGGAAGCGCGTTTTCTTGTCCTGAAAAGGACGTTAGATCTCTTTGTTGAATGTTCCTGACACAACACCATCCAGCAGCAAGGGGTCGTTGCCGTGCTTCCTCTGACCCAGAGGGAAGAGCAACGTCCTGATTTTCGTAGGACGTAACTTAGGGGATAACGTCCTTGTATACCAACCTCAGTACCGGTTCCTGTACCAATTTTCGGAGTCGTCCTCATACACAACAGAAAAAAATCGTCCAGCGTTGGTGACAACACACAATTTCCAAAGACATATGTAGCAATAAACCCTAATAGACAACCCGTCACCTACCCGACAACATCGCCCGTGCAACAGATCAAATGCTTTCTCCGCCTGCGCCTTGGACATACACGTATAACCAACCACTATCTCATCAATAAAACCAACCCACCCACATGTCACATCTGCAGATCTAACTCCACATTGTCATCCAAACACATCCTCTTGGAATGCGAAGGCATAAAAGCCCTCGCTCACCGACATCTTCAAGACGACATCAGAAACATCATCTCCGACCCAACCGCAACCAACATAGCCAAGCTCTACCACCTACTAACCCTAGTTAAGCTTCAAAACGTAATTTAACAAAAAAACAAATGTACACATAAATATATAATGCCAAACTAGCCGAAAGCCTTAGTTGCTAGCGCTATTAGATTTAAGTTATTATGTAATTTACTTACATGGTAATAAATAAATTAAAAAAAAAAAAAATTTCCAAAGAAAGATAGTTTTAGTTTTGGTTAAGTTTTATTTGGATTTTATGTTAAAGTATTACAACAGAACTAGAATTTGAAAAATCTCTGCTCTGTGACATGGGGATTCAGATACTGCGGCCTCGAGATCGTTTTACTATCCCTTTATAAAGGAAAACACATCGAAAATTGTATCCCAACGATACACACATTTTCGTGCGACAATCTCGATTTTTTGGATATTTTCGAGCGAGATGTTGTATTTACTTAAGATAAGAATGAATTCTTACGAAATTATTGCGCAGATGTGGGAATGTATCTGCTTTTGGCTTTTGTTTGTTTTCCTGAATGGAAAATTTTCAGACAGAGATAATGATCTCTGAACTTTTGGATTTGGGGGATCATCATCATCGGCACTACAACCGGGATCCGGTCTTGGCCTTATTTAACAAATCTCTCCACCGGTCCCGATTTCGAGCCGATGTCATCCAGTTTAGCACTCCCAGGCTCTGGGCGTCCTGGTCTACGCCATCCCTCCATCGCAGACAAGGTCTGCCGCGCTGTCTCCTTCCATACATCCTGCCACAAAGGACTTTCCGGGCAGGGTCCTCTTCGCTCATTCGAGCTAGGTGTCCCGCCCACCGGAGTCTACCGAGCTTGATTTTTCTTACAACATTAGCTTCAAGGTAGATTGCGTACAACTCATGGTTGCAGCGTCTCCGGAATCGTCCTCCCTCACATACGGGGCCAACAATTCTCCTTAAGACCTTTCTCTCGAACGCGGCCAAGAGTTCAGAGTGCTTTTTATTAAGCACCCAGGTCTCGGATCCATACATGAGTACTGGTAAGACCATGGTCTTGTACAGTAGTAGCTTGGATGTTCTGGATAAATTTCGGGATTTAAAGAGCCTTGATAGACCATAGTAGGCTTTGTTGGATTTAATCAGCCGTTCGCGTATTTCTTCTTCCATATTGTTATCGGCTGATACTATTGACCCAAGGTAGTTAAAGGATTGCACTACTTCAAATTCGTGCTCCACTACCCTGATAGTTTGACCAACGTTAGGTCTTCTCTTCGCAGAGGTTGCCACCATGTACTTGGTTTTTCCCTCATTAATGCGCAGTCCCAGTTTTTGTGCCGCCTGCTCGATCTGGGTGAAGGATTCCTGTACCGCCGATTCGGTTCTACCGATGATGTCGATGTCATCTGCGTAGCCAAGTATCTGGCTGGACTTGGTGACAATAGTCCCTCTAGTTGTAACGCCAGAGTCACGGATTGCTTTCTCCAACGCCAGGTTGAAGAGGAGGCAGGCCAGACCGTCCCCTTGTCGGAGTCCATTATAGATGTTTATTGGTTTGGACAGCAATCCCGCTACTTTTACTTGACTAGTTACGTTGGTCATGGTCAACCTACAAAGTCGTATCAATTTATTTGGAATGCCGAATTCTCTCATGGCATTATATAGTTCTACCCTGGCTATGCTGTCGTAGGCGGCCTTGAAGTCTATAAATAGATGATATAGTGGAATCTTAAATTCCAGACATTTTTCCATCGCCTGCCTAAGGGTGAATATCTGATCAATTGCTGATTTGCCTGGGATGAAGCCACACTGATATTGACCAATGATGGCTTTAGCGTATGGGGATATCCGGTCTTGTAGGATAGTGGAGAGTATCTTATAGGCGGTACTCAGCAATGTTATACCCCTATAGTTGCTGCACAGTGTGATATCTCCCTTCTTATGTATGGGGCAAATTATACCACGACGCCAATCTTCCGGCATCTCCTCTTGCTCCCATACGTGCACCACGGTCTCGTGAATTGCGCGATGTAACGCTGCCCCTCCTTGTTTGATCAGCTCAGCTGGTATGCCATCAGCTCCAGGGGCTTTATTTGATTTTAGCTGTCTAATGGCTTTTAGTGTTTCCTCAATGCTTGGTGGCGGCAGCATTTGGTCCTGGTCTTGCATTGGTGGAGCCTCCAATTCTTCTGTGAGCTGACCATTTAGCAATTCATTAAAGTGCACTTCCCATCGCTCCAGAATGCCTTCAGGATCGGTGATCAGATTACCCTCTTTATCCTTGCAGTAAGTGCAGCGTGGTGTGTACCGCGTCATACTGCGGATTATTTGGTAGAACTTCCGCGCCTGGTGCGGACCTCGCTCTCTACTTTTCTCTATTTCACAGACAAGATTTTTTTCCCAGGCACTTTTCTTTTGTCTGTGAAGTCTTTTTTCAGTTCTTCTGAGCTCTTTGTATTTCTCCTCGCGTACCCGCGTCCTATGAGACTGCTGCATTGCCCGGTATGCAGCATTCTTACGTTCAGTCGCTAGTTTGCACTCATCATCAAACCAGTCGTTCCGATCTCTACGACTACTGCCTAAGATGGAGTTGGCAGTACTAATGACAGTATTCTTAAGGCGTGTCCATTTCTCTTCTACGCCCGGCATTCTGGCCCCAGGACTTACTCTCCCTTCGTCGAGCTCTTCGAGGGCGAGTCTTAACGCATGACCAAAGGTGTTGCTGGTGTTCTCATTGCGTAAGGCAGCCGTGTTGATTCGAACCTGATCCGCGGATGCAATACGTCTCCGTAAGGCAATCCGCGCTCGGAAAACTGTACCAACAAGATAGTGATCCGAGTCGACGTTGGCACCTCGGTACGTTCGTACCGTCATCAGGCTCGAAGAGTGGCGGCGATCTATCAACACGTGGTCAATTTGGTTGCGAGTGGCTCCATCAGGTGATACCCAGGTGGCTTTGTGGATATCTTTACGCGGAAACCTGGTACTCGCAACGACCAAGTTTTTCGATGCTGCCAGTTCGATGACTCGTAGTCCATTGTCATTAGTGTTCTCATGCAAACTATGGGAACCTGCGTAGTGCCTGAAAACCGGCTCCCGACCTATTTTCGCATTCAAATCCCCAAGAACGATTTTCACATCGTATCTTGGGCAGGCATTGAGGGCCCGTTCGACGTTCTCATAGTATTCTTCTTTTTCGTCGTCAGGGGACTCCTCTGTAGGTCCGTGAACGTTTATGAGGCTTATGTTTTTAAATTTGCCTCGCACGCGAAGAGTGCATAGCCTTTCATTTATTGCATTAAAGCCGATGATGGCAGGCTTCAGTTTTTGGCTGACTAGAAAGCCTACCCCGAGCACATGGTGTTTTGCGTGACAGCTGTAATAAATGTCATACTCTTTTCTTTGAAAAACACCACTCCCCGTCCATCTTATTTCTTGTAATGCTGTTATGTCAGCCTTATATTCGGACAGGGCATCGGCTAGTTGCTGTGCAGGTCGAGCTCTGTATAGTGAGCGTATGTTCCATGAAAAAATCCTTAAATCGTTTAGCCGTTTTCGTTTCCGTGGTCGTCGTCGTGTATCCGGTCCATATCCGAGGCTTGTTAAATTTGCCATAATAATTCATTTTTACGGGCCTGGTTATTAGCCTTGCGCCAACCTTTCTCAGGATGTCGCTGCATGCATTGGTTCACTACTTGGCGGGTGTCAAAGTAGCTATCCAGGGGTGTCACGTGGAGACTGCATGTCAACTTGGATTGAACAGGGACAAGGATCGTCCTGGCCTTCGCCGGGTTGAAGGCAATCAGAGACTTTGCCCTGTATGTTCGCACCCATCCCCCCGGATTTGGGTGATGCTGTGGGGCAAATGTGAAATGTAAACGAATATTAGATTCGTTTATTGTAACTTTTAATTTTAATTTGGATTTTGGGTTAATAATGCCGTGGGGGCAAATGTTAGGCTATAAACGAATGTTTGATTCGTTTATTACGAATTTTGGATCATGTTTGGGTTTTTGTGGGTTTTTATGGGATTTTTGGTTTTAGTGTAAGATAGCTAGGATTTGGATGTAGAAACGGGGGAAAAGGGTAGTAGGGCTTTTGGAGCACTACATCCTTCCCTTCTACCAATTATTTCGTAACAACGTCACGGGGAGGGTGGGGGGTACTGTGGGGGCTCTCTATACTACATGGGGAACCAACGCACTGTTTCCGCCTTATTTCGACCGCCAACAGCGTGTCAAATCAACCTCAATCCCTCCTACTTGTTATATAATTAAGTTCAATTAATTATCACCCCCCCTCCCTATGAATAATTAACATCTCGTGTCTTCACGTGCATATCCTTCCATTCCCCCCAAATCACCAATTTCCCATTACAATAGACTATCCCCAAACACAATAGTTGAATTCTTTAAATAAAGTAAAACCCCTATTTTAAAACCCCAATCCTCACCTATTCAACTGTAAATCATGTTTTAAAAACGGACGCTTGGTTGAATTCATTATTCTATGCAGGTAATGCATAGTTGAATTCGGCTACCTTTTTGCCATACGGCAACTCCAGTCCTCTAACCGATGAGATTTCCACCGGAAATTCCAATTCATGTTTGTTTAGCAACAACAAGTCGAATCAAACGACGCGGGTGCACCATTATCCAACGGCTTGGGTAATTATCGAATACCTCAGCATGTTTCCCACGATAATATTACCCTACCCGAATAAGTGTCACTTTTCCTCTCCTTCACGATTTTGTCTCTTCATAGTTCAATGCACTCTGAGATCAACACAGTCCCCGCACTGGGTCAGTGGGACATCCTCAGAGGCTTCATTAATACACACACACTAAGCCAGATCATCATCATCATCGGCACTACAACCGGGAACCGGTCTTGGCCTTATTTAGCAAGTCCTGAGGCTTGTTAAATTTTCCATAATGATTTAATTTTTCTGGGCAAGGTCATTAGTCTTGCGCCAGGGACTCCCCGACGGGGAATCGAACCCCGGTCTTCCGGGTGACAGGCGGGTGTACTAACCACTATACTATCGAGGAGCCAGATCAACCCTGGGATATTGCGCTTTCCTCTTGGTTTCTTCATCCTTTCTATGCTATCGACCCTCGAACGAATATACAAGAATTTATTCACCTCGGTGAGCGTAGAGAATTGAAAGATGTACAAGAGCGCAATTACCATTGGCTGATCGTTGTGCAGAATTTTATCCTTCCAGTTAGTCACATCTCAACCACCCAAGTGCGCACATGCACTTCAGTCTTTACTCAACCATCACAGCGCCAAGTCACGATTTTCATCCACCGCAGTGTGTCCGAACGTTTCATCAGAAATTAACAGAGTGTCGTGTCGAGTTGGAGTCGTGTTCATTATTTTGTCTAAACCAAATCAATTTTTACAACGGCAGGCAAAGGAAAATACCGAGACATTTTCCGATACAATTCTATAGTTCGGTGAATTTGCAATAATTATTAATTTATAAATGCTGCCCAACATGAATAATAAACAGTGTCGTTAATGTACAAAGCAACAAAAAAAAAAAAAAAAAAAAAAGGGTGGCGAGAGGCCGACTTTAGGGAGACAGGGACAATTGTGTCCTTAATCTTGTCTCTGGCTTCTGGTCATCTTGCGATAACCAGAATCACCCACATCCGTGAAGATGTTGGGCTTGGTCTCAAGATATCTGAAAAGAAAGGGGAAGGACGTATCTAAGGATAGAGTGGACAGGGTTAGTTCAATTGTTCTCTAACTACTTGGATGGGGGGATGGTGGAAAAGAGATCGTACAAGACCGGCAGGTCTTGAGTGCGGTAGTAAACGCAGATCGCGTCTTTGGCGTCTGATAATCTGCGCTTTGGGCGGTGTGCATGCGTGTGTATTTGTGCTGTCTTGTACTGTGCGTGTGTGTTTGTAGTGTGTCAGCAGTAGACCCTATGCGATGGGTCCAGGAATCCTCTATTATAAAGGAGAATGTTGTTGGTACTTTCTTCAGTTTTGTACTATGTACAAAGTAACAAATAGACTGCTCCTTACAAATATGATAAAATAAACTCTGCGAAATAAATTCAAATAAAAATACAAAAAATAAAATTAAAAGTCTAAACCCGGTAAAACAGTGCGTTTTATTTAATCATTATTCTCAGGAGAACAATTTTCTGCGGATCATCGTTGGGGAAAAGTGAATCTAGTGCCCGTGTATTGGCATAATACTTCGAACCCCCACAGTACCGCGTTTTGCTCATCTTCTCTCCTTGGTCGTGTGTTCACTTTTGGTCGGTTAGGGATCTGTACTGAGCAAGACTATAATACCCGTTCATCCAGAGAAGAATCCGGCTCTGGAGGTACAATCCGAGAAATTTAAAAAACCATCGTTGGGCGGCCAGTGCCGCAAAATACAGTCCGATAAAGGCGAAAACTGTTGGGACGTCGCTGGAGAAACCGCCGTCGCGATTTCGGGTTTTCCCCATTTTTCGTTTCAGCAACAATTACCGTTTATATCGGGTTTTCCAATAGGGACTTGACAACTTTGAATTTAATTTGTGACCACACCCTTTCACTAATCACCAAACTGTCACCCTCAATTAATTCAGTAAGATCAACATTTTCATCATGTTAAGTATAATTACCAAACTGTCACCCTCAATTTATTCAGTAAGACCAACATTTTCATCATGTTAAGTATACGCACGAACATCGTCTGCAACTTATAAAAATTTACTTCCGAAATTTGGAGTCGATGACCGCAACTTTAAGAGCGTTAACTTCATTTTTCGGACGTAATTCTCGCCCTAGTAGACAGGTAATAACAAGTTTAGTGCAAAATTTGAGTCTACGTATTCGTTGTGTGATGTTGCCGTGCCAGTGAGACAACGGGTTGGTCAAAGTGTCGAAAATATCGATGTCGTTCAGGCGTCCGTAGCAAACGATCCAAATCAGTCAATTCCACGGCGTTCTCAGGAATTGGGCATCACCCAGACCACTTTATGGCGAATTTTGCGTAAGCATCTTAGTTTACACTCACACAAGATCAAGCTAACTCAAGAATTGAAGCCGATAGCCCATTTGAAGCGACATGCGTTCTCCGATTGGGCTCTGGAAAAGATGCGCCAAGATGATGAACTTCATTGCAAAATCATCTTCAGTGACGAAGCTCATTTTTGGCTCAATGGGTTCGTCAGTAAGCAAAACATGTTACTGTGAATGGCCATCGTTATCGCGCCATGATTACCGATTATTTTTGGCCCGAATTGGAAGATATGGACTTGGGCGACACGTGGTTTCAAGAGGACGGTGCCGCAAGCCACACAGCACACGATACAATCGATTTATTGAAGAGTAAGTTTGATGAGCGTGTTATCTCAAGAAATGGGCCAGTAGGTTGGCCGCCTCGTTCGTGCGATTTAACGCCTCTAGACTCTTTTCTTTGGTGTTACGTCAAGTCATTGGTCTATGCCAACAAGCCGACGACGTTGGAAGAGCTCAGAGCCAACATCGATCGCGAAATAGCGGCCGTTTCGGCCGAAATGTGTGGCCGAGTCATCGAAAATTGGGTCTAACGTGCCCGCGCTGGCCATATGAACGAAGTCGAGTTCCATTAATAAATATTTTGATTGTACTTCAAGCCGATAATAAAGTTTTTGAAATATCTCAAACGGTTTGCGTTTTATTTAAAAAAAAAAGTTGTCAAGACAGTATTGGAAAACCCGATATTTGATTCTCCCTCGTATATAACTTCTTCCTAACACTTTTGTTTTCCTTTTATTCAAATGTCCACGACATTACTTTGGACCTCCCTTAACTGTTGGGATCACTTGCCGCAGAGAACGATGGACCTCCACACTTCGAACTCAACGAACAAAATTTCCTCACGAATCGAGGTGCAATTGACAACTAAAAAAAAAAAGAAAACGAACAAATACGCCGACCGTCGCCCAAACGAAATGATCGGAGTCAATTTGACTGATCGAATTACATTTTTTAACTGAACTTCACACATCATTATGAAACTCAGGATTTTACATGTAGATGAGGCGACCGAGATCCTGGCGTTGAGAAAGCAACTCGTGTGTGCAGGTTTTAACACATTCAAATCCATTTTTCATCCATATCCCAGACAATTTCCTAAGAAATGAAACAATTTAGCATGTCCTTTGTTGTCCGGAACCTTTCCAGTCTTATTGGCATTTAAAGATATAAGAACGTCCATTTTCAACATGCTGAGTACCTTCATCAATTGAACACTTCGACTATATTTTTTTCCGATACCTACTCCTGTTTTCAAACACGGCAAACAGCAATTAGTAGGATCTCTTTTAAAAGGAAAAAAATGGCAAAAACGAACAGAAGAGTAGTAAACGTCGAATACATCATTTCCCGATGTGTCAGATGGGCAATCGAATGCCGAAGAAATACTTCAACAAGCAGTACACAAAGCATTCCACCACCGGAAATTACATATTTGATCATGGCATGTATGCATTTTACAATCAACTGTTTAAATTCCACTGGTTTCACAAAGCTGACTGTGGTAGGAGTAGGTCTTTGAATTAGATAAGTATATAACCAGTACTAGTACAACTCCGCCAATTCGGTCATTACATTCAAGTATTTACTTTATTCTAGAAGGGTAAAAGCCTTAGCTTTTGAAACAGGAGTTCGTAGCATTTCTGTTTACCTACCTACACACCACTGATTAGTAGAACAGCCAAGAACACTAAAACATACCGAAGCATCCCCGAATCCACCAAATTGATTTAATTAGAAATTTGTATCACACTGCGGTCAAAATTTACACAGGATTGTCTCAGATATCTCGGAGTACATTCGGTTTAAACATACCTCTCCACAGGGACCGGTGCTGCTGTGAATATTGTTGTAACTGGTCACATCACTCCATGCTCGTAATTGCGTGAAATTAATTCAGGGCACGATACGTTGATCATCACTGTCCTTTTGCATGAGTTAGCATTCGATCCAGGAGGGATAGCTGTAGATACCACATGTTGTAGATCTCAGTTTACTTTCGTCCTTATGTAGTCGGGGTGTCAGAGCTCAAACACAAATAAGCACGCACACGAATTTACCTTCAATAAATAGAGAAAAATGAAATTCGGAAATCGTTTACACTAAGTCAGCCCACCCCAAGTGGGTTTTCGAAATACAATATTAAATCGGGTAACACGCGTTCCGACCGCACGAACCATTACCACATTGCCAACGGGTGTTTTCGAAAGCAATATCTCAGAAATATGGAAGGCTGAACTTCCTTTTATAATCGATATACGAGGAGGCGTTTTACTGTTGTTCCGAGTGAAATGAAACAGTCAAACTTCGGTGTTATGGCTAAAGAGCACAACATCGATTGTTGTGGATGCCCTCGCCTACGGTCACGGTGCCGGGAGTGAGAGACAAGATTATTGTACAGTGAACCGGGCATTCTTACAAGGGACTTAATGAGAAGAGATATAAGTACACCTCCATTGCCATCCCACCCTATTGATAAGATGAAATGTGTCGCATTCCTTCGATTTCTAGAGGACAATAAAGCAGAGCAACAATCGTCCGACAATCGGATGTGGCAGCAATTGTGCTAGAGATGTGTTCATGTTTGATTTGCCTCAGGTGTCTGCCGCTCAAATGCAGCCTCCTCTATCTGTAGTCATTCAGTTATGGACACTTTGTCTGTGAACAGTTCCAATTACACGTTCCATTACGGCCGTAACGACCATTGGGAAAATCCAATATTTTCGTTGCAAAATCCTTGGGTGCCCATTCAATAGGAGCCAACTGTATATTAAAATGCCTACGTGCAGGTATAGAGGCCTTTTGCTAGGACCAAACCGAACTAGCAACAGAGAATACTGAATGTATGCCAATATGACAATGTGAGCCGGTTATAAATTCCCGTAAAAACTTTGGCTTTTCGGTCTCCCAGGGAGTGTTATTCCCGAATCGTCCCTGAACCGATATTTTTGCTGCTTACAAACGCAGACTGAATTCACGTACTCATACGTTCAGAGACGGCTGTTTCATCCGTATTCCGTAAAATGGAAGGCACACATCCCAAGGGACAGGAATACAATAAAATGAAAACACGACCCCAAACTTCTAGTAATTTCTCAAAACACCGCTGCCATTGGTGTTTGGAATGGTTGCGAACGTGGCGGCAGTATGATGACTATGCCAGTAATGGCTCTAGTGCAGTTGCCACCTGAAAACGGATGAGGACCTAAGAATAATCGCCCCAAACGCCATAGGACTGTGTTTTGTACTTTGTACAACGAAAGCCGACGAAGCATTAAGTTTGTTAATTCAGTGATTTCGGAGGTCAAATTCGACCTGGAAATTGGATTTTGGTTTGCCGAAACGAAGCATGAAATAACGCCATTTGAGAAAATTCGGATGTCATTTCTGAATTCAAGCGTTTCACTCGTGTTCTCGACGATGTATTTCGCCGAAGTTGGCTGGAATTAAAAGGCTCATTAGCTTCATGAGAGGAGCAGGGGTTAAAAATACTCGGGTGCGTTCATTGTGAAGGAATTGTCGTGCGATGTAAAATATCATATTAGGATGTAATATGTTGCAATAATAATAGAACTATGTCGAAGGAGGTTTTATTATCCTGCCCGACAGCCTTCAGTTTGACGATTGGCTTGCTTAGAATCGTATTTGTATTTGTAATATTATCAAGAGCAGATTTCTTAGACGTGCCTTAGAACCCCACGTGACAAGTAATGAGAAGTTTTTCTCTGATTGGGGTAAACATCTTAGGTCCTACTTTTCCTGTTCCTATTGGTTATCGTTGACATTCATGAAAAAGTATTTCATAGCTACATCAAATTTGATATTTAATTGTCTAGTGTAGAAGCCTTTATATTTAGATCAGATATACCCCGTGCCTCATCGCATTCCTAATATGTCGAATTTTTCGTGTATTGATCTCAACTTTACAGTTCTGGAGCGTCTAGATCTATGGTAACCTCGTCCGCTTCACTTAATTGTCAGAAGCTTCTTTTTTCATATAACTAACTTAGTCTCCTTACCTTTTCCTAATTTCGGTCGCCTGGGTAGAGATGCAGCTCGAAAACGCATTTTTTACGGGTTAGGTGGGTTTTAAAATTTTTTAAAAATTCATTTTTTTATTTTTACTAAATCGTGCAATATGTCTAGAATATTGTCTCAAAATTTTAAATGATTGGAGTACAATTCTAGGAGATAGAGCCTAAGGAAGTGCCATCCATCAGGCGATGTTGGCCTAGCACGTCGCAGGTATTTTGGGGCAGAGCCTAGCTATTGTTTGTCTGTCTTTCTTGCTTGCAAGAATTCGTCACAGACAAGACTAAAAGGATGCCCTGGATATTGCCGGTACAGTGGGTGAATTACATTATGTTCCCGGAACCATCCCATATAAGTTGGAAAACAATTTTTTTCTGCATGTGATTTAAGTTTAAAACTTCAATCTGGTTTTTCTGGAAACTCTATTTGTGAAGTCGGTTGCCATGATTTCTCAAAAAGTGATAAACCGATTTTGTTAAAATGTTGCAGACTTCTTCAAGATAACATGTTCTAGTGCTTCAACGAAGGATTCTTTTTTATCGTAATTAATTTTACAAGGCAATCATGATGATCATCATCATCGGCACCACAACCAGGATCCGGTCTTGGCCTTATTTAACAAGTCTGGGGCTTGTTCAATTTTCAATTTTTTTTTTTTTTACATTTCTGTATTTATTGACCATCAATAATTTTTACAATAAGCAATTCAGATAACTTATGATACTTTAGCTATAATTGTTTACATATACTTCATCATCATCATCGGCACTACAACCGGGAACAGGTCTTGGCCTTATTTAGCAAGTCCTGAGGCTTGTTAAATTTTCCATAATGATTTATTTTGTCTGGACAAGGTCATTAGTCTTGCGCCATTACATATACTTACTAGCACATTTTTCAAACAATATGATGGGAGTTATATATTGATTATGGACTAAGATTGTAGTGGGTAGAGCTTCTTGGAAACGGTCAGACAACCAGGATATAGTTATTTACTTAACCTATGCTAATTTACTTAACTTATCTTAACTTAGTCTAGTTACCTAATTATTATTCAAATAAGTTAGTGTGGTTTGGAAGGGGGAGCAGAGTGATCAATAGGTAGGTTATGGTTTAGTGAGGATTTTGTCAGTCAGGGATGTGGGTTGGGGTTGAAACGCAAAATATTGGAGAAGGGTTGAATATTACTATATTTAAATTGGTGAGGTGAAAGCTCTGTATTGTGGTATACAATCTCATTAGAGTTATTAACCAACCTGCCAGAGGTGAAGAACGTTCTGATGTGGAGACAGTTCGGGTAGGCAGTTCGGTTGTCTGACGGAGTCAATGTGCGCGCATTTATTATCGGGTTGGGATTATTGGGAAGATTTTCGATAAATTTGATGGACAGCTCGAGGAAGCGTCGATCTATACGTTCAATATTAGCGGCATAGTAGAGCAAACTACAGTTGTAATATTTGTGGGAGTTGGGGTGTGGGTTGAGGCCAGTGATAAGTCTGAAGCATTTCCTTTCGAAAATGCGTAGCTTCTCCATTTGGGCGGGTGTGATATGGTACCATATCGGGCATGCAAATGTGAGAGTGGGTCTGATTATCTGTTTGTAGATAAGTGATTTAACTTTGGGAGAGAGACCATTCGGCTTGTACATCACTTTTCTGCAGAGATTAAGTTGAATTGCGGCTTTGCGAATCGAGTTTTTGGTGTGGGCGGAGAAGGACAGATTGTTGGTGAAGGTTATTCCCAGGTACTTTAAGGTTTTGGAGGGTTTAATTATATTGTTATTTATCTTGATTCTGATTTTGTTATGGCAGCGTATGGTGTTGTTAGTACAATTCGCATTTCTGCCTTTAAACACTATGAGTTGAGTTTTGGCTGGGTTGAGTCGGATTTTCCACTTAGTAAAATATGCTGAGAGATTCGGGAGATAGCTGTTAATACAGTTTCTTGCCTCCTTGACAAACTTGTTGCTTGAATAAATTGTCATCGGCGTAGTTCAGCATTACTGTATTAGGTGACAGTGTCTGGGGGGTGTCTGAAGTATAAAGGAGGTATAATAATGGTCCAAGAATGGAACCTAGAGGAACACCCGCGGTTATACTGTATGGTGTCGAAAGAGTTGAATTTATTTTCACCACGAACTTTCTATCAGAAAGGTAGGAAGCGAGAAGTTTTATGGTGTGGGTGTTTAATCCGAACATTGAATGTAGCTTGTATAGCAGTCCTGCAATCCAAACGCAATCGAATGCTTTGTGTAGCGATCCTAAATCGCTACTCCTATCTAAATCCCCAATAACATCAAAAATCCTATCCATAATCCCATAACAAAAAACCCAAATTTCATATCGAATCAATGAGCGATAAATTAAACAAAAGTTAATTATCGCACATTGATTCAAATTCCACATAACACATCCAAATCCCATATTGAGTCACATGTACAACGAATTTAACCAAAAGTTAGTTCATCATACATTGACTTGTAGCGGTTCTTTAATACATTCCCAAAGAACCGTCCATCCTCTTAAATGAACCACCTTCCAAACCCACCATACCTACCTGCAATTTTGGGGCAGCGTAAGCTACCCTTCATTCTCTTTCACCTGAAAGTTAAATCTTAAGGCATGCAACACATTGAATTTTTCCGTTTATGATCCGTACCATATCTCCATCGGCTCGGCGTGTCAGCAATTATAATAGATAAATACTAGCTGGCCAGCGTAATTGTTGACATAGCTGAAGCCGATGGTTTCTTGCTAGGGTTCATATCCATTTATGGCCCCAGTCCCAAGATTCGCAACACTTGCGACCAATTTCCTTTGTCGATTATCTTCCGATCATGGGATTTGGGCACTAATATGATTGACGTTAGACAATCATAATCCAAATCATGCTAACGATGCTCCGGCCTGTAAAACAAACAAAAGCTACCATAGCCTAGGTCATAGGCGAGCAAACCATCGGTTTGCTTATCGCCACGAAAACTCTATAGCCTACAATGGCATTAGCATGAACGCCTAAGTAAACACGATGTGCATATCATCGTGACCCTTGAAATCGCGTTTTTGTGTATCTTGAAGCAAAAACCTATTTCGTTCTCAGGCGCAGGTCATCAAAGATTTATGGCCCTCGAAATAGCGTTTCTGTTTATTTAAGACACAGAAACCTATTTCTCCCTTCGGCGATTTTTCGCCATCGCATATCTCTATAATACCAATTCATTGCACCAGCCCATGTTTATTTAGGTGCATTTTCGTCGTTGTCGATATACAGGGAAGGGCAACGTACATGTCCCATACGGACACATATAGAATCCTCCCACACCAATGTAATCCACACCGTGAATCTGGCAGATATGGATGGTTTCTGGGAGTCAGTTTTCTATCGCCACAGCGGACAGTCGCACCCGCTTGTAGTTTTCCACCGATATACGGAAGTGAGTCGGAGTTAAGTGACTTTTTGTCTCGTACGTGTACTAAACAATGTCGAGCAAGTGTCGTGTTACCCCCTATTTTGCGCGAGTCCTTTAATATAGCGGCATATTTGCCAGCGATTGAGAGAGACACAGTGTTAATGTAAATTCAACCTAACTGTAGTTCACCAGAATTAATTATTAATGTTAAAAGACACGGTGTAACGTGGAATTGAATTAAATGAATATTGTGTAACTAAAACAATCGACTAGTTTTATTAATTGACTTTCACAGGTGTTCAGTGTTAAACTCCGGCGTCTTACTGGTTTATTCCTCCTCGGCGAACAATTTAAATTGAATTACCGGGGTGCTTTTATATCTTTAGTTTTAGTGAACAATCTGTGGTGTTTTTATGCGACCTGCATCCTTGCTGATGCCAACGTAAAAACTACCCACAGACTCAATTCCTAAAAATCCTAACATCATGAAATGCTAAATTCAAAACGCATTTCATGATTCCCTATCCAACAAAAACCTTTAGAAAGTCTCGGAACAAAATTCCAATCGAAGCACGCCAAGCCTTGCGTACGCTTCTCGGAATTTTGTCATTAAAATAGTTGACAAAAGTCAACTCCAAATATTATAAAAGGGGAGTGCATTTCAATTTCGGGATCACCGCTTTACGCAAAGGGAGCCATTATTGCGATCCATTATTCAAATATTGGTACATTGATAAAACAGAGAATCCAAAACAATCGTACCCGACAATTGGAAGACAAGCTGAAGGGTATTCAGATGGACCAGAACGTTTATAAAAATGTTAGAAAGATATGTGGCTCTTCCCGCATCACTGGGCCAATTATGCACAATGGTGTTGTTGTCAATAACGACACCAATAAAGCAAATCATCATCAAGAGACCTTCGAAAACAATCACAAACTCACTCTCCATGATGGCGACCCGGAAACTAATGCAATCGTTAGTTCAGAGGTCCACAGTAAGTTGGACGACTTCAACGAGCCAATTGTTGTCTTTAACCCAACTAACAGTGCATACTTCGATGACACACGTGATAATGGTCACGGTTTCATCACACCAAATACCCTACAGAGTCTGGTTAAATCTCGACACCCTAAGAAGTCACCTGGTACCGACAACATGTCATACCACTCATTGCGAAGGCTTTCCGCTTTATTCCTTATAAAGCTCTCCATTCTGTTCAACCATGCTTACAACATGGGGTACTTTCCCCAAGCTTGGAGGCACGCTATTATTTGTCCAATAGCAAAAGTTGGGAAACTAACGTATCACCCCTCAAGCTTTCGCCCTATCTCGCTTCTCACTTGCATCAGCAAAATATATGAAAAATTCATATACGAGAAGCTAAATAACTTTGTCAGTGCCAGGCACCTAATACCTGATTTCCAATTCGGATTTCGAAGAGCGCACAGTACCACTATGGCTCTCAATTTATTTCAAAACCACGTCTGCGTGCGGCTCTTTAATAAGGAACCCACCGTTGCGGTAAGCCTAGACATTGAAAAAGCTTTTGATACGACTTGGATCGAAGGTCTCGCTTTTAAACTACTGAATACTGGCCTCAGTAGAACAGTAGAACGCTATGTAGCATCATCTACCAGTTCGTTCGAAACAGAACCTTCCAAGTTAGAATGAATGGAAAGCTTTCCCGAACTTTTCACGCCGCTGCAGGCGTACCACAGGGCTCCATTCTAGGTCCCATCTTATTTAATATTTATACCTCCGATATTCCCCGCCCTGTGGACGGGAGAGTAAACCAAATATGCTATGCGGATGACGTCCTGGTGTACACGACAACCAAAGGGCCTAACCTCGCAACAAATCGACTCAACCGTCACTTGGACGAACTGTATCAGTATTACAGTCGATGGAAAATCCGACTTAATCCATCCAAAGCAGTAGCCATAATTCTGAATAGTAAACACTCCCAACCTGCTTCTCGATATTCACAGAATATTCGAATAAAAATGGGAGATACTACGATTAGACCACAGGACAAGATGAAATATCTCGGGGTCATTTATACCCCAAAAATGAATTTCATCAAACATGTGACCCACATTCTCCAAAGGGGCCTCGGTCGGTCTAAGCAACTGCACAGCATTTTGAGGTGGAGGAACAAAGTTGACACCAAAGTTAAGCTTCTCTGCTATAAGCAGCTAATCCGATCTGGAATATCGTACGCCTTTCCCATATGGTCCTGCATATCTTCGGCTCAAATGGAAAGACTTCGGGTTTTCGAAAGGAAACTCCTCAGAAGATGCACCAATCATTGTAGAAGGTCGTCATTACCCCAACTCTCACCTATACGAAGGCGCCTCCATTACCCCTATCGACGAGTACTTGCTCCAATTAGCATATAAGTACCTCGAAAACATTCAGAACAGCGAGAACCTACTTGTACGGGACTCTTGCGTTCTTGACCCTTCTCTCTCTCGATCTCTTCGGATCAAACCCCCACAATTTCTTCTTCAGTACAAAACTGAAGAAAGCACCCTTTCCAACAACATTCCCCTCTATAATAGAGGATTCCTGGACCCATCCCATAGGGTCTACTATTAACAAACCAAACACACGAACGCACAGTACAAGACGGCACAAACACAAACATACACACCAACCAAAGAGCAGATTATCAGACGCCAAAGACGTGATCTGCGTTTACTACCGCACCCAAGACCCATCGGACTTGTATGATTTCTTTCCCACCATCCCTCTATAAAAGTAGTTAGAGAACACTTCGACTAACACTGTCCATACTATCCTTGGATACCCCCCCTTTTTTCTTCTCTTTTCAGATGCCGTGAGACCGAGCCCAACATCATCACGGATGTGGGTGATTCTGGTTATCGCAAGATGACCAGAAGTCAGAGACAAGATGAAGGACACATATGTCCTGTCTCGCTAAATTCGGCCTTGTCGCCACCATTTTTTTATTTTTTTATTTCGGGATCAGTCTCTTTTCAAAGCCCGGACCGCTGGCCAAATGACCGGTGATAATTATGTCACAAATTTAAGAACAAAATAAACGTCAATCCATCTTTATATACGCCAAATCTTTTCCGGTCTTTTATTTTACACACTCTCGGCACTCCGGGCTCTTCTCCCACCGTTTGGGAAAGCACGGCACGGAGTATAACATTTTGCTATGTCGAGAGAGACGCATATTGTAGAGGATTGGTGTTGGAGATTCATTGTCATGTGTCAGTTTTAGAGCATGACAAGTTGAGTGTTGTGGACGAAAGCCAAATTGAGAATTCGGGATAAGGGAGTTGAGAGACGATTTTTGTATATCTTACATTCCAAAACCTTTCTAAGCGAATTTAGCTGTGATATGGGACGGAAGTTAGCCGGGTTGTTGGAAGAACCGGATTTACTAATAGAGACAATTTTCCATAATAATTTGTTTTTCCAGGCAAGGTTATTAGTCTTGCGCCAGTTTACAAGGCAATACGTGGTGGAAATTTTACCAAAAAAATGGGAATTGTTCCGCCAAAAGAATTCAAACTTCAATTCTTTTTCCTGTATCCAGGTAGGAGTTTTACATATCTACTAACAGAAAATATTTGGTTTTTTTATTTCAGATAAATCCGTCATGAGTTATCCTGACAACGGCGAGCGACCTTTTTTCTGAAGAGAAATAAGGCCCTAATGGATGTGTAGTGTGACAACATATACATGAAATGACCACAAACAATAAACTCAAATGAATCAATTGCCCTTGTCACAATTTGCACTTCTCAAGTAACCGACATTCGTTGTTTACAACCAAATTCAAGGTGAATTTATTTCATTGAGTAAAACGAACGAATTGCTCCAGTTACGATTTGAAGGAATCAGATGACAATCGTTTGCGAATTTGTCAATGGCAAAGTGATTCACGAATTAATTGGGTCAACTTATGTCATTGTTCTTTCGCTATGCGGTGATATGATATTAAGTAGCATAATAAGCAAAATTGTATGAGTGATGTTCTATTTAATTATTTTATAGCTTGTAAGCAGAAATTGTATGAGTGAATAAGGAAATGTGTAAACAATTGAATGATTGATTGGGAGTATAAATGCCCCAGCATTTTTAGAAGTAAAGTTAATCAAAAACCAAACGCGTGTTTTGATCCACCAAACTGCGGCGCTCTACGCCATAGACTTACAGCGGGCTGCGCTTAAACAGCAAAAAGTAGGGAAGTAAGATTAGAGATAAATTTTCAAGATTAAATCTTATATACTGGTCACCCACAATATATTCTTTTAAATATATTGAATAACGATCATGTCCGCTTGCATCACATGGCGATCCTGCCATCATCATTACATGGCCATCGTTCATTACAGATGAATTTTCAAAATATTCAAATGAAAATTTCAGTAAGTACTTACAAAATGTGTATCTTTGATACTAATATTATTATTTTATTATTTATTGGCCTGTAGGAACCCGGATTTTCATGACCTCGCCGACTCGACTTTGCCATCGTTCCCTGTCCTTTGCACTCTCCTTCCACACTTGACCAGATCCGACCTCCTCAAGCTCAAACCTAACATTTTCCCCCATCTCCGTCGCGGCCGTCCTTCCGGTCTCTTTCCCGTCGACCTACCTATTGTTGCCCATTCGCACCCCATGTCCGGCCCATCTTAATCTTCGCGACTTGATTACTCTCACTATTGTAGGTTTGCCGTATAGCTCCTCCAGTTGTGGAGTTTCCTTCATTGTCCTGCCTCCTCGTCATATTTGCCGGCAAAGATACTCCTTAGAACTTTATTCACGTACACGCGGAATCTGTTTTCCTCCCGGTTTGGGAAAGCCCACGTTTCGCATCCGTATAGAACAATTGGCGTGATTATGGTTCTATAGACATGGAGCTTTATATTACGTGATAGCAGTTTGGATTGCAGTAGTTTACTGACTGCGTGCCAACTGGCGTTGCCGGAGTGTAGTCTTTTGTTAATTTCCTTTGGCATTTCGTTACTGGCCGTCAGTATCGTTCCCAGATATTTAAATTCTTTCACTTTTTCAAATATCATATTATGCCTCTGACGTTTATATATGTTCCCTGAGGTCCATCTGCTCTGGCCGTAATCATATATTTTGTTTTGTCTTCATTTATTTCCAGGCCCGCCTCTTCTGCCGCTTGCATGATAATCTCACAGTTTTAACTTACAGTTTCTAGATTATCGCCCAAAACGGCGATGCCGTCAGCATATGCGAGCACTTGTGTGAGCCCGTTCAGGGATGATCCGGCCATGTTGTCGTATTGTACCTTTCTGATGACATACTCCAGCACAAGGTTAAAAAGACACGGCGATAGGCCATCCCCCTGTTTTTGTCCGTCGCGGATTTTAAATGGTTCTGAGAGGTGTTTTTCTATTCCAACTCACCCTTTATTTACATTCATGCAAATTTGAATGAGGGCGGCATATTTTTTCGGGACTCCCACGTCAAGACCGGTTGTAGTGCCGATGATGATGATGATGATGATGTAAGCTTTCTTTACCTATGGTTTGTTGGAAGATATCTTCCTTTTCCATTTTCGCATTGAGGTCCCCGAGGAGAATTTTAACATCGAATGATGAGATCCCATCAAATACTTCCCCTAGGGTCTCGTAGAACGTGCCCTTCGTTCCTTCGTCGGTAGTTTCCGTTAGGGCTTGTACGTTTCTAAATATATAATTGTACCATGGCCCTGTATTTTTACCACCGACATTCGGTAATTAAAAATTTCAAATTTTTCACATGGGGCGTAATCTTCTTGCTTATGATGAACCCAGTTCCGAGGTTATGTGTATCGGTACCTTCACACGCCAGTGCAAACCCGTTGGTTTCGATTAGTTGATGTGGGAGTTGGACTTCCTGAAGCGCGACGATGTTGTTACGTCCAAATCGACCCACCCATAAATACATACGTCTTTGGAGCCAGTCTCCACCAATTTATTGCGGTAACGCAAAATCATCCACTAAAAGGATGAAGCACTCCCCAAGCCCTAGCATTGCCCCATACTCTAAACGGGCCAATACCAAAATTGATATCAAACAAAGTGAACTAAATGTTCAATTTTTCCATATTGAATACAATATAAATCCAAAACGTGATATAAGAACCAGATGTTCAATACGTAAATTCCCCTGGTTCCAAATCTGCGAACCAGATGACCAACTCTTAAGTAAAGTTGGTAAAAAGCATAAAATGCACGGCGACACCGTCCCCTTAAACCCTATTCAAGGAAACATTTCCAATACGGAACAAAGGATGGCGATCGTAAAAACACTCGCTGAACAACAATACCCATAAGATACAAAATATCTTTGGCTCCGATGTTCATTAAAAAAGAAATTGCCAAGTCTGGGCACTGTGAGAAATCCCAGGTAATACTTAAGGGATTCCAGAAGGTTACCGATCCAAGATACAATACCTTGGGATCATACAAACCATGCGGGGGCTCACAAAAGAGATCCTAATACAAAGGATCCCGAGTGCGATCATCACAACACGTTGCCTTGTGTTAGCAAAAAGGAAAAAAAAGAAGGTTTTCCTGCGATCAAACGCTCGGAAAAGGAGTTGAGTTGGTTTGTAATACTTGACCGAGGCGGTCATTCGAAATAGTGGTGAGTGAAAAAATAAAAGTGTTCGTGCGGTCGTCTTGTTTTAATGCCCCGAATAATAAAAACGCTAGTGTAATTAGAACTACAAAAAATTAAAAGTGTAAAACTAGTTATCTTCGGTCATAAACCCAATAAGAAACATTTAGTATAGTTAGAAATGCAAACAATAAATAGTGTAAAATAATCAAATAAGATAAGTGAAATGAGAAAATAAACACCAAAGACCAAATAAGTTGTGCAGTTTTAATTCGTATCGCTCTGCTAACTCGATTAAGAGTCATCCGTGTCTTGGGAACAAAAAAGTGAAGTAGGGTTTAGTCCTAGCGGGATCTCACCACATATCCAGGATAAAGGCAACGAAGGGAAATAGATCGCCACCACAACAGTCACAACCAGATCAACAGAAGTACAACAGGTAACTCTATTCCCACAGCCACGTGAGTACCGTAAGGTTATACACCTACATATATAACACAATTAAACAGTGTTACATGTAAAATTGTTGAAAGTAAAACATTATATTAAAATAATAATAAAAAGGATACAAGAATGTCCATTTTATATAGTTTCGCGTTTTCTACGACCGTCTGTATAGCGCCTGGTTTGTATAACGTTCGAATATTCCACGTGCCGATGCGTATATCCCGCTTTTTCTGTTTTTCCCTACGTCTCCTTTTTGCCTAGTTGGTGTGTTCTTGATGATTTGTTCCCTTGCGGTAATGTCGCCTCATCACATCTACGCCTACCGGGCTTTTCGTGAGATTGTTTTTTGTATATTGATTATTCGTTTTGTTCCCACGAGTCTTGGGGTTTCAAATAGCCCGCCATATCAGGGCCCTTTTTTGATATGGTAAGGTCTTCTTACTGCTCTGATTCGATGCGTGGTCAGAGAGGCGCCGTTATAATATAGCCGGTATACCCCTGGCTGACCAAACGGTCCAATGGGCATAGCCTGAGTGGCATTGTAGTTCAAGCCCCCGCACCACGTCAAAGTTTCTACCAAGCGGGGGGTATATAGCGTTTGAAATAATAGTGAAGAAGATTGTGTGATTCGAACTGACACTATGACAGCTCGAATCAGGAAAAAAAAATTCACCTAAGCGTTACACATCAGGCTACTGACCGTGTTTAGAATTTGATTTCCAAACTCGACTATACTCCACTGATGTGAATTATTTTTGTTTATCGCTTGCTATACGGTTCTGATGTATTTTTCTTATTCGATTTTTCGTTCGTGTTCTTCACTATTTTGCTTGTGAATTGTGTGTATCTGTTAGAATCGCTACACCACTCCCGCCGCAGTAACTTCGTTACGATCAGATTCGTGTGCGGACGACGGGAAAGAGAACGAGAAAACGTCGGAGGCTGTGCTCTATGCGGAAGTCGTGACCGTGTGTGAAGTTCTGCTTTACTATGGAAAGTGTATGCTGTGTGTACAGATCACGTCGTAGTCACCAATTATAGCGTTTGAAATAATAGTGAAGAAGATCGTGTGATTCGAACTGACGCTATGACAGCTCGAATCACGAAAAAAATGTTACCCAAGCGTTACACATCAGGCTACTGACCGTGTTTAGAATTTGATTCCAAACTCGACTATACTCCACTGATGTGAATTATTTTTGTTTTTTCGCTTGGTATACGGTTCTGATGTATTTCTCTTATTCGATTTTTCGTTCGTGTTCCTCACTATTTTTGCTTGTGAATTGTGTGTATCTGTTGGAGTCCTCTCAGGTATCTTTGATATGCTAAATTATTTGGATAACATATTTTATTTCATATATTAAAAAAAGAATTAGTAAAAATGTGTTTTTTTTCAGCCTTCGAAACCCACCTAACCCCTTAATATTGCTTGGTCTCACGTATAGTTTAAACTCTCGACACTGCGGTGTATCTGATCCGACAACTTCCACATTTTTGAACCATATAACCCTCCTATTTTAATTTGATTTTTCAGGGTATGCAGCGAAATGACGGCGGGTGAGGGAGCCAAAGCTGGCTTTACAAACATGAGATAAGTCGCCGCTGTTACCCCATTGCGTCGGTCACGCCACTTAAGGGTAAAGGCATTTTTCAATATATCTATAATAACTCATATTTAATGTCCATCTACCTTAATCGTTGTTGTTAGTGACGCAAGACTCCATGTCCAGGGGGGACTTCGCCCCGATACATTGTGTAAATTATACTGGGAATACGCCCCATCGAGGACAACGGCAACAGGAGCATTATTCCTCTTCAAAGAATAATACTTATTTTGTAAAGGGGGAAGGATTGGTAGACGGAAAACTTCTCATATCTTACTCACTTACTTACCTGTTTGGAGCCAGCCTCGACCGTTAATCGCGGTATATGCAGAACAATACACTTAAAATATGAATCGTTCTGCAAATCCTAGCATTGCCTCCATAAATTTCGCACATAGCCTCAAATCAATATTGAATCCAATGTCAAGCAAATTGAACTAAACGTTCAATTGTCGCATACTGAATTCAATTTATAAAATCCAACACGTGAAAAACGAATCAAATGTTCGTTTGGTTCGCATACATGCAAAATTCCCTGGATGGAAATGTGCGGACCAGATGATCCTATCTCAAACAGTTATTGTTAAGAGTCACAAATTGCGCGTCTGCAATTTTATGACGCTCTAAAAATTTGATGCATAACATTTTAGAAATCAATTGCAAAACAAACAACTTGCGCCATAAAACGAACCACATGCTCATTTTAAGGCCGATCAACATCGAGGATCAAAAATGCTCATCCGCGACATCCTTTGTTGATTGTTCCGTTTATGTTTTCCCTCTTGCGATCCCAATCTGGGAAAGATAAAGTAAATGATGGGTGGCAAAAGGGATAATGTAAACAAAAATATGTATAGAGAGATTTCGTTCGGGCACACGAGCAGAAAAACAGAGTTGGTTTTCAGTGATACACAAGAACAGTTCGTGATAATCTATTTAAAAAAGAAAAGAGTCAAAGTGTAATACACTTGGTGCACCACCGTGCTTTCGGTTCTCCGGGAAGAGTGGGCTACCGTTGCTGTCCTTGATAACTTAATCCGCGACTAGGCGAACCGCACGATATTGTCAATCGTTTAGGGACGGAAAATTGTCATTGCACACACTCGAAGACAAACTCATAAAAACGACGAGCTGCAGAGAAACGTTCCAGCCACGAAACATTATACGTTTTTTTGGGGAACCAACGCAGCTACACAAAGACGTCGATCGTAAATGGAAATGAAATCCGAAGTGATCACTTTTTATGTATGATATTATTTATTCGACTGGACTATCGTATCGACTCTATTCGCGCTACCCACTGACTTTCTCCACTGTTCAACTTCAACTCTGTATCTCATTTTCCTATCCTGCGAAGTCCGTACACATCGCCCCTTATCGCAGATGCTTTTTGAAGTTTTTTGTTAGATTGAGAAAATGAAAGGAAACATGGAGAAAGGTTTTTACATGCGCTGTGGCAGGAAACAATATATATATATATATATATATATATATATATATATATATATATATATATATATATTTTTTTTTTTTTTTTTTTTTTTTTTAATAATATCCTTTATTGGATATGAATAGTACAATCTTAACAATTTAATTTAATACTAGGTTTAAATTGTACTTAATTTAGTTTAATTAAGTAAAACGTGTAGGGGTTTACTGGACCAGTGTTCAGCTCCCAACTCGATTTTAGTATGTTCGATTTAAACATGTTAATTCATGAGGTTTCGTCCGTTTTAGCCGTCTCAATTCGTAGTTAATATCCAAGAGCTGAATAGCTTCTACGTTGGTATGATTATGTAGGCGTCTTTCGTGTTTAACAGCATATTCTTGGATAACTTCATAAATCCATTTGATCTCTAGGTCGTCATGAATTTCCTGATTTGTCACAAAACGGTAGGCATTCGTGATAATGCGAAGGAATTTATTCTGGCTTCGTTGAATTATATCTCTATTGGATTGCTTTGTACAGCCCCATAATTGGATTCCATATATCCAGATCGGCTTGATGATAGATTGATAGATCAATCTTTTACAATAGAGATTGAGTTGAGAGTGATTTCCGATTAACCAATACATCTGTCTACGTTTCAGCTTTATTTGTTCAGCTTTTTGTTTCATATGATTTCTCCAGTTTAGCCTGCTATCTAGATGTATACCGAGATATTTCGCTAAATCTGTTTTGGGAACTGGAATTCCGCTGAGATATGTACAAATACTGTTATCTGATCGTCGCAATCTAAATGTTACGTGAACAGTTTTCATCTAGTTGAGTTTAATTTTCCAATCAGTGGTCCATTGACTAATTGCGTTGAGTGCCTGTTGTAATTGTTGTGTAGCATTTTTTTGATTTTCGTCAGCTGATATTATAACTGTATCATCTGCCAGGGTGCCTATGAATGTGTTCTTGGTTGTTGGGATATCTGCTGTGTATAGTAAGTAGAGGAAAGGTCCCAGATACTTCCTTGTGGTACGCCTGCTTCTATTGGATAGAAACTAGAGTGAGCTCCTTCGTGTGTTACTTTGAAGGTTTTATCAGACAAGTATGATTCGAGTAGATGGCAATAGTTTGCTGGAAACAGTTTACTCATTTTACATATAAGACCGGTTTTGAAATGGATGGCAATAGCGATATGGGTCTATAGGACGTTACTCCTTCTGCTGGTTTCTCTGGTTTCTTGAGCATTATTATCTGGGCTGTTTTGAATGACTTTCGAATATATCTTAGTCGAAAGCAAGCATTAAACAAATGTTAGCATACTGACAGCTTTTAGGGGTAATTCATTGTACACGCCAGGTGATATTTCATCGATGCCTGGTGCTTTTTTGTAGTTCAAACTTTTGTCGATTTCTTGGCCAATCTCCATTGGGGTCACTGGTTTGATTGTCTGCTCAGTTTGATAGCTGGGTGAAGGATCAATACTACTGTTAATGTTGTGTGGTTTGAACACTGAAGCCAGGTGTTGTACAAATATTTCGACTTTATCTTCATTTCTGCGTACCCACTGTCCCTGCGTATCTTTTATATGTGGCACTTGGATGAGGGGACGTTTAAATTTACGTGTTGCCTTCCAGAGAGAGTAATCCGTATCCGCTGATGGACTTAGTTTACTTAGATACTCATCTATACAACTCTGTTTATGGTCTTTAATTAATTCGTTAACTAAATTGCTCACCTTGTTGAATATTTTTTGATCGTTAGGGTGTCTGGATCTGTGCCAGGTTCGTCTAGCTTTGCGTCTGTCTTTGATTAGATCTCTAATCTCAATAGGGTATGTGATTGCTGGTTCTGGTTTATCACTTGGTACCGGAGTTGCTGTTGCGGCTGCGCTTTTCAATGTTACGATAAATTGTTGTACTTGTTGTTCCAATTCTTCACAATCTTAAAGTTTTACGTTTAATTCAATCTGATTGTCAAGATCTTTTCGGAATTCTTCTCAATCTGTATATTTGTTTGTAAGATTTAGTTTTCTGTTCTTTCTGGGAACAGCTGCAATCAGTTTTAGTAGTACTGTAGTGTGGTCAGACGTTAAATCAACCAAACTATCCGTTTCAATATAATTCGATGCCACTCTTTCCGAAATAAAGAAATCGATCAGGTCAGGAGTTTTGTTGCTATCGGTAGGCCAGTATGTTGGTGAACAAGACGAATGAAATTCGCACTTTGCTTCTTTGATGGCTGTAAGCAATTTTTTTCCCTTGCCTGGAGCAATCAACCTTGATCCCCAAGGAGTGTGCTTGACATTAAAATCTCCTCCAATTATAAACCTTTGTCCGAGCTTCTTGAAGATATCCGCGAATTGTTGTTTTGAGATTGTGTGTCTAGGTGGGCAATATACAGCACCTAGATTTAAATCAGCTCCATTAAGGTTGATAGTAACAATGGTGGCTTGAATAAAGCTTTCTTTTATTTATTCTTGTTGGAAGTGAGGTATATTTTGTTTTATTATCAGAGCTGTACCTCCACGGCCACGGTCGCTGGGGTGCGTAGTACAATAGGCCATATAACCCCTGATTTTTATGAAGCTCATATGAGAAAAATGTGTTTCTGATATCAACGCAATATCTATGTTGTTCTCTCTTATAAATATTTCTAGTTCTTGAACTCTTTGGTTGAGCCCATTTGTGTTCCAAGTGATTATTCGTAGGAGCCGATTACTCATTGTGTTTATTTCTTGGATTTCTTGGTCGGCAGTTTTTGAAAATTTTCAAGTTTATCTACCCTTTCTGTTAGCTGTTTGCTGCTTTTTTTATGTCGTCCTGGAATACACTGAGCATCTTCATCGATCTCATTTGGTTTGTTGTTCATTTGTGCGCTGTTAGTACCGGTTGTGGTTGGTCCGTTCGCTCTGTATTTTTTGAGTACAGTCTTTGAGTGACTGTAGTTTTCTTTGGATGCTGTGCTTTTAGTTTTTTTTTTGATACACTGAGCATCCCTTGCAACCAGCTGGATGGTCATTCTCGTGGCAAAGCGCACATGTTGCTATGCTGTTGCGTTGTTTCGAGCATTGTGTTGTGTGGTGAAGCCCAGCACACTTAACACACCTTGAATTATAGTTGCAGAAATTTTTTGTATGACCAAGCTGTTGGCAATTAGTACATTGAGGGATCGATCTGACGTTTTTGGGTGGTTCAATCGATACTTTACACCATAATAATTCTTGGATTTAATAAATTGATTTGTTATTCTCTTTTTGAACTATATCGACATAAAACAATGGAAAGGCTTTAAAGATTTTTTCTCCATTATATGACGTGGTGCTTTTTTTGCTGTTTGTTACCTTTACCACTTTATGATTTAATGAACACAATTCATTTGCAATCATATCTATGGACATTATAGCTGGAAGTCTTCTGATTACGAATCTAAACAGTCTCTCACTTTTTAGTTGGTAGGTATGATACTCTAAGTCAAGGGATTGTAATTTCTCTTTAACTGCTCTGTATGCATTTTCTGCATGTTATTTTTATGTTATTATTAGATACGAGGGTTGCCTCTTATGTTTCGGGATTTGGCAACCCTAGTGTTGCAATCCGGCAATTGACAGCTCTGTCGTAAAGTTGGACATTTTTGAGGTTATACGCACTCAGAACGTTTTGACATACGAGCGCTATTTGTGTTGTTTACATGTTGTTAACTTAAAAGATTCATCTCGGCCCAAAAATGGAATTAAATCGTCAACATTTCCGTGCGATTATTTTTTACAACTTTCGGCGTGGATTAACTCAGCAACAGTGCATGGATGACCTTAATTCAATTTTTGGCGATGAAGCTCCATCAAGGACCAGTGTTTATCGATGGTATGGTGAATTCAATCGTGGTCGTAGTTCACTCCAAGATGAATTTCGTGAAGGTCGTCCAAAATCAGTTGTTGTTCCGAAAACCATTGATGCTGTGCGCGAACTGATATTGGAAGATCGTCATGTGACCTATCGTGAGATTGAGACAACCTTAGGCGTTAGTGGGACCAGCATACATTCAATATTGCATAAACATTTGACTGTCAAAAAAATTTGTTCGCGTTGGATCCCACACAATTTGTCAATCGCCCAAAAAGAGGCTCGTTTCAATTGGTCGAAAGAAATGCTCAAAAAATACGGTCGCGGTGCTTCGAAACACGTCTATGGCATCGTGACAGGTGATGAATCGTGGATTTACGCGTATGAGCCCGGAAGTAAACAGCAGTCGACTGTCTGGGTGTTTCAAGATGAGCCAAACCCATTAAAATTGTTCGCGCACGAAGCACTTCCAAGCAAATGGTCGCCTGTTTTTTCGGAAAAAAACTGGACATGTCGCAACCGTACCACTAGAACAACGCAGAACAGTCAATTCTGAGTGGTACACAACCATTTGTTTGCCAGTTGTCTTCCAAGAAATCAAGAAAACCAACCGCCGAAGACGGATCACTCTTCACCACGACAATGCGAGCTCTCATACATCGGCTGCGACAACTGCATTTTTGAGCACCCAAAACATCGATTTGATGGGTCATCCGCCGTATAGTCCTGACTTGGCACCGAATGACTTCTTTTTATTCCCGTACGTAAAAAACAAACTGAGAGGTCAACGTTTTTCGACACCTGAAGAAGCGGTTGCTGCATTCAGAATACATGTGTTGGAGATACCTCAATCAGAGTGGCAAAAGTGCTTCGACAATTGGTTCAAACGCATGCAAAAGTGTATAGATCTTCATGGGGAATATTTTGAAAAACAATAAAGTGATTTCGATGATCAATATTTGTTTTTGTTCTCTAATCCCGAAATATAAAAGGCAACCCTCGTAATGCTTTGAATTGAATTTTGTCTTTCACTACAGACAAAATGGCATTTCTAAATGCATTAAAATCCTTTATATTCCTCACATTGATTGGTGGGGGCAGGGGAATTTGCCTTTCTTTGGTAACCTCATTTGTTGATTCACGAACTAACGTCATATTGTTTACAGTTGGTATTGTATTTTGTTTATGACTGTTATCAGTTTTTCTTTTCTTATAAACTGCAGAGGTTTCCCTCTCCAGCTCTTCTTCGTCTGTATGGTATTCTGTTGGCAAAGGGATAGTGGCACATATCTGCGATTGCATTTGGTTTTCCCGTGTGTTGATTTTGTGAAGCATTTGATTTATGATCGCTTGTTGTTGTTGGCCCAGAGCTGCTTGTTGTTGGTATGCTGCTGCGAGCTGTTCATACGTCATAATGTTGCCGTTATTCGTATTACTTAGCTGGATATTTTGTTGGTTGAATGATGAAGTGTCCATTATTAATATTATGTATTATTTTACACGTTTTTTTTTTTTTTTTGGTTTACACTATTCACTTAGCACTATTGATAGAGAACCCGCGTACGCGTTTATTTACTTTCAGTTTTTTTTTGGTTTTTTTTTTTGTGTGTGTGTATTCAATGTGTGGCGAGGAGCGCGATTTAAAACGTCTTTGCCGTTCGAACGTCAAGTGAACACTGAGGAAACAATCTGATAAGAAATTTGTGTAGATGAAATTCTTGAAAGGGCTCTGCAAATGTGCATTTTATGACCCAAAGTATAAATGCACGACAAAAGAACATGTTGCTGGCTTCTTAGCATTTTATTTTGGGTTTATGGGATTTGGGTAATGGGTGTCTAGACACAATTTAGTGTCAACGGAATAGAAAATGTGTTGAGAGAGTTTTATTTTTAAGGAATCAATAGGAATTTGTGTAAAACACATTCCTAGAAGATCGTGAAAATGCTGACGCGCATTTTATGATCTTAGATTATGATTAGATAGGAAATGACTCTAAGCGTGAACATCTGGTTCACGCATGTAATTTGATTTCGGGATATAAATGAATGATATTGATTTGTATCCATTAGGGATGTGGGTGAAAAGGAAATGTGGGAGGAAAATGGTAGGGCTTCGTGGAACACTACAAAAGCACGGCGGCCGGGGAATAAAGTGATGTATAGCATTTTTAACTAAACACAGTAAACGACTCAAGTCGAATCAATAATACTTAAACTAAATACAGTAAACGAATAAAGCGGAGTATAACCTTTTAAACTGAATACAGTAAACGATTAAAGCGATGTATAATATTTTTAAGTAAGGAAAATAAAACGAGTTAAAGTGAAACACCCGGCGCTGTTTTATTTTGAAACAAAAAACGGAGAAAAGGCTCCTCCAGCTCAACCAATCTACGCCTGGGACTGGAAGGGATCAACAAAGACTCCCAGCAATTCAGTAAAAATATCTAATTAATAAAAATTTAACCCCACAGTTATGTCAGTGAGAACCAACTATGACTTCAGTTACTGTATTGATTCCAACACAACGACTGATAATATTTCGCATATATTTTAGAAAGCTTTTATTTTTTAACTTTGTTTAAATTCGTACTATAAATTAGTATTAGTAAATTACGGCCACGACGAATGTCGTTGAGGACGAACGTACTCATATACTTTAAGTGGCGGACTGTCACACAATGAGATCCAGAGGGTGGGACATTATTCAGATTCCAAATTGTGTTTTTTTTGTTCTCTTTCAGTGTCATGCACGGATTTTTAGGGGACTGCCGTCTGCTACAGCAAAGTACATGTATACATATACGTGTTTAGCGAAAAACGTACGGCTCCATATGTCGTGGTTGAACACCAGGAGTCACGTCTCTGTGGCAACATGTGAAGGACATGGATATGTCATACGATGCTACATTCATATTGTCATGTACACGACCGCCACCAATCCCGAAGAGTATCCCTGTGAGATATTTCCTCGAAGGCTGCAGAGCAATTTCGCATTAGCACCTTCCTTCATTCAGCCCTTCTGTCATCATCATCAACCGGCTGCCCACGAGACACAGCAGCCGCACTAAACTTTATCGCAAACTTTTGATCTCGTTTCAGTTTCCTTTCTTGGACTTGACAAATTCTTTTATCTTATTTTCCTAGTTCAAGATGATGAGAAAGAAAAGGGGAAAAAGAAATGTTTTCCTAATTGACTTTTGGGGCTAAAAGTACTTTTGCGTTGCTGTTGCACTGCCATTGGGAATCTGCATGACCACCTTTATATCAGTCCTAAGAGGGCAACTTCCGATAGATGGGATTGATGTTTGGCGGAAAATTTGTCTTTCGTCAAACAACCAAAAGTTGAATGATTTCGACAACCCGGTACGAAAAGTTTCCGTCGTGCTTCCCGACAAAAATAAAACAAAAAAAAAAATAATCAAAAAGAAAAACTGTACACACGAAAAACGAAGAAAAATTCAGGAGACAAAATACAAAAGGAAAAAACATTAACGAAAGGACGAAAAAGTACATACAGCAGGGTTGTTTGTTTTCTGTTTTTGTCATCTTTGGACGACGTTGGAGAGTTGCTGGATCTGAGTTGGAAACTTTTCAGATAGGATGACTTCTTGAACTGACGAATTGAAGAAAAAAGTTTTCCCTCCAGTTACCCCTTCCCTTTCAGCAAATACACTGCCAGCGATGAAGTGGAGTGACTATTTCCGTCGTATACCTACAACGACTGGCACGTCAGGGTTAGATATCGAGAGACATGGTAGTAGGGGTTTCCGATTTTGAGATGACTTGCTGATCTTTTAAGCTCTTCAAGTCCTATTTGTTTAATGAAGTTCTTTCTAAACTTTTTCTTTAGGGCTGACTGCCAAACGTCTGTGAGGGCTGTTTGGGTTGAATTGGTGATTTGGAAAAATAAAAATTGTTGAATGGTAGATTGTGAAAAGAACTTTATGTAAAGGGCGATACGAGACATGCCTGTGGTAAATTATCACTAAGCAGTGTTAGCGAAGTTTCGGGAACAAAATGTTTTCGGTAATGTTTTAATTTGTTGCACATTTAATGACAATCGGTTAAAAATTCATTGCTAAATGCAAACGAGGGGCTAATTTGTGTAACATTAAAGTTAATGGTAGTTGAAGAAGTTTGGAAAAGACCGAATGGAATATCCGAAATTAATGGATTTCACTGTAAAAGCGAAATGAAGTGTAAAAATACCCGGCGATGTTGGAAGAGTACTCAAATGGAGTAGACGCATTAAATTCTAATTGATATTTGTTTATTCATTAATGGATACAAAACCAAAGCGAGAAATTCTTAGCAAAAATGCTTTTAATCAAAAATTTGCAATGGCTGAGTCTCAGACTCTTCCTGGAGAATAGATCGACTCAAATACGAGGGCAGGCTAAGCATCGAGCTGATTGGTGCTACTGACATATTTCATAAACGTGGTCTATGAGAACAATTCTATCAGACTGTCAAGTTTCTGTGTGGTTTGTTTTGTCAATGACTACCATTTAAATAAAACTTTTGTGATTTTAAGGTAATGGAAAAAATGAAATGTTGAGAAGTCGCAGTGTTTGCTTTAAAGCGCAGCTCACAGTACTTTATGGGGAGACCACACCTTCGTTATCAACCATAAAATATTCCATACCTAAATTCCAATATGTTTGTACATTTTCTATTGAAATCGTAAAAGTTGTTCCACTTAAATGTTTGTCATTCTGTCAGTCTGAGAGTATTGTTGTGGAGGATTTCGTCTACAAAAAAATCATCACTTTTAAGTACAAGTAGACAGACCTCTAAGTTAGTCATAAGCATATACTATATTACTTCCCAAGAATTGAAAACTGGAATTCATTTCACATTCCGTAGATTGCCGTTGTTTTTATGGTACAAATCGTAAGTTTTTTGCCTTGTCGCCATAATAGTACATTATCGTCAGTTTGGGTACTCAAAGCCGCATGCATATTATTATTTCCTCACCAACTTAGGCGTAAAAAAGGAAAAATAAACACCAACAGCCTTTCTGAAAATATATAACGTCGTCGTATAATGGGAAACAAGGGACACATCCCTACAATTCCATTGGAAATTTATTCTCTAAAGTGCATGTTAGAGGATCAAAGCGCGACTTAAGTTTGACTTCCTTGAATATTACATACTATCACTATTTATTGGTCTGTAGGAACACGAAAGTTCATGACCTCACCGACTCGAGTCCGCCATTGTTCCCTTGTCCCGTGTGCTCTTCTTCCACGTTCGACCATCTGATCCGATCTCTTCGAGGGCCAACCTAACATTGTCCTCCCATCTCCGTCGCGGCCGTCCTCTCGGTCTCTTTCCCGGTGGCTTACCATCAAGAATTCTATGCACGGTCCTAACGTTGCCCATTCGCGCCACGAGTCCAGCCCATCTTAATCTTCGCGACTTGATTACTCTCACTATTGTAGGTTTGTGGTAAAGCTCTTCCAATTCGTGGTTGTGGAGTTTCCTCCATTTTCCTGCCTCCTCGTCATATTTGCCGCCAAAGATACCCCCTAGAACTTTGTTCTCGAATACGGGAAATTTGTTTTCTTCCCGTTTTGTGAGAGCGCATGTTTCGCATCCGTATGGAACAATCGGCATGACTATGGTTATATAGACACGGAGCTTTATATTACGTGATAGCAGTTTGGATTTCAGCAGTTTACTGACTGCATGCCAACTAGCGTTGCGGGAGTGCAGTTGTGGGGTTTATTGCTAGGGCGTCGGCGTACGACACGGATTCGTGCAAATACCACCACGACTCTATTGGTAACACTAATTGATCCTCCGGAGAACACAGAAAAGTCAATCCACCGTTGTACACTGGAAAGCGATTTGGCCCTTTTGCGTAGGTCTTTTAGTTCATCAATGTCGAACTTTGTGCTCATCTCCCGTGATTGCCCATGTGGGTTTGCTGCAAGCCGACTTCTAATTTTCCCCATCACTAGAAGGTGATCGGAGTCGCAATATGCTCCTCTATATGATCTTACGTCAAGGATATTCGAGTGGTGTCTTTTGTCTATGAGGAAGACGTCTATTTGGTCACGCGTTACGCGGTCGGGTGATATCCACGTGGTTTTATGGATTTGGTTGTGCTTGAACATCGTGCTTTTCACTTCCAGATTTGACGCTGCGAACGTGATAATTCGAATTCCATTATCATTTGAAACATCGTGTAGGCTCTCTTCACCTATAGTTGGTTGGAAGATGTCTCTCTTTCCAATTTTCGCATTGAAGTCCCCGAGGAGGATTTTAACATCGAATGATGAGATCCCATCGTATATTTCCTACAGGGTGTCATAGAACGTGTCCTTCGTTTCTTCGTCCCTAGAATCTGTTGGGGCGTGTACGTTTATAAATACATAATTGTACCATGTACCGTGGTATTTTTAGCACTGACATCCAGCCATTAATAAATTTCACATCTTTTACATGGGGCGTAATCTTCTTGCTTATGATGAAGCTGTTTCCGAGGTTATGTGTGCCGGTACCTCCACACGCCAGTATAAACCCGTTGGTTTCGATTACTAGGGTAGGGAGTCGGACGTCCTGAAGCACGACGATGTCCATTTTATATTGTTTTGCATTTTCTACGACCGTCTGTGGAGCGCCTGGTTTATATAAGTTTCGAACATTCCACGCGCTGACGCGTATATCCCGGTTTTTCTGTTTTTCCCTACGTCTTCTTTTTGCCGAGTCGGTGTTTTCTTGATGATTTGTTCCCTTATGGTAATGTCGGCTCATCACACCCACGCCCACCGGGCTTTTCCTGGAATTGTTTTTTGTATATTGATTATTCATTTTTGTTCCCACGAGTCTTGGGGTGTCAAATAGTCCGCCTCGTCAGAGCCCCTCTCTGCTATGGTAAGGTCTTCTTACTGCTCTGATTCGACCCGCTGTCAGAGAGGCGCCGTTATACTACAGCTGGTATACCCCCGGCTGCAAACCATCCAATGGACACGGTGACGCGTAACATCCTGGATTAGGGGTGGTAGATCTTTGTGTGTTACTTCTTGCTAGCCTGTCTGGCATGGTTGGCCCTACTGGAAGCGTATTTTTCCGTCAGCATAGCCTGAGTGATTCATTGTCGTTTAAGCCCCCGCATCACACGAAGGTTTCTACCAAGCGGTGGTGAATTTTACATTAAATGCATTTTTTCCGACCTAACGCCGGAGTTCGATACTTTATTGGCTAATTTTTCTTTACAAAAGTAAATGCTTAAGCTAAATTTACATGCTGTTTATACTACGTTGTTATTAACGAAAGAGAGACATCACTATAATAGCACGCATCTAGCGTCTAGCCGCCATGAATCGAATTCTTCAGCATATAAACTTGCATACAAAAAATTCGACCCTTTATGTACAGCAAGATACAGTACACAATCACCATTGTGTACCTCTATTGCTCTTAGGAACAGTTTCATAATTGCGATGCATACTATTTGTACAGTTGCATCCATGACCACTATGATATCCTTTGTTCTAACTTCCTTTTTCAGTTTCGTTTCCCATAACCTCGTTGCATGGGTAAAGCATGGATCATTAGCACACTAGCTAAGATCGACCCGGAGAGATCCTTTTCAACTCTCCTCCACACCACCACAGAGAGAAACTTCACGTTTCTCTCAAGGAAAAGAAAACTCACCCTTAGCTGAAAGAGGACTCACCAGAGCCTCCCGAGGTTAATCGCTGAGTACCTCGAACCGTCGAAATCCAACCACCAACCAGGGCGAGTTGTTTCCCATCCCTTTTAGCGTGTGCACGGTAGTAGTTGTGGTTGGAATTGTGGGTGGTTCTTTGCGTAAAGTTAGAGAACCCCCACACTTCAATCGATGCATAGTCTCACTGTCACACGAATATTCAATAGTGGATATTTCGACTCAAAGGTGTGCACACACTGTTTGGTTGAGCGAGTAGTACCAACAAAATAAAAAAAGGCGCTCTTAACGTTTCGACCACTCACTGAATGTTTCGGTAAAAATTTTAATATAATAGTAACAATGCAAACCTCGGCCGACATTTCGACATTGACAGATTCTGAAAAAAAATTAACGGGTGCATCCGTATTATAAACGAAAATCGTAATGTCTCTTTATAAAAACCTTTTATTATGGATCGCTACTAGTTATTTGTGTAGATTATTCGTCAACCGTACTTTTATTCAGTATCCTCCGTTGCCGATGGATATGTTTCTTCCTGGGACTATCCGCCTGCCGTTATGATCGGTAATCCTTCGTTTTTTACTTTAATGGGTCTGTGGCGGTTCCATCAAACCCCACTGTCTACTTACCGTAAAATCCCCATAACATTCAGCCAATTTCCTAACTTCGCTAAAGCAACAGCATTAGCACCTGTAAATGTGTCACGCATTATATAGATCAAATCTATAATCTTAAAGTCCCTGTCAAAGAAAACTTACCTTTTCATGCATCTCTTCGCATACAATTTTCCGTAAGATTTCTTGCTTTACTTATCTGGAATTCCAAACCAATTCGGCACCTTCGGTACCAGACAAATTCCTGTAAACAAAATCATTCGGTTTGCATACAATATAACCGTCATGACATAGACCATAAATACTGCGCCGTATATTTTCCCAGCCACGCCATGTGTACAACAATGTTCCCTATATACACATTGGCTAGCGACTAACGCCCAAGGGACCAAAGCAAACACGCATTCCGTGTCTCTTGGCATCAATTAAATCCTACAGCATAAACAAATGCAAATAGGAATTCAATACCTACCCTTACCAGTGATGTCATAAACACCATTTCTTGGTAATCTAGCCAAAACCCATTAGCACATTTCCACATCGCATCGTCGTCTCTTTGCTTAGCCGCGACGCACATGTTCCAACAAAGATCTCATTAGCATACGACGATTTCGGTTTTATTTGCTTTACCGAAATCGTATTCCATGAATGCACTTTATGCCCTTTGTTTGTTCTAGGTTCGTTCTCATCCATAAAAGAAACATGCACACATACCACCATGATCACCATAGCGAGTGAGCTCTGCATGAGCAAGATATCCTGAGTCGTTTTCCATCCACTGACCGCCCTGGTCACGCGTCACTCCCGCTCTACGCCGGCTGCGGAGACGCGTAAAAATACCCGGAGTCGTGAGGAGTATTTTGAACTTGTCGGTTTTCAATTGTTTCGTGAGTTTATGCCGCAGTTAGTTTGAGCTAGGGAAAAAGAATTTATAAGTGAGAAAAGTAACTTTATTGTAAAACAATGAACTCTAAATTGCTGTTGATCGGTGCACTCTTTGCACTGGTCGTCATCGTCGTTGCTGGTGCCTGTTAAAAAAAAAAGCTTCAACAAATGTATTACAATTAACCATCAATAAAATAATATTAAGGGCTCCTCAATAGTATAGTGGTTAGTATACCCCCCTGTCACGCGGGAGACTGGGCTTCGATTCCCCGTCGGGGAGCTTCTGGCGCAAGACTTAATGACCTTGCCCAGGAAAAAACAAATCATTATGGAAAATTTAACAAGTCTCAGGACTTGCAACGAGGGTTGCCTTTTATATTTCGGGATTAGAGAACAAAAACAAATATTGATCATCGAAAATCACTTTATTGTTTTTCAAAATATTCCCCATGAAGATCTATACACTTTTGCATGCGTTTGAACCAATTGTCGAAGCACTTTTGCCACTCTGATTGAGGTATCTCCAACACATGCATTCTGAATGCAGCAATCGCTTCTTCGGGTGTCGAAAAACGTTGACCTCTCAGTTTGTTTTTTACGTACGGGAATAAAAAGAAGTCATTCGGTGCCAAGTCAGGACTATACGGCGGATGACCCATCAAATCGATGTTTTGGGTGCTCAAAAATGCAGTTGTCGCAGCCGATGTATGAGAACTCGCATTGTTGTAGTGAAGAGTGATCCGCCTTCGGCGGTTGGTGCTCCTGATTTCTTGGAAGACAACTGGCAAATAAATGGTTGTGTACCACTCAGAATTGACTGTTCTGCGATGTTCTAGTGGTACGGTTGCGACATGTCCAGTTTTTCCGAAAAAACAGGCGACCATTTGCTTGGAAGTGCTTCGTGCGCGAACAACTTTTGTTGGATTTGGCTCATCTTGAAACACCCAGACAGTCGACTGCTGTTTACTTTCGGGCTCATACGCGTAAATACCTGGCACGATGTCATAGACGTGTTTCGAAGCACCGCGACCGTATTTTTTGAGCATTTCTTTCGACCAATTGACACGAGCCTTTTTTTGGGCGATTGACAAATTGTGTGGGATCCAACGCGAACAAATTTTTTTGACAGTCAAATGTTTATGCAATATTGAATGTATGCTGGTCCCACTAACGCCTAAGGTTGTCTCAATCTCACGATAGGTCACATGACGATCTTCCAATATCACTTCGCGCACAGCATCAATGGCTTTCTGAACAACAACCGATTTTGGACGACCTTCACGAAATTCATCTTGGAGTGAACTACGACCACGATTGAATTCACCATACCATCGATAAACACTGGTCCTTGATGGAGCTTCATCGCCAAAAATTGAATTAAGTTCATCCATGCACTGTTGCTGAGTTAATCCACGCCGAGAGTTGTAAAAAATAATCGCACGAAAATGTTGACGATTTAATTCCATTTTTGGGGCGAGATGAATCTTTTAAGTTACTGTAAACAACACAAATAGCGCTCGTATGTAAAAACGTTCTGAGTATAACCTCAAAAATGTCCAACTTTACGACAGAGCTGTCAATTGCCGGATTGCAACACTAGGGTTGCCAAATCCCGAACCATAAGAGGCAACCCTCGTAAATAAGGCCAAGACCGGCTCCCGGTTGTAGTGCCGATGATGATGATGATGAAAATAATATTAAACTAAATCCGTGCGTTTAATTGTCCGCAGTCCTGGGTGTATTTATTTCTTTTGTGTTGTGATCAGTGTCCGCGCGAACAATTCATGATGGAGGAAGAAGAGAATCAGCGCCGTACGCCGGTGCACAACGCTTCTTCGCCACAGGTCTATTTATGAGTTCCGATGCAGAAGGAAGAAGATAACCAAGATACGTGACGACTTTATGATAGAAGAGTGGAATTTCGTTTGGACAACATCCAACATTATTTCCTTGATACAGAGAATTTATTACATATTATTTTTATTAACAAAAACACAAAGGATTTAATCACAAAAGAAATATAGGTGTTAATAAACACAAAAGCCCTATCAGAATGTGTTTTAGATTCAAATTGACATATAGGCAATCAACCTCACAATTTCTGTGTATTCGGAATACAAATTATAGGAAGTACATGGCAGTCCATAGCGCTTTAAAAATAGCGCGGTCTCCAAAGAGATGAGTCGTGTATATATCCAAATGCTAGTCAATTCACAATTCTTGCTGAAATGAATTCACTACATATTCGTTGTGCAAAAGGCGTCGGACTGGTAACAAACGTAGTTTATTTGATTGCGGTTGCAATCGTTGCAGATATATAGTATGTAGCGCCTTGCAAGTGAGTAAAGTATTCAATGTTTTGGCTGCGAAACCACATGTCGCCTCGGTTTCCGATGTCGCTTCTAGTACTATATTTTCTTCTTTTTGTGGTATCAACGATTCTCCTTTTGACTATTCATCCAATGTGGTCCTTTGTTAAGTAAGTCGTTTTTTCCTTATGGTACTCTCAGTTAGCTAGTTGGTAATATGGTCCTTGGCCAAAAGACCTCTTTGATGGAGAGCAGAACAGTTGGCGTTGTGACAAAACCAAGTCGCACTTATATTTTCCGGCACATGACTTCCGTCCATCCGGTGACAATAAATATTGTGCCGTCCGGTTGAAGTGTTTGAAAATATTTAACGCGTATAGTGCTGCGTCCTTTTTCGGCTTTCATTGGCAAGACACTTGTTAAACTTGACTGACCACATAATAAATTTAAACACAATAGTGTGCCAGTCTTGCTGTGCGAATGTGAGTGTGTGTGCATCTTGTACAACAAAAAGATTTTGTTTAATGGCCATCGAGCAAATCCAACCCATGGCACAGTTCTGTCCCACTGATGATGACATGGTGGCCGATTTTCTAAGACATAGGGTTTCAATTCAATGGTAATTCAATTTCAAACAGATGCTCCCATGATGTGTCGTTCCCAAGCAAGGCGAACGAGTCGACCTCGTTAAATTATGGTTGATTTTAAAGCTGTGCCGTTCGTCCTAACTGTTACAATCAATATGTTACCCCATCTTCAATTCCGAATTGTGGATAAAACCACCGTATCGTGGTGGACTTCCTTTTACAGTACTTTCCAACCCTCGGTGTTGTTTTTGTGACGTCAGTTAGTCAATTCATGTGGAAAATCACTTTACAGTAACGTCACTTCGATTCCGGACCACCGCAAATTGGTCCGCAAATTCAGAGTGGGACACCCGTCTCAAGCGAGCAAATGAAATTTGCAGAGAATACACTCATTGTCACTTTCGAAGTGGATGCGGTTCATACTTTTCTATTTGGAAATTATTTTGTTCTTCGATTTCACTCAGGAGCTGGATAAACAGAGACACGCATGGACGTCGTAAGTCACCGAAAACCATTACGCAGGCTGTCACTCCTGACTGTACGTCGGACCACAAGTATTACAGAGTAGATTGATATCCGTCTGACATTTCAATTAAATTTTCACCAATCGAATTCAATGACGTACGCCGGGACGACCGCATCCTTTATCCTGTAGCCCACAGTCCCTCTGCGGACCCCACATGTTGGAGTTAATGGTTTTTGACGAACGATCCTTAAACGTTGGCCCTGATAAGGGCCGCAATATCAATTTTTCTGTTTGACGACCACACGCTTGACTCAAACCCATTCTTCCTGTTATTCAATAATGGTCCTTTTGAGAAATATTTAATTCCCCCACCAATTTTCAGGCAGGGGCTCGTCTTGCCCTTCATTCGAAAACGCTCTTCATCATTTTTTCGTCAACGTAGTTTGTGTGGATTTTCGTAGTGCTATTGGTTCTATCATAGTTGTCGTCTCCCTGTTTTTAGTTCCCGCTGGCATATCGGGTAAGATGAATGGAAAATGATACCATGTGGAGAAGCATATAATTTTTAGTGGGTGTGTATGACATACGGGGAAAAATTGGGGGCGGAAACCACCCACAGGTCTCCCACGCGCACACAAGTATTGCGAAAGAATGTGACGAAAATAAACTTGAATACTGCGTCACGATCTCATGCATTTCCTAATACACCCATCGCTTTGTGAATGTTTAGAAAATGTGCGCTCACGGGAAGCACAGGGTTTGGTTACAGAAACCTAAAGCAATGTACGACCCGGACGAGTTGAATGTGGCTTGTGCGTAAATTGAAAAGGGGAATTCTGCGGTCGGATTAAGTTAACGTACGAAACCGCAGAAACAAATTCTTTCAGATTGGAGTATGATTGAGAAAAAACCTTGATTTCAAGTCAGGCATACTTCAAATCAGTAAAGCAATAAATAGTTTAGCTTCCTTGCTCTAGGCGAATCCTTAACTCGAACTAAATAAATCCGTTTTGTGGATATTGAAGTGAAAGTGATAAGTATAGAAAGGACATCGATTCTGAGTTCTTTGCGTTGTCAGACATCGGTTCACTGTTACGAAGTAACCCCCACCGCTATTGTCCCACTCAGAAACCAGCAAAAATAAACAGGTATACATTAAATCAAAACATAAAATATTCATTCACATTTTCACATTATACATCTATAAAATATAAAACAAGTATACTTAAAATCAAAACATAAAACATTAATTCACAAATAAGTATATATAATATATATATACAATATCATATACATTTTCACATTCATGCATTCATTCATACATTTTTAAAACACAAAAGTTAAAAATCATCAACTGATAAGCATATATCAAAACAAATAATCAAAACAAAAATCACATGTTGCTATATTTCGGTTTATTCGTATCCCCTATCCTACTTGTTCTAGGGGCCGACGAGTTCTCCCATTTCCTTAGATTTGTTTTGTTACATAATTAAAACCCCCGAATCATTGAGCTGAATCACGTCCTTTTGTCTAAAAATAAAAAAAAACCGATTTCCTAAATCCCAAATACCAGTTCCTTAAATGTATCCACCATCAGCCATTATGCTGGTTAACAACAGCAAAACATTGGCAGATGACGCTGTTTCTCCATAGCGAAACAGTTTAGTCCATCATCAAATTCCTTTACACATGCCGATGCAAAAGGTTTTCCTAAGCCAATGTTCCCCTTTCTGATATAAAAAGTACAGGCTATTCGCTTGCGATCCTGTGAATGGTGTGCATGAGTATAATTTTCAACCCTCTATATTTCCCCTTCTCGGAATGCCCTTTGTAGTTCTCCATTCCTAGAACTACCTAAGGCTCTAAACGGGGAAACACAGTCTACCCTTTGGTTTTGCTTTTCGTTGCAAGCCAAACCAAATCAACCCCCTAATACAAGCTGCTCTACTCTGCAATTTTCGTTACACAATGAGGTTAACAATTGGAGTCTCCGAAACGAAAGTTTCACTACTTTTAATGAAAACAATAAAGCGGATTCTCCTTTTAGAAATCGAAACACAAGTATATGTGTGCACAAGGAAGATCTTATGGATGTCTTTAGATCCCTTAAAAGCAAGAAATCTTCTGGATAGATACTATTCCAAACATTATTCTAAAGCATTTGCCTCTTGAAGCGGTGAAGGTTTACACTCTTTTATTCAATAACGCTCTAAATAATGCATATTATCCAACCCGTTTGAAAACTGCAGTCGTCCATCCCATCCCCAAAAAGGGCAAGAACAGGAGAAATCTAGCCAATCTTCGCTCGATTAGTTTGCTTCCAAACATCAGCTGGGTTTTCGAGAAAATTATAAATAAAACACCGATAAACTGATGTGATGAAAATGGTATTATTTCAAATACTACACCATTCATGTCAAGACGAAATTTGTTTCCGGCAAACAGAGGAACAAGGCAAAGCGACAATGACTTTGAAAAGACCATATGGTTAGAAAAGCTTGTATGTAAGTTATCAAATCTAGGTATATCCGAATAGTTGTTATACATTATCTACGATATGATAATGTGTAAACAATTTGTGGTGAAATGTGGAGATATAACACCCAACAAGATTTTTCACATCAAAAATGACTTACAGCAAAGTGCAGTGAATTCTCCCATTTCGTTTAACATGTACACTAGTGATCTAGTGGGTTTGTGGCGGTTCCACTAACGCCACTACTTACTTTTCCAATTACCCCAAAAACGTCCTGTCCCAAAGCTCCAAAAACCCCATTGCTTTTTGCTAATGCAATTGAATTAGCACCTGCAAACAATTCTCCCACAGGGGCATTGTCGCATGCATCAATGCACCTCATCATTTTCCTGGGAAAAAACAATTCGGTTACCGTACCAAGTAACCGCCAACATATTTTGCCACACACGTGCGCAGCAGATTTTCCTCGCTTATCTGCATTCACGGCGGCCTTTTGTTCAACCGACAAAGCATAGCGTAACTCGCGTCTAGCCGCCAAGAACCGAATTCGCTAGTAGTGTAAATATTCACACAAGAATTCGAACCTTTTCGCCGGCATAGATGCTATACACAATCGCCATCGTGTAAGCATCTAATTTGCTTTGGGCACCAAGTTTTGCTAATGAAGACCAACCCATCTATTCAGCTGCAAACCGCATGTCACATAACGCTGTTTATTCGAATTTCTTTCCTACGGTTCGTCAACCCATGAGCTCGCGGCATGGGTAAACAAAGTGATCTCCGCGTACGTAACCGCACCTTCGCTAGGATCTATTTACCAGAGATTCTCTCCCACTGGTCATTATCCAAAGGAAAATTTCACTTTCTTTTCACCACACCACAAAACTCACCCCGAACTGAGGGTTGAATCTTTAGTCGACCTTGAACCAGAGCTGCTGACGGACGCCGTCGAGTTTTACCCACTAAGGAGTGCGCACGAGCAATAAGTGTACTTTCGAAACAAACTATATAAGAATGAAAGTGAAGTTGTGGTTAGAAGAAAATTAATATAATGTAAACGATAAACGCATACACTAATATGCCAGGAACATTGTTTGTATCGATTCCTTCGCGGTTGCAGGAACATTTTTTGTATCAATTCCTTCCGGTTACTTAGAGAAAAAGGATACCTGTTAATAATTAAACGAACTATATTTATCCACGACTTGGCCATATCAAAGTCTCAATTGTAGCGATTCAAATTAAATAAATAAACATCTATCAAATCAAGTGCAAAATAATAAGAACAATTACAACAAAACAATACCAGTGTTTTATTGTCTTCTTGTGTGAACGGCGCTGCTTGCAGTGTTGCATCAAGTGAACTCTTTAGTGGGGTAGTAGCGAACCCGTACCAGTGCCGGCACACCAACTACGTACCCCCACAGGTTCTCTTCACCATGCCATTGCATAAGCCGCCGACATTGTGGTGTTCAGATCTGGAGACAATATTGATGTGATCAACAGACTTCTGCAAGATGACTTCAGTAGAATCAAACGTTTTTAAGACTGCTGGAACTTACAGATCAATTTCCCGAAAAAAGAAACGATCCTTTTCAAAACGCCCCTGTCCATGCCATCGAGGGTACAAACCGAAATTGGAAAAATGTTACAATTGTAGAAAGTAATAATTTCCCCTAACAAGTAAAAACTGTAGTTAAATACCTTGTTATCTGGCGTGATTAGTATCTATACTTTGATAATAGCAGCTGCCCTTTCTGCAACTAAAAACGGATATGCTATGACAATAAATCTATTCCGTAATTTCATACTCGACATCCATTCGTGCAATATTGGTGTGTGGTTGCCCGGTATGGTATAACATATCCCCATTCTACATGGAGATGTTTCGGGTGTTCGAGAGGCAGTGTTTGCTTGCGTTCTTGCCTTGGAATGTACATAAACCCAGCGTCGCAACATAAGAAGTATGTATACCCTGTATGACAAATCGGGACTAAACAAAATTATTCGTGGTCACACTGCAAGCGCAATGTGCAGTGAAAATTATGTTATTTCGGGCTTACTTCATGATAAATCAGCCAAACTCGGGATTCATCCTATATAAGACTGTTCGTATCATATTCGAGGAACGCCTCTGGTGGTATGGGTTATTGTCTCGGTTAGGTGTCGGCCTGACACAGATTTACCAGACTTCCCTAGTCCGTCACTGTTTCGCCGAATGGTGTGGTCAAGTGTTGTTAATAATGAAAACGCCAGCGGTTCATCTTCATCTGTGGGGAGGGAAGTATGGTGCACCTGCGTACGGCGCAGATTTACTTCCTTCCACCATCATACTCATTTAGTTATACGATTGTTCGCAACAAAACATTCAGGCACTGTTTCTCGAAACTCACCATGTTAAGTCTATAAATTGTTCACATCTAAACATCCAGGCTCCTTGATAATAGGAATGGAACTCCCGGTTATTGTATTTATTATATTTATTGTCGGATTTTAATTAAAAACGTTCGTATTTAGTCTAAACTTATTACACACACATTCAGCGGGTAAGCAATTTTGCACTGCATTGTTCTTTGTTTATCTGAGCAGCGTATTCTAATTTACCTCCGCTTGAGGTTAATTATCTCGCGCCTTCGACATTTACTTTAAACTATTGTTCGTTATTCACTAGACAGATTCAGACACTTATATAACAAAGGAAATCAACAAACACGACTCCGGGGTATATCGCGTCCGCAGCGCTACGGACTACGCGAGTCGCATGACCAGCGTGGTCGGCGGATGTAATTTGACTCCACGATAATCATCTCGTGCCGAGATGATTCGCTTAGCAAGGGACATTTTTGGGTGCATTCGCTTTCACTGTGGTAATAACCGGATCTCATAGCTCCTCAATAGTATACTGGTTAGTATACCCGCCTGTCATGCGGGAGACCGGGGTTCGATTCCCCGTCGGGGAGCCTCTGGCGCAAGACTAATGACCTTGCCCGGAAAAAACAAATGACTATGGAAAATTTAACAAGCCTCAGGACTTGCTAAATAAGGCCAAGACCGGTTCCAGGTTGTAGTGCCGATGATGATGATGATAGCGGGGATCGTCATTGTACACATGTATATGTGTACGTCGGTTCTTTTCATGGGTCGAAGCCATGATAAGGAATCTGAAACAATGAAAGAGCATAAGTGCATTCTCGAAATACGATTTCGGTAAAGCAAATAAAACCGAACTCGTCGGATGCTAATGGGCTCTTTGCATACATGTGCGTCGGGGCTAAACAAAAAGACGACGATACGATGTGGGAATGTGCTAATTGGTTATAGCTTATTTACAGGGAATTGCTCTCAACGTCTATGGTGCTAATTACATGCAGCTGCGTTGGTTAAAGTGGTCGCCAGCCAATGTGTATATTTGGTGATTTATGATACACTTGGTGAAGACGGGAAATATGCGACGCAATGTGTATGGTCCCTGTTATGATGGTTACATTATATGTAAACCAAATCATCTTGTTTTCGGGAATTCGTGTATGGGGATTTGCTTGGCACTGAAGGTGCCGAATTGATTGAGATTCCTGATAAGGTAAGAAAGAAATCTTATAGAGAATTGGTATGCGAAGGGAATGCATGAAAGGTAAGTTTTCTTTACAGGGACTTAAAGATCATAGATTTGATCTCTTTAATGCGTGAAGCATTTTCAGGTGCCTAATGCGATTGCATTGGCGAAAACTTATGCGTCTTGGGATCCGGTAATGGGGGTTTTTAGGTAAGTGTACCGTGGGGTTTGGCGGCACCGCCACACATCTTATGTATTTCTTCATTTATTTTAATGTCAAATATAATATAACTAAATTAAAACAATTGCTAGATAAGATGGCTCCGCCATTCAAAAGGCTTCACAATGTAGGTTCAATTAAGCACTGAATTTCTTTACATAAATTGATTTAAAATAGCTTCAATTATTTTGAGTACACTGGGTCTATTGTTATATAAACGAAAACTTTCATAATTAAAGATCGGTGAAGCACTGAGGTAATTTACAAAAACTCATTTAGAATAGCTCCGATACTTTGCTGTACACTCGTCTACCGACGGTTGTTGGACTCGGACTGTCTGAAATTATTTAACGTGGAGGCACGACTCGCCTCCACGGAATCCATATCGCGATTAATTGTAAGGGAGAAAAATGGAATCCCTTTACTCGATCGGCAACCAACGGAAAAAAGATCTCCGACACTCATCCCAGCGATGATGTGAACGCACACAGATGCGGTTACTTCGCACGCTCATGCTGGTGTCCATGAGCACGCGAACCGTGGAAATACGAACCTTATAAACCAACCGAAAATTAGGGCCGCAACTGGGCAAGTCATCACGAAAAAAGATATCTCTGTGTTTACGTTAAGTTAAGCTGCGTACAGCATTAATGCCGTTCGCTGTGCATGTTTGCAGATAGGTAAGAGAAATCAGGAACAGAAAATCATAACCGAAAGGGTTGCAGCTGTGTAATATGGTGTATAGGGGGACGTTGGATGTTTATACAATCGGCTACTGCGCACAGCATTTCCGCTGATCGTATATCCCTAGTTGGCATTTCGTTGGTGCTGCTTTTTATTGATTTTGTTGGACATCCAGACATAATTCCTTGAATCGCCTGTCGATCGATACAGTGACAGAGATGCTTGAGATGGTAAAGAAAAGAAGAAGTATATCGTGGATGTGTGTGCTGCGGCACTCGACCAGAGATATGCGCGCAAATTGATTCACGCTTGAATCGTGCCTGTTGGTGATGCAACCGAATTGCTTCCTTACGAAGATGATACGCTGTATGAAATCATGGCTTTAGTAATATTGATGGCGCCCCGCGGTGGTTCGTAAATGCATGAATACGATTTCTCTTCCTAGGAGGTCTCGAAGATGCGTTGAATGCATCTTATGGAGGAAACTTGTAAAGGAAGAAATGTCTGCAGGTAATTGCAGGTGATGGGAGATTTTTATATGGAAGATTTGGTATGCTTACTTGCAAGGTAAGTAATGGCGTTTCAATGGAACTGCCGTTATACCTGTTTTTATAGGTTTTTAGGATGCCCTGGTGGAAGTTTGGTGTCATACCTGGGAAAGGCGAGCAGTGGCGTTAGTTGAAACCGCCACAGTGGAACAAAGCCCTTGTGGCGCACCCTTTCAAAATACAAAATATTTGTATAATAGCGTTAGAAAATTAGGTCATTGCACGCAACTATTGCTCTCGCTAGATGTCGTCATAATCATAAAATTATCCACCCTTTTTATGTAGGCTTGGTTATATAAGGTATCATTTGGATAATAACTTTTGTAGTCAGATTCCGGTGTTCGATATAATCTGAGACAAGTTCTAAGACATTTTCCTTCGAACACCCGAACCTTTTCCACCATTTTTGGAACTATATTGAACCTCACTGAGCATCCATATACAATCATGGACCATATAGGATATAACGTTTACCCTGCTATCGAAACTACGACTTGGAAAACAGTGTTCTAGCGAATCGTTTGCATTTTCGAAATGGAATTTCAAATTGGCAATCACAGAATCTCGGTTTTACCGTATTTAATGACGATAATTTGGCAAATGCTATTAATGGCAATACTGCGCCAATTGCCTATTAATAACCAAGGAGGAGATCGGGGGTATCTTTGACTTACTAAGAAACAAAAAGTCAGTGGGAATAGATGAAGTACCAAATATCCTACTCAAGTATCTACCACTATAAACAATGGACATATACACAGTTCTATTTAGCAATGAATTAAGTAGTGTACACTATCCCAGGCGTTGAAAAACAGCAATCATTCCCCCTTTACCAAAAAAGGGCAAAGACTGTACAAACCCAATGAACATGCGTTCGATAAGCTTACTCCCAAGCATCAGTAAAGTATTCGAAAAAGCCATAAACAAAGCTTTTCTTAAATAGGTTGATGACAACAACATTATTCCAAATAACCAGTGCCGCAACTAAACTGATTTCCGACATACAATGAAATAAATGCAAGAACCACAGTACGGAGGCCTGTCTGATCGACTTGGAAAAAGGCATCGACACCGTTTGGCTTGAAGGATTATATTACAAGATTGTCAGACAAGGCATGTATACACCTTTAATCTATATACTATATTATGTGTTAAATAATAGGAGGTTTCCGGTCCAAAGTCCCAAAGTAACCTCCAGTATAACGTATGAATGGTGTACAACAGAGAGCAGTACCTTCTACTATTCTTTTTAACATTTACGTTAGAGACATATTAAGGGCACTTCCCGGCGCAACGACATGCGCAGACGATCTTATAATTTAAAAAACAGCCCGGAAAATTGAAATCATAAACAGATTACTGCAGCGCGACTTCAATAAAGTGCAGCGATATTGCGACCAATGAAAACTTAAGATCAACTTCCAGAAATGTGAAGATATTCTATTTAGAATCCCGTTGCATAAAGCCACAAATGACACAAGAAAAACTGGCGAAAGTTAGTTATCATGGGACCGCATGAACACAAACTAGAAACCAAAAGTGTGGTTCTATGTGTATCGTGGGATTTGGCTTGATCAGTACCTGTATTTTAACAGACATGTGCAGGCAGCTTTGATCAAGACCAAGAAAACATTTGCTATGACGAGGAAGCTAGTTCACAGTAGCCAACTTGATAGCAGGGTAAACGTTATATCCTATATGGTCCATGATTGTATATGGATGCTCAGTGAGGTTCATGATGCTTTCATTTACCTTGTACATTTCCTGGAAGGCAGCTCCCGCAGTGTTCGCCCTTTCTAACGGATCTTTTATCACGAAGAGCTCATTACTGAGGATAGCGTTCTTTGCATCTATGCCAATGTTGATTAACATTTGATTGTTTTCGTCATTACGTGGTAAGTGGAGACACTGAATCTTATTTCGATTATTTCTCCTAAGTATCTTAGTAATTTGGGGGAACATGTTCGGGTTGTTAGATTTTATAGCCCGAATTGTGGTGTTCCAATACAAATTTGTTCCTAATCTGTAATGAGCTTTTAGTAATTGTTGGAGGTTTTTAATCGGGATTTCAGTGATATTATCTCCTGGTCGTATCTGTCAGTAAACTGTCTGTATAATTGTTTTAGTCATGTTAGCAGTCTGCTTTTTTTAGGTGAAGTGCGTTTATTGTTGTGTTTCTATACAAGTTTCTATTGTCTTTCCTTTCCCTTTCTTGCTAAAGTGGTATACGTATGATGCATGCTTCAAGTACCCTGTACATGCGTACTTCTCTACTATATATGACTTTCTGTTGGAGTCGTTTTCTAATCAAGCTGGAGACACCCCCCCTTGTGAGGAATTGGGTCGGTCTCTTCATATAATATCATAGTTTTTATGCTAAAGTTTATGTGTCTGATTTAACTTAGTTTCCTCAGCTAGCAGCACGTTAGGGTTTCCGTCTTGCAACAGGTTAAAAAGAGTGGTTCTTCTCTCGGTCCTTATGTGTGAATTGATCTTTGGTTGGAGGGTTTATATCGTCTTTTTATTTAGACTGGCCCACTGCGAGTAGATCTCGTTTATTTGACTTTGCAGCTGTTTTATTTGTCTCTGTATATTGAACAATATCGTGAACACGTCTGCTTGTGATGTTGTTTCAATCAGTCCCGAAGTATTTGAGGGTATCAGTGTTGGAGTCTGTTTTGGCGTTCCCCGTCTGTCGCTATTTGTGCGTAGGACAACCGAGGGGTAACAGTCATTGATCTTGTGCGATTTGTCTCAGTTTTTCTTTGCTGAGTCACGCCCTTCGACGTTAATTATCGGTATTTAGGACAACTTCGGTAGTTAGCGCGGTGTCCCTCGTTCCGACATACTGCACACTTTAAAAGGGTTTTGTCTTCTACCCTTTCTTTACCTAACGGGCATTCCTCTGAATTATGATCCTGACCATATTTCGCGCAATGATGCTGCATTTCACAGTTCGCGCTGAATGCCCAAACCTTTGGCAGCGGACACATTGAAGTATGTTTATGCCTTTTTTTTAAGTTTGTCCCATGTTACATGGTGGTCCAGGACTGTTATTTTCCGTAGACTGTGGGGGACGAAGTATGGTGCCGGCGTACGGCACAGGGTTCTACATCGCCCTTACCGACGTCACGATAAGTTCATCGAACGTTCAGCCGCAAATTGTTCACGAGTAATCGTCACCAAGGCACGAAACAAAAAACACACACAGGTAGTAGTCGCCAGAAATAAAACGCACAGGATATTGTTAGTTGTCAATAATTTTTATTTATAAATCCTCCGTTAACTTTAACACGATTGCCGACACGTCTGCTAGTTGTCATACGTTCACCACTTTACGAAAGTACTTACAAACATCAAATGTGAATTAAGAAGGTTGAGTCTTAGCTTTCTTCACGAAAATAACTACCGTTTATACAGAAACGTAACAATTATTCATTTATCACTTGGGGATTTAAGTCTACGACTCAACTATAGTCGCGTCACCGTGCGCACCGAACTCTGACATGAATTCCATCCTAGGTTAGCGTTAAGAACAAAAGAAGAGAAAGAAAAACGTTTCTCTTCATTGCAATGGTATGCATGTGTGACCGTACAGATCGATGTTATTTACACGTGCTCGAAAGCAGTGGAACAACGAAACAGGCAAGCGGCAAAGACAAAGGATATTTATGATCCGTCTCTAGGCTGCGCATTGCAGCTATCATAAACGGCAGTTCATCGGAGAAATGTGGTAAAATCAAATAAGAGTATCATACAGACATGGATGAGTGGTGCGGATGCCTAAGTAAATGTATCACCATTAGGAAGAAGTGCTAATGGTTTTTCTATTTACACAATGGGAAATGTGTATTGCTGGTGATGCTAAAGGGATCGAATTGTATACATGATTACATGCGAAGGAATTCGTTTTATGACTCTAGGGTAAGATGAGAGTATTTGCTTTTGTCCGATTGTCAAAGAGCTACCGCGGCCGTGGAAATGCCAGGGACATGTGGTATGCACATGTACGGCGGAATTGCATTGGTGGAACAAGGGTGCCTAATGATCGGGAATCTATGGTGCATATGCACGTTCAAGAATTGTGTGGGGAACGAAGTGTTGTGCCAGACATGGGCACTCGGTTCCCTTCTTCCTCCATCATTCACTAACGAAGTTTGGCCGAATATCGCAGCAGGTACAAACACCAACTCAGTTGTTCACAGGAAGTTGAATGTTGGGGGATTTCCTTTCTTTTTGAAAACGTTTTATTGGGCAGCAGCACAGGAAACACGCTTTAACAATGAAATGTGTCTAGTTCTGAATTTAATTTACTTTTAAATTTTGAAAATCAAACAGTTAAAGAAATTTATAAATTGTTTATTGTTTGTCTTTTACTTTTTTGTATGATTTATTCGTTTTCACAAAAACTATTGAACACTTTCGTATGAACTTAATGATATTTTTTTATCAAAGAGACTATTGCATACCGATTTTTTGTGCCGCACTATATGTTTTCGATAATAAACAATTTGGGATCAATAAATTTACGTTATTTCATAGATTTACGGATAAATTTACGTGGAAAAATAAACTAAAACTTCCTAGAGTTGAAAAATAAAACACACACCGTTAATTTCGGTGGGAGGTTAATTCGCGATAGCTTTACGGCGAGCTGGAGACAGGCCGACCAGCGCGGTCGGCTGATGTAATTGGACTCCAGGGTGTGCACTCCGAGCACACCCTACACGGGATACTGAACGGCTCGACCGCTCCGTCCAGTGGTTGGGATAAGACTCCAACGATATCCTCTCCAATAAGGATATCGTTTTTTTTACCTACCACCAGGGAAACGTAAAGTCTCTCTTGGTGGTATAGGAAACCAGATCTTGTAATAAAGGTCATGGTGGTATGTGTGGGATCGTTGAGAGCAATGCTATTTACACGTGCAGTGGAACAACGAAACAGGCAGGCGGCAAGGACAAAAGAAAAGGCGACCCAATGGTTCGCTCTTTAATGAGGGTCATGTTTATACGATGCCTCGTCGCTATTTTCGACGTTAGGAGAAAAAGGTGCTAAAAGCAAATTGGATGTTTATGGCATCTCTGGCTGCAATAGAAACCGGGTTCATATTTGCATTAGGAAATGCTGGAGAATTTGGTTTCAGCGTCTGTTGCGCTAATTATACGCAGCTGCTTGGGTTGTTTGTTGGTAAGACAAACAAAAACGGTTGCCAGGCAATGTGTATGAAAAGGTATATGACGCGGCTGGGAAATTAGACGGCGCGATATTTATGGTCCCTGTCATGACGGTTACATTGAATGCAATCCGAATTATTTTGTTTACTGGAATTTGTCTGGTACCGAATTGGTTCAGAATACCAAATAAGCAAACAAAGAAATCTTACGGAAAATTGTGTGCGAAGGGATGCATGAAGGTAAGTTTTCTTTATAGGGATTTTATGATTACAGATGGTGATCTATATAATGCGTGAAGCATTTACAGGTACTAATACCGTTGCAATAGCAAACTTAAGGGAGTTGGGTAGTAGTTATGGGGGTTTTTCAGGTAAGTAGACCGTAGGGTTTGGCGGAAACGGTACAATTGTTTTTAGGAATTTCAGATAATGCGTTGTATGCATCGAATGTCCTTGGAGAAGGAAATGTTTTCAGGTGCCAATGCAAAGGCATTGGCAGGGAAGTTACTTGATTGAATGGGAGTTATGGGGGGTTTTTTAGGTAAGTGTACCGTGGGGTTTGGCGGAACCACCACAAGACTATCAATCTTACTATTTGAGGTTAACTGTGTCAGGAAGAAAGGTATCTGCCGGTTCTCCCTTTTAGACCTGACTGTGGTGAATGGTTTGACCATACTAAATTCAAGGTCATCGTACTTTAGCTCTCGCATCATTTTAAAAAGAGTCTCTGGTTCAGTTTCAGGGTCAACGTCCTTTAATAGAACTGTAGAACTGTAATATTTGTACGATCTTTCGGGGTGTAGGAAAAGAATTCCGCTGTGGCTCTTTTCAAAAAAAATTTTAATTTTAATATGGTCACCAACGTCAGATGTTTGAATGGCATGCCTATTGCCTCCCAGTCTTTTAATCACAAAATTATTACTTCCTACAGCTAACTTACACAGACTTACCAATTCTTTACAATCGATGTCTACCTTGCTGATTGGTGGCATTTTAGTTTTTTGATGGCATTGGTTTCCTCCTGTTGTACTTTTGGCTGATGTGCTGCTTTGTTCATCTCGCCCTGGTTCTGAGTTTGGTTTTTGTTGCTGATGTTAGCCTCCTTTTGGCTTCGTTTTAAGTTTAAACCTTTCAGTTGCAACACTCCGTTTTTTATCCTCCTTCATATAAAGTTTGATTAATTTTGTTATTTTAGTTTTAATCGTTTTGTTTTTTTAATGTTTGCTTGCTACAAAAAAAGTCTTTATGGATATTGTGTTAGCAAAATTGTAAAAGAAGAAAACCTCTTATATACTGATTACACTGTAAACAATATTATAAAAATCATTGTACGCATAAACAAAAAACTAGATATTGTATAATTTAGTATTTGCAAAGAGCCAGTAAGTTAACACTAGAACAATATTTGTGAAGTAGGACATTCATTTAGTCCTACATGAAGAAATATGTATAATTTGATGTTAAATTAAAATAAATGCGGACTTCAAATCAAAATAAAATAAAAAAACCGAATCTCGTTGATTTCAAGAGCGTCTTCCTGTGGTTCCACCAGTATCGTCGGGTCTGACCCATTTGCCCAACTGATGGTGGGATGAGATTATTACGTGCGGCTTCCACCACCCCCATCATTTATTTGTTTTTAATATAATTTTGTTTTAATATAGTTTGATGGTAAGGTGGTGGAAAAAGCGCACGATCCACATGTGAGTGTTCGAACACACCCCAGTTCGAGTGTGGATCGTCTGCGAGTTCGAATTCTGTTTTCGGAGTGGACGTTGAGGGAGAGTGAGAGAGAGAAACGGCAGGAGGAATTTTGGATTCCGTTGTTGACTGTTGTTTTAAGACACGGTTTTGAGAAACAGTTGAAATACAAGAAAAACAGTTGGTTGTCAGAAAGAGTGAGTTCGTTAACAGTTGACAGGGGGAGAAAAGTAAAATTGTGAAGATAAGATTTAAAAATTAAACCAAAAAGTTTTGTTAACACTATAACTGGAAATTGAACGAAAACCTAAAAACTTGTTAAACTAAAATTGTGAAGATAAGATTTGAAAATTAAACCTAAAAGTTGTATGAAAACTATAATTGGAAATTAAACTCAACATTGGAAATAAAACGAAGAAGAGAAGAAAAAGGGAGTTTTTCCTTGTGTGGAGCGTCGTTTGCTGAAGAGACATTCGTGTTCGAAAGCAGAAAGTTTCCGAGGAGGAACCAAGAAAAGAACCAGGGTTGTGAAGCTGCCACTCAAGAAGAAGAGATTCCCCCCTGCCTGGAGAACGAGGTAACAGACTCTCCACGCCGAAAAAGAACAGGTAACTCGTTCAATTTACATACAATAAATTTTCTGTGGCTATATGAATATACCACAAGATGAGATCAAATAGTTCAGCGGTGAAGGGGGAAGGCGAACATCTCTGACATAAAATGGTGTAAGTTATCGCTAAGAACTTGTGTTCCAAATAGAAAGGTTTGCGCATACAGACCCTAATACCGAGGTCGCGGTTAGATTGAACACTCTGTACGGTGCCTCGAAAAAAGCACCAATTGAGTTCGCTTTGTTTTGCGGATTCTCTACCAATATTAGCTTTTTATTGGAGTTGATGTGTTCCAGGGTAAGCCCTCTATTCATCAAGGTTTGACAATTTTCCGGAGTCCGCGGAACTTGCAGATATGGAATGTTATTATTTAATCTGTCCTTCTAAATACTTTATTTATTTGTGGGACCATACTCGCTCCACTAGCTTTAATGTCTTGAATTCTGTTATTCCAGTCGTCAATAATTACTGATCTATAATTGTCACGGATCGGTTTTTGAAGGTTTTTAATTAGTTTTTATTTCCTGGGAATCTGAATCGCTAAACTGTCTATAAAGCAGTTTCAGCTTGGAGAGCAGAATGCTCTTCTGTGTATATAGAACGTTAATTTTTGGGCTTCTTTATTGGTTTGTATGTCCCTCCATGTGAGTTAATTCTGGGATAGAACGATTCATTGTATTGGTAATAATGTTGTTCATCGGCAAGAGATAATGATCTATTTCATTATCATGAAGATTTCTGTCATTCGGTGGATCTATCACATTGGAGCGTAATTTTTTTCTCATTAGTCGATCAAAGAGCGACCAGTCTGCTTTTCCGAAATTAAAAGAATGTATCTGTTTATACTGCTCAAGTAGTAAGCGTTCGTTTGGGACATGTATTACAGCGCCAAGTCCATAATGATCACTATCGTACTGATTGTACGAAAACAATTTCGAATAGTTAGATCCGTATCTAATAATTGTATTCGCTAGTCCAGCAACACTAAATCCAAGAAGAAATTTCCTCTTGATAAGAGCGCGTACTTGTAGTGTTCAATTCTAATTTATGTTCGATGGCATTTGTTTGCCACTAGTCGAACAACGCATTGCCTTGTGTTTGAGATAAGGCCACCCCAAGCACTGTGTTGGTTTTGAAATCTCCCGCCATAAAGCAATAATTATTTTCCGAGTCTAACATGAGACTTCGGAAAAAAGTATTAAGTTCATTGATAAACTGTATACACTGGGGAGCTTCAGGGGCATAAACAGATACGACATACAGATGCCTTCGACATTTTTAAAGGAATGCCTATAATGCAGGCTTCTAGCACCTGGAACTTGTGTACATCTGTGGTGTAAATGACTTTGTGTTGCAGATGTTTCTTAATTAAGACGGTGACTCCACCTCTTTGAGCGGAGTTTGGACGATCTCCTCTGATAACTTTATAATTTTTGTAGCCCAAGCTGTAGCTCCTTTATAATTTTTGTAGCCCAACTTGTACCTTTGGTTCAGCTCTGTGATTTGGTCGGGCCCTCGAGACTGGGGAAAGCTTGAAATTGCTCGGGGCCACGGTCTGTGGGAATGTATCATGGCATAAACACGTGTAGAGCATTGCCAGGTCAGGCTCATGAAAGCTGAGCTATCTTTTTAGAGCCAAGAAATATTTTACTCCGACCTAACTTCTCCTCCTATATAAATCCCAAATTAGACCCGCGTTCGAATATTGTTCTCATTTTTGGAGCTCGGCTCCTAAGCATACCCTCGACGTACTTGAGAGCATACAGAGATGAGCGATCCGCCTGATCGTGGACTCGGCGCTGACGTCGGGACTACAGCTGCTATCATATCGAAGGCGCCTAGCCGACCTCTGTCTATTTTACAGATATTATCACGGGTACTGTCTTCGGAAATTCGTGGTATTGCTCCACGCAATTCGGCTTACATGCGATCCACAAGACAATCCGACGGAACGCACCAGTTCGCAGTTCATCTCCCGACGGCGCGAACATCCCTGCATCAGAACTCGTTCCGTTACAGAACGGGGCAGATGTGGAACTCTCTTCTCACGTGAGTCTTCCCGGAGCGTAACAACCTGCAATTGTGACATCTTGGGGCACCCATTCGCCGCTATAGGTTTGCCTCTCCCGAGAGAAGCCTAATAAAAAAAAAATTATAATAAAAAAAAAAGTCTCAGCCGAAGACAACAACATTATGTCTATGGTGTTAAGTTAACTGGAGACAGTGTCGAATAGACAATATCAATTCGAGCCACTTGTTCCGTCAGTTTTTTTTTTTTTTTTTTTGGGTTTTACGATTTCTTTTTTTAACCAGAAAACTGTGCTGAAAACTTTGCTTGCATGGACAGTAACATTGTTGTTAAGTCTGTTTGTGCCTCTGCTGCAGACTTTTTTATGTTGTTGTGTGGTTGTTCCACGATTGGTGATTTCTTTACACCACTTGCCATTTGAACATATGACACACTAGGTGCCACGAAGTTGTTGCAAGAACGAGTTTTCATTCGTTTCTCTTCTTCAACTTGTTTCCGTCTCGCTTTCAGATTTACTTTCAGCTGTTGGTACTTAGTGCAACCTCTGAAGTAGGCGAGGTGAGCTGTATTTTTACAGAGGACGCAGGACCATTTATTCTTATCCGGGTGCTGTTCTTTACCAAGCGGCCATTCCCCAATAGCATGATTGCTGAGGCACTTCACGCATTTAAATTTCATGTTACAATTCGTTGCCACATGGCCGAAGCGTTGACAACACTTGCATTGCAATACGAGGTCGGACTTTTTTATTTTCTCCCAACTTATTGTTAGATAATTAGGCACTCTAGACATATGACTGCATCAATTCTACTGTCAGGTAAAGAGACTGTGAAGAACGGCAACTTGCGGTTGCGACTTCGCGAGAGGGGGGCGGAAAATCGGTTTCGTTATATTTTAATTCCTCGAGAAATTCCGCGTGGGAAAAGGACAGATCAACTCCCCTGAGGAGCATGGACACCGTTTCTTCTGATTTAGGTATGTGCGTGTAGTACTCGCTACATGCTTTCCCTAGCGCATCTTTAATAGTGTGATAGTCTTTCAAATGATCGCATATATTTTATATTGTTGAATTTTAATCGTTTTGTTCTAAAACGATTGCAAGTTAACTCACCCAGTTTAATAATATCGTTAACCTCCATGAGGGTGACTATAATGGGATGCACCTTCTCCTTCCTGTTTGTTGGTGGTTGTGTGGCGGTTCCGGCAAACCCCACGGCCCACTTACCTGAAAAGCCCCCATAACTGCTACCCAACTTCCTTAAGTTCGCTAATGCAATCACATTAGCACCTTAAATGCTTTACGCATTAAATAGAGCAATTGATAATCTAAAAGTCCCTGCAAAGAATCCTTGCCTTTCATGCATCTCTTCGCATACAAATTCCCTACAAGAATTCTCTCCATTATATAGGTGCATAAACCAAAACCTATTCGGTACCTTCGAATGGCAGGCAAATTCCAACCTCCCCACACCTGCACCGCAATCTCCCGACAGCAAAAACATTTCCTTCCTAAGGATAGTTAATGTTTTCAATGCATTACATGGAAATGCCTACAAAGAATTTTTCCTACATGGGCATTCGTACATGTATCAAGGCATTTCTGCATTACCGAACCAGAACCGAATTTCCAATTAATGTAGATATTCACACTAGAGTTCGATCCTGGCGTCGCCATAGATGCCATGTACAATTGACACAGATGGTATATACAAATCGTCATCAATCGCCTCACAATGACTTGCAACTATAGATACAGCTGCAAGCACTTTACCCAGAAATGCTCCATTGTTTGAATCTCCAAACAACCATCGACTTTGCGCATTGCCGCCGGATTGAATTCAAAGCATAAACAATGCAAATATAGAATCCGTTTCCCACAAACGAATTTCCCTGCATATACAAATGCAAGCAAGGAATTTGTTTCGTCCACCAACCCATTAGCACCTTTCCCAATGTCTATTCGTATATTTACACAAGGGCATCACTCATCTAAGACACTTATGATGCCCTCGCTTCATCTTTCCTCTTACCACAGTTCTTCGATGCATCGTCGTGTATTTATTTAGACGCGATGCACTTCATAGACAACGATCTTCTCGATCCCTTTGTCCTTGCCGCCTGCCTGCTTTGTTTTGCCATTGCCTTCGCGCATGGGTAAACAACACAGATCTAGACCCCTCCTGAGAAAGCCGTCCTACAAAGGGGTCGTCGCCGTGCTTCCTCGGATTCTGAGGGAAGAGCAACGTCCTTAGTTTGGCCTCAGTCGTCGTCTCCGCTGGTTTCCGTGGGGGCCAGGTGATACTCCTAATCTACAAGAGTGTCTTTGTAGGGTTACCACAGCTCTACTCACCAGTTGTCAGCTCAACAAATTTATTAAAAAGTCTCGCTTTTCTTCGATGTCCTCCTTGTCCCGTTGTTAGATAAATGAAAGGCTCGTTTTTTTCCTTTGGTATATACCAGTGTTTATTTCTTTTATAAAGGGTTCTCCTGGGCCCGGGGATCATTTTTTTTTTTAATATACTGCATTTATTTGACCAAAAATTAATAGTTACAATAAGTAATACAGCCAACTTATAACAGATTGGTTACATATTAAGTGTTTACATGCTATTTGTTAACATTTTTCAAACAATTCTTTTTAGATGTGCTTAAGATTTAATGTGATTTGTATATATTGATAATTTTGTTTTTTCCTGGAAAAAGTCAGAAAAAACCAGGAACTCTGTTTATTTTAACTTAGCCTACTTAAAATTACTTAACATAACTTAATCTAACTTAATCTAATCTTATATAAAATTTAAAATATTTAATATTGCAATGATAGTGACAATTCGAATTTGACTTAAAATAATATTTACAATTTTTAGTTATGGATGTGGGATTTCTCGTTGGGATTGAGGATAGTAAGGGATAGGATCAGGTAAGTTCTTGAAGGAGGAGAGAGCCATTCGGTTCTGTGTTAAAGGTAAGGATTTTGGAGAATGGTTGGATGTTGCTGTATTTGAAATGATTGGGTGCCAGTTCGGTGGTGTGGTACACGATCTCGTTTAGATCGTTAACCAGTCTGCCTGCGGCGAAGAGGGTCCTGATTTGGAGACAATTACGGTAGTGTGCTCCCGTATTGGAGGAGGGTGATGGTAGGTCCGTTATTATCGGGTTGGGATTGTTAGGAAGGTTTTCTATGAAATTTATCGACAGTTCTAGGATCCGTCTATCCAGTCGTTCGATGCCTGTGGTGTTGTAAAGGTCGTTGTTACAATGGTATCTATATGAGTTGGTTTTGCGGTGTAAGCCAGTGATAAACCGGAAACATTTTCGTTCAAACACTCGTAACTTTTCCATTTGGGAGGGTGAGATGTGGTACCATAATGGGCAGGCGTATGTAAGAGTAGGTCTGATTATCTGTTTGTAGATGAGCTGTTTGACCTTAAGAGAGAGGCCTTTAGGTTTCCATAACACTCGTCTGCACAAGTTAAGCTGTATTGAGGCTTTTTGAAGAGAATTTTTGATGTGGGTTGAGAATGACCAGTTGTTGGAAAGGGTTACTCCCAAATATTTTAGGGTTTTGGAAGGTTTTATGAGGGTGTTATTAAGATTTAGTTTAATTTTGTTGTGGCAACGTTTAGTGTTGTTTGTGCAGTGAGCGTTTTTGCCCTTAAACACTGTTAGCTGGGTTTTGGTTGGGTTGAGGCGAATTTTCCATTTGTTAAAGTATGCTGAGATGAGCGGGAGGAAGTTGTTAACGCGGTTTCTTGCCGCTTTGACAAATCTACTGCTAGAGTAGATTAAAGTATCGTCAGCATAATTTAGCATTACAACACTAGGTGGAGGTTGGGGGATATCGGATGTGTATAGAAGATATAAAAGTGGTCCAAGAATGGATCCTTGGGGAACTCCTGCGGTTATGTTGTGAGTTTGTGAGAGGGAAGAATTTATTCTGACCATGAATTTCCTCCCAGAAAGATAAGATGCTAGGAGCTTTGTGATATTGGAATTCAGACCAAATAAGCAGTGCAGCTGATAAAGAAGTCCTGAGATCCAGACACAATCAAATGCTTTGGAGATATCGAGAGATATGCCTACGGTAGGGCATTGGTTTTCTAGACCAGTTGTGACATCGTGTGTAAGTTTTAGTAACGCATGGCAAGTAGAGTGTCGCTCACGAAAGGCAAACTGAGAATTAGGGATGAGAGCGTTATCACTGGCAAACGAGAGAAGGTTTTGGTAGATCTTACATTCCAATATTTTGCTTAGGGTGTTCAATAAAGATATCGGACGATAGTTGGGGGTGTTATTGGAACTTCCGGACTTTTTAACGGGAATTACTACCGCAATTTTCCAGTTCTCTGGGAAATGTGAAGCATTTATGATATGGTTAAGCAGGACTAGAATGGGAAGTAGATTTGGCGGGTGAAGTCTTTTAAATAGAAGGTGTGGTATTCCATCTATACCGGTAGATTTTTTGTTGGGTCGTGATTTTATGAACTTGATGAGTTCATCTGTGGTTAAAAATATGGTGGTGTCTGAAGGATGTGACGCCTTGTTTGTGTCGTTAAATTCTCCGATGAAAGGAGTATAAGATGCGGGTAACCTGTGTGAAATATATTCGTTGACAGTATTTCGAAAATTAGGGACTGAGAGGGATTTTTGAGAAGTGATCAACCAGGCAATTGGCTATGTCCGTGTCGGATTGGATAAGATTGTTGTTGAATGGGTTGATGAGGTGATCGATTCGCGGTTTAAACTTCCGCCCAGTTAGTCGGTTGATGTTTTTGAAGAGATCACGATTGGGTTTAATATTGTTAAGTGTAGAGGTATAAGTCTGATCCGCGAACTTTTTTAAATGTTCATTTATTAAGGTGGTCAGGAGTTGGATCTGACTATTAATAAAGGGACAGAATCTTATATGAAGTTTTCGGCGGAGTTGTTTTTTGAGACGCAGCAATTTAATTAGGATGCTGGGTAAAGGTTTTCCTAGATGATTATGAGGGATGGTGGTGGGTGTATTGCTGGTGAGGGCATCCTTGAGTGTCTGCTCAATATTTAGGGCTGCTCGATCGATATCAGCAGGGATTAGGTTAGAAGATTCGTGGATTTGCAAGTTAGAAAACCTTGCGGCGACGTCTCTATTGACCTTTTTCCAGTTAGTCTTGGAGAAGTTCGGGACAGGACTGTGTGAGTAGAGCAGTTCGAAGGAGGGAACTTTGAACGAAGTGTGAACGGAGCCATGATCAGAGGAAAAGAGGAAGGAAACCGTGTGGGAGGGGGGGGGGGGGGGGGGGGGGGGGGGTTGAGTAGACATCAGCCGACTTGAGAAAGAAGTCAATTTTTGACCGCGTCGAGTTGGTGACACGAGTTGGCTGCAGTGGACTGTCGATATACGTATATGGGTGAGATGAGCGGAGGTCCAAAAGTTGGCAGCCGTATTTGTTATTCTTTATGTCGTTGAATGCTGTATGTCGAGCGTTCCAGTCTCCACCGATTATGAATGGCGCGGGGAGAGACTGTCTGATTATTTGAGATATGTCAGAGTCAGGGAAGTCTGGTTCTCGTGTTGGGTGGACGTAAACGGATATTATTATGATTACTTTTTTGTTTTCAGAAAAAAATTGAACTGCCGTGTATTCAATATTGAAAACATTGGCGAACCTGATTTCGGTGAATTGAAGTTTATTATTTATTAGGATACCGGTACCCCCATGGGATCCAGAAGTTCTTGGGTTTGAAATAAATGTATTATTGGGGATGGATACTCGGGAGTTGGACTTAAGCCACGTTTCTGAGAGGAGAAGGATGTCTGGGGAGAAGGTTTTAACAAAGAACCGTAAGTGTTGCTTACGGATGTTGGAGTATATAGACTCTGCGTTGAGGGCGACTATAGTTAGTTCAGACATTGAGGGAAAGAATATGGGAGGTTATAAGTGAAAGAATCTGACCTTTTTTTTTCGATATCCGACATATTCTTCAATGTAGGAAGCATAGTTTGTAGACTCTTGATGTAGCCCATGATGTCCAGGTTGAGGCCAATGGAATTGGGGTTGTTTCACGTCGGCGTGTTTTGATTGTTCTTGATGACATCCGCATATGATGTTCCCGGCCTTGTAGGTTGTGGTAATGTGTTCTGCGATGTGGATTTGGTTGGTGTGGATTTGTTGGTTGTTGCTGGTTTTGTTCTTCTTTGGAGAATTCTCAATTTATAAGGGCACTGGGAGAAATTGACTGGATGTGGGCCTCCGCAGTTACAGCACGTTACAGCGATTTCCTTACTGGTAATTGATCCATCGGGGTTTGTGGTTTGGGTTTTTTCTGGTTCCATACCATGTGGATTGACCTTACATTCTCCTGGTTGATGTTCTTCGGCACATCTGCCGCATCGTATATTTAGGAGGCAAGCCACCGCCAATTGTCCTGAGCCTTGGCATCTCTTGCAATGAAGGATGTTTTGTTTATGAGGCTCCTCGATGCTGATTTTATGGGTAAACAAGTACTTAATTTGTTTGAGCTTGTTGGTGTCTTCATTTGGAGCGATTTGGATAATCCGTAGGTTCCTTAATTTATTTTCCCGCATGTACGGAGTTTGAAAATAGTCCAGCCTGTGGATTTTTAGCTCTGGGCAAATCCTGATGATCTCCGACGCTAGCTCTTCGTTGGTCCAAGTTGGGTCAATGTGCCTAATGATGAACGTTGTTGGTTTGAGCTGATGGTGTTGGAAGGTGAACAATTGGTGTTGTAGTTCCGCAAGTTTTCTAACGGTTATCTCGTGACCAACCAGAGTTGTTGATGCAATGGAGACAGAGGAGCCTTTAGTGCTTGTGGTGAAGTTGCGGTGTCCTAGGGCATTTTCTACTATTAGAATTATTCCCTTTATACTGGTCACATTTTTTATGTAGATTGGTGGTGGTCTAACATTTTGGTGATGGGCTGGCAGGGGACTCGGTGCTGGCTTGGCTTGTTTGGTGGCTTCCTTATGGGCTGATGATAGTTGTTTGGGTGGAGATGGTTTTTGATTTAAGCTGGGAGAAGGCGTCATCTCCATACTGGCATCGTTGCTGTTTTGGCTGGGTTGCTTTAGAGAGTGATTTTCCTCCCGGAGTTGTTTCACCTCTGTTGTAAGCTGTTGGATGTATTCCACGGCTTCGTGTTATTTTTGTTCGTAGTCAATCTGTTTTCCTGGATTTTCCATTTTTGTGCTCTTCTTTGATAAGTTTTGAAGAATTTCAATGGCTCTTCTCTTCCGCTCCAATAAATATTCCCGGGTAGCGCTCGGATCGTTGTCTGGCATCTGCGAAGACATATTTCGACTACGGCATCTAGCGAAAATTACACGTGTTTGCTCGTGTTTGTATAGTTAAAATTTCCTTTTTTTTTGTTATTATTATATATATATATAATTTTTTTTTAAATATTTTTTGTTGTTTTTCTATCGCACTACACAATTTAATAATGCACTTAAAACACGTAAACATAAACACGTGTAAACACGTTTCTGTAAACGTCCGCACTGCATGAGATCTCGACTATTAATCATGCCCGGAGATCACTTTACCATTCTTTTATAAAGGAAAACAAATCGAGATTTGTATCTCGAAAATACACATTTTCATACAACAATCTCGATTTTTGGGTATCCTGAGTGAGATGCTCAGTGTTTACTTTAGATAAGAATTCAATTTCTTGAGCTCTTACGAAACTATTTCGCAGATGTGGGAATGTATCTGGATTTTGGTTTTCTATTTGTTTTTCTTAATGGAAATTTTCAGATAGACATAACGATCTCTGAATTTTGGTTTTCGATTGATGCCGTGGGGCAAATGTAGAAAGATAAACGAATATTAGATTCGTTTATTGTGAATTTGATTTTAATTTAGGATCTTGGATTTAATTATGCCATGGGGGCAAATTTTAGGCGACAAACGAATGTTTGATTCGTTTATTGCGAATTTTGGATCATGTTTGAGTTAATTCGGGTTTTGACAGGATTTTGGGTTTTTGGGTAATATTGCTGGGATTTGGATGTAGGAATGGGGGGAAAAAGGTGGTGGGGTTTTTGGAGCACTATACGTAGATACACGATATGGACTTATCGTGCGTAGGTATGTGGGGGTGTAGTTTGTGTGCCAGACAGGGGCACGGGTTCACTTACTCCCCAACGATATTTACGCAAAACACTGTTCATAAATCGTCAAAGAAACACCGGTATATTGTTTTGTATAATGTTTTTTTATTTTAATCCTTCCCTTTTTTTTTGTTTTAATTTATATTCACTTAACCTATATCTTATTATTAAATATTATTAAATTCATTAACGCGACACAACATTCGTCTGACAACACTTCTCGTTTGGTGAGGTTAATCCGTACGTGTGTGCGATAATCCAAGAATATGCTGGAGATGAAACAGCAGAATGTAAGGCACGCCAACACACTAAGTGAGTACGCCACGGTGGTATTTCCATGAGTTAAAACTGTGTGCATTATAAAATCGAACAATAAAAACTTGCTGACCGAACGGAATTGGAATGTATCTAATTTAAAATCAAACTCGTTTCAACGCTTTAACGGGAATGGTTGTTGATACTCGAATTTCTCGGCAGACACGTCTGCTTCGCGCGAGTTATTGTTGATATATGTTCTATGAAGAAAAAAAATATTTTTTTTCGGAGGCAGGCCTCTTTATTTTATTTGTCAAATTACAGGTCACTATGAACACTCTCTACAGTTTTTCTATGCTATTTATACTTAAATTATATCTTAACCTAGGAATCTCCTAATGTGTTTTTAATGACCCAACGTATAGATACATATGTTTTGCTTCTTAGCATTTTATTTTGGGTTTTTTTGGTAAATGATGTCTAGACACAATTTTATTGTTAAATATTTTAAGGAATGAATAGGAAACACATGCCTAGAAGATCGTAAAAATGCAGACGCTAGTTGTTGTTAGATGAATTTCTTATTTCAAGGTGAACATAAGGATGCATAGTGGTTGGGTGATTCATACGTTAACTCGCGCGAACGTGTGCACCCGCATGCACACGCTGCGGTCATTGTGTAACGACCCACACCGTTGATGGTTGTGAATCGACTGACTGTAAAAGGGATGAAGTTGAGTAATTTAATTTTCGCACTTGACAACCAACAGACAACATACTTCTGCTCTCCCATTGCCACGTCCGTCGGTGTGCGGTGGATAATCGGTTTATTTGATAATCGACGAACATGGGAGAATGAGAGAACAGAAACACGATGTATGATGGTATCGGGGGGGGGGGGGGGGGGGGGGGGGGGTGCTTGTGTGTGCATGAATCAATGTACTTTGAGGATAACCCATTGACCCAATTCGATGAATATGATGATCTCAGAGTACATTGATCTGTAGGAAAACAGAACTGTGGAGAAGAGGAAAATTAAGCTGGTGCTATTCACCCGCGAAAAGAGAGCATTGATCCCCAGCGAATGAAATGTCTGGAGAAAGTGAAAAGGACGCCGAATTGGCTAGGGAAATCTGATCATGGGAACAAACTTAAATGCTTTGATAATTTCCACAGCATTCGCAAGTTAAAGCAACCGCGTCGTTTGATCAGACTATGCCGTTGCTAACCGACATGATGCGATTTCCGGTGGAAATCTCATGGGTTAGCGAAATAGGGTTGCCGTATGGCAAAAATGTAGCTAAACTCAATTATGCATTATCTGCATAGAATAACGAGTTTAGCTATGCGTCCGTTTAACATGATTTACAGGTGAAATAGCTTATAAGGGGAATGGGTCGAAATGACGCGCTGAAAGCGGTCGAAATAAGGTAGGTAATTGTGGGTTGGTTCTCCATGCGCTATAGAGAACACCCACAGGTACACGATACATAGTGTTTGGGTTGTCCGTCGAAAGATTAGTTAACTATCGTTTGTCGATTGTCAACATGGCTACACCGGATGGTGGTCATTTTGGTATTGACGAGATTTTGTTTCGAGTTACGTAAGTAGACAAGACATACCATATATCAAGAGGGACTCCGGAAACGTTTTCAAGAATCAACGAATGGGTCATAAGCTTGACTGAGACGGTGCCTAGGTAACAAAAAAAAAAAAAAAGGGGATACGCAAAGATTCTACTAACTTCCTTTTCCCGACCGCAACATGAACTGGCTCTGCAAGTGATCTAAATCCAAACACTGGTGAGAATAACGTATCCTTGCATTAAGATCCTATATGACTATGTCAACAAATGTCACCGTTTTAGTGAATTGCTCCCAACCTATTTCACTTCACCTACATGCCACTAGCGTCTCCTGGGTAGCTATGCTAAGAATGTATATTATCGACCGGCATAGGTCATGGTTTTAGAAGCGATATCGGTAGAAGTAGTTCGCCTCTGGATATTATAGAGACTTTAAGTTACGTCGCCTTTACAATTCAAAGTGCTATATGGTAATGTTACACCACTTCCTCAACGGAGCCGGCGAGTACGAAAAAACAAAACTTTCAAGCCACTCTAATCCTCGCTGTTGTCGGGTTTTGTTGTTGCTGACGGTAGAAGATGAAAGAAGTGCCTTCGATAACTCAAGTTTACCGCATGTGCGTGAGATGTGGCTCGTGTTATAAATTCGTTGCTCATTGTATTACTGAACTTAAATATTTGTCCAGAAATTCATTCAAACAGAGTGTATGCACTGGTTAATATAAAAATGATTATCCAACGTACAGATCAAGGTCGAGTACCTTTTCCAGCCGAAACACACAAGCATGGAATGCTCTACCTCATCATTTCTTTTCTCGCCATTGTAATCATCAGGCATTTGAGATCGACATGCATCGACGTCCGCTTGTTATACCCTTCTTTACTTCTGCCCTCTGATTTAATATTTAAGGTACTCCTATCATAAAATCCTGGTTCTGGGCTTGTAATATATACAAAATAAAAGTTATAGTATTTGACTCACAATGGCGTTACCGAGAAAGATTGTAAGCAGACTTTGGGAAATAAACGAACGGAGACCTCCTAAGCGACATATTCCAGACTTGAAAATGTTCTGCGCAAGGATTATTTCTATGTGCCATCTTCCTTCCCAATTTCAAGATGTACAAGGTTTCCGTTTTCGATTACCTTCGAAAAAAGTGATTCCCATCAAATACATCCTTGCACTCAAATGTGATAAGAGGAGCTTAATAGCGAAAAGAACGACCAATCGACCTGCCTACGTATAACAGATTTCCATACTTATGGGCCGTTTGGATGTGTGAACTCGAAGCCTCTGTAAGTTACCGTGCTGTTAAGATGTGCAACTTTTTTTATTGGCAACACTCTTCTAATGAGCAAACAGGGGCCGGAAAGAACGCGCGTCAAGTGCATAATTCTCGTACGAAATCGTATCCATAATTTATTATTATTTTTGTTTCCATCTCTTTACCCTCGTATAGCTGCCTACCGTAGAGAAGCATTCTGTTCCTTTAATTTGGTAATTTGGTTTACAAATTGCAAAAGCAAAATGGCATTTTATTGCTTTGTGAAAGCACTTAACTCGAATCCAGGGATTCCTTGAATACGGCCTAGGCACATCGCATTTTGGGACCGAATTCCTTTCTCGAGCACAATCTGTGGCCGTTGTAGGCCATCATTTGCAATGTTAGATGGGGAACGGACAGTCAAGTTTACTAGTGTAGTATTGGAATGGGGGAGGTCTTCCTATGGCTGGGCACAAAACTACCGGACCTTTTATGTGAAAGCAAGTGGGCCATTATTATTTACGACACACATGGTCGCCATTTGGCCCGGGCTGTACGAAAATTGTCTGTTACTTAGACAGTGACGATGACGACGACGAATACTAGTCTAGAAAACAAGGATGACGGCAAAGAAGGAATCTTACTAGGAAAACGAAAATAATGACCTTTTGAAATGGCCTCCTTTGCTAATGCATCACATATTGCTATTGCGGGAGAAGGAATGAAACAACTCGATTTGGATCAATTGCTTCAACAGAGTGTTCTTTTGGGGGCGATTTCTGTCAGGTAATAACTGAGATATCAAAGGAGGAACAATCTGGGACTACTTCAAATATAGCAACAGTAGTACTATGACATACCAAACAGGGGAAGAGAACAGAAACAAAAAATTAACCCTATGCTCCAATTCAAGTGAAAAGAAATTGTCACATTTGATAAAATGATTCATCTCCCACTCTGCAGCCCCATTTTATGTTTTGGACTCAGGGTGAAATTGGCACATATACAAGATACTGATAAGATCCATTTAAAGGCAGTAGGTGTCTTTATTATTGATTTTCATCTCTTTCTCTCTAGTAGATATATGTGAAATTTTTACGAGCTGAACCGGAGGCAAATCTATGGGGCGATTAAATGCCCTATCAATTGGCGAAAGGCTTCTTTTTAAAGGAGTCTTTATCGTCTAGTCTTGAATTTTATAGGGGAATATAAGAAAATAAAGTACGAACTTTGAAATGGAGACCGTCTATTCCAAACAAAATTTACCCGCTTGAGGGATAAAATCAGTTGGGAACAGTATCGGGTAATGTTGATGCTCAAATACCCGTGAACATACTTTAAATATGTCATGAATGGAAAGTATGCCTGTGCTCCATAAAATTTTAGCAGATATACATGGGCTAAAAAAAAAGGGGGGGGGGGGGGGGGGTAGCTACAATAACCCTTTTCGAAGCACAATAACCCTTTGCGAAAAGCAATTTATAAAACTCCACCCGAAACTAAATGTTCTTTCTGACTAATATGTTTTGGGGTTGTAAGGAATTTAATTTCATCTAGTGGGCCAACAGAAATCACATTTAAGAAGGATTTATCACCGGTTTCTCTAGAAAATAACATTAAAACCATTGTTTTGTCAGATATAAAAAAACGATTTACAAAATAAACACTCAAAACAGTTCCCATCAAAACGATTTTTTAATCAGTGAAAAAAAGTTTCAATGAGCCTTTTCTAGTGAAATTTGCTTTAACTGATTCCTTATAAAGCGTTAAGACTCTTGCGTACAACTCGAGAGGCATTACTGATATATAGACCAGTAATTGCCAGCACGGTTCTATTTGATTTTCAATGTTCATTTAGAATGCCTGAATGTATTTAATCATGTATATGGTACATTCGATACTAATGCTCACGCAGTATTTTGCCACTGACATTCCTACTCTGTTTTAGGACTTGTGAGATAGTTCAGTTGTGTCGGTTGACCAGCAGTATCTTATATAGTTTAGAATCCATGCGTTATTTTAATTCTCACGTCGATAAAATCTACTAATGGCAATCAATTTAATAAATAAATACTAATCGTCTATAGCACGTATTAGTTCTCTTTCATTAAAGCAGATCTGTGGTATTATATTTGAAATGCACTGAGAATCAACAAATCCGGATAACAACATTATAGTTGAGTCGGTTCTGAGATAAATTTATCGCACGCGGATGCAATTTAAATCGCAGTGAAATGTTAATAACCAATTTAGCGAAAGTTGGAAATTAAGGCAGCTAGTTACAATTACCAGTGACATAAATGATGTTGGGGTATCATCAGTAAAAGCTGTAAAGGGGGACGGCTTACCTTCTTTGGTGGGTATCTGGGTCGTTCCTGGAGACGTTCCTGCTGGGGGCCGTTTTCTGCATGAGTGGGCGGCGCAAGAAATGTGTCCTCGCAACTTCCTCCTGTGACGTGGGAGCTTATGGACGGGACACTAGGCGGCTGCGGGCTCCTTGACAGCGAGGGTGGCCTTTCGATATTGTTGAATAAACAGTCAACTCTTCTTTGTGTTTTCAACTTTGGTTTTATTGGTTCAAAATGTATATTTTTAGATTTAATTTTTTGTACGGCCAGCGGTTCGGCCTCTGGAGATTTAATGATCTCGAAATCGAAAGTTACTGCCCTTTTATAGTTTTCTTAGTTGAGAATTGTCACATATTTTATTGTCAAAATTCCAAGAAGCACATGCAAGACTTTGTGCGCTTCAATTGGAGTTGTGTTCTGGGAATTTGTTAGAGGTTTGGTTGGATAGGTTCTGGGAAGGGGAATCATGAAATGCGTTTTGAAATAAGCATTTCATGATGTCAGGATTTTGGGAATTGAGTCAATGTACGACGAATTAACTTTTGGTTTAATTCGTTGTTCATATGACTCAATATAGAATTTGGATGTATTATGTATTAATGGGAAGTATTGGCGATTTGGATGGGATTATTTGATGATATTGGGGGTTTGGATAGGAGTAGCGATTTCATATCGCTACAATGAGATGGAAGGAAATCAGAGAGGCATATGGGGGCAGTGACATTAATTCAAAGTAGTATTGAAAAATTATACTTCGATTAAGCATCCTTTCCATTTAAAAATGGATACCTGTATAAGTCTTCAACAATCAGATTTTATAAAAAGTGTTTATGGTTTTAATAAAATATTTTTAAAATGACACTGGCCCAAATGCTCTTGGGTAAAGGTCGATATTCTCCATCTAAAATTTGCCACAAACCGATTCTTCTGACATGGTTGAATATCTTTAGAAGTTTTTAGAAAAACTGGCATCGAACGGAGTGTCCCATTTGTTGCTCTGTCCATTGGACTACAATTTTGCAACCTCAAATATTTCTGTATCGCATGCAGAATTTATATTCTGCAAAATTGTGTAAAATACAAAGCGTTTGATTATATTGCACAATAGTGCGAAATACAAACATTTAGATTTATTATTCATGTGAATCTAAGTGGAATACTCTGTAGATTTCGGTAACTAGTTGTAGTTCAGACGTTATTGCCTACTACTTACTAGTTTCTAGGTTGTTTGTTGTTGGTTTAGCGCTTATTAGTCGCTTGTTACCAGTCCCTAGGGACTATTTACTATCTATACTTGGTGAAATCTACAAGTTACTAGTGGCCCACCGCTTCGGCGAGGAGACGAAGCATTAGTAACTGGTTACTATTACCTAGTTAGCGACTAGTTGTCATTTTCGCGTTTAATAGTTACTATTTACCACTTACTTTGTACTACTTACCAATGAATTAGTCTATTGTTTACTATAAACTACATACGCAGTACTAGGTACTAGCTACCAGATTCTGGTTACTAGTTACTAATTTACACCAGCAGTGGTCTGGTGTGTTGAGGCTTTGGTTCTATCTCTTAGTGATTCTAACCGCTATGGCATCGGTTCGAGTTGCACGCTCTTCACTATCTTCGTAAACGCTGCATATTCATCACATTTCTTAGTTATAAATACGTGGGGGTGTAGTATGGATGCCAAGACAGGGGCAATCTTTCACTCACACCCACCCGCGTCTCCGTGCGAATACAAAGGGGTTTCGCCACAAACAGTTCACCAAGGAGAAACGAAAATATTAATACACTTTGTATTGCTGGAAATTTATTTAATTTATTTAATTGCTTTTTGTATTTCCAAAATAGTTTTCGTTATTTACATTTATATACACTTGATTTTCGCTTTTAGTTTCGATACAATAACGGGTCAAGTGGTGGTCATTGACTAACTGGAATTAGGGAGGAAATTCGAATTTTCAATTTTGCACAACGATCAGCCAATGGTAATAGCGCTCTCTTGTACATCTTTCAATTCTCTGCGCTCACCGAGGTGAATAACTACTTGTATATTCGTTCGATGGTCAATGGCATAGAAAGAATGCAAAAATCGAAAGGAAAGCGCAATAACCCAGGGTTGATCTGGCTTAGTGTGTGTGTATTTATGCAGCCTCTGAAGATGATCCACTGACCTAGTGCGGTGACTGTGGTGATCTCAGAGTGCATTGAACTATGGAAAGACAGAATTGTGAAGGAGAAGAGAATGTAGTTTGCGCTATTCGCCTGTAAGAAGAGATCATTGATCCCCAGCGAATGGAGTGTCTGGGGAAAGTGAAGACGACATCGAATTGGCTAGGGAAATCTGATTGTGGGAATTAAATTCAATACTTTGATAATTTCCCCAGCGATTGCATGATTATGCAGCCGCGTCGTTTGTTCAGACTATGGCGTTGCTAACCGACATGATGCGATTTCTTGTGGAAATCTCATGGGTTAGCGAACTGGAGTTGCCGTATGCCATAAGGTAGCCAAACTCAATTATGCATTATCTGCATAGAATAATGAGATTAGCTATGCGTCCTCACCCGCGAACTCTCTTACAGAGAACACCAGTTTAACAGTGCGCCAGTTAAAAAGTGAAGTGATTACATATTTAAAATGTAAAAGTATGTCAAAAGCAATTTTTGACAACAAATACATTTCCTAAGAATTCACAAACAAAAGACAACAAGGACACACCAGTAAACTAAATATTAATGTAACAAGCGCGACAAACAATAAATATACTCGAGTTCACGCCAAAAGTTTAAATTCAATAGACATGTGGTGACCAAATTAAAACAGTGAAGATAGTCAAAACAATGAAATTCAGAAACCAAACAAAACAAATAATAAACGTAAAAACTTAATTGTAAATATTAAGTGAATTAAAAACACATAAATTAAAATAGAACCTAAAAGCAAATGTGCATATTGCAGTGAAGTGCGAAAAATAGAATAATAATCAACTATAAGAAACATAATATATCACCTCGGTCGCAAGCGCAAAAAACAAAAATTAAAATATATTGCTCGTTAAGCAATCTGTATTTACCAGGTGTACCGGTATAAATGCATTAAATAAAATCAAAATAAGTGCATATAAAAACAGTTGAGTGAGGTGCAAAAAGTGTTCGAGACAATAAAAACAAAAACAATAAAAAGATAACACTTCGGTCGCAAACGCGAAAATTAAAACAAACAATATATTGCTTGTTAAGAAAGCAATCTTTAAATCGTCGTTTGGCGCGAGTGCAAGCTTACTGACTCTTAGCAGGCGGTAGGCGAGTTCAACTCAGCTTGCAGGAGAAATCAAGTCGCCGTGGTTCAAAAGGTCGACTTTGTTTTTTTTTAATGAAAACAAACTGGAAAGAACCAGAATGAACACGGAGGACGATAAAAACACGACAACGCACAAACGAAAAGGCGCCCCGAAAAACTCCATTGTGACGCGAAGCAAAACCGCGAAATTGACGATGGATAAAGGAGATCAACAATTGGCGGACGACAGTGAGCTTCCCTTCCCCTCCAATTTTAACATATATGGGGCAAATAATTCATTCGCTTCTCTTGCATCCTCAGAGTCTGAGGATGAAGAGGAAGAGATAAGTGAATTGGAGGCGAAACTGGCGATGGCAAGAGCCCGATTACAAGAGAGACGCCGAAAGAAAAAAATAGCGGCGCTCGAACAAGAACAAAACCAGCAACAACTACAAAAGCTAAAGCCAAAAGTCGGCCAACAGCAACAATTTCACCATCACCATCAACAGCAACATCAACTTCAACATCAGCACCATCAACAGCAACAGCAACAGCAACAATCAACACAAAAGCGATCAACGAACCAGCAAGCAACACAGCAGCAGCAAAGCAACAATAACAGCGGAAAAATAAAGATGCCACCAATCAACACCATAGATGTTGACTGTAAGGAATTGGTAAGTCTTTGTAAGCTAGCCATAGGTAACAATTTTGCAGTTAAAAGACTGACGGGTAACAGGCACGCCATTCAAACATATACGGTGGCAGACCACGACAAAATTAAAGATGTCTTAAAAAGAGCCACCGCGGAATTTTACTCGTTCACGCCGAAACAAACGAAGAGCGTAACGGTTCTATTAAAGGGTGTCGACCCTGAAATGGAACCGGAGGCTCTGCTCGAAATGCTTCAAAACCTGAAGCACGAAGATCTCGAGTTTACCGCGGTAAAACCATTCACCACACCCAAGGCAAGAAGGGAAAACCGCAAGCTACCCTTCTTTTTGGTGCAATTAACACCCAACAGTAGGATTGGTGGTCTAAGAAAAATTACAGTCTTGGATCATCAAATGGTCACATGGGACAAATTAAAAAAAGGCAGAGACATCCTGCAATGTGTCCGTTGCCAAAGGTTTGGTCACGCGGCGGCTAACTGTGAAATGCAGCGCCGTTGCGTAAAATGCGGAAAGGACCATAAGGCAGAAGAATGCCCTCTGGGAAAAGAAAGGGTAGAAGACAAAGCCCTTCTAAAGTGCGCAGTGTGTCGGAATGAGGGACACCCCGCTAACTATCGAGGATGTCCTAAATTCCGAGAAATAATGGCAAGAAGTGTGACCCGGCAAAAAAACACAGAGCCAGCTCGTACTACAACAATGCCCGTAACATCGCAGCGGTCGTACGCACAAGTTGCTTCGGGTGGGAGAACACCAAATCAGGCTACATCACAGGTAGCCACAAATACTCCCACACGGACTGAAACAACACCGCAAGCGGACGTGTTCGCAATCCTGCTCAATCTGCAGAGACAGATGACACAGCTACAAAGCCAAATAAACGAGATCTACTCGCATTTGCCCAGTCTAAATAACAAGTCGATATAAACCCTCTCACCACAACATCAATAAAAGCTCTTGTCGTGAATGTAAATTCACTAATAAGAACTGAGAGAAGAGCCAATCTTTTTAACCTGTTGCAAGAGGAACAACCTGATGTACTTCTGGCGGGGGAAACAAAGTTAAACCAGAGACATAAGATAGGACATAAAAACTACGACATTATACGAAGAGATCGACCTAACTCCTCTCAAGGGGGGCGTGTCGCAATCTTTATTAGAAAATGGATCAATCATAAAGTAATATATAGTGGAGAAGTGCGCAGGTTCCGGGTGCTGGAAGCCTGTATCGTCCGCATACCCCTTCAGCAAGGAACGGGTTTGTATGCGATTGCGGTCTATGCACCTGAGGAGCACCAACAAAACCTATTTATAGTGGAGCTCGAGACACTCTTTCGATGCTTACATTTGCACCTGGACAAAAACTACTTTATCCTAGGGGGGGAGGATATGAACGCCAAGCATAGAAATTGGGGAAATTATATATCTAATGCCAGGGGAAATCAGTTGGCTGGTTGGTTAGATCAGTATCATATTGAATATAGAACTGACCTGCTAGCTACGAAATATCCATCGTTCCCCAGAGGTAGATCGTTCTTAGATATCTTGCTAATCGACTCACGACTGAGATTACTTAACACCAACAGACGAAACACAAACTGTTTACGGACAATTGCATACGACAGCGACCACTGTGCATTCACGGCAGTAATAGAGCTTCCGAACGAGCTCGCAGATCTGGAGGAATTCGTGATTCCGCAACCCTATAACTACAGGGCAATGCGATGGCCGCGGTTCACCAGATCATTAACAAGAGAACTTTGTTCGAATGACTTGAATCTGCCAGTAAACAGAAACCTGACAAATGACGAAGTCGACAAATACATTCAACAAATGGACGAAACCGTAAAACGAACAATGGACAAAACAATTCCCAAAACAACAGTTACAGATCACATTAACATGTACAGAAACGCAACAATAAACGCACTCCACAAGAAAAAGAGCAGACTGCTATCGAAATTAAAACAATTACACAGACACTTTACAGACAGACAAGACCAGGAGATAATATCACTGAAATCTCAATTAAAAAACCTCCAACAATTACTTAAAGCTAATTATAGATTAGCAACAAATTTGTATTGGAACAACAGAATTCGAGCTATAAAAACTAATAACCCGAATATGTTCCCACAAATAAATAAAATATTCAGGAGAAATAATCAAAACGAGATTCAGTGTCTCCAAATCCCACGTACTCAGGTAAACAAGCAGCTGCTAACCAACATTGGCATAGATACAGAGAACGCTATCTTCAATAGTGAGCTCTTCGTGATCGAAGATCCTTTGGAGAAGGCGAACGCTGTGGGAGCTGTCTTTCAGGAAATGTACAAGGTGAATGAAAGCATTCACCGAAATCATGACCTGGAGGACAGAATTCGACTGAATCACCTGCACCTCCGGAATGAAATTTCACATTGGCAATCGGAGAATCCGGGTTTTACGGAATTCAGTGACAATAATCTGTCAATTGACATTAATGCCAATGGTGGGGCTAATAGCCTTTTAATCACAAGGGAAGGAATCCAGAGTATCTTCGACTCATTAAGAAGCAAAAAGTCAGTGGGAATAGATGGAGTACCTAACATCGTACTCAAGCACCTGCCCCCAAAGGCAATAGATATATACACGGTCCTGTTTAACAACGCGTTGAATAATGCATATTATCCCGCGCGTTGGAAAACGGCTATCATTCAGCCCATCGCAAAAAAGGGCAAAGACTGTACAAATCTAATGAACATGCGTTCGATAAGTTTACTCCCAAGCATCAGTAAAGTATTTGAAAAAATCATTAACAAAGCTCTGCTAAAATGGGTAGACGACAATAGCATTATTCCAAACAACCAGTTTGGCTTTAGGGCGGGTCATGAAACCACACATGCCGCAGCTAAACTGGTCTCCGACATACAATGGAATAAATGTAGAAACCAATGCACAGGTGCCTGTCTGATCGACTTGGAAAAAGCCTTTGATACCGTCTGGATCGAAGGGTTGTATTACAAACTGGTCAGATATGGCATACATAAGCCTTTACTATATGTACTTTACGATATGTCAAAGGACAGGAGGTTCGTGGTCAAAAGTGGTAATGTGACCTCTAATAAAACGTATAATATCAAGAACGGCTTGCAACAGGGCGCGGTACTCTCTCCGATTCTTTTTAACATTTACATTAGCGACTTATTAGATGCACTTCCGCAGGCTATTGCGTACGCAGACGATCTCATAATTTACAGAACAGCTCCGAAAGTTGCGATCATAAATAGGTTAATACAGCGAGACTTCAACAAAGTGCAGCGCTATTGCGATGCCTGGAAACTTAAGATCAACTTCCAGAAATGTGAAGCCATCCTATTTAGAACTCCATTATATAAAGCCACGTACGACACAAGGAAAAACTGGCGAAAGCTAGTTATCGTGGGACCGCATGGAGATAAACTGGAAACCAAGAGTTTAGTTAAATACCTGGGCATCTGGCTAGACCAATATCTGTATTTCAACAGACATGTAGAGGCTGCTTTGCTCAAAGCAAGGAAAACTTTTGCTATGACAAGGAGGCTATTTCATAGTAGCCAACTTGACAGCAGGGTAAAAGTCATATGCTACATGACGCTAATCAGGCCAATGCTCATATATGGTTGCCCAGTATGGTTCAACATAGGTCCAAATTTGATAGAAAAGATTCGGGTGTTCGAAAGAAAGTGTCTCAGAAGTTGTCTCAGATTATATCGGACACCGGAATCGGACTATAAAAAGTATTACTCAAATGAGACTTTATATAATGAAGCGTACATAAATAGGGTGGATAATTTTATGATTAAATTAATCAGAGGACATATTGCGAGAGCAATAAGCTCGTCCAATGACCTAATTTTCGGGGCTTATTATCCAAACACCTTGTACTATGAGAGCGTGCGTCGCAACGGCTTTGTTCCACCAGAGGCGTTCCTTGACTTGGATATGAAAGGGCTTATACAGGATAGATCCGGAATTCCGCTGATCTATCATGTAAGTAGATCATCTGTAGACGGGCGATTGTGCTACGACCGGGAAGTAACGCGCACCGAAGAAGAGCTCCTGCGCTTCAGTAGGGCTATCTCCCGCAGAGACCGGGACGATAGTATTAGACAGCGTCAACAGTTCTGGTGGTTGAATGGCATATAAAGACCTGGGTACCAAAGTCGGTAAAAAAATCATACTATCATCAGCTAGCTTACATAGGCTTAGCTTTTGTAGAATTAGGGTAGTATAAGATTTAAGATAAGGTAGGTTAAGTGCTTGTACATAAAAAAAAAAAAAAAAAAAAAAAAAAAAAAAAAAAAAAAAAAAAAAAAAAAAAAAAAAAGTAGGTAAGTTAAGTAAGTTAAATTTTAAGAAAAAAAAAACAAAACAAAAAATTGACAAAGTTTTTCAAATTTTTCTTTGTATTTCAACTAAATATCAGTACTGCCACAAAGTTCTGTCGCCGAAAGGCAAATTATACAAATGTTAAGTAATGTTTAGCTTAGAGCGTCTGCGAAGGACCAGTAAGTTATTATATAAGATATTTAAGCTAGAATTTAAGCATTTTTTGTCTAGCCTTTAATTTAGAAATTAAGAATATAAAAAGAAAAATAAAAAATGTTGTAAAAATGAAAATGAATTAGCTATGCGTCCTTTTGGAAAACGTGATTTTCATGTGAATTAACTTAACGATGGGATAGGGGTTATTATGACGCGCTGAAAGCGGTCGAAATAAGGCGAAAACAGTGGGTTGGTTCTCCATGTAGTATAGAGTACCCCCACAAATACACTAAACTAAACAAACAAAAAACTTTTCAACTCGAATACAACACAGAAAGAAAAAAAACGTAACCAAAAGGCTGGTGACGCACTTAAACCGGGCAAGTTTTCCGTTATCTAAAACAATATTAACACTAATACGTCCCCAGTCCGTCAAAATGGGCCCACTGTTAACCGCTCCGCAATGCTTACTCCAATCTCAACTGCACTCATGATCCTCTCCCTCCCAAACCGATACCAACCCCATCCCGACTTAATCATTAAGACACCGACTTGCCTAACAATGATAAACCGCAACCCTCTCCCTTAAAAATGTGACTTTCATCATACATTTTCCTAATAGAGTTTCTTTAATCTAAACCCTACCGTTCGCGACGCCTCAAAATTCCTAGGCGATACATTCCCGGCCCGTTTTATCCCACCACTCGCCCTTAAAACGTAAGATTATCTCAAGTTCCTCATATCCCATTCTCACACATGATTCATTCTACAACACCCTCATCATTTCTCCCAGCACTACGCAATCATCTATCATCCCAAAGAATTACAGCCACTCACTACCCCCCCCCCCCCCCCCCCCGTTTTCTTTTCACTCTCCTACCATTTTCGATCTACTCTTACCTTCCTCAGTAAAAATCACGCAAAGTTCTGAATCCAATGATTGCCGATCGCACTGATGAAACTCAGAGATAGAAAGACATATGAAACTGTATCTTTCTAGCGTATCTCCACGACGAATCTGATTCTCTTTGCTACTAAGCTGAAACCAAAGTTTTAAACTCACTATTCAACAGGAGGTTCGCCCATCAACACTCACATTCTCCGTTAATTCTTGGTAAAATTCTACGAAATCTTCAATGTATTTCCTCAAAAAGTATCAAAGGACCATGCAGCTTTCGACCACTACATTTACTCCTAAAGGTTATCATATGTTCAGCGTGTAAGGGTGACCTCAACTCCATTACTGAAGGTTCCCCGATCCTCCCTCAAAACCGGCTGTATAACTCCTCTTCTTCTACTATCAGAACGTAAGAAATTGTGACGACTCTAACAGATACACACACAATTCACAAGCAAAATAGCGAAGAGCGCCGAACGAAAAAAATCGAATAAGAAAATACATCAGAGCCGTATACCAAGCGATAACATAACAATTCACATCAGTGGAGTATGGTCGAGTTTAAAAATCAAATTCAAAAACCGGCCAGTAGCATGATGGGTAACGCTTAGGTAAAATTGTTGGTGATTCAAACTGTTATAGCGTCAGTTCGAATCACACGTTCTTTTTCACTATTATTTCAAACGCTATAAAGTCTTCGCTTAAAAATTCTATCTCTTCTAAATAATTCCCACGCCCTCCCTGTCGACATATTCCCTTAAAGCCAAACGAACTTAATCCCCACCATTCATAACCTGGAATTGTTTGCTCCCATGTTTAATGTCACATCTTAGATATACTATATATAAATGCTACTGTAATATACAAGTAGAGTTCATTCTAAGTCTTCCGCGATGACGACCTCAATCACGTTACCGACGTTTCCCCAGAATAGCCTCGGTTCGTGACAATTTACTTTTTCCACGTCTTTCATGCGCGATTTGGCCTCAGTACAAATTAATATTCTTCGTAAATCAATCTTGCCATCCCAGTCTATCGAAGTTTACGAGTCTACAACCACCACGCCTCTCTCCTCATGACCTTCTTTCGGTACCACTGGCCACCTTCTTTGCCCCCTGGCACCTAAGATTTCGATAAAGCTAACTTTTGCCTCATCAACGACTTCCTGAGCACTCTTTCGTTCAAGTGCGATCACCTATTCGTCGAATGTATTATAGCCCTCTTTTACACTCAAATTCTTTATTCTATTTCCCTCGATGTTCCCTACTCTACACATACAACATCGAACTCATCCCCACCTTGCTACAATCACAGGTCGTTTTTTACGTAACACAGTGGTCCACAACTTACGGAATCAACCTATTCTCGACTACTCTAACTTCCTCGGCTGTTAGAATAGTTCATTGAACTGTGTAGCACACTTTACTATAAATATTTAATCAAAAGTCAGCCAACCTAAAAGATGACTCCAAATCCTTTTTTCAGTTCGTCAATCATAACATCCAACTTGAAGGTTACCCCATATCGCTTACCTTTAATTGTCAAACTTCATCTAGTCCTCTTACTATTACTAGTCTCTTTGCCACTCATTTCAAACAATCATTCACTGATGATTTCATTGTATCAGACCGGTCATACTTCGATTATTTATCTATTTTCTTTCTTAGGTCCCCTTCTACTCTAATCAACTAGATCTAAATTACTCGAACTCAAAACCAAGTCCACTCCGGGCCCTGGTGGTATCCCTGCAATTGTTCTCAAGAAATGCTCATCCATTATCTCTGCTACCCTCTCGAAAATCTTCAATCATTTCCTCTCTTGATACAAGCCACTAACGACTTTGATAAGGACATTAAGCATTCCACTAAGAACTATATAAGCATATAAGCATGACAGTGAGTAGTATAAGATTATCAAGCCAATAGTGGATTGTGCAATGCTGCAAACTAACCGCAATAAGTTATCGGCTCTGTGTAGCAAAAAATTTTCGTATTTGAACATTGTCAAATGCAAGTATATGTCCTATCATCGTAAGCGTAATTACTCTTCTCTGCGCCCCTATTTCCTTCCAGACTCCTCTCCTCGCAAACTATCCGTGACCTTGGGACACTATGGGATAGGGAGTTTAACTTCCGCTCACATATTGACGAGAGAATCCTGAAAGCCAACAAAGTCCTCAGATTCGAAAAATGGTGATCGAAGGAACTATCCAACCCCTACGGGACTCGATACCTTTACTTTTCCTATGGTCGTCTACTGCTAAATGCGCAAGCCAGGTATCATATCCACAGAATCGAATGTATTGAACGTCGTTCATTATGATTCGTGGTCTGGGATGGGAAAACTCTTTAATACAGCTCCCTTAGCGTAACCGCCTAAAATAAATGGACCCCAACGCCCTTCAGGAGCGTAGAGTCATAGCCGACTCCTTACTCATCGGGGTCCCTTTATCTCGGTCGACTGCGCCTATCTCCTGAATTCAATTCTTCTGAATACAGAGTCTTGTAACATACGAAATCACCGTCTCCTCTATATTTCCCCTCGCTGTACCTCTTACGACTTCAATGAAGGCTTATCGCATATGCTGAGAAATGTCGTCACTAATTCTACTAGGTTTGATTTTAACTTCACTGCCCGTACTTTAAAACATGACATATTGCTAGCCGTATGAAGAACTCTCTCGGAATCATCAGAATACTCGGGACAGCACCGCAAAACGCCTTCATCCAAGGGTGCCATATTCTCTGCCTGAAATGATGACTTGCGCAGGGTCCAAGTAAGAATCAACCATGCACCAAAGCAAGGCAAAACGTTGATGCGCAATTCAAAACAATTGAAGCAAGAAGTTGTTCCATAACAAGCCCCCCCCCCCCGCCTCCCCCTCGACTCCCTGACCTGATTCATTGAGCTGATTCGCGTCCTTGAATCCCACGTACCAGTTCCCTACACGAAACCACCAACATCCGTCATGCTGTTTAAGAACAGCAAAACATTAGCAGACGAGGCTGTTTCCACCTAGCGAAACATTGTTTCTCATCCACAAATTCCTTTTCACATTCCGATAGAAACGTTTTCCCAAGCCAGTGTTTCTCTTCTCATGTACAAAAAGTACAGGCTACTCACTGATGAATAGTTCAACATCCGGTGAAAAATATGCATTTGTATATTTTTCAACCCTTACCAATTCCCCTTCTCGCAACGCACATCGTAATTCTGCATTCCTGGCCATCTTTCGGAGCTTGGCTGATGGACCGGTTCGAGAAAAGGTTGGTTAGGTGGTAGTCGATCCCAAGGTGAGATACCACCCCGTCACGCTCTACATTCCGCGATATCGCCGAAAGAAATCTTCGACGGTGTTTCGGATGTGTGGGTGATGGCCCGGACTGACACGGAAATAAGTCATGATGGTATCTTCTGAATCAAAGAATTCCGGAGGTAAACTAGTCTTCCATTCAGATCTCCGGGGGGACTATGTCGGGGGGAACATCATGCAGATATCATGATAAATAATGGAACCTTAAGAGGTTCGTCATCACATAACCGGGGTCGCTCTCGAGGCTCTGCCCACGCTCGACTGGTGACGGCATTTTGTAACATCAGGGGCATCGGCTTCACCAAAACGAATGTAAACGCCAGCCACCAAGATTTGCAAACAACGAAACCGGATATCCTCGCCCTAACTGAGACCCAGGTCGATTCGTCAACTGATTCGACATATCTTCGTTGCTCAGGATACGACTTACATTCGAGATTCCGTTTTAAGGGCGCAGTCTGTGTCTTCACGCGGTCCGATCTGGCATGCGTTGGAACTCAATAATATGGACATCATATGGTTGAGGGTCGTGCTCAGGAATTCCGTTAAATTTCTTTGTTGTCTTTGCTGCTCCCCGAATAACGATCGGACGGCGACATTATTCGAACATCTTTCACATACCGTCGACTGGATACAGATCAACCACCCAGTTTCTGAAATTGTTGTCCTTGGTGATTTTAATGTGCACAATTCCGGTTGGTTGTTACATTCTAACAGAACCGACGAGGCTGGGAGGCTGGCGGAGATGTTTGCTGTAAGCCACAAATTGACTCAACTCGTGAGGAAGCCAACGCGAGTACCGGATGCCCGAGGCGATTATGCGAACTCCCTGGACCTGTTTTTGAGATCCGAACCGAGTATTTATACTGTAGAGGTTTCTGTGCCATTGGGAAACTCAGATCACTGCTTGGTATCTGTCGCGCAAGACCTTGCATATCAAGCGAATAACCGGCCTGGGCAGCTTCGCTATGTATGGAAGTATGGGGCCGCTAACTGGGACGATTTGCGAGATTTCTTCGCATCCTTTCCATGGTCCGAGGTGTGCTTCGGAAACTCCGATGTTAACGCTTGTGCGGAGTCGGTATCAGAGATTATTCTTCTGGGGATGGAGATGTATATTCCACATTCCATCAAAGGAAGTTCGTCTGATAAACCTTGGTTTGATAAAAAATGCGAGCTGATTACAGCGGCAAAAAATAGAGCTTTTAAGCAATGGCGCTCCAATCCCACCGATGTTAACAGAACGAATTTTGTTAGAATCAGAAACGCGTGCAACCAGGCGATTGATACCGCGAAGAAGGCTCACAAAGACAGGGTGATCAATAAGTTCCTTCGGTGCCCAACTGGTTCTCACTCCTTCTGGTCAATGGCAAAAGCTGTCAGCGGTAACCTTACAACCTCCTCTTTCCCTCCGTTGGTGACAGGCAGCGGGACGTTAGTCACGAATTCAAAGGATAAAGCTAATGTGTTCGCGAATTTATTTTCCACGAATTCAAACCCCATTCCCGGTCTTTTGGAGCCACCTGTGATCTCGCCAGTACGGTGTACTGTGGCGATTCTCCTGAACCCCACCATCCACCTTCCCATCATATTAGGTAAAAACCCCCATCTAGGGCATACAACCTAAATTAAAAATCGTGGCAGTTCCATTGAACGCCACTACTTACCTTACAGGTACAAAGGTTAATAGTGTCCTAAAATACACCAGCATGTGCTTACCTTCTGTGCTGTACCTGCGAAATTGAAAGAAAACCATGAAGCATTAGTTCACGCTGACGTGAAACCCCATCAGCAACAAATGATAATGCCGTAAGAGCAATTTGGTCGCACTACCCGCAAATCAACATTACCCAGTGGTGTCAGTCGCCGATCATCAGACCAAGCGAAGCACGGGCACCAACACAGGATGTCCCTAATGGCCAGCTCGGTACAACATTATGTAACCAACATAATCCCTGAGCTCAACCAGGCACACGAGAAGAGGAACATTTTCCACGCATCTTCACGGTAGGTCATGTACACAAAGCCACCGGCCGATCGTATCGATCGGCATTGGCATACCCTAGCAAGGGGACACCTCGAAACCAAACGAAACGCAGCATCAACGAGATGCTGACCAAGGATGTATAATGATGTGAACATCCTACGTTCCCCTATACACCATACCGCCCTGTCGCAACCGTTTCGGCAGGGATTCCTGGTCGAAGCTGTTGGCTGTCTGTGCATATTTACCGCGGAACGGCGCAGATGCTGTACGCCGCAGTATCATCAATGTAAACATTTCAACCCCTTTTCTTTCGTGGAGATACTCGCACCTGTTGCGAATGTGTAGAGGGATCTTTGCTGTGTCTGCATACTCGCGGACGCACACGATGAGCAACAAAGCAACCATCGTGTGTTCATTCCAACCCCTTTTGCGTTGAACTTAAACGCAAAAGGGATATCTTACCATATTTGCTCATCGAGGCGATGATCAAATGTGTCGGATACAATTGCGTCGATGAACTAAGAAAAGTTTTGGAGTTAGTCTGAATTATCTGAGGAGTGGTGGTTGTTCGCGTTACGCAGTTTGTATACAAAGTGTCGGTTTTACCTTAACTGAAATAATTATATTTTTGGTGATAAATGAAATAATCACGCTCGACGCAATAAGTTACACTGTACATAATATTGGACATAGTTAAAGTCGACGCAATTAATTATATTTTTGGTGTTAACTGAAGTAATTCTATTTTTGTGTTAAATGAAGTAATCACAGTCAACGCGATAAGTTAAGTGGGTATAGAATAAGTTATACCACAGATACCACAATTAATTACTTGCCCAATAAAAAATGAATTTGGTCCTGGTAAGTTATTCCAGTGTTTAATTTTATCGGAATTTGTACAATAGAGACTGACAACGTGGGGTCCTTGGAGAACCAGTGCACTTGCTTCCACATAGCTAAGAAAGCCATCGTATCCCATAGTACCATGCGGGATGTGAGATTTCGTCCGCGCACTATTCAACGCATTCTGCGTGAACTGAAATGTAGGAAGGCAACCGGCCCGGACGGAATGCCAGCAATAGTCCTTAAGAACTGTGCTCCAGAACTATCGCCGGTTCTTGGCAGACTCTTCCGCTTATCTTATGCACAGAGGACCTTCCCTGCCTGCTGGAAAATCGCTCGGGTTCAGCCAATCCCAAGGACGGGAAAAAGTATCTCCCACAAATTTACCGTCCGATAGCATTACTGTCTATTTTATCTAAGGTAATGGAAAAAGTCATTACTATAGAGTTAGTTAAGTATTTGGAGTGCAACGGACTTCTGAATGATCGTCAATACGGATTCCGTGGCAGGCGGTCAACGGAAAACCTTTTGACACATATAACCGATATATGGACATCTGCGATTGAACGGCATGGTGAACCAAGGGCGGTCGCATTTGATATCTGCAAGGCTTTTGACCGCGTCTGGCATTGCCGGGCAAACTTCGTTCATATGGACTTTCCCAACAACTTTGCGACTGGACGAGGAGCTTCCTCGAGAATCGATCGATCCGGGTTGTTGTGGACGGGGAGTGTTCGGATCTGTATCCTCTTAATTCAGGGGTGACACAGGGTTCTATTTTGGCTCCAACCTTGTTCTTGCTTCACATAAATGATTTGTTGGAAACAACGGATAACAAGATGTTCAGTTTTGCGGATGATAGTATACGTGTTTCCTCCTATTCGTGTGTTCGGCCGGTTGGTGCATCTGCGTCGCGTCAGCTGAGATGTAGACAGATTGACTCACTGAATCAGGATCTAGATAGGGTCCTGCAGTGGGGAAGGGCCAATCTCGTCGACTTCAATGCAGCGAAGACACAATATATAGCATTCACAAAGAAAAGTGGATCATCGGTTCCACAGCTGATGATGAATGGCCGGGCCCTCGAGTCTGGGGAAAGTTTGATTTTGCTCGGTGTCACGGTCAGTGGGAATGTATCATGGCATAAACACGTGTCGAGTATCACCAGGTCGGCCTCACGAAAACTGAGTTATCTTTTTAGAGTCAAGAAATATTTTACTCTGGCCCAACTTCTTCTCCTATATAAATCCCAAATTAGACCCGCGTTGGAATATTGCTCTCATGTTTGGAGCTCGGCTCCTGAACATACCCTCGACCTACTTGAGAGCATACAGAGACGGGCGATCCGCCTAATGGGGGACTCGGCGCTGACGTCGGGACTACAGTCGCTATCACATCGAAGGCGCGTAGTCGACCTCTGTCTGTTTTACAGATATTATCATCACTCGGCCCTGTAGGTTCGCTTCTCCCGAAAGAAGTCTAATAAAAAAAAATTAAAAAAAAAAAAAAAAAAAAAAAAAAAATCTAAAAATTACCCAAGCTTCTAAATGCGAATAAGCAGTTTACACTTTGGTTTTGGTTTCCGTTGCAAGCGAAACCAAATCAACCCCTAAGCTGCGCTCCTTTCTAATTTTCCCATTCTCTCTGTGTTCATTGGCTGCTGCCTGAATCCACGAGAGTTTATTCGCATTTAGTGAGCGAGAAAATGGGAAAATGAGGATGAGTGCGTGGATGGGAATGTCGATCGAATGCGATCGGTATAACAGGACGCGAATGGGGAGAGATCACTCTCCTGTGGTATTGAAAGCGTTCGTAGCACAGACTCTCTCATGCCTGAATTTTCTAAAAAAGCAGGCGTTGCCGTCGAAGTGGAAATTAAGTCTTAAATAAATAGACAAAAGAAAAACAATTTATCACAAAAGTAAATGTAAAATAAATCGAAAATAAATACAAAACAAAATCAACTTATTACAAAAGTAAAAAAGAATAAAATAATTGTAAAATAATAAATTGGAAAAGAAAACGTTTAAGTGAAATAAAGAGACAAAACACAAAGTGGCGGGTGTTTCAATTTAGTAAGAAAGAGAATTTTCAACCGTGGCCTAAGGAATACTTGCGGTTACCACAAACAGACATTGAGCGCTCACAAACCTATTTGCTGACTGAGAATTTAGACACCCTATGGGTATTAGGCCGTATGTGTGCCGTCGTTGCCACGGGTTCTACGCTTATTCCACGCTGTTGCCCCGTAAGTCGTCACCAAGGTGGGGTAATAGTTCCAGTATCTGCTCGTTATCGATGCTGCCGAAGGCGATTGTAGCCAAATCAAAAGAGTCGAACGAGATTAAAACGCACTTTCGTTCCTTTTACACAGCACATCGTTGCTATACTTGTTTTTATTTCCTATTGTAGTTAATATAATTCACAATGGTGGTCAAAAGGCAGTCACTGCTAACTTAAACAATGCTTTGCACTTAATTGATTTTGAGTTAATATTGTTGTTCACTATATCCATTTTTGAGGACTTTGAATAAGCAAAAGATAACAATTAAAAAATCAAGGGCCAGCTAATATATAAAAAAGGCGATCTGCCACTATCAAGATAATTGTGGGCTGATTTTTAAAAGACTAAATATAGACATATTTTCGCCGAATAAGTCGTCTCGATGACAACTTTGGGTTGTCGCCTTCAAGAATAACAATATGTCAGAAACAGGTTTTTTATGAAACTTTTTAACTACAACACATTTTTAAGAGTAAACGGAATAAATTCGCCTCGTCGAGAAAATGTACTCTATTAAATGTCGACCGTCTGCAACACTATTCCTTCATCAATTCCATTACTGTGACATCGTTTGCTATAAAGTTCTCAATAGCCTCTTGACATTGTGAACATAGAAAAAAAGGCGCACACATCACCACAACTGTCTAATTTCAAAGAAGTCCCAACTAGCTATTAGATAATTCAATGCCCAATTGCCATTAGCAAAGTAAATTGGCATTTTATAGCATCCACAAAACTATTTCACATCTATCCTGATGTTGCGGCCATCATTCCAAATGGACGACATTAATTCAATACATTTGCATAGTTACATGACGTATGTATACATTTTGGCAGCTTGATTCTATCGCGTTGGCATAATTCCATCTGAATAGTCCACAGTGGAAAAAGTGAACACGACATAGAACGATCAACACGTCGAACACAAGAACACATACTTGTAAAGCAATTAACAGGCAGAATGATTTGCACTTAATTCTTTCACCTGACACCTTGTTATATTTTTCACAATTCTCTTGACCGCCATCGTGCACGCCATATTCACCTGTTGCGACGTCGCACACACCCAACCAGCTCCAACCGATAATCGTAAGGAGAGAGGACATTAGAAATGGAAGCTTCTTCATACCGCCGGCCGCCGGCAGTTCGGAGTGTCCTACTAAAGTATTCTAGAAGTCTGTACTTTGTGCGAGTTATCAAGGAAACATATGTTCCACGTGATTTCATTCAGGTGAAATGAGGTAGAATCGTTGAGTTAAGCCACACAAATTTACGGACCCCCCGGTGACGTGAATATTTGTGATATGAAATTTAAGTGTTGGCTCATGTTACATGGTTAGACAATAACGAAAATTGAAAAGTAATTTACTTCAGAGGATAAATGGGCGCCATGCCATATAAATTAAATTGATTACGTGGTACAAGAGAGGAAAGGGAAAATAGGTAAATGAACAAACATGACCCAATCTGTTTACAGCTTTTATCATTTAGTACGATTACTTTTTCGGGCGGCAGTGGTCGTCCCCATCATCGCGACCAGTAGCAACGTTCTCTTCTAATTGAAATTACCTCATTAAACAAACAAGTCAACTCGCGATTCAAGGACGACACAAAAGGGATCTAAGGAAAAGGACCGAAAGAGAAGAAACAATAAGTGCACAACCCTGTCGAAATAAATGAACGAAATACTTAATACTCATGGACAGTCCGACCCTATCGGAGTTGAAGTCTTATATTATTTGGCACACCACCAGATTCTTCAAAGATTCCGGTCGGTATCAAGCCATCTTCCCTTACGGAGAAATAATAAGAAAATTAAATAACAAAATTTATGTCTATGTTCCGTAAAGGAAAAGGAAAAGAGAGTGCTTTATCTATGGGTGCCACACTATCCAATGGAAGGCACATTTTGCACGAAGGAAACTGTTAAATGTATAAAGTGACTAAACTATCCTTGCACACAACTGTTCAGTTCCGTTTCAGATAAATTATTGGATTCCGAAAATGCTCACTGCTAAACTGGAACTGACATGAACCATTCGTACCCCAACGGACATCGCATCCCGACTGAAGAACTTTTAATTAGCCAACTTCAATTACACGAGTAATTAATTCTTACCGGCGAAGATTGCCCCACAAATTACGTCTTACATCTGACAATATCGGTGTTGGTTTCTATTTTGTTTGGATATTTTTTCTTGTTTTTTGCAGTCAATAGCCAGCCAATGTCAAGTTAGCTGAGACTATAAATTCTTGTCCCAAGTTCACAAAAAGGCTTCAAAACCCACAACAGTTGCATTTGCAATGGTGTCACATCTACAAAGTGTATAACTGGTGGAGATGTGGTGATGATGGGACATTTCGATGTGGCATTGAATGCGTCACATGCGGTGTGAAACATTCAACATCCGGCCACCGCTGTGCCATCTACCAATTAAGGATGCCTTGTGAATTTAAATGAGCTACACAGAAGGACTCTCTCTGAGTTAGTACTAGTCGCGGTGAGAAGTCACTTCATTTTACTGAACTCGGTATAACATTGAATGGCATCAAACAAAGTCGTCGACAACGGTATGTCGCGACATCCTATTTTACAGTAAGTTCTTCCAATTATGAGTTCTTTTTCGTATTCAAAGGTCCTTTTCAAATGCTAATAACAATTTGCAGTAATAAAGTCGCTACCGACTTGACGACGTGGCGAATCCTTCACGATACCGCAACACCCTCTGCAGCAATGTGTACTACTTTACGGGTTAAGGTCGCATATAATTCTGCTAATAAAAAAGAGCCCACCCTAGAATTCACACACTGTATTGCGGACTCACATAACATGTTTTCAGAAGGAGCAAGTTTCTGTTAAAAGCAGCGTTTATACGCGTTAAGTGTGGAACTCGGCATTAAGCTATCGCCCACCCCGGTAACATCAATGCGCTTGGTGTCGGTGCAACTGTGTGCAAGAGAAACTTTTCAGGCAATCTAATTAGAGGTGGTCGCCTTCACGCATACACCTTCTCACAGCGTTGCAGTACACCGCAGTGTGTTTGTTTATACAGGAAACTGGTGAAATGGTCTCCGCTCTGTTCGTCTTTTATCGTCAACCTTATTCCTGCTGGATGGTAGTTCGCCTTTTTCTCATTGTTGTAGCTGTCATTATACATTCTTCTTTTCTTCTTCGCCCTTCCAAATATGTAGTGGTGTAAATTTAATTTGAAACTTGACTCCCATCTTCCTGCGTTGGCTTTTTAACTTCTGTTTGGTTTCTTGATGCAATTACAGTTTAACAGACAATTTTCGGAAATGAAAATTCTCTTCAGCTTCCCGAGAGCTAACGATTTTACCTACTCCAGTCCGTCTTCTGGTTAATTCTTGATGGCGAATGGTTTCTTCTCTAGACTTTGCTTTCATTTACTATTTTTCTCCTACTTGTTTTTTTTTTTTTTGTCTAATTTTTTGCTCTCAAAAGTCATCAACATGACACTTCAAATGAACATTATCTTGTAGACTAGTGAATAAACAGGATCCAAAAAACCTGACAACATTACAAATTCTCGTTGAGATAGCGCATTAGTTGCCCCCCGTGCTTCTGGTTGCTTTAGTCCCTAACCGTCATCTGCCTACCAACCACAGCTATCTGTGTTTCGTTATGCTTTTGATGTTTGATCCTGCTATACAGATTTAATAAGGCACGCGGCCTTCATTTGCCGTAGTCGTTCACGATTCGTGACATAAGGGTGCTTCCACCCTGACTTCCAGTCAGATGAGCACTTTTCTCTTCCCGTAACCTAAAAAACATTTGTACAGCATATGTACTTCTATATCCTGGCATCGAAGCTTCGGTATAGACTGAACGACAAGAACAGAGAATAGGAGCATACTACGTGCAATGAATTTAATAAATACACAAATTGTTTATTTTTTGTCCTGAATCGGTGGACGGTTAGCGGAATTGAAGGCATGGAAGCACAGCGGCCAATATGTTGGCTCTCATTGGTGATTGGCTGTTGCCTTTTCGGCAACATACGAATGCTTCAGCTCTTCACTGTATGAGTTCCATGCATGATTGTATGTGTGGGCTCCTTCTGCTTAATTCCTTTCACATACGGCAGAGTGGAACGCGTTCAGAATATTGCCGCACTTTCTATGGAATTTTCACTTGGCTGATTCGAACTTTTTCGAAATAAGTCGGATCAATTCGGAGCACGAGTACGTGCTGTGACGAAGCGGAACTAAAACAACAAACATAACCAAATTTGCCTGAAGACATAATACGGCACCCAATCTATAGCCCCTAACTACTGCTCTCCAGCCCATGGGCTGCAGCCTTTCAGTGGTTCCTAATACCCGACATTCTTTAGTCCTCTGCCGATTATTTGGAATCCGTTTATGTAGGCGCAGTCTTATAAGTGTGACGGTTCTGAAAAATAAATGCCTTAAATATTATGTACGCCCACAGATGATTGAGTCTGTTCTAAAAGACTGAACGCACAATTTGCCATCGAATTTGAGTTTAAACGGATCTATGAAACACGCTAGGCGGGCGAAAAGTTTGTGAAATAAGATTAGAGGCAAATTGGCAGGCAGACTTGTATCCAATGCTCCGATGATTGAACAAGTGATTGCGTTGTTGTGAATACAAAATTATTTAATTAACTCGAGTTCTGATGACCCCGTGATCGTTACTCCCCCATTTTAACTCCTCTGAAGTTAATCTTGCTAAACCATTGCATTTTGGCAAACTTGTTTCAAACAGTTTGAGGTTATAGCACCCACACTGAAGATAAGTAAAAATCCCCCATTTAGGTTACTTGTCCAACGTAGTGCTGCTTAACAACTGTTCAAATAGATGAAATTTACCTAAATCAAGAAAACATTTAAATCTCGAATAAGTAGCGTTATATGTTTTACGTGCTAACTCCCCTACCGACCTACCCTCTAATCTTATCCCAGCGAAGAAACATTAAATATAAACAGACATATATAACATATATTACGCTTAAACAATTTCAACCGCGGTTTCAAATTAAACTTACATACAAAATACAACGTACATTGTGATTTATACATATAATAAATAAACCAAAAACGACCTCTCATTCATTTACAACGGGAAATAGACATATACATTTAGACGATGTACAGTTCACATTTTAAACATACATTATATATATATTACATCTGGTATTAAAAATATAAAAATATAAAAAACAAAAATAGCCGGTGCATAAACCTGCATAAGCTCCATTCGGCGATGACATCTTCGAACAGTTTTGAAGTTGGTCGTGGCCTAGTTTCTTCGTCGGTATAACGGCGCCAGTGAAGAGGGAAATAGCGGAGGGGGATATAAGCGGAGACACCGGTTTTATTGTAAAAACTAGAGGTGTTTCGTTTGCGGTGTTTTTTTGTTTCGTTTTTCTTTGTCTTTTTGTTTTTGCTAACTGAATTTTACCGATGTAGAAGATCGAATTTGGATTTTCGTGTTTTGACGCAAAAAAGAAGAATAATTGCGGTCGCCGTGTGAACGGTTACTTTTGTGATTTCGTGTTTCTGTTCCAGCGTGGACCAATGAGGAACTTGGGGCAGAAATATTCAGGATCTGTCCGGAACTGGAAATAGCCTCCGGGAGTGGAATGCGGGGTTCTCAGCCAGCTTCCGAGCACCGTTGTTGTCGTTAAATAACTTCAGCTTGTCTGGTAAAGCGAATCCCAGTTGACTAATCAGTCTTCGTAGATGTATGGCCTCTTTCGCCACATCGGATATGGCCATATATACTGCTTCTGTGTATGATAGCGCGGTGGTTCTTTGTTTACGCGATTCCCATGAGACAGGTGTGACGTTAAGAGTAAATGCATACCCAGTGTACGATCTCCAGTCCACGTCGGCGTATCCGGTGAGACATTTCCCGCTCGTTTGATAGGATAACCCGATGTTCGCCGTGCCTTTCAAGTAGCGTAAGACACGTTTGACGGCTTTCCAGTGATGCTCGTCGAAACAGCTGTTGAATTGGCTCAATCTGCTCACCGCAAAGGCTATATCTGGTCTTGTGCATACTGCCAGGTACATGAGAGATCCAATTAACTCTTGAAACGGCAGGTTTCTGTCGGGCTCCTCTTTCCCTTTCTGTAGTATAGTGCTGCTGTCCAAAGGTGTACTCACGGGCTTCGAGTCGGTCATGTTGAAACGGTCTAGGACTTCGGATATGTATTTGGTTTGAGCCATCCGCAGTTCCTTCTTGTCTCGATGAAATTCGATTCCAAGACAATGCTTTATTTCGCCGAGGTCCTTTGTGTTGAATGTTTTTAAGAGTTGCTTCGATTGTTCCTCGATCTTTGCTGTCGTTTGTGAGGAAACTAAAATGTCGTCCACATATACGGTGACCAGCAGTATGTCCTTTCCTTTTCCTTCAAAGAATATGCAAGGATCGGCGGTGGACTGCTTGAGACCGAGGCGTTTGAGTTCACTGCTTAGCTTCGTGTGCCATTGTCATCCTGCTTGGCGAAGTCCGTATAGAGCTCTGTTTAGCAAGCATGTGGGCGTTTCTGTATTCTACATGAGAAACAACCCACAATTCCAACCAACATTTCCACCTAATTTCGACCGCTTTCAGCGCGTCATACTTACCAATTTCCTTTATATGTATTCTCCTGTAAAACATTTCAAACGGACGTATAGCTAAACTCATTATCCTTTGCAGATAATGCATAATTCAGTTTAGCTACATTCTTGTCACATGGCAACTCCATTCTTGCTAACCATGAGTTTCCCATCGGAAATCTCATAATGTCGGTTAGCAACAACAAGTCTAAAAGAACGACGCTGTTGCATCATAGCAAAATTGCTGGGGTTATTTCAGCGTCTTAGAGTCTGGTTCTCACGCGAATTATTTCCCAAACATCAGCGGCGTCCTATCGACTTTCCTTCAGATCACCCATTCGCTTGGGATCAATGATCTCTCTTTGCAGGGTAGTAACACCAGCTAAGTTTCCCTCTCATTCGTATTTCTTTCCACGGTGCAATGTGCTCCGACTACACCATAGCCGTACCACTGGGTCACCAGGTCATGTCAGTAGCTGCATCTGATACCAACACACACAACCAAAGCTATCCCGAGATCACAGCATATCATGTTTTCTGTTCTCTCATTCTTCATGTCCGTCAATTACCCTATTAACAAAAGTTACTCACCCTTTCACGGGCGTGAGGTTGAGAGAGATCCCAATGAGGAACTAATTTACCTCCGGAATTTTTTATGTCATGAGCCAAATATCCGGAGCACGGTCTCCCCATGGGAGACTTGCCACCTAGACCAACTTTTTTTTTGGGCCGGTCCATGAGCCAATCTAGAAAAATGGCCATGGATTTATGGTGATTTTTAAACGTTCTGGTTCGTGGTTGGATCTTTTAATAATGTGCCGCACGGACCCAGATTCACTATATTACCCAAACGCAGTTCCAGTGAAACGCTAAACCCAGTTGTCTGTTATCTCTCAACTAGTGTCTATGGTGCTTACTTTACCAATGAAAAGAAACGAGGATCACTTGGTAATACAAATTTATTTCAATAACGTAGGAATTCAGTTCCGAGGTAATACAATTTTATTTTTCACATGATGATGATACATGTAATTTCGATACAATTTATTTCATAAATTAAAAGTTCGATCACTAAATAAAAGATTTAATTTCGATACAGTTTATTTCATACATTAAAAGTTCGATTAATAAATAAAAGGTTGCATTTCATTACACCTAAAATAAAGACACACTTCATAAACTGGCTCCCGACACCGATCTACAGCATTGAAATTCACACTCCAAAAGTTGACAACAGACTATTGTGTTTATTTAACGTGGAGGCCCCGACTTACCTCCAGGGAATCCAGAATGCGATTGATACTGCACCGAAGCCACAGAATTACCAAAAATTCCATTCATCGCTTCGATGACCATATAAGGTAAGATTCTCTTTAGCATTTGGTCCAACAAGAAAGGGGTGAAACACACACACGATGATTGCCTCTGCTACTCATCGTGTGTGTCCACAAGTATGCGGACCTTGGATCGATCAAACCTACTAAGTTGCAGCTGGTGCAAGTCTCTCATCATAGGGGTTGAAGTGTTTGCACGATCAGCGACTGCATAAAGCATTTATGCTGATCGTGCACATGTTGGTGGCATCTCCACGTAGTCGAATTCTCGATGGTAATTTTCCATTTTGAGAACTCGACTTGCTTGGGCGATCAGCCATATAGCTTCATGTATTTGTCGGTCGGATGACCGATCGATGTGGGCATGTATGCAAAAGGAAAAGATAAAATATTTCCTGCATGTGTGCGGCTGACGCGTAAAGTTATATCTCGTTGATATAGTTCCGGCAATGTTGGTTGCTAGATGATGCAACCAAATTGCCTTTAATGTGTGGAAGATACCTGCCACATGATGGAAATCGAACCGAGACATGTTCAATGGATTGGTTCGGGGTAATGGGAAGATCATTGGTGGCGTTCTAGGGAACCGCCACAGATTTCTCACGCCCATTTCACGGAGCCTATAGCTTGATAGGGTGTTATTTCATTGAGCGGCAGCGCGTTGGGAGCGCTTCTACCACTCGGTCGTTACTCGCCTTTAACGACAAGCCAGCCTAACTCTGGGTACCTTATAAGGCCATACTCATGGTTTTGCATTTTCTTGTTTTCTGACCCCAAAACTTTGAACCCATTTGTTCATCCGGAGTGTCCAGTATCTTCCAATGGTTTTCCCACAAGGCACTTCCAAAAATGTTAGCCCATAAAATCGGTCGCATAGTTTAGGGGCACCTTTAGCTTTAAGAGCTCTATTTGCTAGACCTGCATGTACTTCAAAGTCGCAGATAAGAATTGTGACAAAGCAAAGTTCTAAAGAGTAGTACCCCGAACAAAATATCACATAGGCTTTCGAGGACCAATGTTAAATGCAATCGATACTGGAAACGAACAATGATTAATACATTTAATTTGTTTTTATAGGAATACACTTTGCTCCACAACCGATCAATCAGCTCAGGAACCACTGGTAGTTGGCTTTTTATAGGTAATGTTCGAAAATTGACATTTATTCCATTCTGATGTGTGAAAAGTAAAACCGAAGTCGCCAAATTTTTGTCTGCATTTACATTGTTTTAATTGTCTTATAAAAGAATGTTATAATTAATTTGGCGTAAGTTTGCGAATGACTTTAACTAGTATTTCAAACTACATTCACAGTCTTAAACTGGAATAAGCAAAGCAAGTTTTCAAGACACCTTACTACAATCATTACGCAACTAACGTAAGTTCAATAGTAATACCAACACCGCACCTTCTCGGAGCGGTGCTGTGAATTGCGTACATGACTTAAATCCCCCAATACATTTAATTTAGTGGATTACTATTATAAAACAGGCCTTCGGATTATCATCTAACCTATACGAAGCTATAAATCTACCTCTACCCTCAGTATGGAATTGCATAAAGTTCCAGACCAAGGAATGGCTTTCTTTTACAAGAAGGGCCAAAGCAATTAACCAATTCTCTCACACCAGGCTCCAAGTAATTGGTCCAGCTTACAAGCGCCCTCTGCAGAGCCCTCCAGACAAAATCCTTGCTTGCGTGATAGACGAATTTTTACGCGCAGATCATCGTTCGCTCATAGCATAGGTGAAACACGTGTTTTTGAAAGTATGTAAAACGCGCATGTCAGTAAAAGTGTGTGAAGTGCAGATGTAAAAATACAGTGATGACCAACAATTCATCATAGAGCGCAAAAGAAGAGCCACCGACATTTTACTTAGCGCAACAAAGAAACCGACAACCATGGAGACACAAGCTATGGACTAGCAAAAAAAAAAGGATATGGAAGCCGTGGAATACATCAATACACTTCGACTCCCGGCGGAAATTCACTCCCTACAAGCACCCTTAAAAACAGAGATGGCATGGAAGAAAGACATGCTCAACACCCAGGGCTATCCCCCCTGTCATGATACATGAAGTGCCACCTACCGTGAACATTCTATTGTATCTGTCATGATACATGAAGTGCCACCTAGCGTGAATGATCTATGACATTCGGACGGAGTTCATGGCTAGCGCTCGTCAGGTTTATAGTTCTATTAAAAGTTACCTTAAAATATAAAGTATATAGATCAAAATATAAAACGAATTACAAAGACTTGTTATTTATTAAAACAACAGTCATCAAGCTCACCTGATCGATCTGATCGTTGTTCGTCTTTCAGTGAAAAATATCCGGAATGAAATTTGTCAAACCAATTCCGGCAATGTCTTTCTTTTAGGGCTTCTTCACCATATACCATACATCACGTAACTTTTTAACAGCTTGCGCTACGTCCTTTCCTTTACGAAAATAAAAGAGTAAAATATGATGAAAATGCTCTTTTTTGCACTCCATATTAAATACGACGCCAAACTAATACCTTTCGACAAAAATACGCGCAATTTGCTTCTAAAGCAAAGTAAGACTGACAGCTAACAAATGTCACACGGAAAAAGATATGTCATTGACAGAGGCCAAGAAAAGATATGGCCAAAGACATATTTGTGTGAAATCGGCAATTGCTTGGTTGAGAACCTGATTCCGTCCTGCGCCATTTTTATTCTAATAGACGCCAGAGGGGGCGGTGGTCGATAATAGAATAATGGAAAGACACCAAACGTGGCAGGGCTGACAGATACGCTCATTACAAATTTGGACACACGTGCGGCCGTATCAGTCGGGGAAAAATAAATAACAAGGAAAAGCAAACTTAAATTGTCGTTTCTTTATTATAGGTGGGGTTAATGTTAGGCTATTTTATGTTATGTTAATTAATTTATAAATAAATCACTTCATTATAGAGAAATATGTTTTCGTTTGTTTTTGGACTATTGATCTTTTTGCAATAGATGGCTGTAGCGGTAAGTGGTAGTTGAAATAAATAGATCATAGACGTCATACAATAAGCTTAGGTATTTGTAAACATAACGCCATCGAAATATTAGTCGATTTGTATCTGCATCATAAAGTTATTCTCGATTAAACATGTCAGCTTACGAGCCAAATTCTCGCCATTTGCGGGAGGTTTTAATTTTCTGCTTTAATATGAAGAAATCTGCGGCTGAGGCTCATCGAATGCTCTCAAATACTTATGGTGAGGCCGCTATTAGTGAAAAAACGTGCCGAGAGCGGTTTCAATGCTTCAAGAATGGCGATTTTAACGTCGAAGACCAGCATGGCGGTGGAAGAGAGAAGGTTTTCGAAGATGCAGAATTGGAGGCATTACTTGATCAAGACTCGTGTCAAACGAAAACAAAATTGACAGGATCATTGGGAGTGACGCAAAAAGCCATTTCAAAACGCCTGAAAGTCATGGGAAAGATACAGAAACAAGAAAATTGGGTACCGTACGAGTTGAAGCCGAGAGATGTTAAACGGCGTTTGTGTGTTTGCGAACAGCTGCTTGCAAGGCGGAGACCGAAGGGATTTCTGCATCGCATTGTGACTGGGGACGGAAAATGGGTTCATTACGATAATCTCAAGCACAGAAAATCATGGGGATATCCCGGCCATGCTTCCACGTCGACGGCCAAACCGAATATCCACGGTTCCAAGGTCATGCCCAGTATTTGGCGGGACCCGCTCGGCGTAGTGTATTATGAGTTGTTAAAACCGACTGAAACAATCACAGGCGATCGTTATCGAACGCAATTAATGCGTTTGAGCCGAGCAGTGAAAGACAAACGGCCGCAATACAACGAGAGACATAATAAAGTGATTTTACAGCATGACAATGCTCGACCTCATGTTACGAAAGTCGTCAAGACATACTTGGAAACTTCGAAACGGGAAGTCCTACCCCCCCCCCCCCCCCGCCGTATTCTGCAGACGTTGCTCCCTCGGACTATCACTTGTTGCGATCAATGGCACACGGCCTGGCTGACCAGCACTTCCGGTCTTATGAAGAAGTAAAAAATTGGATCGATTCGTGGATCGATTCAAAAGATGACCAGTTTTTTCAACGCGGGATTCGTATGCTGCCCGACAGATGGGAGAAAGTACTGGCCAGCGATGGACAATACTTTGAATCTTAAATGTATAACCAGTTTTATACAATAAAACTTGTAGTGCCGATGATATATATATATATATATATATATATATATATATATATATATAAAGATATATCTATATATATATATATATATATATACATATATATATACATATATATATATATATATATATATATATATATATATATATATATATATATATATATATATATATATATATATATATATATATATATATATATATATTGTTAAAAAGCTCTCGATTTTGGGTATCGTGTAATGAATAAGACGCGCCAGTAGGCCCTTATGTCAGTGGGTATTAGGAGTATTGTGCCAAACACGGACACTCGGTTCACTCCTATCCCCATCGGACTGTCACTAAAGTTCCGACACGTATCCTTCGCAAGCCAACAAACCGTATGCCAAAATACGAAGCGGACACCACAGAAAATAACGCACAGATTTAATGAATGTTAATTCTTTATTTGTTACATTTTATTCTCTAAATAAAGACCACTTTATTCTCCGCGATTGTCAAATATGTTAGTGTTTTAATACTTCACTTAGACTTTAATATTAAACTATTTTTTTTAATTTTAAACACGTGAAACACTTCCTTTACGACCCGACTTCTGAATGTATACGCATCTCCGCTGTGCAGCGGAGAGCGGGAGATCGCGCGAGCAGCGCGGTCGTTGGATGTAATTTGACTCAGCGATAATCAGCGCGTGCGGAGCTGATTCGCTAATAAGCGAAAATTTTGGGTGCATTTTCCTTGAGAGAGAAACTGTTCCCCTCCACTAGGGAAATGCTTTACTTACCACAAGAGAAACGTAAAGTCTCTCTTGGTGGAACGGAAAACCACATATATATATATATACATATATATATATATATATATATATATATATATATATATATATATATATATATATATATATATATATATATATATATATATATATATATATTATATAAAAACGTTTTTCGTGTGTCCGATTTTTTTGTTTTTTTTTTTTATCCGGCGCCAACGCCGTTTTGTTATAATTTTTCTACCAAGTAGAATTTGCACAAAGTAGTTTATGCAAATTAGCTACTTGTCCATTTATTTTCCGTTTACAGGTAGAGAGCGGGAAACTCGCGAAAGGGGATTAATGTGTATTAGGGGAGGGGGGGGGGGGGGGGGGGGGGCTGGATGCGAGGTAGGTCCGTGACAATAATAACTAATGTGCCGCGAGTAACACTGGACACGCGTGGCGATCGTGATTTGGTATTTCGGATTTCGTACTCAATAGCACACAGATTCCCGTGCGACTTGCCTTTGCAATGACGATCAACAAATCACAGGGTCAAAGTTTTGAGCGCGTCGGCTTATTCGTTAAAACGAAAGATACGATTTTCACACACGGCCAGTTATATGTCGCTTTGTGACGATGTACAAGTCAAAATGGTATTAAGATCGAGTGTAAATTGGAAACTAAAGAAATAAAGAATATAGTGTGCGAGGAGGCACTGTCATGAGTGCTTATAATATGAAAAAAAATTCAACAAAGTTGGCTACAAAAGTAGATTTTGTTTTTGACCCATTACGTTAAAATTAAAAAAATGGTTTTAAAACATTGATCGTTACATTGAAATTGAAAATTAATTAAAATTGTTGATAATTACATTATACCTGATACGGGGGTTGGCGAGCGTAGCGAGCAGGGAGCGAAGCACCCTAGTATATATTATATATATAATGTGATGAATTTTTCCTGTGGTGCAGTTGATAATAGAAGTGTTTCTCTATAATAACAAAGATTTTTATTAAAATATACAAAATTTACAATGTTATAACTTAAACTAATTGTTATTCTTACCTATAATAACAAAGAAACAACATTCAATGTTATTAATTGCACTAATTGAAATACAATTTCACAAACACGTTTTTTGTTCTTAGTCTTTTACTGACATGTGCCCTTTGTGGTTTACATGGAGGTTTTTTTGTGGGTTTATATTACTGAGTTTAATTGTACGAGGTTTACATCATGGTTTACATTGTGGGTTTACATTACTAAATTAATTATACTGAGGGTACTTTCCTTACATATACATATATTTCTTCGAAATTGGCGTTTTGCAATTATAAGAAGCCGTCGAATTGTGATATAACCCGTTGCATTTTTAATCGCGGCTTTATTTGAAGTGCCACGTGGATTGACACCGATGGGCCATTTTCTGTGGGTATATCTGAAATCAGTTATTGATGGCGACACATCATTCCATCTCCAGGAAAACGCCGATTTAACAAAGTGTCAATTTTTGTAAACCCACAACAAGAAATAAACATGTCAATTTATAGGAGTATGCCGCATAGAAATAACAGCAAATCAATTCATAGGAAGACTAAGCGTAAAATAAGCATGGAGGACGCCCCGTCCAGACAACAGCATATCAATTCATAGGAAGGCTCAACGTGAAATAGGCATGCCAATTCCTGGGAGGACCCTTCGTAGCTGCACACACGACATAGGTGCCAGTGACTACAAAAGGCGACGGAAATTGTAAAGGGTTTGAGTTCTGTTATGAAGCTTAAGGATCGCATAGATCCTTTCTTAATTGTTAATAAATTTGTACAACATGAAGATACGTGTGTCATTTCAGAGGAAAGTTGTCTTCAATCCTTTTTCCGTTTTTAGGTAGCCAAGATAATTGCCGCACAAGAGAGGTAAGTGGTGCTTGAAATCGATTCCTCTTGGTCAGGTACAAAAACGGCTTTCTTCTCACCGGTGGTAAGAACGTCTCGCGAGGGAAAAAGGGAATAGACATCACAGCGCATTGTACTGGTGACATGCGGTAGAATCGGCCATAGGGTTGAGAAGGAAGGCGTTCTTCTGGGTTTAAAAATGTTCAGGTATCCTCTAAGCACCTTGTATATCTTTGCCATTTTGCGGATCCGCTGAGGGCCAGCTGCCCGCTAAATAATCGTAATCGAGTCTATGGAACACGTGGAAGCTAACATTCGTCACCTTATTATGAAAATACAACTAGAAATGAATGGTATACAACTGTTGTTCAATTAAAGCCTCATCCGTGGCTAGTAAAGTTATCTTCCTGTATTTTACATACGTTTAAGCTTCTATAGCTCCAAAAGAAACGACTTTTACCAATGGGGATTGTCCGCCTTGGTAGAGTTCAATGCCTTGAAAACCTGTGGGGGTTCTTTAAGCCATTTCCAAAGCAGCGCCCATTCCCTTTAAATTACCCTGTCTCACATTCGCCTTAAGTCTTCCTACTTACCTGCATACGAGCAGAACAAAGATCTCTTCCAACCATTTCTCACCTGAAAGTTAAACCCCAGCAAAATCACCATCATGTCCTAAAACCAATTCGGTTTTCCCATCGTGTAACCGACATTAACATCCGAACATGTCAATACGCATGGCTGAGGAGCATTTTCCCCATAATCGGCATGCCATGCTTACCCTTGCCTTATCGGCAGACCCATCGGCTGATCATCCTATCGACAATACACAGCATAATCATCGCTGGCTACCCACAAGCGATCGAGTGTTATTTAAAGTAAACACACACTCGATCCATCGACCTATGACACAGAGGAATGTATTGCCTACAATCCCTTGGCTTTAGCCTTCATGCACAAACATTTAATTTTACAGCTGCATGACCGACTACATGATCCGTTGTCTTATCGAGGAACGATCACAGCATCGGTCATGTCTAATGATTCGTTGTCTAAACAACGAACAGCCACGATTCTCACGCTGGCTATTCTAAATGAACTGCTTCTGTATACTCTACGTGAACAGAAGAAATTATTTTTGGCCTGCATGTCAGCATTCCTTTGCATTCTCCAATGCCTTAAATAAACATTCACCCGAGTCTTGTAGCCTTTGCCGTCGCGGCAAAGTTCTGTTGACTTAACGTCAATCAAAAATCTATCCTCTATCGTACGATGGCAATACACCGATCGTCATATTTGACCCGTTGCATGTTTGTTTTTCCTTTCCTTCGCCCAACGCATTTCTTTCCAAGAAAAGACATTCAACGTTTCTGGGCGACGTCCAGGAGAACCTGCCAATGGGATGCAAACTGTTTTTCATTGGTCGTTGGGGCGAAAGAAAAATCGCTTTCCCCGCCGATGGCATGGGTGAAAACTGATCTCAAGCACTGAGGCTTGGTCAACGTCGTCCAAACCCGGGGTCAGATTTCGTCACCGGCCGGTGGCACACGCGTTAGAGAATTTTTGCCGAGTCAGTGTCACCAGTGGATACATTACCATCAAGTTATTTCAAGTGTTGATCGAGCAGAGACCCAGAGTGGATACGTTTCCCCACAAGTCGCTGCAGGTTTTAATTCGGCAGTATCGCGGAGTGTTGTGTTTGCACTTGTCTAGTGAATTTTCGAACGATTCCCTCACACATCTAGTTTAGTTTGAATAGCGATTAATTTCACGGTAGCTCCCTCTTCATTTACATTTATTCGAACCGTTAGGGCCTCGCCCCAGTAACACCCTTTAAAATTAAAAAAAATTGAGGAAAGGAAAACAGTGACAAAGGATAAGCTACAATAGCACTAAGATTAAACAATACCCATTGTGAAAGATACGGAGAACCCTTCAGGTAACCTGTTGTATATTATTTTTACAACAATTGTATATAATTATTTATGAAGGGTATACTAAACTTACCCCTAATCAATTGATGTCCGCTGTTAAGCTGCACTGCCCGTGGTTTTGAAACTGATGTCATCTAATTAGATCCGGACAGAAGGAGCTCCGCACATGCATACACAGTAGCACCAAAATCACAGCCGTTCCAGCGATTCTATCAATTTACAGTTTGATAACAATCGAATTCAACACGATTAATTTAAATAAATAAGTTCCTTTATTTTACTTTTTATCTTCTTTGTAACAATCGAATTCAACACGATTAATTTAAATAAATAAGTTCCTTTATTTTACTTTTTATCTTCTTTGTCTACATACACAATTTATTTTAAATAATTGACCGCACGCCTTTTTCAGTTGCAGTTCATGCCAACGCACCGCACGACCGCACTCGCCAACCACTGAATTAAGAAGAGGCACTATCTCGTGGCTTCACGACACATATCCTCTTTTGTTCCGCTTCCACGAGTTATTTCTAGGAAGCGGCAAAATTGGCTATTGGCAAATAGGGGGCGACTATGGCTAATACAAAGAACATGACTATTGCAATGTGAATGGGGATTTAAATTGGTTTTACGTTTATTTAAATTAGATTCTATTGTAACGGGAATAGGCAACTCGTACTTTGTAGGGAAGGGAAGGATATGGGAAGGATGAAGGATATGCGCGTAAAGACACGAGATGTTAATAATTCAAGGGGGAGTGATAATTAATTGACATTAATTATATAACAAACCGAAGAACAAAAACAATAGAAGTTCACTTGTGTAATCAAAAATTAAGCCTACCGAAAATAAGAAGGTGCTTTTATGTGAAAATTAAATCGAGTGTTTTATGTGTGGAGTTTGATCTTTACGTGAAGTTTCAGCATACCAGTAGTGGTGTTCCTGTTGAATCAGCGTCGTCCGGGTCGACGCACGTAGCAAGCACCATTACAAACCCAGTGTAGACTCTAAATGAAAAAAAAAAAAAACGCCAATGTCACTGTTCGCGAACGGTGCTTGCTTTGTCGAAGGGAGGAAACTGTCAATCCTAGGGGCTCGAATTAATTCAACTCTTAATTGGAACGACCACATATGGAACTCGCGAAAAGTGAGCCCAAATGTATAGTGTTTCTTCAGAGATGCAAGCAATACTTCACTCTTTTTAAACTGGTCACAGTTTACAAGACGTATATTTGCCGTAAAATGGCTGTAAAACTCATTCGAGATCCAGGCGTAAATCATTAAACTCCATTCCTAGAATAGAGACATAACATGTCATGCCTGCCTCTTGCTTACGGGTATTATCACGGTCGTAACTCAACTGAATTGGTGAATGCATTCCACCTCTCCAAAAGTTTTCTCTTAAAACCCGTCAATCAGAGAGCACGCATCGGTTCAGATTGAAAGTACAACTCAGATTTACCAAGTCGAACAACACGAATGTCGAATGTTCTACCGGATCATTTGTCTTCGTCATTGTAATATCCAAGCATATCAGACCAATGTACATCGCTACCTACTTGCATTATATTCCACATCTCTTTTCACCACTGTGTGTTCTGACATTTAAGGGTACTTATCTCCTCAATCGAGTCGAAACTATCTCCGAGACGTCCATTTCTGAGGTTGGGGAATATCCAGAAACCACATAAAACTAGACCAGTCGAATACAGTGATTGTGGTATAATATTGGCCAAATTTTAATCGAATGACTCCCAATGACAGCCAATGCATTTTTTCTAAATTCGATGTTTTCGGAACTAACCGATATTCGATTCTTTTTAGGCACAGAACATATCATATTTCACAATGGTGTTTACTGATCCAATTGAAGTAACGAGCAACGTCTCTTATCGCCAATCGACAACATTTGATACCTTAAAGTGCATCAGTTGATATTTGCGGTCCTCTCTGGTGTGGTTCATCTTCCATGGGGTCACGAGTCTCTTAAAACATTTTAAGCCAGTCATATCCTTAATACGTTTTACACCAAACATATCATTAGGTCACATTTGCAATATTTGAAATGTTTTTGGAGCGGAAATTGCATTGCGCATACAAAATTTAAAGCAATTCTTTTCTCAATAAATGTGTTATATAATTAATTTCATAATTAATTTACTCTCGGCGAGCTGTGTAGAATTTTACCAAGGAAAGGAGGTTCGGAAGAAAAACAATTTCAATAAACCCAGAGAGCCGCGTTGGGATCCAGGATAAGAATCAAGAAAAAAAGGGTACGTTTTGTGTATACCGACCCTTGATTTAATTCTTAAAAATCTTTAACAAATGTACACATTACAAAAATGGATATAATTGGTAGTAAGAGTAGCAAGTAAAGTTGGCCAATTTCACAACTACTTTAGAAATAAGGAGAATGACATAAAGTTGGTTACGACTCTATGTCGTGGCGCTACTAAGTTATGCAAAACAGGATATCCGATAAACCCTTGGAATATATATTGACGGTTCCAGATCATATCTGAACACAGTAGTATTGTGGGGGTGAGATTATGGATGCGACGTAGGGCAATTATTCACTGTAATCCCCCAACGATGATCCGCAGAAAGAAATGTTCACCAGTTAGGAATAATAATAATAAAGGCACTTGGTTTAATCTAGTTGTTCTTTATTTTTATTTGTTGGTATAATGGTTTCTTTTATTTTTCATTAAAATAAACGATCACTAGATTTGAATTGAAAAACATGTATTTGTATTTACACTGGCAGGTTTTCTTAATTTAGTTGTTGTTTTTTTATTTGAATATAATCCATTTCTTTTAATATAATCCAAGTGTACAATACGAAATCTTATTGATGATTTGTCTTCGTTGATATCGCCCTAATAATTTACACGAACTTCTATCGACAATTTGTCTAGGTTGCTATCGCACTAATAATTTACACGAACTTCTATCGATAATTTGTCTATATCACTAGATTTCAATTGGGAACTTGTGGTACGGCGTCCGACTGCGGTGGTGTATGAATAGCGACTTATAGCGGCAGCGCGTCTATTCACGGTAACGATTGAGATGTGACTAACTCAAATCAGGGGTGAAATTCGTATTTCATTCCACACACAGGACAACCAAAAGAGACCACGCCTCTGCTCTCTCAACCTCACGCCCGTCGAAGTGTGGGTAACTTCTGTTAATTGGGTAATTGACGGATATGGATAATGAGAGAACAGAAACATGATGTGCTGTGATCTCGGGGTAGCTTTGGTTGTGTGTTGGTATCAATTGCAGCTACTGACATGACCTACTGACCCGGTGGTACGGCTATGGTGTAGTCAGAGAACATTGAACCGTGGAAAGACAGAACTGCGAAGTAGAGGAGAACCTAGCTGATGTTATTCACCTGCAAAAAGAGATCATTGTTCCCAACCGAATGGGTGATCTGGGAAAAGTCAATAGGTCGCCGCGTCGGTTAGGGATATAATACCATGGGAAAAACTCTATGGAATGTTGGTAAATACCCAAGCCAATGGATGATGATGCAACCGCGTCGCTTGGCTTGACTTGGTTGTTCCTAACCAATACGAATGGAATTTCCGGTGGAAATCCCATGGTTAGAGCAATAGTGTTGCCGTATGGCGAAGATAGTAACTAAACTCAATTATGCATTATCTGCATAGAATAATGAGTTTAGCTATGCGTCCTTGGGGAAATTATGTATTTCAGGTGAATAACATATAAAGGAAATGGGTATGTATGACGCGCTGAAAGCGGTCGAACTAAGGTGGAAATTGTGGTTGAGATTGTGGGTTGATTTTCATATAGAATTGAGAAACCCCACATTACTCCCCCGCCAGTGACGTAGACACGAAATAATGGTAGGGCGGAAGGAGTAGTTTGATGGGTGTCGGAAGGAAGTTAGGTTGGTGATGGATTGGGAGGATTTTTTGGTTGCCTAAGGAGACGTGCTCGGCTTCGGTTGAGTGGATGTTGAGGTGGTTGGCGAGTCGATGTATCTCTGGAATGTCTGCGCGGCATTCCTGAGACCGAAAGTCATTACTTTGAACTCTAAGAGTCCGAAAGGAGTAATGACTGCCGTTTTTGGAATGTCTTCAGGTGCCACCGGAATTTGATGGTAAGCCCTGGTGAGATCCAAGGTGGTGAAGACTTTGCACCCCCGTAATTTATATGAAAAATCATATAGGTGTGCAATAGAGTATCTGTCGGGGACTGTTGCTGCGTTCAGATGTCTGTAGTCCCCACATGGGCGCCACTCCCCGGAACGTTTCTTCACTAAATGGAGTGGGCTTGCCCAAGGACTGTCTGATGGTTGACAGATACCTTGTGTGATCATATCGTCGAACTCGGCGCGTGCCGCGCGTAGTTTTTCTGGAGCCAGGCGACGTGCGCGCTGGCTTACCGGGGTACCCCGTGTCTCGATGTGATGAAACACATTTGCCCTGGGTTGTCGCTGGTTTGACTTGGTTGTTGCTAACCAATACTAATGGAATTTCCGGTGGAAATCCCATGGTTAGAGCAATAGTGTTGCCGTATGGCGAAGATAGTAGCTAAACTCAATTATGCATTATGTGCATAGGATAATGAGTTTAGCTATGCGTCCTTGGGGAAATTATGTATTTCAGGTGAATAACATATAAGAGAAATGGGTATGTATGATGCGCTGAAAGTGGTCGAAATAAAGTGGAAATTGTGGTTGAGATTGTGGGTTGATTCTCACATAGAATTGAGAAACCCCACAGTATCACTTGGAAGTAAAACACTGCCAGCGAGAAAAACATCTAAGAAGTCTAAGTCTTAATTATTTATACGTTTTTTATTGAATGTAATACAGTTTATATACACATCAAAATAATTTCTGTGCACGTAGTTCAATTAAATTTGTTCCGTTTTGTTTCCAATTCCCACTGAATATGTACATGTAGATAGCTCTGATTTCAATCAGTAGGACCACACATTCTTCAGTTATCCTTATTTAAATGAATGTCAACCATTCACAATTATTGCAGGTTGTGATTCACGCATGCTCAGTCTTAATTGGACTAATATTCTGCAAGTTAGTATTCTCCACTTACAATTTATTCTCAAGTTCTAGTTTAGTGGAGAAATACCCTTATTACAATAAAATATAGGCAAACACAGAATACCCATCAATGTTTTAAAGCCTCCAAGGGTTTCCATTTCTTGTTTGTAGAGTGACGTTGGCATTTCAGATAAACTAATTACTAATTAAAAACGAATAAACAAATAACCCACAGGTGAAACGAGACGAGCTTTTATTCAGTTTGTGGTTTTCATCCTTCACTGTAAATTAAATGAAAATTACTAATGGATTTCTGTTCTACAGGTAATGAAGCGAATATCCTAAAACGCTATAGAATTCAACTGAATCAAATTTAGCAAATCAAAAGTAGAATTTGAAATTGCCGAACTTATAAAGCGCCTAGTTACGCAGGACTCTTTGAGAAAGATTTTCCAGATACGAATGTCTGTTGAGTGGAAACAATGACGCTCCCAATAATTTCATCCAGAAACTCATTTTGTCTTCAGTTGGTGGAAATACGACGGTACCTAATGGATGAGAGAGTTTTGTCGTCATGGCTTTCATCGTCGTCATTGTCGTGAGGAAAATCCGTACCAGAGGACTCCCACAGCTCCTTACTAAGTCAACCTGTTGCGAGACCAAAAATCCTCAATCCTACACAAATCGTCTGAAAATAGCTTCAGCGAGGTGAACAAAAACTATAACAAGAAAAAAGTCACCAATTTAAAAGTGAACTGGCTGAGAACACGAAGACACGAAGGACACACCACTTGCTGCTGGCTATGGACCAGAAATGTTCATCATTCTACCGACTTGGGAGCACTTGCCCATCGTTTCCTTTTCGGTTTGGTATAAAGGAACGGAAAAATTAGCTGTTGCTAGCAACATCAGCAATAGATGCACACTGTAAAAACCTGTGCCTGGTGATGAATGAATTCCCTTCTTGCTCGTCCGCCGGGGAAATTAAGGACATATTTCGCAGGCAGATCGAGCAATAACACCAACAACACCGTCACCATCACCATCACTATCGCAACTACCGAAAACAGTAATACTTGTAGGACCACCGGTGTCTTAATTCCAAACATTTACCATCTTAACCCCAACACACGCCAAAACCAAGGAATTTAGGTACTTTCTTTCCTTCACGTCGCCAGCACGCTAAGGTAGCTTGCGCCGCCAAGCGTTGTGCTACGGATGAAGACACCTCCTTGGCAGAAGTGCTATTCGTGTTTTTTCTTTATAGATTTATACTCCTATTTTATGTTTTCGTCTTCTTCTTTATCTTTGTGTTGAACAAAAGAAAAACGAGCTCCAACGACTTAGGATTTGTGTAGTCCTAGTCGACAGAGGATGCAATAAAGAATTTTGTACACAAAATGGATACCTAAAAGGTCAGAAACTGTTACGAACAGAAGGGTCAGGCATGATTTATGTATGACTGTATCCCCTGAAACGTAGGAATGAGTTGACGCAAGTAGGATATCAGCCACTGCTCCCACCACGCTACCGATGTATACGAGAAGACCAGTCCACCAGCCGGCCAAAAGCCAAATTGTTTTGGATAGCTACGGTGATTTGCCAAATAGAGGCTAAATGCTATTTATTCAGGCGCCATTATATATTGGTTTTATAAGGAAATCACGTTGCCAGCACTCCGCAGGATGTCAAAGCTGTTAACAACGTCTTTTCCTGTTGAGACACCGTTCATTACTGGCGACGACAAATAGCCACGTTATGCATTCGTCCTGAGCCTTTTCTAGAGCGCTTTTGGTGGCGTCTACTAATGCAGCTCTGTAATTAAAAGTATTAGCCAAATGAAGTTTTCCAATTTACCAGGAGCGAACCGCAATTTTATAAAAGTTAAATTACCCCAAGTCACGTAAGGTCCAGTCACAACAGTTGGCGTTATCTGGAATAGTTCAAGTGTGCTCAACTTGAAGCTCACAGTGGTACTGTGTGACCAGACACACCATGGGCTGGGTTCTAACCATAGGTTTCACTCGAGCTGGCTAAAAATGTAACTCGCTGTTTCGGACAGATACATAAAACGAATCAGCTTGCTGTGTGACGGATGAAGTGGCTATACACAAAAGTCTTAAGAATTCGATGTTCAACGCTACTGAAACGGTGGGGATGAAAAATATCTGCTTATCCTCTATAGTCTGGGCACGAAAAATATTCTCTCCTTCACATAAGTCCGATCAGTCATTCCAATCACGTAGGTAACTCGCAACGAATTTCAAGGATTATAGAGCTGATGTTTCCCTTTGATGTTTACAAATTTTTATCGGATCGCAAACAAATTTTACTCACTTCCTCTTGGAATATTAACTATCGGATACTGTTGATTGAGGCCGAATACACATTACTTGCAATTTATGAATTACGTGGAGCGCAAGCCAATCCCTGGCCGACTGGTAGGTAGGCAGTAGCGGATCCTATTGGAAGGAATGAACGTTGAGGTTGGCAACTTAGAATACTGTGATAATTGTTGACAGGAGATGAATAAAGAATGTACACTTCAGGGATTCAAATAAATTAAAATTACAAAAATTATGCATCTTGACTTGCATACAATGTTCTTTAAAAAAATTAGGGCAAAAGAAAAGCAGTAGCTGTAAACCGTAGTGAGACAGTAACACATTTCTTCCACCACCGAACAGACTGGAATATAGTTATCATGTAAACATTTTTTTAATCGACGCAACTAGTGTATAAAAAACAGTCATCTCACATATTTATCTCTGACGGATCATTTTAAAACATCATCTGAAGTTAGCAATTAAGGGTGGTGTTGCGAGTCCGGCGCCCTGGATGAGGGAAGAGCGGGGACCTTTCTTTTATTCCTTTACTTCCTTTTCTCAAATAAAAAACTCTAGAACTCAACTTCAATTAGAACTTATAATTCCAAAGCTCATTAATTCAAACTCAAAGTCAACTAACTGATCTCACTCAACTCTCTTCCTCAACTGATTTTACTACTGAATTTTTTCTCTACTTATAGAACATTGTGTTCTAATTTACTGTAAATTATAATATGAACAAAACAAATTTTCTCAAAGTATTTCTTTAGTTTCTGTGACTTTTAAATTGAATAAAATTTGAACGAAAATCAAAGTGCTCTGTTTTGAAATAAAAAGGGGCAAGTTATGAAAAGGGGCAAGTTATGAAAAGGGGCATGTTATTAAATGTGCTGTAACTGGCAATATTGTGAATGTTTATGAATGGTATGTATTAAGTGAGAATGTAATATATGTTAAGGGAAGTTTTTAAGGATGTGTAAGGAGATTCAGTGTTAAATTTAATAAAGGGTAGTATTCTGGAATACAACAGTGGTACATTCAATTTTCAGCGTACACTCCTTTAAATTCTAAATTAGTTCGTATTCCTTTTGAATAGTGACTTACAACAAACAGTTCTTGCAGTGTCTATAAAATATGATATGTACGGTTACTCCTAACTCTTATGATGAGAATTAACCTTACAGGATTTAAGGACTCTTTTTAATAGGGGCGTGTTACGTCAAAGAATCCTTCGACGACACAAAAAACCTATCTATCGAAATGTGTAACTTAATTACACATTTCCTAGAAACATAAAAATATAAAAATTGTAATGTAATGTCTATTGCAACATATGATAGAAATAAAACCTATTAAGAAGTAATTAAAAAGTAATTAACAAGACTTCGTGGAATCACGAAATAGGCAATTAAGCAAATTGCAATACAACATATATTATGTAGAAAGACAAGCCTAGGAAAAGATCTTGATGTAAAAATAAATTCAGTTTTAGAAGTGTCTCTCTGAAGAGCAGACGATTTTTTGACTCCAATATAAATTAAAATAAAAATATAAATTTTTATAAAATAAAATATTTTTACTATTTCACTTAAGTGTAATTTAGAAAAAACGTAACTGGCGCAGTCGGTCAACTTCTCATCCGAAGATGATAAATCGAAAAAATTATCTACGCGACACACAGTGAACTATTTCATTAAATAAATCGAAAAAATAATCTACGCGACATACAGTGAACTATTTTATTAAATAAATTAGTGACAAATAAAAAAAAAATTAAAAAGACAACCATTAACCTACAATTTGTGAGTGAAAATTAAATTTTTTTTATTTAAACAAGAACGAAATAAAACACAATTATTCATCATCATCAATTCATCAATGCATCGTCATCATCAGCTGGAAGAATAAAAAACAGACAAAACTCTTATTAAGCGACTATTCACATCAAGGAAAGTCTAACATTCAGTATTTAGTGTTAGGCAACACACACAATGAAAAATATAAAACCAGCGGACAAATTTAAAATGTTTTATAATCATAAACGCCCAACATATGTAAAATCGAATCTATAAACGTAACAAAGTAAACGGTGATTATTAATGCGGATAAAAATAAAATAGAAGTAACTACGATCAAACAAATATTTTTTATAGACAGTGTTCAGCCGACAATTTTAAAAACACATATATGTTAATAACCAAAAAATTATAAATTCTAAATACATGCCTAATCATAAAAAGGACAACGAAATTATGATGTGTCAATAAAAAAAAAATATATATATAAAATCAATTGCATTAAAAAATATATATATTGCGGTTAAAAAATTGCATACGCTTATTAAAGAAAAATACGGTCAATTCACGTGGTAAAAAAAAAGAAGACAATTAAAGGGTTACAAACACCCCAACAACAACAACAACAACAAGAATGAATTCGTAAACAACAAGGGTAAGAAGAACCGCACCTCATCTCTAATTGCAAGCCGTACAACACCAAGAACACCACTACAAAGGAGGAAGTAAAAGTAAGCAACATATATTTTAAGAATTAGATTTATATTCATAAATTCATACATTGTACATTTATATTTATAAATTCATACACTGTTTAGAAAATAAGTTAGTTTCATGTCTTTTAGTTTTAATTAGTGGTATTGAGAAAGAATACTTTTTAAATTTTAAAAATATAGAAAATCTATTTACAAATCAAAAATGTCAGACGAAATATCGGTAGTCGAACTAATTAGGGAAGCCGCGAAAATCAAAGAATTTCACGGGGATGGAAGATATGACTTGTCCTCCTTTATAAGGGACGTAGAGCTTATCCTGCCACTCTTTAATGAAAACCAAGCGTTGAAAAATTTCCTTTATCAACGACATGTCCGCAATAAAATTCAAGAAGCCGCTCTCCATTGCATTAGGACCCAATCCCACGTGGGAAGGGATAAAAACAGAATTAATTAAGAACTTCGGAATTAGGGAAACATATCACAAATTGCCCCATGAAGCAGTGACATGTAACAATTCATCCGTAAGCTCATACTATAAGGATCTTCGGAGAATATTAGACAAATTAAACGGTAAATACGAATTCGATGAGAAAAAACCTAGCGAATTTTCCCCAACGTCAAATGAATCCCTTATACTAAAAATATTTTTAAATGTTGGTGCAGCTGAATAAATTCGATCGCCTCGTTGAACTGTTAAATAAATTATCAAACCTGCCGTGGTCCGTCCGGAAGGTTTGTCCGCAGCGCCAGTTGTAGTGGCTTCCGCCACAGAAATTAAAGTATAATAAAATGGTTACCTGGATTCGGGCTGACTATTTCCGCAACGTTCTTAGCTTAGTGAGTCGGAAGTCTCTTTATGAATCCCCTCCTTGTGTAGAATCCATTAGAAGAGCTTCCCGCACTTGCGTAAGTGATTGATTAAACTCGATTATCAAATGGATATCTTCCGACACCAAGCGTGACTCCCAGCGTTATTTAGATGTACTCTGCTGGACCAAAACTTAGCAGCACTTCCAGGAAAACATTTTTTATTTTTTAATCTTTCGTTTATAAAAAAAAAACCAAACAACGCAACCTTTCAACTTTAGCTTAACTTTTTTTAATTTTCAATTTAACAAAAAGACAAACATAGCCACTTTTCGACTTTAACTTGATTCTTTTATTCTTTTACAATGGGGATGACTTCCTTTTTCTGCTTCTTTCTCTTCTTCACTGTTAATCAACTGACAACTCGAAAATCTTCCAACTGTATTCAAAAAGAACCGTCGACAACGGAATCAAAAAAAACCGAATTTAAGATTCCTCCTGCTCTCTCTCTCGCTCTCCCTCAACATCCGCTCCGAAAATCTAACTCGAACCCGCCCACGATCCACACTCGAATCGGGGCGTGTTCGAACACTCACATGTGGATCGTGCAATTCTTCCACCACCTTACCATCAAACTATATTAAAACAAAATTATATTAAAAACAATTAAATGATGGGGGTGGTGAAAGCCGCACGTAACAGAATTAACCCCAATTTATCAAGTAGAATTTACAGTAGGAACATAGAAACACTTAGAGAAGCATATTATACTTTAGAAGAAACAGGAATGCTTAGACATTATAACAAACCAATTAATTACGAAAATATAACAAATAGACCTAACAACCAAAATTTTAATAGAAATTAATACCCCAGACATAATGGCTAAAGAGAAAACCTACAAAGAGACAATAACGACCCAACACATTATTACGAGGGTTGCCTTTTATATTTCGGGATTAGAGAACAAAAACAAATATTAATCATCGAAAATTACTTTATTGTTTTTCAAAATATTCCCCATGAAGATCTATACACTTTTGCATGCGTTTGAACCAATTGTCGAAGCACTTTTGCCACTCTGATTGAGGTATCTCCAACATATGCATTCTGAATGCAGCAACCGCTTCTTCAGGTGTCGAAAAACGTTGACCTCTCAGTTTGTGTTTTACGTACGGGAATAAAAAGAAGTCATTCGGTGCCAAGTCAGGACTATACGGCGGATGAACCATCAAATCGATGTTTTGGGTGCTCAAAAATGCAGTTGCGCAGCCGATGTGTGAGAGCTCGCATTGTCGTGGTGAAGAGTGATCCGTCTTCGGTGGTTGGTTTTCCTGATTTCTTGGAAGACAACTGGCAAACAAATGGTTGTGTACCACTCAGAATTGACTGTTCTGCGTTGTTCTAGTGGTACGGTTGCGACATGTCCGAAAAAAACAGGCGACCATTTGCTTGGAAGTGCTTCGTGCGCGAACAGCTTTTGTTGGATTTGGCTCATCTTGAAACACCCAGACAGTCGACTGCTGTTTACTTTCGGGCTCATACGCGTAAATCCACGATTCATCACCTGTCACGATGTCATAGATGTGTTTCGAAGCACCGCGACCGTATTTTTTGAACATTTCTTTCGACCAATTGACACGATCCTTTTTTTGGGCGATTGACAAATTGTGTGGGATCCAACGCGAACAAATTTTTTTGACAGTCAAATGTTTATGCAATATTGAATGTATGCTGGTCCCACTAACGCCTAGGGTTGTCTCAATCTCACGATAGGTCACATGACGATCTTCCAATATCAGTTCGCGCACAGCATCAATGGTTTTCGGAACAACAACTGATTTTGGACGACCTTCACGAAATTCATCTTGGAGTGAACTACGACCACGATTGAATTCACCATACCATCGATAAACACTGGTCCTTGATGGAGCTTCATCGCCAAAAATTGAATTAAGTTCATCCATGCACTGTTGCTGAGTTAATCCACGCCGAAAGTTGTAAAAAATAATCGCACGAAAATGTTGACGATTTAATTCCATTTTTGGGCCGAGATGAATCTTTTAAGTTACTGTAAACAACACAAATAGCGCTCGTATGTCAAAACGTTCTGAGTGCGTATAACCTCAAAAATGTCCAACTTTACGACAGAGCTGTCAATTGCCGGATTGCAACACTAGGGTTGCCAAATCCCGAAACATAAGAGGCAACTCTCGTACAATAGAAATAATACATACCAATACAACAACACATACGAAAACAATTCTAGGCAAACTAGACAAAATAATCACAATACTGTAGTATTCCAGAATACTACTGTAGTGTGACAACACATACATGAAATGACCACAAACAATAAACTCAAATGAATCAATTGCCCTTGTCACAATTTGCACTTCTCAAGTAACCAGCATTCGTTGTTTACAACCAAGTTCAAGGTCAACTCATTTCATTGAGTAAAACAAACGAATTGCTTCAGTTACGATTTGAAGGCATCAGATGACAATCGTATGCGAATTTGTCATTGGCAAAGTGGTTCAAGAATTAATTGGGTCAACTTATGTTATTGTTCTTTCGCTATGCGGTGATATGATATTAAGTAGCATAATAAGCAAAATTGTATGAGTGATGTTCTACTTAATTATTTTATAGCTTGTAAGCAGAAATTGTATGAGTAAATGAGGAAATGTGTAAAGAATTGAATGATTGATTGGGAGTATAAATACCCCAACATTTTTGAAATAAAGTTAATCAAAAACCAATCGGCTTTGATTCAATAACTGCGGCGCTCTACGCCATAAACTTTAAGCGGGCTGCGCTACATGCTGCAACAATAGGGAAGTAGGTTTTAGACGGATCCTTTCTATGCGATTCTCCCATGTCCCCCTGTAACTTCAATAACATTACACTACCCTATTAGCTTTTACACTGAATCTCCTTACATATCTAACATCTCATTTAATACATACCATAAATAAACCTACACAATATTATATCAAGCCAGTTACAGTTACAGTACATTTCATAACATGCCCCTTTTAAATAACTTGCCCCTTTTTATTTCAAAACAGAGCACTTTGATTTTCGTTAAAATTTTATTCAATTTAAAAGTCACAGAAACTAAAGGAATACTTTGAGAAAACTTGTTTTGTTCATATTATAATTTACAGTAAATTAGAACACAATGTTCCATAAGTAGAGAGAAATTTTAATAGTAAAATTAGTTTGAGAAATAGAGTTGAGGAAGAGAGTTTAGATTAGTATTGAATTATATTGAATTGAGTTTCTAGTTTAAGTTTTGAGTTTTTGTGAGTTAGAGTTTGAAAGTTAAAATAAAAAATTTAATAATAAGAAACGGAATAGTTTTTGTCGTTCATACTTTCTCGGAGCGAATTGATGAAAGAATATTAAATAAAGAAAAAAATAAAACCTCCACGCTCTTCCCTCGATATAAAGAGGAAGCACGGCGCTGGAGATGCAACAATACATACGGAAACAATTCCAACCAAATGAGACAACATAATAACAATAACTACAATACCAACAACACATACCATCACAATACAAACCGGAACCAAAGTTTTCCGAATAACTCTAATCAAACAAGACGAAATCAGACAAACTATACAGGCAGAAATTACACCCAGGCAATAAACAATTCGGTTGAACCAATGCAAGTGGACCATATCTACAACAAAACTTGAACCATGAACATTTTCAAGTGACCAGCTTTACAGGAACTTTACCAGTAATCGAATTGATAATAGGTAATGACAAATTAAAATGCCTAATAGACATAGGGTCAACAACCACTTTTCTAAACTCAGACAAACTGCCATATTACAAAAGAATAAAATTAGAAAGCACAATCCCTTGTAACACTCTTAACGGACAAATCTCAATAAACACTGAGATAATAACACCATTGCCAAACGAGTTCAATGAGAAGAGCTATATGAGTTGGAAATTAACTCCTTTTTATAATAAACCATTCGATGGACTTATAGGTCAAAACCTACTCAAACCTCTGCAAGCAATAATTAACTTAGAAGAGGAATACATAGAAATAAATAACACAAAAACGAAATTCATTAACTCTTGCCCAGTCAAATACGAGGAAATACATACATTAGAAGAACCTAAACTAAAACTAGAAAAATTAGTACGCATGAATAGGGAAGAAAAAAGGGAACTACGAAAATTAATTAACAAAAATAGAGATCTCTTTTACCAAGAAGGACAAAAACTTTCACATACTCACGAGATCCAACATGAAATTATAACCTCCGTACAAAAACCTATATACTCAAAAATATACAGATATCCCCAAATACATGAAACAGAAATAAATAGACAAATAAAAGAAATGTTGTCACAAGGTATTATCAAAGAAAGTCATTCACCATACAACTCACCATTATGGATTGTTCCGAAGAAAATCGATAATTCTGGTGAAAAGAAATGGAGAATAGTGATCGATTATAGAAAACTTAACGAAGTTTCTATATCAGACAAATATCCAATCCCTAACATAGAAACTATGTTGGAAAAATTAGGGCGATCACAATACTTCACTACCTTGGATCTTGCCAAAGGATTTCATCAAGTATTAGTCAAAGAAGATGACAGAGAGAAAACCGATTTTCAACGCCTCTTGGACATTATGAGTTTATACGAATGCCGTTTGGACTCAAAAATGCCCCTGCAACTTTCCAAAGACCAATAAATGCAGTTTTAAGAGATCACATTAATCAAATTTGCGTAGTTTATCTGGACGATATTCTTATTTTTAGTACGACCTTAGAAGAACACACTGTAAATATAGAAAAAGTGTTCAATAAACTTAGAGAACATAATCTGAAGATTCAAGTTGATAAGTGTAATTTCTTTAGTCGAACTGCAGAATATTTAGGTCACACTCTGACAACAAGGTATTAAACCTAATATAAATAAAATTGAAAATATACAGAAGCTTAAATTACCGGAAACCCAAAAACAAATAAAATCATTCCTGGGAATGACCGGATACTATCGCAAGTTTATTAAAGACTATGCAAAGGTTGCCCACAGTATGATACAGTATTTGAAGACAAATTCCAAAATTGATAAAAAAGACCCTCAATATACAGATTCATTTCAGAAGCTTAAAAGATTACTCATGGAAGCACCAATTTGAAAATATCCAGATTTTAACAAAAGATTTAAGTTAATAACGGACGATAGCGATTTTGCTTTAGGCGCAGTCCTTACACAGGACAACCACCCACTAAGCTTTGCAAGTAGAACTCTAAACGACCATGAAAAAAAAATACTCCACAACCGAAAAAGAACTTCTTGGTATCGTTTGGGCCGTTAACTACTTTCGCCCATATATTTATGGTAGAACTTTCGATCTACTCACGGATCATCAACCTCTTAAATGGCTCCAAAGTAAACATAAAGGGAAAGATATAAACCCTAGATTACAAAGATGGTTGCTTAAACTTGGAGAATACGACATAAATATAAATTACATTAAGGGCACAGAAAACAAAGTTGGAGAGTTTCTATCCAGAATAAATGCAAATACAGGAGAAATAAATGCCATAGATTTAGAAGAACACAATGATAACATGAGCACAGCTGCAACAATACACTCACAAGAAGAAGAACAAAATGATCACTTTCCAATCTTAGAAACAGTTGTTAATACATTCCACACACAAATTATTTTGACACATACTAAAACAAAAGAAATCGAAATTATAGAAGACAAACGAAAAATTTACATAAGTACAAATGACATTGAAAACAACTTCATGACTGATATATTTCGCAGATTTGTAAAATCAGGGAAAATAGGAATTTTTTCAGAATTTTCTGACCATATATATAACAAAGTACAACAAAAATTAATCAAACTATTCAATACAAAGTTGAAATTTTATAAATGCACCTACCATGCAAAAGACATGACGAATGAAGACGAAACATATAGATACATTGCAAAATATCATAGGAACGAAACAGGACATACAGGAATTAACGAAAATTACGAAGAACTAAGACAAATTATATATATCAAAAATTTAAAAACATATATCCAAAAGTACATTAACAATTGCGATACTTGCAATAAATCAAAATATGATAGGTAACCAATAAAACCAAAGTTCCATATAACTGAAACCCCAATAATGTAAATCAGATAGTTCACCTGTGGCGGTTCTTGCAAACGCCAGTACTTACCTGCTCAGCTACCACCAGGTACCCATTTCTACGCGCGTCTTAATTCATAAAAAGCGTGTACTTACCTGCATTGGTCATACCAATAACCACGAAAAACCGGTGAAGCATAATGTCTGCTGATACGAAAAATATATCAGCAACAACAGACATTCCCTACAAGGGCATAGGCGTTCGAATCGCACCATGTTTCCCAAAAGGCAAAATCCGGTTGCACATGCAGCAAACAACATTGCCCAATAAGTATCAAAAAAATACCTTCTAATGTGTTTACCACATACTACAGGATATATTTCTTCCTTTTTGTGGTCATCTATACAAGCGACAAATCGACCACCCGCCCGACAAGCGAAATTGTTGGCACCAGTCAAATGCCCTTGAAACACGGATTGATACAACATCACGTGTTCGATATAATTCCTTGACAATATCCATGCGCATAAGACGAAAGCATTTTCGCACACACGCGCATGGCGATTTATACCAGGGGACGCCGGCAAAGCGCGCCCAAGCAGCATGAAGCCCACACAATGATGTCGAGGGAACATATCCATTTATGGAAGTGAAAATCACACGATCGGCAATAATGCCTTACGCACACGTTGATCGTGCAAATACTTCAACCCTTTTTGTAGCAGAGATACTCGCACTAGCTGCGAACTTTAAAGGGGACCTATGCTATGCCTACATACTTGCGGATACAAACGATGAACAGCAAAAGCAATCATCGTGTGTGTATTTCAACCCCTGTTGTGTTGATCAAAACGCAAAAGGGATATCTTACCAAATATGGTCATCGAAGCGATGATGGAATATGTGGTATTCTGTCGCTTCGATGAGCTAGTTTAATCGCGTCTTGGATTCCGTGAGGGCAGGTCGTGCCCCCACGTTAATTAATAAATCTTTCATGGGGCGTCCCAAGAGATAGTCAGTCGACAGTCAGCCGCTATCGAGTGCGCAGATTTGACAGAGCGAAGAGCTCAGTGAACGGCGGGAGCCAAAGTGCTACAGAATAAATATTTGATGACCTACGTTATAACTATCTACAGTGTTACAGAACAGTAATCTTACCATTAACATTTTACTTAATGTGTACATAGAATATTTGATAAACTCCGTTATAACTATCTACAGTGTTACAGAACACTAATCTTACCTTTAACATTTTACTTATTGTGTACATAGAATATTTGATAAACTACGTTATAACTATCTACAGTGTTATTATTTTTATTTATTGGCCTGTAAGAACCCGGAAGTTCATGTCCTCACCGACTCGGCTTCGCCATCGTTCCCTGTCCTGGGCACTCTCCTTCCACGCTTGACCATTCGATCCGATCTCCTCAAGGTCAAACCTAACATTGTCCCCCCATCTCCGGCGCGGCCGTCCTACCGGTCTCTTTCCCGTTGGTCTACCGTCAAGAATTCTATGCACGGTCCTATCGTTCCCCATTCGCGCCACGTGTCCGGCCCATCTTAATCTTCGCGACTTGATTACTCTCACTATTGTAGGTTTGCGATATAGCTCTTCCAATTCGTGGTTATGGAGTCTTCTCCATTGTCCTGCCTCCTCGTCATATTTACCTCCAAAGATGCCCCTCAAAACTTTATTCTCGAATACGCGGAATTTGTTTTCTTCCCGTTTTGTGAGAGCCCATGTTTCGCATCCATATAGAACAATCGGCATGATTATGGTTCTATAGACACGGATCTTTATGTTACGTGATAGCAGTCTGGATTTCAGCAGTTTACTGACTGCACGCCAACTCGCGTTGCCGGAGTGCAGTCTCTTGTCAATTTCCTTCGACATTTCATTACTGGCCGTCAGTATCGTTCCCAGATATTTAAATTCTTCAACTATTTCAAATATCTTACCTCTGACGTTTATATGTGTTATCTGAGGTCCACCTGCTCTCGCCGTAAACATGTATTTTGTTTTGTCTTCATTTATATCTAGGCCCACCTCTTCTGCCGCTTGCATGATGATTTCACAGTTTTTACTAACAGTCCCTAGATTATCGCCCAGAAGGGCGATGGCATCCGCATATGCGAGCACTTGTGTGACCCCGTTCAGGGATGATCCGGCCATGTTGTCGCTTTGTACCTTTCTGATGACATACTCGAGCACAAGGTTAAAAAGACATGGTAATAGACCATCTCCCTGCTTTAGTCCGTCCCGGATTTCAAATGGTTCCGAGAGGTGGCTTTCTATTCTGACTCGCCCTTTGTTTTCGTTCATGCAAATCCAAATGAGAGCGGCATATTTTTCTGGGACTTCCAGCTAAACTAGAATATGGTAGAGTCTCTGCCTTGCGACTGAGTCGTAGGCTTTTTTGAAGTCAACGAACAGTTGGTGAACCGTCTCTCCGTATTCCCACTTCTTTTCCAGCAGTTGTCTTATTGTGAACATTTGGTCGCTTGTTGACCGGTTCCTACGGAATCCACATTGGTAGTCTCCCAGTATCTCCTCTACGCACGGTGTGATTCTCACCAGAATGACATTTGTTAATATTTTGTATGCGGTTGGGAGCAATGATATTCCTCTGTAGTTTTCGCAGTCAGATCTGTCGCCTTTTTTGAAAATGGGGATGACTATTGAGGTTTTCCACTCTTCCGGAGTGACTTCCTTATCCCATATTGTTTGGATGAGCTGGTGGATCTTTCGAGCGGTTGCCTCTCCTCCATGTTTCACAAGCTCTGCCGGTATGCAGTCGACTCCGGGAGCCTTGTTGTTTTTCAATCGCTTTATTGCGTCTACAACTTCGTTGAGAGACGGCTCTGGGATCTGTGGCTCGGCTGTATGTACGCTTGGTGCATTTATCTATGGTCGATGGGTGCGTACATTGGGCAGATTTTCAAAGTACTGCTTCCATCTTGTCACGACATTGTTTGTTTCTGTGACCAGACAGCCGTTTGCGTCTCGAATTATTTTGGCTCTTACTCGGTAGCCATTTCTAATTGAATTTATGCCGACATACATACCTCTGACGTTCTTTGCCCCAGAATTTTCTAGGATTTTTTTGATCCGAGTCTTCTCCCATTCGCGTTTTTTGCGTTTGAAGAGCCTCATTGTCTCTCTCCGAATTGTCGCGTATCTTTCTGCGTTGACTTCATCATATCTTTCTAAGTGGATCACTCTGAGGCGTTTACGTTCTTCGATCTTCGCTCTGCACTCATCGTCAAACCAAGGTTTGGACTTAATTGTTTTCTTAAAATCTACAGTGTTACAGAACAGTAATCTTACCTTTAACTTTTTAATCGTACATTTATACTCGAATTATGCCTACGTTTTATTTTGTTGTAAATAAAGAAACAATTAATTTGAGAAAGAATGATTTCGAATTTAATTAAATATCAAAGGAGAAGAAATCTTTGAATTCATTTCAAGTGTAAAATTAAATCTGATTAAACGGTGATCAGTTCAAATACTATGGATTACTCGACAACACGCACTGAAGCATATGGGATGGAAGTAGAACCGGTGCAGTACGCCTGCACATACATACCTTTCCTCCCATACACCTCGATGTATATATAAACAAGAGACATAGCTTTTTATCATTTATCGACAAATTCTCAAAACATGCAGTAATACTAAATTTAGAAGACAGAAATAGCGTTACAATCATTGAAAAAATACGACTATACTTTTCCATTAAAGGCAAACCCAAATTAATCATTTTAGACAACCAATTCAATTCAATTAATATCAAGGAATTTTTAAGGTTAGAAGAAGTAGAAACACACTTCGCAAAACCAAATAGTCATACAGGCAATTCAGATACTGAAAGATTTCATAATACATTAGGAGAAAAACTTAGAGTTTTGGAAACCGAAAAATCCGAATTATCAATTCAAAAAAGACTTTTCATAGTGTAGAATGGTATAATAAATCTATTCACTCCGTCATTAAAGCAAAGCCAAGAGACGTAATAGAAGGAAAAGTCGATAAAAAACAAATAGAAAAACTTTTAAAAGATTATAAAGAAAAAACCATTAACAAACGCATTGAAAAACGAGAAACCTATAGACCAAACCAAGATGAGGGCTACGTAAAAAAGTATAAAGCATTAAGGCACAAAGACCAACCTAAATATAGAAAACTTAAACTAGAAAATATACACCCGACAAATATAAAACGACCCACGAAATTTTTAGATCAACTAGACGCTAACTCTTACAATAATAACAGTAACAACACTGACCCACACAACGACAGGAACATTTAGGAACAATTCACGAAAATAACCATAACATAATCACCAACCTTAATAATACATAGATATTAATAATCATCTCAACAGAACTTTCAATAAGATTAAAGAAACATTAGAAATAGACACAAAAGAAATTATAAATAAAAATCCCAAAAGACATGATAAGAGCTAAACATTCAATTATACCTAACCACCGAAAATTTTGAAGAACTTGTGTTAAATAAAAAAAAAGAAAATTGTAATTGTAAAATAATACCACTTATAACTCTGACGAAAATGTAAATTGAATTCAAAATGTGTATATACCAAAACAATTACCTAAAAATAAGAATAGGAAATCGAAAAAATAGAAATTAATTCACACTATTAATGAACCAAAATAAAACAATGTTAAAGAGTTCATGTGACGATAGATTAATTATGTTAGATTAATTATGTTAAATGGAAAATACCTAATTATATTTAATAATTCTAATCCTAATAGTCATAAACATTTTAAAATTGAATTAAAAACAAAACTCAGGAGAGTTTCGAATTAAAAGGGGGAGGTGTTACGTCAAAGAATCCTTCGACGACACAAAAAACCTATCTATCGAAATGTGTAACTTAATTACACATTTCCTAGAATCATTAAAATATAAAAATTGTAATGTAATGTCTATTGCAACTTATGATAGAAATAAAACCTATTAAGAAGTAATTAAAAAGTAATTAACAAGACTTCGTGGAATCACGAAATAGGCAATCAAGCAAATTGCAATACAATATATATTATGTAGAAGGACAAGCCTAGGAAAAGATCTTGATGTAAAAATAAATTCAGTTTTAGAAGTGTCTCTCTGAAGAGCAGACGATTTTTTGACTCCAATATAAATTAAAATAAAAATATGAATTTTTATAAAATAAAATGTTTTTACTATTTCACTTAAGTGTAATTTAGAAAAAACGTAACTGGCGCAGTCGGTCAACTTATCATCCGAAGATGATAAATAGAAAAGACGTAACTCGCGCGCAAACGGATTTTTGAAAGCCATGAACGGTCGACGTATACTGTAGGCTGACGAAGGGATAGAGGATTTGGAAAGTAATTGTTAGGCTTCGAATGCCTGCTGATCACATGGGGACATATAACCCCGTTGGGGTTTCGTGTTTAAAGTCCTCTGTCATCAAAAATATACTCCTGACGGTTATGATAAATTTGGAGATTTTCCAGCTTGTTAATTGTTAATTGGAATGTACTGATTAGAAGGAGAAGATGTTTTTTATTTGCATTAAAATCAGCGTTGAAGTCACTATCACATCTCAGATACGAGGTGGATTCTGGCGTCTTTTATAGATATTACCACGGGGACTGTTCCTCGAAGATTCTGGAACATTTCAGTACCAAATTGATCACCATCCGGGGTAGACGTGTCTACCATCGAGAAACGATAGTTTATGAACCGTTCAACGGAACTGCCTTAAAAGTGAAGTGTATGTAAAATTATTATTAAATTATTGTTAAATTATTATTATTATAGCATCTTAATGAGGACGGGCTCGCTCGGGACTTCTCTGCACCCAAAATAATTAAAAAACAATTAGTGCCAACATACGAAAGGTTCCTGTTTGTGTTTGTTGACAGTATACTAAATAAACTCTTGAACGTGATTTTCTATTTGTCAATCGCGCAATAAAAAAAAATAAAAAAAAAGTGAGAACACGTGGTCCATAATATGGACTTAAATGAAATGGATGCCAAAATGGTGCTTTGGAGAAGGCAAAATACAGACCTAAACCCAAAGGCTAAACGCCCTAAAGTCAATAAAAACAAGGATACAGACACGTTAAATGACAACTGCAACGACAGAGACAACGCCCATGGTACCCAGTAGTCAGGGGCTGGAAACCAATTCCAAGAACTGGCCGTCAGCGAAACAAATTCAGACGCCGGCAATCAGCTCGAGTACCTCAACAGACTCATCCATGAGATTAGGTTTAAAAAACAACAACTGGGCAAACAAATGGAAGAAATTCTTAAACTAAAAAAAAAAAAACAATTTGAGCCAGAATGAGCGGAAAACGAAAAAGATACAAGAACAACAGCTACAACAAAGACAACAGCAACCCACGCAGACAAACAAAAGATGACAAGCTAAGGAAACTTGTGGGGGTTCCCTAAATACATGGAGAACCAACCCACTATTTCCGCCTAATTTCGACCTCCAACAGCGTGTTCTCCTACTTACCTATTCACCTGAAAAGCATGATGCAATAACGGACGCATAGCTGAATTCATTATTCTATGCAAGTAATGCATAATTGAATTCAGCTACTTTTCTGCCATACGGCAACTCCAGTCCTCTAACTATGAGATTTCCACCGGAAATTCCAATCCACGTGGTTAGCAACAACAAGTCGAATCAAACGACGCTGTTGCATAATCATGCAACGGCTTGGGTAATTATCGAAGTCCATAACATGTTTCCCACGTTAATATTACCCTAGCCAAAGTAGCGTCGCTTTGACTTTCCCCAGACACTCTATCCGCTGGGGATCAATGATATCTTTTCACAGGTGAATAGCACCAGCTAAATTTTCCTCTCCTTCACAGTTCTGTCTTCCTACAGTTCAATGCCCGCTGAGGTCACCACATTCACCGAATTGGATCAGTGGGTTACCCTCAAAGTTGCATTGATTCATGCACACACAATCAAGCCCACCCCGAGATCATACTACATCGTGTTTCTGTTCTATCATTCTCCCACGTTCGTCGACTATCGAATTAACCGATGTATTCACCACACATCGACGGGCGTGGCAATGAGAGAGCAGAAGTATGGTCTCTATTGGTTGTCCTGTGTGCAAAATTTAAATTACCCATCTTCATCCCTAATTCAAGTCAGTCGTTATTCAACTACCACATCGTGTGCACGCTGGTGCACACACTCGAGTGAGAAGTAAAAGGGAAGTGGTGTCAGACGAACGTAGTGTCCCGTTAGTCAATCGAGAAAAAGCGTTGCCCTTTTAAAATAGACTGGTTACAATTACTTATTTGGCGAAAAGACGAGATATTCATTTGACACGTCCACCTTACATCTATTTGTTAAAAGTGTAAATTCGAATGAACAATAAAGAACGATAAAAACCAATTACCAATCAAACCAAGGATACTTTTTTTCTCTTGTGCGATCTATGTGTTGTCCTTACCTCGGCGGGCTAAAAGTGAATCCGTGCCCCTGTCCTGGCACACCCACTTCTGTACCCCACAAACTCAACAGCAGGAATCACATCAACAACAACAGCAAGACCCACATCAACAGCAGGAACGAAATCAGAGGTAGGAACCATCTCAGCAGGTGGCAGCCAAAAAAGGGAGAGAGTACGTCCTATTTACAACAGCTACATGGAGACAAAGGATCTCATAAAATTGGATGAGTTGACATGTACAACGTTTAAAACAAAACGGATAAATAATTTTAAGATAAGTTTAACATGCGATGATTTAGAAGGGTATGACAAAATTAAATCGGCATTGGGGAAATCGAAAAGCGAGTACTACACATACACCCCTAAATCGGAGAAAACTGTCTCCATGCTCCTCAAAGGAGTTGATCCTTCCTTTACTCCCGAAGAGGTGCTCGAAGAAATAAAAAACTTCGAAAACGACATCTTGAAATTTACAGGTGTGAAACCATTTTCTACAGCAAATTCTAAAAATCGCAACCGTAAGTTGCCTTTCTTCATTGTGTCTCTAAGCCCCAATAGTAAAATTGATGGACTTAGATATATTAAATACATTAATCACCAAACAATAAGTTGGGAGAGAATAAAGAAGTCCGACCGCGTATTGCAATGTATGGGCTGTCAACGCTTTGGCTATGTGGCAGCGAATTGCAATATGCATTTCAGATGCGTCAAATGCCTAAATAAGCATATCATTGGGGAATGCCCATTGCGCAAAGAACAGCTCCCGGCTAGAAATAAACTATCTTGTGTCTTCTGTAACAACACAGGTCACCCTGCTAACTTTATAGGTTGCCTTAAGTACCAACGACTAAAATCAAAGTTGGAAGCCAGAAAGAAGCAAGTTGAAGAAAAGAAACGGATGAAAACTCGCTCTTACAACAATTTCGTGGCATCAAGCCATACGTTGTGTCATACGTTCAAATGGCAGGTGGAGTACAAAATGCACCAATCTTAGAACAATCACGCAATATCATTAAAACGCCTGTTCCAGAGGCAGAAACTGATATAACAGCAATATTAGTGTCCATACAAGGGCAGTTTGAGAAAATCCCTTCTTGGATTTACTGTTGCTGGACGAGCGAATACAGTTATTAGATACGGATCTAACTACTCGAAATTGTCTTCGTACAATCGAACATTCACTACTTGAGCAGTATAAACAGATACATTCTTTTAATTTCGAAAAACCACTCTGGTCGCGCTTTGATCGGCTAATGAAAAAAGAATTACGATCCAATGGCATAGATCCACCTACTGACAGAAATCTTCATAATTACGAAATTGATCATTATCTTTCGACGATGAACAACATTGTTACTAATACAATGAATCGTTCTATTCCAAAAGTATCTCACTCCGAGAGCCACACAAACCGATACAGAAACGCAACGATCGACGAGCTGTATAGGCAAAAGAGTATTCTACTCTCTAAATTAAAACTGCTCTACGGACGGTTCAGCGATACAAATAGCCCGGAAATAAAAACAATTGAGTCACTAATTAGAAATCTTCAAAAACTGATACGTGACAACTATAGATCAGTAATTAATGAATACTGGAACAACAGAATTCAAGCCACCAAATCTAGTGCACCGAAAATGTTCCCTCAAATAAATAAAGTCTGTCGAAGGAAAGATTATAATGGCATTTCATGTCTGCAAGTTCCGCAGACTCCAGAGAACTGTCAAACTCTGCTGAACGTAGGACTAGGGTAACTAGAACACATTAACTCAAACTAAGAGCTCACAATAGTCGAGGATCCACAAAAAAAAACGAACTCAATTGGTGCTTGTTTCGAAGGAATATATAGATTGAACGAATCGGGTCATTCTAATCTTGACCTGGAAAATGGGGCTCTCCAAAAACATATTTCGCTACGCAATGAAGTTAACAATTGGCATCTCTTAAGTCGAAGTTTCACTATCTTGAGTGAACATAATAGAGCGGATTTCCCGGCTAGGATTCTAAATACTAGCATATTTGTACACAAGGATGAACTGACGGACATTCTCAGATCTGTGGGTCGTCGTATTATTGCGCCAAGACACGGGCAATCGTTTCACTAACTTCCCAACGCTGAAAAGTCAAATCACCAACACACCACGAATAAAAATGTTACTCCTTCTCCACAACTATGACACAAATTAAAAACACTGGAGGGTTTTTGTTTATTAGTTTTTTTTTTTATTTAAAACTTCCAAGGGTTATTGAACATCACCACTCTATGAATTCTCCTTATTAATAACTATTGAAGGTACTTTGCATGTCCACACTCTACGATGCAACCCGTACTAATTTTCAAAAACGACCAATAACGCAGTTTTTCTTATTACACAATTTTAATTAGGTATCTTAATTCAAAACGCACAAGAACTCTTTAATAATGGTCAAAGGCGCGACTGCACTTCTACATGAGTATTCGCCTGGGAACGAACTCGACTCTTTGAGGTATAAAATTTGACTCTGCTAGTGTCTGTTGGTGTCAACATCCAATGATTTGGGAGTATCCAATCAGATATTTTCTTTGGTGATAACCAATGAGCGATCGAATTGAAGTTTTTGATCGAAGCCTTTTCCCTGTGGCCGTACAGGCCTGGATGAAAATCCATTCGTTGGAAGCCAAGACCACACAGAAGCAAAGGGTGCGCAAAAGAAAATCCGAATATCCGGCTGATCAAAAAGATGATCGAATACGGCTGCCCTGGTATCATAAGCGATAGGGAATACGTTTTTCTGTTTATGTTATGTCAACAGGCTTCGCTTACGATGGCAAGGCTAGGATGTATGGGGTGCATATTTGTTTTAGGGAAAACGTCTCGTGGGACACGATCGTTGGTATGATTGTTTGAATAACAATCATGATCGTGTCTATTTCTACGATCGGTTGGTGGCCGATAATGAGAAATTGGTTGCAGCTGTTGAAAACCTAATGGACATGGGGGCAATGTTTGTTTACTACTTGCCATCGCGTGTAGCATCACTTTGATTGGCTTGATCAGTATCTATACTTTGATAAGCATACAGGAGCTAAAAACGCATATGCAATGACACGGAGTATCTTCCGTAGTAGTCTTCTGGACCCGAAGGTGAAAATAATTTCATACTCGGCATTCATCCGACCAGTATAAGTGTATGACTGCCCGGTATGTTATAACACATCCCCATTCTACATGGAGAAGTTTCGGGTGTTCGAGAGGCAGTATTTGCGTTCCTGCCTTGGAATGTATAGGACACAAGAGTCGCAACATAAGGAGTTCTATCCTAATAAAAACCTGTTCCACAAATCAGGACTAAACGCGATAGGCTACTTCATTATCAAAATTGTTATATAATTAGTGAAAATGATGTTATTTTGGATGCATTCGATCCCAATGATATGTATCTAGAGATTACTCTCCCGAAGGGGTTTTTTCCCCAAGAAGCGTTCCCTTTCTTAGATAGAAGAGGACTTACGCAAGACAAACATGAAGTCCTTATTTTTTACCACGCTTTCCTGGTGCCAGGGATAAACGAATTCTTCATAATAGCGACCTCCCTAATACTCCAGATCGCCTATGTTTCATTATGGTGATTAGTGAAAGATATAAATCTAAAAGAATCAGATCCCATCCCAACTGGTGGTGGGTGTGTGACGAAGAAAGGACTTTACTCAAAATAGAATATGCCTCTCAGGTGCTCTCATTTCCCTTCCCTAGATGTAGTTTTAGTATTATTTCCGTCCATTCAGTTTACCTAATGATGTCTCGTTTACAAGATAAAATTGACATCGTGGTGCTTCGGCTAGTCCGACTCCCACATCAATAAATCGAAACCAACGGGTTCACACTGGCATTTGGTGGTACTAATGCACATAACCTCGGAACCGGCTTCATCATAAGCAAGAAGATTACGCCTTGTGTAAAAGATGTGAGATTTATTAATGACCGGATGTCGCTGCTAAAAATAGAGGGCCCATGGTACAACTATGTATTTATAAATGTACACGCCCCAAAAGAATCTCGCGACGAAACGAAGGACACGTTCTAGGAGACCTTAGAGGAAGTATTTGAGGCGATCTCATCATTCGATGTTAAAATCCTCCTCGGCGACCTCAATGTGAATATTTGAAAGGAAGATATATTTCAACTAACTATACATAAAAAAGCCTACACGACGTTTGAAATGATAATGGAAATCGAATTATCACGTTCGCAGCTTCAAAAAACCTGGTAGTGAAAAGCACGACGTCCAAGCACAAGCAAATCCATAAAGCGACATGGATATCACCCGACGGCGTAACGCGCAACCAAATAGACCACTTTCTCCAATAATGACAAGTCTGCTTGATCCTAAACAGCCAACCACGCACACCATCTCATGAGTCTCAATACTCGCCCCCTAACCATATACTATCAGAATGTCAGATGTCTCCGCCACAAAATGCATTCGACATTGCATAAGGCGCATACCCTCCTTTTCGATATATACGCTCTGACCGAGACCAACCTTATCCCGAGTATTAACAGTCTAGAACTCATCCCTTCCCCCTTTACCGTTTTCCGGATGACGATGCCCCGATTCCCCATGGCGTGGGGTGCTCCTTGTCATTCATAACAGACTCTCCTCATCTCAAATTACTATACCTCACTGTCCCAATCTCAACTATGTCGCAATAAAAATCGACCAGGGCCCAACGTTTTTATATGTTATTTGCTTCTATATACCCCCTTCATATCCGGTCATGTCTTACGAACTCGCAATAGGAGTGATAGATCACCTATCGGAGTTAAGCACCTCCTTAGAAGATATCGTCGTTCTTGGTGATTTTTACTTCCACCATCTCCAATAGTCACCGACAGACGATCAATCCTTTTATTTCTCTAACCACACAAGTATCATGGAACGACTTTTTATTGACGGTCTCATCGACTCTAGCCTCCATCAAATAAGCAATGCCCTAAATCATATGGGTAGACAACTGGACTTTGTGTTTACAATCGACTTCTATAATTCCTCAGTTGCCCCTAATCTGCACACGCTCTCAGCCATTGACAATTTCCACCCTGTGCTTCGCTTACCCCATCGTATCACTTCGCCCCACCCCTTTCCATCTTATGGCCGTTTTTCCTACAACATCCGGAGAGCCAACTTTCGCCTTCTGAAGAAGCATCTTAGTAAAATCGCATTTCACTTTGATCATCTGAAGGTAGAACCAGTTACTGCCACCCTCTACAAGGAGATCTACTACGCAGTTTCCTTATATGTCCCCCGTTCTCGACTTAGGTCATCGGTCTTATCGCCGACATGGTACAACCACACACTTCGCACTCTTCGTAACAAGAGGAATAACTTGCGGAACACTTTCCTAAGAACGCGTTCCCCACTACACTACTCCAACTATCTCGATTCCTTTTATAAATCCACTGACCTTTACAACTTCCCTACTTCAACTACATTTCAAAAACACAAACCAACCTGATCAACGACCCCAAATCATTTTTCCGCTTTATTAATTACAAACTGAAATCCGACGCCTATCCCAACTCCCTTTCCTATGACACGATTACCTCAACCGATCCTTAAATTATTGCTAACTTATTTGCTAGTTTCTTCAAAAAATCCTTCACGGACATCTCTTTCGAGCCCAACTCGTCTTACTTCACAGACCTGCCCGAATTTTCCATTAGCCTTTTCATCTCTTAACCTATTCAGTATCTCCTAATTGAAGCAAAGCTAAACATTCTTAAAGATGAATTAGGCCCCGGCCGTGACGGACTTTTCGCTGTTCTGTTAAAAAAATGTTCCTCGTCTCTTCTCTCCCGCTCTCAAAAATTTTCAATCTGTCTCTCACGCAAGGCGTTTTCCCTAGCATTTGGAAATCCTCCTTTGTAAGCCCTATACATAAAAAGCGACCCAAAACTGATATTAGTAACTACCGTCCCATCGCCAAACTGTCTCATATCCCAAAACTGTTCGAAGGTATTCTTTACAACGCATTATGTTCTCGGTGGAAATCCATTATCTCACCGAATCAACATGATTTCCTTTCGGGAAGGTCGAACATCACCAATCTGGTTCTCATCCCATAGTCCCCTTGCCTTAGAGAATGGCGGCGCAGTCGATGTAATCATAACCGACTTCAGCAAAGCCGTTGACAAAATCTCTCATAATCACATCCTATTTAACCTATCCTCCCTGGGGTTCGAACCCCTATTGATTAAGTGGATATCCTCCTATCTTAAAGCTCGAACCTGTCGTGTCAGATTCAGATCCTCCCTTTCAAATCCTTTTCTCTCCACGTCAGGTGTGCCCCAGGGCAGTCACCTGGGACCGTTCCTGTTTATCCTCACCATTACTGACATTGCTTCTAAGATCAAGCACTCATATATATCTCTTTAGAGTGAGATAAATGAGTAGATAATTGAGTAGATGATAAATGAGTAGAGTTTAGGATTGCCAGCGACGATCCTAAACTCTACAAAACGATACGCTCTCCTCTCGACTCCTAACTTCTCCAATTGGATCTCGACAATTACTCAATTTTGTGCCATAACAACTGCATCAAACTTAACGTTGTTAAATGTCACTCTATTATCTTCTCCCGGAAACGTCCCCCTTCCCCGCCGCGTTCCTATTTCTTCCTCAAACAACAGATATAATCTGTACCCTCGATTCGCGACCTTGGTATCTTACGTAACAGGGAACTTTACTTCACCTCACATATCGATGACATTATCCTTACGTCCAAATCCGTCGTTGGATTCGCGAAACGTTGCTCGAAAGTATTCTCTAATTCCTACGTTCCCCGGTCACTCTACATAGCCTATGTCCGCCCACTTCTAAAGTACGCCAGTGAGGTCTGGTCTCCTCACTACTCGTCCCATATTCGCAGGATCGAAAACGTCCAACGTCGATTTTTGCGTATTGACTTCGTGGCTTAAACAGGGAAAACCCTCGTCCCCCCCTACACAACCGGTCTCCATCTAATAAACTCCAACTCACTTGAAGAGCACAGACGTCACGGTGACATCCTCTTTATCCACCGTCTTCTCACTGGTTCAGTTGTTGCCACAATAGCCTTGCTCTCGGGGAGCGCGTCCCCTTGTCCTTGAAAGGACGAGGGATCTCTTTACATCGCCCCTGAGAAGGCTCGTTTGGCGCCGCCGTGCTCCCTCAAGCCTGAGGGACGAGTAGCAACCGATCGTTGCGGAACTACCGCCGAAGATTTCCTGACCAACGGCCAGCGGCCTCCGCTGGCTTCCGTGGGAGGAAGTGATGCTCAGCAACGGGAAAGCTGAAAAGGATGTTTTTTTCACGACTTTAGTCTCACCTGTTTCCGCCTCTTCTCGCCAGTATTGATGCAGCCAAAACTGCACAGAACACACTTGTTAAAAAAGAAACGCCCTACTTTTACTTTTAGGTTAAAGTACTTTTATTAACACATTGGCTTAATTTCAATACACAAAATTGATTAGCTCTCCTGGGACACACCCTCCAGGAATGTTTTCTCTTCAGATACTCCCCCCGAGATCACGATACATCTCCTTATATATCAGATCAGGTCGAGATTTTTGTATCTCGAAGAGATCGAAAAGAAAGCAAAATCTCGAAAATATACTTTGGCTGGAGCCAAGTGTTTCGTTTACGCGAATTCTCAGAACTGCAGTGCATATAAAGTAACTGAACATCTGGTTCAATATGCCATGCGTTTGTTTTGTTTGGATAATTATGGAGAATTGGGTGTATGGATGATAAACGAAAATTTGATTCGCTTATCAGGAATTTTGTTTTATCGGGAGTATGTATTTGTTAATTTGTATGATGGATTTGAGTTTAGGGTTATGGGGAGTTGGGTGCAGGGTGATAATTGAATATTTAATTCGTTTATCGCGAATTTAGAATTTAGATAATTGGGTGTAGGGATTTGGATGTATGTGTGGAGGAAGGAAATGGTAGGGCCTTTCAGAGCACTACACAGTCAACTGCCCAACCTTGCTCTCCTCCATCACTCTGTAGCGTCTCTAACAGATACACACACAATACACAAGCAAATAGTTAAGAACACTGAACGAAAATCGAATAAGAAAATGCACCAGAGCCGTGTACCATAGCGATAACATAACAATTCACATCAGTGGAATATACTTGAGTTTAAAAATCGAATTCTAAACACGGCCAGTAACCTGATGGGTTGCGCTTTGGTTCAATTTTTTGTGATTCTAACTGTCATAGCTTCAGTTCGAATCACACGTTCTTTCACTACCATTCCAAACGCTATAATTGGTGACTCACTGACGTGATCTGTACACATAGCACACACTTTCCCGTAGTAAACAGAACTTCACACACGGTCATAACTTCTGCATAGAGCACCAGGCACATTCGCCTGCTCCGACGTTCTCTCGTTCGCCCCGTCGTTCGCACACGAAGCTGATCGTAACAAATTTACTGAGGAGGGAGTAGTGTGGCGCCTCTAACAGATACACACACACAATACACAAGCAAATAGTGAAGAACACCCAACGAAAATCGAATAAGAAAATGCATCAGAGCCGTATACCATAGCGATAACATAACAATTCACATCAATGGAATATACTTGAGTTTAAAAATCGAATTCTAAACACGGCCAATAGCCTGATGTGTTACGCATTGGTTCAATTTTTGGTGATTCTAACTGTCATAGCGGCAGTTCGAATCACACGTCCTTCACTATCACCTTAAACGTTATAACTCTCCACGCTAACCCCCGTAACTTACGAAACCCTCGTCTCTGCTATATGCCCACCCACCACACTTCTTATGGCTCTAACGAAACCTTTTCACGAATGCTGCTAAGGGCAAATTCGTACTCTTCCTCCTTCGACTTCAATCTCACCTATCCTGCTCTCATACTTCGTCTCCTCTCTTTACCTTCCTGATCCCACCTCACCAGCCGCCAACACTCTTACTACGCGCACACATTCCAACTCCCGATCCTCCTATCCTACCACCCTATCTTTCCCCACTCTACCTTTTAGACTTTCAACTATCGACCTTACCCTTCAATTAATTCAATTCGACGCACCATTTCATGAATGTTACGGAGGATCTACTCTTACCCCACCTCCTTTGACTTCCATCTCACGGCTTCTACCACCTTTTTTGCACTTTGTTAAGATTATTATACCTTAGTCGGTTGTTAAGTTTATAAAATATAATGTTCATATATCGCTTGTACTAAGCTAAATAAATATATTCCTCATAGACAAAAGACGCCACTCGAACATCCTTGACGTAAGATCATATAGAGGAGCAGATTGTGACTCCGATCATCTTCTAGTGATGGGCAAAATTAGAAGTCGCTTCGCAGCAAACCCACACGCTACCTGACTAGACTGGTGCCTATTTCACAAGAAGAAACCTCGGTAGGAGACGTTGAGTGAGTTACGAAATCTTTACACACATGTATTCAAAGAGGTCCATCCCCATTCTTTTCGTAACCCGCTACCAGATGAATCGTACTTTGAGCAAATGGTGCTTTTTTGGCTTAGACGAAACGTCAAATAAACCCCTTCCCTCGGCAAGCAAAAACCTACCCCATTCAGTACGTACATTTTTAAACTATCAGATCACAAAAGCGAAAGCTTTCAGCGATTCCTGTTGATTTTGGCGATTCAATAAAAAAGTGGTTATGTTCAATATAAGCTGTCAATTTTCCGTTAAGCCGCCATTCGATGCTGGAGTGAAACAAAGAATTTGTTTAATCCACAACACAGGATTTTGTCACTATTAATCACCAGTTACCGACAGATGCAACTGGTACAATACTCGGAGCTTACTTGTTGAACATGCGTCCCCTCAGTTCGAGAACATCACGCTCTCTGCACGTTTACCAAAGGAAAACAAAGGCGGAAGATACTTATCTTTGTCATACGATGACATGCACTTCGGGCGGCATCACGAGCAAGGAACACTTGTCAGCCAATCCCGAGGGCTTTGTGCTGCATAAATATTTTGAGTCAAATATATTTTTAAATGTCCCTGTGCCTCTGATGTATCTTTTCTACTTCCAATATGGTTTACACAAAGGAATCAATAGTGCTTCCTTATGCCATTGAGCTCAACTGAGAGTCAAATTATTTCTGGAACATTGCGACATATACCGACACCATGGTGTATAGTCCGAAGGATTCTGCTTGTTGTGAGGCACCTGATTCTTAGCCCTCCATCCCTGATTTTGTCAATATTGCTTGTCGTCCTGTTTTGTTTTTGTTAGTGTTTCTTGTTTTGAATTTTTTTTGTTGGCTTGTTTTGTTGCTTTTCCATTTTGGGTATTTCTGTGTGTTGTAACTCGGTAAACATACAAGTTTCGGTCCTTAGTGTTTTGCAAGCATTTTTTATGCACCCTGTGTACACACGATAGAAGAGATTCAAGATCTTAATGGCTCAAGTGCTGGCAGTCGGATAAGGGTTTGGACGATCCCTTGCCATGATGCTGCTTGAGCTGGAGAGGTATCAAGTCTGTTTTGAATGCCCTTTCCTTTTTTGAAGGACTCATAAATGTCATCCAGCTTACTGGCAAACTAACACAAATGTTGTTCTTCAATTCTTCCGTCATCGTTTGTCTTCACGTACTTGATATAATCCTTTTACAAGGAATATTTTATTTTGCCAATTTTGTTATTAAGGATTTGAAGTGATTCAGGAATGCGCTCCTCTTTTGGACGTCATTGTAAAATGAACCCTTCTCTGTGTACGGCGATTGAGCACGTATCCAAGTGTCCCTACTTCTCATTCCGATTTTGCTTACCTTCTTAACGCCAGTGTAAGAATGGATTAAAAAAGGATTCTGCCAATATTTACTCTCCTTTATCTGGCTGGCAATCTATCTATTTAAGTGGGTTGAAGAACTTGAAACTTTTTGAACGGAAATTCAATGAATAAACGCGCATTCGACGCTTCATTCTATGACTGTGCGTTGAATTTTACACAGTCTTATCCTCGTTATTCTTTTCTGGCGAGTCAACAGTATTGTACATTTAACGAGGTGGCGATTATGGGTGTTTGTAATGGTTCCGGGAATTTTTCTAATCATTTTTGAAGTGGTAATCAAACTTGTTTTATTGGCGTTTGGAGGAATCTTACGATTTGATGTCAGCGGACAGGTCAAAGCGAAATCTTTACAATTTAGCTCCTGGGGGAGAGCAGTAGTTGAACGACAATGCACGTTTTATTTAAGAAAAGAAAGAGTGATTTCAAATTTGATTGAAAAATCCTTTTCGGCAGTCTCTTAAGCTGTCATTAGTTGCAACCTTTAATGTCAGTAGTTGCAGCTTTATTGAGTTTTGTGATCAACAACTATACCGACCTGTTTATTAACCTTTGTTACAATATTAAAACTGGTCAGTGGGGGTAAATACAGTACGGAGAGCTATACCTTTCGGGCAATGGGAATATTGGATAAAGCCCCGTGGGGAAGAAGTATGGTGTGCAGGCGTACTGCATCGGGTTCCCTTCTTCCTCCATCATAATACTGCCGTAAATTGGTCTCAGGAAACGATTCAAAACACACAGATGGTAGTCATCGGAAAACCCAAAAATAAAACGCACTGAATAGATGTTATTCAGGTATGATTTTATTGTTTAACTTTTATTGAATTTAATCTAGTTACACCCTCCAGTAATTTATGTTTAGTGAGGACAGATTGTTTTACGTTAAATAACTAGGTAGAACACACGAGCAATGATTATTGTTTTTAGGTTCATACAACAACGCATTTGAACACACGGAGAATTCAACACAAGTCACATTCGTTTAGTCATCAATAAACTCGATGTATCAAAATATAGTCAAAGGCACAAAGGGAATTACGCAAGTTGGAGATAATTTAAGTTGGGTAAACAATATTACTGATTCATCAACGTCCGACTTTGACTCTGGGGTGCACTCCGATGCGCACCTCATGCGTACTCTACTAGGGGGGAAACGCAATGGACGCTGCTCGATCGTTGTGATAAAACTCTCCGAGGGTTGGAATCTAGCTCTTGATTCACCCTCGATTCGGTGGTGGTGAATATCTTCTTGGCTTAGGATACGTTTACTTACCACAAGGGAAACGTAAAGTCTCTCTTTGTGAAATAGATCACCCGATCTCGTAATGAAGACCATGGTGGTATGTATGTATGGGTGATCGTGCAAATCACATTGGTTTTCACGTGCAACGAGGCCATGAGAACGAAGCAGAAAAACTGTAAGGACAAAGGGATCGTGAAGATCATTGTTTATGATGTGCATTGTGGCTATATAAATAGACGGCAATGGTTCGGAGAAATTGTGCTAATGGATTTTTATTTGTATTTGAATATGCTGGTGAGGCCAAAGCAATTTAGGTATACGATGGGTGATCGTGTACCGCATTTTGCTGGACAAAAGGGATCGAATATAATGAGGTTCAGCTATATGAATACGCTTCACTCCTTAGGTGTGAATGCGTTTGGGATACTTCAAATAATTTGAATTGTTTATCGAATGCCTGCGGACGAACCGAATTCTTTTGTTTGGCACATGATGCATGCTGAAGAATTCGGTTTTAGCGGCTTTGCGCTAATTGTATGCAGCTGCGTCCACAAGCTTTTTTGGTGTGGTATTATGTCGTTAGACAAATAAGTCGCCAAGCAATGCGTATGCAGGAAAAATCGACGAGCTTACACGGTTACATTAAATGTGAACCATAATGTACTTGGAGAAACGCAATGACGCGTTGATGCAAGGAATCATGATGGCCTTGGTGGTGGCCATGTGGGGCCCACTTGCGTAGCAGGATTGCTTGGCATACAAAGATTGCCGAATAGGTTTGGGGTTTATGATCCTGTATGGGTGAAAAGAATTTTTTTAGGGAATTTGAAAGCGAATTGATGCATGGGGGTAAGAATTCTTTTGCAGGAACTTTTAGGTAATGCGTTAGATAACCTTGATGCGTGAAGCTTTTACAGGTGCTAATACAATTGCATTAGCGGGAAACAATGGAGTTTGAGGAGCTTCAGCACAGGAAGCTTGGGGTAATTGGGCAAGTAGACAGTGGCGTTTGGTGGAACTGCCACAGCCCCGTTACAAATGTATTACTACCTATAATGCGGATTAAAATGAAAAAAAAGCTTTCCTTATATTCGTGAATTGACCTCAAGTTCACGCAACTTGGTACACGTGTCACAGACTACATAATCATCATCATCATCGGCACTACAACCGGGATCCGGTCTTGGCCTTATTTAGCAAGTGTCGAGGCTTGTTAAATTTTCCACAATAATTTATTTTTACGAGCAAGGTTATTAGCCTTCCACCGAAGACTGCATTATAACGATGCTATTTTCCATAATCCTAAGTACAGGGTGGGGGAAAAGTATAATTAAGTAATGTGACTGTGTCGTAATTTTCGTAAATGTTGTCTAAAGTCACTGTGCTTTGACTCTTATGCTACCGATAGATAATTATTGCTAAATAAAGAATTGCTATTATTTACAGCTTTAAGTAACCTTTCTGTGAAAAGAGAGTCCAACGTTTTCATTTTTAACAAAATGGCAACATGAAATTACATTTGCCAACCTTGTTTTACTTTCCTGCATTCATCCTGAATCCTGAACTGTTACGTCAAAATTGTTGTAAGTATATTAGTGTGTTTTGGGTTATTTCTATTAGTAAGTAGATGTAATACTTACAGTCTGTCAATGTTAATATGCTTTCTCCAATTTAAAAATTCCAAATTCGAAACAAATCTTCTCATGGGTGCGGGCGATTTGACTGGGCAACAGATAGCCAGACGGACGAGTTGACGCCAAAGAAAACATTGACTCCACAGTCACCATTTTCGACAATATTTTTGTACTTACAGTAATTAGGTGATCGTCATTTTGTGTTTCGTCGACAGCAAGATAGATAGATTTACCATTGCCACTTTTTTTATCGACGAAGACCCCCATTCTAAATGTTATCCAGGGCGGGAGGCAGAGTTAAGGTGATATATCACCTTACCACCTGTCCCATCACTGACCTGTTGAAATAACTTGTGGGTTTGATTTGGACAGTGGTCAAAGAAGGGTGATGTGTGAAACCATTTTATTGGGTTGTACTATAGCGTTTGAAATAATAGTGAAGAGGATCGTGTGATTCGAACTGACGCTATGACAGTTTGAATCACGAAAAAATTTTACCTAAGCGTTACCCATCAGGCTACTGACCGTGTTTTGAATTTAATTTTTAAACTCGACTATACTCCACTGATGTGATGTTATCGCTAAGGTATACGGTTCTGATGTATTTTCTTATTTGATTTTTCGTTCGGTGTCCTTCACTATTTTTGCTTGTGAATTGTGTGTATCTGTTAGAGATGCCACAGTACCACATGAAATATCCGCTCAGGCGGAAATTTGTCGCTCAGTTGGAAATAAGAAGTTCTCGAGTGAACGTCTGTGCCAAAAGTTAAATTTTCTTTTTTTATAAAGTAAAGTAGGTGTGTTTGACGTGTGTGTCGTCACAAGTACAGTTTTTTTTCTAGGAATTGTTTACCATGCTGTCGACAGTCAAATTTGAACCCCCTTCCTTTATGAATTTAAAATAAGACATAATGGGGCAGTGAAAATCAATAATGAAGAATTTGAGGATGTAGCGGTAAGCGAACGCACTATACGACGTTGGTTTGGAAAGTTCCGTTTGGGAGATTTCAGCCTCGAAAATGAAACACGTGAGAAGCTGGAAACGTAAATTGAAGACGATGTTTTAAGAGCAACGAGGGATGCGGATCCCACGAAATCGGTGCGGGAGATTGCACACAGCATGGGAGTATTAAGGCTATAAGGCTGTATGTGTGCCGTCGTTGGCACGGGTTCTACGCCTATTTCACGCTGTTGCCCCGTTGGTCATCACCAAGGCGGGGTAATAGTTCCAGTATCTGCTCATTATCGATGGTGCCGAAGGTTGAATTATGAAAATGTTCTTCCCGATTGTAGTCAAATCAAAAGAGTCGAACGAGATTAAAACGCACTTTCGTTCCTTTTACACAGCACATTGTTAATCTTGTTTTTATGTCCTATTGTAGTTAATATAATTCACAATGGTGGTCAAAAGTCAGTCACTGTTAACTTAAACAAGGCTTTTCATTTAATTGATTTTGAGTTAATATTGTTGTTAACTATATATGCAAGAACTGTCACAGGACTGTCGCTGTTAACTTTTACTTAATTGATTTTGAGTTAATATACTCACCCATCGACGGTTGTTGGGCACAGACTGGACTCGATTTCTACTACTTGGGTTTCGTTTAACGTGGAGGCCCGACTTGCCTCCACGGAATCCTATCGTGATTAGTTAGTTGCAGAAGATACAATTTCATCTTCCGCTTGTCGACATAAGGGGATGATTTTCATGGTGAGGATGTGTACTCACACAGATGTATTTACCTCGCACGTTCATGACGTGTGTCCAAGAGCAAGCGAACCGTGGATATTACATTTCCATAAAAGGAAATGTTTATCCGATTGGTACTGCGTAAGACATCCATTCTGATCGGGCGCACGTTGCTGGCGTCCTCTGATATGACTTGCCATGCACGTGTGTGGAGAAAAATATTTTCTTTCTGTGTGCATGGACAAGTTTGAGGATTCTTATCGGCTACGTAATGTCGTAACCGAATTGGATTCTTAGGGATATGCTGCGTTGCATGCAGGCCCCCGGGGGTAATGCTTATCGGCTGTTGATGCCTGTCGATCGGTTTACCGACCGATATGCTTGTAGGTCAACAAGAAAGGAAAGAAATATCTCTTGCATGTGTGCCGCGCAATTCGTTCTGAGACATGTGTAATGAATTGGTTCGGGTCATGTTGGTTTCTTGGTGGTGCAACCAAATTGCTTATAAGGAACATGTCTGTTTGGTGCTGATGGATTTTGCATCAGCGAATATTATGAATTTACAGCATTTCAGTTATTTATAGTACAACTATGTAAAGGTACGTGCTTTCCAGGTTATTATGCATTCTGTAATGCCCTAGGGGGAAGTTGGGTGTCGATCCTGGAAAAGGCGACCGGTGGCGTTATTGAAACCACCATAGCATCCCCAATGACAATCTTTCTCTCACAGGAAAGGTAAAGAAACTCGATCAGTGGGTACCTGTGAAGGGTGAAGTCATGGTGCCGGCGTACGGCACGGGGTTCCACTCCGTCCCACTAATTGTTCGCTGGTTGGTGCACTGCTGAGAGATCGAAACACTGGTCTCACAAGTGGAAAATATAAAAGAAAACACCCAGGAACTTGGAGTAGCTTGGAAATAAAACACTGAGAACTGTCTATTTATTAAGGGGTTATTTTATTGATTAAACAAACGGAAGAAAACAAACATGAACAGCAATAACACTTAAATATGTTAAGAGTTGACCATTGTAATTTCGACACCTAATACATTTTGTAGTTATGTAAAATCAAATTCACTGCCCGCTAATATAAAAGTGTTAATAGAGACTATTCACACATTGTTGACCCCGTCTTAAATTTTCGGTTTTCATTGACTAGGTGAAACTCAACTTATTAGAGACGGCACTCCGGGGTTGATAAACAAGACTCTGGACTGATGCGTCTCCGCGGCGCCACGGGGACCAGGGGAAGAACCAACTAGCGTGGCTGTCTGTTGAAATACGACTCTCCGTTGGTCTGCTCGATGCAGAGCCTCTTCGCAACTGTGGTGAGTATCCTTGAGAGAGAAAGTGTTTCTCTCGTGGTGAAAACAAGGAAGAAGGACTTGGTAATGTATGTGTATGTGTGGTCATTGGTTATTTTCATGGGACATGGCCATGAGAACGAAGCTGAAAACAAAGAAAGGGAATAATGTGCATCATTGAGATGTGAGTTCGGCTAAGTAAACAAGCCGAATCTCATTGTGTGCTAATTGGGTTTCTGTTTGTTCATGTCGCTAGTCATGAGAAGCAGATCCAGAAATATGTAGGACAAGGGATCGTATAGATCATTGTCTATGAATGTCCATTGCGGCTGTGTTGATAGACCGCAATGCGTCCTGCACATGGTGCTAATTGGGTTTAGCTTATTTACAGGGAATTGGTGTTCATAGCATCGCTGCTATGGGTAAGTATACGATTCCTATGTGCATTTGCCTATGCTGTAGGCTTTAATAGATGCCTAAGACGCAAGATACGTATATTTGCTTTTGTCCCTTGGGTTTGGGTCGTCAGACAAAGTGTATGTAAAGGAATTTATTATACACATGGTGAGACTGAATAGGTGACACAATCTTTATGATCCCTGTTTACCTTCACAGGCAAGGTTTTTTCCCCAGGCACTTTTCTTTTGTCTGTGAAGTCTTTTTTTCAGATCTTCTGAATTCTTTGTATTTCTATTCGAGTTCCTGTGTCCTATGAGACTGCTGCATTGCCAGGTATACTGCATTGTTACGTTCAGTCGCTAGTTTGGACTCATCATCAAACTAGTCGCTCCGATCTTTACGACTACTGTCTAAGATGGAATTGGCAGTATTAATGACAGTATTCTTAAGGCGTGTCCATTTCTCTTCTACTCCTCGCATTCTAGCCCCAGGACTTACTCTCTCTCCATCGAGCTCTCCGGGAGCGATTCTTAACGCATGACCAAAGGTGTTACTGGTATTCTCATTGCATAAGCCGTGTTGAGCCGAACCTGATCCGCGGATGCAATACGTCTTCGTAAGGCAATCCGCGCTCGGAAAACTATACCAACAAGATAGTAATCCGAGTCGACGATGGCAACTCGGTACATTCGTACCGTCATCAGTCTCGAGGAGTGGCGGCGATCTATCAACACGTGGTCAATTTGGTTGCGAGTGGTTCCATCAGGTGGTACCCAGGTGGCGTTGTGGATATCTTTAGGCGGAAACCTGGCACTCGTAACGACCATGTTTTTCGATGCTGCCAGTTCGATGACTCGTAGTCCACTTTCAGTAGTGTTCTCGTCCAAACTATGGGAATCTGCGTAGTGCCTGAAAACCGGCTCCCGACCTATTTTCGCATTCAAATCACCAAGAACGATTTTCACATTGTATCTTGGGTCGACATTTAGGGGCCGTTCGACGTTCTCATAGTATTCTTCTCTTTCGTCGTCAGGGGACTCCTCTGTAGGTCCGTGAACGTTTATGAGGCGTATGTTCTTAAACTTGCCTGGCACACGAAGAGTGCATAGCCTTTCGTTTATTTCGACAAAGCCGATAATGGCAGGCTCCAGTTTTTGGCTGACTAGAAAGCCTACCCGAGCACATGGTGTTTTGCATGACAGCTGTAATAAATATCATACTCGTTTCTTTGAATAGCACCAATCCTCGTCCATCATATTTCTTGTAATATTGTTGTGGTGTTTATAACAGAAACACACACAATACACAAGCAAATAGTGAAGAATACCGAACGAAAACAAGAAAATGCGCCAGAGCCGTATACCACAGCGATAACATAACAAAGCCACATCAGTCGAATGTATTTGAGTTTAGAAATCGAATTCGTACACGCGGCGGTGGGCTGGTGGGTTGCGCTTTGGTTCCATTTTTGGTGATTCTAACTGTCATAGCGTCGGTGCGAATCACACGATCTTCTTAACTATTATTTCAAACGCCATAATTGGTGACTACGACGAGATCTGTACACGCTGATCAGACTATGCCGTTGCTAACCGACATGATGCGATTTCCGGTGGAAATCGCACAGGTTAGCGAAAAGATAGCTAAACTCAATTATGCATTATCTGCATAGAGTAATGAGTTTAGCTATACGTCCGTTTAACATGATTTACAGGTGGAATAGCTTATAAGGGGAATAAGGGTAGAAATGACGCGCTGAAAGCGGTCGAAATAAGGTATGAAATTGTGGGTTGGTTCTCCATGTGGTATAGAGAACTCCCACATACACACAGCACACACTTTCCCGTAGTAAAACAGTTCTTCACAACACGATCATGACTTCCGCATAGAGCTCCGACGGTCTCTCGCTCCGTCGTGCCCACACCAAGCTGGTCGTAACAAAGTTACTGAGGGGGGAGTAGTGTGGCGTTTATAACAGGTGCACACCCAATACACAAGCAAATAGTGAAGATCACCAAACGAATATCGAATAAGAAAATGCATTGTAGCGGTTCCGCCAGATTCCACGGCTCGCCTTCCTGAAAAAACCCCCATAACCACAACCCAGTCTCATCAGCTTTCGTTAATGCACTTCGCATTAGCATCTTAAATGCCGCACGCATCAAACAGGTCCAATTATTATAAGCCAAAAGTACCTGCAAAAGAATTCTTACCTTTTCAAGCATTCCTTCGCTTACAAATCCCCTGTAAGAGTTCTTACTTTCCTTATCATAAATTATCCTGAAAAGAAAAACCCCGGTTCACATATCATGTAACCATTCCAGCCAGAGATAATTATCATGGCGTCGCCTATTCCCAGCTTCATTCATATATATGATAAATTTCTTTATGTATACATTTAGCTGGCGACGTTTTTCTCCCAGCAATAAAATTCCCTGACTCGCACAATGTGCAACCCAAAGCAAATACGCATTCCGCGTCCCTTGGCATCAATTGAAATCCAAGCATAAACGATGCAAATGGGTATTCAATACGTACCCTCTCTAGCAATGCCATAGACACCATTTCCCAGTAACCTCGCTAAAACCAATTAGCACATTTTCACATCGGATCTTCGTCTCTTTGTTTAGCCGCACATGTTCCAACAAAGATTCCATTGGCATCCGACGATTTCGGTTTTATTTGCTTTACCGAAATCGTATCCTAGGAATGCACTTTATGTCTTTCTTTGTTCTAGGCACACATACCACCGTGATCACGATGAACGAGTGAGCTCTGAACGAACAAAATATCGTTCAGTCGAATTTCATCCAGTGAACGAGACGGTCGCTCCGCCATCCACCGTACCCGCGCCGGTACGGTGGATACACACAAAGCCTCTGCGCGTGTTCCTACGCCAAGTCGGGCGTAATCGAGTAAGCGAGTTTCGAGCTGTGTAAATCCATTTTTACCTGTATCGTGAGTTCGTCGTCCCAGTGCTGTAATCGGACGCGATTGCAGATTTATTGTTATTTTCGTTGAGTGTTGTGTTTGGGACATGTTATGAATATGCATGCTATACCCGTATCTACGTTAAATTCATCTTGTTTATGAAACGGTGTCAAAAAGTAAATGTCATTTAATTAAAATACATTAAAATAAAAGTCATTCGGACATTAAAAAAGTGTGTTTCATCTACTTTCTCTTCTTGCGTTGGTGGACGGTGTTTTGGATTTCCTTCGGTGGAACATTTAGTGACGGTGGAGACGAGGTAGAACTCTCGCCCATGCTGGCGTCGCGATCTCGTTCACCACAGCATCAGAGCCGTATACTATAGCGACAACATAACAAATCCGCATCAGTCGAATGTATTTCAGTATAGAAATCGAATTCGTACACACGGCGGTGACCTGATGGGTTGCGCTTTGGTTCCATTTTTGGTAATTCTAACTGTCATGGCGTCGGTTCGAATCACACGTTCTTCACTATCATCCCAAACGCGATACTGTTATGTCAGCCTTGTATTCGGACAGGACATCGGCTAGCTGCGGTGCAGCTCGAGCTCTGTATAGTGAGAGGACGTTCCATGAAAAAATTCTTAGATCGTTTAGGCCTTTTCGTTTCCGTGCTCGTCGTCGTGTATCCGGTCCATATCCGAGGCTTGTTAAATTTTCCACAACCCAACTTGGGCCTCTGGCTAGATCAGTATCTATATTTTAACAAAACTGTGGAGGCTGCGCTGGCCAGGGCAAAGAAAGCTTATGCCATAACAAGAAGACTGTTTCATAGTAGTCAACTTGACAGCAGAGTTAAAGTTATATGCTACATGGCTCTCATCAGACCGATGATCATATATGGATGTCCAGTGTTATTTAATGTGGGGCCTAGCTTAATGGAAAAGATTCGGATTTTTGAGAGACAATGCCTCAGGACGTGCCTTAACTTACATCCGACTCCTGAATCCGATCACAAAAAATACTATCCCAATGAAGCGTTGTACAGTGGGGCCAATATAAGCAGAGTGGGTAACTTTGGTGGCATAAGTCCTAGTCTTCAAAAACTCCAAACAAAACGCATTAAAACTTGTGATTTGGCTGATCTATCCTAATCATCAAGACTGCCTGGAAGTGACTGACGCATTGCTCTTTCAAGCAGAGCTCCATTTCAATTCTTCTGAACTGGCACCTGACACGTTTTCCCTTTTTTGTTTGTTTTTCTATCTTTTTTTTTTTGCTGTGGTAGCTTTCTACATTCCAATAGCGTAAAATTAAAATCTAGCCTGTATTTGAGGACAACGTGCACAACTCATCGCGGATCAGGTACAGTGTTGGTTTCCCCCAGTGACATGTAAACAACTATTTTACTGCCAAATATAGACATATCTAAAATTTAAGTTGTCTATAAATTAATTAATTTACAAGTAAATAAGAAAACAAATTTATTTGCAGGTAAACAAACTACGGTAGATGTCACCACGCAGTTTATTTGCGATATTAAAAGGTACGATATTTACATTAATATGCAAGTAATGCAGTTTCGGTTGACATGGCGATGGTTCCCATATGAAGAGGGTGGTTAACACTACAGAAGGGAGGAATGTAACACCTGCAATTCGTGATACATGTCTAATGCCTTCAATTTGTATGAATCCGATCAATTCGTACACATTCGGTCATAAAGTTTTACTGTCGTAAAAGTATACTGTTACAAATGTCATTGCTTGCAAAGGAGTGGCGATGTTATTCATTTTTATTGGTAGTTCTAGTTTTCGATTCCTATAGAAATGCGAACTGGGATATGAAGTCAACCATAGCTCCAAACGTTTTTTGTTGAACATTAACCGTTGTCTCGAAGGATCTTGGAATAACACTTTGTGCACCAGAAGAAAACAGGTACACAACTCTTTTGTGTCGAGTTGTATTTGTACATTAAATTTACAGAGAAGAATAGCTGTTTCCAGGACATCGCACCTAGATAAGTTGCCAACAGATGTGGCCTATAAAAAGTGGATGATCAAGCAGCGTTGCGCTTATATGCTTGATTATTTATGAAGGTGAGCCTTCGGGGCGAATATCTTTTATTAGCCACGGCAATCATGCGGCGGGACATAACTCAAAAGTGTAATTTCCTGTCAACGCGAGATAAGTTATTATTAATTTTACTCCTTTCACAGGACCAGTGACCCCCTTTATGGCCCTTCTGGTACTTCTGGCCATCATTCGTCGTCGTTGTACGCAAATGCAAATGGTTGTGGGCTGCACCATAACTTACACCAGAGAAATTTAATGGAGCTTAGCAAAACATTTGTTACTCGGGTCGACAATGGTATTCCGTGCTTCGCTTTTCATCTCACCATTCTTCGCAAAGTTTAATAAGCTCTCTGATACCTTGTTTTGATACGAATGGCCTGCCTCAACGAAGTACATGCGAGAAGGAATGAAAGGAGTACTCTGCCATGAACCGGAAGTCAACATGATGGATGCCACAAGAACGCAATGGTCATTGCTGCTGTGTCGTCGGTTAACATTAGTTCAATTAAAATCTTGATTGCCCTTTGTTTTGGCCATTGCAGTTAAGGATACAAACGGAAACGATTTTCCGGTATGGTCTCCATCATTTGAATGTCCTTTATAGCAGTATTTCTGGTACATTTTTAATTTCGTCGATTGCATTTTACACAAAGACTTTGGTGGCATATCCAGTACGTTTGTGGCTCTTGCCATCAAACAGGCTGTCTAGTCTTAAAAGGCTTTCAGCTGGATGCATCCTTAAGTGTAGCTGATGTCTAATATAAGGATGAAGATAGAATGTTCTAATCAAAATCATGAAGACACATTTAGTTCACAGCTGAATAGAAAATAAAAGCCATAGGAATTTCAACTTCTGACGTTGCCATCGTCCTGAAAGAGCCAACGTCCACCTGCTGACGTCTTTCATGCTGTCTGTGACCATCGGGTATAAACACCTAACGGTAAGGATGTTGAAATGAGGAGGAAAACCGAGGAAATTGGGAAAAGCGACGAGTAATTCAAGTCACTTTGTCGTTGAAGTTTAGCTCTCATAGCCAAACAATTTTTTCTCTTCTGCGGTGGTGTCATCGCATCAAAGCTACTCTCACACACCTAAAATATCTTTTTTTGCTCTTGGGGAAAGGATGATGCCCCTTTCTCCTTTTTTTTTGACTGCCGGCGAACAGGTCATGCTTTTCAACTGACACTGAATGGAGTTGGTTTCACTGGTTTGTTAGTTGGTTGGTTGGCCGATTCGTTTGGTTAGGGCCACTTGTACAAATGGCATAGAGGAGGAAAAATAAAAAATAAAATACTGTCACCTTCCGGGGGATATTTTATATTTTCGCTACTTAAGCACGTCCGATCTTTTTTTTTCTTTTTATTTCGTTGCGGGGATAATTAAAATAAACCCTTGTTCAATGCGTTGCACAGAACAATGTGATACTTTTCAGCTATAAAGAGGTTTCGCCCACAGCGGCTTGTTCATTAATTTACGAAATGCCTACACTCAATGTATTCCTCCAATTAGCAACAAAGGGGTGATCTTCAGATTCCAGATCTCCAGCGGATACTTGTCCTCAATTTGCTCACGACTGAAAAGCGTATGACAAAAGGAATCTGTTGAGATTGGATGTACGTTAAAATAACTTGGAAGAGGCACTGCGGTATAAGCGTAATGAAGAATAATGCTAGACGGAAAGGTGGGCGTGTAAATTGCGATGGAGATTTAAGCCCGCAAGTATCATATACAATTCTTACTCGTAAGGTGTAGATAAAGTTCCAGTTTATTGTGCCAAATTACGTTCGTTACTGCACCATCGGTTTTTTATAATATGGAAAGGCGCGAGTTAGAAGGAACTTTCAACATAGTCCTGTTCTATAGCTAAACAGGTTTTGGTAGAAAGTTAAAACGTGCCATTGAGAATGAAATTTTTGAAATGGTATCATAGATCTCAAATGAATAGTTTCCATGGAAGCATCCGTGATGGAGGCTGTAGCTATTAAACGGTTTCACATGAATATGATCTTGCTGTTACCACAGAGTACTCATGTGCCTTCGTTTAGTTGGAAAGCATAAATAACTATTTTTAGTACCATCATGTGGTCCCCATGTAAGGTTCATGACAAACCACGGGGGTTGATAGAAAACGGTTTAACAAGTAAATAAACAACTGTTGTATAATATGAGTACAGCTATAATTAAGGTACACAAAATACGATGCTGCTAATAGAGTCTTAAACGAAAGAAGGAACCCTTGGAAAACCTGTGGCGGTACCCCACGGTACACTGACCTTAAAAACCCCCATAACCACAACCCAGTCTGCATAAGCTTTCGCTAATGCAATCGCATTAGCATCTTAACTGCTTCACGCATTATATAGATCAAACCTATATCTAAAAGGTCCCTGTGAAAGAAAACTTACCTTCATGCATCTCTTCGCATATCATTTCCTGTCAGAATTTCTTTCTACCTTTTCAAGAATCCCAGGAAAATTTCAATTTCCCATACCTGCACCACAATCTCCACCCAACGTACCTGAAATATTTCCTTCTCCAAGGATATTTAATGCATACAACGCGTTAGATAAAATTCCTAAAAATAGCTCCTTAATGTGCATATGCACGATGAATACAAAACATTCGGCACCCATTGTTATCAATTGAAATGCAACGTCGGGTGGCTTGTTTTTACAGCTGCAACAAGCAGACCGGCGATTCACCATCAATAGACAAACAATTATCAATTTCGTACGTCGCCACAAACTAATTTCCCTGCATATATAAATGCAGGCAAGGGATTCGTTTCTGCCACCAATCCCATTAGCACCTTTTTTCTTCGCAACGTCTATTATAGCGACGATACACAGCGTAAACATGACCCTCATTACCGGACGAAGCATTTGGTCGCTTCTCCCTTTGTTCCTATTTTTCTCGTTTCATGGTTCGTTTATCCTTTGCTAAATGCAACGATAAACACGGTGATGGGTACGATCACACACATACCACAATGATCTGCATTACGAGATCTGGTTCTCTCTTGTGGTAGGTAAAACATATCCCTAGTGGAGAGGGTATCTACCACGACACCACAAACTCATCCCATAAGCGAATCATCTCTGCACGAGATGATTATCGCTGAGTCGTATTTTGATTCGCAATTATGTAACATATTCTAGTAGGGGGCGGGCGGGAGAAATGTAGAGGGATCGGGTTACGTAGGGGTTGGAGAATTCCTTTTACCAGCGTTTAATGAACCCAAGGGCCAAGTTGGCTTTTCTTCAGAAACGAAAATAAACCTTTTGGAATTGGGTTCACTACGGTGAAGAAGTGATAACCTTTTCCAGTATACTTAGTGTCTGAAAGCTGAAAGGTCATTCGATACTTTGTGAGGTGGTAGATTTAAGTTTTGCAGGAATTTAACAATGAGTTTGAGGAGACCGAGGACGTCAATGGGAATGCATTCTTGTTGAAGAGAGAGTTTGTCTCTAGTTTTGGTTTTGCCTTCATAGACAGAATCTGATGTGTCCTGGAGATACGCCGGGGATAGACGAATTACGTGAAAGGGAAAGGGGTCAAAGGTATGAGGAGAATGGGGAGCAATTGAGATGGGTTGCCGTGAGGGGTGAGTCCGGAGTGTTAGGGGCGATCGATTGTTGGGTGGGGCTACGAAGGTGAAAGGACCTGGACGATTGTTAATGTGATAGGTTAATAAAATGGGATCTGATGAAGTTTGGATACAAGCCAGCACGGTGGAGGGCTAGGGGTGGGAAGGACCAAACTGGGGGAGGGTGGTCAAAAGATTTACAGTTACTGCGAGAGGCGGGGTTATTATTATACGAAACATTATGGAGAGGATTGTGGATGGACGGTATTACTGTCGTATGTATGAATGTACGAATGTAAGAATGTACATTTTTCCAAGCTTAAGTGCGTCGCCTTTGAGTGGAGGAAAAGCCATTCGCAGGAAGATGGGATGGCGAAACTCACATGGTCATTAAACCGAATTTGTTTGGCGAACCATTTGTCGGATAAATACACAATCTGTTCCAAAACGTATGAAATATTTTGTTCTCGGCGTCCGTAATGGTCACATAGTGTCCAAACTGGTTGGGTTAAATGGAGGCACCTTTAACCTAACACCCCACTGACGGTCAGTCTGTTGCCAGAATATGAAGAATCAGGGCAGATGCTTTAGTGCAACCTTATATTTTCGAATAAAAGCGAGAAATCAAAGTTTACACAAAAAACTATCAAAACGCACGGAAAACATGGTTCGAAGTTACTTTTTTCTTGTATTCTCTAGGGAGGCCATGCCAGCATTTATTACAAAGGCCGTGACAACAGGTTTGCAAAAGGTGTCGGTCAATGCATTCTAGAGGGCGCATCGGGAAAAATGTGGAGAGACTTGTCGAAGGTGCTTTGATATTTCTATAACGATTTGTATTATTTAATACAAAATTTATATATGATTACTTTTGAGACATATGCTGTGCAACTGGCCAAGCGCACCATCACCAGAAATTGACAGCCATTAAAATCTAAGGCAATAACTGCACAACAAACACAAATCATTTTACGATCTTCTATTGAGTTTTCCTTCACGAACATCAGGAATGGTATTAAAAAACTACATAGTTTAATTTAACACTGTTTCTATATTATAATCCACGCTAGATCTAAGCTACTACTCTGTCCGAAAATTGTACTCCCGAAGCTCCACAGTGTATACAGTTTATCAATGAAGTTGATACCCTTTTTCGAAGCCCCAAGTTAGAATCGAAAAACAATTATTTCTTTATGGCGGGAGATCTCAATTCCAAGCACAGTACTTGGAGTAACCTTATAAAAAACTGAAATTAGCCTCGGGTGGACATGTTGGACGCTTTGTTATCTGGACTGAATCGGCCATTGAACGTTTGAATGCTTTGTTTGGCTCATGGAAGACGGGATCATCGTTGAAGAAAGGTTACAACCTCCCTCAACCAAAAATGGCCAATACTAATTTAGCCCGCTTGTTGAAGTCAGAAGAGATCAGGAAAGTGCTACATGATCTCAAGAAGAGGGCGTTCCGTCGTAAGCGTCGTCTAAATCCATTGACCAATGTTAACCAACTGATTAAGTTGAACCGCTATTCCCAAGTGTTGAAGCGACGAGCTATATTAGCAGTAGAGAAGAGGAAAGCTGCCCGAGCCCTTGAAATCGCTAAACGGCGTAAGATCACGCTTCCCAAGTGACACTATGTAATAGTATATACCAAGGCTCAGGAAGCTAGGAAAGCGAAAGCTGCAGTAAAGAAAACTGCAGAGAAGACAAAGGCAACGGTGGCAAAGAAGAAGTAAAAGGAAGCCTTTTAATGTGTGAGTTCTACTTTTGTGAACGTTCAAAATAAATTGTTTGAAATTCCGGAGAAAAAAAACACAAGAGGCATGTGTTGTTCGCTTGTGGCTAACAAACGCTATTGAACATAAACTAGAATTGTACGCTACAAGTACTCCGCCATATCCAAGAGGAAACTCCTTCTCGGATTTACTGTTGCTGGACGACCGAATACAATTATTAGATATGGATCTAACTACTCGAAATTGTCTTCGTACAATCGAGTACGATAGCGATAATTATGGACTTGGTGCTGTAATACATGTCCCAAACGAACACCCACTACTTGAGCAGTATAAACAGATACATTCTTCTAATTTTGGAAAAGCACACTGGTCGCGCTTTGATGGAATAATAAAAAAAGAATTACGCTCCAATGGCATAGATCCACCAAATGACAAAAATCTTCATAATGACGAAATTGATCATTATCTTTCGACGACGAACACCATTGTTACTACTACAATGAATCGTTCTATCCCAAAAGTATCTCACTCCGAGAGCCACACAAACCGATACAGAAACGCAACGATCGACGAGCTGTATAGGCAAAAGAGTATTGTACTCTCTAAGTTAAAACTGCTCTACGGACGGTTGAGCGATCCAAATAGTCAGGAAATAAAAACAATTAAGTCAACAATTAATTAAAAATCTTCAAAAACTGATCCGTGGCAACTATAGATCAGTAATGAATCAAGACTGGAACACCAGAATTCAAGCCATTAAAGCTAGTGCACCGAATATGTTCCCTCAAATAAATAAAGTCTTTCGAAGGAAAGATTATAATGACATTCCATGTCTGCAAGTTCCGCGGACTCCCGAGAATTGTCAAACTCTGCTGAACGTAGGACTTACCGCGGAACACATCAACTCTAACGAAGGGTTCATAATAGTCAAGTATCCGCAAAAAAAGGCGAACTCAATTGGTGCTGTTTCGAAGCAGTGTATAGATCGAACGAATCGGGTCATTCTAATCTTGACCTGGAAAATAGGGCTCTCCAAAAACACATTTCGTTACGCAATGAACGCAACAATTGGCGACACTTAAGTCGAAGTTTCACTGCCTTTAGTGAAAATAATAGAGCTGATTCCCCACTTAGAAATCTAAATACTAGCATATTTGTACACAAGGATGAACTGACAGCATTCTCAGATCGATTAAGAACAAAAAATCTTCTGGAATAGATAGTATTCCAAACATTGGTCTAAAGCATTTACCCCTCGAAGTAGTGAAGGTTTACACTATTTTGTTCAATAACGCTCTAAATAATACATATTATCCAACCCAATCGAAATTTGCAGTAGTCCATCTCATTCCCAAAAAGGGCCAGGATAGGAGCAATCCAGCCAATCTTCGCTCGATTAGTTTGCTTCCGAACATCAGCAAGATATTCGAGAAAATTATAAATAAAGCATTAACTAACTGGTGTGAGGAAAATGGTATTATTCCGAACAACCAGTTTGGTTTCCGATCGCAACATGACACAGTCCATGCTGCGACAAAACTTGTTTCCGACATACAGTGGAGCAAGGCGAAGCGAAATTACATAGGGGGCCGTTTGGTTGACTTTGAAAAGGCTTTCGACACCGTATGGTTAGTAGAGCTTGTATATGAGTTATCAAATCTAGGTATGCCTGAATATTTATTATACATTATCGACGATATGATAATGAGTTAACAATGTGTGGTGAAATATGGAGATATAATCTCTAACAAGACTTTCCACATCAAAAACGGCCTACAACAGGGAACAGTGAATTCTCCCATTTTATTTAATATTTACACTAGTGGTCTGGTGGGTTCTCTCAACCATGCAATTGCGTATGCCGACGACATTGTGGTGCATACATCTGGAGAAAAGATTGATGTCATCAACAGACTTCTGCAAAATGATTTCAACAAAATCAAACGATTTTGCGACGAATGGAAACTAAAAATAATTTTCCAAAAAAACAGAGATTATCCTTTTCAGAACGCCCCTGTCCAGTGCATCAAGTGATACAAAGCGGATTTGGAAAACATTTTCTATTGCAGGAAGTGAAAATCGTCTGTGGCGGCTCACTGGAGCGTCACCAATTAAACTTCCCATTGCCCCATTTTGAGCTCCCACGTAGGGCATATCAAACCTGAAAATAAGTACTTACCTGTTCAAAGTGCAACATAAAACATAATATTAGGTGTACAACTTTGCTTCCGCCGTTTTTTTCCCGAAATTCGAGGCTTTATTGTAAAAAAACTGGTTATACATTTACGATTCAAAGTATTGTCCATCGCTGGCCACTACTTTCTCCTATCTTTCCGGCAGCATACGAATCCATTTCTTCATATTAAAGCAGAAAATTAAAACCTCCCGCAAATGGCGAGAATTTGGCTGGTAAGCTGACATGTTTAATCGAGAATAACTTTCTGACGCAGCCACAAATCGACTAATATTTCGATGGCGTTATGTTTACAAATACCTAAGCTTATTGTATGACATCTATGATCTATTTATTTTGTGGGGAGGAAATCGTTGCACCGGCATGGGTGCGAGTTCTACTTCCTCCTCCATCATACCGTCACTAATTGTTACGAGGAGGACAACACAAAATAAAACTTAACGACGCAGGAACAAGTTCAAAATACCGAGCGGACACAGCGCAGGAACAATAAAACAAACACTCCCAGGAACGGCAGCACAGCAAATCAAAACACTGGATTTATGTTATTAAAACTGGTTTTTATTGTGGATTATTTAAATTTATTTGAATTTATTTAATAGTTGTAAGGAGACACTCTTACTGCACTTAATTATTTATTTAATTTTATTGAAGACAGATTCTTTTATTAATGACAAATAAACTGACGCACCAAAATATTATACTAGATACCACGCGAATATTAAACATGACTGTGTATGTTTACGCTTCTCCGCCGTGGTGACGGAAAGCGGGAGATCGGCGACCAGCGTGGTCAGCGGTTGTAAAAAGACTCCGTGATCATCGTCTCCTGCGGAGATGATTTCGCTAAAAAGGGAAATTTAAGAAAAAAGGAAGAGAGAGGAAAACTTTTCTCTTAAGGGTGTGAATATATTCTTGCCAAGGATATGTTTTATCTACCACGGGTGTAACGTAGAGTCTCTCTTGTGGGAACAAGAAAACCGGATCTCGTAGTTGAGATCATGGTTGTGTGTGTGTGGACGTTCAGATCCGATGTTGTTGCACGTGTTCGAAAGCCGTGAAACAACGAGAAAGGCAGTCGGCGAGAACAAACGAAAAGGCGACCAAATGGTTCGCTCCTTAATGAGGGTCATGTTTATGCAACGTCGCTATGACGGACGTTGGTAAAAAGGTGTTAATGGGATACGATACTTTATACAATGGAAATTGTATATCGTATCTTGGGTTAATTGCCGAAACGTATCCCTTGCTTGCATTTAAGTATGCCAAGCAATTCGTGGTGGCGACGATAGAAATGCAGGATTGTTTGTGTATTGAATCGCTAGTGTTGCAGCTGTAAAAACAAGCTGACCGACATAGTATTTTAACTCAGACAAAGGGTTCCGAATGTTTGGTATTTATTGTGCATATGCACATTAAGGAACAATTTTAGGAATTTCAGATAATGCTTGAGAGCGTTACATGTCCTTGGAAAAGGAAATGTTGTCTAGGGCGAATGCAAATGCATTGGCGGGAAACAATGGGAGTTATGGAATTCCTAAAAAGGTCATGAAGAATTCTGACAGAAAATTGTATGCGAAGAGATGCATTAAGGTAAGTTTTCTTAACAGGGAATTTAAGATGATGGGTTTGATCTCTTAAATGCGTGCAGCGTTTTTGTGTGCCGAATGCGATTGCATTGGCGAAATTATATGGGAAGATGGGTGTTATGGGGGTTTTTAAGGAAAGCGTACCGTGGTGTTTGGCGGACCCGCCACAATTTCAACTACCACTTACCGCTACAGCCATCTATTGCAAAACGGCGGAAGCAAAGTTGTATATCGAATATTTCCTTAGTCTGAATTATCTGCACCTAAAACAGACAAATCCATAGAGATGGATTGGTCGCATCAACATGCAACCAACAAGTACTGAACCAATCCTTGATACACGTTTCGGTTCGATATCCACGAATTAATCGGCACTACATTAAAAGCAATTTGGTCGCATCAAGTAGCAACCAACATTGCTTGAACTATATCAATGGGATATACTTTCACGCGCCAGCCACACACATGAAAAATATTGTATCTTACCTTTTGCATGCATGCCCACATCCAACGGTCATCCAACCGACAAATACATGGGGGTATCTGGCTGATTACGTGGACACGCCAACAAAACATGCACACGATCAGCAATCATGCTACACGTAGTCGCTGATCGTGTATACATCCCAACCCTTTACAGGATGACTCGCTCCAGCTGCAAATGATTGTTTATTTAATTTCAAGTTCATGGTTCGCATGCTGGGCGACACACCGCACGAATGAAGATGTGCATCACAAGAAGTGTCTCGAACAATTGGATGGTAATCGGAGTGCACTAATCCAATATCCAACGTGTGTTCGATAAACTCTTAGTGGAATAAGTTACATTTATAATCCAATATTTAACGTGTGTTCGATAAACTCTTAGTGAAATAAGTTACATTTTTAATCCAATGTCTAACGTGTGTTCGATAAACTCTTAGTGGAATAAGTTACATTTATAATCCAATATCTAACGTGTGTTCGATAAACTCTTAGTGAAATAAGTTACATTTTTAATCCAATGTCTAACGTGTGTTCGATAAACTCTAATTTGTACCCCTAAATCTACATTTAATCAAATATCTAATATTTACCACTAGAGACATAAGTGTATATTTAATCAAATATCTAATATAATATATCTTCAATAAACTCTAATTTGTACCACTAATGAACTAAGTCGACCTTTTAATTTGTATTCAGTGAATTTTGGTTTACTCACCAACGAATAAAAGCTAAAGAAGTAAAAGGATTGTCGTTGTTTGTTCTGGGGGTTGACTTTGGAGGATCAACCACTGGTTTTCCCGTTTGCGCCAGTGATCATTGCCTGTGGGACGTGGGAGTTTAGTGCACCTGTGTCCTGGTGACACCTAATTAGAAGACACTTGGGTAGATCAATAAAAAAGACCCACACTTCCACTACAGGTAAAAACGGTAGTCAGATACCTTGGAATCTGGCTTGATCAGTATCTTTACTTTGACAAGCATACAGCAGCTGCTCTTATATCAGCTAAAAACGCATATGCAATGACACGACGACCTTCCGTAGTAGTCTGCTGGACTCCAAGGTGAAAATAATTTCATACTCGGCATTCATCCGACCAATATTGGTGTATGACTGTCCGGTATGGTACAACATATCCCCATTTTACATGCGGACGTTTCGGGTGCTGGAGAGGCAGTGTTTGCGTTCCTGCATCGGAATGTGTAGAACCCCACAGTCACAGTATAAGAAATACTATCCCAATAAAGTCCTGTATGGCAAATCAGTACTAAACAGAATAAATAACTTCAGTATCAAGATTATTCGTGGTCACACAACAAGGGCAAACGACAGTGAAAATGATCTCATATCGGGAGCATTCTATCCCATTGATATATATATGGAGAGTACTCTCCAGAATGGGTTCATTCCCTCAGAAGCATTTCCTTTCCTGGATAAAAAAAGACTTATTCAAGACAAACATGGAGTCCCTATTATTTACCACGGTTTCCGTGGTGCAGGGATAAACGAATTCTCCACGATAACGATATCTGTAATATCCCAGATTGCCAGCGTTTTAGTATGGTGATCGGCGAAGGAGATAAATCAATAAAATGTCGATTACATCCCAACTGATGGTGGATCAGTGATGAAGAAAGGACTATAGGTACGTCCCCAAACATAGTATGCCTCTCAGGGGCACCGCTTTCCTCCCCCTATCCCTAATAGGCGATAATCTAGAAACTGTAAGTAAAAACCGTGAAATCATCATGGAAGCGGCAGAAGAGGTGGGCCTAGAAATAAATGAAGACAAAACCAAATACATGATTACGGCGCGAGGAGGTGGAACTCAGGGAACACATATAAACGTCAGAGGCAAGATATTTTAAAAAGTTAAAGAATTTAAATATCTGTCGAAGGAAAATAAGAAAAGACTACACTCCGCCAACGCTAGTTAGCACGCAGTCAATAAACTGCTAAAGTCCAAACTGCTATCACGTGGTACAAAGCTCCGTGTCTATAGAACCATAATCATGCCGATTGTTCCATACGGATCCGAAACATAGGCTCTCACAAAACAGGAAAGAAACAAATTCTGCGTATTCGAGAATAAAGTTTTAAGGGGTATTTTTGGAGGTAAATATGACCAGAAGGCAGGTCAATGGAGGAAACTCCACAACAACGAATTGGAAGATCTATACCGCAAATCTATAATAGTGAGAGTAATCAAGTCGCGAAGATTGAGATCGGCCGAACATGTAGCGCGAATGGGCAAAGACAGGACCGTGCGTAGGATTCTTGACGGCAGACCAATGGGAAAGGGACCGGTAGGATGGTCGCGACGGAGATGGGAAAACAATGTTAGATTTTACCTTGGGGAGGTCGGATCGGATGGTCGAGCGTGAAAGGAGAGTGCACAGGACAGGGAGCGATGGCGGAGTCGAGTCGCTGAGGTCATGAACTTCCGGGGTCCTACAGGCCAATAAATAAGAATAATATATATATATATATATATATATATATATATATATATATATATATATATATATATATATATTAATAAATAATACGTGATATAGAAAGTATAGAATACATTTTAAAAAGAAAACATATCAATTATTGTGACATATTATAAAAACAGTTAGTTATTGCAGGTCGAAATGCATAAGAAAAATAATAATGTATAATTTAGAGTGCTTGCGAAGAGCCAGTAAGTTAGTGTAAGAATGATTTTTGTAAATTAGAAGCTAACATTTAGGCTTAAGTAATATCTGTAATTGAATTGTTAAATAAAAGTAGAGATAAAACAAATCTAAAAGAAAAGTGTGGGGGTGGATAGGCTGCGTGCCGGCACGGGCGCCGGTTCTACTACCAACCCACTAGAGTCCGCCGAATGTTCTGTTACAGAATAAAACCACCCCCGCGAATCATTAAATTGATTCGCATTAAAATCAGAATAAAAACGCTCCCGCGAATCATTAAATTTATTCGCATTAATATTCAAAATTAAAAAACTACCCCCGCGAATCATTAAAGTGATTCGCAGTAGAATCAAGATTAAAGCCACCCCCGCGACTCATTAAAATGATTCGCATTATGTGCTGGCATGAAGGGACAACATTCTTCGATATATCCCACGAGATTTCCTATGGGAAGTCAAGAATGTCATGCCCGATTAGCAACGGCAAAGCTTGGGTAAGCCACGCTTTTGTTACATAAAGCAACAGTGTGAGTTGTCGCATTCCTTTGGCCTATCTTTACCCACACGCCGATAATATCCCAAGCATCAGCCGCGGTCGTTAACCTCGCTAGACACGGCCACTCGCTGGGGATCAAAAACCTCAGCGTCTGGTGAAAAGTATGAAAAGAATACTTTTCAACCGATGCCGCTTCCCTTCTCGATGTGCATTTTGGATCTGCACGCTGAGAGCAAAGAAGACATGAAACGGGGTCATGCTGTCCTACTTGGTTTCGCTTTCGTTGCAAGCAAAAGCCAAGCAACCCTATAATCGTCATGCTCGTCGTTCCGTTTTCTCATAATCCTATTTCATTGACCGTCGGGTAAATTCGCAAGAGTTTACTGACCGCAATGGGCGTGGCAATGAGAAGATGAGAGCGAGGGTGCGATCGAGAATGGGTGATCAAGGAAGAAAAGTACCTGTTCGTTGGTTTAAAGGGTGAATTTGAGTTGGAGTTGAGATTCTGTAAAAGTCAGTCGAGATCTGTCTGTGCAGTGAGTTGGAGTTAACTTCTGAAGCAAGAAAATAGAGAGCAGAGGAAAAAAGTGGTTGTGCGCTTAGTGTGCCCTTTTAACCTTAAATTAATAGAACAACTTATTCTGAAATTATTAAAATGGATAAGCAGTAAATTAATAAGAACAACTTATTCCTAAATTATTAAAGTGGATAAACAGTAAATTAATAGAACAACTTATTCTTAAATTATTAAAGTGGAAAAACCGTAAAATAAAAGAACAAGTTACTTTCAAATTATTAAAGTGGATATATAATTATATTCACAAGAACTAGAAAAGCTGTTTTATTTCCGTTGGAACGGTGTTCACAAGGGAATTTAGTTATTCCGCGAACCACAGTGAAAGGTATAACCCAAGGAAACTTTCCTCCAGATACCAGGAACAGCAGCGACCCCAAGTCCAGTCGGGGCAAAAACAACACGTAAGTCCCGTAAAATAATCAATAGGTATTCCAACAATTTTATGAGTGCAGAACAAGTGTATAAAAAGAAGTGTTACAGTTCCGCCGAACACTGTTCACCAAACGCAAAAATGAAACACCAGAATATGTTGTTTTTAAAATTCGTTTATTTTGCACTGTTTGTCTTTACTATATTGTAGGATTAATTTGGTCTTTTTACAGAAAAACTGTTGGACACTTTCGTACGGACTTAATGTTATTTTCCATCAAACGGACCATTGCCCATGGTTGTTGGGTGTCAATTTTAGGATGCTTAAACTCATCCAATTTCGTAGGGTTTACGGCTAGATTTACAAAACAAGAAAACAAGTAAACTTCTCCGAGGCGGAAAGATACAGCACTCGCAACGCGCTTGACGTTACTCGAACTCGATGCAAACTGATGCACATTCTGGTGTAAAGAAAAAAGACCAGACCCCTGTAGCGATCCTAAATCGCTACCCCTATCCAAATCCCCAATAACATCAAATCATAACCCAAATCCCAGATTTTCTATTGCCTCATATTCAAATTCCATATTGAGTCACATGTACAACGAATTTAACCAAAAGCTAATTCATCATACATTGACTCAATTCCCAAAACCTTGACATCATGAAATTCTAAATTCAAAACGCATTTCATGATTCCCCTTCCCAGAATCTATCCAACAAAATCCTCAAACAATTCTCAGAACAAAATTCCAATCGAAGCACGCCAAGTCTTGCGTGTGCTTCTTAGAATTTTGACAGTAAAATAGTTGACAAAAGTCAACTACAAAAACTATAAAAGGGCAGTGCTTTTCAATTTCGGGATCAGTATAATTTCGGAGGCCGAATCGCTGGCCGATCATCAATCGTAAAGATCACCCTTGTACTTTAAAGAAATAGAGAAGAATAAAATTTACTAAAATTGTTTTAACTCAATCCTTTCGCCTTCACTTTTCGCTGTCGACACTCCGGGCTCTTTTCCCGCCGTTTTGGGAAAGCACGGCACGGCGCATTACACCCTAATGTGCGCGCACTCCTCAGCGGTTGACAATCGACTGACTAAAGGGGAGGCACCTCGCCTGCTGCAACGCATCGTGGCTGACCGCGGTGGGGGTGGGGACGACGCTGGGGCGCGTGTGCCCGCAGCCGTGGTTGTGAAGCGACTGTTTGAATGAATGCGAGAAGGTATTCGGGGTGTCGTGGCAGTGGAGTCATTGCTAAGTGAACTCACTGCCACTTACTAGGAACATGAAGAAGGGTTGCTATGCGTACATAGAAAATTTAGTTCCACGGAATGTCTGCCGTATATGCTGAATTAGATTCCTATGTTGCTGTGTATACGGAGAAATCTATTTCGGAGGCATAACCAAGTATGGACTTGAGTTGTCGGTTAGACAAAGGAACATGGGTCTCGGTCGTTGGGATGGTTGTTTCGTGGAAATGGAACACATCGTGCTGGTGACTTTCCAGTAAGGAGAATTGGTATTATTTCAGATGGTTTAGGTAGGTTGGGAGCCAAAATAGTTTTCGGGGAAGCCAAATGCTGCTTGGTTGCAAGCGAGGAAAATGGTTTAAGTAGGAAGTGGGCCGGAATGGCTTTCGCGGAAAATTAATGCTGCTTTGTTACAAGCGAGAACAATGGTTTAAGTAAGAAGTAGAGAGGGGGTTGATTTGAAATGTATTCTGTTGTAGGTTTTAAAAATGCATTCTTAAATAGATTGGGAAATATATGCTATTGCAGATTGGGAAATGAATTCTTTGCGAGTTTTGGGAATGTATGCTATTGTGGATTTGGGAATGGATGCTGTTGCAGATTGGGAAATGTATTCTTGCAAGTTGAATGGGGCGTTGGGCTATGGTGACACGCTGTTTGTCGAAATTAGGTAGGCATTGTGGGTTGGTTGTCCGTGTGGTATAGAGAACCCCCACAACAGAACTATTTTGCTCTCGGAAGTGCTTCCAAAAAAACGGTATATATTTCCTTTCCTTTGGTCGGCGCTAGTTATAAATATTTACCTTTATTATGATAAATGTCTAGATCAATAAATATACGGAAGGCACGACTTTGGTAGGTGTCATTCTCAATGGGAATGTAACGTGGTATTAATAAGTGTCGAATATTGCCAAATCAAATAATAACTGCAACTATTATGTAATAGCACCTCAGGGAGTATGTAGGTTAGCAATGTGAATAACCGCTTGCACTAAAAGCGGGGTGAAGCGGGCAGTCTTTGCAAAGCCACAGCACAAAATTAGAAGTGCATTAAATTTTGAGAAAGCTAAATATGACCCTTAATGTAGTGGACAGATAAGCACTAAAACAAATTCAAGTTCTAAAACCGCTGGAAATTCACAAAAGCAGCAGTAATTTTTACTTTGTAGATTGGCTTCCGTAATCTCAGTCCTTCTACAAATAGTTGAAACCAAATATTTACGGATGGCATTTAAATCTTCACTATTCTCAACATCCTTCTCTGGTACCCATTTCTCGCAGCACGAATTTATGTTTAAATCCTTCTGCAATTAGTTGCGGTTAACACAATCCAGGAAAATTATCTTTTAAAAGGAGTCCGCTGTTGCAGTCATCGCCGTACTCGAACACTTGCTGAAACCACTGCTGCCCGTTTTTCTCCACTATCTATAGAAACATCCCATCGGCTCTAGTTGTGGACTGAATGCTGTGTATATCCTCAGTTGGATGAAATTTACCGTCACCATATACCTCTTGGCACTTGTTTTTGATGAAGCAAGAGAAGAGCTTTAGGCGCAAGTGGTCTAAGTCGCGTCTTTCAAATCTTTATCTGCTTTCAAGGATAATACTGCTAATTAAATCAATTCAATTGCAATCGCTGCCATAATCTGTGAATGACTGGAGTTTAGTTCACACAGTCCAACAAAATCCATTGCCATTAAAGATACCCTCTTAAAGAATGAAAGGTATCCTTCTATGGGATGAAAATCACAGTTTGCAAGATTGACAAGGATATTAAGGCAGGATCTCAGAAGGGCAGCTCAAACACATGCCTTGAAATTTGCATTACTTAATTAAAAAAGGATTACGCCCATTGGTTTCAGATGCTAACACTACATGGGGCTGAAATCCCTCTCATGTATTTCACTAGCTAGCTGGTGCCGCCTGATCGCATTTGTGTTTGCTTGCATTTTTTCCGATAAGGTCCTTAACTCAGCTATATTCAAAGATTTGGAATACGACCGTATGTTGGACATAAGTTGCTATCTAACGAGGCTACACAACACCAACATCATTCTAAAGTACCTGAAATGATGAAGTGCCGTTCTGAAGAGGATTCAAAAACTTGAATTTTGATAAGGGTCAATGTAAATGCTTTGTGCTCGATGCTTTCAGGAGTTTTTTCCCTTGTTTTGGGTTTGATCTATTAAAAGGGTATTAAGTAGGTGAATGATGTTATCCTGTTGTTTCGTTGTGCCCTTGTTCATCATTATTATTTTGTGCACGATTCAGAGTTTGGTATAAGTGCATTTAGTAATATATGAATCTACAGACTCTTTTGAGGTGGCCGTAGCTTAAAAAAATATTTAAAAATGTCAGTAGATGTTACTTTTATATATATACCAGAATGTCTAACATGGAGACTTCTCGGAAGCTCAAAATTCTCTTTTCTTAGTCATTTGGAAGTCCAAAACACTTTTTTTTTTGTCCCGATATTATATACACTCCCAATCTCTAGGAGGAGGGCACAAATTTTGCAATTGATTTTCGCTCTTTATACTTGTTGGAAATTTTGTAGCCGGAAACATATACTACCTGTGAATAGGTACGTATTTACCCAAAAGAAATTCATAAAATTAAAGGGTAATTAAGAAACGACCGTTGGAATTTCCCAAGATCGAATAATAAACTACTTAAAAAGGGTATAAAAAAGTGCGTCACTTGGATGGGACCATTGCGAATGTTTCGTTGCAGGAGTGTATATGAGCGATTTTTTTACAAACTTTTGTTTAGAATATTTAAAAAAGTCTTGAAGAGAATTGTTTTTATATAATGGGTTCCGGAAAGACGTTGACAGCGACAAAAAGAGGACAAATAGATGCTTTCAAGGATTTAGGTCTCTTAGGTCGAGAAATGCCAATGAGGCTTAACAGAAGTTATCTTGCGGATCCACAAAAATATGGGAAAAATCAAAAAGGAAAAATTTGAAGCAACAACATCACGAGAAAAGCGGTTGATTCTACGGCTTGCCTCAAATTCTTCTCTACCAGCGACTGAAGTAAGGGCCAAAAGCGGAGTATCAGCCAGCATAGCAACGGTCCCAAGGATAATAAGAAGAAGTGATACAATCAAGAGTAAAAAATTGAAAAAGAAAGCGGTTTTGAGGCAGGTACATAAGGAGAATCGAATGAATTTTGCAAGAGAACATGTCGCTTGGAGCAGTGAATGGAAACGCGTTGTCTTTTCGGGTGAAAAAAAGATTAACCTTGACGATCCCGATGGTTTCAACTTTTATCTCCATGATCTGAGAAAGGAGGAGTTGAACGAATTCTACTTTTGTTATATGTTATTTAAAGATGTTAGAAATCGCCACATCTAATATAAAATTGGAAAGTATTTTGATTGTATAAGAAACAAAACTACTAAGAACTAAAAAAAAGAAACTAAAATACTCCTGTGGCGGTTCCATTGAACGCCACTACTTACCTTCCCACCATTTATTAGGAAACTGCTTCCTAGAGCGCTAAAAACCCTGGAAAACATTTACTTACCTTTCCATGGTTCGCTCAAACTTTCTCCTAAAGTATCTAAGCTCATAATTTGCGCTTATGCAATTCCATTAGCACCAAACAGGTATTTTTCCTAAGGGCATGGTTACATGAAACGCACCATGTTCCTTAAAAGCAATTCGACCGAATTCCGCCGCACACATGCATGAGATATTCCTTCATTCATTTTTACCTACAAGCACATCAGTCGGTAAACCGATCGACATGCAAAGGCATTAGCATTCTATAAGCATTTCTGTGGCGGTTCCCCCTAACGCCACTGCCCCGCCTCACATTGTCACCGCGAGAACCCCATAAGAAAGACATGAAGCCAGGTGACGGTGCATCGTCCGAATTTATCGGGCGTGCGGTTGATGCGCTATGGAGCGTGGTTTTCATGCCACCCCATGGGGGCGGAAACAACAAAACCTGGTCGTCGCATAGCATCAAATTCTATTGGGAATAAGAGTAAAATTTTCCTGTAAGGATGAATCATTTGTTTGTGCGTGGCACAACATGAATACCCGATAGAATTTGCCCAACATGCAGCACACACCGGGGAAGTTCACCCTGCGCCAACGGCCAACGGAAATATTCCAATTTTGGTTCCCGGCAACATGCACCTCCTTCTCGAGTGGAGAAAACGGTCGCATCTTCAACCAACAGATCAATCGAGATATGCGGACAAGAATATCTTCGATCCAGCACCGTCACACACAGGCAGGCTGCCCCCTTTTTCATCACCGAAACACGGCAGGCATTTCGTTAGCAAAAACCAACCAACAGGCAAGTAATAACATGCTTGCCTACAAGAGAAGCAAATACATGAATACCCGATAGAATTTGCCCAACATGCAGCACACACCGGGGAAGTTCACCCTGCGCCAACGGCCAACGGAAATATTCCAATTTTGGTTCCCGGCAACATGCACCTCCTTCTCGAGTGGAGAAAACGGTCGCATCTTCAACCAACAGATCAATCGAGATATGCGGACAAGAATATCTTCGATCCAGCACCGTCACACACAGGCAGGCTGCCCCATTTTTCATCACCGAAACACGGCAGGCATTTCGTTAGCAAAAACCAACCAACAGGCAAGTAATAACATGCTTGCCTACAAGAGAAGCAAATACAATGAATAGAGACCTGCACCATTGGCACGACTGGCGATATGCGATCTACGGCGATCCTGGGTGTGGTCGCCGATCGTATAAACATTCGTCGTTCCTATGGAAGATTCACCAAGCGAAATGTGCACGATCAGCAATAATGCTTTACGCAGTCGGGATCGTGTACACATTTCAACCCCTGTGCGAACTTGCAATCATGTAGATTCAGATGATCCCATGTCTACATGCTAAGGGATACGCACGTTAAGTTGCGGAAGCGATTATCGTGTGTGTGTTCTCGCCCTTTCTTTTTTTCTTGTTCGCCTGGCCAAAAAGCTAAATCGCACCATATATGGTAGTCGAAGCAATGGTCGGGATTTTTTTTTTGGGTTTTAGCGCTGTGTTGGCAAAAAGAGGAAAAGATTGGAAATGAGGTAACTTTTGGGGATTAGTAGGAATTAAGGATTCAGTCGTGGAGAAAAATTGAAAAGGTTGAGCTAAAACAGTCGTGGTGCGCCGTATACTTTAAAATGAATATCTACAGTGTTCTTCGTAATGATTTTTTTTGAGTTATACATTAAATTGAAAAATAAGAACTACAACGTATATTGTATATCTATAGTGTGATTCTTACTAAGTGTAAAAATAAGAACCATAACGCATATTGAATTTCTACAGTGTTCTGTTTAGTGAATTTTTTTTGAGTTATACATTAAATTGAAAAATAAGAACTACAACGTATATTGTATATCTAACATATAGTGTGATTCTTACTAAGTGTAAAAATAATAACCTAACGCATATTGAATTTCTACAGTGTTCTGTTTAATGAATTTTTTTCTGAGTTATACATTAAATCGAAAAATAAGAACTACGGCGTATATTGTATATCTATAGTGTTATTCTTACTAATGTTATTCTTCCTAAGTTATAATTGTAGATAAAATTGATGAACATTTAATTGCGACTTACGGAGTTTTGTGAATATATTCGTCCTAAGCCTAGTTTGACAATTATTTGGATAAATAAAGTTCGGTTAAGAAGACGTTTCATTCCTTGTGGAGTCAGATACTAAGCGGAACCAGTGGGCAAACGTGGTTAACCTGTGCCCCTGTGGCACCCTATCTTGACACACCACGTAATAAACACCATATTTCCCCCAGGGGCATGCCTGCATACAACGCAGCATGTTCCTGAACTTCAAATCGGTTACGACTTTACGTAACCGAAATAAATCCTCGAACTTGGCCATGCACACAAGAAGAAAGCATATTCCCCACACACGTGCATGACAAGTCATATCAGCAGACCCATCGGTCGATCTTTCAATCTGCAATAGCATACCTCACTACTGGCTGCCGAAGCAACTAGAATTATCACCCATGTAGATAAACACACGAGAGTTCGACCCTTGCGAGATGCCCTAATATGATGCACAATCGTCGTTGTGCGGGTATCGTAGTGCTGATGGCACATGCCGCCCTGTGGTCGGACCTAATAATCGCCACAGCCGCGGGCAAATACACGATGACGATCCTTTCTTTCCAATTTCTCTTTTTTCGTCGTTTTGGTTGCCATGACGCGACGACACAATAGTCATGCACCCCTGCCGTGATCAAATCGTAACGTATCGGGTATCGCCAGATCAGCCTCAGGAAAACTGAGTTATCTTTTTAGAGCCAAGAAATATTTTACTCCGGCCCAACTTCTTCTCCTATATAAATCTCAAATTAGACCCGCGCTCGAATATTGCTCTCATGTCTGGAGCTCAGCTCCTAAACATACTCTCGACCTACTTGAGAGCGTACAAAGACGAGCGATCCGCCTGATCGGTGACTCGGCGCTGACGTCGGGACTACAGTTGCTATCACATCGAAGGCGCGTGGCCGACCTCTGTCTGTTCTACAGATATTATCACGGGTGCTGTTCTTCGGAGATTCTTGCCATTGTTCCACGCAATTCGGTCTATATGCGTTCCACAAGACAATCCGACGGATCGCACCCGTTTGTGGTTCATCTCCCGACAGCGCGAACATCCCTGTATCAGAACTCGTTCCGTTACAGAGCGGGGAAGCTGTGGAACTCCCTTCCCACGCGAGTGTTCCCGGAGCGTTACAACCTGCAACCGTTCAAAAAGAACTGCAACCGTTATTTGATGGCATCTCGGGGCACCCACTCGACGCTATAGGTTCGCCTCTCCCGAGAGAAGTCTAATAAAAAAAAAAAAAAAAAAAAAAAAAAAAAAAATCGGGGATCTTCTCTCAAATTGGCTACCGCACGAGCAACTTTACGTTGTTAGTGTGTAAATTTGAAAATCAACCGCTTGTGGATTGTGCACATCCACTGGGGAATTTTTCATGGAGCCGACTGTCAACCACCGTGGCGTGTGCACGCATGTGCACACGCTACACGGAGTCGAAACATAACCACCGACGACGTCGATTATAATCGGTTCGAGCTATACACCCCGTGAGATTAGTAACGAAGCGACATGGAGTATTTTATCGAGCCGGAGTCGGGTCCTTTTTTATAAGCTAAATCATTTTTTGTGTTAACGGCAGACATAGAAAGCTCCAAGACGTTTACCAATACAATCCGTGTGTGTAATACAATTTAGTGAAGTTGTAATCCTTATTTAGTTAAAAAATGCCGTCGGCCATCAACAATAATCTTGTAACAAATATACATATAAACCTTATAACTACTTATAAATAAAACCATCCATAAATAACAAGTTCCAGTGCTTTTAATTATACCTCTCTTCTTTGTGTGCGGTTTGCTGCGTTGCTCAGAGTTTGGTCCCGTGAACTATTATACTGAGAACAGGGTTCGGCGATTCTTTTAATCAGGATGGGAATCTTCGTAGAACCCGTGCCAAAGCAAGCACACAGACGAAGATATTTCCCATAATCCCACTTAATGTGACTTCGTTGCTTCGTCTCAAATCTGAAAAAAAAAAAAAACATTTGGTGGTAAATTGTGGCCTGGTTGTCCTAGAGTATTGAGCATTTTTGTAGTCTTGACGATTGACTAAAAACAATAACAAAACTGAAGTATTTAAAGGAAATTAAAACAACCACCGCATCAACTAAATATACGAGGGTGTGTTGAAAAGTTTCCGACCTAACAAAGATACAAGAGATTTGTTCTTAAAATGTATTTTTATTTTTCTACATAGTCTCCTTGTAACTCTATACACTTATTTTCTAGAATTAGGGTAGTATAAGATTTAAGTTAAGTTAGGTTAAGTGCTTTTAAATAATAAAAAAAAGAAAAGTAGGTAAGTTAAGTAAGTTAAACTTTAAGAAAAAAAAAAACAACAAAAAATTGACAAAGTTTATCAAAGTTTTCTTTGTATTTCAACTAATTATCAGTACTGCCACAAAGTTCTGTTGCCGAAAGGCAAATTATACAAATGTTAAGTAATGTTTAGCTTAGAGCGTCTGCGAAGGACCAGTAAGTTATTATATAAGATAATTAAGCTAGAATTTAAGCATTTTTTGTCTAGCCTTTAATTTAGAAATTAAGAATATAAAAAGAAAAATAAAAAATGGTTTAAAAATGAAAAAAAAAAAAAAATTAAATAACTCTATACACTTCTCCCAGCGATGCTCCCATCTCTCTAACATGTCCAAATAGTACCTGGCGCTTTTCTTTCCAAAATAAATGTTCACGAAGGTGATTGCCCCCTCATTTGAAGAAAATCTCTGTCCCCCGAGCAATTTTTAGATTAGGGAACAAATAGAAGTCGCTTGGGGTTAGATGTGGTGATCTAGATCTCGGATGGTCAAGCAGTTCAAACCGTAATTCGTAGGTTTTCGCCATGGCAACCGCTGAGATATGAGACGGCGCGTTGACTTGGTGAAACAGGACATTTTCATAACCTCTGCTATCTCTCTCACTTTAATTCGGCGGTCGTCTATTTGATGAACTTCACCGATGTTATCGTCAATTGTTGCAGTTTTTGGACGGCCCGAACGGTCATCGGCTCACAAGCTCTCACGGCCACGTTTAAAATCATTATTTTAACTTTATTTATTGGCCTGTAGGAACCCGAAAGTTCATGACCTAGCCGAATCGACTCCAACATCGTTCCCTGTCCTGTGCACATTTCTTCCACACATTTAAATTCAGCTGCCCAAAATTTCACTGTGGTAATTGATGGTGCAGAATTGCCATACACAGAGTCCAACTCATCTTTGATTGTCGTAGGCGTATTGCCTTTCAATAACAACAATTTAATGTCAGCTCAATACTCAATTTTGTCCATTTTCACAACAACACTCACATCGACTCACTCAAACGGCTGTTAAATAAAAACTACGCGTCCAAAATGGCTGAAAAAATGGTGAGTAACTGTCAAAAGATGCACAATTAGCTTTTATTGACGAGTGGTGCTATCTTCACGTTGAGGTCGGAAACTCTTCAGCCCACCCATGTATATAATAATTTTCTAAGTTTACAGGAAAAGAGGACGAGACTAATTAAATGAATTTCCTGTAACAATTATAAATAATTGTGGTGGTCTGAGAAGAATAATTTTTTTTTAAACTATCATGCATTCACTGCCGTCCTGCAGAAGTGTATTAGACGTAGTGACGTACGTAAGTGAAAAGATTATTTTATTATTGATTAATTAGACTAATTTTTTATTTACTGTTTTTTTTTCCAAAGACTTGAAATTTAATTTATATTAATTGTTGTGATGGTGGCGCAAGGCTAATAACCTTGCCCGGAAAAACAAATTATTATGGAAAATTTAAGAAGCCTCAGACTTGTTAAATAAGGCCAAGACCGGTTCCCGGTTGTAGTGCCGATGATGATGATGATTATGATGATGTTGTGATGTTGGCGTCCACCATATCGAACGTCAACCATACGACTGTCTTCGAAATCAAAAATGCACCGTCCTTTTATTCAAATTTTCATTGAGATTTGTTAAGATAATATTCTTAAAAATTCGTAGAAGGGCCGATAAGATTTTCCGTGCCGTTTGTATATAGTTTTCTGGGAAAATGATATGGGATATGGTTAAGTACATGCTGAATTCGCTTTGAGGCTTTGAATCAAAGGCATCCCAGTAATCAATAGGTACTTACTTCGATTTGTGTGTTCTTGGAAAATTTAATGTACCACGATCTGACCAAGTTCCGTAGAAGTGAATTGTGGGTTCTACAGTTCAGTCACTTTTAAATCGTAAAGGTACTTAATCTTCTGTTACGGACAGCTAATAGTTATGCAGAAAAAAACGTGAATGTTTCCAGCCAGTATTGAATCTGGAATTCAGTTGGCACCGTATAATATTTGGTATACCAAATCCACTAATTGTGTAAGCGAACATATATGCCTCAGGAATTGTTCGCATCCGATCACGCTCCGTGTGTCAGTTTCGATTAATGCATCTACTTGCCAACCGCTGGAAGAAATGTCAAGAGATGGTCCCCGAGGGAACAAACGGGTTTGGGTTGCAAGGTGGGGGAGAGTTTACTTAGTGGGTACTCGGCTAAGGGAAAATGGAATGAACTAGTCATGCAAGTAGCCTCGGGATTCCTATGTCTTTGAAGATTATCACCTCCATGTCACTACTGCTTTACCCAAAGCTTATATTTGAGGAGGCATTGCTATGTAAATTTTGGTTGCATTATGGTAATAATTATGATAATTGACTTTGCAAGATTTGACTTTCTTCTATGTGCAACTCAGTTTTCTTTCAATACTCCAGAAAAAAAAAATGGATTCGACATACGAAACAGAATACAAAAAATACCATGCACGTTAGTTTTAAGTAACTGCAAGTCGTAAGGATTGCATTTGAGAAAACCCATCATCAGACTGTGTGACACACGCTTGCGTGTTTCGGCTGAAGATAAATCTCCAACGTTTTTAAGACATAAGTAACATTTTTAAGGTGGTCATGTGCTCCGGGGATTAAAGGATATCGGGAGAAAATATTTCAATAGATTCTTCAAGTAAAATGCATTCTAGTTATGCTCGAGAATATAATCGTTGCGAATTTTAGCCGGGTTTGATGAGGTAAAGCAGCCCTTAAAAAGTACAACCGGTTTTACCAATTTTTTTTTTCCACTTATGGAAAATATTTGGAGGGGTAGAATGTATTCACCAAGCTCAGTTCTGATATAACCTATAGAATATATATAATTACTGACGCATGTACTTTCGTAAAATAATTGGATATCTTTTCTGCGCTATTATTCGCAAAATAAATTATGGGTATGAGAGAATTGGGCTCCTCGATAGTATAGTGGTTAGTATACCCACCTGTCACCCGGGAGACCGGGGTTCGATTCCCCGTCGGGGAGCCCCTGGCGCAAGACTAATGACCTTGCCCAGACAAAATAAATCATTATGGAAAATTTAACAAGCCTCAGGACTTGCTAAATAAGGCCAACACCGGTTCCCGATTGTAGTGCCGATGATGATGATGATGATGAGAGAATAGCCTTTCGAAGAGTGTAGAGTGGGATCGACCACATTGTAACGTCGATTTGGTTGTTAAGTAAAGAGTAAGGGGCCATTTATAGAAAGTAAAGTGGGTCACAATACCCATTCCGGTAGAATTAGATTCCTACGATGCTTATTTAACGTAATTATTCAAATATTATTTAGATAATCATTATATATTACTCACTAACCTCAAGTATCGCCAAATACACACCCTTGAGGTATAAAGTGGCTCACGGGAGCAAGGCATCTAGTAAGGTGGACAATCACATCTCCTGTTGCTTTGATGGTGTGAAAAGCGTATTGGTAGTCACTGAAGATCGAAGGTTCTGTGGGGGTTCTCTACATCACACAGAACCAACCCACAACCCTCACCTGCAAACATGCAAAAATCGAATCTGCAACAGCATATATTCCCAAATATGCAATAAAATATTTCCCAAACCTCCAAGAGAATATAATTCAACCGAATATATTCTAATCACCACCACATGCATTTTCCCAAAATTGCGTTACTCAATTATCCATATTTCCTCAACGCAACCTAACAATCCACATTTCCCCGAAACTCGTATGCCATAGCAAACGCATATTCAATCCTCTACGGAACATCAGCAAGCATACCCAGCCGCACACATTTCTCCGAAGTTCATATGCCTTAACAAAGCGTATACCCAATCCTCAACGGAACACTACCAACCAAATAAACCGCGCACACTTCCCCGAAATTATTTCGGTTAACATTTCTATCTAAACGATACCCCTTGCTTGCACCCAAGCCATTCCAATTTCCCCCGAAAATGCATGCCCATACTCGCTCGCGTCGCCAAACCAATTCCCGGTACACCCAACCAACGAAGTCAACCCAGCCTGTACGGCCAGAATTCGTTGGAACTGAATTCCTATGCGAGCATAGCAACTCGTCCACAATTCCCCGTAATTGGCAGCGAGCCTAACTCTGCCATGACGCACCGCCACGACGCAATGAACGAATTATATTCATCCATGAACCAGTCGAGTAATAGCCACCACTGAGGACACACGTCCCTTCGTACCCTCCAGCGCGCATCACCGAATAATCGGGTCATTGAACCTAACGAATCGTCGTCACCAATTAACGGGCGCGTATTTAGGATAGCGTGTGCGAGTGCAGCCTTTGCACTACTCACCGGCGGTATTAATTCAAACGGCCGTGCCGTCCCCACGTCCCCCGGCTCAGAATCCCTACGCGTGACGCGTGTGCGCGACGTTTAAACGGCTAGGTGTTCGACTAACTGCGCTCCCCATGATGTGAGATTGTGACACTGTGAGCTTGAAGTAGCAACCACGTAAAATTCACGGACTTGATTGAATCAGGATTTGTTCCGAGTGCGACGGGTTCACACACTTTGTAAAGTTTTTGTAAAGTTGATACACGATATAAGTTACCGTTAAGTTATACATGACAAATAAATGAGCATTAATTCGAACAACATCCCAGTGCCTGACTTTTGTTACTTTTCTAAAGCCTGTCGGTGAACTTGGTGCCTTTCGCCCTAGGTGGAACAAGTAGGTGGGAATACCGATGAATCCGAGTCCTTGCCGACTCCCAACTAAGCCCCCCACAGTTCCGTTCCATGATATTTTGAGATTCGATGTTAATTATTGACTTCAAAATATTCAATGAAATGCGAGCCATGGTAGTTACTTAAATATTCACACACTTTCATCTGTTAAATAGGACATGTGTAAATGTTTGGTAACCCAAGAAAAGCACACCTTGACAAGTACAAGAATTTCATCTGGACTAGCAGACTTATGAATTTTCATTTTGAATTCTCGGATAACAGTACGAGAGCAAAGTGAGTACACCCTGTGAACGACCAGAATCGCAGATGAAGCAGTTTTGGAGAACATTGTGTCGTCTACTTAATGTAAAGTAAGAAGATTTCTAAATTATAATAAAGTACACATGTCGTCGTCATGTAGACTCGCGATGGCTTGGATCGTATGCCGCAATCGATCTGGAAATGACTGCTTACGAGTATTATTTTAAAGGCTGTCTAGACGGTTAAATGGTTAGGGATAAAATGTTATTTTTAGTTTGGAGAACAGTTTTTATGTACAAATATGCGCTTGTTATTGACATAGGAGGCGCTCGTCACGGACTTTCTGAGATGGGATATTGAACTTTTCATGGAATTCAAAAAATAATTTTCTAAAAGCCGACATTTTACAATGGAAGTAAAACAAAACGTTTTTGGTGAATCATGCATATTGAATTGGACATATCATGCAGAAATCGTTGAGATAAATAAATGTCGTCATAAATATGGTGACTCCTAAGTCGAGATGGTAAATAACTTCTGTAGATATAATCCGAGTTACGTAGTAAGATTTAGAGACGGCAATGGGGCTGGTTTGGAATCGTGACCTTTTATTGATGGTATGTTTCCTTTTTTTTTTCTGTGGAAGTGAGACAGGCAAATTGTTTCTTATGTAATGTATTATATTATTTGGCAAAGTTGAGTATTTCTGCTGAGTGCCCATTGGGAGAGTATTGGATGTGAGCTTCAGGTCACTGGCAACGTTATGTGTAATTAAGTTCCAACGTGTTGCGTTTATCAATAATTACTATATTGTGTTATCACAAGTATTGCTTTTTTGGTTCTATAATGCCGCTTTGTTAATGTTTGGAACAGGGTATTAATTTAGGCGTTAAGTGGCTTGTTAAAGAGATTCGAAGCTTAAAATACCACTTGGGCGTGGAACAAGTCATACACATACCTTCGTTATGTTCAAATTTTTGTGGAGGTTCATCCAAACCCCACTGTCTACTTACCCGAAGAACCCCCGTAACTACAATCCAACCTTCATAGTTTTCTGCTAATGCAATCGCATTATCATCTGTAAATGCTTCACGCATTAAGTTTATCAAATGTAGTTAGATAAAAACGCCTGGAAGAGAATTCTTACCTTAATTCATTTATTCGAATTCAAAATTCCCTATAAGAATTCTTTTCCAAACTTCATTGATCCCAAGCCCAATTCGGCACATTCGGTTGCCAGGCAAATCCCAATCTTATATACGCATTTTCCCTAGTCGAATTCCTGAAAACGAAACAATTTGGTTTACATATAATTTAACCATCCTAACAGGGGTCATACACATTGCGTCGCCTATTCCCAGCCTCACCATGTGTATAATGAATTCTCTTACATACACATTGGCTGGCGAGCCAAACCCAAGGGGCAAAAGCAAATATACACATCTTCCGTCTTAGGCATCAATTAAATCCTACAGCATAGACAAATACAAATAGGAATGGTATACTTACACTTGGCAGCGATGCTATGAACACCAATTCCCTGTGAATACGGTAAAACCAATTAGCACCACGTCCACCAACATTGCGATCTATGAATACAGCTGCAATGCACATTCCTAGACAATGATCTATACGATCTCTTTGTCCTACACATTTCTGGATCTGCTTCTCATGACTAGCGGGATGAACAAACAGAAACCCAATTAGCACCCAATGAGATTCGGCTTGTTTGCTTAACCGAACTCACATCTCATGGATGCACATTATGCCCTTTCTTTGTTTCAGATTCGTTCTCATGGCTTTGTCCCACGAAAGGACCAACGTACACACATACATGTGTACCCTGATGATCTTCTCTAAGAGAGCCAGTGTCACTGGCCGAATTTCTTTTGACAGTGAACGAATATCGTGGAGTCCTTTACCACCCACCGACCGAGCCGGTCGTTTTGCTTCCGTGGTCCGTAGCGCTGCGGATGCGCACAACCCGGAATTAGTGCTGTGTAATATAAACCAGTCGTAACAAATATCAATTAAAAGTAACTTTTCGTGTGTAAATCAAAATAAATATGTCGTGAAGAAATGTAACCAATAATAATAAACTAAACAACTCTGTGTTTCATTTACTTCTCTCCTAGGTGTGATGTTTCCTCTGCCGCCATGGTGATCAAATTGCAGCGGAATTTCAAGGAACAATCGGCGAGTAAAAGTGACAAGTTTGTGGGGACGGAGTAGAACCCTGCGCTCATGCTGGCGCTACAACCATCGCCACTCACAGTGGAACCTTGTTGAACAGTGGAGCGAATGCTAGAGGTAGAAGGGAACCAAGTGCCCATGTCCGACACAATACTTCTTCTCCACATTTTTGTGAAGCATGGTTGGTTGTTTCCCTGCTGATGTTTTAAGCCTCTTTCATCATAGGCAGTGAAGAATCATTTCAGGTGGACGAGGTGAATTGGCCTTCCTTCACGACTATCATCTTCTTACCCCTTTTGCCTTATAAAAAACGTTTGTGCCACAGCGAGCGGTTTCTTCTGCTGAAACATTTTCACTAAGTTTTGCGTGTAATATTGGTTGCCTTGTGAGCAGCATAATTTTTCTTTTTTTGAATCAATTGGAGTAAAATTTATATTGCATATAACAATGGGCACCCACTTCATAATATAACAATGGGCACCCACTTTTTGTCTCCATCCTGACTGGTTACATGCGTAAGTAGTCCTTTAATAAGTGGTCCAAAATGCGGGAAAATTATGCAAATGATCCGATGTCCGGCTCCTTTGTGTGTGGTGCAGTTTCGCTCCTCTGGATGGTGCGAAAGAGAGGCCACACTAATTCATAGCAAAACAATGGAAATAACGTTAGTGTTAATGCCCAATATTGGATATGTTTCCGACAAAAAGTAAAAAGTTAAAAGTTACGGATTATCACCGTAGAAAAGTCAACAGTTGGAGCACTTCCCGAACATAATATTTCTTGAACAAAATATTTCCTAAAAAATATTGCTCCATTCGAGATGGAAAATGATTTATTTTAATATACTTATTTATTTTAATATACCTAAGTAGCTGTTAATTAATTACTAACGCCCGGCGAATTTCTTCACACCACCTTATCGTGAACTTCTTAAAACCAAGCACCGTAATTAGAATTTAAGAAAATAACATCTGAGCTGACAATTTTCAAAATCAACTGAGAGCACTAATCTCACATTCACGTGCTTATATACGAGGACAGAAATTTGCCTCCCACCTTATCGTTTACCGATTCGTCGAAATTGGTTGGGCTTTCGCAAACCTGACCCCTATCAGCGAATTCAGGTTTTCGGAACATAAGGTAACAGCAAATTTGTTGGTAAGGGTCAATGTACCTGCTTGTGTGTGAAAAATATTCAAAGACCCTCGTTAAGAGAATTTTGTAATTCGTTTTAATTTTAAAAATTACGAAAATGCGAGTTGGGTGACAAAAAGGGAGGAAAATGTTTGTATGTAATACAATGGAAATTTTTAACCATGAGAAGTGTTTTTGGGATAGGATTGTATTTTGTTAGGGGAAAATATTTGAATTAGAAAATGTGCTATTGAGTGCAGGACTATGTTACTTTTGGATGTAATATGTGTATTTTATGGGATAAGGACGCGAAATTGCAAATCCATTAGGTGGAAGTGTGGGGGGCGGGGGGGGGGGGGGCGCTGAGAATGAACATTGCTTATTAATAGATGGGGCTACTCATTACTCTAACTTGGATGAAGTCTGGGGGCTTATTTACATATTTGTGTATGTAGTGGACTCTTATAAAATAGTAGTCTAGCGCTGGATTCTTGCCGTTCTCACAGGACAACCTCAATATTGAATATGGATTATTCGAGAATGATGACGTTTGACGTTCCCGTACATCGTCAAGAAATATAGGCTCAGAAAATGAATTGGTAATGTTCATTCAGTACATTATGTTCGCGAGTGGGCTTTGCTGCTGGTCTATGAAATGCATTCGCAGGAGTTATAGGGTCAGCTTTTTTTTTCACATTCCTGGATCAAGGTGCCTGTCTGATTGATATGAAGAAGGTGGATCGAAGATCATATTTTACGAGTTACCCAATCTCTACTATGTATGCTTTATAGCATGTTAAAGGATAGCAAATTTATTGTAAAAGCAGCAACGTATTTAAAAAATAAATAAAGAATGGCCTGCAACAGGGAACCGTACTATCTCCGATTCTTTTCAGCATATACACTAGCGACTTAATAGGTCTTTCATGAAGCCATTGCGTAGGCAGATGATCTCATAATCTACAGATCAGCCCTGACAATAATCGAGATTATTAACAACCAATTATAGCAGATCGTCAGCGTTGTTGCGACGGCTGGAAACTCAAAATCGTTGAATCGGGTTACGTGGGATACAAGAACAAATTGGCAAAAATTCGTTATCACGAGGCCCCACCAACATACAATAGGGACAAAAATGTAGTCAATTGCCTGGGAATTTGCCTGCACCAATATCTATACCGTAACAAACGTGTGGGGTTTCTCTATATAACATGGAGAACCAGCCCACAATCCTAACCTAATTTCGACCGCTAACAGCCCGTCACATTATCCCCTATCCCACCGTGCGGCTATTTTACCTGTAAAAGAAAGCATAGCTGAATTTATTATTTTAAGCAGATAATGCAGAATTCAGCTACCCTTTGCCATACGGCAACTCCATTTTTGGTAATCCATGAGATTTCCATCGGAAATCACATCATGTCGGTTACCAACAACAAGTCGAAGCAAACGACGCCGTCGCATCATAGCGAAACCGCTGGGGAATTTATCAAAATATCTAATTAGCTTTCATGATAAATTACCCTAGCCAATTTGTCGTCACTTCGGATTTTCTTCAGATCACACATTCGCTTGGGATCAACGATCTCATTTTACAGGTGAATAGCTCACACAACATTTTCCTCTCCTTCATAATTCTCTTTCCATACGGTCCCATGATCTCTCTGAGAACACCACAGCCGTAACACTAGGGCAGTAGGTCATGCTCAGAAGCTGCATTTGATACTAGAACACACAACCAAGCCAACCACGAGATCACAGTACATCGTGTTTCTGTTCTCTCATTTTACCACGTTCGTCGATTATCAATTAACCGAAGTTACCACACTTCGACGGGCGTGACGATGAGAGAGCAGAGGCGTGATCTCTTTTAGTTGTCCTGTGTGCAAAATCGAGAACACACACTTTCGCCCCTAACCAAATCAGTCGCATCTCAACCACTGCCACCGGAGGTCACGCCGCTCGAGGCTCACCAGAATTTCGCGTTTATTTTAGTCAGTCATTATTCAATCGCCATCGCGGGCAGTCACGCGTCCAGAAGTGTCTTAAACGCCATTCAACATACTCACCGCAGTAGTCTCAAAAGGTTTCTAGTTCCTTGTGTAATATTGGCCTAATCGCACTTCTATTGTAGTTACATTGTGTCGCGATCCCTTCATGTGTAAATACAAATATAATCTATTTCATGTAAATCTAGTGATAGTTTATTTTAATGTAAAATAAAAGGAACCCTAATATTAACAAATAAAAAAAAAGAAAACATAAACAACTAAACCAAATGCGTTTCAGTTATGAACAATTTGTGAACCATTTTTCTGTGGACAAGTTTTTTTTTTTTAATAACATCCTTTATTGGATATGAATAGTACAATCTTAACAATTTAATTTAATACTAGTTGTGGACAAGTGTTGGGGTGAAAGTGGAAACGGTGCCCATGTTAGGCATAATACTTCTCACCCCCACAAACACATGGAGGCCGCTTTGGCCAAAGCAAAGAGACCTTTTGTTATGACAAGACACACAGTAGCCAACTCGACAATCGAGCTAAAGTCATATGCTACATGGCTCTCATCAGGCCAATTATCACCTATGGATGCCCAATGTGGTTTAATGTAGGTCCACATGTATTCGGGAAGATTCGGGTATCCGAAAGGCAATGCCGCAGAACTTGCCTTGGTTTATACCGGGCTCCAGAATTCTACTACAGAATTTCACTACAAAAAATACGTTCCCAATGAAACTTTATATAATGGAGCTAACATAAACAGGATAGATAATTTTATAATCAAATTGATCAGAGGACAACGATATAATTTTCGGGGGATATTACCCAAATATGTCGTATTATGAGGGCGTTCATCACAACGAGTTTGTTCCACCAGAGGCATTTCTTTACTTTGATATCATTGGCCTCATGCAGGACGAAACCGGAGTACCGTTTCCACGTGCGTCGATCGCCATGGCAAAAGGCGGTCACTTAATCTACATTATATTCTATTCATAACATTAAACACCATGTACTCAATCAGTAAAATATAATAATAAAATTCTATTTAAAAGTTATTAAAAAAAACATCGGTCTGCAATATAAAAGGAAACCTTGTACCTTCTCATTGGTTCCTGAGGGTATTGTCTCATTCTTATGTTATCCCTCTAGCAAGCCTGCGTCTTCCCTCTGCGAGAGTACGACAGTTACGGCGTTGAAGGTGGTAGTTTTGTTCTTCAGCACTTTGCCCCTGAGGTTGTGTACCCTTTTCAACAATAATGTATAGGCGCTGGCCAATGAATTATGATTTAGTTCATCCTTCAGGACACATAACACACGTTTGTATGAACTTTGGTTTACTTTTGATTTTATGGATATCTTACCCTAACAAATTTGGGGGCGGGCGTACATGTGTTGCTGTTATGGCGGGTTTAATGTCATATATGGATGTGAATGATACGGGAAAAGGCCCGACAAAGCGGATGTGTACACAAAGTAAAGTGAAGAACAGCACAATAAGAAATTCGGAAAAATAAACCATCAGAGGCGTATACCCTGGATATTAATATAGCATCTCCACTTTAGTAAAGAGTAGTTAAAGATAACTATTTATTTTCTAGACGAGCAGTGGTCTGATGTTTTGAGGCTTCAGCGCTATATTTTACTGTGGTTCTAACCATTATAGTATTAGTTCGAACACATTCCCTTTAATTTCGTTGCAAAACAAACACTATGAATGTTCTAAAAGTGTGGTTGTGCGTCGGATCAAATATTGATGAGGAAGCATTACGGATTGTGTGCAATAAGGACCATGCATAGAATTCTTGACGGTAAGCCAACGAGAAAGAGACCGACAGGACGGCCGCGACAGAGATGGGAGGACAATGTTAGGTTGGACCTCGAGGAGATCGGATCAGATGGTCGAACGTGGAAGGAGTGCGCACGGGACAGGGAACAATGGCGGAGTCGAGTCGGTGAGGTCATGAACTTTCGGGTTCCTACAGGCCAATAAATAGTAAATAATAGTGCAATAAGCTTACTATTTATTTTACTACACAAGTATCAAGTTATTTAATTATCTTCAGAAATGTTTGTACCTTTCAGAAATGTGTCAAAATATTACTCATACCTAGCTGTTTATGAAATCTGAAATCAGAGTAGTTCGACAGTTTGCTTACTTGGAAAAAAAATATAATCCTTGTTTTTTTTTTAACAGTTGTAATGATAAAATAATTGGGTCACTTATTAGAGGCTATTTACACCATTCGCGATTGATTTAAATCGGTCTCTTAAAAATTGCTAACTGTCAAGTTTAGAGTGCCAATCTTATGCCGAACGCCAATGATCCTGTGGGGAGGAGGTAATGTACCTGCATGGGTACTCCGTTCTACTTCCTCCTCCATCATGTATTGTTCCACCGATGAGCACTAAACAATTCCGCCGAAGCAAAGGAACGAAATGCCGCCACGTTTGGAAACAACCAACAAAACGAACACCAAAACTCGGAACGAACAACACACCGTCCACCAGAAGTGATTAATTGAAAGGCACTGTTTTTTGAATTATTAAATCTTTATTGTTACTAAAATTATACGTTAGCAATGCGCGAAAGTTACATTAGGAACACAATATCACAATATTCGCCACGACTCGGGGTATATTTTCGTCACCGTGTGCACCGGTGAGCGGGAGATCGCGTGTGACCAACATGGTCGACGAATTGGAAACGACTCAAACGATATCCTCTCCAATAAGGATATCGTTTTTTACCTACCACCAGGGAAACGTAAAGTCTCTCTTGGTGGTATACGAAACCAGATCTTGTAATAAAGGTCATGGTGGTATGTGTGGGATCGTTGAGATCAATGCTATTCACACGTGCAGTGGAACAACGAAACAGGCAGGCGGCAAGGACAAAAGAAAAGGCGACCAAATGGTTCGCTCTTTAATGAGGGTCATGTTTATACGATGCCTCGTCGCTATTTTCGACGTTAGGAGAAAAAGGTGCTAAAAGCAAATTGGATGTTTATGGCATCTCTGGCTGCAATAGAAACCGGGCTCATATTTGCATTAGGACATGCTGGAGAATTTGGTTTCAGCGTCTATTGCGCTAATTATATGCAGCTGCTTGGGTTGTTTGTTGATAAGACAAACACAAAAAGGTTGCCAGGCAATGTGTATGAAAAGGTATATGACGCGGCTGGGAAAATAGACGGCGCGATATTTATGGTATTTGTCTGGTACCGAATTGGTTCAGAATACCAAATAAGCAAACAAAGAAATCTTACGGAAAATTGTATGCGAAGGGATGCATGAAGGTAAGTTTTTTTATAGGGATTTTATGATTACAGATGGTGATCTATATAATGCGTGAAGCATTTACAGGTACTAATACCGTTGCATTAGCAAACTTAAAGGAGTTGGGTAGTAGTTATCGGGGGTTTTCAGGTGAGTAGTCCGTAGGGTTTGGCGGAAACGCTACAATCCCATTTATAGACAGGTTATATAAATTATATAAATAAAATTTTCTACTTACTTAGTCTTGCTGTATCTATCGCACACGTTTATCAATGTATCGTAAAGATACCACAGACAACACAGTGCTGAAACCATAATCGAAACCTTGATTTTGAGGTGAAAAATGAAAAACACAAACTTGTTCGCTTGTATATATATCTATATATATTCGTTTATTTTTTAAACTTTTATATTTTTCTTTAAATTAAAATAAACGTATATGTTTAACTAAAGGTAAAATTATTTGGCTTACGTATAGAACAGAAAATAAAAACTAAACACAAATTAGTAACCTTCCACATCTATCTATCTCCTCTCAGGGAGGAAGGACCTTTTGTTTACTATTCAAGGTATGTTTTTCACTTTTATTGTTTTTGTTTTTATTAAATGTGTGAGCGTGTACGTATCTTTTCAACTTGTTTTTCCTGAGGGAGGAAGTCAACAATAAATCAACAATAACTGTAATGATACACCACCACATCGTGCTATGTCTTGATTAGAATTTAATTTCTGGCGACACTTAAACTTTTGATTTGTTATCTTTTATCTCTTCGTTAATTTATTTGCTTCGTTTTTTGTTTTTTTTTTTGTTTTATTTATTTTTATAAAAATACACAAATATAGGATATTTGTTGGTTCTCATATTTGTTTCGTCGCAAATGTTATTATCTTTTGTTGAATATCTACAATTTATTTACATGACATTTACAATAATAAATTTATTAATAGTTTTATTCCGAAGGTCCTTCCTCAACGTCAGACTATAACACCATCCGTTTTGGGTCTTGCTATATCAAAACCCAGCTCGTAAATAGTTTGTATATATTTATATGTTATATACAGTACAATAGACAGTTAAGCAAATTTATAATCCTTTTCTTCTAAAATATACACGGTAACATAATTGATTGAATTTATTGTTCGTTTTTGTGCATCCGCTGCTGAGGGGTGCGCACCCTTCGACCAAATAGAATCAATTTGATATCATCCTTTTCTTATCGGTTTATTATTTTTATTTTTGCTTGACTATTATTTTTTCATATTTGTTTTATTTATTCGTTATAAAAATTTTAAAAGGCCAACCGTTCTTTTTATTTTTAGCTTTTAAATCTTATTTTTGGTTTTGTTGATATAATATTAAGTTTGTGTGTTGTATTCGGAAGTGCGGACTGGCCAAATATGATGTTAATTTATTGTTTGTTTTTCTCGAAACAGTTTTGAGCCGCAGAGCGGGCATCACTTGACTTCTGTAATTCCAAGTTTGGCGAGATTTCCTAGCGTAGTGGGATCACCTGGTTGCAGTCTTAAAGCTTCTTTATAGCTAGCAGCAGCATTGTTTGTGCGTCCTAACAAGTGCAAAATGGCTCCAAGGTTTGTGTGTGCTCTCGCATCGTCTGGCCTCAGGATTACTGCCTAATATTATTATGTGAAGAAAGTAAATGAAATTACTAATTAACAATAATGTGTTGGTTGACAGATTAAATTGAAATATGCACATTAAGAAAAGTACACATTGTGTAATGCAAGTACATAATCAAATTAATTAGCTAATGAATTACAAATACGAGAATGCCGAGTTTTAACTTTTTGCTGACCAACTGGATCAAAAAAAATTAGTTAAGTGTGTAGTCATCCAGCATTGAAATTACCTGAGAAAGCATAGTTGCCATTTGGGAAGCGCCACGAAAAACAAAACAACAAGTGAGAACGAATGTTGAATTTAGATGTGTACCATTGAAGAATGTGTAGTTCGGCAAAAGAACGCTTCTCTGTGTTCACTTTTAAACTAAATTAGTGTGCACTGTCGGCTAGAAAGGTATCCCGAGAAAATATTTTGAGATATGGGATGCATGTGTCATTTGCAATTGAGCAACAATCGGGCATTAATAAAAGTGAGAGATAGATAGGTGGCAGTACGAAACCTTGCGGAATGGGCTTAATTTGCTAGGCACAACCACTTAAACATTTAATTGGTGTATCATCAAATGTTTAGCGACGCAATGTCGATAATATGTCGGGATACCTAATTCCTTCAAATGTCCTTGGGTTGTTCAATTCGACAAAGCTGTTGTCAGCGAAATAGGGCATAAAATCTCAAAAATTCACAATCATCTTCTGGGTTCCGCAAATTGTATTTTAAGCTACTGATGGAAAAACTCCATGGTCGAATAATAACCGTAAATAGAAAAGAAGTTAGTGTTATGGGTTGATAGAACGCGGGTGACGGCAGGTCGCTCTTTCTGGTCATTGGTTAAAAGTCTACTAGCCTCCACCTGTTTGGGAATTGATTACTTGAATTGGTGGGATAAAAGTGCTCTACGAATGATTTAACATCTGAAAAATAAATAACTCTTGAGGAGTGTTGAAAAAGTGCAAAAGTTTTAAGGGATTGTGGCGCGATCCCATAACATTGAATTCGATTTTGCATGATACAATTTGTCACCGCTGAATATTATGCACAACGACACCAACTCTCTGAACCAAGGGCAACTGACAATTTTCGCCGAGGGATTCATCCTCGACGACAACCGTCCATTGTGATACTAATTCAGAATTCTCTCTTTAGTTCAAAAACTGTTTTGAAAACAGTTCACGGCTGTTTCTTGCTATCAAGTGTTAAATATTTATGAAGAAATAATGGTTTAGAGCCACAGCTATCCCTTTACAATAAGAGAATTAAAAACCGTCAAGGGAGAAAAGCAAATTCTACTGAAATAAAATCACCGGCCCTTTTTTTCTTTTTTTCTAAATATCTATGCTTTTAATGCCGAAGTTCTCTCAGGATGAGGCCTATTAATCTGGTCTAGAATTTTGAAAAAAAATTCCAATAATTGGCGAAGTTACAGTTATTAGCAATATTATGTCACTTGAACCTGCTATGCCCTGAAATTTTTAAACGCGTTTTTCTCGAAACTGTCTTTATTACAACAATACCCACGATTTTTCAAGGTCTGCTGAACCGATTTACTTCAAATTTAGTACATGTCTTCTTTATAGGTTTTTCTATTGCATGAATTATCCTCATCCCCAAATATCAATGTTAACTGTTTTTTAAAAATTCGCAAAACTAAAATAAAGTGATCCAAAATTTTTTTTTTTTCAAGCGGTCGCCATTTTGTTAAAAAAAAATGTTTTTCAACTGTTTTTAGTTCCAACGATAGAGGCATTTCTGTAAACTAATAATCTTTTGTTTTTTTCAAATTGCTAGAAGGATTGAATCGTGGGTATGGTGGCGTGCCAACTTTTTGAGATCCCCCATTTCATCAGCTGCTAACTTTTTGAATTTTGAATTTTTTACTTTCAATTTTTTTTACTGTATTCTTGAAATATTAATAAACATCCTATAAAAAAATGAATATTAAAAATATTGATTGTTTTTTTTTTTTTTACAGCACTTCAAAAATTGCCTTAAATTCGTCGTTTAGACCAGAATACCCCCTTAAACAGTTGCCGGCATATCATAGCGCGTATACTGTAACGATATACGAGATTTGTTAGAAAAGTAAGAGACTTGTTTATAAGCCTCCTTTTTGTCGGATCTCTATTTCCGCGACTTTTTTTTTTATTCTCTTGACTCAAAAATCTTGACTAGGACCGCAAGCGTAGGTGTTTTTAAATTCTTATTGACCTGCCCTTAATTAAATTATAATGTATACTTACCTTCCGGTACCAAGCTTCGGCTTCAACTTTTCGGTCCAGAAGTCTTAAAGCTGTCGCCACGGCCACCGTAAGTGCATAGTCGTTTGGTGCTAACTGTGCGGCCCGATGGCGATAGTAAAGAGCCTCTTCAGTTCGAGAAAGTCCTGTGAGAAACTCCGCTATTGAAATATATATTTTAATATAAACTGAATCCATTTGTGGGATGGTCGTTTAAAATATGTCTTACCATAGTGATGGTATACGCTGGGTTGGTCAGGAGCTAATTGAAGTGCTCTTTTAAACCACAGCTCAGCTTCAGAAACTCGACTGCTCTAAAAATCAAATCAAATTTTGTCAAGATAAGTGGTGGAAGATCAGAAAAAAAGATAGAGGCAGATATGAAATGCATTATTATGTTGAATCAATATACATGTATTTCAATAACATACACCCGACTGTCTAACAGTATGATATTAAATAATTTTTGGTTACACAATCTCTGTATTATAATGTGACTTGAAGACTAAAATACTGTGATGTCATAACTTAAAGGGATGTTCTCATCTAGAGACCCAAAAATGACGTGTTTTTCTTGAATTTATTTTCAAAGACGGAAGCAAATATCAATGTCAAATTTTCTACACATATTAATTAAGTATTTAGGTATACATAACTGTTGCGGATTCGCATTCGAAACAACTAGCGAATTCGCAATAACTAGATGTGGCACCACCTGAACTAAATCAGATATGTGGCATTACCGAAGCACCCAGTGCAGATACCACCACCTACCAGGTTCTCAGGTAAGACCACAATTTTCCATTTTAACCAAATTATCGCCTCCAAATTCGTGGCCCCCACCGAAACTGCCCCCAGCAGTTACTTACCACCACACTGCGACCAGTTCGCGGCGCAATTGAGGTTCAGATCTGTGGATCAGCTACCACTGCCAGGTCGAGGTGTAGTTTGGGATTCACATCTGTGGATCGGTTACCGCGGCCAAGTTAGCAGTGCCACTGCAAAGGATCCAGACATACGGATCAATCGCCGCCAAGTTCGCAGACTACTATAAGGTCCAGACATAAGGACCGACCGACGTCAAGGTCGCGGAACACCAGCTTCCAGACGCAAAGACCAACCGTCGCCAAGATCGATACATCTAAAGTACAAGAAGATGTCGGCCCCAATGCACGAGAAGTCAAACATGACAGCTACATTGGCGGAACAACTCATCAGCGCCCAATTCGCCGCCCAGGAGTGGATGTCGGTTACATTCCTCAACCTGGAAAAGAGAGGTCCGCCAACGTTGTTCGCGGTGGACATACGCCAGCTCAACCTCCAGATCGAATGGGAGGACATCCGAAAGAAGCATGAAGAGATAAAACGCCTGCCCAGTCCAGAGATGTCCAGCGGCCACCGCTACTTCGTGGACGAATTCATCGGTCAGGCCGAGGAGATATATCGGGACGAGGCCACAAAGTTTGTTGAGGCAAGGCACACCCTCACAGTCGACCGTCCGATCGCATCCGAGACTGCGACGGACGCCGCTAGTCAACAAACAAATCGTTTGCCGCCATTGATGCCGCAACCGCCTGTAACTAACGCCGCGAAGGACATCAAGAAGGTTCCAGAGGCAGCGAAGGAAGTGAAAACGAGTGCAGCAGCATCCCTTACACCACACACGAAGGCTGATTTCAGCAATAAGGCACCAGCCGCTGTCAGTGCACCAGCACCAGCGAAGAAAACTACCAAGTCATCCGAAGCAGCCCAAGACGGAAGGAACTCTGCTGCAGAGAAACCCGCAGAACAAGGTGAGGATACCACACCAACGAGACTGCTCGAGGCTCAGCTCGCGCTCGACCCAGTCTCCCCCAAGAAGCCAAGCGATGCCGACCAAGGCAAAGATGCCCACCTCCCGAGACTGCTCGAGGCTCAGTTCGCGCTCGACCCAGTTTCCCCAAAAAGGCAAGCGACGCCGACCAAGGCAATGATGCCCTACCCCCGAGATTGCTCGAGGCTCAGTTCGCGCTCGATTCAGTCTCCATACTTAAGGCGAACCGCGCCAATTACCAAACCAGCATCAACCCCGCGATTACGGAACCGCGCACACTCCCAGTGAGTATGGACCAGCAGGCCGCCGACCAGAGTGCCGCCTGCCAGATCAACTCGGCTCATGTCTCGATGTTCGGACCAATGCAGAAACACATGGCCGTTCCTCGTGGGTTGCGACGGTGCCATGGAAGAAGTCGCACCAGACTAAACGTTGCGGCCTCACATGACAAAGGCCGCATCACGTCGGCAGCTACCCTCGGACGGGCGCCAATGGACGCACCATTTATCACTGCCACTGGTCCCGAGGCAGTACTTTTGACCACCAGCCATTACGTGGTCATTGATCGTGGGTTGCGAATTTACAACTCCAACCCAGATCAAATGGTCAGTTCTGTGACTAAGGACACCGATCCCCGACGACCGAACACTCGTCGTCACCAATACATATATCACCAATTCAGGGCGGGCGGTTCTTTCCAGGCCTCCACATCAATAGAAGTCCAAGGCCCTGGGCCTCCATCCCCGGGAACCAACGGGTTCGACAATGATTGGCGAAGGCGGGCGGAATGTTGCGGATTCGCATTCGAAACAACTAGCGAATTCGCAATAACTAGATGTAGCACCACTTGAACTGAATCAGATATGTGGCATTGCCGAAGCAATGTCAGCAATCAGCTGACATTTATGAATTCTGTCACTTGACAACCAGCTTTTGTTTACTTCTTACCTTTTTCGTTAGCTGCTTTTGCGGACTACATCGCAACTTTCTAATCTGATAAAATCTAATTAATCGTAGCAAATAAACTTAATATTTAACAACAGTGAAACTAACACCGAGTTGTTATTTCATTTTGGAAGACTATTTTTGGGGTTACCACCGTTAACCACAGGTAATCATTTTACATTGAAAAATCATTAACAGCAATTGATTCCAGCCAACGGAATCAATCTCGTTGCACGCCAGGAACTGCGCGTATCGTTCCTGACGCCATTCCCCCCGCCCACCAAAGAAATACCTTTGTTGGTGGCCGATTGCAGAACGACATTCAACATAGTAGGCGAAGCCCAACAACGCCGAACCAACGTTCACGTCAGGAGACCGCATTGTTCCTGATGCCAGCCCACAACACAAGAAGAACCAGGTGTTAGTGGAAGGTGTGTTCAACGCTTGTTGAACACACACAACATTTTTTTTTAGTGAAACATATTTAAAATGGTCAATTTAATAGATGGCGCATTTGACGATTCAAAAAAAAGGAACCCAATTGGTCTCCAACGTAGCACTGTTTGCAATCGTCTTTAAACATACAACAACAAATTTTTTGAAATCATATAATATTTGCCGGAGTCTGAACCTATTTTTACAAAAAAAAACTCGAAAATAAACAAAATGGCAGACATGCAAAATTTAGGTCCGATTTTCGCATTTTTTCTTGTCCTAACGTAGAAAGAAAAAAAAACTATGAAAAAATCATCTACATATAGGTTCAGACTCCAATAAATTTAATTTACTTTAAGATAAAAAAAAAACCGATCCATCGAGTAGTTTTTGACGTTTCGTGAAAACCAATGTGAAAATCAGGATTTCGGAAAACCGCGTTAAAAGCTTTAAAAGCTATACGAGGGTGAGGTGAAAAGTGTACGGCCTGATCTGCAAATGGCACTAGTAGGTCTAATTATTATGTCAGGTTCTATAGTACCATGTCTCATTAGCTCGTATATACATTTTCAAGTCGACTGTTCTGTTAGTATAAATTTGAGAGCCTACTGAACAAGACACCTCCAAGTGAAAAATAAACGCCATGACTTGACCTCGTTATGCTGTATTTTTTTATAAAATTATTTAAAAAAAAACGGTTTTGTTCACTTATTCTACACACCATAAGCTATAAAAAAAGTGAAAAAGAAATCGGTAAATACCTTCTCAGTTCTCGCTGCGAATGATAGCCGTGTACGTTATTGTAGTGCAAAATCCATGAGTTTTCTTTGCATAAAACCGGCCTTTTCCGACAAATTTGCTCTCTCAAACGCGACATAACGCCTAGATAATATTCTTTCTTTACCGCCTAATACTCTGGCAAGAATTCCGAGTGCACAATACTGCGATAACCAAAGAAACCAGTCAACATTACCTTGACTTTTGATCGACGTTGCGTTTTCGGTTTCGGCTCAGTTGGCAGTCGCCATTCCGAAGCTTGTTGACTAGTTTGCATCTCAAACTCGTAAAATTATATCTCATCACCAGTTATAATGCGTTTTATGAATGTGGGGTCGAAATTGGCTCGTTCTAGCATGTCTTCAGTGCCCTTTACAAGATTAAGTTTTTGAAAGAAATTTAGGAAAACTCGCAAAACGCAACTATGATGCACTTACAAGATCAACCACTGTAAACAAAGTAAAGGACAGATCGCGCTCAAACTTCCCGTCAAGAAACAGGACTCTGCTTCAACCTAGCGATAAAACGAATTTTGAGAATCTCTTAAAGCAAGAATTTTAAATGTTCAATTTCGGGTAGTTTTGGCATAATATTCATTATTTCCATCTACCTAGAAGGTGCCTAGTTGATTAAGACTAATGAAAAAGAATTCGTAGCGGCTTGGCGAGTGAAACATAGAGGGAATGGGGTCTAGATGCCAGTGGATTTGCAGGTGTTCACTGCTATGTGCCATACAAGTTTAACACTAGGTTTATGGACGTTTGTACAAAACAAGTAATTTAATTTAAAACAACTTCAATATAACATATATAAGTCAATTAAATTTGTTTTATAATGATATTCTTCAATATATACAAACTTTTATTTTATCAATTATAAACTCTAGCCGAAAACCTTAGTTGCTAGCGCTATTAGATTTAAGGGTACATTCTCTTAAGTTTTGTTCAAAATCTTTTTTTGCGGAATTCGATAGCTATAACTGTCTAGAATATCATGTTAAAAGGAAAAATTACGAAATTCGTAACGATTAAAAAGTTATGAGCCTCCGAGCCGACTGAGTCAAAGCCGGAAATGACTACACTTAAAACTTTAAACGCTTTTTCTGGAAAACAACGTTTTTCGAGCTGGCGACTGTGATAACTCAGTCAATTTTCAACGAATCTTAATGTTTTTTTTTTTAAATACGCGTAATTGAACTTTTTATGGCATGAACCATAATTATGCCGATACGTTGTAAATTGATTTTTTATAAACAAAAAAAGAACGCAAACATTCATTAAAAGCGCACATAAATTTAAAAACGTCGCCATTTTGTTATTTTTGGATAAATTTTTTTTCGTGCTTCATGCCATAACCACACTCATACGATTTTTTGCTTCAGATAAATCTTATGACCTGTAGGACAGTCACCATCGAGGTCCTTTATTTCGCAGCGGTCTACGGCGCAACGTGCCCCTGTGGGGAGGAAGTATGTACCAGCATGGGTACTTGATTCACTTCCTCCTCCATCATTCACTCCGCTGAAAACAGTTCTCCGGACACAACGACAGGACAAACAGCAAAATGTTTCTGAGGCGAAAACAGGCGCACCGAGAGGGAAACACAAATCGAAACTCCGCGACATCAACACAGGAGGAATAGTTAAACGCACTGCAAGCTGTTTGATTTGGAGTTGTTCTTTATTATTTTCACTAGGCACTGTATCTACGGAAATTTATTTAAAATCCTTGTTCACATGTAATCTAATAGAATTGCGATCGTTTTGTTTTTTTTTTTATTTTTTTGATTTGATTAAAATAGTGGCGCGGAGTTTCTACACGACTCGACTTCGGGATATATACGGGTTGGAGGCGTGTGCACTCCGATGCACACGCTTAAGGGGGTGTACGACGACCGCTGTGATTAGTGGTTATATTAAGACTCTAGTTATTATCGCTGATTATCGCTTCCCTGTGCGCACCAGGGTAGCGATAGGAGACACGACCTTGTCAGGTCGAAGGATGGAATTTGGCTCAGCGATTGTCATCTCATGCAGAGATGATTTCGCTAAGAAAAAAAAAGGAAGAGAGAGAAAAACTTTTCTCTTAAGGGTGTAACCACTAAGAAAATGCGATCTTTTTGGTGCAGTGGCATATGTGCGCGATCGAACAGATTCGATGTAATTGCACGTGTTCGAAAGCAGTGGAACGACGAAACAGGCAGGCGGCAAGGACAATAGGGAAAAATGACCAAATGCGCCGTTGGTAATGCGGGTCATTGTTTACACGATGCCTCGTCGCTATTTTCGACGTTAGGAGAAAAAGGTGCTAAAAGCAAATTGGATGTTTATGGCATCTCTGGCTGCAGTAGAAACCGGGTTCATATTTGCATTAGGAAATGCTGGAGAATTTGGTTTCAGCGTCTATTGCGCTAATTATATGCAGCTGCTTGGGTTGTTTGTTGATAAGACAAACAAAAAAGGTTGCCAGGCAATGTATATGAAAAGGTATATGACGCGGCTGGGAAAATAGACGGCGCGATATTTATGGTCCCTGTCATGACGGTTACATTGAATGCAATCCGAATTATTTTGTTTACAGGAATTTGTCTAAGGAAATTTGACTGGCGACGTAGATGCCGAAATTGATTGGAAATTCCTGGCAAGTTAATAAAGAAATCTTAAGGAGCAATGGTAATCGAAGAGAATGCATGAAGGTAAGTTTTCTTTACAGGGACTTAAAGATCATAGATTTGATCTCTTAAATGCGTGCAGCATTTTTAGGTAATAATACTGTTGCATTAGCAAACTAAAGGAAGTTGGGTAGTAGTTATGGGGGTTTTTCAGGTAAGTAGACCGTAGGGTTTGGCGGCGCCGCTACACCCCTAACTCCGGGTTATCATGAAATTAATTGAAAATTTTTTAAAAGCTACTTAAAAGTACAACAAATATACCTGAAAAATCGCGTGTCTAGATTTATTACTTTCCTCAACAAAAAAAAAAAGCATGAAAATAGCCTATTTTTCGGCCTTACTGATGAGAATGTACCCTTAAGTTATTATGTAATTTACTTAGATTGTAATAAATAAATAAAATAAAAAAAATATATAAACGGTAATTTTCTTCTTTTGCCTAGCAAAAAGTTGCGAGCTAGATAACCTTGTGCGTGGCTGTTGTTTGGTTTATGAAAAGTATGGGAACCGTCTTGGCTAGCGGTCGTGCTTGACTTTGTAGTCAGTACAGCCATGAGCGAGCAAGAGAGGTACATACGTCTGTTGCGCAACGGATTATTATAAAATTTTTATTTGTTAGGCGTTTTACCCCGGGAAATTTTTCTCGATTGAAGGCACAGCTTAGTGATGATACACTGTCTCAGAATCAGGTGTATACGTGGGCCATTGAATTTAAAACTGGGCGCGAACGTATCGAAAATGAAAGTTATGATCAAGGCCCAAAGGCAAGTCGGGCAATGCGAGAGCTTATTGAAAGTGATAGATTAAACACCTCCATAGCTAATACCTACTTATGATGAGATTTTTCCACTAGTTAGGCGGCGGTGACATTATTACTAAACAAAAAAGTAAAATTATGGTTTATATTTGATTCACCCTCGTATTTATTCACCGCATTTTTTGTAGATAATATACATTCTATATTATGTATACATTTTTCACAATCTCTGTATGTTAACATTTATGTTAATATTGTTGTTAATATTTTTTTTATCTTGTTATTAAAAAAAAAAAAAAAATCGGATAGAGAGAGAGAACTTCTTTTTAAACTATTCAGCTAACAGAAAATATAAAAATATTATTGTACGCCAAAAGGCATTACACAAACCTATATCGTGTGATTTACAGTGCTCCTGTAGAGCCAGTAAATTATTTTAAGAATAAAAACAGTTTGTAAAATAGGATTTAGCATATAGTCCTAAGTAAACATTTGTTAAATTATTGTACAATAAATGCGTTATTCATCATCATCATCATCATACATTTTCCACAAAGGTTCTTTGTGTACTTAATATATATATTATTGCTTCTATTTTAATTGCCATAGTCGATTTTGCATGATTCGGTTACATGTGGACGTAGTCCTCCACAAAGTCGTTCCATTTTCCTCCCACATTTCCTATACCCCCATATCATCCATCCAGATCCTCAAATTGAATCCAATGTCAAACAAATTGAACCAAATGTTCAATTGTCGAACATTGATTCAATTCTATTAAACAAACCCCTTAATAAAACGAAATGTGTAAACCAGATGCTCACCTATAGACGCATCATAAAAAAATACTCTTCAGAACCATAAAATGGATGTCGTTTTTTTGCACATCTATATTTCGGGTCATTAAATACCCGTTTACAGATCCTCTCTTAAGAATTTTGTCTACACAAAATTCTGATGCTACTGTTTCCCGCCGTAATACAGGGAAAAAACCTTTGTCCATGTTTCCTTTTAATTACCCCTATCTAACGAAAAGACCTGAAAAAGTATCTGCGATAAGGGGCGATGTGCCCGGACTTCGCTTGATAGAAAAATGTAAATAACGGAGAATTAAAGTTGAACAGCGAGTAGTAGCTAAACTGTGAAGAAAGTCGGCAAAGCACGCGGACGTTGAGGTGACCCCACACGTAAATAAATAAATAAATCATAGTTAAGCAGCAATTATAATTTAGCACTTGTTGAAATTGAGTGACGCAATCTGTAAAATAAAGTTAGTATGATAAGTGAAACGAGTGTTCATTATTCAAAACCACAATAATTGGTGACCGCCGTGTGAAGAAGAACAGAAAGTTTCCAGAGGACGCTAAAGATAGCAGCTTTATCCCCAACGACAACAGGGAACCTAGCAACCAATATTGCTCGTTCACTATCCATACGATATTCTTTTGCGCCCCAGCCGCACACCTACAGGAAAGGTTTCTCTTTCCTTTGCATAACATGCCCACATCAATCGGTCACCCAACCGACCAATACATGAGGGTATCCGGCCAACCGCCCAAGCAGTCGAGTTCGCGAAATGGAAATTTACCATCAGAACTCGACTACGAGGATATGCCAGCAAAACGTACACGATCAGCTATAATGCTTTACGCAGTGGTTGATCGTGTAAACATTTCAAACCATTTTTGATGAGATACTTGCAGCAGCTGCAATCTTGTAGATTGAATCGATCCTATGTCTGCATACTTGTGGATGCACACGTTGAGCAGCAAAAGCAAACATCGTGTGTGTGTTTCACCCCTTTTTCTTGTTTTCTGGACCAAAAATCTAAAGAGAATCTTACCTTATATGGTAACCGAAGCGATGAAAAGAATTTTTGGTATGCTGTCGCTTTGGATAGAATATTCAATCGCGATATAGATTCGGCGAAGGCAAGTTGTGCCTTCAAGTTAATGAAAACTTACATCTCTCGTGGGGCGTCCCAAGAGATAACGGAGTCTTTGGCGTGCGCAGTGTTCTATATTAAGTCTGCAAAGGAGCAACCCACTAGTATCTTTTTTGAACCTTTAATTTGTAACGTGTAAATATAGGATAAGGGCTCCTCGATAGTATAGTGGTTAGTATACCCGCCTGTCACCCGGGAGACCGGGGTTCGATTCCCCGTCGGGGAGCCCCTGGCGCAAGACTAATGACCTTGCCCAGAAAAAATAAATCATTATGGAAAATTTAACAAGCCTCAGGACTTGCTAAATAAGGCCAAGACCGGTTCCCGGTTGTAGTGCCGATGATGATGATGAAATATAGGATAACTTAACAGCAGTGTCACGTACATAGTGTTCTGTATTAAGTCCGCAAAGGAGCAACTGATTTGTATCTTTTTTGAACCTTTAATTTGTAACGTGTAAATATATTATAAACTTAACCGGAGTGTCACGTGCGCGGTGCACTATATTAATTTCGTAACGAACCATTAGGTCATATCTTGAGTATCGCACGCGTGGTGTGTAAGATTAAGTTCAAAAAAATAATTAATTAGCATCATTAGTGTATATACCTTTTCAAAGTCTAAGAATAATTGTGGGGTTAGATATAAATGTGTCAACATGGACACTAGTTCTTTCCTAACCCCCACAAATACCGATGATAATCCGATGCACAATTGTCCGATTAATGAAAGGCACATGAAAATGCTTGTGTATTAGTTTTCTTTATTAATGGTATAAAACCGACGGATATTACACTAGCAGCTACTCGATAATACAACACTAATAGGTAAATCCTTCCTTACAATGCTAGGTACATATAAAATTGTCCACAACAGCGACACTCAATAGTTAAGAAATTAATAAACTGCACAATGACATCCGCGACTCTATTATATTTTAAATAATCACTCACGACTCTTGCACACTCTACCGGTGGTTAAATTTGGCTCTTGGCGCCTGACGCATGTGCACACTTGGAATAAGAAATCGGACTCTCTGTAGCGTTCGTTTTCACGATTAATATCTGGTGCGAAAGGAAGGTGCGCGTACCGCAATGGTTATTAACAGACTCCCGGTGAAATCGTCCTCAACATTCCTTGTAGTATCGGATACCACTGGCGTACCAGGGAAATTCCAATACACATCTGGTCAATTAGAGGGACGGAAATTTAGGCTGGCAGAAAATGCAGTCATAAATCATGAGAATGGTTTTCTCATGATGGTGATAAATATCGGCAAAAACCCCAGGCCGCCTGAGAGCATGAATCTTTTTGACTACATTGTTTATGTAGGAAATTGCCGCCTGGACGAAAACGTTTTCTTTTGTTTACATCGGGTAGACAGAAGTTTTTCGGGTAGCATAATGGAACAATGCTGGCGGCGGCAATTGGGTCTTCCGTGATGTAAAAATTCACAGAAGATCGCTCGCCATAGCAACTAGAAGAAAAAGGTTTATTGGTCTTTGGGATTATTCCACTCATTATGTCCTAATGCAGGGCTATTAGTAATCTGGCTTGCAGATGTGCATGTATTTCTGGACGCTAAATGGGCATGGCGACAGTGTTTGTGTACACTTTGATTCTGCCAAGAATGTATCATTTCGTCGGTCGATGAATCGAGTGTGTGTTATTTTAAATAACGCTCGATCACTTGCAGGTAGCCAACGATGGCTACGCTGTATATCGTCGATAGGACGATCGGCCGATGGGTCTGTAAATGAAGAGTAAAAATGACATGCCGGGTGTAGAGGAAAAGCTCCCCGGCTATGATGGGATATTTATGACGGTTCTCCAAGGGGATAACCGAATTGTTTTCAGCCGTTAGGACAGTGGTGAATACTATGGCAAGGTTGTGTGATCTTGCCAGTGATTCGACGTAAGGGTAGATATGGGGTTTAAAGGATTTTTATGGGGTTAAAAATGATGCGAGGTTCTTAGGGCCCTAAAGAGCCCCACATAATAAAGACACTTTGTTTGAATTCTTTTTATTGTAATATATCTTTTTTTCAATATACTAAATTGGCTACTGGAGCAAAATTGCCGTTTGTATCATTTATTTGGACCGGACTTTGGGTGACTTCATTAAATTCCTGTACGCTGGCCGTGGTGTAAGTGATTCAGAATTGAGCGTGGACCATATCGACGAGACAAAACCCACAGATCCATTCAGGGTCCATCGTTCGCTTCTCTTCCTCGTTCATCGAGAAGCACGGACGCGAACCGTTACTAACATAACACGGACTAGAAGATGATACTTATTTCAGTTTGTTTTCGTCAATAAGTTTTTCACTCACCCTAAGTCTTTTCAATACCGAAAAAAACAATTCGTAATTCAATTTGGAGGCTCCTCGTTAGTAAAGTGGTTAATATACCCGCCTGTCACGCTGGAGACCCGGGTTCGATTCCCCGTTGGGGAGCCTCTGGCACAAATCTAATGACCTTGCCCAGAAAAAACAAATCATTATGGAAAATTTAACAAGCCTCAGGACTTGCTAAATAAGGCCAAGACCGGTTCCCGGTTGTAGTGCCGATGATGATGATGAATTCAATTGTTTCCGGGACGTGTGTGTAATTGTCTTTAGCAAAGGTATTTTTTTTACTTGCCAGCAAAACTTTCACATTTGGCGGACTTTGGTAAATAGTAAGAATGCAATCGTCAGATTTGCAATGCATATGAAGAAAACAGGATTTTTTTTCTTCTACTTCTCCCACGAACTTATAGCGTTGAGTCAGGGCCCTGAGATGCTATTTTTTCTCGGCCGGGCCCATCAGCCAAGCTCCGACAGATGGTTAAGAATGTCTGCCAACAATGTCACAAAGCCTATAGCTTAATGGGGTGGTATTTCACCGAGGGCTGGGCTTTGGGCCCCCACCTACCACTCAGTAATTGTACCAAATACCACAATAGCAAGAGTCGTCAGTTGAACCCACGCTTGCACAATCGAACAGCCCCCTAACCAACAGCCATTGAGGCGGCAACAGCGGTTTACTATATATTTTATCCTATACGTTTTTGCTGGTTTTGACAACTCTTTTTTGTGAGCGCGGATGAGCTCAACTAAAATGTATTTTTTAAAAGTAAATGTGGTATGAAGTTATCTGTAGTCATATTTGTGCAACGACGTAAATTTGGTTCCGCTAATTTCAAGATTACAAATTGTTAAAGATCGAGGTTTTCTTTACCAAAATAAGGAAAACTACTTACAACATATTTTGTTTTAACATCCGTTGCCAACCAACAGTTTATACCAGGTTCTTGATGGAGATATATCGCGTAAAATGACATCGAGTCATCGTGGAAAACAAGTGCTCCTCAATTGAAATATTTTCATAAGGCCTGAATCATGATTGAGTATTGTCGGTACATTTATTGCTTGCGCTTACCAAAACCACCCATGCTAACATTCATGCCGAGCCAAGCCCATTAAATTTCGGATCACATAATGTGAGTTCCCTTCGGATTGATGAATGTTAAATTAATCAATCCACTAAGAAAAATTCCTTAGCGGCATCGCTAAAAAATAAAACCATAGAGTCCAGACGTACGTCTGAGAACAAAGCTCTATGACCGCAATAGAATTGCTGGACAACAATGCCCCAAAGATATACAAAAATATCTTTGGCACCATTGACTAGTAAAAAATAACAACATAAGAAAGCCATAGTGATTAGTAAGTCTAAACATTATTGGAAATTCCAAGTAATGTTTAAGGGTTTCGGGACAATTGTCGTTCCAAGGTAAATTACCGAAGGATCAAATAAAAGTGACGCAGCCTCAAAAAAGAGATCCGAATACAATGGATTTTTTGTGAGGTCAGCGAAAAAATAAATAACACATGGCCTGGCAAAAACGTGAAAAAAATTGAATTGAGTTATGCTTGTTGACCGAGACGGTCGTAATTTTGATTCCGTCATTCGAGTTAAGTTACTTCTGTGACATCATATAGAATCACTTCTACAGATGCAAACCATTTGGTGGCATTGATTTTGGCCACTAAAACGTGAAAAAGGATTTTTAACTGAGGAAGTCAAAGTATAACGTGCCTCCACCGTCTGAGACTTGCGAAGCGTTACTACCCATCGAAGAAACAAGGGCAAACTGCCACACGCCGTGTGGAAATGTAAAACTCCCCACAATAAAACAGCAAATAAATATAACATAACACATGTGTCGGATATTACGGCAAACTTATATATACGTAATCGCTGAGATCGTTGTAGCTTGTCTAAATGTATGAATCTGGGAAGCTTCATAAATTTTTACATGGCAGTGCTTGTGTAAAGAAAGGTCGGCCCTCATTTCTCGTACCATCAATGAGAAGCTTTTAATGAATTTGCTTCGTATGCTCCCCGTGCATACAACATTGCTATAAAAACATACAATTCGGCGATGGAAATTGTACAATTCTAAGATTAGCCGTGCCTTATAGTTTCATAAAAAAAATCACCTTATTACGATTAAGTATGAATGTTACGTTGACTCCGCACCACCTTTGTCCCGCTGAGAAACATGCTCACATTTTTAAATGAAAACATAAAATTAACACATATTACACTTTTTCCATTATCCACACAATTAAAGCATAAAATATAGAATTTTCATTTTTACATTTTTCACACATAAAATATAAAACATAAATTCGAACTGGCGCATACAAACCAGCCCCCTTATGTTACCGGCGATGATGGCTCAGATAAACTCGAGATCAATCATCGCCATTAAAGAGATTATACGAAGTAACAGTAGATCGTATGATCTGATTCATAAGTCGATGCGCGTCAGTTATCAAAAGGAAAAAGCCGAGTGACACTGAAAAAGCCAGCCTGAAGAGCGGGTTGAAAGATTTGTTTGTTTTGTACGGTGATAATAACAATATTTAGCCCTGTGAGTAGGGAGTTGGAATATACTCACAGCTAGGCCGGCTTGTCGTAAGAGGCGACTGAAGGCCGAGTGGTAGCCGGGGTCCCAACGCCCTATGCGCCCGGTGAAATACCACCCCATCAAGCTTTGGGCTCCGTGAAATGGTCGGGAGAAACCCCTGGCCATCTATCGGAGCTTGGCTGATGGACCGGTTCAAGAAAAGGTTGGTTAGGTGGTAGTCGGTCCCAAGGTGAGATACCACCCCGTCACGCCGTACATTCCGCGATATCATCGAGAGAAATCTTCGACGGTGTTTCGGATGTGTGGCTGATGGCCCGGACTGACACGGAGATAAGTCATGATGGTATCTTCTGATATAAAGAATTCCGGAGGTAAACTACTCTACCATTCTGATCTCCGGGGGAGGGACCCCAGCTCGCTCTCGAGGCTCTGCCCACGCTCGACTGGTGACGGCATTTTGTAACATCAGGGGCATCGGTTTCACCAATACGAATGTAAACGCCGCCCACCAATATTTGCAAACAACGAAACCTGATATCTTTGCCCTAACTGAGACCCAGATCGATTCGTCAACTGATTCGACATATCTTCGTTGCTTAGGATACGACTTACATTCGAGATTCCGTTTTAAGGGCGCAGTCTGTGTCTTCGCGCGGCCCGATCTTGCATGCCAGAGGATGGATGCGTTAGAACTCAATAATATGGACATCATATGGTTGAGGGTCGTGCTGAGAACTTCCCTTAAATTTCTTTGTTGTCTTTACCGTTCCCCGAATGACGATCGACCGGCGACATTTTTCGAACATCTTTCACATACCGTCGACTGGATACAGATCAACCACCCAGCTTCTGAAATTGTTGTCCTTGGCGATTTTAATGTGCACAATTTCGGCTGGTTGTTACATTCTAACAGAACCGACGAGGCTGGGAGACTGGCGGAGATGTTTGCTGGAACCCACAACTTGACTCAACAAGTGGGGGAGCCAACGCGAGTGTCGGATGCCCGAGGTGATTGTGCGAACACCCTAGATCTGTTTTTGACATCCGAACCGAGTATTTATACTGTAGAGGTTTCCGTGCCATTGGGAAACTCAGATCACTGCTTGGTATCTGTCGCGCAAGCACTTGCATATCAAGCGAATAACCGGCAATGTATGAAGTATGGGACTGCTAACTGGGACGATTTGGGAGATTTCTGCGCATCCTTTCCATGGTCGGAGGTGTGCTCCGGAAACTTCCTTGTTAACGCTTGCGCGGACTCGGTATCAGAGATTATTCTTCTGGGGATGGAGATGTATATTCCACATTCCATCAAACGAAGTTCATCTGATAAACCGTGGTTTGACAAAAAATGCAAGCTGATTACAGCGGCAAAAATAGAGTTTTTAAGCAATGGCGCTTCAATCCAACCGATGTTAACAGAACGAATTTTGTTACAATCAGAAACGCGTACAACCAGGCGATTGATACCGCGAAGAAAGTCCACAACGACGGGGTGATCAATAAGCTCCTTCGGTGCCCAACTGGTTCGCGCCCCTTCTGGTCAATGGCAAAAGCTGTGAGCGGTAGCTTCGCATCCTCCTCTTTCCCTCCGTTTTTTTTATTTATTTTTTTTTATTAGACTTCTCTCGGAGAGAGGCGTCAACCGGTTGCATCATATCGTCAATCTGAGCCAGCTGCAGACTCTCTAATCTTTGTTCCGCACACTTGGTCTAAGTAAAGGTCGGCTACGCTCCTTCGATGTGATAGCGACTGCAGTCCCGATGTCAGCGCCGTGTCCTCGATCAGGCGGATCGCTCGGCTCTGTATACTCTCCAGTAGGTCGAGGGTATGTTTAGAAGCTGGGCTCCAAACATAGGAGCAATATTCAATCGCGGGTCTAATTTGGGATTTAATTTGGGATTTATACAGAAGAAGAAGTTGAGCCGGAGTACAATATATCTTGGCCCTAAATAGATAGCTCAGTTTTCTTGCGGCGGAGCTGCCGATGTTCGACACGTGTTTATGCAACGATATATTCCCACTGACCGTGCCGCCGAGCAATTTCATGCTTTCCCCAGATTCGAGGGCCTGGCAAATCATCATCTGCTGTGGGACTGGTGCTCCACTTTTCTTTGTGAATGCTATATAGTGTGTCTTCATTGCATTGAACTCGACGAGATTGGCCTTTCCCCACCGCAACATCTTATCCAGATCCCGATTCAGAGAGTCGATCTGACTACATCTCAGATGGTGCAGCGTTGCTGCACTAATCGGTCGATTACTCACAAAAGAGGAAACAAGCATACTATAATCCGCGAAACTGAACACTATGTTATCCGGTTATTCCAACAAATAATTTATGTGAAGCAAAAATACTGTTGGAGCCAAAATAGAATCTTGAGGCACCCAAAAATTAACAGGATACAGATCCGAACACTCACCGTCCACAACAACCCGGATCGATCGATCGTCGAGGAAGCTCTTCGTCCAGTCGCAAAGCTGCTTGGAAAATCCGTATGAAATAAGTTTGCTCAGCAATTCACCGTGCCAGACGCGACCAAAAACCTTGGAGATATCCAATGCGACCGCCCTTGACCCACCACAGCGCTCAATTGCAGATGTCCATATATCGGTTACAACGGTCAAAAGATCTCACGTGGACCGTCTGCCACGGAATCCGTATTGACGATCATTTAGAAGTCCGTTGTACTCCAAATACTTAATTAACTCGGCGTTGATGACCTTTCCCATCGCCTTAAATAACATATACAGTAATGCCATCGGCCGGTTATTTTGTCGGATACACTTTTTTCCTCTGTTTGGGATTGGCTGAACTGGAGTGATTTTCCAACAGGTGGGAAGATAAGATAAGCGAAAGAGTCTGCCAACAACCGGCGATAGTTCTGGAGCACAGTTCTTAAGGACTATTGCTGGTATTCCGTCCGGGTCGGTTGCCTTCCTAGAACCCAGCCCACGTAGGATGGGTTGAATAGTACGCGGACGGAACCCTACATCCCGCATCAAAGACCGCACGGGCACGATAACAGGTGACTCCAAAAGACTGGCATCGAGGTTTGAATTCGCGGAAAATAATTTCGCGAACACATTAGCTATATCTTTTGAATTTGTGACCAACGTGCCACTGCCCGTCACTAACGGAGGAAAAGAGGAGGAAGCAAAGTTACTGCTGATAGCTCATGCCATTGACCAGAAGGGACGCAAAGCAGTTGGACACTCAAGGAGTTTACTAGTCACTCTGTCGTTGTAAGCCCTCTTCGCGGTATCAATCGCTTGGTTGCACCCGTTTCTGATTCTAACAAAATTCGTTCTGCTAACCTGTGTGGGATTGGAGCGCCACTGTCTAAAAGCTCTATTTTTTGCCGCTGTAATCTGCTCGCACTTTTTATCAAACCAGGGTTTGTCGGACGAAGTTGCACAAGCGCTTTCGATACAACAAGTTGGATAAGGCTATTGCCCATTTTCAAATGAGGAATCACATGCCAAACTAGAATCACAGCCCAAAATAAAACGTCGAACCATTTGGGACGAAGAAGGTCCTGTTTTGAACATTTCACGTAGGAAGGCTCGTTTCAACGTCGGCGAAAATGTTGTTGGTCTTCCAGATGGCTTATTTCTTCCATAATTTTCAATACCCGCTTGTAGAAAAATCTTCACTACACCTTGACAGCGATTTATTTCATTGGCAATTTGTCTTTGCGTCATTCATAATCATTATCATCGGCACTACGTAACTAGAAAGGACGTAAACCAGTTGGACACTCAAATATTTTATTGGTTCCTTGTCATTGTGAACTTTCAATCTCAGTCGTTTCTGGTTCTGACAAAGTTCGTTCCTTTGATTTCCGTAGCATTGTGGCGACTTTGTTTAAAAGTCCTATTTTTAGCTACTAATCTGTTCGATTTTTTTACAATCTAAGATTAATTTAATGAATTTCATTTAATGAAATGTGAAATGTGAGGTTCCATACCAAACAACAATAATTTCCGTGATTAAATCTGCACAGGTGTTCACAACACACTTTCTAAATCAAAACTCTGAAAGGATGCGAAGAGATCTTTTGGCGGTTTTTAATATGTTGTTCAAGTGTTCCGCCGAACACTGTTTACCGCAGAGAACGAATACACCAACAGAACGCACACAGCACAAAATTGAAACACGAAAAGAACAAACAAAGATCTAAACAATCGTTGTTAAAAGCTAAGGATACAAATGGGAAGGTAGAAAACGCATCACCTTACAAGGTGTCGTCTACGGATGAAATTGGCATTAGATATAATAGGGACATAAATCAGAGGGAGGATGATGTAACTGCTCCTCAAATAGAAGTAGTGACCAAAGATCATATCCAACAGTCAACATCTGAATCCGTTTGTCTACGGACCGGATCTGTTGATTCGACAAAAACCCCTGAAAATACTATCCTAACACCTCCCTCTAGTTCTTAAATGCTCCGACTTCTAGCAACAACACATCCAAGCTCATAGAGCACAAACTGGAAACCCCGACAGAGTGTAAGCCTGATGAGCAAGAACTCCCAGCAAACTGTAAGCCCGAGGAACAAAAACTTTCAGCTAAGTGTACGCCTGCGGAACAATGAGTCCCAGCAGAACTTAAGCCTGAAAAGCCACAAAAACTCCCAGCATCCAATAAGCCTGAGGAACAAAGATTCCCAGCTAAGAATAAGACTGAGGAACAAGAAGTCACAGCGGAATATAAGCCTGTAAAGAACAGCTATATCAAATTGCCCTCTTTAAATTACTTGTTTGTCCGCATCGTCTCCCTCGTTTCTCTAATTTTCCATACTTTAAAATGGGTTCTACAAATAAAACATATAAATAAACAAATAATCAAAATTCCGTTTACAAATAAAACAAACGTTGATCTTCCAAAATCGATTGCGAATCCTCCATCCTTAAAAATGTTCTTTCTAGATGGTTTTATTGCCCAAAATTTGAAACATTGTACACAACCCAATCCGACGAAAGTTTGGAAAGTCTTCCACAAATTTAAAGAAAAACTTAAAGTGAAACAAATGGATTTTCCTTTATTATTCAAACATATATGTATACGTGTATGAACATATAAATAATAAAATACCAATTCTCACATTATAAATCTAAAAATATAAAAAAAACTATATGTAAATTAAATATATCCACAGAAAATATATAATTAATAATATTGAATTCCCCTCTTAACAAATAATTGTACAAAAACAAAATAGATACATATACATAATAACGCAAATAAATAAAATAAAACAACCAACTTTGTTTTGGGAAATTTGTGTATCTACAAGAAAATTGTCTATAATAAACAAAGAACATTTAAAATAATACAACAGTATTAACAACTCAGGGGATAATAAGCAAAATATAATACAAATAAATCTCTAAATTGCTTATATTATGAAGAAAATCTCCGCAAATTCATATCAAATGAAGTTTGTAAATATTATATAGCTAACGCTTATATATAAAAGCTTGACACAAAATAAACAAATAAACTGTCTTGAAGTATTCAAATAGAAAGCAGTAAATGACAGTTTGAATAACTTTAAGTAAGCAAAAATTAATAATAAAAAATCTATGAAATAAACATTATTATATACAAATATAATAATTTCAAATACCTATGTAACATTCTTCAATTAGCCTAATCACATATATCCTAAGAAAAATAAGGAACTAACATTTTTCACTTTAAATCAAAATGAATTTAAAAAATTTAGAATTAAAACTTTCTTTATAATACAAGCAAAAAAAACAAAAACATAAATATAGTCCTCAAAATGAAACAGAAATATACTCTGTAGATAATGTAAATTCCTATATAATACACAAGTTGTAAGGCTTTTCTAAAATTGATCTGTAGCACAAATTGAATTTAATATTTTATTTAAAATAATCTTATTTCATAAAAATAATTCACAATTATTATTAAATATATTGAAAAAACAAAAGAACACTGTAAATAACATTATTAATATATGTAACTTAAAAATGTACTTATATACACGATAAGAAAAATTGTGAATGTAAGCCTATAGTTTAACACATAAACTTAGATTTTCTAAAAACATAGCAAAATACTGAAGAACACTCTACCGTAAGCTACAGAATTAACACAAAATATTGAATAATATGTAAAAACAGGAACAAACATTTAAAAAAGTAGCAACCAATTGAAATCCAAATTATGTAACGAATCATGATGACATCGCCCTTCACCTTTTATCACGGCACTCCTAGAAAATTAATCTCTTACAGATTAATTTTTTCTTGAAGGAGGGGAGGATGTAGTGCTCCAAGAAGCCGTACCATTTTCCTCCCACATACATTTCTACCCACCTACTTTATCATTAATCCATATCCCCAAACTAACATTCAATCCAATGTTAGACAAATTGAATTGTTCAATTGTAGTGCTCCAAAAAGCCCTACCATCTTTTTCCGCCATTCCTAATCCAAAATCCCAGCAATATTACCCTAAAACCCAAAATCCTATCAAAACCTGAAAAAACCCAAACATTATCCAAAATTCGCAATAAACGAATCAAACATTCATTTATCGCATAACATTTGCCCCCACGGCATAATAAAATCCAAAATCAAAATCAAAATTAAAATTCACAATAAACGAATCCAATATTCGTTTGTTGTTCTATATTTGCTCCACAGCATCACCCAAATCCAAAATTCAGAGATCGTTATCTCTATCCTAAAAATTCCATTGAGTTAAACAAACAAAAACTCAAAAGCAGATACATTCACACATCTGCGTAATGGTTTCGTAAGAATTCAAGAAATTGATTTCTTATCTTGTGTAAACACAACATCTCGCTCGAAATATCCAAAAGATCGAGATTGTTGCACGAAAATGTGTATCTTTGAGATACAATTTTCGATTCCTTTTCCTTTATAAAGGAATGGTTTAGTGATCTCCGGGCCGCAGTTTAAATTCGTATTTTGCCCCTGGAGGAGATACCCCAGTGGAAGAAAAAATAAAACTCTTAAAATTGAAAACGAAGACAACCCGGATTTTCATTTTACTAAATATCACCTGGCCTGGAAGACCAAAAGAAAATCAAGGACAAAAGGCCAAATCTAAGGACGTTGCTCTTCCCCTTGGACTCAAAGGAAGCACGGCAACGAACCCTGTTGTGCGACAGGTTTTCGGGAACTTTATAAGAGATCTCTTAGTCCTTTTAAGGATCAAGAAACACGCTTCCTGAAACCAGAAACACAACAAAAAATGTTTGGTGGCAGCGCGTGGGATACCCAAAATCCCCTACCACAGAAGACTCGGGGATTATCCAACAATCCCCTACCAAAGAGAGACTGGTGAAATTATCCACGAAGGACATCCCGATAAAGCGGAATCTGAAAATCCTCTGCAAATCTGAAAAGACTGGTGCGGATCCTAACACGCAGACTGATGAAATAATTCCGCAGAAGGAAAAAATTTTGCAACAAAAGTAAAAGCAGAATTTCTTTTAAAGCGTATTCCGGGGCTAACACCGGAAAGTGATTTGAATATTTTAAATTTTTTAAAAAAGCGTATTCCGGGGCTGACACCGGAAAGTAAGTAAAACTTTTACAAGCGTTGCCTGGGGCTTAGACACCGGCGGTAGAAAAAGCAAAGTGTTAATTGTATGACGGCCACGAGTCCCGTGGAGAAGCAGGAAAATTTGTCCCGCATAACACAATTACCATACTAATCTTTCCAAATCCTTCCTAAAAACTAAACAGCATAATGCATATCTTCATATGCAAACAAACACACATTAAAAGATATCCAGTTCGTTCCCATACACTCAATATATACTGAGGCTGAAGTTGCTAACACTATCCATGTACTTTCTCAAACACCAGCTGAGTGTACTTACGCAACTAATATCAGCAAACTTAAAGAATTGATAAAAAAATCGAAATCAAAAAAGGCTGCGGGTTTGGATAATGTTAACAACCAATTAATCAAAGCACTTCCACCTGCTGTAAGTAACTATTTAACGTTCATTTTCAACGCTTGTCTTAAGAATTGTTATTTTCCGGACTGTTGGAAAACAGCAAAAGTAATACCTATCCCGAAACCCGGCAAACCGAAGAACAGCCCCGAAAGCTACAGACCTATTAGTCTACTTAGCTGTCTAAATAAGCTCTTAGAAAAAATCATTAAGGAAAGGATTGATCGTTTTGTGGAAGACAATAACATCTTACCAAACTTTCAGTTCGGTTTCCGTAGTGGTCACAGCACAATCCACCAAGTCTTGCGCATTAAAAACCACATAGCTGGTAAATTCATCGACAAGGAGTCAACGGGACTCGTTCTTCTAGACATCGAAAAAGCTTTTGATACGGTATGGCACGATGCCTTGATTTATAAGCTACTAAAACTTAAGCTGCCAATCCCGCTTATCAAAATTATCCAGAGCTTTCTTCGTTCGAGAAAATATGTTGTGAGTTTAGGAACCGACATATCCTCTACTCACCAAATCCACCATGGTGTACCCCAAGGCTCGGTCCTTGGTCCCATATTATTTACATTGTTTGTCGCAGATTTACCATGGCTAGGTGAAAACATTCAGGTAGCTATGTTTGTCGATGATACGGCCATTTTCTCTTCGGGTGCCTTATTCACTAATGTCTACAACTCTTTGCAAGCAGCTCTTGACAAACTAGCAGTATATTACAGGAAATGGAAAATAAAAATAAATGGTAATAAAACAAAAGCTGTCTGGTTTTCGAGATGTAGGAAACACTGCTACCTACCAAATGGCACTAAACTCAGTATGTGTGCAGTTGATATTGATTGGTCCGAAGACTGTAGATATCTAGGTATTATTCTAGATAAAAAACTTATCTTTCAAAAACACATCACTACCACAATTGACAAAATAAACAAAGTCGTAAGAGTGATGTACCCATTAGTGTATAGAAAGTCAAAGCTTAGCATCGAAAATAAAATTATAATATTTAAAACCATTTTTCAAGCGATACTCCTGTACGGGGCCCCTGTATGGTGTAACTCTGCTCGCACACACAAAATAAAATTGCAAAGGTGTCAAAATAAAATATTGAAAATGTTGCTGAATTTGCCATGGCATTATTCGACACATGAACTACATGAAAACGCCAACGTTAAACCGGTAGAGTTCCTTATTGACAAAATCAATCGAAACTTCTTCGTCAATTGTTCTTTTTCTGACAATGTTCTCGTTTCCCGTCTTGCGTTATCCTAAATCACTACATATGTACTCTGTCTATGAAAATTATATCGAGGTCATTACTATATAAAATAACCGGAAGCTCGTGCAATATTAGTCTTAAGATTCAAATAAGGGTTTTTTATTGTAGTTTTCCCTTAATTTATTATTTGTTATTCATTAAAATTGTGCTATTGTCGTTATATAAATTTAACATTATAGTTGTAAAGGAATTGCTATCCTAAATCTCTTAAGTACTAGTTGTAAAATATACCATAAATGTAATTATCTACTAAATAAAAAATTGAATTGAATTGACCTATTGATATGTTAGAAAGATTTCAGCGAAATTTCCGAGAACGATTACAAAGCGAATTGACAATAATGGAAGTCATATGTTTAGTATTATCTGTAAAATTACGTGAAGTTTGCCAATAAACAATTAAATTATCTTTGAATGCCTAACTAGATGTTGCAAAACGATGTAAGTCAACACTTACATCATTTTGTAATAGATTTTCTAAATCAGCAAGTTCATCTGCTGATCCCTATATTATAAAAATATATTCAGATATCTGAGTTAATTATGAGAGTAAAAGGTAATTAATTTGTTAACAGCAAATTCGCTCGAAAGGATTTCTGAGTAATCCTTTAATATCGAAGCGGAAGAGGGATGGAGTCATGAATGTATGAACCCACTTAGAAAGATATGATGAAGTCAACGCAGAAAGATACGCGACAATTCGGAGAGAGACAATGAGGCTCTTCAAACGCAAAAAACGCGAATGGGAGAAGACTCGGATCGAAAAAATTGTAGAAAATTGTAGGGCAAAGAACATCAGGGTGTGTATGTCGGCATAAATTCAATTAGAAATGGCTACCGAGGGAGAGTCAAAATAATTCGAGACGCAAACGGCTGTCTGGTCACAGAAACAAACAATATCGTGACAAGATGGAAGCAGTACTTTGAAAACCTGCTCAATGTACGCACCCATCAACCACAGATAAATGCACCAAGCGTACATACAGCCGAGCCTCAGAGCCCAGAGCCGTCTCTCAACGAAGTTGTAGACGCAATAAAGCGATTGAAAAACAACAAGGCCCCCGGAGTCGACTCCATACCGGCAGAGCTTGTGAAGCATGGAGGAGAGGCAACCGCTAGAAAGATCTGTGGGGGGTTTCTCTATTCTACATGAGAAACAACCCACAATTCCAACCAACATTTCCACCTAATTTCGACCGCTTTCAGTGTGTCATACTTACCAATTTCCTTTATATGTATTCCCCTGTGAAACATTTCAAACGGACGTATAGCTAAACTCATTATCCTTTGCAGATAATGCATAATTGAGTTTAGCTACATAAATGTCATACGGCAACTCCATTCTTGCTAACCATGAGTTTCCCATCGGAAATCTCGTAATGTCGGTTAGCAACAACAAGTCTAAAAGAACGACGCTGTTGCATCATAGCAAAATAGCTGGGGTAATTTCAGCGTCTTAGAGTCTGGTTCTCACGCGAATTATTTCCCAAACATCAGCAGCGTCCTATCGACTTTCCCTCAGATCACCCATTCGCTTGGGATCAATGATCTCTCTTTGCAGGGGAGTAACATCCGCTAGGGTTCTCTCTCATTCGTATTTCTTTCCACGGTTCAATGCGCTTTAACTACACCATAGCCGTACTGGGTCAGTAGGTCGTGTCAGTAGCTGCATCTGATACCAATACACACAACCAAAGCTACCCCGAGATCACAGCATATCATGTTTTCTGTTCTCTCATTCTTCGTGTCCGTCAATTACCCTATTAACAAAAGTTACTCATACTTTGACGGGCGTGAGGTTGAGAGAGCAGAGGCGTGGTCTCTTTTGGTTGTCCTGTGTGTAGAAAGAAATATGAATTTCAACCCTAATTCACACCAGTCACTATTCAACCACCATCGCGTGTAGTCACGCTGCCGCAGGAGTCGCTAATTGTATCTGAACCTGGTTGTATCTGCGGATGAGATAGTTCGTTTAGTTCACGGAACAAAAAGCCCAAGGAGTCGTTCGATAGAGTTGGTGTACAGGTAAAGTTTTTTCCTTCCCGAAGCCTGTTTTGACGGTTCACCTATATTCGCGATTTGCGTACGACCGACCAGCTGAACAGTCTGGCGTTCCCGTCGCGTGCTGCATTCCCTGCTTGACAGAAGTGTAAATAGTAAATCATAGATATTCTGATTAATCCAGTGAGGCTGTGATTCATGTTGGCAAATACAATTAAGACCCAATTTTTAGCTGTGTAATTAAGTTCAATCGATATTGTGCCACTCACCAGAAATAAAATTAAATAAATAAGAACGTGTTTTTTTCATTTCTTTCTGCGGATCATCGTTGGGGGATTACAGTGAATCCTGTGCCATACGTTGGCATCATACTTTTACCCGCACAGATCCACCAGCTCATCCAAACAATATGGGATAAGGAAGTCACTCCGGAAGAATGGAAAACCTCAATAGTCATCCCCATTTTCAAAAAAGGCGACAGATTTGACTGCGAAAACTACAGAGGGATATCATTGCTCCCAACCGCATACAAAATATTAACAAATGTTATTCTGGCGAGAATCACACCGTACGCAGAAGATATACTGGGAGACTACCAATGTGGATTCCGTAGGAACCGGTCAACAAGCGACCAAATGTTCACAATAAGACAACTGCTGGAAAAGAAGTGGGAATACGGAGAGACGGTTCACCAACTGTTCGTTGACTTCAAAAAAGTCTACGACTCAGTCGCAAGGCAGAGACTCTACCATATTCTAGTTGAGCTAGGAGTCCCAAAAAAATATGCCGCGCTCACTCAAATTTGCATGAACGAAAACAAAGGGCGAGTTAGAATAGGAAACCACCTCTCAGAACAATTTGAAAGCCGGGACGGACTAAAGCAGGGAGATGGTCTATCACCATGTCTTTTTAACCTTGTGCTCGAGTATGTCATCAGAAAGGTACAAGACGACAACATGGCCGGAGCATCCCTGAACGGGGTCACACAAGTGCTCGCATATGCGGATGACATCGCCGTTCTGGGCGATAATCTAGAAACTGTTAGTAAAAACTGTGAAATCATCATGCAAGCGGCAGAGGTGGGCCTAGAAATAAATGAGGACAAAACAAAATACATGATTACGGCGAGAGCAGGTGGACCTCAGATAACACATATAAACGTCAGAAGTAAGATATTTGAAAAAGTTAAAGAATTTAAATATCTGGGAACAATACTGACGGCCAGTAACGAAATGTCGAAGGAAATTAACAAGAGACTGCATTCCGGCAACGCTAGTTGGCACGCAGTCAGTAAACTGCTGAAATCCAGACTGCTGTCACGTAACATAAAGCTCCGTGTCTATAGAACCATAATCATGCCAATTGTTCTATATGGATGCGAAACATGGGCTCTCACAAAACGGGAAGAAAACAAATTCCGTCTATTCGAGAATAAAGTTTTGAGAGGCATCTTTGGAGGTAAATATGACGAGGAGGCAGGACAATGGAGGAAACTCCATAACCACGAATTGGAAGAGCTATATCGCAAACCTACAATAGTGAGAGTAATCAAGTCGCGAAGATTAAGATGGGCCGGTCACGTGGATCGAATGGGGAACGATAGGACCGTGCATAGAATTGTTGACGGTAGACCAACGGGAAAGAGACCGATAGGACGGCCGCGACGGAGATTGGAGGACAATGTTAGGTTTGACCTTGAGGAGATGGGATCGAATGGTCAAGCGTAGAAGGAGAGTGCCCAGGACAGGGAACGATGGCGACGCCGAGTCGGTGAGGTCATGAACTTCCGGGTTCCTACAGGCCAATAAATAATAATAATAAATAATAATAAATGAATGTCTGAACATTACAATAAAGATGAAACACACATCAAGCAGGTTATTCGACGCTCATGTAATCCATTGAATAACTATTACCTCTTAATAAGAGTAAAATATAACAGCGATAATTGGAAGATTTACATTCAATCATTTGACATCTTCCATTAGATGATTTTAATCTGCAGCAAATTCCTAGTATGTATTAGTAGAACACAATTCAGTAATACTTTTACTTACATTTCTCGCCAGCATGTTCCCGTACGATAGATGGGTAGCCACATGGTCTGGCTGTATCTTTAAAGCTGCTCTATGATGTTTCTCAGCTTCGTCCCACTGTTGCAGCCGACCTAGAACATCGCCTATTCTGTGATACAGAACTTCCCGCTGATAATACGCCGGTAGTGAATACATGGCTTCCCTATACACAGCCAGAGCCCGTTGAAGTTTGCCTTGTTCGGAATAGAGGTTCCCCAGTTGGAGGTATGCTGCCATTCTTGCATTCTCATGGGCGATACGGTCCCTCACTCCAGTTCCATCGGTTTTTGTTCCCTCTTGTAATACTTTGGCTGCTTCGTGGCACCTGCCCAAGGCTATAAGTGAGGTCCCTAGATTCAGATAAGCAGCTAGTCGAATGGAAAAATAGGAAGGACACAGCAACGAAGCCGGTATTACAAAAACACCCAATGAATCTGATAAAATTGAAAGAGTGAAACTATCTTACCAGCGAGGTTGGGACGAAACTGTATTGCCCTCTGAAAATTTTCAACCGCATTTTTAAAGCTCTGTTGATTCTGATGCAGGATACCTCTGAAAATACAAAAAGTATTAATTATATAGAAAGTCCGATTTAGAATTCGTTTTTTGCTTTATTTTATTTCCTGTCATCGAGTGAAATAAGCCATAGTTGAAGTAATGGCGACTGTCCCCTTTTCCATAGATTAGAGTAACACAAATACAACAGATATTTTTCATTGGTTGACTGGTCCTTACGGGCCATTGGCTTGGGGAACGTACATCCATCAATTCACTCGTGCCGGTCTGATAAAAGACTAGAAATCAAATTATTCAGTTCACTGATTGTCACTTTTTTGTTATCGGTGGTGTACACCTTACCAGTAAGCCTTGTCTTTGGGGTTGTATCCCTTTGTCCTCATCGTCTCCGTTACTTTCTTTGTTTTGTGAATTCGAATTGTGGGTAGCAGATTTACTCGAAGAATGGAAAAGTTTAACCTACAGGGCAAGTGGTATTTCAACTCTTTCCTTAAAGTTTGGAGTCAATTTTGGCTTAATGATTGCAAAACCCTTTTTCACAGGAATAGACTAAACCCATCTGTATAAGAGAGATAACGATAAGGGTGACGACCGAGTTTTGACTCGTTCAATACCCAAGTGACAAAAGAAACATTACACAAAGCTGAATCAGATGGCAGGCACGTGGAAGGACGACACACATACACAGGCTGGTGTGGCATTAGTTTCTAACGACTTTGAACTGATTTGATGTGACTTTCGGAGCGTACTGTTTGCTTCGGTTATGTTTCAAAATATGGGCGCCACAGCGGTCATCGCCACCCGGCAATGTCGAACTATTTTCTACACCATTTGTGTAAAACTGTAACATATTGGGGTTTCAACGAATACTACAAGAGGTAAATTTAAATTGTTAATGTATGTCTTCAGTGGACGCAGCATTTCGTACGAAACTAAGTTGAACTGGTCACTGAATTCAGTAGATTCCATTTTCTGAACGCAACCAAGTAGAAAACAAAAGGATACCAACTTCGCGACATATAAGAAGTTGCTCGTCAGTCAGATGGTGTGCTAAATATTGGTAGTCGATGTCTACATATACGGCGTGTGATATTGATTCAGGTAATTGAAACGTAGCCGCACACTGTGTGTCGTTCGGCAAACGAGTTTAGCGAGAAAATCTATGAAAAGGTCAACGATATAATTCTAGTTGATTGCCGAAATAATTGCACGAAATAACAGAGCCCACAGCCGTACTGAAATCAGCGGCAAATAACATTTTACATGATAAAAGTGGAAAAGCATTGGGAAGGCAAGCGGGTGCTGCTGTCAGAGTTCAAATTACGCGCTACGAATTGTTGCCGCACCCGCCGTATTCACCCAATCTGGGTGTTTTTGTATCCCAATGTGTGCTTGGGAAAAAAATTCTGATCGAATGACGAGGTTAACACCGCAACAGAAGTGTATTTTAAAATGTAGTCATATATGAAATAGGGATAGGGACGGGCGAGAAATGATACGTTTACATGGCAAGGTTATAGACTGGCATTCAGCAGTAATAAGCTTCAAACAGTTTTTATAACTCCTACCCGAACAGTTGGCGAGATATTGTTGAAACTGTGTAGAATCAGTGCTAGCCCTATATCGTGTGGTCAAATAAGATCTGTACATTTTTAATTAAAAATAAGATCCAAACTGTATAAGATGTCTGTGGGGTAGGTAGCCGTTGCGTCTCCGTGGACGCGGGTTCCACTACCAATCCATTCGCCACTAAATGTTCCACCGAAGGAAAACCAAAACACTGTCCACCAACTTGTGCAAAACTGCACGACAAAGCGTCCACCAGATAGTAATTAAAACACAAGGTTATTCTGTTGTTTGTAATTGATTTTTATTATATTTCACTTTCGTTAAGAGGAATTAAAATACAGTTAGAGATTTGAATTAAACACGGGCAGTTACACTATACTGTTTATTGAGTTATTACACATAGTTTTATATGCTAAACCAACACCGTGGTTTGACTCTGTTAGATTTTGGAACGCGATACGTATATATATACTTAAAACACGACTTTGGGGTGTATACGCGTCCCCGGCGCCCGTCGGAGAGCAGGAGAAGAGCCGATCTGCTCGGTCGGTGGATGGAATAAGGCTCAGCGATATACATTTGCTAATGGGGTGAGTTTCCTCGAGAGAGAAAGTGTTTCTCTCTTGGTGAAAACGAGGGAGAAGAACTTGGTAATGTATGTGTGTGTGTGATCGTGTAGATCATAGTGTTTATCGATGCATTTCGGCAAAGGATAAACGAAACCTAAAACAAGGGAAAAAGAACAAAGGGAGAAGCGACCTAGGGCATCGTTCTGTAATGAGGGTTCGGCTAAGTAAATACGCTGCCACTCATTAAGTGCTAATAGGTTTGGGATACATCATACAATTTGTATATCGTATCTTTGGTCGTTGTAAGAACGAATTCTTTATTTGCATTTGTTTATGGTATTGAATTCAAATCCGGCGGCTAAGCGCGAAGTTGGTGATTGTTTGGAGATTCAAACAAAGGAGCATTTCTGGGAGAAGTGCTTGCAGCTGAACCAACAGTTGCAAGTCATTAGGAAGCAATTTAGATGGTTACACAATGACGGTTGTGTATAACATCTATATCGATTGTAAATGGCATCTATGGCAACTCAAGTTTCGAATTCTACTGTGAATATTTACACCAATATAGAATTCGGTTCTTGGTTGCTAATGCTGAGATGCATTGATGCATGTGGGAATGCCCTTGTGGGAGAAATTCTTTTCAGTATTTTGAATGTGGATTAAGGAATTCTTTTTAGGGATTGTTAGATAATGCGTTGAATGCATTAAATGTCCTTGAGAAAGGAAATGTTTCAGGTATGCTGGTGATTGAGATGCAAATATGGGTTGCGAATAAGGGGGGGTCCTTGAGGTGAGCTTTAAAGAACCCCCACATATCCATCAACATTTGTGGAGAATACATGGATAACAAACTTTTCACTCAATAAATCGATTGTGTCGCGAGATGGATGGCAAGTGGCACTATCCACTTGAAACTCCACAGTGTCTATATCAAAATCATTTAATGCACGCTAAAAAATGTTAGTAATCATGCTTCTGTAGAGTTCTTCTTTGTCGGTAACAGTATTGTCATAAACTACACCAAAGTGATGGTTTTTGTCGATGTAAAGGTCTCCCAAGAACAATATGTGCGTTTCCCCCACTGTGCGTCAATTTTGTCAATTCACGAAGCTATTTGATCAAAAAAGAGCTAAAGATGATTTTTTTATGAATTAATTGATCTCTTTCAAGTTGATTTAAGGGCCAATCTCCAAAATATCTATGCAATAAATTGCCATTTGGTTTAAGTTCTATGGGCAATTGAACTGTACATCTATACCACCTGTCCCAAAACAAACCAGAATACCTTCCTCCGGGTGGAATCGTTGATACCCTCTGTCGGTTGATGACTGATTTATATAATGTGAAGACAGTAATGTGGTAGTCGGTTTTGTGTATGAGTATAAAAACAAAAGTCAATATGACGTTTTATTTTAAAATTGCTTAAAATACTACCGGAAGGTTTGAATTGTTGAAAAAAGGGCTCATGGTGACAATTGTTTATTCAAAACAAACGTGTTTGAGTGGTTTCGACGATTCAAGGAAGGTAGTGCAGATGTGTATGGCGATAAACATACAGATTGTCATTTCATCATCATCATCATCGGCACTACAACCGGCCTTGGCCTTATTTAGCAAGTCCTGAGGCTTGGTAAATTTTCCATAATGTATTGCTTTTTCCGGGCAAGGTAATTAGTCTTGCGCCAGAGGTTCCCCGACGGGGAATCGATCCCCGGTCTCCCGCGTGACAGGCGGGTATACTAACCACTATACTATCGAGGAGCCTAGGTTGTCCTCTATGTAATTACAAAAGATAACACGGAAGAAGTATACGATTTCGTAAAAGATTCCAAGAAATGTTCATTGATACTCACGGAAGTGAGGCTTAACATATTAAAAACAACAATTCATCGCATTTTAACTGGAAAACTTAGTCTTATTAATTGTGTGTGATTTAGATTAGATAATACCTATTGTCATACTTTGTTGAGGGAGAATTCATTGTATTAAGCACAACCGGATGATTGGTAATGAGGTTCGAAGAGTTTTGTCGGGAATGTACGTATAAGTATAAAAAAAGGACGTGATATCATCAGAAAACGACGGAATTGGGTTATAAGTAATGGATAAGAGATCATTTATAAAAATGAGGAAGAGGCAGGTGAAAGTACAGAACCCTGGAAAACATATCTATTAATTCGGTGGAAGGCAGATTTGTCATCATCAAGCAGCACTTGGATTGAAGGGCTAGAAATATAGTCTAGTCCGCTATGGGAATGTAATTTCGACAAAAGGTCTGGATGCCAAACCCCGCGAACCCTTTTGAAATATCAAATGTGACGGTAAGGTATGCCATCAAGTCTCCCGTGGATCTGTTGCTATATTCATTGAGGAAATCATTTGTTTCCAGATATTTCGCAAATTGAAGGTTAATTAGTTATTGCGACCCCGATCATCTTCTAGTGATGGGCAATATCAGGAGTCGGCTCGCAGCAAACCCACATGGGCACTCACGAGAGACGAGCAAAAAGTTCGACATTGAATCACCACTAAAAGACCTACGCAAAAGGGCTGAATATCAAGACGAACTAACGAATAGATTTAGCGTCCTAGAGAATGGGAGCAGTAACGAAGAGGAAGCCAATAGCGTGGATACTAAATGGACATCGATCAGAGACACAATCAAACAAACAGCCCAAAAGGTATTAGGATTTGTTGCGGATTCGCAACTGAATGCAGCCAACAACCAAAACCAATAACAACTGTCAGCAACTAGCTGACAGGAATAATTAATTGTCGAGCTGTCATTGTGCTGTAAATGGATCATACTTTCTTTTCTCTGTTGTTCTTCACGTGTATTTTAATCCGTAAATATCCTGGTTATCTCAATGAGAAACGTTATTAAATATAAATAGTATTAGCAACCAATATAGTGCGGTTTGTGTTCTTTGATTGTGTAACATCGTAGTTTGATTTGGATCTCTGTTTCATTCACTTTGATAACTAGTACATTGGAATGCAATTCTGTAACATTCATTCAATATTCGTAGTTAAATCGTGTTAATCGAGTTACCCGGCGACGTTTGCTCGTGTTTGTGTGGACTCCACTGGGTATTGAATCAATTGAAATTCCCCGCGGTGTGAAGGATAAATCTGAAATGCAGATACAATCTCTAGTTTACAGGATTTGCAGCGGACACCTGGCGGCCGTGATCATTAGAACACCGTTACAGAATACATGGATCCACATCAAGCAGATCACCATATAAAACAACCAGTGTGCTGTACTAGAGGATTGCACAACTCATCCTCGGTGCCTTGTGGTTCGTTCAATTATCTAAGGCAGCGAATACGGAACTGAGAGACTGCGATTGGAGCTTTTCGATCCGTCACTATCCAAGGTAATGACTTTATTTTCACCATAATTCAACTCCGTTGATTACAGACAACGGTGGCTGTGTGTTGCCACGGTCGGCCTCGGTGATTCCGGTCATTGGCCGGAGTTTGGCCGCCCGGTGTCCCTGGTATGGTGTGGTGCCTGGAAGCCTTTGGGCAGCGTTTCTTCCGGCTCTTCGATTGCCCGTTGTCATTGCGGTAGTTCAGCGGGCGAGGGACATGTCAAGGTCGTCAGCGGTAGGTGATTGCATTGGCCTTGTTTGCGGCCCCCGAGGTCGATGTCCCTCTTCTTGGTCCTCTTATGGGAGCTGCACTCATCATTCATATGGTCGACCAGTTCCTCTTGGTCGGAGTTGTAAGTTCGCAATCCACGAGGAACGGCCATTTGATGTCTGGTCAATAGTCGTCTGCATTGGAGCGGCCTGAGGATCGCGCGGGATTGGCGGTCAGGGTGTGTGACGACACTCCGGTAGATGAGTCCTGTGGATTCAGGTTAGTGCCCGCGTCTGGCCGTGGCTGTGATTTTACCGCACTGGTGTGGAGTAGTGTATGGTGCCGTCCTTGGCAATGTCAGCACAACCTGGTGGAGCGGCAGTCGCGTAAGCGGTGGTGACCCAAACAGCTGACGCATTGATTCCTCCTGTGTGCGAAGGACTTCCGACGCGCAGGTTTGAGGGATCGAAAACCCTCGCAAGCGTAGATGCGATGTTGTGCCCCACAACACGTGCACGGCGTCTGTTTCCGTCGGGGCTGCGGCGCTGGTCCGAAGATCGGGACATGGGCCGGGTTGATCTCTGGGCAGGCGGCACTCCGGTCGGCGGCCGGCTGGTTCTCTCTCACTGGTATGGGATCCGGTTCCTTCTCTGGGCAGGCGGCGCTTAGGTCGACAGCCTGTGGGTTCTCACTCACTGGGATGTGGTGCGGTTCCTTAGCCACTTGCTTGGGGGCGACTGCTGGCAGCTGCACTGAGGGCAGCTCGTTACTGTCGAGTTGGTAGGTGCTGTTCGCCATAGTTGGGGAGGCTGGGTCGAGCGCGGCCTGGGCCTCGAGCAGCCTCGTTAGTTTGGCCACATTGCCCTTCTGGCATGGCTTCGCAGTGGCTGTCGCCACGCCGTTGGTGTCCTTACGGGGGGGTTTCCGGGTGCTATGGTGGTCGCGACATCATTAGCGGCGAACGACTTTGTGGTCGCCTGAAGGTGTCCGCCGCAGTCTTGGATGCAGTCGGACGGTCGTCGATCAGGTCGTGCCTTGCGTCAGCGAACTTGGTGGCCTCATCCAGATATGTCTTGTCGGCCTGATCGATGAATCCTTCTGCAAAGTAGAGGTGGTCGCGGATCGTTTCTGGAGTGACCAGGCGTATTATTTCATCGTGTCGCTGTCGGATGTCCCCCCAATTGATCTGGAGGTTGTGCTGGCGCATGTCCACCGTGAACAACGTTGGCGGCCCTCTCTTCTCAAGGTTGAGAAATGCACAGGACAACCGCTCCTGAGTGGTGATGGGCTGGTCGACCAATGCAGCCTTTGTTATCTTCGACTTCGCTGTCATTGGCGCTGACATCTCGTTTGTAATTGACTGGTGCGAACTGGTGGTGGGGTTTGGATCCACAAGTCTGAATCCGGCACTAGTCACGAACTGGGCGGCGGTATGAATCCACAAGTCCGGATCCGCTGGTTGCCGCGAACTGGGCGGCGGTCTAACCAAAGGTCGCTGTTGGTTAGAGCAAATTTAGCTGACACGACACAGTAGTCTAAAGTGGCCAAAAGCGAAGAAACTTCGATTGTATATTTATTAGGTTGGGAGGTAGGGAAATGGTCCGGTGTATTGACGGAAGGACTATCGGGTAGTGTTGGCTCATGACGAGTTCAGTTAAACTTTTTTTTTTAAATTTATTTCTCCCAGGAAACGAGAACTTATAGTCAATTCCCTGAGATGCTATTTTCTTCGACCGCTCCATCAGCCAAACTCCGAAAAATGCTCAAGGATTTCCTCCAACCATTTCCCGGAGCCTATAACAATTAATGGGGTGGTATTTTACCGGGCGGCTGGGCTTTGGGACCCTATCTACAATTCAGTAATTGCACCGAACTGCCCAATAGCACGAGTTGTCAGTTGAACCTAGGTTTGTACAATCATACGCAAGGCACAACCTCCTTACAAACTCAGCCATTGGCCAATTGAGACATTGAATAAGCAAGCCCCTGGAGATACTGACCTCAAGTGCTGTGCGTCCAGAGTAGTGAAGCCACTGAGAATTATGCACAATGGAATCCCTGGCAATAAGGATTTCGGTCTGTGAATGTATGGTCAAGATCTCATCGATAGAATCAGATAGAGCACCAAATTCGTTAAATGATGCGTTTCTATTGAATTTCGAGCTTCTGTAGAGAAAGCAGTAATGTACGATGTGCTTACGAACGTGAAGATTTAGCCACGAGAAATTAGATTGCAGATTGGGGCACAGGCCTGGATTGCGGCAGAATTTGACAAGCAATATCAATTTTAGATTTTCCTTCGTAGCGAGCAGAACCAAATTTATCGTGAAGATTCGCCTAAAAGTACAAATATTATTATATGTGTTTCTGTCTCTAAGTCTGGAAAGTGGGTAATGATGTTGGACTCGAGGCCTTGCTGAGTGATCTCTACTGAATATAACAGAATCGAATATGGAAGGAGAGGAAGGAGAAGCTGGGGGGAGATGAGGTGAATCCAATGTGGAAAGAGGTGACTTTTTATTTAATGTCTAGTATCACTGGTCACCGAAAAGTATAGTAGCCGCATGCGATACTTGGACGATAGTCATATTGTCCAAATTGCACTACTATGAAAACAAAAGGTATACAAATTATAATGTGGGGAGGAAGTATTGTGCACCGGCGTACGGCGCTGATTCACTTCGCATCCCCATCATTCACTTAATAGTTCATCGAATACAAACCGAATGAAACGCAGCAAAATGTCTACCAAGAGGAAACGTCACACACAGGAGAAATAAAACACGCAGGTTTGGTTTAATAGTTCAAGAGCACGGTTTATTCAATTTATCTTCTTAATGGTTTTTATTGTATTGAATCTTTAATTTAGTTAGAGGTCATTCTTTAAACTTAATAATTATTACAACTTCACCGAAATCAAGAACACACACGTTAGTTTTAATTATTCTGGTATAACTACTTTTTATTATTCAACACTAACTCCGGGTTGTACGTGTCCGCAGCGCTACGGACAGCGGGAGCAATATCGACCGACTCGGTCAATGGATGGTAAAAGACTCCATCGAGGGTTGGGATCTGGCTCTTGATTCACCCTCGATTCGGTGGTGGTGAATATCCTCTCATCTAAGGATATATTTTTACTTACCACAAGAGAGACGTAAAGTCTCTTTTCGTGGAGTGAAAAACCAGATCTCGTAATGACGATCATGGTAGTATGTGTGTATGAGTTATCGTGAAGATCATATTGTTGAACGCATGCATGAAGGCGGTGGAAAAACGAAGCAAGAAAACGGTAAAGACAAAGGGTGGAGGTGTTTGTTTATGGTGTACGTTGCGGCTAATTAATAGACGGCCACTCATCGAGGAAATGTGCTGAAAGAAAAGATGGGACGAAGGCATCATAAAAGTCTTAGATGAGTGATGCCTTTGTGTAAATAGACGAATAGCCATTAGAGAAAGGTGCTAATGGATTATAATACTTTATACAATGAAAATTGTATATCGTATCTTGGGTCGGTAGCCGAAACGAATCCCTTGCTTGCATTTGTATATGCAGGGTAATTCGTTTGTGGCAAAGAACGAAATTGGAGGTGGTTTATTCGTTTAGACGGGGGATCGTGGTCGGGTATATTCTAGCTGAACAAACAAGCTGCCCGACGCTGCTTTGCCCGTTGGACAATGGAATCGCCAGCCAATGTGTATGTAAGACATTGTTGTACACATGTAAGGGTGGGAATAGCCAACTCAAGGTTAAGATTCCCTGATTATGCGGTTACATTATATGTGAACCGATAAGTTTTCTTTTCAGGGATATTGTGTTTGGCCTTGGAGAATTCCTTTCAGAAGCTAGTTATGCTGGGTAAGTACTTGATAAATTCTTTCAGGGAATTTATGAAATGCATTGAATGCATGGATGAAGGAAGGAGTTTAGGGAGTTTAATGCAATGCCCTAGGTGCTTTAATTTCTCACGGAAAGGAAAGGTTTACAGGTGTGCTGGTGCTTGAGATGCAAAAATGGGTTGCGAATATGGGGGATTCTTCAGGTGAGCATTAAGAACCCCCACAATTATTCGTTTGAATTTGGCAAAACTACATGATGGCAATAAAATTGAAATTGAAAAGAGTAATGTTGGCGATCCTCGAGATTTCGTACTGACGTAAATTTAATATTTTATCTTCCTCAACGATCCCTTCTCAATTCACCATTCACCACATCCCAATTCGCACTTTGCTATTTCAGGTTTCCCAAAAAAAAATAAAACAAAAAAATAAATAAAACAGGAAGCCGTGGCATAGTCCGAAAATCTAGGCAATAAAACCACAATTTAAGAAGCATCGAACATAAACAAATTTCGCGATCCTCTTTGAATTCTCTGTTTTTTTTTTTTTGCTTCACGGAACTTTGTTTTCGGGAACGGCGTCATGTACAGCAACACGGAATGTAAATTTTCCATATATTGGCACACATTCCTTTCAAAGAATAGAAATAACAACCACCACCACACTCGCGTATGGCGAGCCTAGGTGGGGGGTAGCGCATATAAGAAAGAGAGAGATAGAGCAAGCGAATATGGTTGTATTTGGTGTCCCTTTGTGCTCTGGGGAACAGGTTTTTATCAGCGGAAAACATCTGCTCGTTCAATTCGTTTCCCTAACTCAATTTTCGATTACCCTGAATTTAATTGATTTATGTAATGAAGTTTAAAAATTCTCGGATTGTGTACAAATGAACTCCAATCGATGTCGTTTAGTTATTTTGTTCTAAGAAAAACTGTTATTGTAATTGCTAAAATATCTATGTTATATTATAGACGGAACCCAATATTTTTCTTGTTTGTATCGCGTGTGTGGAATCGGTAAACGAAAGAAATGTTATCAAAAGCAAAACACAACGTATTTAATTTCTCTGATCTTGGTAATGAAGATTGTTGACTACTATTCAACTACACTGTTGACAACTAATACAATCAACTATTGTTTATATATTATACATTATACATTATTTGACTCTAATGCACCAAGCTAGCTCTCTAGACCTTAGCCTTCATCAACTCAGACCCATCCCTTTATACTACATTGACCGAGGGAGAGCGGATTACGGGCTCATAAACAAATGCGTAGACCCAACCAATCAGTAGGAATATTTGACTCCATTTGATCAAAAACGTCATTAAAACAAGTTCTGCTTTCACACACAGCCAATTCTAATTCTCACCAGTGGAACAATTAATTATTATTGACAAGATGTAAGACTACAAATTATATTGGTGTGTTAAGGCTTGTAGTAAGCATAACTATAGGTAAATAAATGAATTCCATCGAAATTGATCTAGAACTCATTGCGAATTGTCCAATAACTCAAGCGGCTTCCACATCCTCAACATTGTCAAATAAACTAATATACACTTCTTTAACATAAAGTAATTTTTATAGAAATGAAACAGTGATAGTTATAGTGTTGACATTGACGTAATTCAGCACCGTAAAATTTCTCTACCATTCCTTAATAACCATTTCTACCTAGTCGGCATAAGCTGCCAATTAGGACGATCCAAATCGAAAAATGTCAATCAAGTTCCTGTCGACATGAGATTTCATACCCAAATAATTTGATGAAATTTCTTTACAATCAAGTGAGTATTGTAATTTCCTCATCAATCCTGAAAAGCACTATGTGCCACTCAAAACATCTAGTTGACTAGCTTAGCTTCCTGGAGCAGCCAAATTTACCCTTTTTCCGATTTCACATTTAAATAGTTTCCTCTGACATAACAATAAGAAACCCCCTGCGTTTCCCTTACCCATAATTTGTGAGGCCTAAAGCAGGAGTATCCAAAGAAAGAGAGCATTATCTACAGAGCTGCATAAACCAAAGGATGAGGTTTTATTCTAGATTCCAGAGATCCTTATTATTATAAGTGAACGTCTTTCCATTTGTGTTCACGGAATGAAACCGTTTCAAGGAGATGCATCCGATTATTTAATGTACCCCTAGCGTGAATAAATGTAGCGTATACATGATACACTGCCAAAGGATAAAGATGAATGTCTATACGTCGTTTCACAACCATTAGCTATTCCACATGAAGATACCACAAAAGATGTCAAATGCACAGCCTCTTTCAGAATCCAATATCTGAGCACCGTTTCGTCGGTGGCCCTTTGAATAGTTGTCACCGTAAAGGAGCAAGATAAGTGCTTTCTCTCTTCGGCTTTTCTTATCCGTTGTCTCTTGTCCCCACTAAAAAGACTGAAAAGGTGAATGGGCATTCACCTACTGAAACCTTCACTGGATTAGAGGATACGAAAATATTCAGCGTTCTTGTGTCGCCTCCGACCGACAGATGCCGTTGTAAAATGGCAACGACAAAAGTGCGAATTATTCACTTGCTCTACAATCCGATTCTATTCAATGCGATCGCGATGAGAAAAAGCCAGGACTACCAAGCCAACGTTGAGGGAGCAAAATGGTTGACGGGAAACTTGCACATTTGTCGTATGTAAGCCGCATTAACAGCATCTGAATGGCATTCACCAATGCGTTGAATGATGAGCATGGGCGAGTCAAATCTCTCACAACAAAATGCTGGTACTATCTGGCATCTACTTAACATCCGTTACATATACAAAATGGGGAGTTAGCTATGCCAGCCAGCCCCAGCTGTATAGGAATGCACTGGCAACGAGGTACGGTGCCTGATAGCATAAACCATCTGCCATTGATATCATATCACCCTGTAATTTAAGGAAACAAGGATCCTCATTCAAAAGTGGCCTCGGGATACACCAGCCGTACATTCATCCATGACAAGCGAACGGAAGGGTATGTGCACAATATGGTAAACTGAATGCATGGTGCAGGATAGTATGAAGGATTAAAAATCCATCTACTGAATGCGAGAATGAGGGAAAGAGAGATAGAAAAAAAAATAGAAACGGAAAGATCCCCAGCTTCTGTACTTGAAGGCGGAATGTAAGGTTAGATTTTCATCCAGGTTCCATGTGTCTCTTTTCAAAAGCCCAGGATTAGGTGCAGTAAAAAAGAACTAAAGAGATACACCGATGAAAAAGAGAAAAGCTTACAACAGCGACAATAGCAACATTTTAAATTGGAACACGAGCAGTCCTATATATTACTGTTATTTAGCTCTCTGCATAAACAGTACCATACAAATGGCCCTAGAAAGGGATTGCAGCGAGAGTAAATGAAACGTTTTCTGCTTGCTGGAAAGTCGAAAACCCAGCAGCTGCTTGCCGTCAGTGCAATGATAATTACGACATAGAGGATTGCTAGGAAGAAGAACTCTCCCAAAGCCAAAGGATTAGAGATTTTCATTTAGATTAAGATGTTCGCCATTAGGGATCAATCATAGGTTAATTTAGAGGAAATGGAAATCTAAACCAAGAATTTCATGATTACAAAGATGCGGATGCAGTCCTACGTGAACTGTAATGATTTCGTGTCCAGCGAGTTACTGAGTTAAATTTTACTGCCTATCTAGAGTAAGTCAGGTCTTGAGTTTTATTGATCATTTTAAATTAGGGGTGATACCTCATCAGTTGCCAGCTACTAGTTGAACAGAGGGAAGATTCTGTAATATGTGAAAACATGTACGTGGTGTCATTATTCTACAATGGCAAAAGGGCTACCCCCGACCCATCTCAGCAAAACCAAAAAAAAAAAAGTGGTTAGGAATAGACATATAAAGTGTTTCGCGATGACATTACGATCAATTTAATTCGATCCCAAGCTGTGAAAGTATCAACACATGAGGCCACAGCCGTGTGTAAACGAGGATGTTTAAAGTCTCTACTTAAGCTCGGGATAGCTACATTAATAACTCGGGGATACGACCTTGAATATACCATATATATATATATATATATATATACACTTCAGACTACGAAAAAGAGTTAGCAAATTACGACTTTCCGTATTTTTCTTATTAATTCAGATGCTAGTCACATCCACATATAGTAACATGCAGGAAGCCAAAAACATTGTATATAGTGCTATAGGATTTAAGTTACTATTTATTTTTCTCATCATAATTCATAATAAATAAAATATAAACCGGGCATAAACCCTAGACAGGTATATAAATGGCCCAGGAATGTTTTCCCACAAAAGCTTGGTTATGACGGTCACTGTGTGTTTAAAATTTACATATTGTTACGTAATTAAAACACTCCCTCCCTCCCGGTCCCCTTAAAGCTGATTGGCATTGATATTTTGGCCTGAAAAGGCAACATTATTTCATCTCCCACATGAGATTTCCTATCGGAAATCAAAAATCTCATGCCTGGTTAGCTACAGCATAGCGTGGGTTAGTGACGCAATTCCTACATAAAGAAACGGCTTGGGTTATCACGAATTCCTTATGTCTTTTTTGCTGGCGGCGTCCTTTGACCTCGCTAGACACGGCTATTCCCTGCGGATCACAAACCCAGAGTCAGGTGAAAAGTATGAGAAATATACTTTTCAACCCTCCCCATTTCCCCTTCTCGGAGTGCATTTTTGGTTCTGCACTCTGAGAGCAATTCAAATATGAAACGGGGTCATGCGGTCACCTTTTTGGTTTCGCTTTCATTGCAAGTGGAAGCAAATCAACCCTGAAATCGTCATGCTCTCCGTTGCAGTTTTCCCATTCTCCTTAAGTTTATTGGGTAAATTCGTAAGAGTTTATTCACCTTAATGGGCGGGGAAATGTGAGAATGAGGATGAGTGTGCGATCGAAGATGAGTGATCAATAGAGATGGTACCTGTTGAGGCACAGAGTTTGGTTAAGAATCTTGTCGAAGTCGGGTGTGGACTGGTTAGTGCGAACGGATAGCAAGTGTTAATGAAATAATATTTGAGTGTTTGGAGTCCTCCTCGTTGAAATACTCTGTGGTCGGTATTAGAAGTGATTCGTAATTAAATAAAGACGTTTTATTTAAAGAAACCAAAAGACATAAGATAAATATAGAAGTGTAAATTAAAATAGAATTGAATAAAGACATGAAAACAACAAGTGCTCTCTTCTTTCGGTGGTGCAAATTTTAAATGTATTGCCTGGTAATTGGTTCCATCAGTAACAATTTATAAGAACCCTCACCTTCACCAGGAGCAGCATCGAAAATACCTCCTTCTAATTCAGCAGCAGCCACGTGAGTACTTTTAATCAGAATATAATATATTGCACATAAAGTGCTTAACTAATAAATATAAAGTAAACAATTGACTAAACAGCAGAAGGTGGTAAAAATATAAAAGGTATCAATTACGAATTGTTTCCAAAAAAGTGTTAACAAAGAAAGTGTTGAAATATCCATATCTATTTATTTGCTAAACATTTTTGTCCGGGCGACAAAATACTTTATATTCTGTGACTGAGCGTAGACATGGGAACATTGAGATATTTGTCACACACTTCAACTATCTGTAAATTATAAGAAGGATCCCCTAACAGCTGACCAAGAATATGAAATATGAAATATGATGTGCGTAGGGTGTGCATAATGTCGTTGCAGATTTTATTAAACTGAAGTTTAGTTTATTAAACTTTTAATTTAAGTCAATATCATTAAAACTAAAATAGGTATAAGACCTTGCTATCGGTTTCTCACCTCGCTACTCCCCACCACTGCATTTGGGCTTAATACAGCTTCGTAAAAGCGTCATTCGAATTTTAAAAAAACCCTCACTCAAACTTTTAAAGCTGTAAACGATACTATTGATAGCAAATAATTAATAAAGGTTGCAACGGAGCTACCCTTACACTCCATTTTGTTCTTACGTACTGTATCAATCAATACGGATTTGTTCGTATTTTCAAAATTTGTTTCTCTATGGTTCGACAGTTATTTTTTAAATCAATAATTACAAGCTCTAATCACGTTCACTATAAATTTAGTTCCCCCAGTTTCCTCAGCTATGTGTTACTCAGAAGCCACACAACAACAAGCAACACTTACTGCAACTAAATTAAAACTCTAACGACATCCATAATAAGTAATACTATCTAAGACACACACCACTTTAGGAAACAATTATTCTAAAAGTGATTCTATCCGTAAACAATTCTGGACGAATGTCGGAAGCGTGAATATGTTTTCTCACCTATAAACTTATTTTAACACAATGTAGTCCTTTAATGTTGCAAGTTTTGCTTGGTGATTGGTAGGAGAGTTACACGCAAAACCTGCTCGCAGATACTTACCCTGGGGCCGCCCCCCACAATTAAGCGGATTCAACTAACGTGCATATTCTTATATGATTAACCTTAATCAATATACCAAATTATTTGATGACTATCAGTGAAAGTGCATAATAACTAAAATACATTCACGGGCAAATTATAGAATTTGGATACCACTTCTGGAAACACTATGACAGCTTTAAAAGAAATATAAATAGCATAGAATGTGCTATTTATAATAATAATAACCATTTCCATGGAAACGATACAATCTGATATACAAAGTATCTTTGCTATCATTGACCACGAATGGACACTTCTATAAATACAAGTTGTTAAGGATCGGATTACGCTTATCTAAGTAAACTAAGTAAACAACACACATGTGTGGTCAAATAGGGATCGCAGTGAAAACATTGATCCCTTTTTTGGGAAAATAATGAATGCGCCCCGAAGCACATGCGTGATCTAATTGTGCCATAAACAAAGGTAAGTAACGGATAATGAATCGTTTTTAAGTCTTCGTCCTCATCGGATGTTATGTATAAAGCTTGTCGCGTTTAAGGACTAATATTCTATGCCGAAGACGTGATCTGCGTTTACTACTGCACTCAAGACCTACCGGTCTTGTATGATTTCTTTCCCAACATCCCTTCATCCAACTAGTTAGAGAACACTTGACCTAACCCTGTCCACACTATCCTTAAATACCTCCCCCCTTTCTTTTTCAGACATCTTGAGACCTAGCCGAACATCCTCACGGATGGAGGTGATTCTGGTTATCGTAAGACGACGAGAAGCCAGAGACAAGATGAGGGATACATCTGTCCTTGTCTCGCTAAAGTCGACCTATCCCCACTCAATTTTTTTTTTTTTTTTTTTTTTTTTTAATATTCAAACAGTCTCTTCTACGCCATTGTTCAGCACGGAAGTAAAATTAAAAGTCATGTGTGTTATTTAAAATCAAACGAGTGCGTTTTATTTTTTGATGACGTAGTTTATCAAGTGAATAAATTGTGTGACAAAGTGTGTAACTTCACGGAGATGGGAGGACAATGTATGGCATAATTTTGAGGAGGCCGGATCAGATGACGAAGTGTGGCAGCAACGTGGATGTAACAGCGAACGATAGTAGTCGAGCCAGTGAGACCATGAACTTTCGGCTACCTACAAGCTAATAAATATTTGAAGTAGTAGAGCATATATATGCTTGTACCACGCTGTAATATAAAATTCCGGGGTCAACTAGTCTTCTATTGGATCTCCGGGTGGACAAACTCAGGGGGATAACCTAAAAATATTTTGATGAAAACCGAACTGCATAGAACTCGTTTCCTCGGAAATGGGGTCACCGCTCAACTAATAAAGACGTTTTGGCACATCGGAGGCATTGATTTCACTAATACGAAAGCAAAAGCCGCCCACCAATATTTACAAATATTTTCATAATCTGGCTTGGACAGGAAATAAAATTGACTATTTGGTGCCCAACTTACATAAGAAATTTCTATATAAGGGTGGAGTTGTGGGGAGCGAAGTCGTGGCGCCAGCATGGGCGCAGCGCTCTACTTCGTCCTCACAAATTAAACGCGACCGACCCCTTTGGTGTATGGAAAAAGACTCGCCTCTTGAGGTGTTCACTCTACTATGTATCAAAAACGACTGGTGGTCAAAGAAATGTTCGTTCTTGGACCGCCCAATCAGAGTGGATCTCCGGTACATAGATCCTAACGAGGATGTGGCCACTTACGCGGGGATCACTTTGTTTGCTCGTGACGCGAGCTCTTGGGTGTACGAACCGTGGGAATGAAAATTCAAATGTAAGAGCATCTTTGGACGAAGTATTTGCAACTGTTTAAATATGGTGCTGGTGATTAGGATGCGTTTGGCATGACTACACAATGGCGGTTGTGTTTACATCCACGTCGATTGTGTATTGCATCCATACCAAGTCAACGTCAAGCGTCGAATTCCAATGTGAATATTTACACTGGCAAAGAATTGGGCTCTTGGCAGCTAGGTGCGAGTTGCGCTATGCTTTGTAGGATGAATAAAAGCCACTCTGGGTACGGATACACTATAAAAATCTGTCGCGCACGTGTGGGACAGCAAACGCAGACCGACAGGAGTTCTGCTGATTGTTTTATAATCTATTTCGGTTATCTAGTATGGCAACCGAAATGTTTTCTTTTTAGAACAATGCTGGGATGCATTGATGTATGCGGTACTGGCGTACCGATTTCTTCCAGGAAAAATGATATAACGCATTAATTGGGTGAATGTCCTCGGTGGGAAAAAGTTTGAGGGTGTTGGATGCGATGGCATAATCGAAAAACGATGGGGTCGGTGGGAGAATGGTTGAGGGTTTTAATGCACTTGCATTAGCGAAAAACAATGAGGTCTCTAGAGCTTTGGGGCAGGAAGATTTGGAGGTAAGTGGAAAACGTAGCAGTGATGTCAGTAGAACCGCCACGGTACCCCCCCCCCCCCACCCATTGACATTGTCACGAAAAAAAATGTAGGGCTGAAGTGATGTTCAAAAGGTTGGTGCAGTGCTGGAAGGAAGGCTGTAGGCTTGGCATTCAATGTGGCCCTGCGTACTTCGGGAAGCGCGGTGGTTATGTTTAGGGAACTGTCGTGATGACTAGTTCCTGGGTATTGATATAGGCCTGAGTCGATAATCACGTGGACGCGGATATTACCGCGTTGATGCCGCAGGGGCAAGGGGGTTTGCGGCGTAGTCCACTGGCCTGTTGTGGGTCGCTTGGACCAACAGGTTTATCGTCCGATAGGTCGGAACCTATCGGGAATCTGCACGCATCCGCAGTGGCGAGGTGGCGTGTGTTGGAAGAGGCAGATAAAGGCGCTGTGGGTATTAACCTGTTGTTGGCAGTATCTGCCAACAGGTTGTACCTTTCTAATAGGTCAAATCCCATTAGGGGTTCGCTGACATGGTACAACGAAGTGCCAGGAGATGGGACCTATTGGGACTCACTGACATCGTACAACGAAGTGTCCGTGGATAAAATTGAGAAGACCTAGTCCAGGGTCGATGTCTTTCGTCCGTACGTTTGTATGGCGAATTGTTTGCCGCTGGGACTGGTGGAGGGGGCGGGCACTCCAGTTGCGCGACTTACCGATCGAGGGAAGACCTGATATATCGGCATCGGTGTCGACGATGGAGCTCGATATACGGTAGCTGCGACCTCGACTGAACGGCAGTTTGTGGGGTGGGGGGGGGGGGGGGCAGTCGCGCTTGGTTGAAGTTGGGCGACTTAGCTTAGGGGCACCTGGCAGGTGGTTGGTTGTGTCCAACCGCAGGGCGCCCTAGGGTTATGGAAGCGCGCTCCGAAGGGTGGTTGTTGCACTTCGGATAGGAGTGGCGGAGTGAGGTGTGTATTGCCTTTGGTTGAAGCTTGAATTGGGCCGTGGTGGCTTGAGAGTCCCAAGGAGAAAAGATCTTTACATGGGAGTAAGGGGTAAAGCCGGGCGTCCTTTCGAATGTTACTAAGCGTAGTAGCTGTGGTTAAGTAAGCGGCTGGCATTTAGAGAGGTGAGTCGACTCGGGCAAGGCGAGCGAAGTCGCGTGAAGTCGGTCGGTGGCCATAGTTGCGCCAATATATGGAGATGGATGGAGTCGAAAAGAAGGCGTTGAGTTGAAGGAGTTGTGATTGATGGAGTTGAATTAAAAGTAGTCGAACGGAGTCGAACAGAGTCGAAGATGGGGCGAAAAGAAGTCGCATGGGTACGGATATACAACAAAAATCTGTCGTGCACATGTGGGACAGCAAGCGCAGCCAGACTGGGGTTCTGGTGATTGTTTCTATAACCCATTTCGGTTATCTAGTATGGCAACCGAAATGTTTTGATATAACGCATTAATTGCGTGAATGTCCTTGATGGGAAAATGCTTGAGGGTGTTTCATACGATTGCATAATCGAAGAATTATGGGGTCGGTGGGAGAATGCATAAGCGAAAAACAATGAGGTCGCTAGAGCTTTGGGGCAGGAAGGTTTGGAAGTAAGTGGAAAAGGTAGCAGTGGCGTCAGTAGAACCGCCCCAGAATCTTCGCGTTCATCGGGTCTGATTTTACTTCCCCAAGGAGAACTGTGGGAAGGAAGTATTGTGTCTAACACGGACACTTGGTTCCCTTCCTCCTCCATCATAAATTGTTCGCCGCGTAAAACACCGAACCGAAAGAACGAAACGACGCCACGTTGTTCACCAACACAAGGAGTGAAACTGCGCACAAGACATAAACGGAAACACGCCGGTTTGTTAATTAATTACATGGTTTTTTATTTATTAATTCATTTCATAACACTGGTGGTTGACTCTCGACAGGATAAAGACGCACACACGAAAAAGGCAACTAATCGTTAAAAAAAAAAGATTTGCAAACGCAACTGCACTCTGACACGTTAAATGGAGACTTCCGAATTTCGCGTGTCTGCAGCGCTACAGACAGCGGGAGTTATGTTACCTGCATGGTCAAAGAATGCTAAAAGACTCCACGAAGATAGAGCTCTGACATGAGTTCCATCCTAGATTAGAGTTAGAAAGGGAAGAGAAAGAAAAACGTTTCTCATAAGGGTATGGCCGCCACAGAGATGCACTCTTTCTAGCAGTGGCGTGTGTGCCTAGAACAAAGAAATGCATAAAGTGCATTCCAAGGATACGATTTCGGTGAAGGAAATAAAACCGAAATCGTGGGATGCTAATGGAATCTTTGTTGGAACATGTGCGGCTAAACAAAGAGACGACGATCCGAAAATGTGGTAATTGGTTGGTGGACGAAACAAATCCCTTGCTTGCATTTGTATATGCAGGGAAATTCGTTTGTGGGAAACGGATTCTATCTTTGCATTGCTTATGCTTTGAATTCAATTGATGCCAAGAGACGCGGAATGCGTATTTGCTTTGGTTTGCACATTGTGTGAGTCAGAGAATTTTATTGCTGGGAGAAAAACGTCGCCGGCCAATGTGTACATAAAGAAATTTATCGTACACATGAATGAAGCTGGGAATAGGCGACGTAATGATAATTATCCCTGGCTGGAATGGTTACATGATATGTGAACCGAGGTTTTTCTTTTCAGGTAATTAATGATAAGGTAATAAAGAACTCTTGCGAGAATTGTATGCGAAGAGATGCAAGAAAAGGTAAGAATTCTTTTACAGGGGCTTTTTAGATTATACCTTAGATAATCCTAGATGCGTAAAGCATTTAAGGTGCTAATGCGATTGCATTAGCGAAATTATATGATTGGATGGGTTATGGGGGTTTTTTACCGCCACCGAACCATTAGAACCCAATAATTTTGAGATCATTTGGACAAAACTCGTGCCGATTGGTACTGTAGAATTTCTTTGTTGTCTTTACCGCGATCAACAAACGACACTCTTCGAAAAACTTTCACGCACTGTTGACTAGATATATATCAACCGCCAGGCTTCTGATTTTGTCACTGTTGGTGGCTTTATTATACACAATCAATCGCAACTAGTTCGGATATTTTAACGGAATAGTTGAAGAACTTATCCAACCCAACGGCTGATACCGCGGTATATAAAAAAAGATCTTCCCTTCGATAACAACACCTTGATTAAAACCAATTTAATACTCGACTTATTGAGACTGGAATTGTTTCCCTGACTTTACTGTTTATCGTGGTGACGATTTTACCTACACTATCGTCGAATCTCTTTCCCCATGTGTCCTACTGATCACCCGCAAAGGCTACACCTCTTTCCGAAGGCGACCTTGTCTCTATAAAAATACTATTTTTTGTAGGAGGTGAGGTATGTGTGGCTATTAACGCAACCTATCGAACCATAGACATTGCTGTCCATGGCATTGACCAATTGATTGACACGTCTGTCTCCATTGATGAATACTGTAATTGGAAACCCCTTAACTTCCTAAAAAAAAAGTGCTAACAATTAAAAGACGCATTCGGTAAAGGGGGAGTATAAGAAAACCTGAAACAAACTTGGTAATATGCGACAGCGCAACACTGATCGTCTGAAGGCAATAAAATAAATGTCTTAAGATAAAATTACTGGAATAGATTTCCTATCTAATTAAACTTATTCAAGCAATTTACCCCACTGACGAAATAGCTAAACATTCTTACAGTTGAAACGTGTGCCATTGTCTTAGATTTGTTTCCGAGTAATTTATGTGTCATGCCCTTTGGCACGGCAATATACGAGTAGACCTATGTCTCCGCCTCCGACACATTTTTAAGAAGGCCTTCTCACACTTGCCTTTGTAACTCCAAGGACTACAGTGTAATGAATTCATTCCCCTTGAAAAGACGTTTAGGGACACGCAATCGCAACATTAACTACAAAGTAAAAAAGCTTGGAGACCATAACACTCGTACCCGCAATCTATAATTTCTCGTGATAGTACCTCGTTTGAGTGGTCAGTTTAAGTCAGAATCTTTACTCCAGGTATAAGTTACAAAGCTCTTGACCGCTGTTTACTGCTGCGATGTTATTAGTCTTAGGTAAATCAAACTGTTATTATGATCCTTGCAGCAATGTCTCAGCCTGTTAATTTCGTGGTTTCCGCAGTTGGTGTTATGGGGTGTCAATAGGCAGTTTAGGGATTCTACGCACCTGTAGTGCTTTCTTGAGACCATACATCATTGGGCTCCACTCTTTGTAGACATATATAGGCAATGCTTACACAAAGTATTATACAAACCATGAAATTGTTATACTTACAGATTGAAATGTACATCCGCCATGTTGGGGCGATGTTTGATAGCCTGTAGGAGAACTTCTTTCGCCTCGACGTACCTCGACTGCGAACTAAGGACACTTCCCAAATTACCGAGCGCTATGGAAATACAAAGAAGAAGAGAATGCAGGTTGAAGAGACAAATTTCAAATGATGTGGAGACAGTGATACGAACCTTTTGGTGGATTAACACCAATTGCACTCCTGTACAAACTTTCCTCGTCTCTCCAGTCCAAGTTGCGCCGATAGGTGCGAACACTGAAGACACTTAGTGTTACGCTAAGACAAAGAACAACAGCGATCCTTTGGTTCCGCTTGTGCTTCAGGGGTTCCATGAGTTTGCTAATGCCGAAACCAACTAGCAAACAGTAGCCGACACTAGGCAGATACAACAGACGTTCGGCGACGACGAAGCCGACGTAAAAAAATAAATTCGTTGCAGGTAGAAATGGAAGCGTGATGAAAGCCATCACCATCAGCAGGACACTGGCATTATACGTTTCCGGATTCTTACCTCCGCTGCTGATTAGAAGGCTGTAACCTTTACTATTTACATTGAAACTACTGGTGATGCTGCTGGCACCACTACTCGAACTCTTACTGCTAGACGTGGTGCTGTTGCTACAACTGCTGCTACTGCGACTACTACGCGGCGTTATGTGACACTGTTGATCGGCATCCATGTCTGTCTTGGGGTGCCGTTGAGTATGGTTATGCGGATGCTGTTGTTGCTGGACCATATCGATTCTGTCAAGTAGAAGTTGAGGACAGGCACAAGCATTAAGGGCGCCGTTCGGCAGGACAGTGTTGTTGTTATTCATTACACGACAAGAGCTCGTGTGGGCCGTCGTAAGCTCCTCTTTGCATACTCTGCAGATGCAATCCTTTTTCAGTAGGATTCCCGGTGCTGGTAGTGTGCTCGACTCGGGGCAGGGAACATACTTGGGGAGCAATCCTTCGATGGGATTCTGATTTATTATCGTGTATTTTTTCTTCGTCCTCGACTTGCGGTGGTGGTGGTACTGGTGCTGCTGATGTAGAAACTGCTTTTTGTATCGATGCGATCCGGCGATTTGCCTTTCGGCCAGCTTTTTAGTGCTGAACCATAGAACCATCAGTAGGGTGCTATAAAATCCGGCACTCAACACGTTTCGTTTATCCCATAGCGATGTTATACGAGGTATGGCATCCATGCCCCAGTCGAAGCTGAGTACCGACGGATTAGCCAGCAGCTTGAAGTTGAACACCGGCAAGTACATGAATGTTAAAAACCGGGTCCATACTGAATTCGATTTGGCGATAGGATTGTCCGCTGTTGAAAAATCATTCTGCGGCCGTGGCAACACCTGTATACGTACGTATACCGTACAAATCAACGCCACGAGCAGGATCCCCATCGAACGATAACGATTCTGCAAGTCAATCAATGAGAGATGCTAATTAAATTTAATTCAATCGCACCGGAAACCTACAAACCTTATCGTTAAATCCGCATAATCCCCGAACGATATCGAATATACAGCACACAAGAAGTGATGTTATGCCGGTCTCCTTGAACAGAAGTGCGCAGAGTGAGAAGAATACTGTCAGGATGATAGTTATCCATTGGCGGCTGTCGCACCTCTCACGCCACACAATGTGCCGGATGTATGTTAAATATGTCAGCAGGTAGAATATACAAGCAGCGAGGTCAGCACGGCCCACAATACCGGCCACGGCCTCCGTGTGGATTGGATGAGCGGCAAATAGAGCACCGGTTGCCACAACGCCCCATATTGATGACAGGAAATTCCGAGCCAATTTAACCACCAGACCAGTGGCCAGGCAATGCATTAGGTTGTTAATTAGGTGGTAGCCCCATGGGGTATAACCACCCAGGATGAAGTTTAACTTAAAACTTAACACACACAATGGCCGATAGGAACCATGCGATCCGGAATCCGTCAATGGAGTACCCCAGTAGTCGTCCAGGAAGGCCTGTTGCCAAGGGTTGGCCCCGACCACGTCTGCGTTACTCAATATGGCACGCCTGCAAAACGAAAAACACAAATGTATGCATCATAATCATCTCAGTAATTAGGTGCGCGGAATGATTTCGAATATTAATTAAGTTGCTTAAGGGCAAGACAAGACTGGTATTTAAAACCAAGATAGGTAGGGTCGGTGTGCCCGCTCTGTCCGGTGAGTGAAAGGTTGATGGGTGAATTCGAACCAATTTTCTTGGCAGTTACTCACGCAATCAACGGCTAATTGTAAATTCCCACAGATGTTGCGGTTTGAATTACCGATTGGGTTAGGGACATTAGGGGTGCTCCCATTCTATATTATGGTCAACTACAAAGGTGAGTAAGAGGAATGTTATGGATCCACTTAACGATTTAAATGGAGGTATTTTTGACGAAGTAGCGGTGTTAATTGTCAGGGATTTTTTGAATTCGCGTGCTAAATTGTTCGTTTTATGTTGTATACTGCTGCTGTCTAAAACGAGTCTTTTTATAGGTTTTGATGGAAAGACACGCAATAGAGAACATGTCTAATGGAATTTGAAAGGTGTTGCGTGATAGATCCAGTGATGAACAATTTTGCTTGACATCGAACAAATTGGTTGATAGAAGTCAATAAACAAACAAGTTTATTTATTCGTTGTAGTTTTTTATGTTTTGTATTTTCGCTCGAAGCCTTGCTGTAAATTGGCCGCTTGGCTTGTAGGTATAATTCGAATTTACAGAGAATAAAAACATTAATTTGGTTTAGAATTTCCATGCAACGACAGTTGAAATCAGTAGGAGTACGATAATGTGCAGGTGCAATAAAATAGAATTGTGACATGGAGACTGCGTGCAGAAACGTCATTCTGTCAAACAGCAATGCGATATGTTTAGTGGCGGACGTTGTCTTTCAGTAAGTTAAAATAGAGCGCACATGAGTCGTCTCTAAAGTGGGTTGTCCTTTTTGGTTTCATATTCTATCAGGTGGACGTGTGAGGAGGAAGTATTATGCCAAACACGGACACTCCGTTCATCTTCCTCCTCCATCGTAATGTTCTTCCAAGAAATTGTTCGCCTAGTAAAAAAAAAACGAAACGCCGCCACGTTTGTCCACAATTTTGCGTAAAACACCAGGGGAACGACGATTAGGTAAACACATCTAGGAACTGCCAGGCGCTGCAGCACGGAAATTAAACACATTGTCTATTAGTGATCACCGTTTTTTTATTTCTTTACTAAGAACGTATTATTAATATCAAATTTTTATAAATTTTATACAAGATGAAACACTTCTTTCTCGACACGACTTCGGTATATCTACACTTCTCCGCCGCGCGACGGAGAGCGGGAGGCAGGTCGACCGTGGTGGTCGGCGGATGTAATAAGACTCAACGATTTTCATTCATTGTCAAAAGAAATTCTGCCAGTGAAACTGGCTCTCTTAATTAAGGGGTGCATTTTACTATTCCAAGAGAGACGTAAAGTCTCTTTTTCGGGGAACCAAACAGATCTCATAGAGAAGATCGTCATGGTACACATGTATGTGTGTACATTGGTTCTTTTATGGATCAAAGCCAAGGGAACGAATCTAAAACAAAGAAAGGGAAAATGTGCATCCATGAGATTTGAGTTCGGCTAAGCAAACAAGCCGAATCTCATTGGTTGCTAATTGGGTTTGTATTTGCTTTTGTGAGAAAGTCAATGGTAAACGGATCCAGGAATATGTAAGAAAAAGAGACCGTTGATGATCGTTGTCTACAATATGCATTGCAGCTGTATTGACAGTCGCAATGCATCATAAACATTGTGCTAATTGGTTTTAGCTTGTTTACCGGGAGATGGGGTTTATGGCATCGTTGGTACGGGTCGGTATTCAATTCCTATTTGCATTTGCCTATGCTGTAGGATTTAATTGATGCCTTAAGACGCAAGATGCGTATATTTGTTTTTGTCCCTGTTATGATGGTTACATTGTATGTAAACCAAATCATTTTGTTCTCAGGAATTCGTCTAGGGGAAAATGCACTTGGTGAGATTGGGATTCCTGATAAGTTAGGAAAGAATTCTTACAGGGAATTTGTATGCGAAGAGATGCATGAAAGGTAAGGCTTCTTTACAGGGACTTTTAAATTATAAATTTGCTCTATTTAATACGTGAACCATTTAAGGTGCTAGTGTTATTGCTTTAGCCAACCTAAGGAACTTGGGGAGTAGTTATGGTGGTTTTTCAGGTAAGTGGGCCGTGGGGTTTGGCGGAACCGCCACAGACGAAACCCAAACTTGTGTGCCAGGTGACTATTTCAGACATTTCTCCCTTTTTTAATCCTCTTTTTACTATGAGTCCCTAGTTGTTTTGCTCTATAGGAAGACACGACTCTTCAGTTAGTGTACCTTAAATGTGCTGCAAATTATCGCGTCATTTAAGTGGTTCCTTCTTGACCTCCTGTTTGGTCCAGATTCATATTATCGATCGTCCTTACATCGATCCACCTTTTTCTTCTTTTCAGTGGAACCCTTTGACCTTTCCTTGGACTTTCCATGGGACCCACTTCCTAATCCTTTTCCACCGAATGTTTCCATGGAAAGCATATTGTTGCACTTCAAAATGTGGATGCCAACAAAATATAAATAAATAAATAAATAATTAAAGAGTATTCACGGTTGTTTATGGTGTCTCTGTTACCGAACTGTTTCGCATCTGTGCAATTTGTGACACCCTGCTTCAGGTTCACGGATTGCGTTTCGTGCTTCATTTTCCTTTTTAGTATTAATTGCTTGTGGAGTTGCTCAAAATAATATTTTCCTCTTGTTTATCAAATTGGATTTTCAATTTCTTCTCGTGGTTTTATTTCTTGGTTTGATTTAGTTTTGTATTCGCGGTTTTCAAAATGATTTCTCCGCATAGATAGATATACATATGCGGTTGTTTCATTAATACAATGTAGTATACAATTTAATTGGAAACACATATATAAATCTACTTTTTTCATTTACGTGATTTAGTTTGAAGAGTTTTTTTTGGACACATTTTCAATAATATTGTTTCAGTTGAGTTCTTTATTTTCAATACAATATGTACATGTTTTTCCTGATGGGAAAGGGCAATCTGGTGTTAGTCTTATTTTAATTATTTATTTATTACAACATTTTTCATATATATAATTGGGTTAACTTCACTGAATTTGTAATAAGTTTTGTGGGGGAGGTTGTTGCTTTTCATTGTGTGCCGGCACGGCGACGGGTTCACAAAAAGCCCCACTGAATTAAGACTGCGAAACGTTCACCAAAAACTGCTAAATGAAACACTCAGAGTGGCTTAGTTATAATTGTTTTTTTATTTTTGAGTACGTACAACTGTTAATCTTCTTACTTCTATATCCTTAATTATAAATACACACTTTCAATTTGATCAACTTATTTTTATGTTTTTAAATTACTCTTGTTGGTGAGGGCACGGGTCTTCAGTATTGTCCGAGATTTCTTCAAAATTCCTCTGCGACAGAGGGTCCAGTTGAATGGATGGGGCAAATTGTCATTTAGTTTTACTAACGAATTTATTCTTTATCGGGCCGTATACAGGGTCGCGATGTTCCCTTGACAAAGGTTAAATCTTTGATACTTAAATTGAGTTTGGTATTCCGACACGTTATATGCGCACCCCGGTGGTTTAAACTCGACTCCGTTTAGATTAAAGAGCGATGTACGCTCGCTGGTGGTTGATACTCGATTGACTGAACGAAGGCAAGAATCCATTCACCGTGTCCTGGCAGTGGAGTCATAGCTAAGTAAACGTTTGGCGGTTTAGTTGGTCAAGTCACTGCGGAATGATGCTGGAGTGTTCCGCCGAACACTGATCACTAGGAAAACACACAAACGGAGCGGAAACAGGGTCAAATGAAACCACGGAATGCTTTTCTTCGATACTCTGTCTTATTTTATTTCCGTTTAATTTTATAGTTAGGTAATTTTTACAATGTAGTTTTAAGTACACATTCGGTTCGTTCCACCACCTTTTAATTCACTTATTATTTAGGAGGTCCAATTGATGAACTTAGCTTAAGCTGCCTTTAATAAATCGGCGCAGGTATTTCCGCGCACAAACGTTTTGTTCCGTCGGATTCCTTTTAATTCCCCACTATTACACTAAAATATTGTTAATCGTACATAAGGTCTATGGGTTTTCGAAACAACATCCGATTCTAAAAATTTGTATCTTTTCGCGGTTGTAACACAAGAAAACTCAAAAACTTAATTCATTTGATCGCATCAACACTGTACCAAAAATCACCTTCTCGTCCCGCTTCTCAAAGTCGACCTCCTCGATTAGGGTTCTCTAACTCGACTCTCTACTAGGCGGATGCTCGGAGTAGACTCTTCGGTTCGACTATGTCCTCTAGACTTTTCTGTTCGACTATATCCTCTAGACTAATTGTCTCTATCTTTCCAAATTCAATCCGAACTTATCATCCCCGCATCTGCAAACGAAAAATTCCCCATCCAATCTGCTCAACAGAATTTCCCATCGTAACCGTTAACAGAATTTCCCATCGTATCTGTAAAGAAAATGTTCCTATCATCATCACTTATTTTCCGATCTTTTCGTGGGGTTTGTTTAGGTTACCCATCTGGCTTAAGCTAACAATGTTCTTGTGCGTTTCAGATAGGTAATAAAAGAAACTGTGGGATTGGTATAGTTCCTTTGTTAGGATTTTCGAAACATAAACATCTAGCGAGCGATCTACGTTAAGATGTTTATGATTGCATGACTATTGGTCGGCAGCGGAACGATATGCCTTGTTTGCACAAGTGTGCGTTTTGCGTTAGAGTCATGCAAGGGATTTAGGTGCTAATTGCTATTAGCTACCAGAGTAGACATCCGTTGATCGGTTTATTTACCGACAGTGGTATTTCATGGGAAACATCGCGTTGATGCTTAGGATAGGTGAGTGATTTACATGCGACGCTTTCCTGCATCGCGCATTTGCTTAGATGCGATGCTTTACTGCCTTTTGGAATTGGGTTGAATACAATGTATGGATGCGTTGAACTCGTTATTGGGAGCTTTTGAACGTTTAGTTCCCTGCTTTCTGATATCGGGTTCAACGTCGTTGCATGTCCTATAGCCTTTGGTTTCAGGTATGGTTACTGACTATTGGATCTGTTGGTCTATTGGGTCTATTGGTCTGTGGGCACGTGTGCTGAAAAAGGTGAGTAAAGTTCCTTGGCGGAAAGGATACCTCAACCTGTAGTGAGTGTATGATTCGTAGAACCGCTACAAACTCACTGCCACTTACTAGGAACATGCAGAAGGGTTGATATGCCTACATAGAAAACTTTGTTTCAGAGAATTTCTGCCGTACGAGCTGAATTCGATTCTTCTGTTGCTGTGCTTACGGAGAAATTCGATTTCGGAGGCATAGCCAAGTATGGACATGGGTTGTCGGTTAGACAATAGGACATGGGTCTTGACCGTTGAGATGGTTGTTCCGTGGAAAGCCATCGCATCATGCGTTGATATGATTTTAATGGTTTAGAAAGAATATGATTTTAAATGGTTTAGATAGAATGGGAACCGAAATGGTTTTTGGGAAAACTAAATGCTGCTTGTTTGCAAACGGGAAAAATAGTTTAAGTAGGAAGTGAGGCGGAATGGTTTTCGGGGATAATTAAATGCTGCTTGGTTGCAGGCCAGCAAAATGGTTTAAGTGGAAAGTGATGTTTGGTTGTAGATGAGGGGGATGATTTAAAATGTATTCTATTGCAGGATTTGAAATGTATTCTGTTGTAGGTTTTGAAAATACATTCTATTACAGATTTGGAAATATATGCAATTGCAGATTGGGAAATGTATTCTTTGCGAGTTTTGAATGGGGGGTTGGGTTAAGGTGACACGCTGGTAGCGGTCAAAATTAGGTTGGAATTGTGGGTTGGTTATCCATGTAATATAGAGAACTACCACAGTTTCTCAACAAGTTTAACCAATGACACGACCTATCCAGCAAAAATGGCAGCTGATTTTTTTCGCCCACTTTTTCTGACTACTTTTCCACTCTGAACCGTCCGATTCTCCAACGGTACGATACCACCGGTTCTCTTTTTTCGTCTATCCGCCGTTATTCCACTGAGAAACCCAGATCATACAATGAAACCGTTACATCGCATAATGTTGTGGCGGTAAAATATTGGACACTTGTATACCGAAAACTTGTTCACAGGAAGAAGAATGAATATAAACGCACTGGGTTGTTTTATGGTTAATCTTTTTTTTATTTTAATCCTTCCTTTTTTTGTTTTTACAGCGATTAACGTTTTATTGAGCAGCAGCTCAGGAACACTCTTTCACAATTAAATGTGTCCAGTTTCGATTTTTGTGCCGCACTATTTGTTTTCGATGATAACGAGTAATTTACGTTACTTCACAGATTTACGGATAAGTTTCCGTGGAAAAATAAACTGAAACTTTCCTCGAGTTAAAAAGAATAAAACACACACGACTGCGCACGACGTTATTCGATCTTCGATGCTCACTCCATGGTGTAAAACTCGACTCTATGTGCACCGTTTGGTGGATGAATAGCGACTATCGGCGGCGTGGCCGCCCGCAGTGGTGATTGTAAAACGACTGACTGGAATTAGGGATGAAACTTGATTTTGCACGCCGATCAGCCAATGGTAATCGCGCATTCCTGTGCATTCCTCGATTCTCTCCGATCATCGAATCAAAAGGAAAAGCCCAATAACCCAGAGTTGGTCTGGCTTCGGTCTGCATGTATCAATGCAGCCTCTGAGAATAAAAATAATTAATCCAGCGAACCCTAAGCTCGCTACAATATGTACATCTTGACTAATTTACCTTAGCTACTATTTCATTATAGAATTTTTGTAAAAAGCGATTGGGGCATTCCGTAGATATCTCCGACAAGTTTTGACACAACCTCACTATTACTTGAGACAACTCCTGAATCACGCTATTCTCTTCCTCTTTGACAAGTTCTTCCTAAGGCGGCATCCTCTGCTCATGCTTAATCGACTTCAATGGGTTAAGCCATTATTTAATGTGGCTATGGTGAAATGCTTCGACGGTCTTGTGTTATGTTTCCGACTGGCTTCTTATCATTCGAATTCCATACTACTTTGACCTTCGCTTCGGAAAATTCCAACTCTCGGACAACAACCATAAGTTTGGCATTGGTATCAGACCTTCTTGACTATGAAACTGATCATTCCATGATTTTCTGCGACGATTCTCATAACTCGGGAAATGGATTTGCTTGTGTGTCGGCCTTAGTGGGTAGATAAGCGCTCTCTCCCTCGACAGTTCTTCCTGCTGATACATTGGGTTTGTTGTCCGCCGAGTACATGAGGCGCGACCTACTCCTTGCTTATGTTGGCGCGTACTGGTTACTATTTTCCGGTATGTATGGTGGGAGATCCGGTTTCTCACAACCTATGGTGAAGGTACTCCTCGTTCTGTACGAGCATTTGGTAAAGCGCTATCCACCCCAGCGTGTGTAGTTGATGCCCCTGCTGAAGTAAAATTGTCTTTTCGGCTTGGGTGATCTCGTGATATTTATTATCAAGATCTCGTTCGAAGGACCAAAGAGGTAGTGGACGGACAGCGTCAAATCGGGAGGGACTAATCGCAATATTTAAGGACACCCGTATTGTCCTCGAAACGGATGCGATCCGGATAAAATAAAAACTTCCTTTTGTCGTTTAAACTGATTATTTATTTTCAGACAGAGATTCTTTCTTTTGTAAAATGACAAACATATTAAGACTTCGTGGCCTGAGGTTTGACTTCTAGGAGTGTATTGCTTTGTTGGCCATAGTCTCATAAATAATTAATGTGCTGGTTGATTGGTCGTCTCTGAATATTATCGAATACGTCGAAGGTGCGCTTAGGAGCAGAACTCCAAATATGTATATACTTCCTTGAAGCGGACTTGACTATATCCGACACGTGTACATGCTACGTTACACTTTCATTCAATGACCTGTCACTTCATCCAACCTGTGGCATTGATATCCGATTTTTTTTCTTTTCTTTTCTTGTGAATTGCGTATGTTTTTGAGTCTTCGTTATATTTAAGTCGACCAGATTGGTCTTTCCCCATTATATGATCAGGTTTCGATTCAGGGAGACGACTTGTCTTCACTGATAAGACGATGATGACCGATCGTTTGAAAACGAGATAATCGGTATAACATACTATAATCGGCCAAAATGAGTATTTCGTTAATATAGAATTAGTGCCGATATAGAATTCTGAATCAATTAGGAATTAATGAAAAAATAGTTCCGAAGGCAGGCCATCTATTACAATCCGAATTGATCAATTTTTGAGGAGGTTATTTTATCCATGCAAAATTCATAAGAGCGAAGCTGATGTGGTAAGTATATATGTCAGACGTGTGGGGTAATATTAAGCATGTGTGTCGGTAAGGACACGGGTTCATCAATATTCCACGTACTTGTTTCACCAAGAGCGAAAGCACTGAGTTCATCCGCAAGCTTTAGGAAAGTAAAAGATTTAAACACCGGTACGTTGTTTGAGTTAACGTGGCTTTATTTAGTGAAATTTTTCTTAAAGTACTTAATCACTAGGTGACCGCTACATCGCACTTGTACAACGAGTCGAAATAGTTTAATTCGGGAAAATATCCTCGTCGGCCGGGATTAATGTTCAAATAATTTAATTGGTAAAAAAAGAAAGAAAACCTTGCTGGTCGGAACTGATGTTCAAATAATTTGATTTGTGTAAAAAGGTATACTGGTTCGCTACTTGCACTCCGCGGTGATTAAAATCTGTTCTTTATTGTTTGAAAATTTCCTTAAAACACTTAATCACTAGGCGAACGCTACATCACACTTGTACAACGAGTCGAAATAGTTTAATTCGGGAAAAATATCATTGTTGACCGGGATTAATGCTCAAATAATGTAATCGGTGCGAGAAAGAGCCGTATTTATTCACTACTTGTACTCCACTGTGATTGAAATCTCTTCTGTTGATTGCGCACACTACCGAGGGTACTCCACGCAATTAGCGATACGCCCTATCCAGTGGCTGAAACTCGACTAGCTGAAAATGGGCAAGAATCCATTCATCGTGTCGTGGCAGTGGAGTCATAGCTAAATGAACTCACTGCCACTTACTAGGAACTTGAAAAGGGCTGCTATACGTGCATAGAGAGTTTAGTTCCAGAGAATTACTGCCGTACAGGCTGAATGGATTCCTCTGTCGCTATGTATCCGGAGAAATTGGTATTGGAAATACGACCAAGTATGGGCATGAGTTGTCGGTTAGACAGAGGAGTATGGGTCTTGGTCGTTGCGACTGTTGTTTCGTAGAAATGCAACGCATCGTGCTGGTGACTTACTAGTAAGGAGAATTTGTGTTGTTTCAATTGGTTTAGTTGGGATGGGAGCCGAAATAGTTTTCGGGGAAGGTAAATGTTGCTTGGTTACATGCGAGGGAAATGGTTTAAGCAGGAAGTGGGCCGGAATGGTTTCGGAGGAAATTAATGCTGCTTGGTAGTAAGCGAGGGATATAGTTTAAATAGGAATCTAACCGAAGTGGTTTTTGGGAAAAATGTATGCGGTTTGATGTAGTTGAGGGAGATGATTAATATTCCGTTGTAACTTTGAAAATGCGTTTTATTACAGATTGGGAAATGGATTCTTGGTAAGTTTGGTGATGTACGTTATATTGCGGGTTTGGGTTGGGGTGACGCGCTGTTAGCGGTCGAAGTTAGGTAGGGATTGTGGGTTGGTTCTTCATGTGATATGGAGAACCCCCACAGACGCGGTCAGGCACTAGCAATGCACCTCCTACACGTGACAGTAGACTGATGTGTTAAGGTTTTGTTTCTTTCTTCTACACATGTTAACCGTTATAGCATTGATTCGAATCGATTTCTATTCACTATCCTCAAAAACGCTATCAGGCTATTGACCGAGACACACCATTTTTTTTTTCCATTTTTAAACATTTTTTTTTTTTTATTTTCTTTCTATATTCTTAGTTTCTAAATTAAAGGCTAGACAAAAAATGCTTAAATTCTAGCTTAAATAGCTTATATAATAACTTACTGGTCCTTCGCAGACGCTCTAAGCTAAACATTACTTAATATTTGTATAATTTGCCTTTCGGCGACAGAACTTTGTGGTAATACTTATAATTATTTGAAAGACAAAGAAAAATTTGAAAAACTTTGTCAATTTGTTTTTGTTTTTTTTTTTTCTTAAAATTTAACTTACTTAACTTACCTAAACTTATCTACTTTTTTTTTTTTTTTTTTTTTTTTTTTTTTTTTTTTTTTTTTTTTTTTTTTTTTAATATATTTTATGTAAAATCACTTAGCTTAACTTAACTCATCTTATACTACCCTAATTCTAGAAAAGCTAAGTCTATGTGAGCTAGCTGATGATAGTGTGATTCTATACCGACTTTGGTATCCAGGTCTTTATATGCCATTCAACCACCAGAACTGTTGACGCTGTCTAATACTATCGTCCCGGTCTCTGTGGGAGATAGCCCTACTGAAGCGCAGGAGCTCTTCTTCGGTGCGCGTTACTTCCCGGTCGTAGCACAATCGCCCGTCTACGGATGATCTACTTACATGATAGATCAGCGGAATTCCGGATCTATCCTGTATAAGCCCTTTCATGTCCAAATCAAGGAACGCCTCTGGTGGAACAAAACCGTTGCGACGCACGTTCTCATAGTACAGGGTATTTGGATAATAAGCCCCGAAAATTAGGTCATTGGACGAGCTTATTGCTCTCGCAATATGTCCTCTGATTAATTTAATCATAAAATTATCCACCCTATTTATGCAGGCTTCATTATATAAAGTCTCATTTGAGTAGTACTTTTTGTATTCCGATTCCGGTGTTCGATATAATCTGAGACAGGTTCTCAGACACTTCCTTTCGAACACCCGAATCTTTTCCATCAAATTGGGACCTATGTTAAACCATACTGGACAGCCATATATGAGCATTGGCCTGATTAGCGTCATGTAGCATATGACTTTTACCCTGCTGTCAAGTTGGCTACTGTGAAATAGCCTCCTTGTCATAGCAAACGTTTTTCTAGCCTTGACCAGAGCAGCCTCTACATGTCTGTTGAAATACAGATATTGGTCTAGCCAGATGCCCAGGTATTTAACTAAACTCTTGGTTTCCAGTTTATCTCCATGCGGTCCCACGATAACCAGCTTTCGCCAGTTTTTCCTTGTGTCGTTCGTGGCTTTATATAATGGGGTTCTAAATAGGATGGCTTCACATTTCTGGAAGTTGATCTTAAGTTTCCAGTTGTCGCAATAGCGCTGCACGTTGTTGAAATCTCGCTGTATTAAACTATTTATGATCTCAACTTTCGGAGCTGTTCTGTAAATTATGAGATCGTCTGCGTACGCAATAGCCTGCGGAAGTGCATCTAATAAGTCGCTAATGTAAATGTTAAAAAGAATCGGGGAGAGTACCGCACCCTGTTGCAAGCCATTCTTGATATTATACGTTTTATTAGAGGTCACATTACCACTTTTGACCACGAACCTCCTGTCTTTTAACATATCGTAAAGTACATATAGTAAAGGCTTATGTATGCCATATCTGACCAGTTTGTAATACAACCCTTCGATCCAGACGGTATCAAAGGCTTTTTCCAAGTCGATCAGACAGGCACCTGTGCATTGGTTCCTACATTTATTCCATTGTATGTCGGAGACCAGTTTAGCTGCGGCATGTGTGGTTTCATGACCCACCCTAAAGCCAAACTGGTTATTTGGAATAATGCTATTGTCGTCTACCCATTTTAGCAGAGCTTTGTTAATGATTTTTTCAAATACTTTACTGATGCTTGGGAGTAAACTTATCGAACGCATGTTCATTGGGTTTGTACAGTCTTTGCCCTTTTTTGCGATGGGCTGAATGATTGCCGTTTTCCAACGCGCGGGATAATATGCATTATTCAACGCGTTGTTAAACAGGACCGTGTATATATCTATTGCCTTTGGGGGCAGGTTCTTGAGTACGATGTTAGGTACTCCATCTATTCCCACTGACTTTTTGCTTCTTAATGAGTCGAAGATACTCTGGATTCCTTCCCTTGTGATTAAAAGGCTATTAGCCCCACCATTGGCATTAATGTCAATTGACAGATTATCGTCACTGAATTCCGTAAAACCCGGATTCTCCGATTGCCAATGTGAAATTTCATTCCGGAGGTGCAGGTGATTCAGTCGAATTCTGTCCTCCAGGTCGTGATTTCGGTGAATGCTTTCATTCACCTTGTACATTTCCTGAAAGACAGATCCCACAGCGTTCGCCTTCTCCAAAGGATCTTCGATCACGAAGAGCTCACTATTGAAGATAGCGTCCTCTGTATCTATGCCAATGTTGGTTAGCAGCTGCTTGTTTACCTCAGTACGTGGAATTTGGAGACACTGAATCTCGTTTTGGTTATTTCTCCTGAATATTTTATTTATTTGTGGGAACATATTCGGGTTATTAGTTTTTATAGCTCGAATTCTGTTGTTCCAATACAAATTTGTTGCTAATCTATAATTAGCTTTAAGTAATTGTTGGAGGTTTTTTAATTGAGATTTCAGTGATATTATCTCCTGGTCTTGTCTGTCTGTAAACTGTCTGTGTAATTGTTTTAATTTCGATAGCAGTCTGCTCTTTTTCTTGTGGAGTGCGTTTATTGTTGGGTTTCTGTACATGTTAATGTGATCTGTAACTGTTGTTTTGGGAATTGTTTTGTCCATTGTTCGTTTTACGGTTTCGTCCATTTGTTGAATGTATTTGTCGATTTCGTCATTTGTCAGGTTTCTGTTTACCGGCAGATTAAAGTCATTCGAACAAAGTTCTCTTGTTAATGATCTAGTGAACCGCGGCCATCGCATTGCCCTGTAGTTATAGGGTTGCGGGATCACGAATTCCTCCAAATCTGCGAGCTCGTTCGGAAGCTCTATTACTGCCGTGAATGCACAGTGGTCGCTGTCGTATTCAATTGTCCGTAAACAGTTTGTGTTTCGTCTGTTGGTGTTAAGTAATCTCAGTCGTGAGTCGATTAGCAAGATATCTAAGAACGATCTACCTCTGGGGAACGATGGATATTTCGTAGCTAGCAGGTCAGTTCTATATTCAATATGATACTGATCTAACCAACCAGCCAACTGATTTCCTCTGGCATTAGATATATAATTTCCCCAATTTCTATGCTTGGCGTTCATATCTCCCCCTAGGATAAAGTAATTTTTGTCCAGATGCAATTGTAAGCATCGAAAGAGTGTCTCGAGCTCAGCTATAAATAGGTTTTGTTGGTGCTCCTCAGGTGCGTAGACCGCAATCGCATACAAACCCCTTCCTTGCTGCGGACAATACAGGCTTCCAGCACCCGGAACCTGCGCACTTCTCCGCTATATATTACTTTATGATTGATCCCTTTTCTAATAAAGATTGCGACACCCCCCCCTTGAGAGGAGTTAGGTCGATCTCTTCGTATAATATCGTAGTTTTTATGTCCTATCTTATGTCTCTGGTTTAACTTTGTTTCCCCCGCCAGAAGTACATCAGGTTGTTCCTCTTGCAACAGGTTAAAAAGATTGGCTCTTCTCTCAGTTCTTATTAGTGAGTTTACATTCACGACAAGAGCTTTTATTGATGTTGTGGTTAGAGGGTTTATATTGACTTTTTGTTTAGATTGGGCAAGTACGAGTAGATCTCGTTTATTTGATTTTGCAGCTGTGTCATCTGTCTCTGCAGATTAAGCAGAACCGTGACCATGTCTGCTTGCGGTGTTGTTTCCGTCCGTGTGGGAGTATTTGTGGCTACCTGTGATGTAGCCTGATTTGGTGTTCTCCCACCCGAAGCATCTTGTGCGTACGACCGCTTCGATGTTACGGGCATTGTTGTAGTGCGAGCTGGCTCTGTGTTTTTTTGCCGGGTCACACTTCTTGCCATTATTTCTCGGAATTTAGGACATCCTCGATAGTTAGCGGGGTGTCCCTCATTCCGACACACTGCGCACTTTAGAAGGGCTTTGTCTTCTACCCTTTCTTTTCCCAGAGGGCATTCTTCTGCCTTATGGTCCTTTCCGCATTTTACGCAACGGCGCTGCATTTCACAGTTAGCCGCCGCGTGACCAAACCTTTGGCAACGGACACATTGCAGGATGTCTCTGCCTTTTTTTAATTTGTCCCATGTGACCATTTGATGATCCAAGACTGCAATTTTTCTTAGGCCACCAATCCTACTGCTGGGTGTTAATTGCACCAAAAAGAAGGGTAGCTTGCGGTTTTCCCTTCTTGCCTTGGGTGTGGTGAATGGTTTTACCGCGGTAAACTCGAGATCTTCGCGCTTCAGGTTTTGAAGCATTTCGAGCAGAGCCTCCGGTTCCATTTCAGGGTCGACACCCTTTAATAGAACCGTTACGCTCTTCGTTTGTTTCGGCGTGAACGAGTAAAATTCCGCGGTGGCTCTTTTTAAGACCTCTTTAATTTTGTCGTGGTCTGCCACCGTATATGTTTGAATGGCGTGCCTGTTACCCGTCAGTCTTTTAACTGCAAAATTGTTACCTATGGCTAGCTTACAAAGACTTACCAATTCCTTACAGTCAACATCTATGGTGTTGATTGGTGGCATCTTTATTTTTCCGCTGTTATTGTTGCTTTGCTGCTGCTGTGTTGCTTGCTGGTTCGTTGATCGCTTTTGTGTTGATTGTTGCTGTTGCTGTTGCTGTTGATGGTGAAATTGTTGCTGTTGGCCGACTTTTGGCTTTAGCTTTTGTAGTTGTTGCTGGTTTTGTTCTTGTTCGAGCGCCGCTATTTTTTTCTTTCGGCGTCTCTCTTGTAATCGGGCTCTTGCCATCGCCAGTTTCGCCTCCAATTCACTTATCTCTTCCTCTTCATCCTCAGACTCTGAGGATGCAAGAGAAGCGAATGAATTATTTGCCCCATATATGTTAAAATTGGAGGGGAAGGGAAGCTCACTGTCGTCCGCCAATTGTTGATCTCCTTTATCCATCGTCAATTTCGCGGTTTTGCTTCGCGTCACAATGGAGTTTTTCGGGGCGCCTTTTCGTTTGTGCGTTGTCGTGTTCTTATCGTCCTCCGTGTTCATTCTGGTTCTTTCCAGTTTGTTTTCATTAAAAAAAAACAAAGGCGACCTTTTGAACCACGGCGACTTGATTTCTCCTGCAAGCTGAGTTGAACTCGCCTACCGCCTGCTAAGAGTCAGTAAGCTTGCACTCGCGCCAAGCGATGATTTAAAAATTGCTTTCTTAACAAGCAATATATTGTTTGTTTTAATTTTCGCGTTTGCGACCGAAGTGTTATCTTTTTATTGTTTTTGTTTTTGTTGTCTCGAACACTTTTTGCACCTCACTCAACTGTTTTTATATGCACTTATTTTGATTTTATTTAATGCATTTATACCGGTACACCTGGTAAATACAGATTGCTTAACGAGCAATCTATTTTAATTTTTGTTTTTTGCGCTTGCGACCGAGGTGATATATTATGTTTCTTATAGTTGATTATTATTTTATTTTTCGCACTTCACTGCAATATGCACATTTGCTTTTAGGTTTTATTTTAATTTATGTGTTTTTAATTCACTTAGTATTTACAATTAAGTTTTTACGTTTATTATTCTTTTTGTTTGGTTTCTGAATTTCATTGTTTTGACTATCTTCACTGTTTTAATTTTGGTCACCACATGTCTATTGAATTTAAACTTTTGGCGTGAACTCGAGTATATTTATTGTTTGTCGCGCTTGTTACATTAATATTTAGTTTACTGATGTGTCTTTGTTGTCTTTTGTTTGTGAATTCTTAGGAATTGTATTTGTTGTCAAAAATTGCTTTTGAAATACTTTTACTTTTTAAATATGTAGTCACTTCACGTTTTAACTGGCGCACTGTTAAACTGGTGTTCTCTGTAAGAGAGTTCGCGGGTCAAAATTGACCGAGACACACTTTTTCATATAAAGTGGCCACATGATCATGGAGCGTGTCTGAAACTCTCCGACTCAAGAAAATTCCAATGTTCGTCGTCAAATCACTCTAAGCAATGAGATTTGTTTTATTGCAATGGCTTCGCTCATAGACATGTAGCGAGTAACTTAGTTATATGTCTGCATGGACACGGATTTACCAAGTTTCGCTAACAAGTTCACGTAAGCGGCGCACTCAGGCCATGGAGAACAAACAGAACTCTCACAAATTTGGCGGTTGAACGATCACGTCTGATGATATTTAGCAATAAGTGTTCGAGCACACCGTGGACGCTAGGATACTGTTTCTACGACGAGTACACAGTTGGTCAACGAATTCGAATTGTTCTTATTTGTCGTTGATATGTTACCCGATTTGCTAGTTCTCCACCTGTTGATGCACTAAACAATACTTAGTGCAACTCTCAGTCCTCCCACTACTTAACGCTGCTAATCACAAAGAAGAAGAAATAAAACTCTCGGCTGTGTCTGATAAGGAATGTTTTTTTATTTAAAATCGTCTTAAGGTTATGCCACTGATTAATTGATTTTTATTAAAAGGTGCCTTAGATGCACATTTCACATAGAATTCACTAGGGATTAAGATCCGACACGTAAGAGGACTCTTATTGACTCGTGCAGCGACTTCTTATCTAAAACAGGATGTATGGTATAGCGTAACAAAACTCGACTGCTCGAACGCGTGAATACTCGACTGATCTCCTTGAAGATGGCATTTTCACTAGTGGTGATCAACTTCCACCAGCCGCCATAAAGATGGATTTTTCATATGCCCGTACAGGTCAATGAACGATGTCCCTTTTTCTGAAAACCCGATAACGAACGATCCTGCACTTGTTCATGGTTTAGCCGATGCTACATAGGAACATTATCATGTTTACTTAGGCGTTCACGATCATGCCGTTGTAGGCTATACTTTCTTCGGTGCCGATAGGTCAACCGAACATTCGGGTTATGTTTACGATAGCAGTGGCTAGGGTAGCTATTGTTTAAGCTAATATAATGGAACATGGGTATGATGGTGAGGAATTTGACTTGCAGATGTGCAAGCGTACGTCTCACCCAGGGGTACCATGGACAGCGGTTGGTAAGTAAAATAAACACAGTGAGGTACTGTGTGTTTAATTTGGTTTTCAGAAGGGTCATCATAGGCCATGATCATGGGTATGATTGTCTAAACACTGATCATTTCCATGCCCAAATTCCATGATCGCTTGATAACCGATGAAAGGGAATTGTCGCAAGTGTTGCGAACCTCGGGATTGGAGCAATATTTAATTATGAACCGTAGTAAGGATATCGGCTGCAGATGTGTCAACAATTACGCTGGCCAGCGAGTGTTTATCCATTATAATTCCTGACGAGCTGAGCCGATAGGGGGTAAGGAATGGTTCATATATTATGAATCAGAAAAATTCCATGTTATGCATGCCATCGGTGAGGTTTAACTTTCAGGTGAAAGCTATTGAAAGACAGCTTACACTGCTCGAATGCAGGTAAGTATAATGGTTTGTGGAGTGAGGGAAAAGCAGGTTGGTTTAAGGAAATGGGTGGTTCTTTAGGAATGCTTTAAAGAACCGCCACAGACACATATTCAGCAACATTTGATGATCTAAGAACCCATATTGCAGTTGAAATTGCCGAAATGCCTCGTTTATACGAAAGGTAATGCGAAATCAACGGATTCACTCATACTGGGATTCCGCGGGTATTTTAGAATGATTTTTAATTCTATAACCAATAGCATCGATTGTGCTTAAATTCGAAATAATAATTTTTTGTTTTTTCTAAATCCCTGTGTCTTTTGTTGGAAGGATAAATAGCATCGCTCTTAATGAAAAACCTTATAGTAGGAACTAGTATTGTCTACTAATGCATTGGTTTTTGATTTTATGGTTGAAGAGTCTGAGTGTTACCATGGGCACCACCTCAAGAACCCCAGAATCTATTAATTTTTTGTATATCACTTCTTAAATTATTGTACATGTTCTTTTTGCATACATTACTTTGTAATTCAATGTTTCATCCTTCCCTGTGTTCTAGTCCGTTCATTGAAACTAACAGGAGTCTTATTACATCGCATGCCATTCGGAAAGATAAGTTTTCCCGACCGACAGACCAAATGCAAATATTTAGTTGCGATTGATTTATAACATAGTCTTCGACTTTTCTACGACCTGACTTCTCTCAGAAGTATTGCAATTCATACCGGAGGGCGTCTTTAAAAGGCTTCCGAAAACCATACCGGAATCTGCTGTAAAGAGCATTTACCTTTTCTATTATTCTTTGTAGATAAATATTTAAAAGCCTTAAGAGTACGGCCGTTTTAAGCTGATTCCCTTGATTCTAGTCCCAATGCTGGTGAAGAATAAAGGAGCACACTTGTGTCAGTGTATTCTCTGTTTTTTCTTTTTCTTTTCTTTTTTTGTTGTAAGTATCCAGGCTTTGGTTCACTAAGAAACTTGTCACAATCATCCGTATCCCTTTGGGGGTCTACTTCTTAGTCGGTTGTGTCACACATAAGTTTAACCTTTAGGGTGAACGTGCTTTCACTTTGTGCACATTTTATTCTAGCCGAAACATTTTTATGGCTTTAAAGATTTTGGTTTCTTACGAATCAAAAATTGGCTTAAGAAGCGGTGAAGGAGTTCAGAGAAGGCAACCAGAAATAGTATCAAGAGTCTTCCAGTGTGCAGGCATTATTTTCCCATGTAAACAGATAGGTTCATAATCCGGTTCAGTGTACCGTCTCCTTCTTATTACGTTTGCTAGTCGATTTCTGATTTTCTTTTCATTATATTCTCCCGACGGTCCTTTATTTATTTTGCTAGGGGATCTAAGGTTTCGCGGGGAATCTTTAACAAAAAAAAAAAAAAAAAAAGCTGGGAGATATTTCAGTTTGTCCTTGAATGGGAATGGTTTCGAAGGAGACTATTTAGATCTCAACGCGATGTTAGGGTGTTCTCCTTCCCCCCTCTTTATTTTAGGTTTCGTGACTGTTTTTAGGGAGCGATAACTTGCTGTGTTTCTTTTTGTGCTTTCAAGGCGCCTTTAAAAGGGGGCGAGATTCCTTCCGATTGATAAAGCACCCTTACATTAAATCTCAACCACTCGAAGTAATCGAAAAGATTTTTATAGCACATTTAATTTATGAGTCAATACGGACGGGCTGGAGGTGGGCGTGAGGCGATGCTGGTGGCAATGGTGGTTGCGGTACCTTATTGAACTATGCGCTACAAAATATAGAATCTATGCCCGACATCTGCTATGGAACTTGTGCTCCATCGTTCTCCCTAAACCTTTATCCCGAACTTGCTAAGAATTTGTTGTTATTGTTTTTCTTCCGCTTTGTTGCGTAGCAATGCATTTCCATTTGTATGACGGAAGTAACCAACCATTGCGTAAGGCCAATACCCGCCAGTCCAGCCACCGCGTAAAGAGGGCTGTTCCTACCACTCACCTCCTTAGGATATCTTACCCAGGCGAAAAGGCAGTAAACATATTGCCTCCAGTCGATTTTGTCTGTCACCATTGAATGACTAAATTTACTGTCTGTGTGTCATTAACAGCCTATTCACAGAATTTTAAAAAGAAAACTTATTCGCCCGACGCTGGGGCCAGTTACACCGGAAGGACATTTCGACAGTCTATGAGGGGTTTCGCCCTCGAGAAGTTCAGCAATAATATACGACAATAACAAGGAGGTATTCAACCTTTTGAAGAATTGCCTCGTTTAAGGACTAGCTTTTTTCGTTTTTTCTTATTCATTCTCCCTTATCTGTTCTTCCTCCTCTGTTTCTAATGTAAGGTAATAAAAAAGTTTTTCTTGAATATGGCAAGAAATTGGGAGAGTCCTGAACAGACAAGTCTCATGGAGTTGAGGGAGAAGATTAAAATTTAGTAACTGTGTGAACTCATAGAATGGCCGATTGTGCGGGGAGGCCATTTGAAAGAACCGCTTGTTGAGCGTTTGATTTCAGAATTAACAAAAGAATCAAAACGGAAGCGGAAGGAGAGAGTTCTATTAAAGTTGAAAAAGCTTGAACGAACACTTTATTGTAAATGGCGTTTTGTAAAATATATCCTGACAGCAAAGTATACCAGTTCTAAAACCATTTTACATGTGGCTGTCAATTGTGGTGAGAACATATGTTGAACATGTGTGGAATCAAAAAGGGGCGAAGTATAACATGCCAACGGAAACAATGTTAACTTATAGATTTACGCGTCATTCACTAGGGTAGAAACTACCCTGCGGAATTATTTGAGATTTGTAGCTGACACTCACTTGGGGATTAATGAATACATCAATGACGTGTGCGTTTTATTGCATGCACATGTTTATTTCTTTCTCTGTTTTTGTTTTATGATTATATTTTTTTGTCTTCTGACATTTCCTTTTGTATGCGCAAGCTGCGATTTTATGTTAGGATGGATTGTCAGGATTGTCATATTACTATGGACAATTTAACAAGCCTCGGGACTTGCTAAGTAAGGCCAAGACCGGATTCCGGTTGTAGTGCCGATGATGATGATGATGATGATGGATTGTCATAGGTATGGAACAAGATGACATTGTTTCCGTTAACAACCAAGATTTTCCAAACTAAGTTTGTGTTGATGAAAACTTATACTTCACTGTTCGACTGGAAACTGATTCAGAGAGAAATGTGTTATGAGTCTAATATTTGGAATCATATTATCCACCCTCGTCGTCGAACCTGAACTGATGGACTACATCACCTAACTGTTAGTGATGCTGCATTCGCTACAAGCCACCCTGCCCAATTCCTGCAGCATACCACACGTCAGAGTGGGTCAATTTCACGGAAATTTCTGGAAAACACCAGAAAACGCAACGTACGCATTCCAAGAACCAGTAGTAGCAATAGCACACACACAACAGTGGTACTAGCGCCATTGACCTCTAAAAGGAAGATGTGGTTGCTTGGCAGCATCAATCCGAATGACACCGTGATATCAAACCAAGTTCAGAAAAGTTAAGTAGATTCAAGTCGCGAAGTTAAGTTAAGTTTATTTCAATCCAGTTCAGTTGCGCCTGAGAAGAGTTTTTTTTTAACTATCGAGTTTTCCAATACGGACTTGACAACTTTTTTTTTTTTAAATAAAACGCAAAACATTTGAGATATTTCAAAAATTTTATTATCGGCTTGAAGTACAATCAAAACATTTGTGAATGGAACTCGACTTCGTTCATATGCCCACCGCGGGCATGTTTGCGGCGGTCGATTCGTTGGACCCAATTTTCAATTACTCGGCCACACATTTCGCCGCTATTTCGCGATCGATGTTGGCTCTGAGCTCTTCCAACGTCGCCGGCTTGTTGGCATAGACCAATGACTTGACGTAGCCCCATAGAAAATAGTCTAGAGGCGTTAAATCGCACGAACGAGAGGCGGCCAACCGAATGGCCCATTTCTTGAGATAACACGCTCATCAAACTTACTCCACAATAAATCGATTGTATCGTGTGCTGTGTGGCTTGTGGCACCGTCCTGTTGAAATCACATATCGCCCAAGTCCATATCTTCCAATTCGGGCCAAAAATAATCGGTTATCATGGCGCGATAACGATGGTCATTCACAGTAACGTGACGATCGTTATCGTCGACGAAAAAATATGGCCCAATGACGCCGCCGGCATGCAAACCGCACCAAACAGCTATTTTTTGTGGATGAAGTGGTGATTCATGAAGCACATGTGGATTTTCACCCGACCAATCATGTTTTGCTTATTGACGAACCCATTGAGCCAAAAATGAGCTTCGTCACTGAAGATGATTTTGCGATGAAATTCATCATCTTGGCGCATCTTTTCCAGAGCCCAATCGGAGAACCTACGGCGCTTCAAATGGTCCATCGGCATCAATTCTTAAGTCAGCTTGATCTTATATGTGTGTAAACTAAGTTCCTTACGCAAAATTCGCCATAAAGTGGTCTGGCCGATGCCCAATTCTTGAGAATTGGAATTGACTGATTTGGATCGTTTGCTACGGACGTCTGAATGGCAGTGATATTTTCGACAGTTCGACTAACCCGTTGTCTCACTGGGACGGCAACATCACACAACGAATATGTAGACTCAAATGTTTGCACTAAACTTGTTATTGCCTGTCTACTAGGGCGGGAATTACGACCGAAAATTGGAGTTAAGGTTGCGGTCATCATCATCATTGGCACTACAACCGGGATCCGGTCTGGGCCTTATTTAGTAAGTCTCTCCACCGTATCCGGACCTTATGCGAGACTTGTTAAATTGTCCATAATAATTTGTTTTTCCGGGCAAGGTTATTAGCCTTGCGCCAAAAAGTTGCGGTCACCGACTCCAAATTTCGGTAGTAAATTTTTATAATTTGCAGACGTTCTTCGTTTATGTACTTAACCAGAATGAAAATGAGTTGAGTTTACTGAATAAATAGACAGTGACAGTTCGATGATTAGTGAAGGGGTGCGTTCACAAATTAAATTCAAAGTTGTCAAGTCCCTATTGGAAAACCCGATATAAATAATAAGATTTCTTTCTACAATAAATTTGTTTTTTAATACATTTTGTATTGGTTTGGAAATACAATCACTTTGCCATCAGCGCTGAAATTATACAATCCACAATACAGAAATGCGAAAGCGAACGTCACGTTGGAAATATATAACAAGATCCATTCCGCCGGGCCAACAATACTGGCAATATAATTATACTACTCGAGTTAAAAAAGTGTTTGAAATGGATACGTCAATTTTATATACGTTTGTTTTTTATTTTTCAACACAACATACCTTTAGGTCAACGCACTTTTTCCAACTTTTCTATTATTTGTTTTACTCTTCCAAAAACTACGATTTATCAAACCCTTTAAAATGCGGCTCTGATGCAAAAAAAAAAAGAAGAGTTTGTCGTCCGTTTTGAAGGCCGCTGCGGCCCGTTTGGAACCCGTATCTGTTCAACGCTGATTATTCAACGCAAAAACTCTTGTGATTGTTGTCGACAATTTTCGCTTTGACACTATTTTCACTTTGACAGCTGTATTCTCTCGTTTTCCTCTGTAACCAGTCGTGGCTGGCTTTCTTTTCCACTTTCACCTGTCATTCACTTATTAGTTAAAACATCCGTTCCCCTGGACACGCCCTTGGCCTTTGTTACATTCCGTACATTCGTTCGATGTTCAGCGGGAATCATGTCGTAGACATTTCGGAATCCATTCTCAAAGATTACGCCTGCCAGGCACCCAAGCGCCTCCTCATCAACAACAGACGTTTAAAATCGTCGAACAAATATCTCATGGGAATCATAATTGGTGAAGGATCTGTGGCATTTCTAACGGATACACACACAGTTGACAAGCAAATAGTGAAGAGCAATACCAAAGGAAAATCAAAAGCATAATCGTCAGAGCCATATACCATAGCAATAACATAGCAATTCAACATCAGTTAAGTGTACTTGAGAATAACGATCGAATAAGAAAATATGACCGTTAGTCTGACGCTGCAGTACCTTGCTGCTCCTTCGTTTCCCCATATGTTCAAATCACCTTTGTCACCATCGTCGGAAACGCTATAATTGGTGACACCGGCGTGATCTCCCATATGTAAAACAGGATTTTACTACTACGATCACTACTTCTGCACAGAGCACAGACGCATTCGACTGCTCTGGCGATCTCTCACTCGCTCGCTCTTCACTCCACCGGTTTTTTTTTTTTTTTTTTTTTTTTATAAAAACCGTCATAACGACGGTTCGAATCACACGTTCTTCACTATCGTCGGAAACCCTATAGATCCTCTATCAAGAGCTTTCAACTTTTAATAACAAACGAATTGGATCGGTACTTTCTACTTTTTTTCCTTTTTTTTAAAGTTAAACGAGAGACATAAGAAAGGGCCCAAAAACTATGATATTATACGAACAGACCGACGTAACTCTTTACAAGAGGGAGATGGCGCAATCTTTGTAAGGAAAGGACTCCAATATAAAGTCATATATAGTGGAGGGGTTCGCAGGTTCCGGGTGTTGGAAGCCTGCATCGTACGCATACCTATTCAGTAAGGAAGAGAGCTGTATGCTATTTCAGTCTACGCACCTCAGCAACAGCAACATAACCTCTTTATAGCTTCGTCTAGCGAATAAAAGTTGATCGTAGATGCAGATATGAACGCCAAACATAAAGATTGGGGAAATTATATATCTAGCACTAGAGAAAATCAGTTGGGTAGTTGGTTAGAACAGTATTATGTAGAATATAAAACTGACCTACCGGCTACGGAATACCCATCGTTCACTAGAGGTAGAACCTATTTAGATAGCTTGTTTATTAACTAACGACTGAGACTATATGGGGTAGTTGGCGCATGTGTGCCGTCGTTGGCACGGGTAGTACTCCTATCCCCCGAACTGTTACCGCGTAGATTGTCACCAATGTGGGGTAAAAGTTCCGGTTTCGGCTTTGTTATTAATGGAGCTGACGATCACTTTGTGGAATGCGACTGCCGTGGATGCTGTTTTACAGTTTGAAACATTTTACTTCTGCAAACAATCGCTACTTCGGACACATTGATTTTACTGGGCATCTTGTCGATGGGCTTTTCTATATCACTATAATCGCGTCTATTCTAATGCAATGAAACGACACAGCATTAATAATGGCGGATCAACTGACGAAGTGGTAGAAAAAGGATAGACGTTAAGGAATTTCAAAGGCGAGCAACGCACTTCCCGATTGTGGTCAGTCCAAAACTAGTCGAATGAGATTAAAACGCACTTTTCATTTCCTTCACGCAACGCATCGTTTTAATACTTTTTTATTCCAGGATAATTAACAGTCTTTAAAATAAATTCACAATAAGAATAAAAGACACAATATACAGCGAAGACGTTATCAAAAGCACAACACTACGCGTCGCCACTCAACTCGACGTTTTACGTGGAGGACACGACCTGCCTCCACGAATCTGTTTTTAGATTAAATATTTCAGAAATTTGATTTTCCACCAATCGTTCTGGTGACGAATAGGGGATGAACTTCCATACATTGGTCCCAGCGAAAGGGCCCGAGACACATACACGATGATCAGTTCGGTCGCTCGTGATGTGTGTCCATGAGTCTGCGAACCATGGATCCACCATTCAATAGGGGGTAAATTACTAGAAGTGGTTGCAGCTGGTGCAAACCATCATATAGACAGGAATTTGGAATGTTTATACGATCGGCGCTGTGTACAGCATCTATGCTGATCGTGCACATATCGCTGGCGTCTTCAAAGGGTCGATCTGTCGTGTGCAGTATTTTCCTTATGCAACACTCAAATCCCTTTTGGTCGCCAGGTGTGAGTTATGCTTTGCTTATCGATCGGCTTAGCGACCGATGTGCTTGCAGCAAAAGGGAAAAGAACGAATATCCCCTGCTTGTGTGCTGTAGAATTCGACAAGGAATATGGGCGCCGATATAATTTGAGTTTATATCGGTTGCTTGGCGTTGCGACCGAATTGCTTTTTAGGCACATGGTGCGTTTCATGCGGGGGATTTTGTCGGTTACGTGGTGTCGTAACCGAATTGAATTTCAGGAACATGCTGCGTTGTATGCAAGCATGCCCCCTGGGGAAATGTTTATTGATGCCAATGCAATTGCATTGGCGAAAAACTATGAGTTTTCAGCTTATTAAATGGAAAGCTAAGCAGTAGCGTTTGGTGTAAACGCCACAGGTCCAAATTTGATGGAATAGATACGGGTGTTCGAAAGGAAATGTCTCAGAACTTGCCTCAGATTATATCAAACACCGGAATAAAAAGTACTATCTAATTGAGATTTTATAAAAGTTATGCAAGTGTAAACTCGGCTTTTTTGTCACATGCAATTTTGTTGGAAGAGTTACTTATAGTATGTTAGGTGAAGCGATATTGCTTCGTGAGAAACTGCTACCTGTTCTGCAAGCTCTTCTTGAGTTTGACATGCAAATATACAGTAAAATTTAAAGTTCTTCGTCGTCAAATTTTTTTACCGCACCTAGACATGGAGCGTTCTTAAGACTAAAATTTGCTTGACGAAATCTTGTAAACCACTTTTTTACTGTTGACTGACTCACAAAATTTTCACCTAAAGTCAAATTAATCAATTCCGTAGCAAGAACAGCATTTTTTTTTTTCATATGAAAACAGAATAGAATGTAATGGCGTAAATGTTGCTTATCGACATCCATCGGTTATACAAATGATGCCCACGGAATGACACTTTGTCAATGACTAAAACTTAGTCAGCAATGAGTGAGCTATATATTTCCAAAATGGCGAGCGAACTGGATGTGTTCAAGTATGTTTTTAAGGCAATCAACTTCAGAGCCGAAATTCTACTCGCACTGTGGGGACGAGGTCGTGACGCCTGCATGGGATGGGGTTCTACCTCGTCCCCACAACTCCTTGACACAGTTCTGCTGCTGATCGTTCTCCAAGAGCAAGCAACACAAACGAAACGAAACGCACTGGTTTGGTTTATTGTAGAAATGCTATTTTATTTAACTTATTTGTGTTCGTGTTTCGTTTTTAATGAATGCGGTTTATAAAACCAATTAACGTTAAGTGTACACTTGAACTTTGGGATTCTAACTATTACACTGAATTTTTTTGCTTTCTTATTTTTATATTTTTTTTTTATTAGCTTATAAAAGAAGCGAATGGAATAGAGCAGATCGACGCACACATTTCGCGGTTGAATGAAAATTTATTTTTTGTTGAGCACTTAGCAGTTTGTTGATATATCTTCTTTAATTCGCGACATTTGCACTAATAAAACGGCGTTTAAGCTCTGAACGCAACCCGACTACGATTCTTGGATTAATACGACTTGAACGCGTTATGTTCGCGTCCCCGTGCGCACCGGAGGGCGGGAGTGGCGCTACCTGCGTGGTCGGCGGATGTAATTGGACACTGCGATATTCGGCTCGTGCAGAGCAGACTCACTAATGGGGTGAGTTTCCCCGAGAGAGAAAGTGTTTCTCTCGTGGTGAAAACGAGGAAAGAGGATCTCACTGGTGAGGTCTTGTAGTGGTGTGCGTGAAGTCGATCGTTGAGATCAGACTGTTTGCTAACGGTCGCAGGTCAAAGCGAACGAAACCTAGACAAGGGATGCCGAACAAAGGAAGTAGCGACCGAATGCATCATCCGGTAATGAGGATCAGCTGAGTAAATAGCAGCCACTCATTAGATGCTAAAAGGGATTGAGATAATGGAGATCGTATATCGTATCTCTGCCGACTGGGAGGATCGGATTCTTTAGTTTGCATGTGTTTATGCTATTGAATCCAATCCGGCGCTAATCGCGACATTGATGATTGTTTGAAGATTCAGACAAAGAAGTATTTCCGAGAGAAGTGCTTGCAGCCGAATCAATAGTTGCAAGTCTTTGGAAAGTTATTTAGATGGTTACACAGTGACGGTCGTGTATACTATCTGTGTCAATTATGTATGGCATCTAAGGCGACGCCAGGGTCGAAGTCTAGTGTGAATATTTACACTAATTGGGAATTCGGTTCTTGGTCGCTAATACAAAGATGCCTTGATACATGTATGAATGCCCTTGTAGGAAAAATTCTTTACAGGCATTTCCAGGTAATGCATTGAAAGCATTAATTATCCTTGGGAAGGAAATGTTTTGCTGCGCGGAGATTGCGGTGCAGGTGTGGGAAGGTTGGAATTTGCCTGGCAACCGCAGGTACCGAATAGGTTTTGGTTTTATGCTCCTGTATAATGGAAAGAATTCTTGTAAAGAATTTGTATGCGAAGAGATGCATGAAAGGTAAGAATTCCTTTACAGGGGCTTTTAGTTAAATAAATTTGATCTATTTGATGCGTGAAGCATTTACAGGTGATTGCACTAGCGAAACTTATAAGGTTGGGTCGAAGTAATGGGGGTTCTTCAGGTAAGTAACAGTGGGGTTTGGCGGAACCTCCACAGCACCCCTATTATAAGGAAGCCGACATAAGTAGGGTTGATAATTTCACACTCTACTTATTTACAGGACATATTGCGAGAACAATAATTTGGTTCAACGACCTAATTTTCATGGTTTATTGTTTTATGAAAGGGTGCGTAGCAACGGTTCCGTTCCATTAGAGGCGTTCCTCGATCCGGAATTCCACTAATTTATCATGTAGGTAAATTTTGCGTAGATGGCCGATTGTGCTACGATCGGGAAGTCAAGCACACGACCGGAGAGTCTTGCGGTTCAGTAGGGCCGTTCCCCATCGAGACCGGAATGATATAATTAAACAGTTCTGGTGGTTCAACGACAAATAAAAACCTGTATTACCAAAACCGTTAGAATAAAACTTAGTTAACTTAGATTCTCTAGAATAAGGGTAGCATACCATTTCAGTTAAAGTATATAGGCTTAAATTAAAGAAAAAAATTAGAACTAAGTTAAATTTAAATAAAAATAAAAAATAAAATAAAAACACAAAATTTGGGCAATGTTTTTTTTTTTTTTTTTTTTTTTTTTTAGTTTTTCTATGTCTTACATATCATAATTCATCATCATCATCGGCACTACAATCAGGAACCGGTCTTGGCCTTATTTAGCAAGTCCTGAGGCTTGTTAAATTTTCCATAATGATTTGTTTTTTTTTTTCCGGGCAACGTCATTAGTCTTGCGCCGGAGGCTCCCCGACGGGGCATCGAACCCCAGTCTCCCGTGTGACAGGCGGGTATACCAACCACTATACTATCGAGTAGCCCCTCATAATCATAATTAGGGAGACAAAAAAAGTCCTATCGCCGAAAGGCAAACTGTACGGCGATTGTCGTATTATGTTTGGCTTAGAGCGTCTGCGTGGGGCCCAAAAGTAAGTAGGACCAGTGAGTTATAATATAAGATAATTAAGCTAGAATTTTTTCTAGGATATAATTTAGAATCTAAAAAAAAAAAAGGAAATAAAATATATTGCAAAAATGAAAATAATATGACGGATCCGAAATCGCAGAATGTCTTATAGTTTAAAAGAAACGTTCCCTTTTTATAATAATATTTAATTTAAATTTAGAAGTTATAGAAATTAAAATATAATTAAACAACCAAAACAAAAAAAAAATTAAAATGTAGCCAGAAATTAAAAAAGAGTATTAAAAAAAAAGTTTTCCTTCTTGTAATATACCTGTTTCTTTATTGCATCTTCGACAATAAATATCTGATTATTGTTTACAGAATAGAATAACGCATGTACGAAAAATAAAGTAAAAATTGTAAAGTCGTTTAATTAATTGTGTTCCTGTTGATAAAAAAAGTTTTATTTACAATTTAAAATGTAAATTATTTTCCGTGTTTTCATATAAATTAGTTACCCAATTCAAAGAGAAAATTTATTTCATTTATCCAAGATAGAATAGAGTCGAAAAATCCGAATAAACTTCCCTTCGTGACAGCTAAAACAATTAGTTGACATCTTGGGGTGGATGTTATTAAAAATATGAAAATATATAGAGAAGCGAAAACTCGAAAAGCAATATAATCCGATGCGTTCATTTCGAATTCAACCCACAACCTGTCACTCACATGCCCAGAAGTTGTTACTGCGTCAACAACTCCCCTCGAAAAATAAAAAAAGATTTATTGAAATTAAACCAATTTGTTACGAGTTCGCGCCGTCCTGCTGTGAAATGTGATATCGTTCTAAAGTTATGTCGTTTGGCGCCCCAAGGAAGCTTACCTGTCATCATAGACGAATCCAAAGTTGAGGGTGTTTATGTACAGAACAAAAGCTAACGCGCAGCAACCCAAGCTTGTATAGTCCATGCTGTAATGAAACAAAATCAAATAATCGAATCAGCCGTTACGCAACAAACGAATTTCAAATTTAATTAAATCGATTCTTGCCTGAAATGGTTTGTCGGTTGCAGCTGAGCCACCAATTAATAAATTGAAATGTAATATACACAAGAGCGAATACCTGCCTACTCTTCTGGTGGCCAGTTTCGAGTTTTGCAATCAAAATCACTCGTATAACTTGATAAAGTAATCTAATCAAATTAGTAATATAAATATCCCTTTACGACTGGGATTAGGACCTTAATTAGAGCAACTCGAAAAAGTTATAAATAATTATAGTAATAAGATTGATTTATAGCAAGTGGTTGCCTGTATCCTAGAATTATCGTCACTTCGAAATCAGGAGAGAGGAAACGCCTCCGTTTAATGTAATATCGGGAGCATACGAAGTCTTCGCTGTATCATTATAAACTACTTCGGGTGTGTGCTATCGTTCAACTTCGTGACACAAATTCATTATCAATCATATACCCTAAATACCATCTGTCGGGTGTGATTAAGGCAGCGAAAATACCTATTTGGCGCTCGGAACGACGTAACAACACAACACAACACAAGTAGTTCAAAGTTATTACTTCCCTATCACCCGGTCGCATATGGAGCCTTTTAATCGAGATAGCTTCATTATCATTTATAAATATTTATCAACATTATTGATTTTCTCACCACAGATGCAGCATCGTAAACTACACACAAGGACAACCCCGACTCCGTGTCTACAAACATGGATATCTAAAGTGTCAAAGGTACATCCGGCCGACATTCGGCTAAGAGGGTCAATTTACATGGAAAAATATTTTAGAATAAAATGCGACAATCTTTTGGGAATATCTTAAACCTCAATCTGGATATGTAGGCCCCGTCCTCAGGCTATAGAGAAAGACGATTCGTTTTGGGAACCACATGCTGAATTGTTAAACAGTGTCCTGTCTTGTAGCCCGCTTTATTGTTAGTATTGACTTCTGTTTGGATTGGTTTGTTTTAGCCTAGATATCAGTTTTGGTTCTCTTCGTTTTTTTGTGACCCTTTTTTTTCCCCAACGTCGACCTACAGTGATTGGTGCCAAATTGAATGGAAAATGTAAACATATTTGCCGTCGGCTATCGTCCTAAAAGGAATTAAAATTAAGTGCCTCTCTTGCTAAGGTCCTTATTGTATTCATGGCATGGAAGGGTTCGAACATTGTTTTGTATGTCTCATTGTTTATTCAGAATAACGGCAAAGTCCTAGAATCATTTGGTATGGACGTATGCACTTAGCGTCGATTCGTGGGCCCTGATTATGTACGTATTAAATGGCAGCAAGTCGATAACGATCGTCACTTGCCGGGATAATGGTGACCAAAATAAAAAATGAATGGTTGAAAAGGTCAGAAATGCAGCGATTAGAGGGGGGGGGGGGGGGGGGGGTATAAGGTATCAGGTATCACCCAGAAATGTCGACAGTCAATTTTTATTCACGGTGGATATAAGAATTTGTTTTTGATTGCTGCAGAGGAAGGCCCTTTGTGATGTAAACATGAGATATGATGTAGAGTGAATTAACAAATAGTGGAGAAGGGCTTTATGCCTATACCTGGCTTAAAGGACACGTTTTCCTGTAACAATACAAACAGATATGTATCATTCTCATACTTTTGGTTCCCATATACTCTTCTACTTTAGTTTCTCAAAAATAATAAGTGCTCTGAAGACACTAGACGGCTGCCAACCAGCAATACAACAGATGGAACAGGGTGCACTCCATGAAAGTATTTGCAGTAACTATTCAGGATGATCGCGTGGAACCTACCTATATCATTCCAAAAAAAGCCCTACTCCTTTCACGACGGCTTAAAGCCTTAAGAAAAAACGGCAGAATCCTGTGAAAGCCCTAGATAATAGATAATGACTTGGGCAAAGAAAAAGGACTAATACTAATGTCTTATGGAATCAACTGTTTGAGGTACCTAGTTGGGTTATTAGGCTTAACAAACAAGATATACACTGATTTAATACTAGGATAGCGGAAGATTGAAAAGAATTGTATAAGAAACAAACTGGTGAGTTATTCAAAGAGTTATTCAAGTGAAGAAATCAAGTTTAAGTATAGAAATGCTAAGGTTAATGTCGGAAAGGTTGATTTCTGGTTGGCATTCGGAAGATTGTCCTATCTTGAAGCCATAGGGGATGAGGTACGCGCGTATATATGGCATAAATAACGATTGTCTAATTTGCGGGATAGAGTGGAGAAAGATCGCAACTCAACTCAACCAAGTCTAGGAATCGAAAGTGGGTGAAGAAAATATCGGCTTGATTATGCCGATATGGCGAATATGGCATTCTTCTAGTGTTAGCGACGCGTCACTTCATGTCTAGGAGAGGCGCCACCTCGATACATCGGGTACACTGGTCGACATTTAAGGGTACTCCAAAATCCCCTTTTGTGCGCGCGTTTGTATAAAAAAAGAATCGTGTGAATTCTCAGGAGGACGCTGCATCAAACAACAATGTGACGATTTCGGAGAAGACGCCACGGTTGACAACTAATGGCTCGCTTACAGGAAAGACGCAACGATCAATAACTAAGTCGCTTCTTGAGAAGATGCTACCGACACAATAGCAGCACACAGTCCAGCTACTCATAGGACAACGGCACACGAGGGCTATCGCCGTGTATGTGATGATATAAAAAACTTACAATATCACCTCTAGTTGAGTTCGATGACGGAGCTCCTAGGATCGCTTAGGTTCGTTGAGAAAACAAGTAGGGAACGTTTAAGAATTTAGATTAGAAGAAAAGACTATACAAAAATGTATATATAAGAATACACTAGTATCGTTTACAGAGGAGTTGCTCTTAATCCACTCTTTCATTTAGGTAGTGTGGCGGTTCCGCCAAACCCCACTGTCTGCTTACCATAAAACCCCCGTAACATTCAGCCAATTTCCTAACTTCACGAATGCAATCACATTAGCACCTGAAAATGCTTCACGCATTATATAGATCAAATCTATAATCTTAAAGTCCTTGTAAACAAAACTTAACTTTTCATGCATCTCTTCGCATACAATTGTCCGTAAGATTTCTTGCTACTTATCTGGAATTCCAAACCAATTCGGCACGTTCGGTGCCAGACGAATTCCTGTAAACAAAATGATTCGGTTCGCATACAATGTAACCGTCTTGACAGCGACCATAAATATTGCGCCGTCTATTTTCCCAGCCATGCCATGTGTACAACAATGTTCCCTACATACACATTGGATGGCGACTTACACCCAGGGGTTTGCATACAATGTAAGCGTCTTGACAGGGACCATAAATATTGCGCCGTCTATTTTCCCAGCCGCGCCATGTGTACAACAATGTTCCCTACATACACATTGGATGGCGACTTACACCCAGGGGACCAAAGCAAATACGCATTCCGCGGCTCTTGGCATCAATTAAATCATATAGCATAAACAAATGCAAATAGGAATTCAATGCCTACTCTTACTAGCGATGCCATAAACACCATTTCCCAGTAACCTAGCTAAAACCCATTAGCACATTTCCACATCGCATCGTCGTCCCTTTTTTTAGCCGCGACGCACATTTCCAACAAAGATCCCATTAGCATCCGACGAGTTCGGTTTTTTTTGCTTTACCGAAATCATATCCCATGAATGCACTTTATTCCCTTTCTTTGTTTTAGGTTCGTTCTCATCCATGAAAGTACCATGCACACATACCACCATGATCACGATCAACGAGTGAGTTCTGCGCGACCAGGATATCGCTGAGTCTTATTCCATCCACTGACCGCCACGGTCACGCGTAATTCCCGCTCTCCACCGGCACCGGAGACGCGTAAATACATATCCGGATTCGTGTGGGTATTAGTTTTAAAGTATTTTCGTAAAGTTGTAAACGTAACGAACCGCAGACGCGACGGCGATCGTGTCAAAGTTGATGAAAGCATTAATTAAAATTTGGCATTTTTATGTGTTGTTCGATTTTGATATACATTCAAATATAAAGAATAAATCTAAGTGTAAGTTTAAACGCAACGTCAAATGTTAGTATCCAATGAGAAAATAGAACTACAATAAAAGAACCCTTAATAACAGAAGAAAAGTGTGTTAAATTTTTACTGGTCCGGTGTTTCTGCTTTTTCCTCGGTGTTGTACTGGTCGGAACATTTAGAGGAAGTTGTGGGGACGAGATAGAACGGTCGCCTATGCTGGCGTCGATATCTCGTACCCCCACAGTACCACAGAACAATTTCCCGATCAGCTGTAAGGAGTGCTCGAAATGTATTCCTCTTCATCTAGATACATAAAAGCATATTCTCCCTCCAGTTGTAAGGAACGCCTCGCGAGAGAAGGAAAAAAACGGAAGGCACAACGAGCCGACGGCACGCGGTAAATTCTAGAGCGTCATAGGGTCTAGAGCGAAACGGTTCTTCAATATTCGGGTTCTAGTTGTTTTATTGATTTTCAATTATCCTTTGGCAAAGCGGCGTAATACAGTCCACTACACCATTGAAAGTGTGAACCGACTGAGACTCAGTCGTATTTTTAACTACTCCGTGACATCTAGTGTATCTAAGTTAATTAGTTTGAGGTGGCTTATAATGGGGCCCAGGGTTAAAGAGTCTTTTCCTTTCATTCCACTCATTCAAAAGATAAGGAGCGTTGTTAATTTCCTCGTATCTGAAAATTCTAGAATAGGGTGAACAAAGGAAATGTGATCTCTCCATATATGTGGTTTAGAAACTTCCTTCGATCACAGTTTTAAAAAACTGAGGTTTGTTTTGACCTTAAGGATAATATCATCAATATGTGAGACGAAATTTAACTACCTGTTAGCCAGAATTCCGAGGTCGAAAATCAAAGAGACACGGGATAAAGGTTAGTAAGCAGTAGGAGCTGGTAGAGGGAGGACTACGCTTCCAAGAAAGCGTAATATATTCGCGTTTTCCAATGTTAAAATCCGAGAAATTCTATCGACACTGTGGCGGTTCTACTAACGCCACTACTTACCTTCCCAATTACCCCACAGCTTCATGTCCTGACGCTCCAGAAACCCCATGGTTTTTTGCTAATGCAATTGCATAAGCACCTGCAAAAGTTTCATTCATCAAGGATATCTAATGCATAGCCTAAAATTCCCTGCAAAGAATTCGCATCATCCATGCATCTGCAAAATTCTCTGAAAGAATTCTTTATAGGCATACCATCATGTTCCTGGAAAAACAATTCGGTTACAGAACCAACTGACCGACATAAATCATGAAACATATCGGTGCTCCTGTCTCCCAATGGATTCTGCCACACACGTGCATGGCATATTCCCCGGGTTTATCTGAATGCACGTCGGCCGGTTCTCCGACCGACATGGGATATCACAGCTCGCGACTGGCCGCCAAAAATCGAATTCTCTTTAGTGTAAATATACACACGAGAGTTCGACCCTTTGAGTCACCATGGATGTTCTATAATCAGCATAGATGCTGTACGCAGTTGCCATGGTGTGAACATCTGAGTTGCTACGTGCGCCAAGTTTTCCCGATGTCTTGCAACTATTTGTCCAGCTGCAGGCACTTCTCTTGGTTGGATTTATTATTTGCGGTTCGTATACTCATGGACTCGCAGCACGAGCAAACAAAGTGATCGTCGAGATTTTCTCCCATTGGCCACTGGACGAGGGAAAAATACATTTTTCTTTCTGACCACACGACCAAACTCACCCCGAACTGAGGGTTGAACAGTCAGTCGAGATACAGAGTACATTGAAGAGAGTCGAATTTGATGTTGATACGGTGCGCACACGAATGTGAATCCCTAGGATGTTAAAGTTGTGTACGGTCTTGTTGTCCGCATTTGAATGTGTTATTTTCCTTACATAGGTGTAATTTCCTTATGTTTCGATCCTCGCTAATAGGAAGAATTTAAAAACAAAGGCTTTTGCCTTTCGCAAACCTTTCCAAAAGTGATAACGAAACCCATACAAGAAAAACCAAATGATATGTATCCGTGTTACTTTATCCATGTAAACAATAGCCCAGACTAAGAAACATTAAATAGAACACATAGATAACCACAACGACACTTAAAGTCGCGCGAGTGAAATAACCTCAAGCGAAGACAAATTAAAATCAGTTGCTAAGTAATCAAGAAACAGTATTGTATATTATTAGTTATTCATTGAATGTGTGTACTCAGTTGTAAAGCAGATGTGAATATTGTTACATAAATAACAAAATAAACTCACATTAATAATAAAAACAACAGCGCCGTGTTTGTGCTGTGTCGGCTCCGCTTATTATCAACCACCATACAGTCTTCTCAGCAGATTTTCTTTGTGTAAGGACACCTACCAGCACTAAAGGGGGAATAAAAATTAAGAGTGGATGGAGAGGCTTGAGAAGTAAATTCAAGCTTACTCTTCACCGGATAGAAACTTTTCCTAAGCGGATTGCCTGTACTTTTTAATTCTTAAGGGGGAACATTGGTTTGGGATCTATTTGCACATTGGAATATGATGATAGACTAAACTGTTTTGATATGTAGAAACAGCGTCTTCAACCCATGTTTTGCTGTTGTTAAACAGTATGGGGGATGTCGAGGGTGGCAGGTAAGAAAATTGATATGGGGGATTTAGGGCATCGGCTTTCTAGGCAATATAGCGGTGATACCGTCACAGTCGGGACTGAATTCGGTTTATATTGAATTAATTTATTTCCCATCGCATGTGCCTATTAAATTGAGAAACAAATGGAACAAGGGAGGAATTTGGTAATTAATCGAAGTGAAGGAGTTTGGAACAGGAAAGACGTCGGTGAGGGTTTTTTTTTTTTAGGAAGCAAAAAGAATTGAAATAGTAGTTAGATATATTGAGGTTCCAGACTTATATCAACGGGAGATGGTATAAGCATCTGATTTACGTTTGTAATTGATAAAACGAAGAAAAAAAGTTACGGGTCATTATTGTGTCAATTTAGTGTCAGTGTTTGTAGGTGACAGATGTTCAAAGATTTTTTTTCGGCCACACGACCCAGTTTTTTCTATGCTACCATAAAGCCAGAAAGTCATAATACTTATTATTAATGTTTGGAAACACTATCTGTATCGATTTTACGCGTAGCGATTTTACTATTATATATTCGTATGATTTCAAGTGATATAAATTGAGTTCAAATGGCTAGACCACAAGTATTGTTTTTCTTTTCCTATTGCATATGATAAATGCAGGGTGAAATACAAAGGCCTATAAAAATAAAAAACTGTATAGCGTTGTTATGTAACTACCAAAATAATACGTGTCTCCTACAGGACATTATACTAGCGTATTTATTACTGTTTTATTGTCTTATTGCTCTATGCGGATGGGATTTTAGAGCTTATTTATATCTTAAAAGTTGACTGTAGATGAGATGTTGAGGAGTTGAACACCAGAGAGGACCTTCTCTTATCTTCTCGATAAATGCAATGAAGACAGTCTAGAAAATTGTAAACAGTGCAATCCCAAAAGCCAAGAAAAACTGTCTAGGAGTTATAATAACAAACCACCCTCTGCAATACAAATTTAATCGTGTAAAATATAATATTACGTAAAATGTTCACATTTTAATCATTCATTTCGATGAAGAAACATATTATTCGTACCACACTGTAGCATTGTGCTAGTTGACCCGGAACATCGCAGTGCACATGCGATGTCGCTGGAGGTGCAAGATCAACAGTTTGCCGATCGCCAACGCGCCTCCAACAATCCGTGTGTTTATCCGCCTGCCCATATCGAGCGCTCGGTCCATGTTTCGCATATTCTGCCATTTCCTTTTGTTTGTTCCATTTTCTCTTCTTATTGTATATACTACGTAAGCTAAATTAAATTAGAAGTTAAAATACGAAATTAAGGCGTTTCAGTCTTGTAAGCGGCAAATGCCCCTCGTAAAAATAAATCGAAAAAAAACATATGCTTTTTTTCACTTTTAACTTCTAGGGACAGAAGACACGGCTCGTCTTCAAAGGTCACACTAAGTGGTATGACAACATCAGGCTACTCCGAACTATGTTCGTTCCTGCCATAAGGCCGATCAGATTACATTCGTAAATAAGATGTGATTGACAATACAAGTAGATGGCCCACTTGCGATATAAAATGTTCATTTTTTGGTTTCTGTATAGATGATGCTTGTCAAAATGTATAACTTATCAAACGGCAATCAGAAAATAAATGCACCTGCCATTATTTTCGTACAAATGTCAGGGGTGAGCGATTAGAGGGAATGAGCACATAGCTTGTTTCTTTTATTAAGAACGAAGCCTGCCAAGGACATGGTCAGAGTGAAATTTTATTTCTGAAATACGGAGCATAAAGAGTAATGGAATTAAAGAAATCGAGAAAATCTTTGAAAGGGTTAGAGTGAAAACACTGATTTATGAGAACACGGCCGTGTGTATGCGAGGATACCTCAGACCCCCTATTATAACAACGTTAGTGCTCCGATATGGAGCCGTAATGATTTTCAGATTTTGTCTTGCTGTTTTTTTACACCAGTGGTGAAGCACAAGCACTGCGGTTGTGTGTGCCTAGTGTGCTGTTCTTTCGTATTAAATGTTCGAACTTACCTGAGCGAATTTCTGAAGAGATAGAGACAAACCAAAAGAACAGAGTCGCAACATGAAAAAATCGACACAGTTCTAGAAATAAGTCATCGTGTGGAGCTCCCGCCAAAAATTGATTAAAGGTGTGTGGGGGGTAGAAGTAGGTATGCCAATACACGGGCATGGATTCACTTTATCCCCAACGATGTTCCGCCGCAAATTGTCCACCAAATGAAGAGCCGAATAATTAACGCTCTGGTGTTGTTTTGTTGTTAATGAGTTCTTTTTATTTAATGTTCAATATTGGAGTTCATGAAGTTTAGTTTCTTAACACAAGTACATTTCAAATAAGCACAACATTTTTTTGTATCGAATGAATACGATTTAACAGAATATATTCCTTAAGTAAAGTTGAATCTGCACTTACTATAAACGGCACATAGTTGATTATCAATTTAGTCTCTTGTTTTCACATCTGATATAAAGCAATTTTCGACGATATTCACGAAACACATACAGAAAATAAAGGTAGAACGTAGTTTAAAAAAAACCTAAACATACGAATTCACAGTACACCGATACCAGACTCCTTGTATTGTTTGTGCACTTCGGGGGATGAATATCGATTCTGCGGGTGTGCACGCAGCGGTGGTTGTAAGGCGACTGAATAACTCACGGCTGCGCTCGACTTGCGTAACGTTTGGGTGGTGATCATCGACTCTTTGTGTGAACGCTCGACGTAGCGTGTGCACATGGTGGTGGATGAATAACGACTTACTGGAATTAGGGATGATGATGGGATTTTTCTTTTGCACAACGATCAGCTAATGGTAATCGCGCTCTCCTGTGTTACCCTCAATTCTCGACGCTCAACGAGGTGGATAAGTACTTATATATACATTCGACGTCGATGGACGTAGAAAGGATGAAGAAATCAAAAGGAAAGCACAATAACCCAGGGTTGATCTGCCTTAGTGTGCGTGTATTAATGCAGTCTCCGAGGTGACCGACTGACCCAGATCGGTGTCTGTGGTGATCTCGGAGTGCATTGAACTGTAGGGAAACAGAATCGCGGAGGAGAGGAAAATGTATCTGGTGCTATTCACCAGTGAAATGAGATCGTTGATCCCAAGCGAATGGATGGTCTGGGAAAAGCCGAAATGACGCTACTTTGGCTAGGGTAATATTATCGTGGGAACCAAACTCGAATAATTTGGTATTACCCCAGCCGTTGCATGATTATGCAACAGGGTTGTTTGGTTCGACTTGTTGTTGCTAACCGACATGATGTGATATACGGTAGAAAGAAAGAAAAATTACAGTGAGTTACCTGAGTTAGTGAGGTTATAAAATTCCAGCTTCCTACAGACCAATAAATATAGCAGAATAACAAATGTTGAGGTCATATTTTTATATATACATTTATACACAATGTATATTCAATTCACATATTTTCTGAAGGACTTTTAAAACAGAAGTACATGCGCTCGACACGATACAACACACATGCAGTTCGGTCATTACAGCAACAAACCTTGCCAATATCCGGACAAATTTCCCTAGAGCCCTAGAGCTAACAACAAATTAGTTCTATTACGTTCTGTTGGAAAAGTGAGACAGATCAAGAGAATTAGTATTGCTCTTGACCGGAGATAAGAGGAGAAAATAAACAGTGACTTTGTTGGCCAACTTTGCCCGCTGGAAAGCTGTGGTCCAGGACGTGCGCTTCGAAGGATACAAATTTACTATAAAAAAAAAGAGAATACTGTTGTGACTTAACACAGCGCAAGCAACAAAAAAAAAAAAGGATTTTTAACGATCAATGACAAGGAAAAGACCAGATTCACCTCAGTAGCGATAAAGTGAAGGTAAATCCAATTTTATTATGAAATATTTTAATTGTGCCGAAGAAAACAATAAGGAATACTAGTTTTTTACCGTGTAATTTTCTACTGTATTTGCTTCTGGTGTTACATCGGGAAAAAGTTCGTTGATGTGGCCCCCACCCAACGCATGCAAAAATACCTTCCTATACCGCCGGTAGATGTCTCAATATGGATACAAATACCACGGTCATTCAACAAATGCTTAGAATAAGATCTTCAAATGAAGATGTCTTTTTATTTTTTTGCTCAATCCGTCTAATGACGAATTGGAATACTCTTTTGTTATTGTTTCCTTTTTTCCTTTCCTATGTTTGTCTTTTTTGAACCTCGTTCGTCTTCAAAATCCTTTGTTAGTTTATTACCCCTTTTTATAAATTTTTCGCTTAGATTTATGCAACGAGTAATGAAACATAAAACATAAAAATAGCTTGTTTTACTATTTTTAATATTAAGACCACCATCTTCTCATTGTTCTTAGAGCTTTTGGGGTTTCTCTAACATATATTACATGGAGAACCAACCCACAATTCCATACCTTATTTCGACAGCTTTCAGCGCGTCATACCTATCCATTCCCCTTATATGCTATTCACCTGAAATAACATGTTTTCCCCAAGGACACATAGCTAAACTCATTATCTTATGCAGATAATGCATAATTGAGTTTAACTACCATTTTCGCCATACGGCAATACCATTACTCTAACCATGAGATTTCCACCGGAAATTACATTCGTATTGGTTAGCAACAACCAAGTCGAATCAAACGACGCGGTTGCATCATCATCCATTGGCTTGGGTAATTACCAACATTCCTTAGAGTTTTTCCCACGGTATCATTTCCCTAGCCGATGTAGCGTCCTATCGATTTTCATCAGATCATCCGTTCGCTTGGGATCAATGATCTCTTCTTGCAGGTGAATAGCACCAGCTAAATTTTCCGATCCTCCCCAAGTCTTTCAATAGTTCGATGACCTATGAGATCACCATAATCACCACTAGGTCACGGGACGTCGCTTGCGCGGCATTAATACACACACACACACACTAAGCCAGATCAACCCTGGGTTATTGTGCTTTCCTTTTAATTTCTCCATCCTTTGTACGCCGATCGACGTCGAACGAATACACAAGTACGTTTCTACCTCGATGAGCGTGGGAAATTGAGGAATGCACAAGAGAGCACGATTACCATTGGTGGATCGGTGTGTAAAAGCAGAAATTCCAATTTCCACCCTAATTCCAGTCAGTCGCATCTCAACCACTGACACCGAAGTCACGCCGCCGCTTGTAGTAGAATTAATTTTATTTAATTTAAAGTGGTCTATAATCGTCACCCTAACGGCACACACGTTCCCCGAGTCGCTGTCCAAATACAATAATTAAGAATAGGTTCTAAGTTAAGCGAAAAAGAAAGAAATCGATACAATAAAAAACGAAGTTACACACGGAAGACCAGTGCCTTTTTACTACCTTTTTCTGTGGATCATCGTTGGTGAACAATTTACGTAAACGGATTAACATCAAACAACATTCAGTGCTTTTAGTTATTTCATCTTCCTAACTGGTGAACATCTCTTTTGGTGGAACAATTGTTGGGCGAGTTAAGTGGATACTTGCCGCACGTCGGCATCCATACATGAACCCCACAAGCTTATTCAAGGACCCTCGTAGATTGCTAAATTTCATCATCATACCCTCGATATAATCGCAATGTTGAAACCTAGTGTGGAAGTATAACAGAAAATTATATATCTACATATTATCGCAACTGTTCAGGCTGGAATCATTCGTTTCGTCAGGTATTCGAGCTCGACTGTGTATGATGTCGTCGCAAAGCTCAAAGATTAGGAAAAATATAACGAAGGCGTTTCAACATCAGCGGGTTCGATGTAAGCACTTTTGAGATCATTCTACGCTTTCAGAAGCTAATTCTGAGGATCCAGTTCGGGAAATTGACTTTTCATTTTGATCCGGGCGAGTTCTGGTTTCAGATGCGTGGCTTCAGAAGTTTAATGAGATTCCGAGGAATATTGAACAACCATAGTTCACTAACAAAACATGCATTAAAATTAATTTCCATTCACCTGCGCGCAGCAGCTGTGGAGTAACAGAAAAAGAATTCATGAAAGTGACGTTCGGTGGGGGTGAACTCCTGCTGCAAGTATTTCACAATTAAACTGAGACAGATGCTTCCTGAAGGACCGAGAGCAAAGTGAGTATTTATTTAGTTATTTAGTAGGCAGACCTATTGAGTTCTGGTTTCCTGACAGCGCAGATTTGAATCGTTTGAACTTGTATGTATACAAGAGTCACACATTAGTTCAACTATTCAAAGATCTTTGAACGACGTTGTGGGGAGGAGAAGTATTATGCCGGACACGGGCACACGGTTCACTTCTTCCCCATCAATCACGAAACGTAAGTTCCACCGCAGCAACTGTTCATCAAAGAAGAAACAAAAACAAACTCCGCAACACACCGTCCACTAGGAGTTCACCAGGAGGTAAGTAAATGAAACACTCAAGTTTGTCTCTATAATTGACACGCACTTTTTATTAAATGTTCTTACATTTCACAATCATTACTTTTGTTCTAAAACATTAATAAATATTTAGCGTTCTTATACTCCGCGTAAACTTATTGTTAATACGAAATTGGGTTTTTTATCAATTCAGTTGACTATCGACATGAATCCGGGTATTTTCGCGTCCTCAGCGCGCGACGAGGAGCGGAAAATCGCGTGACCATTGTGGCCAGGGGATGGAATTTGACTCAAAGATTCAATTCGCTGGCTAAGGAAATTCTGGGTGCATTCGTTTTCACTGTGGTGATAACCGGATCTCATAAGGGAGATCGCCACCGTACACATGTATTTGTGTACGTCGGTTCTTTTCATAGGTCGAAGCCATGATAACGAATCTGAAACGCCAAGAAGGGGCATAATGTGCATCCAGGAGATGTGTGTTCGTTGAAACAAACAAATCGACTTTCGTGGGATGCTAATGGGTTGTGTTCGATTATGCGTCGAGGTTATGAGGGATGGATTCAGGCAGTTACAATACAAAGGGAAAAACGACCTATGCATCGTTCGATAATGAGGGTCAGCTGGATAAATAGCAGCCACTTATTAAATGAAAACTGGGTTTAGGATACCACAAACGATATAGATTGTTTATGGTATCGCCAGGAAGCCTATGCAGGGACAGTGTTCTTTGTTTGCACTTGGTGCGAGTTAGGGAAATCGGCTTCAGCGTCGATTGCGCTAATTGGAAGCAGCTGCTTAGGTATTTTATTACTGGACGAAAGAGGTCGCCGGTCAATGTGAACGTTAAGAGATTTATCATACACATGGCAAGCTGAAAAATAGACAGCGCGATGTTTATGGTCCCTGGGGAAGATTACATAGTATGTAATCCAAAACCTTGTTATTAGGAATTCGTCTAGGAGAATCTGCCTGACACCGAAGGTGCCAAATTGGTTTGGAATTCCTGAGTTGACCAAGAAATCTCACGGGGAATTGTATGCGAAGGGATGGATGAAAGGTAAGTCTTCTTTTACAAGGACTTTTAGGTTAAAGATTGATCTATTTAATGCGTGAAGCATTTAAGATGCTAATGCGATTGCATTAGCGAAAGCTTATGCAGCCTGGGTTGTAGGGATGGGGGTTCTTGAGGTAAGTAGTCAGTGAGGTTTGGCATAACCGCCACAACGTTATTGAAGCGGCATTCGCAGACAAGGGCCGTGATATATCGAAGCATACTTGCGCGCTACACGTTTAAAATGATGGCGGTCATTCAAGTAAACGCTGGAAATACTAAGCAATATGTCCCTTATGGTCCTACCTTTAACAGTTTCGTTTTTGCAAAAAAAAAAATAATTTGGACTGAAACTTATAATTTGTTCGGATTTTATTGGCGCGCCCCCAGACAGAGAATTATTTTTTACCTGAGCTACACCAGGATGGAATGCTGTATCTGCAGACGTGCATCACCAGCCCCACAATGCTATTTACAATCTTATATCTAAAACCAATGACCATCAACAACTCCTTCGTACTTTTGACGCAGATCTGCCTTTTAAAAAGATACAAAATCTCGTTCTTTTCAAGAAATTGTGCCATTCGCAAACTATCAGATATAGCATAAATTATGAAAGAGAATCATAACGCATTGTATCAAAAACAAATGAACGTTTCCCTGTTCAACTCAATTTTAGTAAATTGTGTTCCAAAAATGTTAGTTCGCTGCAGAGCACACGGTTGAAATCCAATAGCTGTGCCCCCCTTCCATTATACTAATTGTCACTTCTGACATACCCTTAAGGATCAAGTGAATTGAAGTGAACTAAACTGTGTGAGCAGCCCAAAGCCGACTAGTTCCAATTAGGGATTCATCACTGTCAATGAATAATCGCCGTTGTCTGGTAACCAACCTGTTATTATGGTATTATGCCCACCATTGCCTCGGTTCCCCTTTTTAAAACCCAATCAAAAACTTTTCATCAAGCCAACTCATCCAAGTGTCAAACATTTCTAATTTCGCGAGTATTAAATATTCAAACTTCAAACAACCAATTTTTGAGTTGCCCGACTCTTATGGCATTTCCATGCAAATTAACAACAAATCCCTCCATGTCATGACCTCAACGCCCCTCCAACAAAACCGACTTTTGGCGCACTAACAAACTGAAGGCCGACATCCAGAGGAAAAGGTAAATTTCTAAATTATTCAACGAATTATACGAAAGAGCGAACGCGAACTTTGTGCCTTTACACAACTTAATTCTCAGAGGACTAGACGAGCGAATGGACGGGGGGTGGACACATAAAATGTCCTGTTGAACAAATCAGGCTCAAACAACGGCAAAAACATCGCAAGTTTCACCTTTAAGAACTGATAGCTACATTTAACTTTGTATTCCCTAGTTGGCGAAAGAACGTAGCAGACGCTAAACCGTTTTGGCCAGTACTGTAAAATCACGTGGGAGTCCAATGCAATGTTCACTACGAAATGACGGTGGCGATGGTGAAAAATGTTGCAGCAGTCAGTTACTTTTCCACAAGTCAGCACATTTAAACTCATTGCTCCGAGGAGTCCAAGTACAGCAGAGGGACATGAAAAACCAAATCTTTGAAAAGACTGACCGGACTGTGTGGAATAAAAACTTACCAACTCTAACCATGATTCGTGGTCTTGATTTGGACATTCCCATTGCAAATTGGGGCACACAGCTTCCTCTTGCTCTACCACAGAGTTTCCTTTTGCGTTTAATTGCAAATCATTTACGAGTCCTCCGAGGCAGCGACCCTAATAGCATTCGCGGTTCGACTAAGGACTCAACTCTGAAATCAAGTTCCTCCAAAAGGACGCCGAGAAAAGCGGATCAAAATTTCCCGAGGACCAAATTAAAAAAAAATCGTACTTCGTCTTACAGATAGAAAACTTGGTCTTCGTGTAAGTTCACCCTCTGCTACGAGTCGAGCTAAGAGAAAATTGACAAAAAATGCAAATGATACACAGGAACGATACAATAACAAAAGTACTTGCGGTAGGATAGACAAGAATACGACCAAGGGTAGAGATGGATGCAAATCCAGCATCAGTAACTGAGGAAGGATGAAAGAGCATTGGCTAACTAAGTCGGCGAATATCTATTTCAATTCGCAAATAGATTTGGCTACCGCAGAAGATTGACCAATATGTTACGCTGGGCTTTGCGAAAACTTCTAAAGGACCCATGTGTTTGTGCATGCTGTTTAGCTATTCCTACATCTCAGCAGTTTATTCCTTAATACCGTCAGATATAACATGGCGGGCAGTCACAAATTGTGTGTCGCACACAATGAGTGGCTTTTATGTGAGGCTTTAATGTTTTTTGACCGTTTTCAAAAGTCGTTCTGTGGCACCACACGAACGATAAGCGCAACACGTGTCTTGTGCATTCATATTCTTGCTCATATCGTCAATGAATCTCATGCACCCTACCAAGGGTGTACTACTTCTACCGAGAAGGTTTGCGTGCACGACCTACTCTTGCGACGTGCAGCTCACATTTCAAATTAATTAATGTGACAATTTGATAGGCCGACATCACTTTAGATTGTGACATGATGTCTTGTAATTTTATACCGACGAGCGCACATTTCACTCGTTTGTTTCATACTAGTGAGGGTTTCGTTTTTATTAAAAATGTCAATCAAACAACGAGATACTTTCACTTAGATTCAAGTTCTATCTGTAAATGCCAATCAAACAACGAGATATTTTCACTTAGATTCAAGTTCGAAATATACTTCTAATATGACATGCGTGAAGTATATTTAGAATAACGTCAAAGTATAAAGGTGGTTCCATAAGTGCCTAGAACATCCACGATATGGCGCGAATAGTATCTGAAATGATTGCTTTTTAGTAAGCATTGTTACCAGCTAGACAGTTCACCGGTAGGCACAATTCATTTACTAGACAGCTACCCAAAAAATTGGGTGTGAATCCTGGTAAGATGACAACCGGGTTTACTTTCCGTGGGGAATAAACGCAATTATATGGGTGAATCTTAGGATGGTTTGACGGTTTCCATCTATACATAACTATGGACAGGGGGATACAGTGCACAGTCACTGATTGCTTTCAACCCGGCGAAGGCCAGGACGATCCTTGTCCCTGTTTAATCTAAGTTGACATGCAGTCTCCACGTGACACCCCTGGATAGCTACTTTGTCACCCGCCAAATAGTGAACCAATGCATGCAGCAGCATCCTGAGAAAGGTCGGCGCAAAGCTAATAACCACACCCCTAAAAATAAATTATTATGCCAAATTGAACAAGCCCCGGGGACCGGATACACGACGACGACCACGGAAACGAAAATGGCTAAAGGATTTAATAATTTTCTCATGGAAAGTCCGCTCACTATACAGAGCTCGAGCTGCACTACAGCTGGCCGATGCCCTGTTCAAATATAAGGCTGACATAACAGCATTATAAGATATAAGATGGACGGGGAGTAGAATTATTCAAAGAAACGAGTATGACATTTATTACAGCTGTCATGCAAAACACCTATGCTAGGGATAGGCTTTCTAGTCAGCAAAAAACTGAAGCCTGCCATCATCAGCTTTAATGCAATAAACGAAAGGCTATGCACTCTTCGCGTGCGGGGCAAGTTTAAGAACATAAGCGTCATAAACGTTCACGGACTTACAGAGGAGTCCCCTGACGACGAAAAAGAAGAATACTGCGAGAACGTCGAACGGGCCCTCAATGCCTGCCCAAGATACGATGTGAAAATCTTTCTTGGTGATTTGAATGCCAAAATAGGTCGGGAGTCGGTTTTCAGGCACTACGCAGATTACCATAGTTTGGATGAGAACACTAATGACAATGGACTACGAGTCATCGAACTGGCAGCATCAAAAAGCTTGGCCGTTGCAAGTAACAGGTTACCGCGTAAAGATATCCACAACGCCACCTGGGTATCATCTGATAGAACCACTCGCAACCAAATTGACCACGTGTTGATAGATCGCCGCCACTACTCGAGCGTGATGACGGTACGAACGTACCGAGGTGCCAATGTCGACTCGGATCACTATCTTGTTGGTACAGTTTTCCGAGCGCGGATTGCCTTACGGAGACGTATTGGATCCGCGGATCAGGTTCGAATCAACACGGCTGCCTTACGCAATGAGAATACCAGCAACACCTTTGGTCATGCGTTAAGACTCGCCCTCGAAGAGCTCGACGGAGGGAGAGTAAATCCTGGGACCAGAATGCCGAGCGTAGAAGAGAAATGGACACGCCTTAAGACTACTGTCATTAGCACTGCCAATTCCATCTTAGGCAGTAGTCATCGAGATCGGAACGACTGGTTTGATGATGAGTGCAAACTAGCGACTGAACGTAAGAATGCTGCACACCGGGCAATGCAGCAGTCTCATAGGACGCGGGTACGCGAGGAGAAATACAAAGAGCTCAGAAGATCTGAAAAAAGACTTCACAGACAAAAGAAAAGTGCCTGGGAAAAAAACCTTGTCTGTGAAATAGAGAAAAGTAGAGAGCGAGGTCCGCACCAGGCGCGGAAGTTCTACCAAATAATCCGCAGTATGACGCGGTACACACCACGCTGCACTTGCTGCAAGGATAAAGAGGGTAGTCTGATTACCGATCCTGAATTCTGGAGCGATGGAAAGTGCACTTCAATGGATTGCTAAAAGGTCAGCTCACAGAAGAATTGGAGGTTCCATCAATGCAAGATCAAGACCAAATTCTGCCGCCACCAAGCATTGAGGAGACATTAAAAGCCATAAGACAGCTCAAATCAAATAAATCCCCCGGAGCTGATGGCATGCCAGCTAAACTGATGAAACAAGGATGGACAGCGTTACATCACGCAAGTCATGAGATCGTGGTGCACGTATGGGAGCAAGAGGGGATGCCGGAAGATTGGCGTCGTGGTATAATTTGCCCCATACCTAAGAAGGGAGATATCACACTGTGCAGCAACTATAGGGGTATAACATTGCTGAGTACCTCCTATAAGATACTCTCCACTATCCTACAAGATCGGATATCCCCACACACTAAAGCCATCATTGGTCAATATCAGTGTGGCTTCATCCCAGGCAAAACAGCGATTGATGAGATATTCACTCTTAGGCAGGCGATGGAAAAATGTCAGTAATTTAAGATTCCATCATCATCTATTTATAGACTTTAAGGCCGCCTACGACAGCATATCCAGGGTAGAACTATATAATGCCATGAGAGACTTCGGCATTCAAAACAAATTGATACGACTTTGTCGGTTGACCATGACCAACGTAACTAGTCAAGTAAAAATAGCGGGATTGCTGTCCAAACCAATAAATTCGGATCCAAATCTTTAATGGACTCCGACAAGGGGACGGTCTGACCTGCCTCCTCTTCAACCTGGCGTTGGTGAAAGCAATCCGTGACTCTGGCCTTACAACTAGAGGGACTATTGTCACCAAGTCCAGCCAGATACTTGCCTACGCAGATGACATCGACAGCATCGGTAGATCCGATTCGGCTGCACAGAACTCCCTTACTCAGATCAAGCAGGCGGCACAAAAACTGGGACTGCACATTAATGAAGGAAAAACTAAGTACATAGTGGCAACTTCTGCGAAGAGAAGACCTAACATTGGTCAAACTATCAGGGTAGTGGAGCACGAATTTGAAGTAGTGCAATCCTTTAACTACCTTGGGCCAATAGTATCAGCCGATAACAATATGGAAGAAGAAATACGCGAACGGCTAATCAAATCCAACAAAGCCTACTATGGTCTATCAAGGCTCTTTAAATCCGAAATTTATCCAGAACATCCAATCTACTACTGTACAAGACCATGGTGTTAACAGTCCTCATGTATGGATCCGAGACCTGGGTGCTCAATAAAAGGCACTCTGAACTTTTAGCCGCGTTCGAGAGGAAGGTCTTAAGGAGAATTATTGGTCCCGTATGTGAGGGAGGACGATTCCCGAGACGCTACAACCATGAGTTGTACGCAATCTACCTTGAAGCTAATGTTGTAAGAAAAAGCAAGCTCAGTAGACTCCGGTGGGCGGGACACATAGCTCGAATCAGCGAAGAGGAGCCTGCCCGGATAGTCGTTTGTGGCAGGATGTATGGAAGGAGACAGCGCTGCAGACCTTGTCTGCGATGGAGGGATGGCGTAGACCAGGACGCCCAGAGGCTGGGAGTGCCAAACTGGATGGCGTCGGCTCGAAATCGGGACCAGTGGAGAGATTTGTTAAATAAGGCCAAGACCGGATCCCGGTTGTAGCGCCGATGATGATGATTATAACTACGTACAGAACATGATACACTACTACATTTTCTATACATAACTTTGGACGAAACATGGATATATTAATACACTCCAGAGACAAAGGTATAACGAAAATCGTGGGTTTTTGAAAAACTGAAGTGAGCGGCATCCGAAGATGGTGAAATCGGTCGGCAAGGTGATAGTAAGAATATCTAGGATAATATACGAAATACGCTGTACCGATTATTTGTAAAGAGGAAAAACAATAAGTGAAAACTATTATGCATCGTTTTTGCACCAGTTGAGAGAAGAAATTAAAAAGTCGCCATGCGAAAATCTTTGTCTAAGGACTTATTGAACGGCTCTTGAGCACAAGTCATTATGTTGTCCAATTTAAAAAAACGTTATGATTATTTATTTTTAATTGTGATATTTTTATTGCAGGACTGAAAAAAACAACATTTGATTATTAATATAATTAATAAATAAAATAAGTTACAAAAAAAAGGTTCGGCGTACATCTATGGTGCGAAAACTAAAGTGATTCGACAAAAGTTTTCTCCGACCAAAAATAATGGGTTCTGCGTTTTAATAACCAACATTTAAAAAAAGGTGCTTCCGAGTGCAAAAACATAATATTCAAGGAAACTAAACTGTTGCCAATGACGTGAAACATAATCATCAGATGCGAAGACGGAACGTCGTCTGCGTAGAATATTTTATTTGATCTGCTGTGAGTATCCGAGATTACATAGCACGCGACCTAGAATGGATCCGTGTGGTATGTCTAGCTTACCGAAACTCTGGAAGTGTATGGAGTGTATTCACCTGTTGAAACCGGGTATGTGTTGGGAACGATGAATGAGTTCTCAGATACGGCAAAAACAAATCCGTGATCATGATTTCATAACGCTCACTAGTGACGTTTATACCCTGAGCTCGTGCGTTTTAAACCCAATTATCTTGTTCCTGGACAGAGCAATAGTTTTTGATACTTTGGGCGTGGATTACAGGTACTTCTAGATCAGGAATTACAGTACTTTCCTGGCATACACAGTTAAAAAAATTGGGGCACAAAGGAGAAAAGAAATTTCTGAGGACAGCTCGCAAAAGTCGTGGAGATATACGTACCAGAAGAAGAAAATAACGACAGTTTTAGAAGAACATATCGCGGAGAATGAGGCCTAAGGTACAATAAAAAATGCAACCGAGAGAGCAAACAAGACATCGTTGACGACTATACGAAAGGAAAAAACGCAAAACGGGAACTAAAGGCAGAGAGGTTAAAGGATAATCCTCATTACGAGATCTCAGTTAAACAGAGTGATGCAGATACGTACGTTTGACACTGTTGACGCGCATATAACCGCGACAATAGCCACTCTAAGCTAAAGATCAGGGTCCGCAAAGATACGGCTAAATATCTCATCTAAGGATCCGCAAAGATATGACTAACTAACTCAGAAAGTTGGATCCCAATACAATGTTCCTGGATTCGAATACGAGTCTAAGAGAAGCAATACAAATCCTCACATAAAGCCAGTTGATGCAGAATATAGCGGAAGACATGGGATTCGTTACCCAGAACCAACAAAGCTTAGGTTGCCGCAAAAGGACTACAAGAAAGTTCAGTCGTTACGAGTTCATCTGAAAAGTGAACAGAGAACAGCAAAGCAGCTAATGGACCACAGGAGGAAACAATGGACCAGGAAAAATGCGGTCAGAATGGTAGGAACCTCACGACCTAGGAGCACATGACTAGAGAAAGACCTGCAAACAGTGAATGCGGGACTAAGCGGCCAGAACAGACGACGTCGCTACCTCACGGAAGAGACTGGGACCAATTCTCAGAGACGTCCTTCATCAGACATGAGCGTGCGGATTCCTGAGAAGATGTGTGGGGGTTGATGTTTGTATGCCAACGTATGGCACGTATTCACTTTTAATACCCGACACTTGTTTCGCCGAAAGCCGGTCATAAAAGGAAAATAAAACACAATGATTTTGTCGGTGATTTGTTTATATATTGTTAACTTAAGGACTGGTGAAAATTAGTTTTAACAAATGGATTGATATTATAATTGTTACTTTCGCGCGTTGTTTAATAAAACACTAATTGACATTGTAGTGGGCACTTGGACAATCGCATGCGTTCAGTCTTGAAGTTCGTTTACATTTAACACCATGTTCGGTTAGAATTGTTTAAAATCTGAATGATCCACTTGTGGCTAATAAGAATATAAATGGTGTCCAAAAAAAAAAACAAACAATACGATCAAAACTATCTGCCCGCTCTTTTATTCCATAAAACATTTGTCAATTTACGGGAATTTGGTATCACACAAGAATTAAGCTGCACAGTAGTTCACATCTATTGCTTAATATATTTCTACAAAGGTACTAACTCCACGAATTCTTTCCGCGCTACTTTTGACGACTTTTGATGCAGGTTAACACTCGACGGAGGTGATGGAACGCGACCCCCCGCGTTGGTTGGTGAATTTCGACTGACTTGATCGAGCAGCGGCGTGACCTGGCACTGTGAAGTATGACTAGCGACTGACTAATATTAGGGGTGAAAATTGGGATTTCTGCATTCGCACAGCTATTAGCCAATCATCACCGCGCTCTTTTCATGTATCTTCTCATTCGCATGCCCCAGTGAGGTGGATAATACTCGCGCATCATTCAACAGTCGCTGGACATGCGAAGGATAAAAATAACAAAAGAAAGAGCGCAATAACTTCGGGGTTGGCTTAGCTCGTGCGTCGGTATCAAATGAAGTTTTTGAGAATGACCTGCTGCCCCAGTGTTAAGGTTGTGGTGATCTCAGAATGCATTGAGCCGAAGGGAGATAGAATTATGAAGGAGAGGAAAATTTAGCAGGTGCTATTCACCTGCGGAAAGAGTTCATTGATCCCAAGCGAATGGATGATCTGCGAAAAATCGATAGGACGCTACATCGGCTAGTGAAAAAATACCGTGTGAGAAATGCTAAGGAATGCGGTAATTACCCAAGCCATTGAATGATGATGCAACCGCGTCGTTTGATTCGACTTGGTTGTTGCTAATCAACATGAATAGAATTTCCGGTGGAAATCTCATGGTTAGAGGGATGGAGTTGCCGTATGGCAAAAAGGGAAGCTAAACTCAATTATGCAATATCTGCATAGCATAATGAGTTTAGCTATGCGTCCTTTGGGAAAACATGTTACTTCAGGTGAATAACATGAACGGTGGAATAGGGGATAATATAACACGCTGAAAGCGGTCGAAATAAGGCGGAAATTGTGGTTGGAATTGTGGGTTGGTTCTCCATGTAATATAGAGAACCCCCGCAGATGTTATGAACGACTACTAATTGCTCGAGTTCCGGAAAGACTGTACGGCTAATCACTCATCATAAAAACACGTCACGATTGACTTTTTTTTACAATAACACGCGCACAAAAGGGGATTTTAAAGTACCCTTAAATGTCAGAGCATGGTGCGAACGGGTGGAGAGGAGGTAGATAAGGAAAGGCTGTATCAACGTATATTGGTCTTGAATGCCTGGACAGTACAACGAGGAGGAAACACATGATCAGGTAGAGCACATCTCCACATTCGCGTGGTTCGGCTAAAGAATGACTCTGTATGTTTATATGTGTGCCTGAAGTTGATTTTCAACGTGAACTGATGCGCATTCACAGATTGGCGGGTCTCGCGGGAAAGTTGGAGCTATAATTGTTCAAGTCCCAGGAGAGTACGATTAACGGTTAATTAAACGATTCCTGGGAAGACGTTGAGATCGAAACTAACTGCTCGATTCCCAGAAGGGAGCTATGCAATAGAAGCAACACACACAGCAGCTGCTTGTAGGGCATTGTGATACGAGGACGATGGCCGTGTGCAGGGTGATATGAAAGGCGAATAATATTGCACTCTAGGTGTGTTCGATTCTAAAGCTCCTAATGGTCTAAAGTCATTTCGTTCGTAGGGATTTCAAGAATCTAGATATTAAAATCTGTACACGCGTATAATAAATCATTATATTGGAATATAGGAAAACATTCACCATTATATAGTAGGAAAATGCTTCGATTTGATTTTCTCTTTTTTCAGATACCCCAGAATACTTCTTCCCACCAGTAATAAAAAGTGCTCGATTCCGTTTCGGTTAGGTTCTCCAAATGCGTGTTTTTCACCTCGAGCGTGAAAAGGAGAATAGATATCACAGGCCGTCAGGCTGGCGGTTTGTGATACGGATTAGAGAGAAAGCGCTTTTCGGTATTGATTGTTTGACAGGTTCGATTTGATTTTCAGGTATCCTTTGGAGCCCTGGCGCTCGAAGTTGATTAATTTATTTTATTACAGTCCACTAGACAAGAGAGCCCGCCACCCGTGTAAAAGCAGTAATTGGTCCATCGTACAGGAGGACCAACAATAATTGGTTCTTCGATCCGGATACATAATAGTTATACTTATTCGAGCCGCTTAAAAAGGTTATTTTGAATAGCCACCAACTTGCGGCCGATGGTATCTGCTACTCATCATCATCATCGGCACTACAACCGGGATCCGGTCATGGCCTTATTTAACAAGTATGAGGTTTGTTAAATTTTCCATAACAATTTGTTTTTCCGGGAAGGTTATTAGCCTTGCGCTAGTATCTGCTACTGCAACCGTGTTATTATTAATAAGATTTTGTCAATAGGGACATAATATAACCCTTCTAGAGCAAAGTCGGGGCGGTTAAAATCAACAAGAATCTTCAGCTCTTGATTTGACTTTATCTTGTAAGAGTGTAGGCCAAGACCTTACCTAAAATTCACCACAAAGTGCTTAGAAAGATTCCCAGTTTCTCTGAACGATGTAGAATCGACTGATTTGGCTTATTTTGAACCAAAACATTCACGGCAACGACATTTTAGGCACTTCGACCGATGCGTTTTCTCACTGGCACAAAAATCATCCAAAAGTGAATGGCTTAGCTTAAATTTATCCACTGTGGCACGCACAGCCTGAGTGTTAGTTGTGACAATTATTACGATCGACATAAGGAGTAAGTACTGTAATTATGACCATCAATTTTTCCAATCGTTTGTGAACTTCATCATCATCATCATCATCATCGGCACTACAACCTGGAACCGGTCTTGGCCTTATTTAGCAAGTCCTGAGGCTTGTTAAATTTTCCATAATGATTTGTTTTTTCCGGGCAAGGTCATTAGTCTTGCGCCAGAGGCTCTTCGACGGGGAATCGAACCCCGGTCTCCCGCGTGACAGGCGGGTATACTAACCAGTATACTATTGAAGTTTGTGAACTTCACTATGATAAAAATGTAAAGCTTGCTTGACATTTTGATATTGACAGATCGTGAGAAAAAATGTTTCGGTGTGCTCATACTCAAATACAAAATTTTCACGTCCCATCTAAAAAGCCATATAACTATGTCTACTGGCAGCTGACCTGTTGGGACACTGGTTGATGTTGTCTTAGATGATCACAATAGAGTTCGTAGTTGTTTTCAGTTCAATTCGCCTAAATAGTGTAGACTTCATTTAAGTGTCAATGTGCAACGTGTATCATTATACATTATACACATTAAGGTGACAAATGCCATACCACGTGAGTTAAAAAAGTAACCGGGCAATACTGTCTTACATTTTTAGCTTGACAGTTATTAAATGATTTGAGACAGAAAAACCAAAAACTAAAAATACACAATAGTGTCGGATATACAGATGTGTGTGAGAGGAACGGAGGACGATAATAAGGAGGACGAAATAAGAGTAGAAGGCTAAACCTTTTTAAAGTGCGCACTAATTAGAAGCATTCCGCTTCCAAAGGTGTTTTCAATTCTGAAAATTAATGTTGAGAAGCGTGATTCGGTATGGAAAACCGAGACGTATTACACAACATGGATGCTCGTAACATGTCGCACAAATAAGGTCGGCGAGTGAAATATACCGCAGGCTATAACATCGATAGCCATGGATAATTCGACGCATACTGAGCCAACATCCCAAGCAGACCTCCAGAGGCAGATGGAAAAGCTGCCTCTATGAGGCAAGTTATATGATCTGCAGTCATTAAGAACTGTCTAAGGGCTACCCGATACTACCGAAGGGTTATACAAAAAATCACGATAAAGATTGTATAGTACATAATAATCTAAATCATTGTGCGATGGCCCAGAGTATCCTGATACGAATGACTAAGGAGAAAAAAGCTGACGTGATTCTGAACAGTAAACGTTATACGTCTGGATCAGTGATGAGACTAAACCAGCAGCCATATAGGTACACCAAAGAAAGCTTTCAAAACATCGGTGACCAACAGAGAGTCTTCATAAGAACTAAAATTAATAGAGACCATTTCCAGAGCTGTCATGCACTGCCTAGTTGGACCACAAATGATTACCAAACTATGTTATACCACCTCATGATTGATGCGAGAGGCAGAAAGTCTATTGTAATAGCCGGTGACTTTAATGCATGGGGGGCCGAGTGGAAGACCAAATCTATCAACACGAGAGGACGGCGGCTATTGGAAACATTTGCACCGTTCAAAGTCACCGTCACAAGAAGACATGTCACTAAACAGGAAGAGGGTCAGTAGTAGATATCATACTCATCTGCAGCCGAATCATAAGGGTAGCTAAATTGCAGCTAAGTGAAAAATATACTTACTGTGACCATCAAGCGATAAGTCGGCGGAACTAAAGAGAGCCACCTCAACGTACAAACACATCCTAAATGAAAGGATAACGTATTCGAGGAAGGTTCATTTAAGAGCTTGTGTGGTCCTACAACCTAACAACCGAAGCAAGCCTTTAGCGTCTCTAACAGATACACACACAAATACACAAGCAAATAGTGAAGAACACCGAACGAAAATCGAATAAGAAAATACATCAGAGCCGTATACCATAGCGATAACATAACAATTCACATCAGTGGAATATAGTTGAGTTTAAAAATCGAATTCTAAACACGGGCAGTAGCCTGATGTGTTGCGCTTGGGTTCAATTTTTGGTGATTCTAACTGTCATAGCGTTAGTTCGAATCACACGTTCTTCACTATCATTCTAAACGCTATAAGCCTACTAGTTGATGACGAAGCAATGCCAAGACAGATACCCACGGATGAAAAAAAAAAACGTGCTACTGGTGGACGAACGAAATTAAGGCACTAAGAGCACACCTCGTCGTATATGCAGAGATCAAGAGGAAGAGCTGACTTCCACCAGACCACCTTGCTAATTTAAAAAAATCAAGGTATGACCTTAAACCCGGCTATTAAAAGAAAAGAATCAAAGCAAGATTCTTCATAAGCGTTTCCACAGAGGCGATCATAAGTAATGGGACATCGCTAACAGAATGGCTAAGTCAAGGCTAAAGGAACACAAAACCCCACTCATAACTTGCTACAACTTACTGCGCTCAAGAGTAGAGCATCTCTGTTCTCAGAAACTCAGCACCGAGTGGAACTTTGTAATAAACTTTGAACATTGTAATAAACATCGGGGCCATACCAATGCTGTCGGCAAAAGAGATACAAAGAGCAGGATGCCAAATAAAGTAGTCAACGCGGCACTTAAAATAAATACCAGAGGTATTCCAAGACGCGGTGCAGAAATATCTTGAAGAAAGAACATTTTCCGATCCGTGGAAAATCCAATATTTAGTACTCTTACCAAAAGGAGAGAATGTATCACCAGACAGACCATCTCCCTATCGCACATATACCTTCTGGATACAATTGGAAAAACTCCGGAGAAGATTGTAGATTACTCGTCATCGGGAAAAACAATGAAACGCCTTAGCATCATGAATACGCGGCTGCAGGAAGTCGTGATCGACAACCAACGCCAGTGGTCGATATGGCATCCGAAGGAATACAATGTAAAATATGGAAAAGATGAACAAAGAAATACTGTGCTGTGGTAGCATTGAACATAAAAACGCCTTTAACTCGGCCAACTCATCAGAAGAGCCCGAAGTCGAATGGGCAATCCGCTATACCTCCTATAAATCGTCATAACCTACTCCACCCACAGAAAGCTGATAGGTAGCAAATTCTATGATGTTTCGGGAGTATTTCTTCAAGAGTTAGTACTTGGTCCACTCCTGTGAATATTATGCACGACGTGGTTTTACAACTAAAGCTGCCACAAGACGCTGAAATGATTGGGTTCGCAGATGACATTGCGGTTATAACAATCACTATACATATAAACGAAATAATGGGGCAATTCGACTAATTAAAGATACAATTCGCCGGACTAGAACTAGCCGACCACAAAACGGAGACAGTTCTAATAACTAGTTGAAAGGGTGTGTAATATGCAAACGTCCGGATTGAAAATTAGAAAATATGATTAAAGGAAGCGGTTAAGTACATGGAAGTCATGCTCGATAATAGACCAAGATTTACGTCTCACGTAGAGTACGCGAGTAAGTGAGCTGCTGGCATACAGGCAACCCTATCCGATATACTGTCGATCATTGGTGGACTAGGATATAGTAAGAAAATTATCCTGTCGAATTCGCCCACATCCATACCAGCCTATTCCACCCCAGTAGCGGCAGAAGCTCTACAGACAAAACAACTAAAAAGCATGATGAGAGCAACACTAAGGACTACCATATATGTGATTTCGGGATGATTTCCCACGAAGCATCATCAGTTATAGCCGGACTGCTCCCCTAGCCGAGGACATGCTCGGATCTATAGAAGGATAGCTGCAAGGGATGAAGTTTCTGGCAGAATGGCGACAATAAAGCTAGAAGAAAGAGAAGCTTCTGTAGCCATATGGCAAGTCAGATGGAACACGAGCTGGAAGATATATGGGCTGTGGCGGTTACTTCGAACGCCACTACTCACCTTCCCATTAACTATGTAAAATATTCCATGCTAGAGCATTCAAAACGATATAAAACAAGTATTGTGGCAGTTCCATTGAACGCCACTACTTACCGTACAACCTATGATGAGGAAACAGTTTCCTTAAACTCATGAAAAACATGTACTTACCTTCCATACTTGTACCAATATTTTCAGAAATGCTTTAGAACTATAATTGCGCTGATGCAAAATTCATCAACAAATGTGTTGTTCCACAAGGACATGGTTGCATTAAACCCATCATGTGCCTTAAAACCAATTTGGTTGCACCATCAAGCAACCAACATTAACCAAACCACATCAATGAGATATCTCCTAACGAGTCAGGCGCACACGTGCAGGAGATGTTTCTTCTTCTCCTTTTTATACATGCCCACCTCGGTCGGTCATCCGACCGACAAATTCATTAAGGCATACGGCCGACCGCCCAAGGAAGTCGAGTCCTCAAAAAAGGAAAATATCCAGCGAGAATTCGACTACGTGGAGATGCCGCCAAGATGTGCACGATCAGCATAAATGCTGTACGCATTCGCTGATCGTGTAAACACAAAATATTCGTCGAGATATTAGCACCAGCTGCAACCATGCCAGCTAATGTTCCCCTTGTGGATTCGGTTAATCCACGGTCCGCATACTTGTGGATACACACGATGAGCAGCAGAGGCGATCATCCTGTGTGTGTTTCGCGCCCTTGTGCTGGGACCGATACGAGGAGAATCATCCCCCTATGTCGACACGCGAAAGATGAAATTATCTTTCGAAATAAATCAATCGCGATACGGATTCCGTGGAGGCAAGTCGGGCCTCCACGTTAAATAATTACGGACAGTCTGAACCCAACAACCGTCGTGAACGAGTATACAGCAAAGTGTCGAAGCTATTCAGCAAATTAGTGGAGCTAGTCAAAATAAGTTTTGTAAATTAACGCCGTGCTTTATCGAAGCTATTTTCTAATTCAGTTATTGTAAATTATTGCAGTGCTTCACTACCTTTAATTGTAAAACTTTTGTTGTGTTAAATAGTTCATATAGCAATAGACACAGTGCACTTGAAATAAGTGAAGCTAGTCCAAATCAGTTATTGTAAATTAATGCCGCGCTTCACGACCTTTAATTGTAAAATTTTTATTGTGTTAAATAGTTCATATAACAATAGACCCAGAGCACTCAAAATAAGTGAAGCTATTTGTAAGTCAGTTTTTTTGTAAAGAGATTCAGTGCTTGATTGAACTTACAGTGTGGAGCCCTTTTGAACGGCGGAGCCATCTTATTTGTTTCGAATAAGTTATATTATTTTTTTGATATTAAAAGAATAAAAATGTATAAATACATCAAATGAAGATGAATCGCTGGCGTTTTCATTATTAACAAACCTTAACGACACCATTCGGCGAAACAGTGACGGACTTGGGAAGTCTCGGTGAACCTGTGTCAGGCCGGCACCTAACCAAGATCAAATACACCTATAGGACCTTTAAATTCATCCCATCCGTTGAAGTAACTATTAGGCGCTGACATGGAATTACCATTTTCGCATTTCTTGCCAGGGCACGAAGATATATATATACCTAAACCATTTTGAACACGGAACAAAAATTGTCTTGGTCCACAATGCGAGGAGTGAGAAAGGGGTTGATGAATAGGTAATTTTCGCATACAGCCGCTTTCCCTGGACCGAGATCTGCAGTCTAATAACCCAAGAGCAGAACAAGTTTCGCGAATTTGAAAGAGCAAGACGAGAAGTTTCAGACTTAAATAGATCAGCCTAAAGAGCAAACTCGTCTAGTGAAGGAAAACCCCAAGTCAGTCCTGTGGAAAGATTGGTGGAAGATGCAGGGGTGTGTTTTAGTACGTAGGGGCAGTGTTGTGACATATTGTACAACTGTGTGAATTGTGAATGCCGAAGACTTGGACCCGCGATATTTTTGGAGGTTTACACATTCGTTGGCACAAACCATTTAAAAAGATACTCCGAGAATACGGGAGAGAAAATACAGATGGGAACAATCCCTCCACCCAGCAGAAAATGGCCCTCGAACTCTTAGGGAAAGCAAATTTTTGGTTTCTTTTTCGATATTATCTATTTTAATGGTTTCGTTCATATAATACACTTGCAGGTCACTCTTTCCACAACTCAACCGGTAACTGATTTAAAGAGTTTGCCGACAATAGTGTATTGATTTCTTCCTTATCGAACGGTCGCTTCGTTAACGTATTAACGTTATGCTACTTGAGATGAAATGCGGTTGATATCACAAGGGGTGCAGTGGTACTACAATTCCTAACCCAAGGTGGCATACAGTCACGACCACATGCAAGGCGAGCTGCGTCTTTAAATTACTTCGGTAGGGTCTTTGAATTCAAAGTAATGTATAGTAATTGTTAATTTCTGTGATGTGCCGTGGTGTGAGTGGATTGTATTTTCCACTTTTGTAGAAACTTCTAAGGGTTGGCCAAGTATTAGAAACCCTCTGGAGATTTTATGTGGAAAACGATTCCAACTCTTCTTCACAGACAATATTTGTGGACATGTCAAATCAGTTCACCCACTGTGGTATCTCAGTAGAGTTTCTTTGTCGATTAAGGATTGATACAAAATTCCAGAAAGTAATTCACAAAGTCCGAATTTGAAGCTAAAAACATTTTTATAGTTTAACGAGAATTCACAACTTATCTATGTTCCTGGCGTAGTTCTTTGTTCTCCTTAATCTCGCCGATCTTCATCGGAATAAGCTTCCCTCAGGAGATGTTTTTAAATCGACACTTGTCGCCGTCCGTTTTAATGAAACTTCCAGTGTCCAGTTTTATGTTAAATGGAATTAATGAATGAAATACTTCACTTAACTACCGAATGTCTACAATTTCGTCTGCGAACTCCGTCTGTTCTCTGTTTTTTTTATTTTGTAAAAAGCGTCAAGGTAATCTATTGATTTTTCGCACCGCAATCAATATCATTTTTCATATCTCTTGTTTTTCCTTCTTTCCTTTGTTCGGTCAACGTTATATTCGTTCCTATTCTCTTTTTCTGTTGTTTTCGATTAAGAGCAGTACCACTGTACTGTTCTCTTGATTTCGTTCGATTATTTATTGTGTCATAGCTCAATGTAATCGAAACTGAGCTAATCGGCTGTGACACAAGCTAACAACATTTAAAACAAGTTATCACACAGAGCATCTTCAGCATAACTGGTTGCATCGTGCAACAGTAATCCTACGCCAGGGTAAAATTACAGAAAACATTCTCTGAACGGAACCACTCTTAGCTATTACAGTTTAACAATACTCACAAATAAATTACGAGCACAACAGGAATGTCAGACATATCATTGAGTAAATTCTATGGTGATGTCGATGGCGTCGGTTTTTTTATTAGTTCGGAAAAAATGAGTCAGTTAATTGTGGGGATTAATTGATGGGCGTCGTGGGCGAATAATTCCTAAGATTGTAATCTGTGACCAGCTAACGTAAACTTGTGCGATTTTAGTTTTTACAACAACGATAAATAAATTAATGTTTGAAATTTAGTAAATTAGTTATTTTCATGTTCGGCGGTGGTTAGCACCAGAAAACCTCCAAACTCTTTTATCGATTTTACTCCAAGAAATAGATAGCCTGATAGATTCCATTATTGGGGCATTGAGGGCCTCCCTTTACCAAGCTGCGAAAGTTGCTCGAGGATTTTTCCCAACCATTTCATGGAATCTATAACTTGTTGGGAAGCTATTTCACAGAACGGCTGATCATTGTGATCTATCGTATCACTCACTAATTGTGAGTGAACTGCCGCAATAGCAAGAGTCATCAGTTGAACCTAAATATGCCCAACCACACGCATAATACGACCTCTGTACCAATTCAGCCGTTGACGTGGGAAGTATTCGAATGAAAAGATATCGCGTCCCCGTCGAGAGTAAATTGTGTGTGTAAAGTGTTGGAAAATGAAAATTTGTCAAGTATAAAGTACAGAAAATGATGTATCGAAATGGAAATTAGCTGTCATATTTTTTATTTGTGTACGTACTATAGTAATCGTCGCTCAAATGAATTTGGTGAAGACATCGCACCTGTCTAGATTTTATACCGCCATATCTACCAAGGCAAACAGCGCATCTTTAAAACTGAATGCCAGGTTTGAGTAAATATACTTGCGGCGGTCCTTCGAATCTCACAAATCACAGTGGGTTTAAATACCTTTTCGCCCATTAGCTGGGTAAACACAGGTGATAGGCGCGAGAGCGCCAGACGCCTACAGCCATCAAAAATCCCATGCGATAAAAATATGGCCAAGAAATAAAAAATATTTATAACCTTCTCTTGTGACAACCGCAATTTGGTTTTCCCTTATCGAAATGACCATTGTGGAAATAGGAGGTAAACAATAAATGAATCACCACTGTTCCTACAGGGAGATACAAAGCTTGTAAAAACATCGCATCCGAAGATAACGACTTTGCCTGAGGAAATCACTAAGGCCATAAACCACATGTGGGTAAATTACACAAACGGATACCACGGATGTGTAAAAAGCTTAACGATCCTCGGCGTATCCCCGACCTCACGGACAGCAACGTTCGTGCCTGTGTGCGTGGATGCATCCACACATTATCTCTACGAATGGAAGCTTAGAACAAGATAGGATGCGATCTGCTAGACAGGAGACATCTCCTGGAACAGGGGGGAATCCAGAGAAGGCGAGTTTAAAGGAAAGGCGAGTTTAAGAGGAAAAAACAAACAACCGGCTGGGTTTCCTTACTACGGGAAAGTTTAATTAGGCAGTCAAGTTTTACGAGGGTTGCCTCTTATGTTTCGGGATTTGGCAACCCTAGTGTTGCAATCCGGCAATTGACAGCTCTGTCGTAAAGTTGGACATTTTTTTAGGTTATACGCACTCAGAACGTTTTGACATACGAGCGCTATTTGTGTTGTTTACAGTAACTTAAAAGATTCATCTCGGCCCAAAAATGGAATTAAATCGTCAACATTTTCGTGCGATTATTTTCTACAACTTTCGACGTGGATTAACTCAGCAACAGTGCATGGATGAACTTAATTCAATTTTTGGCGATGAAGCTCCATCAAGGATCAGTGTTTATCGATGGTATGGTGAATTCAATCGTGGTCGTAGTTCACTCCAAGATGAATTTCGTGAGGGTCGTCCAAAATCAGTTGTTGTTCCGAAAACCATTGATGCTGTGCTCGAACTGATATTGGAAGATCGTCATGTGACCTATCGTGAGATTGAGACAACCTTAGGCGTTAGTGGGACAAGCATACATTCAATATTGCATAAACATTTGACTGTCAAAAAAATTTGTTCGCGTTGGATCCCATACAATTTGTCAATCGCCCAAAAAACGGCTCGTGTCAATTGGTCGAAAGAAATGCTCAAAAAATACGGTCGCGGTGCTTCGAAACACGTCTATGACATCGTGACAGGTGATGAATCGTGGATTTACGCGTATGAGCCCGAAAGTAAACAGCAGTCGACTGTCTGGGTGTTTCAAGATGAGCCAAATCCAACAAAAGTTGTTCGCGCACGAAGCACTTCCAAGCAAATGGTCGCCTGTTTTTTTCAGAAAAACTGGACATGTCGCAACCGTACCACTAGAACAACGCAGAACAGTCAATTCTGAGTGGTACACAACCATTTGTTTGCCAGTTGTCTTCCAAGAAATCAGGAAAACCAACCGCCGAAGACGGATCACTCTTCACCACGACAATGCGAGCTCTCACACATCGGCTGCGACAACTGCATTTTTGAGCACCCTAAACATCGATTTGATGGGTTATCCGCCGTATAGTCCTGACTTGGCACCGAATGACTTCTTTTTATTCCCGTACGTAAAAAACAAACTGAGAGATCAACGTTTTTCGACACCTGAAGAAGCGGTTGCTGCATTCAGAATGCATGTGTTGGAGATACCTCAATCAGAGTGGCAAAAGTGCTTCGACAATTGGTTCTAACGCATGCAAAAGTGTATAGATCTTCATGGGGAATATTTTGAAAAACAATAAAGTGATTTTCGATGATCAATATTTGTTTTTGTTCTCTAATCCCGAAATATAAAAGGCAACCCTCGTAACGTTCGCGTAGGAAAGATCCGCCAGACCAGAAGAAAATGGACAAGAGTGTGTCGTGTGTTTTTAAAAAAGAAAAAGTTACTTTTATTTGTGGATAGTGTTCGGGGGAACACATCGACAAAACCGCCAAATACTTGTTCTTCCGTCGAATCACACAAACCTGAGAGGTTCTAGCTGAATTGTATTACACATTTTTGGGTACCGAACAGAACTGCATATATTTTGGCTTCACATATTTTATGCTCCGGCCTCATACTGCATATCACAAAATTCCTTTGTGTGAGGGCGATATAGAAAAAAAAAAACCAATAGCTGTTGGCAGTTGGGTGACCCCAAGAAGAAACGTTGTAAGGCTAGTAATTATAAGCAAACAACCGCTCATGAATTTAGTTCCGTGTTCCGAATTATTTTATCATTTGACTACATTAATATCTTATATGGTTTCAAGTTACAAATGTTTTTATTGTGTTTGTAATTTGATTTCTAAGTTTTAATTTATAATTTCCTGTATTTCGTCGAACTGGATATTAAATTATTATATAAAACTCAGTTGGTCATAAACTAGAATCGTATAAAGTGCAAGGCAATTGCGTTAATGTTTTTCGTCTTGACTATTAAAATCAATTGTGTGACTTTGAAAAGGTTTACTGTGTTGACATTAGACAATAAGAAAATGGACACGTTTTTATCAAACGCAGTTGCTTATCATCATAAAATAAACAAATATTTACCACTAAGTCAAAAAAATTCCTACAAGCATATTCACTAGTCATTACGAATTCCCCAGAGTATATGCGACTAAAAGCAAAATCCTAAAATCTAAAGACAGCTACAACGTTCTACTATTTAATATCGAAGCCTTAAGGGCGAGTTCACTGAAACATCCAGCAGTAGATGATTGATGGATAGGTGGATAGACATTCACACCGACAGTCCTCCTGTAACACAAATTGCTAAGCTTTAGTTAATGACCTGACAAAACAAGACAGTTGCTTTTTCCATGTGAAATGTCCGAAATGCCGGAGGCTACAGCAAACTGTAGTAGAGAGCACACGGCCGAAATCGGTATTATTCAACGATGGACAATAAGAAAAGGCCAGCGAATGTCTGTGTGCCCATAGATCGCATTCAGAAAATCACCTGTTACCACATCAATCCTCACGTGATAAGAGTTACAAAGATACTCCTAACGTCTCTACTAGCTTAGTATGAAGCAATATATTCTTTTGGCTGTGTTTCTAACTGCACTGGATATCTAATCGCATTTCATTATTCGCAGCACAATGTCCGTCCGCTTGTCTACACCCCAAGTTTTGAGTCGAACAATTACCATTTGAATGTTCGTTTTCGTCCCCCCATTTCCTCGGTTTCAAACATCCGACACATGTTCACATTTTCGGAGGGAGACTACCAACATTTTACATGACATCAAATTGTGGACGTTACATCTGAATTACATGTTGCGATGCGAATGGAATAAAAGATTCTTTTGCCGTATTGTGTGGCATTGTGTATCCGAGAGTGACACAAGGCCGGAAGTGAGGGTGTGACAGTCTCAAAAATCACTGATTTCCACCACTCAAAACACCCATCGATGTTTCGTTACACACACTCATAGTGACATTTTATCGTCGGAAACCGATTTAAGCTTCACTGCTTAACATACGCATACACAAATGAACCACAGTCAAACGTTATTGTTGAGAGTGGTGTTGTTTCTGTCGAACTCCCGAATTAAGTTATTCAAGTGTGACTAACAAAATCAGTCATTGTAGAAAATTTCAGTTCTGAATAGCCCCACTAACCTGTAAGTGAACTTATAGGTTTCGAATGCAACCCTGAGCTCAACACCAGCACATGTGCGGGCAACCTAATTCAAAAGGGATGTGAATCGTTTCTAAAAACTCTTACAGTTTAAATTAGCTTTTAAATTTCGGCTTTTTATCCCTTTTGGAAACGGGAATACCCTTTTCGTCGGTTATGGTTTCATAAGAGAGCGTGTGCGTCTTCTGCTATACCTTTAAAATCTATGTCACAGTAAATAGATTTAATTTTGTTGCAAGCTGGTATACGATGACGGAGCCACTAATTACTATTCCACATCGTAGGGAAGAGATGCACTTACTTTATATGAAGATATCCTGGTTGTTATGTATAACGGTTACGACATTGTAGACTTTAAAGGGAAACAGTGTGCAGTCCTTTGTAGGTTCTCGATAGAAGTTGCAGTTTGCCCATTTGGTTTTACCACCACAGAGAATTGATTGTAGTAAAACAACTGACATTTAAGAAACTTCCAGTCTATATACCAAAGGTTATAAAGCTTTTATTTTTATGCGAATAACTAGCAACAGTCTAAGCCTAGTTGAGCAGATGCCGCTGTCGTTTGCAAGGCGTTCGTAAGAGTAGGTGTACTTATTTCCAAAACGGCGGCATAGCAATCCTCTCCAAAGATTGAGGATACTTGAAATTCAACTTAGGGGTCTACCGAATGGCACATACATTATGTTCAGTCCTCTCGGCTTTTTCCAACCAATGAGTTGTAAATTTCCAAAGTAAAAGTCATCGCTTTCCATTCTTTTTTTGCATAACGTGCAGACCCTAAAGTTATTGTTAAACTGGCGATATTTACACCAAGCTATTGATTGTTTCCGACATAAAACGTGTCACGTGGTTGGATAGTTAACGTCATGCAGAATTCAGAATCTTTTGGGACAAGTTGGCTACATCTGTTTGCAGTCAATAACGTGCTTCTAAATTGCAAGGGCTGATATTGTAAATAGTTTAGAGTTATCTCAGATCATAAATCATATTGACTATCGATGCCACTGCAAAATCTTTGATTATCTGTCATACCTTTTCAGTTATATGGAGGATTATAATGCTGTTTTTTGTCTGATCAGTTTTCATATCAATCGGTTTAATAAATCGCCGGTATGACCAGTACCTCGAAATTACGATTATTATTATTATTATTAATCATCGTAATTACGATGACAAAATAAAATAATTAATGCTGATTAAAGCGAGAAGTTAATCTTCATAGTAATATTTGGTCCAACGATTGCCTAAAAAATTCAGCAAGCCCATTGTGGCGGTTCTCTATATTATACTGAGAACCAACCCACGACCCTAACCACAATTTCGCCCACAATTCTTGCACATGAGTACGCCACCCACAATTCTACCCACAATTACAACCACAATTTCGCCCGCAGACCGCACATAATGCCAACCTCAATCCCTTTCGTTGGCCTATCCCACCTGTAAAAGGTATGTGGCGGTTCCCTTGAACGCCACTACTCATCTTCCCATTAACCAGGTAAAAACTTCTGTAGCGATTCTAACAGATACACACAATTCACAAGCAAAAATAGTGAAGAACACCGAACGAAAAAAATCAAATAAGAAAAATACATCAGAACCGTATACCAAGCGATAAAATAAAAATAATTCATACCAGTGGAATGTAGTCGAGTTTGGAAATCAAATTCTAAACTCGGTCAGTAGCCTGGTGTGTAACGCTTAGGTCAAATTTTTTTCGTGATTCGAGCTGTCATAGCGTCAGTTCGAATCACACGATCTTCTTCACTATTATATTAAACGCTATAATTGGTGACCCCGACGTGATCTGAACACGCAGCATCCACTTCCCATAGTAAAGCAGAACTTCACACACGGTCACGACTTCCGCATAGAGCCCAGCCTCCGACGTTTTCTCGTTTCTCTCTCGTTCGTCCGTCGTCCGCATACGAATCTGATCGTAACGAAGTTACTGCGGCGGGAGTGTGTAGCGATTCTAACAGATACACACAATTCACAAGCAAAATTAGTGAAGAACACCGAACGAAAAAAATCAAATAAGAAAAATACATCAGAACCGTATACCAAGCGATAAAATAAAAATAATTCATACCAGTGGAATGTAGTCGAGTTTGGAAATCAAATTCTAAACTCGGTCAGTAGCCTGGTGTGTAACGCTTAGGTCAAATTTTTTTCGTGATTCGAGCTGTCATAGCGTCAGTTCGAATCACACGATCTTCTTCACTATTATATTAAACGCTATACTTCCACATAGAGCGGCCGAAATAGCAATTAAGCATGTACTTCCCCTTTTGTCACCCATCTAAAGTGTCGCCTAAACCATATTTTCGCTAATTCAATAGCACGAACCAAAAGAGACATTTTCCTGACGGGCATCATGTGCTAGAAAGTAATTCTTCGGGTGTATGTTTTATCGGATTTCTTAGTATTAAAGTATAACATGCGGCATACACCAAGCAACCAACATTGTCCGAACCATATCAATGAGATATCCCCTTACGAGTCAGCCGCACACGTGCAGGAGATGTTTCATATTTTCCTTTTGTATACATGCCCACATCGGTCGGTCATCCGACCGACAAATACATTAAGGCGTACGGCTGACCGCCCAAGGAAGTCGAGTCTCCTAAATGGAAAATTACCATGGAGAATTCGACTACGTGGAGATGCCGCCAAAATGTGCACGATCAGCATAAATGCTTTACGCAGTCGCTGATCGTGTAAACACCTAAATCTCTATTTCGAGATAATAGCACCACCTGCAACCATCCCAGCTAATGATCCCCTTATGGAATTATTGTACCCACGGCCCGCTTGCTCATGCACAGCATGGGAGTGCGAAGTAACCGCATCTGTGCGTGTGCACATCATTTCGGTGATCATCTTCTAGGATCATCCCTTATATAGTCATCGGGGCGATGGATGAAAATGTTGGTGTTCTGTCGCTTCGGTCGATATAAATAATCGCGATACGGATTCCGTGGAGGCAAGTCGTGCCGCCATGTTTAACAAATTATATAGCAGTCGAGTCGAGTCGAGTCAAGTATCAGCAAGTGGACGGTGAATAAATGGGTCCTCCTTCCTATTGAATTAACCATGTAAAGTCGAAACGGATCATTTTTGAGTTCTCCAATGTCTTTACTTCAAACTATAGTTTTCGTATAGAATTAAATAATTTGAGCTATTGTGTTTTAGTATCTGTTGTGTATAATATCCGTATACCATTAACATACCAAGTTCTTGAGTCCTCCAATGTCGTTAATTCAAACAGTTGTGTATAGTTTTCGTATTGAATTAAATAATTTGAACTGTTGTGTTTTAGTTTCTGTTGTGTATTGTGTACGTATTAAAATTAAATAATCTAAACAGTGTGTACATTAGCTTTAAATACTGTAATTCATCATAGTGCTCTGTGATTTTGTTATTTTAATTATAAGTTTTGTCAACCAACATCGGATCTACGTTACGTAAGCTTTAGTCCTTGTTGAATAATAAATAAAAAAAGATCAACTCGGAGTTTTACTTAATTGAACTGAAAGCACCGACGTTATCAGCGACAGGGTATAGAGGTGAACCTGTGCCCCTGAGACACCTTACCACTAAAGACCATATAACGAAAATACCCGCAGGTACCTTTCCAAAGGCATAAATCATGTAAGAGATGCATCACCTGAATTCATCATTCCATACAGATATTGAATCACAGAATTCAGCCTTACAAGCCATAAGCAGCATTTCAAATTCCTGAAATCTAAAACCTTGTACATGCATTTACAGCATCGCTATAGGGCATCATCCATATCACCAGAAAACGAAGTGTCGTTCGCTTAAATGTTGATTAACAATTTTTCGCTAACATGAATTACAAACATGCAACATACATCGGGAATCAACGGCGCCCCATGTTAACTGCCTTGCCATGCCACACACGTGCGCAGTACATTTCTTTGACCTATTCAAAGTCACCCCAAGTTTTGACCAACCGACAAAACTTGTCTGCGTGGCTGTAGGCACACAGAAATAATGCCCTTCTTCTCATTTCTTTTTTTTTTTTTTGCTTTCGTTTGGCACGACTCGGCAACACGAACTACCACGCATCCTCGCTGTGATCAACTCAGAGAGATCCTTTCTGATTGGTCGCGTCAAGAGAAACAAAAAACGTTGCTCTCAAAAGACGAAAACCCACCCTTAACGGATGGCTGAGTCTGCACGGGTCATTTTTCGTTAATCGTGTAATAACCACCGAAGGAGTCGAATTTCGGAAGTCAACGAAGGAGCAGATCGCCGGTCCTCGCGAGAGTTGAGCATGGTCGCGAGTTTCATACAAATCCAAGTCGGTATTTATACCCGCGCGCTGGGTTGCCGAAGTGCCAAAAATTACCGTTTTTCCTCGGGTTCCTATTTATGAGATGTGGTGTTATATAATTCAACCGAAATCAATCACTTTTCACCCGTTTAACTTTAAGATATGTATTAACAACAACATAATGAAAAGCCAGTGCAGTGCGATATAATTCAGCCGAAAACAATCACCTTTTCACCCGTTTAAATTTAAGATATGTATTCACAATAACATAATGGAAAGACAGTTCAGTGTGACATAATCCCACCAAAATCAATCACCTTTTCATCCGTTTAACTTAAAGATATGTATTAACAACCACATAACGAAAAGACAGCCCCGTGTTATATAATTCAACCCAAAATCAATCACTTTTTTACCAGATTATATTTATGAAAGTTTATGAGTTTAGACCCGAAGGAATTGAATAAAAGACTTCTTACCATACTAGCAATGTGTTTGTTATTGGTGCCGTACCCGCTCAGTGTTGCGGATCAACCAACTCCCAAGTGAGAACTCAGTGGGGCTTTTAGTGAACCCGTGCCCGTGTCGGCACTCGAATAAAAGAAAATACCAAACACGCTATTCACAAACAATCCCAACACGCACAAACCACACCCATATTTCATCCCCACACCATCATCAAACATAGTTAAAGGTCATAACATAAAGACAGTGACAGAAAATAGTGAAAACAACTACATAGCTACAACAATCAAAACAACCTTATAGAAAATTCGATGGCGTCGGTTTTTGTGCCCTTTTTCTTTTATGGTATTTGTTAATTGGAGTCCGCCGCTCACTGGCAGTGAATGCTCTTGCTGTAAACATTATCAAACAAAAAAAATTTAAAATGTCACCTCAATGGTTCAGTTCGTAAGGAGGTTGTGTCATGTGTTTGATTGGGTAGGTTCCCCTGTTACATAACTAACCCCCCCCCCCCGCCCCTCCCTCGAACCTTTAATTGATTCGCATTCTTTTTGGCCTGAAAAAGCGTCATTCCCTGATCTCCCATATAAGTTTTCCTAGATGAAATCAAAAGGCCATGCCTGGTTAGCAACAGCAAAGCGTGGGTAAGCGACGCCGTTACTACATAGAGAAACAGTTTCGTCTATCACCAATCTTTTTTGTACGTTCCCCCGCAGAAAATGATCCCAAGCGCCATCCGCGTCTCTGTGTATCTTATGATACAGCCAAACGCTAGGGAACAAAACCAACGTCAGGTGAAAAGTATGCATGAGTATAATTTACAACCCTCACCGTTTCCACTTCTTGAACTGGATTTTTGGTTTTGCACTCTGAGAGCAGTTCAAGCATGAACGGGGTCACGGGGTCGCCCACTTGGTTTCGCCTCTCGTAGCAAGCGAAACCAAATCAACCCATACATCGTCATGCTCTATGTTGCAATTTTCCCATTCTCCCTGAGTTAATTGACTGTTGAGTAAATTCACAAGAGTTTATGAGTATGTGGTTGAAAATGGGCGATCATGGAGTAGTGAGGAGTCTCAGAGTCTAAGGTGGAAGTTTGTCGAAGTCGGGTGAGCATGAACCATGTGTAATTACTACGTTCATCAATATAAATATATGTGAAAAATAAACTAAACTTTGGCGTCCTTTTTTGTGCTGAAAAACTGTATGGTCGATATTATCCTGATCATCATCATCATCGGCACTACAACCGGGAGCCAGTCTTGGCCTCATTTAGCTAGTCCTGAGGCTTGTTAAATTTTCCATAATGATTTGTTTTTCCCGGCAAAGTCATTAGTCCTGCGTCAGGGGCTCCCCAGCGGGGAATCGAACCCCGGTATTCCGCATGACAGGTGGGTGTACTAACCACTACACTATCGAGGAGCCCTATGGTCGATATACTATAAAGTAATTCGCAATATATCAATTGAAAAGTCCCCGGCCTGACACATAGATGGCGACACTAGAATTAAATCCATATGATTTTTAGTTAGCCCTAACTTTCAAAAGACGCGTGTATAAATTTGACAGATGTCGCATCATTAGTTTGTGAATTATAGTATTTTGAGCTTTGAGCTTCAAAATAGGCCTCAGTTTCGGCTATCACCTCTTCATTCGACGAAAATTTCCTCCCAGCGAGCATTCTTTTGAGATCTGAGAACAGGAAATAGTCGCTGGGGGGCAGATCTGGAGAATACGGTGGATGCGGATGCAATTCGAAGCCCAATTCATGGATTTTTGCCATCGTTTTCACTGACTTGTGAAACGGTGCATTGTCTTGGTGAAGCAGCACTTTCTTTTTCTTCAAATGCGTTCGTTTTTCGGCGATTTCGTCCTTCAAACGGCCCAATAACGCTGTGTAATAGTCGCTGTTGATGGTCCTTCCTTTTTCAAGATTGTCAATGAAAATTATTCCGCGCGCATCCCAAAATACAGGCGCCATAACCTTGCCAGCCGACTGTTGCGTTTTTCCACGCTTTGGGGCGGGTTCGTCGTGTGCAGTTCACTCGGATGACTGTCGATTGGACTTCGGAGTGAAATGATGGAGCCATGTTTCATCCATTGTCACATATCGACGCAAAAACTCGGGTTTATTACGCTTGATCACCTCCAAACACTGCTCCGAATCATCAACTCGTCGTTGTTTTTGGTCAAAAGTGAGCTCGCGCGGCACCCACTTTGCACAGAGCTTTCTCATACCCAAATATTCGTGAATGATATGATGTACACGTTCAGTTTATATCTTTAGAGTACCTGCTATTTCAGTCAATTTCAATTTACGGTCATTCGAAATCATTTTGTGAATTTTTCTAATGTTTTCGTCGGTAACGACCTCTTTTGGGCGTCCACTGCGTTCACCGTCTTCGGTGCTCATTTCACCACGTCTAAACTTAGCATACCAATCCTTGATGGTTGATTTTCATGGGGCAGCGTCTGGAAACTCGTCATCAAGCCAAGTTTTTGCTTCAACTGTATTTTTTCCCTTCAAAAAGCAATATTTTATCAACACGCGAAATTCCTTTTTATCCATTTTTTTCACAATATCAGAAGTTGCTTCACTCAAAATACTATAATTCACAAACTAATGATCCGACACCTGTCAAATTTATACACGCGTCTTTTGAAGGTTAGGGCTACCTAAAAATCATATGGATTTCTATTCTAGTGCCGCCATCCATGTGTCAGGCCGGGGACTTTTCAATCGACCTGTTAAGGAGACGTGTTTTTAATTAAAGAAAATAAAGTGACTTTGAACAAACTCATTCAGTTAAGTGTGTTTATTGGGTAGCGGACAAACTAATTCATGGACCGTCAAATTCAACAGGTGTTAAAGAAAAAAACAAGTAAATATCAGCGAAAAGTGGCCTCCATACGATCCTCTTAATAATCTCTTGCATACGGCAAACACGAAGAGCGATCCGAATTCAACTGGCTAGCGACGTGGTACGACACATCAGCGCCAACAACATCAAGATCATCATCAAAATCAACAACCAACAGTGAGCTGAACAGGGGAGCACAAAGCTCAACGCCCCCTGCAACCTGCCAGCAGCAGCTACAGCGACCGCTCCACGGTCAATACAAGTAAGTCCTTTACTTACCTTGAATATATTACTAATATATTATTTAAATTAAATTGTTTAATAATATTATAACAAACCTTAGCACCCAATATTAGTAAAGCGACATTTAGCTCTTAAAGTACTCGTGTGGGGTCGATAGCTTGGTTAAGGTTTAAATTAATTCAGTTAGATTTTAAACATGTTTTACCGTAACTTATAAGTAGCTTCAACAAAAGAGTTGGAAAATAATTATGACGAATAAAAAACGGTATTGTTTGGTTGATCAATTTATTTTAACGCACATATCACTTGTAACAATTGGCCTTTGGAAGGACGTACTCAACGAAATCCTACGAATTGTGTGGTTGACTTTCGGAAATTGAGTTTAGCATATATCTTAAAGTTTGTTCACATCTCTTTAATTTTCAGGAATTCAGAAGTCGGGTTCTCCATTCCAAACCCCTCTCGTGTCCAAAATCAGGAAAATCCCATCATTACTCGTTGATATTTTTATCTGAGACAATACGATTATCTATTCCTAAATTACCGTTGCAACTTTGGTTCTGACACAATGCAACAAACCCTCCAACTATTGTCCTCAAAGGAATGCAAGTTTGGTTTTAATTTTCTTTATTTGACTCCCAAATATTCAAGAGAAGAATTGTCGAGTAAGTTTTTCTTTAGCGAAGAAATAAAATAAATTAAAAGGAAATTTACGTGACTTGGCTGCGAAATCGAGAATGAACGAAGGTACTATCCTCCATAACGTCCGTTAGAACCGAAATGCAAAATAAGTGCAGCAAGTGCAAGTCCCACCCCCACCCTTGATGATAGACATGATGAGCAAACCGTAGATGAGTTTCCATTGTTCCCAAAAGGGAACGTCCACATAGAAGGCAGTACCGAGATCCCTTTAATTATCTTTGGTATTCTGTCTATCCAAGAGTAAAAATATCTTCAAGTCATGCAATTACAGGACATGGCGTTGTCGAACATATGAAAAGAGAGACTAAAAAAAGACGATTTGGTCATCCCAAACGATAGTCCGCAGCTGTTAAGCAGACTACCACGACCACCCCCTATTCGTCCTCAGCTAGCGATGTACTTGTATAAAACCAGCATTGGAGGCTACTGTGTAACCGCGAAACAATCCCCAACGGTTTCTGCACTTACATAAGACCGTCTCATAACTGGCGGAGATTTTGTAGTGCGATAGATTAAAATTTAAGTGGCGAAACCCGTTCATAACCAACTGGGCCAGCAGGTGGTTCCGACCAGATTCGGTTTCGAATCGAGGGCAGGCGGGGCCGAATTGCGGGAAAGAGAGTCCATGCTGCGAGTGAGGGTAGAGGTGGCATACACGATTTAGGCAAACTTTCAACTGGAAACTTATTCCAGTGATTTGCATAAAATTTTAGTGCAAATGTGGAGAGGAACGCCAGAGTTTTGCAGTTTTACAATTTCCGGTGTATGTCCTTGTGTTTCCTTTTCAGCGATCTTATGGTTCGGTGTTCGGTTTTTTTTGTTGGCGTTATGGTACGCTTTGTGACTACCGCCACCACAAACACTCAGAGCATTTGTATTTTTATTTAAATTCCTCGTTACAAGGGACATGACTACAAAACAGTTTTTGTGTATTTGTCCTGCTTCTCGCCAAGCTATTATTAGGTTTTAGTGTTATTCCGCTCGTTTTAAGGGGTGACATTGTACCGAAAGCACACACGGCCTTCCCCGACGTTTCGTATACAAATGACAGTGGAAATAATTACACTTAACACCTCTAACCTCTACAATGGATTTATAAACGGAGTTGCTCCGTTTTATTCCTTTTCGGGACAGTTGTGGCTGCTGTTGTGGCTAAACCAGCCCCTAATAGCTGCCAGCTATTAACGCAGCGGTAGCTCCAGGGCAACCGGTTATCTCTCTGTAATGAATAGTATTGCATGCACTTCGTGATATCGGTGGTAACGAGAGGATTCGTGAGACTGCCAGTCAATGTGAATAAATGGATATCGAAGTGGATTGCTGTCGTGAACGAACGACTGTTATCTCCGACAATTAAATACAATAATAAATGTCTCATAGGAAAAGGGAGACTAGTTACATATTCAAGTCTCAATTTTATCCTTTAACGCTAATTTCCTTATTTTTCTTCAACCCTCTCAGTAAAATCAACCTTCCATTATTACGTAATTACGCCAGCCTGTATTATAGGAGAGAAGACAACGTTTAGCACATTAATATAAAATTTGAAATGAAAACAAAACAACGTTCTAAAGGTTGTCCGGGAATGATAAATTTCTGGGATGCGGAGTAACAGTAGCCAAGCAAAATAGTCCTTGAAGATGATGGAAGCATTATATTCCTTAAAGTGTGCTACTGGTGCTCGGTCGGCCTACCTCCTTATTTTTCATATTGTTTTTTAGGGTCGCTCGCTAAGAATCGTAAATAAGCACAGATCTCGGTTCATTTTGGGGCATGTCATGTGTAGCCAAGAGTATCCTAGGGGGTGGATGCTTCTATATGCGAAACTACGCAACGAGAAAATTAAATCACTTCGACCGAGGGCTAGCATGGATACGACGGTCATTTTTAATGTGGGACGACATTTTCAAGCACCAAATGTGTGGATAAACTTTGAAAAAAATATCTCAAGAATATTGTTTCCCTTTGCTAAGAATCGTGTGTGTGTGTGTATGTCTTTAATAAAATATTATACAGAGGGCAACGAGAGTGAAAAGAAAAATTGGGCAAAATACAATTCCTTGTCCTTCATTTATTTTATTAAATCGTTTTTCCGTGATGTACAGGGATATTTGTTAAATGGGTGGATAAGGAGGGCCAAATTGAGGGCGTACTAGAGACCCAAGTCTCATTCTTGTTTAACTGTACGACAGCTTTTCCATGCTTTTTATTTTCGATTCGTTGTTATGGTTAGAAACATGTGGTTTTCACTGATAGGAGGTTCTATTTAAATAGTTTCCCTACAGTACACCAGGACTGGTGTCCATGGTAACTGGCATAAAAACAAGCAAAAATGGCATTTAATATTAGTTTTAACTCAAAATTGATGTTTTTAAATATTCCTCAAGTGCAACATTGAGTTTTTTATTGACGGCAATTTTATTTCTAAAGACTTATTCGAGTTTTTAAATACGAGGGATGTGTAATAAAGGCTGACTGTTACATCGCTTACCTGAGTCCGTTGAAATATAAAGAGGATCAGTTGGATGTTGTAGTTGCATGATCTCGCTGGTCGATCTGTAGCGTCTCTAACAGATACACACACAATACACAAGCAAATAGTGAAGAACGCCGAACGAAAATCGAATAAGAAAATGCATCAGAGCCGTACACCATAGCGATAACATAACAATTCACATCAGTGGAATATATTTGAGTTTAAAAATCGAATTAAAAACACGGCCTGTAGCCTGATGGGTTGCGCTTTGGTTACATTTTTGGTGATTCTTCACTATCATTCTAAACGCTATAGATCTGTGGCGGTTCTTTAAAACCTTCCTAAAGAACCATCCATTTCTTTAAAACAACCTACTTTTCCCTCACTCCATAAACCACTATACTTACCTCCATTCGGGTAGTGTAAGCTTTCTTTCAAATAACTTTCACCTGAAAGTAAAACCCCAGCAGGCATGCACATCAAACAAGTTATTTCATTCATATTACATGGACCGTGCCAGACAATCGGCTCGGCTTGTCAGCAATTATAAAAGATAAACACTCGCTGGCCAGCGTAATTGTTAACACAGCTGTAGCCGGTATTCTTGCCACGGTTCATCAGTGAATATTGCCCCAATCCCAAGGTTCGCTACAGTTGCCACCAATTTCCTTTATCGGTTATCTACCGATCATGGGATTTGGGCACGAATATGATTGACGTTACACAATCATACCCATGATCATGTCTAATGATCCGTTGTCTAAAGAACGACCAGCCACCATTCTCCCGATGGCTATTCTAAACAAAATGTTTCTGTGTACTCTACGTAAACAGAAGAAATTTTTTTTGCCTGCATGCCAGCATTCCTGTGCATTATCCAATGCCTAAAATAAACATGCACCCAAATCTAGTAGCCTTAGTCGTCGCAGCGAAGCTATGTTCACTTAACGTCAATCAAAAATCGATCCCCTATCGTACGGTGGTGGTACAGCCGATCATCATATTTGACCAGCTGCATGTTTGTTTTTCCTTTCCTGCGCCCAGCGAGTGTTTCGTGTGTCTTTCTTGCAGAGGAAAAGACATTCACCCTATCTGGAAAGATTGTTTTCCCCTGCGATGACATGAGTGGAAACTCAACGCAATCACCAGGGGCTGGGTCAACGTCGCCCAGCTCAGAGAGTCAGATTCCTATTACCGCAGCGGACAGTCGCACCCGCTTAAAGTTCCCCTTTTTACCAGCCCGCTACTAAGTAGCCAGTTTCGTTTTCCACCGTTAAAATACTCGAGTTGGAGTGCCATTTGTCCTTTCGGTCAATAAGTCAGGAAATTCGTTTTGTTCTTTTTAAGTGAATTTTCCGTTGTTCTTTTTACTATAAATGAACTTTGTGTTAAAACTTTCAACGATCCTGAAGGACTGCAGGCGTCATCGCAAAGGATTAAATGGTGTTAACATTGAGTTGATTTATTTCGTGGCAACATTTCAGAGAAACCAATGGTAAGTGTTTGGGTGTTGAGTTGAACTAGTGCCCATGTCTGGTACAATAATCAACCCCCACAGATCCATTATGTCATCTCATCCTCGTTAAACAATCGGCCATTGAGGATGAACCCAAAAATTAAATATAAACACTAAACGATGTTGAGCGTGTGAATCCCATGAAGTTGATTCTTGGGGAAATGTGATGAGGATGGGAGAAACTAAGTCGCGAACCGCGCAGGTGGCCACGTTTTTGATAACATAAATCACTTGATGAGGGTTGCAGACGTTTGACAGCACCGTGAACCGGATCAAGTTGGTTAAATCATAAATATATATATATTAACTGAGGACATGCGGCGGCAAATTTGTGTGATCGAACACTCGTTATGACCGGTGCATGGGCATCCCCACCAACCACACATGAAATGAGAAGGTAAGAGGGGAAACCGCTGGTTATATCAATGGATAACTGCTACGTTGATTGGTGGATTTTTATCCACCGGAATATTGGTAGTTACCTGAGCGAAGCAAGCTCTTGATGGTGATTTAACAGTGACACTACTGCAGTATCTATTTATAAGCTTAACGCATAACAGTTCAATCACGTTCAATGTAGGCGACATGCAATACAACGCACTTCCTCCAGCTTCTCTGTCACTCCTTAAAGATGTGTTTAACGGCATCCTTGGAGAGTACCTTTAAAACCGCCTCTAAAGGCAGCACAACAACACTTGTAGCAGGAAAACCGAATATTTAACTCTTTTTGGGACTGGAGATATAAAAAGAAATCATTCGGAGCTAGGTATGAACTATAAGGCGATGCGGTATTGCGAGAAGGTTTCCTTTTTTTTTTGGTCGCGTGAAAATTGATAGACAATTTGGGTGGCCACGCATTATCATGACGCAATTTTCAATGGTTAACGACCTGGTGGATTTTTCGGGAGGTAATCCTTCAGCAGCGGTGTACTACGCCACAGTGACTATCTAATCTTATGGGATGGTTTAAGTGCTCACCATTCCGGAATAATCAAGGAAGGAACTTTCGCTCGAGATTTTTCTGCTCAAACTTTATATGACGGCGCTCCACCTATTCCAAGACATTGTGTAGCCGACTGTTTTGTCTCGGGGTCCTAGCAATAAATCTAACTCGCATGGGCAGTAATAATGTTTGTCTACCAGGAATCGCTTTCGGCTCCAACGAACTGAATATAGTCACATACATACATCGACGTGGCACTAGGAGTCAGAGAATCCCGTGAGCACACACGCGAGAATTGTGAAATTACCATATTAACGTTTATGTACGCTACCTATTCAAATATGTCGCAAACCGGAGAGCTATATTACCCTTGAAGGCGGGTCAATATGTACCACCACAACACCGTATTCTTTGTTTCTTAAATAAGAGCAGTGATTGGAATCGCAGGACCTCATTTAGAATGTCTTATGGCACCGAAAACATGTTCTTCTACTTATCGTAACATTGTTAAATATCTTACACGATTTTATGTAAATGTTGGTAGATGTTAACACCCTAAAAATACAATATATTTTGTCTTTTTTTTTTAAATATACTTCTCTCGCAAGAGGCGAACCTATAGCGCCGACACGGCCTCCCGAGCTGCCACCAAATAACTGATCTTTTTGAACAGTTTCAGGTTGTAACATTCGGGCCACACCTGGGCGGGGAGGGAATTCAACATCTTCCCCACTCTGTAACGGAATGAGTTCTGATGCAGGGATGTTTGCGCTGTCGGGAGATGAACCGCAAGTTGGTGCGATCGTCGGATTGGCTCGCTGAGCGCATATGAACCGAATTGAAGGGAACAATACCACGAATCTCCGAAGAACAGTATCCGTAATAATATCTGTAAAACAGACACAGGTCGACTACGCGCTTTCGATGTGATAGCGGCTGTAGTCCCGATGTCCGCGCCGTTTCCCCGATCAGGTGGATTGCTCGGCTCTGTACGCTCTCAAGTACGTCGAGGGTATGTTAAGAAGCAGAGCTCCAAACATGAGAGCAATATTCGGGCGCGGGTCTAATTTGGGATTTATACAAGAGCAGAAGTGCAGCCAGAGCAAAATATTTCTTGACTCTGAGGAGATAAGTCAGTTTTCCTGAGGCGGATCTGGCGATGTTCAACTCGTATTTATGCCACGATACATTCCCACAGACCATAACGCCGACCAATTGCATGCTTTCCCCATGACGTCGGCACTACAGTCGCTGTCACATCGAAGGCGCGTGGCCGACCTCTGTCTGTTTTACAGATATTACCACGGGTGCTGCTCTTCGGAGATTCTTGGCATTGTCCCACGCAATTCGGTCTATATGCGCTCCACAAGACAGTGCGACGGATCGCACCCGTTTGTGGTTCATCTCCCGACAGCGCGAACACCCCTGTATCAGAACTCGTTCCGTTACAGAGCGAGGAAGCTGTGGAACTCCCTTCCCACGCGAGTGTTCCCGGAGCGTTACAACCTGCAACTGTTCAAAAAGAACTGCAACAGTTATTCGATGAAATCTCGGGGCGCCCACTCGACGCTATAGGTTCGCCTCACCCGAGAGAAGTCTAATAAAAATAAAAAATAAAAAAAAAAAAAGATTCGAGGGCGTGGCCATTCATTATCAGCTGTGGAACCTGTAGCGTTTCTAACAGATACACACACAATACACAACCAAATAGTGAAGAACATCGAAGGAAAATCGAATAAGAAAATGAATCAGAGCCGTATACCATAGCGATGACATAACAATTCACATCAGTGGAATATAGTTGAGTTTGAAAATCGAATTCTAAACACGGCCAGTAGCTTGATGGGTTGCGCTTTGGTTCAATTTTTGGCGATTCTTACTGTCATAGCGTCGGTTTAAATCCCACGTTCTCCACTATCCTTTCAAACGCTATAATTGGTGACTACGACGTGATCTGTAGACACAGCACGCACTTCCCCGTAGTAAACAGAACTTCACACACGACCATTACTTCCGCATAGTGCACCAAGGCACACTCGCCTGCTCCGACGATCTCGCTCGTTCATCGCTCCGTCGTTCGCACATGAAGCTGATCGTAACAAAGTTACTGAGGAGGGAGTAGGGTGGCGTTTATAACAGATAACATAACAAATTCACATCAGTCGAATGTACTTGAGTTTGGAAATCGAATTCTTACAGACGGCGGTGGGATGATGGGTTGCGCTTTGGTTCGATTTTTTGTGATTCTAACTGTCACAACGTTAGTTCGAATCACACGTTCTTCACTATCACCCCAAACGCTATAAACCGATGATAAATTTGTTCCTTGAATAATGTATACTATCTCTTCGTTGCATTGAAATCGACAAGATTGGCCTTTCCCCACTGCAAGGCCTTATCCAGATCCCAATTCAGACAGTCGATCCGGCCACATCTCAGCTGGTGCGACGGTGATGCACTAATCGGCCGGTCACTCGAAAAAGAAGCATTTCTTGATGATTATCCCTCGAGCTGTTATCCCCCGACTCCAACAAATCATTTATGTGACGCAAAAACAAGGTTGGAGCCAAAATAGAACCTTGAGGCACACCGGAATGAACAGGATACAGATCCGAACACTTGCCGTTCACAACAACCCGGATCGATCAATTTTCGAGAAAGGTCTTCGTCCAGTCGCAAGGCTTCTGGGAAAGCCCGTATGAAACAAGTTTCCTCAGCAATGCCCCGTGCTAGATGCGCTCAAAATCCTTGGAGATATTTAATGCGACCGGCCTTGACTCACCATGCCACTCAATCGCAAATGTCCATATATCGATTATAAGAGTCAAAAGGTCTCCCGTGGACCGCCTACCATGGAATCGGTATTGACGATCATTCAGAAGTCCACTGCACTCCAAATATCTAATTAACTCGGCAATAATTACCTTTTCTCATCATCATCATCGACACTACAACCGGGAACCGGTCTTGGCCTTATTTAGCAAGTCCTGAGGATTGTTAAATTTTCCATAATGATTTGTTTTTTCCGGGCAAGGTCATTAGTCTTGTGCCAGAGGCTCCCTGACCTTTTCTATCACCTTAGATAACATAGAAATAGTGCTACCGGCCAGTAATTCTGTTGGAGACACTTTTTTCCCCTCTTTGGGATTGGCTGCACTCGAGCGATTTTGCAGCCCGTTCATAAGATATAGGAAAGAGTCTGCAAACAACCGGTGACAGTTGTGGAGCACAGTTCCTAAGGAATATTGCTGAAATTCCATCCGGCCCAGTTGCCTTCCCATAGTCTAGTCCACGTAGAAAGCGTTGAATAGCACGCGTGCGGAATCTCACATCGCGCATCGAAGACCATTGGGGCGCGATCACAGGTGGATTCAAAAGACCGTCATCGAGGTTTGAATTCGCGGAAAATAAGTTCGCGAACACATTAGCTTTATCCTTTGAATTTGAGGAAAAGAGGAAGAACTGAAGTTACTGCTTACAGCCCTTACTATGGACCAGCATTTTGTCGCATATCGCTTCTCGAGTACCTCAGACGCCGCTAGATATTAAAGGTGACATTTTCCCACAAATACTTTATTGCACGGTTTACTCGAGACTGTTCGTGCTGTCAAACTTGACAGCAAAAATTTCTCTCTGACAGGTGGATATTATAATGACACGGTTAAGGGGCATGCTAGTCTCTGAATTCTATTAAACATGAAGAGGGAATGCTAATGGGCATAACTCGAATCAGATGAACAGTTTAATTTTGCTTTGCAGTAGAGAAGTAGTTGTGGCGAAGTAAAACATCCCTTAGCCATGAATATAAGATACAATTAATCTTAAGACGGTGATATTCCACACATGCTCATGACTTGACATATTTCCACTCATTTCGACAACAAGTAAATGTATGATTCCCCTAGATTTGATGATCAAATCGGTTATCATTTTTTTTTTTTTTTTTTTGGAACTTAGTATACGATGGTCGTTCAGTAAGTCTTGAGAACAACCGAGAAGTGACGTTCGTTGTGTCGAATACGGTTTATTTTCAGTAAACATTATTCCTCACTAGACAACTGCACGAACGTTTGGGTGTGGATAGAATATCAGCAAGACAGGTGTCGCGCTTACTTTGAGTGAAGATAAATGTAATCGTGCAAATGACTCTAAGGATGTTTTGGCGTTTTTTCATCCGATTTCGGACGACCTTGTGCATTGATACATAACTGTGAACAGAGCATGGATACACTACTATAAACAATAGACGAAAGGACAAGGAAATCCGTGGTTTTTTGGGGACCAACGGCCAAAATCGGCTAGCAAGCTAATAGAAACGGTATGTTTTGTGATGGGCGGGGATTCGTCTACATCGATTAGTTAGAAGGGAGAGTATTATGCGTCGTGTTTGCACCAATTGGTCAGCAAAATCAAGACAAATGTACTCATCCGAAAATATATTTCTAGGGAATTATTGAACAACTCTCGTACATTCCTGGTATTGCAGTCGACTAATTTCGCCTTTTCCCATTGCATGGTCTTGATTCAGGGTGTCGACATAGGCGCACCTTAGCTTCTTGATAGGTTCACAGGCCGATCGCTTGAGATTAAAGAAATTGACGTTTGGATATTTTATTACGAATAGATATTAGCAAAATAGGAGGCAGTGGATAAAGGGTCACTCCTTTTAGTCGTTTCAAACGTATGCATGGTGTTCTTAATATTTGGGAAGTTTTCAGGAGGTTGAAAGAAGAAAGAACGTTCGTAGCAGTTTAGTCTATACATGATTCAAAATTATAATAGGAATTTCATTTAGACCAACTAACTTCTGTGTGGCCACATTGACTGTTATAGTAGCAATGACGATAGATAATTTTAAAATTTCACCACAGACCGTCACCTATTAGATCCGGACCAGTAAACAGGATCATAAATAAATACTGGAAGACACCATATAAATCTAGTCTTTGTAGTGTGTTGCCCCACCATGTCTTTTTCTCAGAATATGTGCTGGTGGGAGGTGGTTTCAGTCGGTAAAAATCCGGCATGCCTCTGGATCGGTCCAGATTTATCTTTTGAATATTTCCACTTTCCAATCAAAAAAAAAAAAAAAAAAAAAACGCCTCAGTGGCTAAGTAAGTAAGGAGGTTGTGCTATGCGTTTGATTGTGCTGCAAGCGTAGGTTCGACGGATGGCTCGTGCTACTGTGGCGGTTTTGCCAAACCTCACGGCCCACTCACCTAAAAAACACCCCAAATCCGCAAACCCAACTCCCATTGTCCCCCGTCAATGCAATCGCGTGGGCATCTGAAAATATTTCCTTTTCCAAGGACAATTAATGCATACAAGCATTACCTAAAATTCCTAAAAAGAATTTTTCCTACATGGACATTCACACATTATCAATGCATCTCTGCATTAGCGACCCAAAAACCGAATTTCCAATTAGTGTAGATATTCACACTATAGTTCGATCCTGCCGTCGCCATAGATGCCATGCGTAATTGACAGATATGGTATACGCAACCGTCATTATGTGCCCATTTAAATTACCTTCCGAAGACTTGCAACTATCGATACCGCTGCTTCTCGCGGAACTATTTTTTTGTTTGAATGTTCAAACAATCACCGACGTCGCGCTTAGCCGTCGGATTGGATTCAATAGCATAATCATATACAAACAAAAGAATCCAATTCTTCCAATCGGCAGAGATACGATATACGATCTCTATTATTGCAATCCCTTTTAGCATCTAATGAGTGGCTGCTATTTAGACAGCTGACCCTCATTACCGAAAGATGCCTTATGTCGTTTCCCCTTTGTTCTTTTTTTCCTCGTTGTAGGTTCCGTTTATCCTTGGCTAAACGCATCGATAAACAGGGTGATATGTTCGAACACACACATACACCACCGCGTCCCAGAGATCGCCTTCCATTGGTCACTGGTCAAAGGAAATTCCATTTCCTTTTCACCACACCACCAAATTCACCCCAAACGTGGGTTGAATCTTTGAGTCGTTTTCCATCCACTGACCGACACGGTCACGCGATCTCCCGCTCACCGGTGCACACGGTGACGCGAATAAAGTCGAGTGTGAGTCGACCGAGCCGGCTATGTGAACAAATAGTTAAAGTGCATTTTAAAATGACTTACCATATTATAATAAAAATGCTATCTAAGATCATTGGGATCTATTCAACTCCGTAAACATAAGAAACATTATAGTGAAACAAATTCTTAAGCAAGGACCAAAAATAAACAAGAAATTAATTACAACAAGTTCAATGTGTTTTGGTCATTGTAGTCTCCTTGGTGCTCGTGTTTTCGGTTTACGGCAGACACTTAGAACTGGTGGAGACGACGTAGAACTCTCGCCCATGCTGGCGTCGCGATCTCGTCCTCCACACTACTGTGGCAGTCCAGAATTACTGAATGATAGGTCTCAATGCCCACCCGGTGAAATATTATTCCTTTAAGTTGTGCAGTATGTGGTCTGGTTGGGAGAAATCCTGCATCTACCCCCCTTCTCCCTCCGCCTTCTCCCACTCCATTCTCCCAACCCCTTCACCCTCCCTCTTCTCACAACCCCTCTCTCCGTACCCCCAATACCCGTTCTCCCATCTCTACCTTTACCAACACCACCACCCCCCCCCCCCCCCCCGCCCTCTATCGCTCCCTCTCTCTATCTCTTTTTGTTCTTTCGTGCACCTTCATTCCCTATCCGGCTCCCTTGCCTACAATGTTTTGCATGAAAACCCATCACCTATCTGAACAATAGAATGGCATTTGATGTGCCGAAGATGGCATGATAGCCAAATATATTTACGCATAACGACATTCACCATTAACCATTGACTTTCTGTCACTCAATCATATTGTGGTGTTTCTTGAACATGAAACAATAAACAAGACAACATTTATGGAAAACAAATTCCTCTTTTGATGTAACGTGATTGCATGTGGCGCGGAGTACTATGAGAAGCAAATAACCCGCAGCCCCAATTAATTTTCTTTGAATATGTAAATTAATGACAACAACAATATTTTCCCAGAGCAGGTACATTCTAATGGCTGGCATGGGACGGGGATCAAAGTGAATTACATTTCCTATCGACCGTCATCATCTCCCGCATATTGTGTTTATACACATTCACTTCTTTCCTCTATCATGTTTGGTCCTCCGGACAGAATTCAAGAGTACGGAACTCAAGTGCTAGATAATATAAACCATATGATTTTGAACCTGTCCCTGAGACCAAAGCAAGTACTCCATCAGCAGCGCATGTTTGTTTGTTCCATATATGTTTTAAGGATTCACTGATTCAATTTCGTCATATACGGTGAGTATCACTGACTGTGTGTGCGATGGATGACGACAGCCTCTCAACTGCCAACAACCAACCAACAGTGGAACCAATCACGTTCGGCAAATAATGCAGCAAACATATTTCGCCAAAAAGCAAATAAATTTGGTTTTCATTTTAAATTAAAAGCAACCAGTTTGTCCTCAATAAAGGGCGCACCCACAGACCCTTTCTCTCGTCAACTTCTACATAAGACTTTTTCGCCTTCTTTGTCTCCCCCCACTCAGCCAGGCATCACGTATCTTTGTCCTTCTACCGTCCATTTATCCCTCATCTCCTGGATTCACGCTCAGGGTAAACAAAAGCCGCTGGCACGATGAACTCTTCGACGAGCGGCAAATATTTCCCTCATTTGAACCATCATCACCGTCATCAGTACCCTCCTGGCCTTGTCCTCAGAATCTACATCGGAATCATCCTCACCATCAGAATATTTGGTACGAGATTTTGGTAAAAGGTATCGCAGCACAAACCCCTACAACCTGCAACACAGTCACACGACAATTTGCGCAAGGGTGATAAGCACATGTGGCGGTGGGGGGAGAGCTGAAGTACACAAATCAAACCGCCCATCCTCCCAGACGTATACCGAAGAACTTTATACACAGGATTTTAGGAGTCACAAATTGCCAAAGTCTTGGATCATTCACTTCCAGCACACAGTTTCACAATGTTCTGAGCTATCAGGTGGGTGTAAAATCAATAATATCGCCATGGGTGGCAGGTAGCAAGCGAATTCCTAAGAATTTTAATAAAACTGAACTATTTGCTGACGCCCTACCTTATTTCTGTATTCGTTATCAAAAAACCGGATACCTTCGCTTACATCACAACGAGCAATGATAAAGTCACCAACATATTTCCACACTCCGAGAACGATATCCTTTGAGCACATTCCAATCAGCGAAACCCATCTACCGGTGCAATAATTCACTGTCATCCCTTTCGTTCAATTGTTAAACAGAAATTACAAAGGAAAAACTGGCAGCATGAAAATCATTCACACAGCACAGTGTCAAAAGTCATTAGAAGGGAACTTCATAAAAGTAGATCGATCGACATGAGAACGGATGAGCTGCAACATATCTCACATCGACAAGGAGATTGATTATCTGCAGCACTCTGGAAAACTGCTGTCACAGTGGTAATCCCCACTCCGTCGCCCATGTGCCGGAACAAAGCTCTTCTGTTCAGATGACTTATAAAATTAAAAGTCACCAAGGTCTGAAAATCATTTCTTCTCAAACATTGAGCAAAAGGAATATCCTTAAAATTGAAGTCCTTCGTCATTATCACGAGGAAGATGGCAGGGAAGCCGCTAAAGCCATAAGCTCATTACGACATTCCAACATTTCCACCTAGTTGCCACTGAAATCCTTTGCAGAGCAGCGAGGCAAAGCTCGACTGGATATGATGCTCCTTACTACGGCTACAAGTATTCTTCTGCACAAAATGGATTTAAAATTAGTTCCTAAGATCAACGCTCCAATAATTTTTGCAAAGCGCCATGCCAGAGGGGAGTCCTGTAGACTATTATGTGCCAGGAAAAGTGACGGTATAGCGCGCAATGAAGCTTCAGATAAGGCGCTGCTTCATCCTGCCGAGAGACTATAGCATTTTGTCATCACAATCTCCTCGGAACTGTGACAACAAGTTAACTGCTTGTAATTTGAGGAAAATTAATTGTTATTTAGGTGGCGAAATCCAAATGATCCTTATTACTGGTACCGAGATGGTTTTTGGATCGACATAATTTCCAATTGACCTTAAGATGTGTGCAAGCCGCTGGTAACTAGAGGGTTAGTTGAGAGTGAATAGAATTCGCTGTTTGAATTTATGTCTTAACTTAATATTATTCGACGTTAGGGGCCGCGTTTGATGAACGTACCTTGCATACTTACATTTATAGAATTACTACCAATTTACGGATTTATCTCCACTATTCGATTGATTGAATGTTTAGGATTGTCAAGGCGATTAAAAGAGACATGTCTTGTTTACACTCTCGTATATGCTGTGTCATTGGACAAAGCCTCAATGGCTGAATTGGTTAGGGGGCTTACTTGTTCAAACTTAAGTTCAACTGACGACTATTGCTGGCACAACTACTAAATGCAAAGCAATTTCTCCGGAGACTCGCCACCAAGTAGCGGTCGATAAAAGAAATGCAGAGTGCATATAGAAGAGCATGCCACAGAAGAGCTCAGAGCCTGAAAGGATCCCACACAAAGATGTCAAATTTCGCGTACGGCAAGACAAGAGATATTCGACGCCGGGGATGTAAGAATATCTAGATGAACGAATTTTTCCCGTGCTGTTGCCTAGCACTTCTTCCAAATGGGAAAAATAAACACCAGAGAGCCCATTCTTCATCATAGGTGAACACAATGGAGGACTAAACCTTTAGGAAGTCATCATCGAACAGCAACAAACTTTGATGACTTTTCGGCAGAAAAAAGTATATGCTTGGTCCACTCCTGTAAAATATTATATGTGATGACATGTTATTGTATAATGAGGTGAGAATTATTGTATTCACAGGCGACATTTTGGTTGTAACAATTGTTAAATATTTACACGAGATGGAAGTGCCCAATAACGGAGCACTTTAATTTACTAAACACTGGCCACAATCTCTCGGATTAGAAGTAGCCGACCATAAAACGGAGCCGTGAAAACGTAAGGACTATGCAAACCTCCAGATCGAAAAGCACGCATACAATCATAGGAAGCTATTAAGTACTTCGGAATTGTGCTCGACAATGGAATAAGATTCCACAAGTCACAGCACGTCTGAAAAAGGCAATCGTTGAATGCCAATGTAGCAGAGAGCTTGAAAACTGGAAGAAAGAGTGTCACCAAATCAGCTAGATCAAATAAGGGGATGTAACGCCCTGTCGGAGGAGCATAATTTACCCAGCCTGTGGCAGATTGCACCATACTAATCTAATAGCCTAGTGGGTGATTATCCCACACCTACCGTCATGCAGGCCGGAAGAGGGGAATTGTTATGTAATTAAATTCGTTTTATTATTACCCCCTATAATAATTAACATCTCGTGTCTGCACATGTATATCCTTCCCGTCCCCAGTATCCAAAACATCACTTTCCCATTACAACAGATTATTCCCAAATACAATAGCTAAAATAATTAAAATAAATTAAAACCCCTATTTAAAAACCGCAATCATACTGCACATAGCCATATTCTCCCTATTAGCCATAGTCTCCCTATTAACCATAGTCTCCCTATTAGCCATAGTCTTCCTAATTCCGTTTCCTCAAAATAACAATCGTGGAAGCGGAACAAAAAAGGATATTACATAGAACGACACGAGATTTCCTTCTTGTGGTTTAAGATTTTGACGCGTGCGGTTGTGTTCCCCGTGAGTTATGAAAATTGTTAAAAAATAGTGAAGCTGTAAACTTGAAAAAATAGAATTAAAAGAAAAAGAAATATAATAATAAACAATTAAAATAAGAGTGACGAGTCTTTTGTGTTCTGATTCGTGGCTAATCTGTGTCGCAATTTCCCTGTGGTCGCTTGTATCCATCGAATTTTCATTTTAAGTCGAAGGAAGTTTGATTTATAATATTTTAAATCACATATGTGACTAGTGCATTAAAGTGATTAATTAAAATAATACGTGAACAAATATAGAGTTAAAACTGTAATAAAAATAAGAAGTTAATAAGTGATGGCTGGGAATTAATGGATTAACCTCAGAAAAAGAAAAACAACACAACGCAAAACCACACAGGGGTAAGTTTTGTGGTAACAATAAATAAATAAACAATTGTTAATATATCCTTAACAGAATTAGCATGCGTCAATACCACAAGAGAACTTGTCGTGCTCTACGCACTCATGCAGGTGCATCACCGGCAGCAACTGCCGACCGTACCGTCGAAAATCAGAGAGTCCATATTACTCATGCAGATGCATCACCAGGAGCAACTGTCGAGCCGTACCGTCGAAAATGAGAGAGTCCATATTACCCAAGCAGATGCATCACCAGGAGCAACTGCCGAGCCGTACCGTCGAAAATGAGCGAGTCCATATTACTCATGCGGAGGAAGACGCAGGATTCGCAACTCCCGCTCCCGCATTAGGCTCACTCTACCCGATCGTCAAGAAGGACCGAAGTTAAGGCGAAATTAATCATCGCTACTCGAGAATTAAAAATTGTCGAGGCAAAGGCCGGAGTACGCGAGCAAAACTCGAGTTTAGCAAACCAATGCAGAAATAAAGTGTGGGCCATACTTTTTTCGCACATTTATAACATGAATAGAAATAAAACTACAAATGTTATTTTCTTAATCATTTATTTAACGTAATAAACGTTTATTGAAATTTATTTTTTTCAAATGGCATCATCGAGATGTGTCCCGATTCGTCGTTGGGGCTCCTGCAATCGACTACGCAAATTTTGGAAAACTCGCTGACACATGCTGCGAGGTATGGAAATTTCACCCTCCCGTATGTTCTCATCGCTTCTTGTTGAACGTGGCCGCCCTCTTTGTTTAATATTCGTTGTCGATCCCGTTTGCTCGAACTTCTTAACCCAAGCTTTGATTAAATTAACACTTGGACACTCATTTACACGACGTAATACGTATTCAATTCTAAATAGGCGTCATACAGTAACGTAGGAATCGTTGTCTTTGTAAAATTGTTTTACACAAAAAGCACGCTGTTGTCCCGTGAAGTGCTGCATCGTGGCTAAAATTGCATAAAGCGACGCACAATTCCCTGCCATTCAGGCACCTCTCCCTCTAACGGTTTTTAAGAAATCAAGTGTTGCCATTTGCCAAAAATTATGGCCCACCCCATAGAAGACTAGGTTGAAGAGCAAGAGTGCAAACGTGATTTAATTGGGTCTTGGATCAATCAGTCGAGGCCTATTGAGAATGTGTAGACGCCACACTACGAATACTAAAGGACCAGTGCCATTCGTGAGTTAGACGAAGCGATGGTAAAGCTCCATCAAAGGTTAAAGCGATTTACCTCAAAACACGTGATCGAACTCCCATTCTTCAACGGTACCACTGAAGAATTCCTGGTTTTCCGGAGGTTGTTTGATGATAGGGTGTCCAATGTCACGAATGTACAGAGCATGGCGCGTTTATGAATAATATTTCAGGAGGGAGCAAAAGAAGCCATGAGAAGTCTGCTTTTCATAGCCGAGGATGAAACGGAGACGATGAAAAGGCTTTAATAATGTCTGTTTTGGACGACCGGCGGTATTAGCATTGGTAGAAATTTCAAAAATGTATAATCTGCCGCAACTTATGAAAGATCCAGTTGATGTTTGTACATTTGCTAGCTCAGCTCAATAGCCAACATCAGGGTAATAGGAAAGAGGCAATACTTGAATTCACCCCAAGCAACGAAAGAAATAGTCAGCAAGATGCAAGATGCAAGATGCAAGATAAAGAGAGTGGTCTATAGCGTTATGCAAGGATAGTGAAGAAGGTGAATTGAACACACGATGAAACGGTTGAAAAGCGAAGCAGTGAAGCATCAGACTACTGACCGTGTTTAGAATTTGATTTCCACACTCGACTATATTCCACTGGTGTGAATTATTTTAATTTATCGCTTGGTATACGGTTCTGATGTATTTTTCTTATTCGATTTTTCGTTCGGTGTTCTCCACTATTTTTGCTTGTGAATTGTGTGTATCTGTTAGAATCGCTACAGGTCTACGTCGTCGAAGAAAGCAAAACACCAAAGAAATATTATTGTGGTGTTCAGTATATCGCAATAAGCATAGTATAAGATTTTCAAATGCCGCAGATACATCAGAGCCAACGTCAAAGAGAAATGGGAACTTGCTAAAAAAAAAAAAAAAAACAAAAAAAAAAAACCAAAAAAAAAAAAAAAGCTGCCTTCCTACCAACACCAATGGACAACCTGTGAAGAGCCGGCTTGCAAGAAGTGTCCAAGAGTCGGTGGCAGTTTCAATAACGCCACCGCTCGCCTTTTCCAGGCTCGACACCCAACTTCCCCCTAGGGCATGCAGAAAGCATAAAAACCTGGAAAGCATGTACTCACCTTTACATAGTTGTACTATCATCATCATCATCGGCACTACAACCGGGAACCGGTCTTGGCCTTATTTAGCAAGTCCTGACGCTTGTTAAATTTTCCATAATAATTTATTTTTTCTGGGCAAAGTCATTAGTCTTGCGCCAGGGGTTCCCCGACGGGGAATCGAACTCCGATCTCCCGGGTGACAGGCGGGTATACTAACCACTATACTATCGAGGAGCCCATAGTTGTACTATAAACACCTGAAAAGCTGTAAATTCATAATATTCGCTGATGCCAAATCCATCAGCACCAAACAGAGACGTTCTTTACAAACGATTTGGTTGCACCACCAAGCAACCAACATGACCCGAACCAATTCATTACACATGGCTCCGAACGAATTCCGCTGCACACATGCAAGAGATATTTCTTTCCTTTTGTTGTATTCCAGAATACTACCCTTATTCGCTTTAACACTAACTCATGTCCTTTCAAACACAACCCTTAAAAACACAACACAAGAAAAGATATAATAACCTCCACGCTCTTCCCTCGAAATCGGAAGCACGGCGTTGGAGCCGTAACACTTTCTTGTTGACCTACAAGCACATCGGTCGGTAAACCGATCGACAGGCATAATCATCCTATAAGGATTACCCCCATGCGTTATACAACGCAGCATATTCCTAAGAATCCAATTCGGTTACGACATTACGTAACCGATATGAATCCTCAAACTTGTCCATGCACACAGAAAGAAAATATTTTTTCCCACACACGCGCATGGCAAGTCATATCTGAGGACGCCAGCAACGTGCGCCCGATCAGCATGGATCTCTTACGCAGAACCAATCGGATAAACATTTCCTTTTATGGAAATGTAATATCCACGGTTCGCTTGCGTTTGGACTCACGTCAGGAACGTGCGAGGTAAACACATCTGCGTGAGTGCACATCCTCACCATGAAAATCATCCCCTTATGTCGATAAGCGGAAGATGAAATTGTATCTTCTGCAATTAACTAATCATGATACGGATTCCGTGGAGGCAAGTCAGGCCTCCACGTTAAACGAAACTCAAGTAGTAGAAATCGAGTCGAGTCTGTGCCCAACAACCGTCGGTGGATGAGTATATTAACTCAAAATCAATTAAGTCAACAACAATATTAACTCAAAATCAATTAAATGAAAAGCCTTGTTTAAGTTAACAGTGACTGCCTTTTGACCACCATTGTGAATTATATTAACACCATAGGGAATAAAAACAAGTATAGCAACGATGTGCTGTGTAAAAGGAACGAAAGTGCGTTTTAATCTCGTTCCACTCTTTTGATTTGACTACAATCGGGAAGTGCATTTTCACAATTCAACCTTCGGCACCATCAATAACGAGCAGATACTGGAACTGTTACCCCACCTTGGTGACGACCAAGGGGACAACCGCGTGGAATAAGCGTGGAACCCGTGCCAACGGCGGCACACATACAGCCTAATACCATAAATCTAGCACACTGTCCTCCATTGGGATGAAGCTCCATGAATGCAGTTGCAGGGAAAGGAAAGAAGACAATATCGCCGGACATTCAGAATAAGCAGCGAACCGGACGATGAACCAAAGATCAATTAGTTACGTCGGGGAGCACTATTATCAACGGGTAGTCGCTAGGTTTTTTTTTTTTTTTTGTTTTTTTCGACTTTATAGCACCGACACGGCGCCCCGAGATGCCACCAAATAATCGTTGCTGTTCTTCTTGCACAGTTGCTGGTTGTTGTAACGCTCCGGGAACACTCACGCGTGGAGGGAGAAGCCAATGAACCTTTAAGAGCAGAAAAGATCAACCCGAGTGTTGGCTTTCTTCGACAAAGGGTCCACAACCTCCTGTTAGATTCATCAATCGCCGAAAATATTAGTGTGGGAGGTAGACCAAAAGCGTCCACCCAGGAGGCAACCGGCGGACTGGTAATTCAGAGAAGGTCCAACTGAATATCAGAGGGGTTAATAAGAAAAATAAAAGGCCTTGTGAAGTTAGAATGATCAATAACTCGAAGCTCTTCAAAGAAAGAACAAAAGATGCAGACACCTGTGGCGCATTGAATATCGGATGACCTATGCCCAGGGGAACCAAACATACTTCTAGTACAAGACAACTGGAGGCGTACAGTAACGAGAAGATTAAAGAAATAATTAAAGCTCCCACCAGTCTCTCTCACAAGTTTAGGAGGGGTGCCACCCACAGAATGTCGACGAAGTTGGTAAACTACTATAGACTGAAAGGATATGAAACAGAAGCATTAGTGCGACGTCATCTTGAAGTCAAAATCAGGGAAGTTCAGCAACGACACATGAGGAAGCCGGAAGAATATGGTAAAAAATCGGTAAAAAAGCTCCATGCTCAAGGTGGATTCCGCTGGAATCTATAAAAGAAGAAAGAAAGTTAAAAGTGAGGTAATGTTATCTTTCGAACCGGTGGCATTCGCAACGCCAGTACTCATTCAAGGGATACCACTTACAAGTGCAAGAATTGCTCGACTTTTGTCTTATATGTGCGAAGACATAACAGAGAATTTTCCCCTTAACTCACGAATGTTGCCCTGGTCTCCGCGAAAATCTCGCAAATTTGCAACGGCCGAGTACAAAATATCAGTACAATTTCAGAATAAGGTATAAGTTGAGGTACGCAATGTACTCGTATGAGTGAAAACCATCGCTATAGGTATTATGCCCTTACCGTAGTTGTTCTACTGAATCGCTGCAGAAAATCAGGTGTCAGCCTCCTCGTACTCACCCTCAGCCCATAAACCCACTAATCAAAAAAGCCAGTAGTTCTGATACCTGAGATGGGAACAAAACTGCGAAAAAGCAGAAAACTGATACAATGGAAACAGATGGATGAATTGTCAGCATCGCAATATATCCGCGATATCCGAAATATGTCATGTAATATAGTTAGAGGCAAGTACAGAACGTATCCCACGAACAGAAAAGTACTACTGAATATCCCGTGTTTGTTTAGGTTACCTGCGATGCATTCATTAGTGCGAAACGATACTGTTGTGAACAGGAGCACACTTTCGCGGCTTGATGAGAATGTTTTGTTAAGAGACGATCTATACCTAACTACGGTAGGTGTTAAGGAGATCATAACGACCTACAAAGCTTTGATCCATATATTGACGACGACGCGAACCGTATTTGATTGAAGCCATGTTGTAAGTCAGTCGTAATATCTTGTCAATGTGGAAACTATATGTTTGATTTAGTTCGACACTCCACTAATTCTAGAGGTCTCTCTATCATATCAGGAGTTAAATAAAACATTTTACTAATTAAATGTTCCATAAATAGAAACTTAAAAAACAAGCGTCCGTCAAAATTGAAGAATGCAAAATAAGGACAGTGTTACGAAATGTTTCTCCTTTATAACATAAGAATTAATAAAGTCTAAAATGCTTTCTTAAAAATTCAGTATATCACATAACCCTACCACTGTCTTTTTTTTTTTAATATAATTCTCTCGGGAGAGCCGAACCTATGGCACCGACATGGCCCCCAAAGATGCTACACCTGATGCCCAATCAAGTAAAACCATTCTAATAAATCTTGGGTCAATTCGTAAAGATTTTACTTCAATTCAATCATTTCTGCTCTTATTCTTACCTGTAGTTGTTGATCACTTTTCTTGTTTATGACATGTATATTTTTGATCAACATAAAGGGTTGACATTTTTTTTTTTTTATTAGACTTCTTTCGAGAGAGGCGAACCTATAGCGCCGAGTGCGCGCCCCGAGATGCCACCAAATAACTGTTGCAGTTCTTTTTGAACAGTTGCAGGTTGTAACGCCCCGGGAACACTCGCGTGGAAGGGAGTTCCACAGCTTCCCCGCTCTGTAACGGAACGAGTTCTGGTGCAGGGATGTTTGCGCTGTCGGGAGATGAACCACAAACGGGTGCGATCCATCGGATTGTCTTGTGGACAACTTGTATATCTATTTTTTTGCTTTTTAAACACTAACGCGCGCACAAAAGGGGGCTTTGAAGTACCCTCAAATGTCAGAGCACAGTGCGAGCGGATGGAGAGGAAGTGGATAAGAAAAGCCATTAAGCATAAAAAGTTGTCTTGATAAATTTGGTATTTAGTTTCAAAATTAAACTTCAACTTTTGTTCAAAAATTGTCATTCACCTCTCTCTCTGTCTCTCTCTCTCTCTCTCTCTCTTGTGTCTTTATATTAAAATAGCATTCCTTCCATTTAAGTTCAATGGGTGCCATTACAAAATAAATGCTATTCTTAAAACACACATAGTGAAATATAAAAACCCACTATTCCTTTTGACAAACCACCTGTTTACTTCTCAGATTCATTGACCTATAAAACGTTGACATAATATCCTGGCATAAAATGCCAATGAAGGATCCCACCTTAAGAACGATACTGTTTGGTGAAGTTTCTGAACGTTTAACGATGTTCCCCCCTAATAAGGCGTTTCAACGACTAATCAAAGATATTGTCAACAAAGAGAAATTAGGCGTTGAATAAGCAACACGAACAAAACCCCATTGAGTGGCGTTTACATTAATTACCACAATGAGAACTTTTGTAGGTGGTCGATCAAATACAACCACTTCGCTCCCTGTTAAAATATTCGTCAATCACGCCTGATAACACTTTTTTGTTCTATAAGTCAATGGATAGTGGACTAGTTTCCCTTGCGAGAGCAGGGCTTCATTGAACTGTGAATCATACATGTTGAATTCCACTGTACGAGCCGCTGAGCATGTCTGAAATCCTTGTTTTCAGAGCGGAATATGTGTCTAAGTATTCACAACTTGATGTAGATAGTAGTGAAGTAGAGAAACCATACTCAAGCAAGTGTAGCGAAAAAGGTAGTTATCGTACATAATCAAATCTATATGTATCATCGAACCCTTTCGGACAGATTGAGCCGGCTGCAAAGAGAACCAAGCACAATGTGTTGGGTAAGTTGAGTATTGACGAAACAAATTCCAACAACCAGAGTAATTAACCACTTCAAATCTATAATTGAACTGTTGCACCAATTAGTTCACGTTTCCTGTGCCACTTGAGGTCTACGTAAGTGAGGACATCCCCAAGTGTTTCCAGTGCATCACAATCCAACTGGCATCCTGCAATTCAATAACCAACGCGGTAGTGGCAGATTCCATCAGCGCTCTCTACTCTCATCGTTAACGTGGCATAAACCTGATCAATCGTATATTTCGATTGAGGCGTATAGAAGCATGAACACATTCGAGTAGCGACAGGGTAGAAGACCCCGCGCACGTAAAAGGCACTTCTCTCACCGCCGAGTATTCAATTGAAACTAATTAATCAGTAAAAGCAGCTTCTTTCGGACAGAACAGGTAACTGGGTGGATTTTTACCCTCTTCCCTATCTCGCTCTTTTTTTCGCTTATGAGGCCTGAAAAAAAAGTGGTGTGTTTGTTTTTCATTTGAATTCAACCAAATCACTGAGCACGCAAGGGTTGAGGGTGTTAACATCGTCGTCGTCATCATCATCATCTTCGTCACTTTTGTTGTACGTGTAAGCGTTCGTGCCGTCAACGTCTTTGGTCGTACCATATCCTTTTGAGCAACGTGGCAGAAGTTATTAATTAACTCGGTGAAAAGAGCGATTTCGTCGTTTGGATCGTCGGAAAACCTACAACACCGACTACATAATGAATTCGGCAAATAGTCGCCAAGTGGAAAATTAAATGACAACCTTCGATGTACGCTGTTAGTAGTTTCAATACTGGTACCAGGACCAATTACCTGTACCTGATCCAATTATGTGATAAATAAACAATGCACACAGTCAAACTGTTACTTAGGTCTGTAACAGTCTTCTTCCTGTTTATGTCAGCCTGGATGTGGTTGTAAGGCCCATAGCCCGATAAACACTAAATTAGATCTCGTTTCCCTAAACGAAATCGGTTTATATCCGCAGGTGTTGCGAGTTACAATATTTCGTTGTATGTGTTCCGATGAGTTCAAGTGTGATAAAATTTGCTGTGAATATACTTTATCCTTCATTTCCTTCCTAATACGAATCACACTATCGAGTTGAACAGCTTATAAACATTACATTAGTTTAACGAATGAAAAAAATCCACTGTATATTACATCTATTTCAAGATTTTATGTTTCGGATTTTCCGATTCGAGTTTAATTGTTTTATAACTTGTTGCCATTTTAAAAGCGAACTCCTCTCCCAGAAGATTAGATCCCCATTGAAGGAAAACCCGACGAACCGACATTCACAACCCGTTTTCAATAATAATTCCTGATTACGAGGGTAGCCTGAAAAGTTTCCGACCTAACAAAGATACAAGACATGTTTTCTTAAAATGTATTTTTATTTTTCTACAGAGTCTCCTTGTAACTCTACATAATTCCAGCGATGCTCCCAGCTCTCTAACCCGTCCAAATAGTACTCGGGGTTTTTTTCTGCGAAATAACTGCTGACGAAGGTGATGACCTCCTCATGTGACGAAAAGCTCTGTCTTCCGAGGGCAATTTTTAGATCAGGGAGCAAAAATAAGTTGCTTGGGGCTAGATCTGGTGAGTAATGGGCAATCACTTCAAACCGTAATTCGGATGGATTTTCGCCATGGCAACCACTGAGGTGTGAGACGGCGCGTTATCTTGGTGAAACAGGATTTATTTTTCTGCAAATGTGGCCGTTTTTCCGCAATTTCTGCCTTCAGTTGCTATGGCAAGAAGTTGTGGCGGTGCCGCCAAAACCCACGGTACACTTACCTAAAAACCCCTATAACCTCGTCCAAAGTCGCATACGTTTTTTCTAATGCAATCTCATTAAGCACCTGAAAATGCTTCACGCATTAATTAGATCAAAGCTATAATCGTAAAGAAAACTTACCTTTTCATGCATCTCTTCGCATACAATTCTCCGTAAGATTTCTTTCTTTGTTTATCTGGAATTCCAAACCAATTCGGCACCTTCGGTACCAGACAATTCCTGTAAACAAAATAATTCGGTTCGCATACAATGTAACCGTCATGACAGGGACCATAAATATTGCGCCGTCTATTTTCCAACTTCGCCATGTGTACGGTAAATTTCTTTACGTACACAATGGCCGCCGACCTTTTTCTCCCAGCAATAAAATTCTCTAATTCGCACCATGTGCAAACAGAAGAACGCTGTTCCTACATAGGTTGTCTGCGATACCATAAACAATTCATATCGGCTGTGGTATCCGAAAGACATTTTTTTCATTTAATGAGCGGCTGCTATTTATTTAGCTGACCCTCATTACCAAACGATGCATACAATCCCATTAGCATAGGACGATTACTGTTTTATTTGCTTTACCGAAATCGTACCCAATGAATGCACTTTATGGCCTTTCTTTGTTCTAAGTTCGTTCTCATCCATGAAAGAACCACGCACACACACCACTGCACTAAAGAGTGCATTTCTGTGGCGGCCACAATCTTAAGAGAAAAGTTTTTCTCTCTCTTCCTTTTTCTTAACCCTAACCTAGGATGGAATTCATGTCAGAGTTCTATCCTCGGTGAGTCTCATCTCAACCACCGTTCGCAACGTTGAGTTACGTGTGAACAATAATAAAATAAATTATAGTGAATTCAGTAAAGTTAATAAACAATATAATACTTCGTGAACGCGTGCAATTCGGTGAAATAAAAAAACATTAACATTAAGCAAACTCAGTGTGTTTCATTGTCCGCAGTCCTGGGTGTATTCATTTCTTTTGTGTTGTGAGCAGTGTCCGCGCGAACAATTTATGATGGAGGAGGAAGTGAACGGAGTGCCCGTGTATTGGCACAATACTTCCTCCCCACAAAGTCTCTTTCCTAGTAGACTTCTGGACTCCAAAGTGAAAATAATTTCATTATCGCTATTCATCCGGCCAGTTCCAGTAACACTGCCCAGTATGGTGCAACGTATCTACATTGTACATTGAGAAGGGTCCGATGTGCGGGAGGTACTGTTTGCGTTCCTGCTTCGGAATGAATAGACCCCATAATCCATACATATGTAATTTAACCGCAATAAAATCGTGTATGACAAATTAAGTCAAAATAGAAACGATAATTTCATTATCAAGATTATTCGTGATCACACTGCATAGAAAGTGTAGTGCAGCGAAAATAATTTTATTTCGGGAGAATTCTATCCCAATCATATTTATTACTTTTTTTTTAATTAAACTTCTCTCGGTACCTCGATATGCCAATAAATAACTGTTGCACTTCTTTTTGAACAGTTGCAGGTTGTAACCCTCCGGACGCACTCGCGCGAGGAGGGAATTCCACAGCTTTCCGGCTCTGTAACGGAACGAGTTCTGATACAGAGATGTTCGTGCCGTCGGGAGATAAACCCGAAATTGGCCAGATCCGTCGAATTGTCTCGTGGAGCGCATATAAACTGGATTGCGTTGAACAATACCACAAATCTCCGACGAACAGTACCCGTGATAATATCTGTAAAACAGACAGAGGTCAGGTACGCTCAAAACATCGAAGCAATATTCGAGGGCGGGCCTAATTTGGGATTTGTACAGGAGAAGAACTTCGACCAGAGTAAGATATCTCCTGGCTCTAAAAGGATAACTCCGTTTTCCAGGGGCGGAAATGGGGATGATTCCCCCCATTGGGATTGCTTGAACTCGAGCGATTTCCCAGCAAGAAGGAAATGTCCAACGTGGATAAGATAACCGGAAAAGTGTACAAAGAAACTGTGATGGTTCTGGACACAGTTGTTAACGACTATTGCCGGTATTGCCCCTGGACCAGTGGCACTATTACAGTCCAATTCACGTAGAATGCATTATATAGAACACGGACGGATCCTCACATCCCACAGCGACGACAGTACCGGCATGATCACAGGTGGCTCCAAAAGACCAGCATCGATGTTTGATTCGCGATCAAAATAGCTTTATCTTGTGAATTTGTGACTAGTGTCCCGCTCCCATCACTAAATGGGAAAAAGAGGAGAAAACGAAGCTACTGCTTACAGCCCTTGCCATTGTTCAGAAGAGACGGAAACCCGTTGGCATTGAGGGAGTTTATTGGACACTCTGTCGCTGTAGGCCTTCTTCGTGATATTAATCGCCTGGTTGCACGCGTTTCTGATTCTAAAAAAATTCGTTGTATTAACATCGGTGGGATTGGGGTGCCATGGTTTCAAAGCTCTATTTGTTGCCGCTCTGATCTGCTCGCATATTTTATCAAAGCAAGGCTTATGAGGTGAATTTCTCTTAATGGAATGTAAAATATAAATCTCCACCCCGGGCAGAATAATCTCTGTGACCAACCCCACACATGCGTTAACGTCGAAGACTCCAAAGCACACCTCTGATCACGGAAACGATGCGAATAAATCTCGCAAATCGCTCCAGTTGGCAGCGCCGTACCTCCATACTTGTGTTACATAATTAACCGCCCCTCCCCACCCCCTGAATCATTAAATTGATTCGCATTATTTTTGGCCTGAAAAACGCCATTACTTGATTTCCCATATAAGATTTTCTTCCTGAAATCAAAGCGTTCATGCTGGTTAGCAACAGCAAAGCATGGGTAGACGCTTCTATATAGCGAGTTTCGTCTATCACCAATTCCTTTTGCACATTCCCATGCAAAACAAGATCCCCTCCTCCCTGCACTACAGTGTACAAGCATCCGCTTGGGAACAAAATCAATGTCAGGTCAAAAGTATGCATGAGTATACTTTTCAACCCTCTCCATTTCCCTTTCTCGGAGTGCCTTATTGGTTCTGCACTCTGAGAGCAATCCAAGCATGAAATGGAATCATGCGGTCGCCCTCCTGGTTTCGCTTTTCGTTGCAAGCGAAACCAAATAAACCCCTAAATCGGCATGCTCTCTATTGCAGTGTTCCCATTCTCCGTGGATTCGTTGACTGTTGAGTAAATTCTCGAGTTTATTCACCTTAATGCCCAGGGAAATGGGAAAATAATGATGAATGTGCGATTGAAAATTGGCGATCATGGAGAGAGTACCTGTTGTTGGCTAGGACTGAGGCAGTAGTCAGTGGTAGCGTGTAGTCTGGAGTAACAGGTGGTGATTCGTCGTTAAGTTGACTTGCGCAGTGTTCATTTTAAACAACCTTTCCTAGTGAATATGAAATATTAATTAAAAGTTATTATATTATATAATTGGGCTCCTCGATAGTATAGTGGTTAGTATCCCCGCCAGTCACGCGGGAGACCGGGGTTCGATTCCCCGTCGGGGAGCCTCTGGCGCAAGACTATTGACCTTGCCCGGAAAAACAAATTATCATGGAAAATTTAACAAGTCTCAGGACTTGCGAAATAAGGCCAACACCGGTTCCCGGTTGTAGTACCGATGATGATGTTGATATTATATAAATAAATAACAAAAACAGATTAATTAATTAATTAAGTGTGAAATAGTTTCACGCAAAAAAAAATTTTATAAATATCAAGTATAAAAGAAACTGAATTCAATAAAATTTCACGTGGAATAATAATTGGTTTTGAATTAAAAACAAAAAGGATAAAACCGCCTGTGCAGATTCCAACACCAGCCATGTGAGTATACACTTAATATATACATATATTTTATAGTGAACAAAGAAAAGTGTTACACATGGTGAAGCTTCTTAGATCGGTTATTCGTTTGAAAGGCAAGTGGCTGCGCGACGAATACCATGCACTGATCTAACTTTCCCGATGGCGCAGCAAGTTCCACGGTATAAACGGATGTCAAAAACAGATCCAGGGTGTTCCCATAATCACCTCGGGTATCAGGTACTTTCGGAAGTTACTCCATGAGCTGAGTAAAATTGCGGCTATCAGCGAACAACTCCGGTAGCCTAACGACCTCGTCGGTTCTGTTAGAATGTACCAACTAGCTGGAGTTGTCTACATTGAAATCGCCAAGAACGAATATGTAAGAAGGCGGGTGGTTGACCTGTATCCACTCGACGATCGGTGAAGGATGTTCGAAAAGGGTCACCTGTCGATCGTCATTCGGGGAGCAAGACAACAAAGAAGTTTAACAGAATCCCTCAGCAAGACCCTCAACCACGTGATATCCGTGTTATTGGGTTCCAACGCCTCCATCCTCTGACACAGCAGATTAGACCGCGTGAAGTTGCAGACTCCGCCCTTAAAACGGAATCTTGAATGGAAGTAGTATCCTGAGCAACGAAGATATGTCTAGTCAGTTGACAAATCGACCTGTGTCCCAGTTAGTGTAAGAATATCAGGGTTCGCAGTTTGCAAATATTGGTGAACAACGCTTATATTCGTATTGGTGAAACCGAAGTCCCTGATGTTACAAAATTCCGTCATCAGTCGAAGGTCGATAGAGCCTCGAGCACGAACCCGATTACGCGATGACGAATGTCTTAAGATTATTCATCAAAATATTTGCATGAAATTCCCCCTGATATAGTACCCCCGGAGATCCGAATGGGAAACTGGTTTAGCTCCGGAATTCTTTATATCAAAAGGTACTATCATGACGTATTTCCGTGTCAATGCGGGCCAGCCATATGTGTGAAACAAAAACGAATATTTCTCCCAACAATATCGCAGAATCTATAGCATGGCGGGGTGGTATTTCACCTTGGGACCGACTTACCACCTAAATCAACCTTTTCGCGAACCAGTTCATTAGCCAAGCTCCGAAAGATGGGCAGGGAAAGATGGCCAACGAATCTTATAGCTTGATGGGGTGGTATTTCACCGGGCGGCAGGATACGTATATTGTAACGTCCCATTCATAAGTCAGAGAGTACTCTCCAGAACTGGTTTATTCCTCCTGAAATATTTCCCTTCTTGGATAGAGAAGGTCTTGTGGGGTACGAAGTCGTCACGCCAGCATGGGCGAGAGTTCTACTTCGTCCCACTCACTACTTCCACTAAATGTTTCATCGGGTTCGGTCCACCGTTGATCAAAAGAACGAAACAATTCAGCGACACCGCCACGTTTGTCCACAACCGAATGCAAAGAACAAAACACTGCCCACAGATACAATTAAAAGACATTATTATTTATTCTGGAGAGGTTCTTTATTGTTTTGTTTATTGTGTAACACGTTGCTGTATAATTGTTTCTTCCTAATTATATGAACTCTTTTTGTTGACTTGACATCATCCACAGCTTTGAAAATTATTAATTTTTTTTAAATATCAAATCATTGTACCGCGAAAAGAAAACAAACACAAACAATCACACAAAGACATACCAGACACCGCCTTAACACCAATTTCACGAGAACAGGTAACAAACGAGATCTTTCCAGACAGAGCTATTGCAATACTGACATCTCGAAAATGCCGTATCTATTCGAGGATAGATCACTTGACATCGTCTTACGACTCCGTTTACGTACGCGTCCCCGTGGTGCAAAACGGGGAGCGGGAGCGACGCGTGACCGCGGCGGTCAGTGGATGGTAAAGGACTCAACGATATTCAATCGTTGTCCAAGGGAAATTTGGGTGCATTCACTTTTACGGCGGTGATAACCGTATCTCATAGAGGAGATCGTAATTGTACAGATGTATGTGTACGTCGGTTCGTATCATGGGTCGAAGCCATGATAACGAATCTGAAACAAAGAAAGGGCATAAGTGCATTCATAGGATACGATTTTGGTAAAGGAAATAAAACCGAATTCGTCGGATGCTAATGGCATCTTTGTTGGAACATGGGCGTCGCGTCTAAACAAAGAGACGACGATACGATGTGGAAATGTGTTAATTGGTTTTAGCTAGGTTACTGGGACATGATGTTTATGGCATCGCTAGTAAGGGTAGATATTGAATTATTTGCGTATCGCGAGAATGCCTGATGAAGGACAGCGGTCTTTCTGTACTTATGGTGTGAGTTAAGGAAATAGGCTTCAGCGTCGATTGCGCTAATTGAATGCCGCTGCTGGTATATTATTGCTGGGAGAAAAAGGTCGCCGGCCAATGTGTACGTTAAGAGAATTATCATACACATGGCGAAGCTGAAAAATAGACAGCGCAATGTTTATTCCCCCGGGTGAAGGTTACATTATATGCAATTCAAATCCTTTTGTTTACCGGAATTCGTCTAGGGAGATTTGCTTGACGCCGAACGTGCCGAATTAGTTTGAGATTCCTGATAAGGTAAGAAAGAAATCTTACAGGAATTGTATGCGAAGAGATGCATGAAAGGTAAGTTTTCTTTTCCAGGGACTTTCAGGTTATATAAATTTGATTGTTTTAATGCGTGGAGCATTTAAGATGCTAACTAAAAAAATAAAATAAAGTGAAATAAAAAAAAACATTCGAATAGAAATTTCAGCCATATTTGGGACATTTTATAATGGATAAAAAAGATTTTGCGCATCATTTTGATGAGAGTATTAATGAAACGAGCAAACTAAAGAGTGGTCTGAGTTCGGTACTGCAGCACCAAAGCCAATGGGGGAGCGAAACACGGCCAAGAATGTATTAGCGTTAGTTCTAAGAGATGCAAAAAGGATTTTGTTCCAATCTGGGAAAATAATCTTATATCTAGATGTAGAAATTTATAAGAAAAGGCCTTCTTTAGGGCAAAACTTATTGACCAGCCTAGAATTTACTCTCTGGGGCTGTCCCAGTCATACACGATGAGCTTTCATATACGTGACAATTTTTCCTTGATTATTTAAACCTTGAAACATCTGTTCTTAAACGGATAACAGGATTTGGAATCATCGGATTTTCCGCATATGGTAAAACTCGACAGATATACAATCTGATCAGTTATGGGAAGATGGCACTGTCTTCCATAAAATCCTAGTTCATAATTAAATTATCTTCATGTGAAATATTGTGCCGCTAGTAGTTATTCACACCCGCTGCAGCCATTACAACAACACAATGACTGTGTTGTCATTTTAAAACAGGCTGTTCAAAAAGCTGACTATAGCTGGTATCTGTGAACAAAGAGAATTCGGATTCGCAAATCGGCGATTCACGAAGATGGTTGTGGGGGTTCTCTACGTCACACGGAGAACCAGCCCACAACCCTAACCTGCAAACGTGCAAAAACCCGATCCGAACAGCATACATCTCACCAATCTGCAATAAAAACCTCCAAACCTCCAACAGAATATAATTCAACCGAATATATTCTAATCATCCCGGCATTAATTTTCCCAAAATTGCTTCGGTCAATTATCTATATTTCCTCAACGCAACCAAGCAATCCACATTTCCCGGAAGTTCATATGCCTTAACAAAGCGCATATCCAAATCCTCAACGGAACATTAAGAGTCAACCAAGCGGCATACATTTCCCCGAAATGACTTCGGTTAACATTCTATCTAAACGATATTCCTTGCTTGCACCCAAGCAATTTCAATTTCCTGGTATACACAACCAACGAATCCAACTTAGCTTATACGGCAAGGATTCGCTGGAACTAAACTCATATGCATAGGCATAGCAACTCTTCCACTAAATTCTTAGGAAGTGGCAATGAGTCTACGACGCCACTACCACAACGCAATCGATTTTTAATTCCATGAGTCAGTCGCAATTTATCCGCCGTGGCGCCCAGAACGAAGTCGAAAACCGTTATTCGAAGCGTACAAAAACTAGCCAATTTTAACCACAGGAGTGCCCCAAAGTGTGAGAATCACAACCTAAGTCGAGGTTCGGGTCAATTCTAATCTTTCAATGAGGTCGAGTAAAGTCGCGAGCGAAAGTCGAATCTCGGTGCAGAACAATTTAGCGTACGTTCGTCTGGAACGCATAACCATTGAACAGTGAACCAATCTACCTTGTAGAATAATTTTGTGTGCAGCCATCCATGAACCCAAAAGGTTAATCCTCAGTGTATAACCATTTAGCTCTGTAGATCAATTTTGTGTGCAACCTTTTATGAATAAGCGATGTTAAGCGATCAAAAAGGACAAATAAAAGTAAACCTATGTTCGATTAGCCGAAGTGTTTTATTCCTTCCTCCCTTCGTCGATGGTGTATCGCCGTAGTCCATTTTTCGCGGACGACGTATTCGCGCTCATTGCTCCCACTCGCATTAAGGTGGACAGACGAGGGAAAGCGGTATTTATAGAGACACCCCTTCCTACGACCCTAGGAACAGTCGATTTTACCCCGTCCCAAGGAACGCGGTGACGCGAACGATTTTATGGACGCGGAAAATAGAAAATTGGGAAGGAAGTGAATCAGGTGTCCGTGTCTTGGCGCAACACACCTCCTAAACCCCCACATGGTCATTGTAGTTGTGGCGGTTCCACCAAACCCCATGGCCCGCTTACCTGAAAAACCCCCATAACTTCACCCCAGTCTGCATAGGTTTTCGCGAATGCAATCGCATTACCACCTTAAATGCTTCACACATCAAATAGATCAAATTTATTTAACTAAAAGTCCCTGTAAAGATCCCTTACCTTTCATTCATCTCTTCGCATACAAATTCCCTGTAAGAATTCTTTCCTAACTTATCACGAATCCCAAAACCAAATCGGCACCTTCGGTGCCAGGCAAATCCCCCTAGACGAATTCCTGAAAACAAAATGATTTGGTTTACATACAATGTAACCATCATAACAGGGATCATAAACATTGCGTCGCCTATTTCCCGTCCTCACCAAGTGTATCATAAATCACCATACATACACATTGGCTGGCGACCAACACCCAAGTGACCAAAACAAATATGCGCATCTCTCGTCTTAAGGCATCAATTAAATCCTACAGCATAGGCAAATCCAAATAGGAATTGAATGCCTACCCTTACCGGCGATGCCATAAACACCATTTCCCGGTAATCAAGCTAAAACCAATTACCGCATTTCCACATTGCATTGCCGCCTATTTATTTAGCCGCAATGCACATCTTAGACAAAGACTTAAGCCTCCCCATTGTCTTCTCATATTTCGGGATCTGCTTCTCATCAGCAGCGGCATGAGCAAACAAAAACCATTAGCATCCAAGGAGATTCGGTTTGTTTGCTTTACCGAACTCACCCTATGCCCTTTTCCTCGTTTCAGGTTGGTTCTCATGTTTTTTTTTCCACGAAAGAAACCATGTACACACATACATGTGTACTACCAACGATCTTCAAGGTCCCTTTGGCCTTACCAGTCTGCTTCGTTTATCCATCGCCTTCGCGCGTGTGTTGAATATTATGATCCTCACGATCACCCATGCACACATACTACCATGATCTCCATTGCGAGATCTGGTTTTCTGTTCCACAAAGAGAGACTTTACGTCTCTCTTGTGGTAGGTGAAACGTATCCTTAGTGGAGAGGAACAATTTCTCTTTCGGGGAAACTCACACCATTATCGAGTCGGCTCTGCACGAGCCGTTTATCGCTGAGTCCTTTACCATCCACCGATCGAGCCGGTGGTTTTGCTCCCGCCCCCCGTATCGCCGTGGTTGCGTTAATACTGTCGAGTCTCGTAGTCGGGTTGCCTCCTATAACCAATCTTTTAGTCGTTTGTTAGTGCAAATGTCGCGAATCAAAAATAATATATCAATATATATCAGAGCTAAGTGCTCAACGAATATACGTCAGTGCTAATGTACATCTCGCGTTTAATTTGTGTTATCACCAGTATTAAGTAAAATCAAGAACCATCAGTTATAAATAAACCCAATAAAAATACTATTTTATTTCTCCTCTCTCCTCTGGTGGACGGTTCGTTGCTTGATTATTTCAGTGTCACAAACAGTGTTTCCGGCAGCCCGTGGTGAACAATTTGCAGCGGAACTTTGCTTTTGTTTATGCTGGAGGAAGAAGTGAACCGAGTGCCCATGTCTGGCACAATACTTCGCCCCCCACAGAGTCCTAAATCAGCAGTCGGACAAACAAAACGGTATTTTCCGCGTTCAAAAAGCATCGTGTAGTTCACATTTATGTTTGAAAAAAAGGAGTTGACTGACCACCAATGGTTTACATAAACACAAAAGAATGCACTTTGATAATAAAAACCTTAACATAGGAATGCTGCTATTAATCATCATCATCATCGGCACTACAACCGGGAACCGGTCTTGGCCTTATTTAACAAGTCCTGAGGCTTGTTAAATTTTCCATAATGATTTGTTTTTTCCGGGCAAGGTCATTAGTCTTGCTGCCATTAATACAAACTTTAAAAAAGAATTGTTTCTTTCAGAAAAGGATTCATCTGTTCAAAAGTTGTGGGGCTATTGATATATCTCAAGTTTTCTCGGCAGTATCAATCGGTGCCGTTTTATCAAGTACGAACTTGGTATTGATTGCATTAAACTCTGTGTAGGTGCCATAAAAAACAAGGACCATAGTATAACCCATAGGACAAACCGCACAGAATTGAAAACAAAACAGGACTGTATCAGCATTCATCCTGATGTTAGTAGGTACATTCTCAGCAATCGTTGCCCAGAGATCACCGTTGCGAACCAAAACAGGAAGCTTTTGTGTTCGTGTAGCATTAGACGCCAACGAGAAAAGATGCTGTGATTGTTCATACCTGAAAAGAAAGACGAGCGAATCAAGACAGTTGCCATCAGCGGTAGATCCCACATTGCAATTCTTCTCAAAAAAATGTACTTGGAAAAAATGTTGCGGGAAATGATGTCCCACTAGTAGTTATCACAGTACATTGTTCTTTCAAACTCCTCATTATTCACACATAACCGCAATAGGTTCTTTCCAACGAGGAGATATATTACCTAGACATTGTGAAACATTGACTTAATGAACGGAACTAAATTTCTGTGTTCGGGGATATCTGTCGCCATTAGGATGTAATGAAATTGTTACGTCTTATGGAGCATACTTCGACTACCCTCCGGGTTTTATAAAATAACAATTTTTAACTAAAAACTACAATAACCATTATGATTATTTATAAGCAGCAGTTAAAATTATAACGAACAAGTCTAAATTTCCTACTTTTTAGATGCTACATCAATATTTGGCATACTCGCCCAATACCTCACAACCCGTGTATTTCGTAAGTAATGACGTTGTCGGACTTACATCCGCAAATATTGCGATAGGGCAATCACAAATACACAGTAGTACCCGACGCTATTCAAATTCAAATTCTTGCTCCAGATATATAACAACAACCGGGACTGGGAACATTACAATTCGTTCACCTTAAAGTGAATTACAAATCGACCGTTTTATGGCAACTAATCTCACTCTGTTTGTAATTCGACTTAAACTCATACAACTAACTGCACTACACTCATCTGCCAGCATTATCACACGTTCAAAATGCAGTTCACAACTGAACGCCTTCGGTGTAGCAGCACTTAACACCCAACTGACTAAATGAGATTGGAAACAGCAACATCAGGACACAGCAGACCTCGAGAACATGGCCACCCTTTTCGTCACTCTCCTTGGCCAAAACACCGATTGCCATTCGTCCTAGTTCAACTGCATCTGAAAACGGAAAATTAGTTTTCCTGCATGTGAACACAAAGACTGAATTCCTGTTCATCCCACCACAAATGATACGAGCACAGCCAGACTGAATACCAGTAGCCTAGCTGAACATAATCAAAGACCAAAGTAAAGCGATTCGTTGCCGGTGTCGTCCTTGGGTAGTCAATGTAACTAACTAATCGTATTCCGAGTTAGATAAATTAAATCGTAATTAAATTAGGAAAATGCCACATCGTGTCCTGACAAATTCGTACCATTTTCACGGCCCTTGGAACGACCATAAATAGTCAATAGGGGTAATCGTACCTGAATGTTTGTCCCTGATTCATCGTTCACAACGTTTGTATTATAACTGCAACATCCAATGGTGAATGAAAATCGATTACATACCAAATATGTATGCTACCTTAGTTTGACCCCCGCTCTCAGAAATATCCTGCCGCAATTATCAAAAGTTTACCGGACAATCGACATCACAGCACAATATACGTAAAAGGCAGCACATCAACAACGAAGAGAAAGGGAAAACTACGACACTCTTTGTAATCAAATACAACAACCCCGCTACGCCCATCCTCTCAGTATCACCCAGCTATTGAAGTCACGGCAAATCAACTCTATTTCGCAGAAAAAAGATCCTTTTTACAAGAAGGCCAAAAGGAAGGCAGAAAAAAGTTATGAAAAGAACCCCTCATTCTTTACAGTGAGCAAGCAACAAAGGAAGGCATGTCACAGCCCTAAAAGAGGATCTTTTACGAACAAGGTTTCCTTGCAGCCAAATTGCGATTCCTGTGTACAGAATGGATCAAAATCGAGTGGGCGAGGAGCTCCGAAGGGGAGAAAGAGACAGGGCACTAAATACGGACAAGAGAAGTAAAGCATTCCACCGAATGTGGTGTATGTGGGCTACGGCCTGAAGCGCTACCCCAACCCTCCGCTGCTCATTCTGGAATTCGGAATACCTATTGCGGGCATAGTAAAAAAAGGAGTGATTGCAAGCCTGATGAACGTACAAGTAGCCTATATAAAAAGAAGTGAAAGCGACTAACTAAAAACGAGCGTTTCTCTTTTAAGTTCGACATTAAAAATGATAAATGTTCCTGAAATATCTCGGCAAACGGTTTCCTGTGTTGGTTAGGTCTAAACTGCTACATGTGAATGAATTTGAAGGTGATAGAAGAACTGGTTTGTACAACGACGTACCGAGACCAAAATCACCCACTTTCCTATTGTCCTAGTAGATTACACCTGTGAGCTTGTGGTGGCAGTTGCTTGTGTCATATTCAGTGGATCCCTTAGCCTATTGTATCGCTGACATGTTTTCGATGAAATCGAATTAGTATGTCCATGTGAGTTCGGTGGTTTGTATATACCACTGAGATGGCCTAGAAAACCAACCCTGCTATCTGGATCAGGTGGAAGTTGATAGAAAGATTAGGCAGATGCAATTCATCATCACGTATTCATTTGCTAAAGCCATCAGACGCAAAAGATCTATCTTCTTCGAGATAACTTTTTCGGTGTGTTTGTGGATTTGAAGCGTATTCAAATTGACAAGATATAGAACGAGTTTTTTTTTTTACCTCTTGTATGCACCCATAAAACAAACATGCATGCAGGAAACTAGAACAGAAACCAACCATTCATTTTTGTGTGTATTTGAAAACGAGCTGATGCCGAGCAAAACCAATCGAAAGAGCAACATATCAGGTTGCTGGGACCCAGTCTCGACCTATCTATCTGTAGATTTAATTAACTGGGCATTTTTAACTGTTCGTAGATTGAAAAGTACATTTGGTTACCGGCTGCCATTTCCTACCTTGTACCCGATTATTACATTACCCGTAAATGGAGAGGCGCGTTTGGTATCAATTCCTCTTGACAACCGTGTGCAAATTTATCGTAGCACAACATTCCCAGTCCCTATAATGCCTTTATTTCCCTTCTCTTCTTTTCATGACATTTGTTCGCATATAGAAATGATTTCCAGTGACAGGTATTTCAAAGGCAGCTTAAAAATGGAAGATGATCTGAAAACTCTTTAATCAAAATACGTTTAATTTTTAGTTATAAAAATAATAGAATAACAAATATTTTAATAATAGAAGACAGAAAAATATAAAAACAGAAGACCGAACATGTTGTGGGCTTACTTCCTTCTCAAGGCCTTAATATGATAATAACATTACATGTAAATGAGAAATATTATATTATGAAACCAATAAATGGATGCAATAAATACGGATAACCGGAACAAGGCAGTTACTGTGCATATTTTATATTTCGAACTTATAGTTCGGACTGTTGAGTAAAGCAAATATCTTACATTCAGTGATGTCTTAGTTTCCATGGACGAAATGATTCTTTGACTATTTTAGTAGTTCGGTTGGTACACCGGTAGAAAAAGCTCTAGCAGACTAAAGTTCTATTGTCAACGCCAGATAGCATCACATTAAGCTATAGGTTCCAATCATCTGGAATAATCGGTTAGTAAGTTAGTGAATTTGTGGGACGGTCCAGACTAAGGCGAGGAAAAACGACTCAAGGGTCCTTTTTAAAATAACGAAGTCTATACAATGGGTGCTAATAAGGGTAATAACCTTGCCCGGAAAAACAAATTATTATGGAAAATTTAACAAGCCTCATACTTGTTAAATAAGGCCAAGACCGGCTCCCGGTTGTAGTGCCGATGATGATGATGATGATGATGATGATGATGATGATGATGATGATGATGATGATGATGATGATGATGATGATGATGATGATACAATGGGTACGTCATGTGTGTAAATTAATTCGAAACCTAAGAACGATCTCAATAGAACAGGATCTGTGGGGCTTCTCTATACCACATGGAGAACCAACCCACAATTCCATACCTTATTTCGACCGCTTTCAGCGCGTCATTTCTACCCATTTCCCTTATAAGCTATTCCACCTGTAAATCATGTTAAACGGACGCATAGCTAAACTCATTATCCTATGCAGATAATGCATAATTGAGTTTAGCTACCCTTTTTGCCATACGGCAACCCCATTTCGCTAACCCATGAGATTTCCACAGGAAATCTCATCATGTCGGTTAGCAACGGCATAGTCTGATCAAACGACGCGATTGCTTAATCTTGCGACCGCTGGGGAAATTATCAAAGCATTTAAGTTAGTTGCCATGATCAGATTGTCCTAGCCAAGTCGGTGTCCTTTTCACTTTCTCCAGACGCTTCATTCGCTGGGGATCAATGCTCTCTTTTCGCAGGTGAATAGCACCAGCTTAATTTTCCTCTCCTTCACAGCTCTTCCTTCCTACAGTTCAATGTACTCTGAGATCACCATATTCACCGAATTAGGTCAATGGGTTATTGTAATGATTTTAGGTATCTCTTCACCATACACTTGTGTACACTAAACTATTGTCAATCAAACACACTTTTCGCGGTTGTTTATTCCTTAATTTATTGCTATTTATTAATAATTAAATCAATAGTTTCCTTTTTGCTGTGTAATTCACTTACGTGCTTTATACACATATGCCGCACTCCTACACACTTCACAGTAGTATCAAAAACTTATATCCACAACACACACAAGAACACACTTTCTTTCATTCCGCTCGACGTCCGATCTTATTTAACGAGTCAACTCTCAAAAGGATATCACGTCGTGCACTATTACAAAATCCCGTTCTTCACGGATGGAGTCGGGCCTCCTCCTCTCGATGTCGGTTCTGGACGAAGTCTTTCAACCAACTCTCTGTTATCTCACCGTCTCGGTCGAGATTCAAAATTCAACCCGCCAACGAAGACCTGTTTTTTCTTCATCCTGAAGGTCGAAGGATATGGCATTTCTTTCTTTATCTTTTCCGGCTTGTGATCAAACGCGGAAACACAAAGGGAAAAATCAACAGAGGATCGTGTGAATACACATTTATAATCCTCGATGTTGATATGCGCTAAACGAATGTGTAATTCGTTTTATGATGCATGTTGTTTGTTCTAGCCGACTCGGCAAGGATCCCTTTTGTAAGAATACAATAGGGAATACAAATAGAGAATTGTGCTAATGAGCATTTCTGATTCTCTATGTTGTTTATTGTAGCCGAATGGGCAAGGATCTTTTCCGTGGGGAATCGATACAAAGGCGAATATTTTCCTTTTGTTTGTTTTAACTTAATATTGTTAAAACGAAAACTGGCGTTGATTGTTTTAGATAACCATTTTTTTTGAGGTCTCGTAAAATTGCTGGCGCGCAATTTTTTATGATACTCAATGGTTTTGTTTGAAGGACGGCATCTGGTCTGCACATTTGGCTCTTAGGGGTTGTTGTGGTGAACCCTTGGTTCAATGATTATATTTTCAAGTTTTGTTTTATGTGAGCAAATTGAACGTTTAGTTCAATTTGCTTGGAGTTTCATTGATTAGTGCAAATTGAACGTTTAGTTCGATTTGCTTGCTATCAATTTATGCGGGACGAGGTGTATGGCGTAATGCTTTAATTTAGCATTATGTCACATCCTTTAAGTGGATGTTTTTGGCGTGTATCGCCGTTAGTGGTGGAGACTAGTTCCAAAAGGGTAATTTTTATGGGATGGGTGGTTGTGGTCGTAACATTATCCTCAAAGTACATTGATTCATGCACACACAACCAAACCCACCCCGAGATCATCATACATCGTGTTTCTGTTCTCTCATTCTCCCATGTTCGTCGATTATCGAATCAACCGATGTAATTCGCCACACATAGACGGGCGTGGTAATGAGAGAGCAGAAGTATATTGTCTGTTGGTTGTCAAGTGCGAAAATTAAATTACCCATCTTCATCCCCTTTCCAGACAGTCGATTTACAACCATCAACGAAGTCAGTCGTTATTCAACTACCGCAGCGTGTGCAGGCGGGTCCACACGCTCGCGCGCGAATAGTTCCCCGTTACCCAATCGAATAAAAGTGAGTCTACGTGACTAATTGTTCTGCGATTCGCTTAGTGAATCGTGAATAATTTAAACAAGATTATAACTAAAGTTTGTTCTCTCGTGCTAGATTACTTATTCGTAAACGACATTTGTCTTTTGAAATAAAAAGAGCTACGCGAAAGATACTACGGTTACTAAACAAATAATACCATCAGTTCTCTGCTGAAATCCGATTTTTACCCTACGAGACGGCTGTCAGTTTGTCATTTAACTTCCAAGAAATGCCGAAAATAATGTTTGGTGTCGGATTTTCATAATGTGCACCGCTGTTAAAATATCCAAACTCAATTCGGCTTCCTTTAGCCAGCTCGTGTCCGATAAAATGAAATAAAACAACTAGGAAAAATAATATCTCAGCGAAAAGCAAAAGACTGTGCAATAATCCAAACAACGGAAAACTGAGGATATGGAAGCCCAAACCACAAAATCTAAGGATTTAAACAGCAATGAATCATCTGTTCCAACTCCCATTCTAAATCCAGCAACTGCAAATATTATCAAATCTGCAACTGTGATACCTTGGGAATAATAGCGTCAAGTCACGAGCTAAACAGTGCAAATAGTATCGATTCACATACATTCGTACCCCACAGATCCTCTCATGAAGCTCTACCTACGCAGAACTTGTAACGCCTTTGATTCAAACAATTAAGGCTACCAATGAGTTCGATCACAGAACTGACTTGCCACTTAACTATGTTTCTGTTAGATAGCCTATGGCAACAGATACGACCGGACGTGCAACAGTAGCGAAAAACACAACACAAAAAGAGAATCGAAAAAATAAACCATCAGATCCGTATACCAGAGCACTAACATACCGTAGCTGAAGTAGCTAGTCGAAACATCCTCCCATAAATCCGACTGTGGTCTGGTGTGTGCATGCGTCGGTTCTAACTTTCCGAAGGTGGATTCGAATCACGTTCTTAACTACTTCGAAAAGTGTTACAAATTATCAAATGACTGGGTTTTACCAATACGATTCTAAAAATATTTTGAAAAACAATAAAGTGATTTTCGATGATCAATATTTGTTTTTGTTATCTAATCCCGAAATATAAAAGGCAACCCTCGTATCACCTTCTGTTTTTTTTTTAACTTTTTTAATTAATTTAAACACTCCTTAAAGTATCTAAGAATGATAAAAAAATGTCGACTATGAGGGGAAAAAACTTGACTTGTGGGTCAAAAAGTCATTTTTCCGAGCATAGACGTGAAGCAAAATTAGCGGTTTTCGAGTACCCGGAGTCTTTATTATTCTTTGTAAGAATTAGGCCGACACGTATCGGTCCCCAGATTTTAAGGTTGAGCAAATAGCCGTTTATAGAAAGTCCGTTAGAACTACAAAACTACTTAAAACTTTAACTTCAAATATCTCGGCTCTATGTTTTTCAAACTAGGCGCACCAGTAGCTTCCTTAATTTTTATCATATTAACTTGAAATTTCAACTGCAACTTTAAAACAATTTTTTTCTGGTAAACTTCGTAGGCTTTTTTTGACAAATTGATTTCTATAGATTTTATAGGCGATTTTCGGCCGATTCCTGGAAAAAATAAAAAAACAAAGTTCAAATTATCGCATTTTTTAAAATAAATTTTGCGAAAATATCCTACGATGTCCACTAGATTTTGGACTATATTTTTCCTGAGAAACGTTTTAGTTTTTCGCTACAAACTAAAAATTGTAACCTGTAGAGATGCGCCAATATCTACCATTCAAGATTTTTGTTTGTTTGTGTGTGCTGCTGTGCCGTCATTTTGTATCGTAAAATTAATGTTTTTTGTAGTTAAAAAGTAGTACTCTTCCCTATCGACCGTTGAATCACGTGAAATTTATTGAACCCATTAAGCGTGCTTCATAATTGGCCTTCAAATAAATCCAGTACTTATTAGGCGCGAGCGCATCCCTAAAGAGTCGAAAAATTCAACGAAATGGTCAGAATTTCTGAAGAAAAATAATACTTTATCTCACATGAGTGAGTCCAATTTTCAAGTTCGTCCAAAACTGCGATTTATTAGCATATTTGGTCAGGAACATGAAAAACATCAGTTTTGTTGTGATATATGCGGCGGTCGAGACTCAGGTGTTATGCATGTATTTCCGTCTTTGCGTTAAGCTTCTATTTTACGTATGTATATTTTCGCAAACATACTGTTAAAGTCGACGGGCATGAGTCACACGATCATTCCCGTTATACAGCAAACATTACAATGCCAGGTGAGTCATTCAAGGAAGTATGCAATAATTGTGTTGGCAGCACCATAAACACTACAGCCATCTACGACCGGCGCATATATCACAGCTACCGACGAGTACGAGCACAACAAACGATTCATGCATAGATATCGACCAAGGATTCGTTCTGTTCTCTTCGTGCTACATTGGGGCCACAGATATGCTGTGATCATGAGTCACCAAACTAAGGACCCATGACATTATCCTTGTGCAAGAAGATACACCGATTTTATGAACGAACAATCAAGAGTGCACTGCAATAAAAGAATTGCGTTGCAACCAAAGCAACCTGATAATTGTAGGGTTATGATAAGAAAATTTCTATAAATAGGGTTGTAAGGAAGAATAAAATTCACTCATTCATACATTCATTATTGCATTGTGACTTCCATTGACTTCACAGTGAGAGCTGAGAGAAGACACATCCTGGACAGTGATACATACAATTTAAAGCTTATTTAACACAAAATAAATAAATAAAAAAAAAAATTAAAAAAAAAAATTTAAATTTAAATTAAAAAAAAAAAAATGTTTGGAAAAAAAAAATTCTTAGTGAACAGGAAACAACTTTAGGTTCGTTTATTTTTAATTTCACCTTTATTTTCAAATTTATATTTGTTTTAATTTAGAAGCATTTTTTTTAGGTCTGCTTGTTTCCCTTCTTGGTTTTTGTTTGTTCCTCTTCTCTTTTCCTTGTGCCCCACGCGTTTCCTGTTTCTTTTTGTGCTCGATGTTTGCAACATCGAAATAGATGGACACCTGCTCTTCTCGTGGTGTGGGCCATCAGCCCGATCAGGGCATGATGGCTCTCATAAAAAGATTAAGGGAGGACCTCGAGACTCTCAAGGCAGAGAACGCTGTCTTGAGAGATAAATTGTCGCGACTGGAAGCCGCACCACCCGCATCCCCGTCCAGTGCCAGTTCGGAGGCTTCTGATTCGGAATCGGAGCTCGAGCCCGAGTTGGAAAGTCTCGCTGAGAGTTCCGACGAATCAATGGACGACGGTGACTCGCGCACCCCCACCCCAAACTCGTCTAGACCCCCTAAGCGGAAAACACCGCTTCCAATAATAGACTGCGAAGGAGGACCCTCCAATAAGCGTGTGGTCACCGGCTGCACGCCAACGCCGCACCCCAAACTGTTGTCGAACCCCGCGATAACTCCAACTCATGTGAGGGTCGTACCTCCGCAGGAGCCTTGCCCACCACGGACAACTCCTTTAATTAAGCCAAAACCAAAGGCTGCTTGTGTTCCCAACACTGTTCAGCCAGAGGTCGGGGAACGCCCACGTGTTTCTAAGAAGAAACAGCAACCCGGGGTCTTTGCACGAGACCTCAATTTAAAAAATTTCGTCGGTGACATGAACCGGCTAGGGATTTCTAACTTCAAGGCAAAGACCTTAAGCCCATCCCTAAATAAAATCATGGCCTACGATAGGGAATCCGATCGCACTGTTAACGACAACGTCAAGGCCAAGGAGGTGAATTATTACACCTTCACTCCGGCCGACGAAAAGTCGAGGACAATCCTCTTAAAACGAGTCGCTGCCTCTTGGGAAAAGGACGACGTCGTAACTGCTCTTGAGGTAATATTTACTAACGTCAAATTCATTGACGTCAAAAAATTCTCTCCCCCACAGCGGTTTGTGAACATCAGACCGCAAAGATACACCAAGCTGAACATACGGCAGCTTCTCCTTGCCCCAGGAATCGACATAGATTCCATAATACGGACAAAGTCGCTTCCAACTTTGCATCAGCAAGTTGTCTTCGAGGTATTTCATAACAGAGAAATACCTCAATGCAGACGTTGCCAACGTTTCGGACATGTCTCCCGAAACTGCAACATGAGTCGCCGTTGCGTTCGTTGCGGAAAATCCCACGATATTGGCAAGTGCGAACTACCGCTAGCGAAATACGATCCCACAACAACTGTGCAGGATGAAATAACACTGCCACCTTGCTGCAACTGCGGCAACAAAGGGCACCCGGCTAGTTACAGAAATTGTCCTAAATATAAGGAAATTAAACAAAGATCCAAGGAGACTCGAGCTAAGCAAACAGCCAAGTCAGACTTCGGAAAACAGGCCACACAAAACCTCTTCCAAAATGGATTCACATTTGCCGACATGCTTAGGGGTCAGCAGGCAAGGAATACAAAAACTCTTTCAACTCCTCCCCCTCAAAAACGTATTCAAGTCCCTAAGCGAGCCCCGGTAAAGGCCAACACGACGCCTCAAATTCAAGCGGTGGTGCAAAAGCCTCCGAGGGGACAATCTTCAATGCTCGAGAAACTACTTAGTTTCTCCCGCTTAATTGAGGATATCCGACCCCGATATGAGAAACTATCAACCGAGGCAGAGAGGGAGGCCCTCCTTTTCACTGCATATGCAAGACATACCCTCCACGATGGATTCCAAAATTAAAGTTATCCTCTTAAATGTCAACTCCCTTGTTTCGCATTCCAAGCGTATGATAGTCTCTGACTTCATAAAGGAAAACCGGGCGGACGTGGTACTTGTAACCGAAACTAGATTGCATCCATGTCACCGTCCCGTATTCCCAAACTTCTCCATGATTCGAAGAGATCGAACCCTCACTGGCGGTCCCACCATCAACGGAGGTGGAACTTGTATACTGGTTAATAGCGGACTTCGCCATGAAGCTATTGACCTCCCACACCTAGAGTCCATAGAGGTATCTGGAGTTGAACTGCATCTGGCTAGTAATGGTAGAGTAAATATATACTCCGTATACCACTCGCATAAAACCAATAATGGCCCCATTAATGCCGAAGATATCGGCAAACTAATAAGGACCTCGGGGCATACACCCTTCATCATAGCGATTTTAACTCCAGACATCCCCACTGGAACAACTCTGTCTCTTGCCCAAATGGCACAAAACTGTACCAATGGCACACCGAAAACACTTATGCCCTCAAATTCGAAATAGTCGCACCTACCGTTGGTACTCGAGGTGACTCAATTCTGGACATATCTATTGTGTCCAAAGACTTACTTCCACAAATCACTCCTCCTCCAGTTTCAGCGGGTGTATCTGACCACAACGCTGTGACCACATTCATTCGCGGCTATCGAGCATCCCGGGCTCATATCAGATACATACCCGATTATGGGCGGACAAATTGGGACAACTTCAATATTACATTGAACGATAAACTCCACCATTTCTCTCTTCCCACTGACAGGAACCTAACGACGGTTGAGATAAACAACGTTGCAAAACGACTTCACGAGATTCTAGTTGAAACTTCGGAGACTCATGTCCCGAAGTATAAACTTGAAAAGACCTATCAGATTCCCCATGACGACATCACTCTTCGTCTCATCCGGGGGCGTAAAAAGCTCTGCAGAATCACCGCTTTACGCAAAGGGAGCCATTATTGCGATCCATTATTCACAATATTGGTACACTGATAAAACAGAGAATCCAAAACAATCGTACCAGACAATTGGAAGACAAGCTGAAGGGTATTCAGATGGACCAGAACGTTTATAAAAATTTTAAAAAGATATGTGGCCCTTCCCGCATCACTGGGCCAATCATGCACAATGGTGTTGTTGTCAATAACGACACCAATAAAGCAAATATCATCGGAGAGTCCTTCGAAAACAATCACAAACTCACTCTCCAAGATGGCGACCCGGAAACTAATGCAATCGTTAGTTCAGAGGTCCACAGTAAGTTGGACGACTTCAACGAGCCAATTGTTGTCTTTAACCCAACTAACAGTGCAGACTTCGATGACACACGTGATAATGGTCACGGTTTCATCACACCAAATACCCTACAGAGTCTGGTTAAATCTCGACACCCTAAGAAGTCACCTGGTATCGACAATATATCATACCACTCGTTGCGAAGGCTTTCTGCCTTATTCTTTATAAAGCTCTCCATTCTGTTCAACCATGCTTACAACATGGGGTACTTTCCCCAAGCTTGGAGGCACGCTATTATTTGTCCTCGCAACAAATCGACTCAACCGTCACTTGGACGAACTGTATCAGTATTACAGTCGATGGAAAATCCGACTTAATCCATCCAAAGCAGTAGCCATAATTCTGAGTAGTAAACACTTCCAACCTGCTTCTCGATATTCACAGAATATTCGAATGAAAATGGGAGATACTACGATTAGACCACAGGACAAGATGAAATATCTCGGGGTCACTTATACCCCAAAAATGAATTTCATCAAACATGTGACCAAAGGGGTATCGGTCGGTCTAAGCAACTGCACAACATCTTGAAGTGGAGGAACAAAGTTGACACCAAAGTTAAGCTTCTCTGCTATAAGCAGCTAATCCGATCTGGAATATCGTACGCCTTTCCCATATGGTCCTGCATATCTTCGGCTCAAATGGAAAGACTTCGGGTTTTCGAAAGGAAGCTCCTCAGAAGATGCACCAATCATTCTAGAAGGTCGTCATTACTTCAACTCTCACCTATACGAAGGCGCCTCCATTACCCCTATCGAGGAGTACTTGCTTCAATTAGCATATAAGTACCTCGAAAACATTCAGAACAGCGAGAACCTACTTGTACGGGACTCTTGCATTCTTGACCCTTCTCTCTCACGATCTCTTCGGATCAAACCCCCACAATTTCTTCTTCAGTACAAAACTGAAGAAAGCACCCTTCCCAACAACATTCCCCTCTATAATAGAGGATTCCTGGACCCATCCCATAGGGTCTACTATTAACAAACCAAACACACGAACGCACAGTACAAGACGGCACAAACACAAACATACACACCGACCAAAGAGCAGATTATCAGATGCCAAAGACGTGATCTGTGTTTACTACCGCACCCAAGACCCACCGGTCTTGTATGATTTCTTTCCCACCATCCCTCTATAAAAGTAGTTAGAGAACACTTGGACTAACACTGTCCACACTATCCTTGGATACCCCCCTTTTTTCTTCTCTTTTCAGAATAAAAATCACTCGAAAAGGACACTTCCTGTGGTCGTCTTACTTTTTTAGGTACACCGAATTCGTTTCCGCCACCTGTGGTAAAGGGCAACTCAAACGGACTAAATATTTCATTTCTTCTTTTCAGGCATTGCGAATGTTTTTCTCCCACCAGTGGTAAGGAACGGTCCAAAAATGTATAAACTAAGTCGATTGGTAATGTAAATTGAACCGGCGCTATCCTTCAGCTGAAGGACGTGTTCCCTAGCATTTACAGCATCCAAGACTAGTCTGCATGGATACATATTTTACAATTACTTCTCTCTTATTCGCTACGCAACCAACTCTGTTGGTACTCACCCATTATAAATTAAAACAAGAATCGAAACCAACAACTCTTTTTTGGTCAAACATTTTCTACTGAAGCTCAGTTCTTTTTACCGAACTCTAAATGATTTATAACCTTTTGAACTTGTTGGTGTGTGAGAATACACCTCCGACCGGATGCAATTTAACCACACTGCATCTTTGTTATAATTGGCGATGTTAATAGGAAGGTGGTTCAATAAGTCTTTAAAAAAGTTTTTTTTTCAGATAAGGGCGACTTTTTCTAAATTTCTTCTCTGAACCGGCGTAATAACGATGCTACCAGTCTCCAGTTATTATTTTTTCTTTTTTCTAAATAACCAGATAATCCCGCGTGTGTCCAAAGATACCGTCGTCACCACCTTATCGAGCATTTCATCGTATTTGCCTTAACACTCTGAGTCGCGGATTCGCATTGGATGCAACCAGCAAATTCGCAATTGAATGCAGCCATCAACATTCAAACGAACAACAACTGTCAGCAATCAGCTGACAGACAAAATAAATTAAATCTATCAGTCAAGCATTTTCGTTCGCTCTCTTGCTGGTTAACTTTTGACGACCACAGTCAAAAACAATTAATCGATTAATATATAAAGAATCAATTTAAATAAATCAAATATTTAAATACAATTGAAAAGTAGATTTGTTATTGTGTTCAACTGAATTAGTCTTGGGGTCCTGCTGACATCATTTCCACGGCACGCAGGTAATCATTTCAATTAAATATCATTAAAATCAAGTGTTTCAGTCATCGGCAACCATCATCGTTACATGCCAAGAGAGCAGAGCAGTGTTCCTGACGCCATTTCTTTGGCCCACCACCACGATACCTTTGCTGGTGGACAATTGCTAAAAGCAAAGATTTTGGTCCGAAGAAGTGCTGGCAAATCTTCCCGACGCCATCCCTCTGGTCGTCGGAGCTTAAACTACGTGTTGGCCGCTCGATTGCCAACACACGGAGCATATTCGCTTTTAAAATCACATTGTTTTGATTTTTCCTACGTCTTTGGAATATAGTAGTGTTTCGTCAGTTATATATTGACACAGAAACTCGTCACGATTCCGATGGAAAAGTGCCGAAACAGCCGTGCGATTGCGTTTATTCTCCACTGAGAGTAAACGTGGCATTCCTGTCGGAATCTTTTTTACCCAAAATTTCGCATACATCTCTCTACAGAGTAATGATGCTTATTAAAAACAAATCATATTCGTGTATACGAGCCCCATTTTTTGAATATTCTAAGTAAATATTGATCGACCCTAATATATACTTCATTTGGTTAAAAGATTTTAATTTAACAGAAGAGGAAGACGGCTACCTTAAACGTTCGCTGGTCCTTGTCAACAATTGTAGCCAGGCACCAATGCGAATACCAGATACAACAAAGTGATTTTATGTTATTTGGGTCACCCAAACCAAGTGATTTCTCGGTGCAAATGTGTGTGTTTTAGGAAATTCGGTCTATTATTCATTTTTTTCATTTTTGCAACATTTTTTATTTTCTTTTTATCTTCTTAGTTTCTATACCGCAAACCTACAATAGTGAGAATAATCAAGTCGCGAAGATTAAGATGGGCCGGACACGTGGCGCGAATGGGCAACGATAGGACCGTGCATAGAATTCTTGACGGTAAGCCAACGGAAAAGAGACCGACAGGGCGGCCGCGACGGCGATGGGAGGACAATGTTAGGTTGGACCTCGAGGAGATCGGATCGCATGGTCGAACGTCCGAGGAGAGCGCACGGGACAGGGAACAATGGCGGAGCCGAGTCAGTGAGGTCATGAGTTTTCGGGTTCCTACAGGCCAATAAACAGTAGTAGTAATTCTTAGTTTCTAAATTCTATGCTAGACAAAAAGTGCCTAAATTCTAGCTTAATTGAGCTAAACATTACATAAGTATTGTGTAGTTTGCCTTTCTCGGCAACAGAACTTTGTTTGTGGCTTGAGTTATGAATATTTGTGACAGAAAAAAATTAGAAAAACATTGTGAGGAATTTTTTTTTTTGTTTTTCCCTAAGCTAAGTCTCTGTAAGCTGGCTGCTGATGCAGTAATTCAACCAACATTGGTAATCATGTCTTTAATTGCCATTCATTTTTTTCATTTTTGCAACATTTTTTATTTTCTTTTTATCTTCTTAGTTTCTATACCGCAAACCTACAATAGTGAGAATAATCAAGTCGCGAAGATTAAGATGGGCCGGACACGTGGCGCGAATGGGCAACGATAGGACCGTGCATAGAATTCTTGACGGTAAGCCAACGGAAAAGAGACCGACAGGGCGGCCGCGACGGCGATGGGAGGACAATGTTAGGTTGGACCTCGAGGAGATCGGATCGCATGGTCGAACGTCCGAGGAGAGCGCACGGGACAGGGAACAATGGCGGAGCCGAGTCAGTGAGGTCATGAGTTTTCGGGTTCCTACAGGCCAATAAACAGTAGTAGTAATTCTTAGTTTCTAAATTCTATGCTAGACAAAAAGTGCCTAAATTCTAGCTTAATTGAGCTAAACATTACATAAGTATTGTGTAGTTTGCCTTTCTCGGCAACAGAACTTTGTTTGTGGCTTGAGTTATGAATATTTGTGACAGAAAAAAATTAGAAAAACATTGTGAGGAATTTTTTTTTTTGTTTTTCCCTAAGCTAAGTCTCTCTAAGCTGGCTGCTGATGCAGTAATTCAACCAACATTGGTAATCATGTCTTTAATTGCCATTCAATCACCATAACTGGTGGTGCTGTTTAACATTATCGTCTCGGTCTCTCTGGGAGATAGCTCTACTGAAGCACAAGAGCTTTCCTTCGGTGCGCGTGACTTCCTGGCAGTAGCACAATCGCCTGTCTAGGGATGATCTACTTACGTGATAGATCATTCGAATTCCGGATCCATATTGTTAAAGCCCATTCATGTCCAAATCAAGGAATGCATCTGGTGGAACAAAGCCGTTGCGACACATGCTCTCATGGTACAGAGTATTTAGATACTAAGCCCCGAAAATGAAGTCATTGAACGAGTTTATTGCTCTCGCAATATGTCCTCTGATTAATTTGATCATAAAGTTATCCACCCTATATATGTATGCTTCATTATGTAAAGTCTCATTTGGATAACACTTTTTATAGTCCGATTCCGGTGTTCGATATAATCTGAGACTACTTCTGAGACACTTCCTTTCGAACACCTTAATCTTTTCCATCAAATTTGGACCTATGTCAAACCATACTGGACAACCATATATAATATATAATATAACGTTTACCCTGCTGTCAAGTTGGATACTGTGAAATAGCCTCCTTGTCATATTCGAACTATTATTTGGTGGATGCTATGCATTTATTTCTATCTAAAATAACCCACCAACATAAGCACTCGCCTCTAGTATAGAAGTATGCAACTACCAACCCGGATGACTTGCAAAATATCTGTGGCTCATTACTCTTGTCGGCGGATTGCTTTCGTGGCTCAAATATTAAGAGTAACGTAAAGTCAGCCATTGCATTTTTTTTCCCGTCACGGAAGTCCTTATCCCACCTTGTGTCAAACGGAATTCGTCAAGCAAACCCTGGTTTAATAAGAAGTGTTAAACTTTGGCTTTCCATTGTAACAACCCTTACATAATGCTTTCGGTTTCAAGCAAAACCAAATCAACCACTAACCCAAGCTGCTATCCTTTCCAATTTTTCTATTCACTCTGATTTTATTGACTGCTGAATGAATTCGCGAGAGCTTGGTCGCATGTAGTGGACGGGAAAATGAGCAAATGAGGTTGACCGTGTGATCGGGAATGGGCGATCTGTATAAAAGGGCTCAAATGGGCAAAGATCTGTGGCGGTTCCCAAAAACGCCACTACGTACCTTCCCAAATCTCCCTAAAAGCTTCCAGTCCTGAAGCTCCCATAATCAACTAATACAACTGCATTAACACCCGTAAACCTTTCCTTTCCATAAGAAATTAATGCACCTAGGGCATTTCATTAAACTCCCTATAAGAATTCCTTCATCCATGCATCCAATGCATTTCATAAATTCCCTGAAAGAATTTATCAAGTACTTACCTATCAACTATCTTCTGAAAGGAATTCACCAACGCCAAACACAATATCCCTGAAAAGAAAACTTATCGGTTCACATATAATGTAACCGCATAATTAGGGAATCTTAACCTTGAGTTGGCTATTACCAGCCTTACATGTGTACAACAATGTCCTACATACACATTGGCTGGCGATTCCATTGTACGATGGCCAAAGCAGCGTCGGGCAGCTTGTTTGTTCAGCTAGAATATACCCGACCACGATCCCTCGTCTAAAAGAATAAACAATCTCCAATTTCGTTCTCTGCCACAAACGAATTACATTGCATATACAGATGTTGTTCGTTTCGGCTACCGACCCAAGATACGGGATACAATTTTCCGCCGCAATGCACACCATAAACAAAGATCTCCACGTCCTTTTGTCTTTACCGATTCCCTGCTTTGTTTTTCCATCGCCTTCGCGCATAAGTTGAACGGTACGATGTTTACGATCACTCATACACACATACTACCATGATATTCATTACGAGATCTGGTTTTCTATTCCACAAAAAGAGACTTTACGTCTCTTTTGTGGTAAGTAGAAATATATCCTTAGCTGAGAGGATATCCACCACCACCGAATCGAGGGTGAATCAAGAGCCAGATTCCAACCCTCGATTGAGTCTCATTCCATCCACTGGCCGAGCCGGTCGGTTTTTCTCCCGCGTCCCGTAGCACTGCGGGATGCGTACAACCCGGAGTCGTGTTTTAGTTTAAATCATAATAGTGACATTTTGTAATATTACCTTCGTAATAGTTAGTATTATAGTATCGAGAGTTGCATAGTTTGTGTATGGTGTACGTTCGAACGATGCAGGCGGATGCTTAAATTAAGATATTTGTAAGTGACTTCTAATTCATGTTCGGTTAATTAAGTACAAAAATAACTATCGTGAATTAAATAAAGAGAACATTTTGCCGACTGAAAATAACCAGTGTTTTGACTCTCGCGGCTTCCTTTGATATCTCTGGTGATTCGCGTCAGCGGAACTTTGTATTAAATCGGTGAGGACGAAGTAGAACTCTGCGCCCATGCTAGCGCTCAGACTTGGTTCCCTACAGATCTCTCTGGTGTTTTAAAGATTTCGGTGCGCAGCGTAGCATCAGTGGTATAACAAAATCTTCAACACAAATTGTCAAAAAGTTATTATAAAAAGAAGCTTAAAATATTTAGTGAAAAGAGAAAAATGAACTAAGTTAAAATAAAAATCTGGCACAAGGCTAATAACCTTGTCCGGAAAAACAAATTATTATGGAAAATTTAACAAGCCTCAGACTTGGTAAATAAGGCCAAGACCGGATCCCGGTTGTAGTGCCGGCGATGAATATGAAAATAAAAAGATCTTCAACATAAATTATCAAAAAGTGATTGTAAAAGAAACTTAAAATAACAAATTGGAAAAGAAAACTTTTAAGTGAAATAAAGAGATAAAACACAAAGTGGCGGGTGTTTGATTTTAATAAGAGCGATAGATTATTGAGTTGAATGATGCTGTACAAAAGCACCCTAAATAAGAGGAGAGTTTTCAACCATGGCCAAAGGAATACATGAGGATTCTACAAGCAGACATCGAACGCTCACAAACATACTTGCTGGCTAACAATTTAGACACCATCCTGCTCAATCTGCAGAGACAGATGACACAGCTACAAAGCCAAATAAACGAGATCTACTCGCATTTGCCCAGTCTAAATAACAAGTCGATATAAACCCTCTAACCACAACATCAATAAAAGCTCTTGTCGTGAATGTAAATTCACTAATAAGAACTGAGAGAAGAGCCAATCTTTTTAACCTGTTGCAAGAGGAACAACCTGATGTACTTCTGGCGGGGGAAACAAAGTTAAACCAGAGACATAAGATAGGACATAAAAACTACGATATTATACGAAGAGATCGACCTAACTCCTCTCAAGGGGGGGGGGGGGGGGTGTCGCAATCTTTATTAGAAAAGGGATCAATCATAAAGTAATATATAGTGGAGAAGTGCGCAGGTTCCGGGTGCTGGAAGCCTGTATCGTCCGCATACCCCTTCAGCAAGGAAGGGGTTTGTATGCGATTGCGGTCTACGCACCTGAGGAGCACCAACAAAACCTATTTATAGCTGAGCTCGAGACACTCTTTCGATGCTTACAATTGCACCTGGACAAAAATTACTTTATCTTAGGGGGAGATATGAACGCCAAGCATAGAAATTGGGGAAATTATATATCTAATGCCAGAGGAAATCAGTTGGCTGGTTGGTTAGATCAGTATCATATTGAATATAGAACTGAACTGCTAGCTACGAAATATCCATCGTTCCCCAGAGGTAGATCGTTCTTAGATATCTTGCTAATCGACTCACGACTGAGATTACTTAACACCAACAGACGAAACACAAACTGTTTACGGACAATTGAATACGACAGCGACCACTGTGCATTCACGGCAGTAATGGAGCTTCCAAACGAGCTCGCAGATCTGGAGGAATTCGTGATCCCGCAACCCTATAACTACAGGGCAATGCGATGGCCGCGGTTCACCAGATCATTAACAAGAGAACTTTGTTCGAATGACTTGAATCTGCCAGTAAACAGAAACCTGACAAATGACGAAATCGACAAATACATTCAACAAATGGACGAAACCGTAAAACGAACAATGGACAAAACAATTCCCAAAACAACAGTTACAGATCACATTAACATGTACAGAAACGCAACAATAAACGCACTCCACAAGAAAAAGAGCAGACTGCTCTCGAAATTAAAACAATTACACAGACAGTTTACAGACAGACAAGACCAGGAGATAATATCACTGAAATCTCAATTAAAAAACCTCCAACAATTACTTAAAGCTAATTATAGATTAGCAACAAATTTGTATTGGAACAACAGAATTCGAGCTATAAAAACTAATAACCCGAATATGTTCCCACAAATAAATAAAATATTCAGGAGAAATAATCAAAACGAGATTCAGTGTCTCCAAATTCCACGTACTGAGGTAAACAAGCAGCTGCTAACCAACATTGGCATAGATACAGAGAACGCTATCTTCAATAGTGAGCTCTTCGTGATCGAAGACCCTTTGGAGAAGGCGAACGCTGTGGGAGCTGTCTTTCAGGAAATGTACAAGGTGAATGAAAGCATTCACCGAAACCATGACCTGGAGGACAGAATTCGACTGAATCACCTGCACCTCCGGAATGAAATTTCACTTTGGCAATCGGAGAATCCTGGTTTTACGGAATTCAGTGACGATAATCTGTCAATTGACATTAATACCAATGGTGGGGCTAATAGCCTTTTAATCACAAGGGAAGGAATCCAGAGTATCTTCGACTCATTAAGAAGCAAAAAGTCAGTGGGAATAGATGGAGTACCTAACATCGTACTCAAGAACCTGCCCCCAAAGGCAATAGATATATACACGGCCCTGTTTAACAACGCGTTGAATAATGCATATTATCCCGCGCGTTGGAAAACGGCTATCATTCAGCCCATCCCAAAAAAAGGGCAAAGACTGTACAAACCCAATGAACATGCGTTCGATAAGTTTACTCCCAAGCATCAGTAAAGTATTTGAAAAAATCATTAACAAAGCTCTGCTAAAATGGGTAGACGACAATAGCATTATTCCAAATAACCAGTTTGGCTTTAGGGCGGGTCATGAAACCACACATGCCGCAGCTAAACTGGTCTCCGACATACAATGAAATAAATGTAGGAACCAATGCACAGGTGCCTGTCTGATCGACTTGGAAAAAGCCTTTGATACCGTCTGGATCGAAGGGTTGTATTACAAACTGGTCAGACATGGCATACATAAGCGTTTACTATATGTACTTTACGATATGTCAAAGGACAGAATGTTCGTGGTCAAAAGTGGTAATGTGACCTCTAATAAAACGTATAATATCAAGAATGGCTTGCAACAGGGTGCGGTACTCTCTCCGATTCTTTTTAACATTTACATTAGCGACTTATTAGATGCACTCCCGCAGGCTATTGCGTACGCAGACGATCTCATAATTTACAGAACAGCTCCGAAAGTTGAGATCATAAATAGTTTAATACAGCAAGATTTCAACAACGTGCAGCGCTATTGCGACAACTGGAAACTTAAGATCAACTTCCAGAAATGTGAAGCCATCCTATTTAGAACCCCATTATATAAAGCCACGAACGACACAAGGAAAAACTGGCGAAAGCTAGTTACCGTGGGACCGCATGGAGATAAACTGGAAACCAAGAGTTTAGTTAAATACCTGGGCATCTGGCTAGACCAATATCTGTATTTCAACAGACATGTAGAGGCTGCTTTGCTCAAAGCAAGGAAAACGTTTGCTATGACAAGGAGGCTATTCCACAGTAGCCAACTTGACAGCAGGGTAAAAGTCATATGCTACATGACGCTAGTCAGGCCAATGCTCACATATGGCTGTTCAGTATGGTTTAACATAGGTCCAAATTTGATGGAAAAGATTCGGGTGTTGGAAAGGAAGTGTCTGTGGAACCTGTCTCAGATTATATCGAACACCGGAATCGGAATACAGAAAGTACTACTCAAATGAGACTTTATATAATGAAGCCTGCATAAATAGGGTGGATAATTTTATGATTAAATTAATCAGAGGACATATTGCGAGAGCAATATGCTCGTCCAATGACCTAATTTTCGGGGCTTATTATCCAAATACCCTGTACTATGAGAACGTGCGTCGCAACGGTTTTGTTCCACCAGAGGCGTTCCTTGATTTGGACATAAAAGGGCTTATACAGGATAGATCCGGAATTCCGCTGATCTATCATGTAAGTAGATCATCCGTAGACGGGCGATTGTGCTACGACCGGGAAATAACGCGCACCGAAGAAGAGCTCCTGCGTTTCAGTAGGGCTATCTCCCACAGAGACCGGGACGATAGTATTAGACAGCGTCAACAGTTCTGGTGGTTGAATGGCATATAAAGACCTGGATACCAAAGTCGGTATAGAATCACACTATCATCAGCTAGCTTACATAGACTTAGCTTTTCTAGAATTAGGGTAGTATAAGATTTAAGTTAAGTTAAGCTAAGTGATTTTACATAAAAAAAAAAAAAAAAAAAAAGGTAGATAAGTTTAGGTAAGTTAAGTAAGTTAAATTTTAAGAAAAAAAAAAAAAAAATTGACAAAGTTTTTCAAATTTTTCTTTGTCTTTCAAATAATTATAAGTATTGCCACAAAGTTCTGTCGCCGAAAGGCAAATTATACAAATATTAAGTAATGTTTAGCTTAGAGCGTCTGCGAAGGACCAGTAAGTTATTATATAAGCTATTTAAGCTAGAATTGAAGCATTTTTTGTCTAGCCTTTAATTTAGAAACTAAGAATATAGAAAGAAAATAAAAAAATGGAAAAAAAAAATCAATTTAGACACCCAACTTAAACAACTGACCGAGGATCTAAATAAAATCATCGAGCATAGCAACTCTTCTCAAAATTCCTCGGAAGTGGCAGCAAGTTTATTTCTGCTATGATTCAGCCGCCACGACGCGATGAATAGATTTTTTTCCATTTCATTAATCAGTCATCATTCTACCATCGGCGCGCGCACATGGGCTTAAGACCCAGCCCCTCGTAACGTGCACTCGGGGGGTTCAAACCCCCGAGTATACAATCAAGCCTATCGCGTCTCAGTCGAGTGGGGTCGGGCCCGTAGATTCCTAAACGAAAAGCATTTAGTCGTGTCTCTTAAAGTCCGGCGGACGGCAATCATTTACTAGAACCTAGTGTACAAACTAAACAACTTATGAAAAGCCCTAATTTTATTCTAAAACCGGTATTCGGTACAATCGTGTCGGTTGAGTGCTTGTCAGTGGAACTCGTGTGATGGTTCAGATCCTTGCTACCGTCAATAGGGAGAAAAACGAAGGAAGGACACAATAAAACGACTGTAATCCTGGATATTAATGAAATTAAAGATTCCCTTGAGCATCCACCGGTTATTGTAGGCCGTGCAAACAAAGATGTTCTAGCGCAATAAACAAACAAAAACCGTATATGGTATGAGTGCGTTTTATTTCTCGGCCCGTCACCTGCCCATTTTGCTCGCTTCTTGTGGACGTGCCGTCGGCGCAACAACTCTCTAGTGGGGCGATAGTGAGCTGGTGCCATACGTTGGCGCACCTACTCTCGTACCCCACACCCCCTCCTTCTGTTCAATAGCCGAGTATAATATCATCAAAATCAATTCCTATTCGTTCACTCCACTAGTGACGTGTAGCAGAACTCTAGCCACAAACTCGAAAGAGGAGGTCCATATTTTAGCTAATATTCTTTCTATGCATTCGACAGTAGATTCATGGCTTAAATTTTGCTTAAATTTTTAAACATTTTTTTATTTTCTTTCTATATTCTTAGTTTCTAAATTAAAGGCTAGACAAAAAATGCTTAAATTCTAGCTTAAATAGCTTATATAATAACTTACTGGTCCTTCGCAGACGCTCTAAGCTAAACATTACTTAATATTTGTATAATTTGCCTTTCGGCCCGTAGATTCATGGCTCCAGCTGTGATTGTGCGATTAAAATATTCAGTGACTTATGTGAAGTCGAAACCATGTGTAGTTCAATCCTTTGTACGTGGATTTGTGGGGACTCAAACAGACACGACAAACGACAACCACACAAAATTATGGTAAAGAACTAACACCAAAACACAATTGAATAGTTAAAATCGTCAAAACCCTATACTACAGCAATCAGCATACATCCCACAGTAGTGAATAGTAGTCGATAATAATATGTCATATCCTAATCTACAAGCCGGGTTGAGGCGTTGGTTCTATACTTTTGGTTCAACTCGCATTCTCCTCACTATCGTCGGAAAACATTACAGACTCTATAGAGTTTCTCCTACAGAACGGCCTTCATTTCGATTTGTCTGTTGCAAGTGCCACTATCCTCTTCAATCCGCATCCCTTTCAGATTCATCTAGTTTCAACCACAAAAACTCCTTTAACATTCCCTGGTAGCGTTCCCGATTATGGTAACTGCTTGTTCGACTATTTTCGAAGAAGTACGGACTGATGATCCTACAAGCTAAAATGCCGCACGATAGAGTGACTCTGTGTATGCAGGAATTTCTCAACAATTATTCTTGCATTTTCGGCTCCTCGATAGTACAGTGGTTAGTATACCCGCCTGTCACCCGGGAGACCGGGGTTCGGTTCCCCGTCGGGGAGCCCCTGGCGCAAGACTAATGACCTTGCCCAGACAAAATAAATCATTATGGAAAATTTAACAAGCCTCAGGACTTGCTAAATAAGGCCAAGACCGGTTCCCGGTTGTAGTGCCGATGATGATGATGATTCTTGCATTTTCACACATCCAGAAGCGACATCTCTGGCTACTGACGAATTCACTTATGTTTATTTATTAGTATGTTTACTGAAGGTAATTTTGCGTAAAAAGTGAGCATTTACTTCGGCGGCCTTTCAAATATTGGACAGACTTTAATTTCTGTGTCAAGTGGATTGCGTACACATGCTGGGTCAAACCTTTCGTCAAAACAGAAACGTGGGTTCAATCCCCAGGTATTATGATGAGTCAAATTGTCCAGTTGCTTAGCCACATTATCACACACAACAGAGAGATTTTCATTGGCACGGGTTGGGCGAAGGTGTACTGTGTATTGTTTTCGAATTTCTACATGGTTGTCGAAATTATAAACCCGGTAGAACTATGGCGCTGAGGGAAAAGAATCACACAATGCGCGATCCTGTTTTCATAATATGTTAGCACTGTTTTGCGTTATTCGACAATATTTCACTCTATGGTTATAACTAACAAATGTCCAACAAGTGAACAACATTTGGCATTTCGACGTGACTGCTAAATCACATTGTACACCTCTAGTCAGATCACATTTTAAAAGTTGCGCCAAAAGATACCATGAAATTCCAGTGCACACAAAGGTTATTTCATAACTTTCCGAGAAAGGAGCTTTAGTCAGGATTACATGAAAGGTGGACCTACCTGACATCAAAGAGCAAAGGAACAAACTACTTGGCATGGCAGAATCTACGCGACCTAGTGCCTCACAGTATACGAGTGCTTTGGACAATACATGTACAAAAATAAATATCAGTAGAATTCTCATTGCCCGTTCTGCAAGGGATGTTTAGAAAATGTGAAGAATCCTTAGCGAGTATTGCAGATTCTAGGAGGAGCATTCTATGCTTCCTGTTGGCAACGTATCATCTGATTCTCAGGAAAACGCTACATCTTCATAGCACACCAAATGTCGAAAGGCACAATAAGAATCATTCGAAGACGCTTCGTAAACAGTAGCTGCATTCATGACATTGGTGCCAGCAGCTATAAAAGCTTGTGCAGCACTTGAGTTCTATTTTCTGATCTCAAGGCTCCTCAGGTCATCCTAATCATCTTCCCTTTAGTTAGGATTAATTTAATTGACAATTGTAAATAAACCTTTGTAGCAAAGAAAAATACTTTGTATAATTCAGAAAGATGTCGTTTCGTTCCGATCTCTTGTCTTCAGGTACATCAAAACAATGTCCTCCTTCAATGGTAAGGGGTGCTCCTAATAGGATTCCTGTTCAAGTGAACGAAGAAGCGTTTCTCCTAGTCAGTGGTAAGGAAAGCATTGGAAGGGAAGATGGAAACATATATCAATGTTCCTTAAGCCGGCGGTACCCTTGCGGTCTAGAGGGAAGGCGTTTTGGCCCTTTGGTGGGTTTATCTATTTTCAGGACAGTCCCTAGAAGAATAGACTTTTTTTGTAAAGCATTGTGGGGCTTAGACTCATGTATAGAAAATTAAGTTCGGGGAAAGTCGGATTTGCAAGAGGACTTTCACCGTTAAAACATCAATAGGTCGCATTCATCCATCAACATTTGCCCGATAGGAAAGCTGATAACACGTGTTAAAGAAAAAACTACAAAAAGGTAGCGCTCTAGAACCGATGGTACGTACACGGCTATTAAGTGTTTACAGAGTCAATAAAATTCACTAAGCCAACTATAATCTTTAAAAGTACTCAAACCGCAGTTGTAAATGACTTTGACAGATCTCACGTGTGGCACCGATCCTTAGTTGCTTACTAATAGTGTAACAGCATATCCACGAAATGACCATGAAGAATAGTATCAAGTAAATCAATTTGCCCTTGTCACAATTAGCAAGTCTCAAGGAACCAGCATTCGTTGCCGACCATAATTCATGGTCGATTCATTCATTCATTGAGTAAAAGAAACGAATTGCTCCGGTTACGATTTCAAAGAATCATGTGACAATCATTTACGAGCTTGTCGCTGGCAAATGATTCATAAATTAATTGGGTCAAATCGTGTCATTGTTTTTACACTATGCGCTAAGCTGGTGATAGGAAATTAAGTAGCACAGTAAGCAGAATTAGCTTGTTAAGCAAAATTTGTATGAGTAACTTATAAAATTTGTAAATAATTGAGTGACCGATTGGGAGTATAAATAGCCCAGCATTTTAAAGAATAAATCAATCAAACACTTAATTGTTTCGATTAAATAACTGCGGCGCTTTCGCCATGAACTTGTAGCGAGCTGCGCTTAAACAGCAAACCAATAGGAAAGTAGGATTTTTAGTAGATTACTTTTGATAATCTAGGTATTAAAAATAACTCTGCTGTTAAAACAACACTACATAGCAATACTGTACCGCTAATACCACAATGAGCTCTGTTATATTGGTCATTATACTAGTATAAAATGCGGTATGTTTATATTGTATTATATTGGTCATTATACTAGTATAAAATGCGGTATGTTTATTAAAAAAATAAAATTTAACAATTTCTTACTTTAGTTTGTCTTTATGATAATTGAGTTATTTTTGTGCTTAGCAACAAATTGCGAGCTAGATAATTTTTTGCGTGGCTGTTGTTTGGTTTATGAAGAGTAGGAGAATCGGCTTGGCTAGCGGTCGTACACATGGTTACTAATATGTCTTAAGCCCACCATCTTGAACTATGATATCATTTTTGATTTGATTACTTCCAGAGCCATCTCATTCTTTGATGCAAAAGAGACTCTCGTTTATAGGATTTTTTTACTCGATTTTCCGCTTCGTCAAATACGTTGACACAAGGATCTGCCGGAGTGCAAACACCTACAGTTTCTACAAAAAAGGTGTCAAAACCCCCATTCAAATTTCGTCCCGGTTGCTTTAAGTCATAGAAGGATTTTAATACCAGCGTGAATCAAAACATAAAATACTTTTTTGATATTTGGTGCGTGGCTGTTGTTTGGTTTTTGAAGAGTGGGGGTGTGGGGTTCAAGTATGTGTGCCAAGACAGCGGCACGGATTCACTTAATACCCAACGATGTTCTACGGAAAGAAATGTTCACCAGTTAGGAAGATGAAATAATTAACACTGTTTAATTTGTTGTTTTTATGTTCTTTATTAATCCCAGGGGCAATTGCTCTTAAATTCTTTTACTTTAGATTATAATAAATTATCACGAGATTTAAATTGAAGAACTTGTATTTGTATTTACACAGGGAGGGATCACGACGCAATGTAACTATTGGAAAAGTACGATTTGGAAAATAATACACCATTTAATAGATAACTTTTAGTAATCACTAAATTACTTTATTGTGTAAATACCCAACACAACTATTCTCAGCAGCAAGACGACTCGGGAACGTGTATGCACTGTGGCTGAATGATGACTGGCTTTAAGAGGTCGCGAAATTAAATTTCACCCCGGGCGGTAGTGGTTGAGTATCGACTGATCTCAATTAGGGATGAAATATTCATTTTGAATTCGCACGGCTATTAGCCAATCATCATTGCGCTCTTCTCATTTGCATATCTCAGTGAGGTGAATAATACTGGCGCATCATTCGAGAATCGACGGACATGCGAAGGATGAAAAGAACAAAAGAGAGAGCGCAATAACTTCGGGGCTTAATCGGCTAGGGAAATATTATCGTGTGAATTTCCCCAGCCGTTGCATGATTATGTAACCGCGTCGTTTGGTCTGGTCTTGGTTATTGCTAACCAATTTAGGTTAGGACTGTGGATTGGTTTGTAGCGTTCTACGAACGCACAATTCTGCGCAGGTAAGGTTCCTACCTTCAAAGAACTGACTTACCTGAGAGCGTTGCACGCGCCCACAGACGCGTGTCCCAAAGTCCCACCATAGGGCCTGCAACTCGCAGCCAACGTTGAGACCGACACCAAAAAGCAGGGAACTGAACGTCCCCAAAGCTTTTTAGGTCAAGCTCAACAATTATAATTCATCATGCCTGAAACAAAGGTATAAACATCCATGCGTTCTATTCCTAAAAAAACAATTCCCAAAATGCCATACATGCTGCCTGCGCCCAGGAACATCTCATCGAATCGGCAATTCCGAAATTCGATACAAAAGAATTGCTATCATCAAAGAATGAGCCGATCAACGGATGCACGTGCGGGTAATCTAACGCAAGGACCACCCAAATCCGTTGAACAACAGGAGGCAGCCACGACCTATCGCAATCGAATATATCTCAACGGGATATCCGATAGTTTATGAGGAGTTAAGCCAACAAAGGCAATACTCCGGTCCCACGGCCACGCTAGAATTTCGCACCATTATAAAGATCTAATGGATTTCGATTCCGGGCACCAAGTTCAAATAAGACCCACGGACTGCACGTCAAAACAATCGCCGAATATCTCTGGTCTGGGCGCCAGATGTTCTATGCAAACAAAAGGCCGTGGAAATGAAATTCTATCACCAATGATAATGATGTATGCAAGGAATGACTTTCTCCTTTCAGGAAAATAGGAAATTACCCCTGGGATGAAATAGCATGCTGCTAACAGAGATTTCCGGAATTCTGTTAGCAGATCGAATAGAAAAATTTTTCCGTACAGATACGGATACCGGTTTGGAATCTGGATATCTGTGTGGGCAGACAGACTGTCTGATTTTGATAGCCATCGGGGCGAGAAGTCTCTTTCGAAGGACCAGGAGAGTCTATATCGAGGAGTCGCGGAGATAAGTCGCAGGATTGAGGGTCAACGTAGATCATTCCAACCGCGAGGATCTCTATCGAAGAGATTTAATTAAAGTTAACCGAATGAGGTCGTGAAGGAAATTATTCGAGGAAGTCGAGTTAGCGTGTGTTTCGTTCGGTGGCTACCTGCGTTCGTATTGTTAAGACCATGTATGATTCAATAAAAACAAAATAATAAGAAACTATTCCTCTGTGTTTTGTGTTTTTGTGTGCATTCGCCCGTTGTCCCAGGTTGCTTATTTGTGTGTGGACAGTGTTCAGGCGGAAACTGCGTCAACGTTTAAAGAAAGACGACCGCCAAAGGTTCTCCATGTAATATAGAGAACCTCCACAGGGGAACCGGCTTGGCTAGCAGTCGCGCTCGACTTTGTACTCAGTACAGCCATGAACAAGCAAGAGGTACATACGTCTGTTTCGCAACATATTATTGTCAGATTTTTAACAAATGAAGGCGTCAAACCACGGAAATTTGTTCTCGATTGAAGGCACAGTTTGGTGATGATACACTGTCTCCGAATCGTGTGTATACGTGGGCCAGGGAATTTAAAAGTCGGCGAGAACGTATCGAAAGCAAAAGTCATGATCGTTTGCCAAGCACAAGTCCGGCAGGTGACAACATCCGTGCCGTTCGGGAGCTTATTGAACGTGATCGCGGCTTAGCTGTTCAATCCATCACTTTCAATAAGCTTTTATAATAATACACGGAACCAGCTATACTGCAGTTTTAACCTAAAGCTCCCACCGAATAAAACCGTAAACACAATTGTGTGTTATTTTATTTCATATCGGTGTTATACAATTTGTGTAATATATTTATTTGGTTAGGAATGGTAACATTATCAAATAATGCGAACATACTTAAGCCTCTACTCGACAGTCACGAGGGGCGTATATAACTCTTTTTATAAATGATCGACCGCCTTAGTTGATGCTTGTACCTCGACTCTTAAGTGTATTGAATATTGTTGAATTGATCTTCATTGATGAGGAAAATTCAACTTCTCTACTTTTATAAATTAACAATCATAATCATCGTCTCGGTTGGTGGTTTATGATCGACCCACTATTGCATTCTCAGATTTTCAGTCGCCACCGATGAGGTAAGATACGCGACGTCCCCTTGGTGTGTCCGATTGACAAGATAGTATCTGGCTCCTTGAAGAAAAACGTGTGTACGCCTGCGAAGTTTGAATCTGACTCAACTTGGTAATTCACATCCATCAGTTCGATGGCCGCGAATTTCATCGATAAGGGAGGATTGTATATGTGTCCGTATAGGACAAGTACGTTGGCCTTCAGCCTGCATATCGGCAACGACGGAAATGCACCTAAATAAACATGGGCAGGTGTAATGAATTGGTATTATAGAGATATGCGATAGCGAAGACGCCGAAGGGAGAGATAGGTTTCTGTGGCTTAAATAAACAGAAACGCTATTTCGAGGGCCATAAATCTTAGATTGCCTGCGCCTGAGAACGAAATAGGTTTTTGCTTCAAGATAAACAAAAACGCTATTTCAAGGGTCACGATGATATGCACATCGTGTTTACTTAGGCGTTCATGCTGATGCCATTGTAGGCTATACATTTTCTTGGCGATAAGCAAACCGATGGTTTGCTCGCCTATGGCCTAAGCTATGGTGGCTTTTGTTTGTTTTACAAGCCGGAGCATCGTTAGGCATGATGTGGGGTATGATTGTCTAACGTCAATCATATTAGAGCCCAAATCCCATGATCGTTAGGTAACCGATAAGGGAAATTGGTCGCAAGTGTTGCGAACCTTGGGATTGGGGCAATATTCACTCATGAACCGTAGCAAGAATACCGGCTACAGCTATGTCAACAATTACGCTGGCCAGCGAGTATTTATCTTTTATAATCGCTGACAAGCCGAGCCGATTGTCTCGCACGGTCCATGTATGAATGAATGAAATTTGTTTGATGTGCATGCCATGATAAGGTTTAACTTTCAGGTGTGATGCTGCAGGGGAGCTTACGCTGCCCCTAATTGCAGGTAGGTATTATGGGTTTGGAAGGTGGTTAATTTAAGAGGATGGGCGGTTCTTTAGGAATGTATTAAAGAACCGCCACACTATCTTCTAGTGATTCCACCATAGCGTTGGTGGGAATCACATTCTCTTCGCAATTCCAGTTAAAAGATATACGAGTCCATCAATTAAAGCTGACAGTATATTTTAGATGTGCACATAGTTGCAGGCAAACGTTCTTGAGCCGAACCGCACAAATACCTATTAAGTGTTATCTAAGTATTCAAGACTCGATATCGTTTTTTTCTTTCATTATTCTTCCGTAATTATTGTGCTTTGACATTTAAATATTTCTAATAATTCATTTTGTGCGCAGTTTTTCGTGTGATAGTACTCAAAATCTTCTTGATAAGTGCATGCAGTGGTACCAACTCCAAAAACCAATAGATGTAACAATTGCGCATGTCTATGCACGCGTCTCTTAAACGAGAAAAGTGCTTTCACTTACTACCTTGGAAAGCTACGCCATATACAACGTATCTGGGTGAAGAGTGGCTACTGATAAACACAATTGAAAATTTAATTGACTACTTTGTCCCACTAAAGACATTAAATTCACCATACATTCTTAGGATACCAGGGCACGTTTAGTGCAACGCGTATCGTAATGTCGTTAGTATAGTGTTCGTTTTTATCTTATTTTACAACTCTACTTTATATACAAACCTTGTTATTCAGGAAAACAACCGTCTTTTGTTACAATTATATATGAATGTACTATAACAAATCATCAACCTGATTTTAACTATCTTCTTAAAGTAGCAAAAAAAAAATAGTGGAGGGCAAGCATGAGTAGTTGAAAACATTCGCTCTCGCATTAAATGATACATATGAATAGTTATGTAATTGCATGGCAGTGATTACAATATATGACCCATGAAAACCCTTTTTGCTAGTTGTTCATGTAAAGGATTGTTTAGTTCATTAGAAAATTTTGTTTAATATTCCCTTTGCACATAAGATTCCGAAGAAGCATTGAATGTTCCTCTTGCCGGATCGAGCTAGCATTGAACTTTTAACTTTCCGGGAATGCTGGAGAACATGCAACTAGTTAACATGACTGCCGATTGTTTCCATGAACATTTTCATAACTTTTTTTGTTACCTTGGAAAAGTCCTTTCACTGCCCGGATTCATTGCTAAAAGTAAAATTCATATACAGGATTATGGTTTTCATGTCGATGGGATGACGGCGAATTAGAAAGTTCACAAGAGTAATAAACTTTGAGTAGAGTAGGTTCTTTATGGTAGATTTCATGGTATTAGAAAAAATAACGTCTCAAGTTAGTATCGAGATTTTATTAACAATCGTTGTAGTAAAAACAAATCCATTATTATCGCATGGAATTGGAGGCTTTATTTAGCATAGTTGGAATGATCCGATTTAGGTCAAATATGCACCATTTTGTTCGATAACTTGTTGCCATTTTGGGGGTAATTTCATTATCTTTCTCTCTCGTGTCTATTAGCGAAAAACTGACACAGTCGATTTTCACGAGCTTCTTTTGAGGCGAAGTTTTCACCCCATAGACAGGAAACAGGAAACAGGTGGTAATCACTTGATGCCAGGTGCTGACTATCAGGTGGATGCATAAGAACCTTGCTATCAAGCCCCCTTCATCGGGTCCTTTCATCTGTGGAGAGGTGTTACTTTACTCCGCTGTACAGCTTGCTGATTGCATTTGTTGTTTTTTTTTTGTGTAAGCCGAGACTTAATCACCAGAAGTTTCGTGTGTGTTTATTAAATAATTAATATAAATTAATTGACTCATGTGAAAATAATAAAGTTTACAAACTTCAGTGTGCATTAATCTATTACAAATGTATTATAGAGCGTCGCGATTACTATCACGTTTTAAATAAAGAAAAGACATTTTAAATAAAGAAACCTGTGTGCTCTATTCGTTTTGTTATTTCTGTGTGCTCTATTCGTTTTGTTTTTCTCTCAACAATTTGTGGGTGTGTTGCTGAACCCACGCCCGTGAAGGCGTGCGAGTAACCCATCACCACAATAGAAAGTGAAAGTGCTATAGTATACAGGTCTGATGCTTTGATTTTTTGAATTTTCTTACGGTGTTGTTGTTATTCACTATTGGTTTTTTATGTGTATTTGTTAGAAAAACAACGAGAGCACTGCAGGTGAGAGCAAGAGAAACCATATTAGGTTGTACCACACGAAATATCCGATTTTCGCTCAGTCTGAAATAAGATGTTCTCGAGTGAACATGTGCCAGAACGTTAATTTTTTTTTATTAAGTAACGTGGTAGGTGTGCTTGAAGTGTGAGCATTTTCAAGTTCGTTACAACAACCGTTTTTTGTTTCTTCTATGAATTGTTTACCATGCTGTCGGCAGTTCAAATTTGAACCTTCTTCCTTTATGAATTTAAAATTGGACATAATGCGTCATTGGCAATGAAAGATATTAATGAAGCATTTGAGGATGTAGCGGTGAACGAACTGCTATACGACGTTGGTTTGGAAAATTTCCGTTCGGGATATTTCAGCCACGGAAATAAACCACGTGGGAAGCCGGAAATGTTAGTGGACGACGATGTTTTAGGATCAACGGTGGATGTGGACCCAACGAAATCGGCGCGGGAGATTGCACAAAGCAGGGGAGTACCCCCAATGGCAATAAGTCGACACCTTTCTCTCATAGGAAAGGTAAAGAAACTCGAAGGGTGGGTACCCCATGAACTGAACGAGTCCCAAAAACTACGGTGCCTGGAAATCTGCGCATCGCTTAGATTAAGAAACCAAACTGAACCGTTTTTGCACCGGATAGTAACCTGTGATGAAAAATGGATTCCGTTTGATAACCGTTGTACCGATCCTAAATCGCTACTCCTATCCAAATCCCCAATATTACCAAATAACCCCATCCCAATCCCCAATACCACCAATAACGCAAATCCCAATTCCATATCGAATCATATGAGCAATAAATTAACCCAAAGTTAATTTATCGCTCATTGATTCAATTCCACATTAAATTCCATATTGAGTCACATGAACAACAAATTTAACCAAAAGTTAATTCGTCGTACATTGACTCAATTCCCAAAACTTTGACGTCATGAAATGCTTAATTCAAAACGCATTTCATGATTCCCATTCCCAGAACCCATCCAACCAAACTTCTAACAAATTCTCAGAACCCAACTCAAATTGAAACACTCAGAGGCTTATGTGTGCTTCTGGGAATTTTTGACGAAAATTAGTTGACAATTCTCAACTAGAAAAACTATAAAAGGGCAGTGAATTTCAATTTCAGGATCAGTAGATCACCAGAGGCCGAACCCCTGGCCGCGAACAATGCATTATAAAACCGAGTTCCCAAAAATAAAATAATCACCTCTTAACAAAACCAAGTTGCCTTTTCGTTTCGGTGTCTTCCACATTCGATCGCAGTTTCTGAGGATAGCTTGGTTTCGGGAATTCAATAGATTTTACAGAGATGTATTTGTGTAATTAATCAACCAAGTATCAGTGACATCAAATGACGTACCAAGTAAATCGGAACGATGCGCAGCTCCACTAAGAAAGGAACGAAATACACAACCAGCGTAAGGAAATTAACTACCCAAAAGGAAACTAACTGGATGTATGAGTCGTTGGAAAAACGCATTGGTCAACGGAAAGAAATGATTAAATTGCACAAACACGAGGATTCGCCTATTCTCATGCACTTACGAAATCTTCAATGGTGACTACGAAAAGGAATTTCCTATCACGAGGCAAACCACGTTAACGACGCCGCCGTATCAGGATCCAACACCGTGAAAAATCTGGGCAGTGGTTGTATGCAGGTGAAAAACCAAAACACACCCCCAAGCCCGATCTTCACCAAAAAAAAACGTTATGGTGACAATTTGGTGGACATCGAAAGGACGAATCCACATTTCATTTCTTCAACCAGGAGAAACAATAAACGCTATGAAATATTGTGAGAGAATCGACATATTCCATGCCAAATTGACTGAAAAGAAACATGCCTTGGTCAATAGGCACAGCCCGAACCTTCTGCATGGCAATGGTAGACCCCATACTTTACAAGCAACGGTGCAAAAACGGTTGCAGTTAGGATTTGAAATTCTTCCACACCCTCCGTACTCTACTGACATTTCCTCAACGGACTACCATCATTTCTGCAATCTGGATTCATTTTACCGGGAGAAGGTCTTCCGGAACCGAGCAGACGTCATCAAAGGTTTTGAAGATTTCATTGCCTCAAAGAGTCAGCACTTCTACGAAAAAGGAATATTTGACCTTGTATCACATTGGAAGAATGTCATAGATACCAACGGATACTATTTTGATTGAATAAAAATCTACGGAAAAATAATATTGGCTTTTAAATGTTTACCATTAAATCGGACATTTCATGTGGTACAAGCCGATAGAATTATTCTTTTTGTTGCACAATAACATTTTCTTCTACTGTTGACTAGGGTGATTTTTAATTTGCGTTTATGTTCCTCTCCATAAGGTTCGTTGACTTATTGCCTTGATTATTTTCATTTCTTATTTTAAATATTATGTTGCCTTTACTTTTACGAGTGTCACAACAAGGGAATTTCCACCCAGTTATTTGTATATACCTCCACAACAACGGTTGGAAGAGCTATACCGCAAACCTACAATAGTGAGAGTAATCAAGTCGCGAAGATTAAGATGGGCCGGACATGTAGCGCTAATGGGCAACGATAGGACCGTGCATAGAATTCTTGACGGTAGACCAACGGGAAGAGACCGGTAAGGCGGCCGCCACGGGAGGTAAATGTTAGGTTTGACCTTGAGGAGATCGGATCAGATGGTCAAGCGTGGAAGGAGAGTACACAGGACAGGGAACGATGGCGGAGTCGAATCGGTGCGGTATTGAACTTCCGGGTTCCTACAGTCCAATAAATAATAAAAATAGTAATAATAATTTGTATATACAATTTATATTTCGCTTAATTAGTTGAAACGATTGAGTTGTGAGGTTTACGGCGAACGAAACAATAATTTTTTTTCATTTTGACTTTTTATCTTAAATTTTCGCCGCCTTCTTTGTTTTCGTACAGTACCGTTTTGTTTAATTATATTATTATTATTTATTATTTATTTGTTCGTTTCGTGGGGGGTTTGGGGGGGGGGGGGCAAAACCACAACGAAGATAACTAATGCTCACTTCCTGGGAAAATGCACCGATCACCAACTAACGATTTGCTTCCTGTAACGGCGCTACCGATACAAAGCTGCACACACACGCCGGCAATAGGACACAAGGACGAACGCCATGTGCAGGACGATGTACCATAAAACCCAACCGATATCAGCTCGACTTGAGTTCCATAATGAAGTTCCTAAGGCCACTTAAGTTCGATAGGAAATCGATCAGGTATTTAAATTACAAGAAAGGGTGTAAATAAAATTATATAGAGAATAGACTAGTTTCATTTATACGGAAGTTGCTTTTAATCCGCTCTTTCTTTTATGCACCCCGGAACACTTCCCCACACCAGTGATAAGCGGTATTCAAATCATTATTTCGCAGCAGAGATCCACCCCCCCCCCCCCCCCCCCCCCCACCACCAGTGGTAAACCCGCCCCGCGAGGGAAAGACAAGAACATTTCACGGAGTACATTCTAAAGCATAAATGTTTGTTCAACAAGCGTTGAACGCAACTTCCACGAACAATGGATATTGTTGTGGGACGGGGGGATGACGTCATGAAGTGCTGTCTCCCGGCGTGCAGTGATGTTGGTGATTGTGCGGTGAACCTAGCGGCGGTTGATCCTTACATCTGGATCCTTGGCTGCACCGCGAACTGGCGATGGTAGCCGATCCACAGATCTGGATTCTCGATTGCTGGTCGCCGCAAACTGGTCGCGGTGTGGTGGCAAATAACTGCTGGGGGCGGCTTCTGTTTGCGCCACGAATTAGGCGGCGGCAATTGAGTGGTGAGCTCCTCGATAGTATAGTGGTTAGTATCCCCGCTTGTCACGCGGGAGACCGGGGTTCGTTTCCTCGTCGGGGGGCCTCTGGCGCAAGACTTAATGACCTTGCACGGAAAAACAAATTATCATGGAAAATTTAACAAGCCTCAGGAGTTGCTAAATAAGGCCAAGACCGATTCCCGGTGGTAGTGCTGATGATGACGAATTGAGTGGTAATTGAAAGTCTTTCTTACCTGTGAACCTGGGCGGTTTATCCTTCCGTCTTGATCCTTGCTGACGTGGGCCGCGAACTGGTTGCGGTGTGGTTAGGTGAATCTGCGCTAGGGGCAGCTTCGTGTTGCGCCACAAGCTTGGCCGCGGTCGGTCCTTAGGCTGGACCTACTACGTTAAAGTAACTGCACTAGGGGCAGCTCGAATGATGCGCCACAAGCTTGGCGGCGGTCGGTCCATAGGTTGGACCTGCTAAGTTAAGGTAACTGCACTAGGGGCAGCTCGAATGATGCGCCAAAAGCTTGGCGGCGGTCGGTCCTTAGGCTGGACTTTCTATTCACCAGCACACGGTTTTCGTTCTAAAATTGCTAAAGACAATGCTGTGAAATGGGAACAAGAGTACCTTAATCAATTGTCGGCATAATCTCCATAAATAATCCTCCAAATAAGAAAACTAGTTGTTTTGATAATTGATTATACTTTTAAAATACTTTTATTTTAATTGATCGGTCGGATATTCAAGGATTCGCTCCGGTTGCACATCTGATTGTTCCAAGTAGTTAACGAAGAGAGTGATATTGTCTGTTATTTTCTTGCTTGACAACCAAATAAACGATTATGTCAGCTGGTTGCTGACATTTGTTATTTGGTTGCCACGGGTAGCATTCAGTTGCGAATTCGCTGGTTGTGTCCAGTGCGAATCCGCAACAATAATAGAGTCTAGAGTTAAGGTCTTTCTCACTATTCGTTTTCTAGTGGGTTTATCAATTTGCAGGTAGCCTTTCTCCAGCCGGCGTTGGAATCTAGATTAATTCTTGTAATACAGTCCACAACACATAACCATATTGAATCACTAAAAGAAAAATAGGAAAAACTAAATCATCAGAGTAGTATACCATAGCAACTAACACCCCAATCCAGTACAAATAGTAGAGAGAAAATATAATCATCTTCACGCAACCGTGGTCTGATGTGTTGCGCTTTTGGATCATTTTTGCTGTTCTTCTTATGGTCCCAGCGTTGGCATGTGTGACGTTTTAAACAGAAGAATGAAAATAGGCGTCTGCCTCACTGATACCTGCGAAACCACAACACACAGCTTGTAACAGGTATTATTCCAATTCCACAATAAAAACCCTAATCATTGTAAATGAATGACATGTGTGATAAGACGCTTTCACAAGCAAACTTGTTATCAATTTCCTTCTAATTTGGGATACCACATTACTTATCGAACGAAGGAATTTTTATGAATGCAAATAAAATATCGTTGGATATACAAGTTACGTTAAGTATATAATACTCACAGTCGGTCTGTTGCCAAAATGTAGAAAATATCTATTTCCCATAGTGCCATTCTTTGTGGTTAGCTGTTGAGTTATTATCAACACCTGTATACGCGTTCGGACACTCAACTTGTTTTTCCTGTGGGAAGGGCCTGATTTCAAGCCTAATGTATTCTATTATTATCCACCTTTCAACAGCGCACTTTCAAAAAATACTACTGGATGTGACTAGATACCCTGAATACCAATGCCGACTTCATGATCTTAGTGTTTACCAGAACCAATTGTTGTACGCAATATACCCAAACAGTTTGACCACCAAGCGGTATTGTTATCTGCAGTCGACCTGCAACTAAAACGACTAGAAGGTATCCTTTCTCATTTAATGTTATCCCAACGATGGTTCCAAAAGCCGAACACTACTGACTAATCATATGCATCGCTCCCTAAGGTCCTTCCTACAAGCTACACAGGACACTGTATCGCACACAGTTATTACCAAGTGTTTATTATTATGGAGCCCTTGAGAGTGGTGGAATGGAAGGACAACGTGTGGAATCGCTCAAATCGGTTGTTTGCAATTTCATTTTAAAATTAAAACAGTTTTTTATGCATCTTTTTTGCTGTAGATGGAGCCAGTAGGTAGAGTGCCGACTGTAGGACTTTTGTGGAAAGCCCACACACAATAGTCGTCCTGTGGGAAATTTTGCAAGTGAAGCAGTGTACTGCCAGCCGAAAACGAAACTTCCTATCTGTACACAATGCCAGTAGTGACGGCGTAGTGCGATGTACAGTAAGCGAATAAAATCCAACGAAGTTGGCCAAATTCATGTTTCGTTTTTTCTTATTTTTGTGTTCTTTTTTTTGGCTTGTTTGTTTGCATTTTTTTTATTATCCATTTTTTGCGGAGATCCAATTTTTCCTTATCCTTTCTAATAGGAGATAGAGTCGACAAAAATGTTGATGTTCACGCCGAACCAATAAGCTGAGTCGAAAATGAAAGAAGAAACCCGATAAAAATTCATGAAGACAGGAGTCCGGATGTTTGGATTGAATTTCGAGTGTATCTGCAAGCAGCAAGGTTTTTCATGCTCCACCGGAACTATGTGCGAACACCTCAATATTTTGAAGTCGCATCTGCGGTACTATAGAGTGCATGAAATGTAATGGCGACTTTAAATCGTTTGTTGTTATAGCTTAACCCATGTGTGAGGCATCAAGGAACTAAGCTTGTTCTGTTTTTGTTTTTATCCTTACATTCACATTTTGCTTTTTCATTTTCCGCTTTCGAAACAATGGCGTATTTTCGCGTGAATTGGCCCGTATAATGTGATCGACTGTGTGGGACTCATTCGGCAAAGAAAATTTATTAAAAGATCACAAACCGAAGTCGACGGCAGAATATGTTGAACGTTGTACAACGTACACTGACAAAATGTCATAGAGAGACGATCAGGATGTGTCTGCAAGAATTGCTTAGTACATTAAACATGTCCATGATTTGAAATGAGTTAGACATAAATATTGGTACACGAACAATTGATAATGTGGCTACTGTGGGATTCAAAGCGATACTGAGCTTATATAATCTTGATTTGTATAACATATCCAAAGAATATGAAAAAGAAGTGGATTGGAATTGTTAATAAAGGCCATTTAAAAAAATAGTATAAAGTTGATGAAATACGGTGGACCAGCATTAATTTGGTTGGAGATAAAGGTCAAACCGAAGCACTGAGATTGAGGAACCGTTGAATTAGTCTATTGTCAACTCGAAAAGAATGCAATTTCAAGAGTGGGGGTGAATGTCATACTCTGTCGAAAACTTTTTAACTGTTGATTTCACTCAAAGAGTGTATGGCTCCAACTATAGGTAAGGTATGCTATCTTTGTAAGCTTGCTGTAGGCAACAGACATACCATTCACACCTATACGGTGGCAGACCACGATAAAATAAAACATGTTTTAAAAAGAGCCACAGCGGAATTTTACTCGTTCACGTCGAAAAAAACAAAGAGCGTAACCGTTTTTTTAAAGGGCGTGCACCCTGAAACACAACAATACCCGCAACGCCGCAGAGGTCTGTGGCGGTTCCGCCAAACCCCACTGACTACTCACCCGGAGAACCCCCATAACTACAACCCAGCTTGCATAAGTTTCTGCTAATACAATCGTATTAGCACCTGTAAATGCTACACGCAACTAATTTATCAAATGTATTTAGCTAAAAGCTCCTGGAAGAGAATTCTTACCTTCATTCATTTATTCAAATTCTGTTCCAAACATCATAAATCAATCAGTACCTTCGGTTGCCAGGCAAATCTCAATCTTACATACGCATTTTCCCCAGTCAAATTCCTGAAAACTAAACAATTTGGTTTACATATAATGTAACCATCATAACAGGGATCATAAACATTGCGTCGCCTATTCTCAGCCTCACCATGGTATAATAAATCACTTTACATACACATTGGCTGGCGACCTTTTTCTCCCTACTATAAACAATCCAACGCAGCTGCACACAATTGGCGCAAACGACGCTGAAAGCAGATCCTATGGCATAGGCAAATGCAAATAGGAATTGTATACTCACCCTTGGCGGCGATGCCATAAACACCAATTCCCTGTAAATAAGCTTAAATCAATTAGCACCATCTCCATGGCGCATTGCGGCTATCAATACAGCTGCATGGCACATCAAGACTCATGATCTAGCGGCATCAACAAACAAAAACACAATTAGCATCCAATGAGATTCGGCTTGTTTACTTAGCCGAAATCACATCTCATTGATGCACATTATTCCCTTTTCTTTGTTTTCAGATTCGTTCTCATGGCTTTGTCCCATGAAAGAACCAATGTGCGCACATACATGTGTATCTCTATGATCTTCTCTATGAGATCAGGTTACCTACCCCCAAAGAGAGACTTCGCGTTTCTCTTGGGATGGAAAATGCATCCTTTAATTAAGAGAGCCAGTACCACTGGCCGAATTTCCTTTGCCAGCGAATTAATATCGCTGAGTTGTATTTCAACCGCCGATCCGGACGGTTCGTCTTTCCCTCCCCGTATCGCCGGGGATGCGTAAATACCGTGGAGTCTAAATACAACCACCGCTCGCGACGGTAGGCTTTTCTCCCGCTCCCAGTGGCCCATCGGGGACGTGTACCATCAAGGAGTCGCTTTTCCTCCCCAGTTAATTGTATAGTCGGAACCAATAGTGCGAAGTGCTTAGATAGTTGGTGTATTGTGAACGTTTGAACGACGGCAATGAGAATGCTTAAATTAATATATTCGCAAGGTTCCCAGTGACATTTAATACATGTTGTTCATTTAATTAATTACAAAAAATAACTATCAGTGAATACAAATAAAAAGAACCATTTATTCCTAAAACAGCGTGTTTCCTTTTCCTTCTTTGTGGACGTTGCATTGTGGAGTTTCGTTTGTGCTTTTCTTTCGGTTTACGGCAGTCACTTTAGAACTTGTGGGACGGAGTAGAACCCCGTGTCGTACGCCGGCATCACGACTTCGTATCCCCACAGGTCGTATGCGCAAATTGTGTCATGGAGGAAAATAATCAAACAAGCTACAGCACTGGTAGCGGCATATAATCCGACACAAAATAAAACAACAGCGCTAGCAGACATGTTCACAATCTTACGCAATCTTCAGGAGAGATTATAGCGTTTGAAATAATAGTGAAGAAAATCGTGTGATTCGAACTGACGCTATGACAGCTCGAATCACGAAAAAAATTTTACCTTAAGCGTTACACACCAGGCTACTGACCGAGTTTAGAATTTTATTTCCAAACTCAGGTATATTCCACTGGTGTGAATAATTTTTATTTTATCGCTTGGTATACGGTTCTGATGTATTTTTCTTATTCGATTTTTTTCGTTCGGTGTTCTTCACTATTTTTGCTTGCTTGTGAATTGTGTGTATCTGTTAGAATCGCTACAAGATGGCACGGATGCAAAGTCAAATAAACGAGATCTACTCGTACTTGCCCAGTCTAAATAAAAAGGCAATATAAATCCTCTAACCAAAACATCAATCAAAGCTCTTGTCTCAAGATAAAAACCCCGATATACTTCTGGTGGGGGAAACAAACTTGAGCCAGAAGCACAAGATAGGGCACAAAAACTACGATATTATACGAAGAGATCGACCTATCACCTCTGATGGGGGAGGTGTTGCAATCTTAATTAGAAAAGGGATCCAACATAAAGTTATACGAGGGTGGACTGAAAAGTTTCCGACCTCAACGTGAAGATAGTGACACTCGTCAATAAAAGCTAGTGAATGTAGTTGTACATATTTTGACAGTTACTCACCAACATTTCAGCCATTTTGGGTGCGTAGTTTTTATTTGACAGTCGTTTGAGTAAGTCGACGTTTTTTGCGTTTTTTTGGAGCCGATTCGCCATTTGCGGTCCACTGTTTTGACGGTATGTTTGTTTCCCGCGTATAATGGTATATCCAAGTTTCATCGACAGTAATTAATCGGCGCCAAAACTCGGATTTATTGCGCCTAAACTGCGCCAACAGAGCGCGTTGGAAATGTGCATTGGAACACGTTTTTGGTCTAACGTGAGCAAACGCGCCACCCAACGCGCAGACTGCTTTTCATGACTAAATCTTGATTTAGTATGTGACAAATACGTTCCTTGGACATTTTCATAGCCTCTGCTATTTCTCTCACTTTAATTCGGCGTCATCTAGCACCGTTTGGTGAACTTTAGCGATGTTACCGTCAGTTGTTGCAATTTTTGGACGCCTCGAACGTTCATCGTCTCCCAAGCTCTCACGGCTACGTTCAAATTCATCATCATCATCGGCACTACAACCGGGATCCGGTCTTGGCCTTATTTAATAAATCCCTCCACCGGTCCCGATTTCGAGCCGATGTCATCCAGTTTGGCACTCCCAGGCTATGGGCGTCCTGGTCTACGCCATCACTCCATCGCAGACAAGGTCTGCCCCGCTCATACACCATGCCACAAAGGTCTTTCCGGGCAGGCTACTCTTCGCTCATTCGAGCTAGGTGTTCCACCCACCGGAGTCTACCGAGCTTCGTTTTTCTTACAACGTTAGTTTCAAGGTGGATCGCGTACAACTTATGGTCCCGTCTCCGGACCCTTGATAGACCATAGTAGGCTTTGTTGGATTTGATCAGCCGTTCGCGTAGTTCTTCTTCCATATTGTTATCGGCTGATGCTATTGACCCAAGGTAGTTAAAGAATTGCACTGCTTCAAATTCGTGCTCCGCTCTCTTAATAGTTTGACCAACGTTAGCCCCCTACAGGGAAATGACACTGAAAGTTGCATTATAAAGAATGGTGTTACCATCTTCTACCACTAGATGGTCAAAGTAAAATATCATTTGGCATTGACACTCATCATTTGTAAGGCGGAAATTGGCTTTGCGGAAGTTATAGGCAAAATATTCGCGGGTTGAGGACGAGTGGATTGCCCTTGATAAAAGCACAAAGGAAGCGTGGCGTGGTGAGTGTCAATTGTTGACAGATTCTGATGACTGGCGTGCAACTAAGAAATTATTGAAAGGCATTGCTGACTTGTCAGAGGGTTGAGTCGTTGAGGCGTTGTATAAAGAGACATTTCTTGGCACTAGTGGGATATGAGATGTAATAGGATTGATCGTCTGATAATTTCCATTGGTGTTGAGGGAGATTAAAGTCGCAGAGGACTTCGATATTCTCTTGGGAAGTACCTGTCGCAGCCTGGCTTGACCGTACAACTTTGCCTCCGCCGTTTTTTTCCGAAATTCGAGGCTTTATTGTACATACTGATACAAGTCCTTCCATTTAAATCTAGCGATAATTTATTTTAATGTAAAATAAAAGAAACCATTATATTAACAAATAAAGAAAAAAAAACGAACTATAATAGTTATTGTAGTTCTTAGATAATTTAATTTATACTTGTAGTCTTAATTCGTTATAATTTTGTAATTACCTGCATGTTTAGCAGCACTGTTAGTTTTCGTTATTGGCAGTTTTCTTTGTTGTTTTGAATTGTCATTATTATGTAAATTAGTCAGTTTTTCGTGGTTTTGTCAACGTTAGTGTTGTTTTTTCGTTCGTTTAAGTCATACATTAGTTTGGTTATTATTCGTTGTCGTTAGTGATTATTCGTTGTCAATTATTATTCGTTGTCGTTTGAGAGGTCGTTGATTTAGTTTACAAATCTGTGCATATCCTTTCGTTTGCTCTCGGTAAATTCAATGATTCGAATATTGAATCTTGTCGGTTTAATAAATATATCCAATAAAAGGAATTGGGAGAGAATAAACATTTTCGTGCATTTTCATTTTATTTCGTCATCGCTCGTGCCCGGTAAACGCACCGGGAATCAATAGTACCCATCTCGATTAAGTGCTCGATTGATGTTATTGCGAATTCGTATGATACGAATAATTGGGATGGTAGTATGTAGAAACGAATGAACTTATTAGCCAGTTTAGGTAACAACCGATGTAATCTGGTTTTGTTTTTTTTTTTTTATATATAAATATATTTATATGTATACATATATATATCTATATATATACATATACATATATATATATATATATATATATATATATATATATATATATATTCTTTTTATTTTACTTCTTCCAGAAAAAACGAATCTAGCGCCCTGGAATGCTATTCTTCTTTCTCGACCGGGTCTGTGGCGGTTCCTTTGAGCGCCACTACCTACCCTCCCATTATAGTTCGAAAATGTCCACCTAGAGCGGCCGAAAACCGATAAAACAAGTACTGATTGCTTGCCTAGCAATTAAGCATGTACTTAACTTTACATAGTGTGTTCTATAAATACCTGAAATGCTGCAAATCCATAATATTCGCTGATGCAAAATCCATCAACACTAAACAGGCATGTTCTTTATAAGCAATTTGGTTACACCACCAAGCAACCAACATTACCCCAACAAATTCATTACACATGTCTCCGAACGAATTCTGCTGCACACATGCAAGAGATATTTCTTTCCTTTCTTGTTAACCTACGAGCACATCGGTCGGTAAATCGATCGACAGGCATCAACAGCCCATAAGCATTACCCCCAGGGGCCTGCATGCAACGCAGCATATCCCTAAGAATCCAATTCGGTTACGACATTACGTAGCCGATAAGAATCCTCAAACTTGTCCATGCACACAGAGAGAAAATATTTTTTCCCACACACGTGCATGGCAAGTCATATCAGAGGACGCCAGCAACGTGCGCCCGATCAGAATGGATCCCTTACGCAGTACCAATCGGATAAACATTTCCTTTTACGGAATGCACAGCATGAGCGTGCGATGTAACCGCATTTGTGTGTGTGCACATCCTCTCCATGATCAAAACCTATAATCATCCCTTATATGGTCACCGAAGCGATGGGTGGCATTTTTGGTATTCTGTCGCTTCGGTTGATATAGTTAATCGCGATACGGATTCCGTGGAGGCAAGTCGTGCCTCCACGTTAAACAACCAATAGAAAGTCGTGTTTAAACAACCACGAAGTTCAGTCAAGTCTGATAACCAGGTGTCGGTATTTTCACAGACGGTGCGCGAGCCACCAGAATTGAGTATTAGTCGCGATTCACGAATGAAAGACAATTTGAATTCCCGTATGCGTGAGCTTAAGTTAAAGTTTATTAGTTCTTTACGTTGTGAATTAACATCATCTATTGAATGACTGTTGTGATTCTTGTAGGGGTTTTTATTTTTAGGAAACGTCTCCTAGTCCTTAAAAGGACGTATGATCTCTGTATTATACCTGCTCCTGAGAAAACCGTCCTACAAAGGGGCCGTTGCCGTGCTTTCTCATATACCTGAGGGAAGAGCAACGTCCTTAGTTTGGTCCTTCCGTTTTTTGGCTTTCATTGTCCTCGTCTCCGCTGGGGTTGCTTGAAATGGGGGTTGGTCAAAATTAAAACTAGGTTTTACTTACCACAAGTTTTTATTTATTTCGGACTCTTCACGGCACGATGAACATCCAGATACTGCCGTCCGGTACAATGAATATTAGGATACTGCTTTTGGTGTACCTCCTTCCGGGACAATTATTAAGGTTCAACTGGGGTATTTCCTCCAAGGACAATAGACGATATTATACTGCGGCCCGGAGATCACTGTACTATTCCCTTATAAAGAAAAACAAATCGAGATTTTGTATCCCGAAAATACACATTTTCGTACAACAATCTCGATTTTTGGGTATCCTGAGTGTTTACTTAAGATAAGAATTCAATTTCTTGAATTCTTACGAAACTATTGCGCAGATCTGGATATGTATCTGCTTTTGGTTTTGTATTTGTTTTTCCTAGTGGAATTTTTCAGATAGAGCTAATGATCTCTGAATTTTGGTTGTCGTTGATGCCGTGGGGCGAATGTAGAACAATAAACGAATATTAGATTCGTTTATTGTGAATTTTAATTTTAATATAGGTTTTGGATTTAATTATGCCGTGGGGGCAAATGTTAGGCGATAAACGAATGTTTGATTCGTTTATTGCGAACTTTGGATCATGTTTGGGTTAATTCGGGTTTTGATCGGTTTTTTGGTTTTAGCGTAAGATAGCTAGGATTTGGATGTAGGAATGGGGGAAAAAGCTAGTAGGGCTTTTTGGAGCACTACATGACAATATGAATTTACCGCGTGCGTGTACTAAAGTTAAAATCTATTATATCCTTACGTTGTGAAGAGGCAGAATTTAATTTATATCCTTATGTTAACCTAATGTCAGAAAATGTATATCCGTTTGCTGTGAATTAACAATCTGCTCAAGTTAAAGTCTATTTTTCCTTATGTGTGAATTAACATCGTTTATTGAATAATAATTTGAATTTACCGTTAAAGTCCATTATATTCTTACGTGGTGAACTAGCAGAATCTAATCTATATCCTTATTAATGACAGAAAATGTATATCCTTATGTTGAATTAAAAATAAAAATGAATGGAGGAAGTGGTTGTTTTACTTGGTGACTGGCGAACAGGTCACCCCGAATCGGCGACTTGGATTTCAGCTGTATGAGAGTTGGGGAAGGATGTGAACCTGTGCCCGTGTAGTCACCGTGTAGAACCCCACAGGTCCATCAGACAAGCTCCGAAAGATGCTCAAGGACTTCTCGCAAGCATTTAACGAAAGCTGTAGGTTAATGGGTATTCCTCTGGACAGCTGGGCTTTAGGACCGTCCCTACCACTCAGTTGAACCTAGGTTTGCACAATCAAACGCAAGATACAACCTCCTTACCAACTCAGCCATAGGCGCGGTGATGTAATCCAACTTAGACGTACAGGCAAACCCAACTTAGACAGGGTAGCATCGAGAATCGCTATAACTTCAACTTTTTTTTTTTAAACATCTATCACAGACCACAAGCCTAAAACTTTGGTGTTAGGAGGTTTTTGTTATGGAGCAGTACACACCAGTTGAATGTGGTGAAGTTGTTCAGCTGTATATTTCAAGTAACCTTTCAATTATGAAAACCCAACATGCTTGGCAAAAACGTAAAAGTTCGCCTTCAAAAGACACAATAATACGTTTTCACGAAAGATTTTAGTCTTCTAGTATTGTAGGTGTCTAAATAGACGATACGTTGTAAATATTGCAGTCGTACTGGTCAGTATTGACACTTATCTGCCGTAATTTTTCATAGAGCATAGTTCGTGATGTGTTGGACCGTGCAATTTTTTTTGTGTTGCCCCAACGACTTCTGGAGATAAACTTCTTTGCTTGCTATATGCGAATTTCAGTACATCAGTTTACTTATTTGTTTAATATTAATATCAGTTATTAGGATGTGTGAAGCCAAGAGTTTGTGGGGTTAAATGTTTAGTCAGGGCGCCGGCAAGGGCGCAGGTTCACTAAGCCTCCCACTGTCTCCAACACGCCGGTTGATGAGTGAATAACGAGCGAATTAATCACCAAGATTTGGTGGAGACAACGGATAACAAAGTGTTCAGTTCTGCGGATGATAGTACGCTTGTTTCCTCCTTTTCGAGTGATCGGCCGATTGGTGCATCTACGTCGCATCAGCTTATATGTAGACAGATTGACTCTCTGAATCGGGATCTGGATAAAGTCCTGCAGTGGGGAACGGCCAATCTTGTGGACTTCAATGCAACGAAGACCCAGTATACAACATTCACAAAGATAGGTGGATCATCGATTCCACACCTGATGATGAATGGCCAGGCCCTCGAGGCTGTGGAAAGTTTGAGATTGCTCGGCGTCACGGTCTGTGGGAATGTATCATGGCATAAACACGTGTCGAGTATCGCCAGGTCAGCCTCAGGAAACTGAGTTATCTTTTTAGAGCCAAGAAATATTTTACTCCGGCCCAACTTCTTCTCCTATATAAATCCCAAATTAGAGCCGCGCTCGAATATTGCTCACATGTTTCGAGCTCGGCTCCTAAACATACCCTCGACCTACTTGAGAGCATGCAGAGACGAGCGTTCCGCCTGATCGGGGACTCGGCGCTGACGTCGGGACTACAGTCGCTATCACATCGAAGGCGCGTAGCCGACCTCTGTCTGTTTTACAGATATTATCACGGGTGCTGTTCTTCGGAGATTCTTGGTATTATTCCGCGCAATTCGGTTTATATGCGCTCCACGAGACAATCCGACGGATCGCACCCGTTTGTGGTTCATCTCCCGACGGCGCGAACATCTCTGCATCAGAACTCGTTCCGTTATAGAGTGGGGAAGCAGTGGAACTCCCTTCCCACGCGAGTGTTCCCGGGGCGTTACAACCTGCAGCTGTTCAAAAAGAACTGCAACAGTTATTTGGTGGCATCTCGGGGCACCCACTCGGCGCTATAGGTTCGCCTCTCCCGAGAGAAGTCTAATAAAAAAAAAAAAAAAAAAAAAAAAAAAAAAAAAAAAAAAAAAAAAAAAAAAAAAAAAAAGAGAAAACCACATAAATGAAAGCACACCGGTCTAAACGTTCTTTTCTTATTTCACAGATTTTATTGTTACTCTCTAGCAGGCTTTACAATTTCGCAGTTTTTGGAGTTCCTTTATTTCTGGTTATTATTTGCTTCAGCACGTACATATAGATAACTATACCAATGTTCTTAACATTTAGTATTTGTTGGAATCACTTACAATTTTGATATATTGTTTATAAAGTACACTCAACAACGTTATAACTGAATTGTGTTTAAATCACGTTTACTCAACCGAGAAATTCAGAGCAAAAATGACCCAGCGACAACAACAAATGGAAAGCACTATTTTTAGAAGAACACGAATTCGCAAGAACGGCCTTCTCGCAGGAGGTGTACTTGCACCAGAATTTGGACACTTAACTTAGAGTGTATTCTCCCGACTCCTTCAACGCCACGACCTCGACACCTCTGTTCGTTTACGCGATTAATATCTGACTCTCTAGTGTCTGTTGTCGTCAACATCCACTAGCCGTGATCGTGATGAATTTCCCGATCTAAGGGTAGCCAATCCGATCTTCTTCTGGGTGATATCCAATGGGCGATCGAATTGGCGTTTAATGGGAGGGTTTCCCATATGACCGTACGGTCAAGTGCGATACCCTTTCGCTTGAAATACCGACAACGAACGATCCTGCACTTGTTCAAACAAGCATAAGGGCTGTGGGCATCGTTGTTGTAAATCATCGTAATTATCGCCGGAGGAAGAAATAGGTTTCTGTGTCTTATTTAAACAGAAACGCTATTTCGAGGGTCATACGATGAGATGCACATTGTTTGTGGTTTAGCCGATGCTACATGGGAACATTATCGTGTTTACTTATCGCTCACGATCATGCCGTTGTAGGTCATAGATTCTTCGGTGACGATAGGTCAACCGAAGATTCGTTTATCATAGCAGTGGCTAGGGTAGCTATTGATTACGCTAATGTGATGGTACATGGGTACGATGGTGAGGAATTTGACTTGCAGATGTGCAAGCATATTGCTCACCCAGGGTGGCCATGGACCAGCGGTTGGTAGACTAAAAAAACAAAAAAAATGAGGTTACTGTGTGTTTGTTTTAGTTTTCAGAAAGGAGCATCGTAGGACATGATCATGGGTATGATTGCTTAAGTAACAATCATGTTCATGCCTAATTCCATAATCGGTTGATGGCCCATAAAAAGAAATTGGTTGCAGCTAAGAACATGGAGGCAATGTTTCTTTACTACTTTGCCATCGCATGTAGCATCTCTTTGATTAAAAATGGTAACATCTCATCGGTCGATGGGTCGAGTGTGTGTTTACATTAAACAACACTTCACATCTCTTGTAGCTACCACGCGATGGGCTGTGCTGTATATTGTCGATCAAACGATCGACCGATGGATCCGCCGATAAGGCAAGGGTGAACATGTCATACACGTATATGGAAATATGCTTCTCAGCTATGCGTATTGACATGTTCGCGTGTTAATGTCGGTTATAGGATGAGAAAACCGAATTCGATTTCAGGACATGATGGTTGGATGCAAGCATGTCCCTGGGTGAAAGGGGCGCCGCGGGTCCATGTTTTCAGGTAAGTATTGTTGCAGGGGAGCTTGACTGCTCATCTGTAGGTAAGCTGCTGGTGATAGGTAATGGAATTGCAGGTAGGGAAAGCGGAGTTGGGTTAGGCCGGTGGGTGGCTCTTCGGGCGCCTCAAAGAACCCCCACAAGTTCATGGCCTCTTTAAAGCTACACCGATGTTTTTTACTTATTAATTTTTCCTTATTAAATAATCGTTTTATATAATTATTTAATAGTCAACTTAATTGTCTAGCTCTCTCTTTGTTCTACGAGGGCAGTTTGGTAAGTCAGTACCTTTTGAATAAAAACTCTTTTCGCCAAATAAGCATTTTATTTCTCAACACAGTTTCCTTTTAGCTCTATATATTGCGTTCAGGGTTTTTCCAATTTGTTTATTCTTTCCAAATAATAGCTTTCCTCAAGGCATCAAAATAGGCCTTCGTTTCTGTGATGCCCTCTTCATTTAACCCAAATCTCGTCCCGCCCAGCGATTTCCTCAGGCATTTCCCCAGGTTGGAAACTGGAAATAGTGGTAGGGGTCTAAATCTGTAGAATATGCTGGATGGGGTAGCAATTCGTAGCCCAATTTATGGATTTTGCTTGATTATGCTTTATCAGGACACGCGATTTACTTTTCTCTATTTTCGTTAAAATTCACCAGGTTGTCTGCTTTCAATGGCTGTCAGCTTCCTCAAACTTTGAGAGTAGTCTATTTATAGATGGCAGTTAACGGGAGGAGTTACTGCACGGGAAATTCAAAAAGTCACTGCCTTATCAAATTGCCCTCATATCCCATCGTTGTTGTGGTATATTCCTGGAAGACATCGAAGCTGATTTGCGGAGTGGAGGAAGCGATCAAGGACGTTACAAAATATATAAATCATATATGTTTAATTTGGATGATATTTTTTTCCTGCGGCACACATCGGGCCGTACAGATATATGTTAGAATAAATCAAATTTGTTTTCTTTGCCAGTTTTGTTTAATTGTGGTCACATTAGGGAGGCACGACAACCATCCAGTTCTTTGTAATCGAATAAAAACTTGCACTCGAAATGTGCCAGCTCCTTGAAGTTTCAGGACCTGGAAATATTATTACCATGAATAGTATATAAGCACCGCCAGTAATCCAATACTGCTGTCCATGTTAATCTCGATTTTTTTTCACCCTTTCTAGTTTCCGTCCTCAAAGCGTCAACAGTGAAAATATTATAGCCGAGATTTGCAACGATGCCGGTCCACCCCTTTCCGCTAAGGGTGCAAATAATGGCTTCATATTAAATGGTCGAAAGTTTTTTAGGGCAGAACCGAAAAGTTTCGAACTAAAACAATCAAAGCGACGTGGTGATGCCTCCTTTCGATGGCCCTTGGTGTTTCGCTTGTTATCAGTTAAGCACCAGGACTTGTATCTATGTGTAGACGTATCAATTTGCAGAATGTTTGGAGTGCGCTTTGGAGGAATTCCGTCGGCCTGGAGCTGTATCGTGCAGCAAATAAATAAATTTCGTTTGAGTTGTTGGATGTGAAGTGCATTCTACAACCGCAGTCGCCATCACCAGTAAGTGAACTTGCCGAAAGGGGGAGTAGAGAGGAATGCCTCGGTGCTGAGTTGTTGAGCTGCTGAGGTTGGCATTTGTATGCACAAATATTTGAAATAGTTGGGACTTGAAGGATCTCATAAAATATTCTAATTTCAGAACTCTTTCTATAGGCTTCTGGGGCTCATGAATTTTCGAATAAGTGTTTGACTTCAGCCTGGTGAATGCGTGTGTATCTGTACATGGCACGATGAGTTGGAAGCTTGAGTTCAAATAATGTTTCCGGAAATCGTTGTTTAAAAATAAACTCAACATGGAAACGTCGAAATTTCAGGGAATAGAATGGAAAGAGAATGATTCAAAACTTTATGCTATTTATTGCTAGAGGGGATGCGCCATCCACTCGAAGCATAGTTCCTCTGTAACAGTTATTATTCTAGAGTTGTTACTTTTTCTTTTTTTTTCGCTTGTTGTGGAAGATTCGATTTTGAAAATGAAATTGCATTTCAAGAATCGAGCAGCTTCTTTGGCCTCTGCTAATGAGATCCCAATTTGCGTCGGTATTCATACGCATTTTGCTGGGGATGATGAGGAATATGTGTGCGAGAATATTTTTTGAAAACGATTGATGAGGTCCTCCGCAGTTATTTGTCCTTATCCACCGATTTACGCTCAATTCGGCACAGTACTTTTGCCATCGTTACGATTTCCATGCTCTTTGTATTATAGCACTCAACATTTCTGAAATATTCCTAGTAGCATGAAAAATTCAATTTCGTCCCGAAACTTCAACCCCAGTTGAGAAATTGCTGTTGCTTTCACAGGCGGCTATTGTCGGATTGGAATTTCAATATACGTCGTCGTCGTCGTCCTTGTCGTTTCCTTATATTCCTCCACAGATGCTGGAGCTTGTTTATTTATATGCACGCATGTGGGTATGTATGTAAATGTGTTGTTGAACAATAGATTCGCCAAGGCAGAGAGCGGGTGGGGTGGGGAAGAGGATGGCTTCGGCTACGCAGAAACATTTTTCCATATTCGCTAGAGAAAAACATAAACAAATTTTGCGGTTTATTGCCTCTAAGCCGCTCGATTTGCTCCGCATTCTTCCCTTTGCGCGAGCGGCGTTTAACGTTTAGCATTCTAGGATTCTGTGAGGAGTGTGGGCAGCTGAAGGATATGTGACTCACTGTGTATGACAGCTACACCAAGGGCGCACTGGATAAATCTCATATGATTTCGCTTCAAATGAAATGGAAATTTGTATCCTTTTTTTATGGTCGCGTACATTTTTAGATTTTTGTTTTGTTTTTGTATTTTATGTATTACTCTCTCACTCTTTTCCACCTCCTATCTTGCTTTCTAGTACTGTTGGGCTCTTAGCATATGATATACGCCATGAAAATATACTGGTGACGGCAGTGCCCGAGTCTACTGCTTTGCGTCCTCGCTTATATGTCGTGTCATATTGGGGTGGATTAGGATTACAAATGGATGTTTTCTGTTGGATCTTGTTGTGTAGGGGGGTTGATGAAACTTAATTTTTAACATCATATTCGGAATTTCCCTTTTTGCTTGTGGTGTACATTTTCCCTGCGTACAAGGAATGATCTGAAGCTAGTATTTTTCAAGTCTTCGTCGTTCGTCTTATTTTGCCCAAAAAAAAGTTTTAGTAAATGGGGCATAAGTAATTTTTCCATTTTAGAAAATTGCGAAGTCGGGATTTTTTCCCTCTTTTTAATATTTTGAATAGAAAGGTTCTCATATTGAACCAGCTTGACACTGGTTGTATACATCGCGAGTAGCATATGACTTTAGTTTTCGAGTGGGTGATTTGATAGTCTTCAAAATTATACTACTAACTGAGCACGATTTTTTTTTTTCTTGAAACTGCCGTATACAGCTAGATAGTTTTATTTATTTATTTATTTTTGTCTCTTGAGTTTGATTCAAAAATTGCACGTCAAGCAGACACTTGGCTATTGACAACAGAGAAAGGGAGTAATCGATGGCGCCTCTGCCATGGTAGTGTACGAATGTTGGTTAATTTGAATTTTGAATTTCATGAGCGCATGAACTAAATGATGGGAAAAGTAATGACTGTTGAAACATGAGCAGCGGATCGTGTAGCCGTTTGACGAATTCTGTGTAAGGGGAATGTCGAATAGAATTTAATTTGCACCCTAATGTAGACGAACAGTGTGCACGGGTAGCTATGGCATGCTTTCATCCCCGGAATTTCACAATATTCTTGATATTTTATTCTAAATCGGAAATTTCGATGGGTGATGACTTTGGGCAGTCGCTGTAGAACAGATGAAGTTCAACTACTGAAAAAGTTAACTGGATTGATTGATGCCGCAGCTTTAACTATAGTGATATTGTACATATTATGTAGTGTTGTTTAAATGAATATTTTGCAAAATTCGCAGGAACACTTTTGAGAGATAATTATCAGTCAACCATTTTGTTTGCATGCACAGGGTGTTGCAAACCTTTTTTTTTTCTCAAAACATATATTCTTACTTAAAATAGTGAATAGGTTTACCGAATAAATATGTATTGTTATTAAAGTACGATACTTTTTTACGTCATACATGCATATGACTTAAAACAGGAAGAGAGCCATTCAAACGGCCTAGTTAGTACAACCTTCATCCGTCGCGTTTGAATGACATCGGTCATCTAGGTCAACCAGTTGGTTGTCAGTAGACAATAAACTACATAATCGGGTAGTATCAGCGATTTTTGTTATGGAAAAAAAATATTGGGCAGTTTGTTAGAAATATTGTTTGTGAACGGGATTACGTGGATTGGCCGTAAAATAAGATTTCCATTTTTTTTTTTCATATACAAACATAATTTTATTAATAATGAATTTTGCATATTTTTTTTTTACACTAACGCGCGCACAAAAGGGGATTTTCAAGTACCCTTAAATGTCAGAGCACAGTGCGAGCGGATTGAGAGGAAGTGGATAAGGAAAGGAGGTGTGGATGTATATTGGTCTTGAATGTCTGGACATCACAACGGCCAGGAAACGCATGATCAGGCAGAACATTCCACATTCGCGTGGTTCGGCTAAGGATTGACTCTCTATGTTTATTTGTGCGCCTGAAGTCCACTTTCAACGTGAACTGAAGTGCATTCACAGATTGACGGGTATCGCGGGAAAATGTTTGAAGGGGCGGAAAACATTCAGCAAGTTCAGTTGAGCAACGAACATGATAATACCTAACGAAAAGAGATAGGCATGATACTGTGGGTCTTTTACTAGTACGTCTACAAGGGCACAGGTTCAGTAAAATAGTACCGTTGATTTTTCCACAAAAACTGCCCCGATGCACGCTGATCTCCACAATAAGTTTCACAAAAAACTGAGCACAACCGAAGACAAAAAATGAAACTCAGGAATTGATGTTTGAGTCTTTATTCAATAAAAAAACAAATCTGCATCATATTGTGACGCATATGACAAGCAGTACTGGAATCTTCGAGAAAGTCCGAAACAAAGTACTAGATAATTTTAGGAAGTACAGGAAAACTGGAATAGAACATTCAAGACTATGGAACGGACGGAAACGAAACGCCGAATCAGAATAAGGAAATGGTATAAATACGTCGCACACAGAAAGTGGAGGAGTAAGAAGTGGAAAGTAAGAAGTAGAAAGTGAAGCAAGCGATAAGTAAGCAGTCAAAGACGCGATAAGTACGGAAGCGATAAGTAAAGAAATCGTCAAGTGTACGGTATAAGTAACGGTTGTTATTAACGGATTAATAAAGTGTTATATAATTTCAAAATCGATTTAACGGCTCTTATTTATTTTAAATAATTAATCAAGCGAACCCTAAGCTTGCTGCAATATGTACACTGCTACCAGTGCGATAAATATTACACGGGACACTTAAGTTCGCTATACTGTTCACATTTCAAAATACACAAGGATGTAGTTTACGAAAAGGCAGAAAGCCTTGTACACATAGTTCTCACTTGTAGTGGTCATCCATAGAGTTAATAAATAAAGGACACGATGAACCAAATAAATCGGTGCACGTTAACGACAGAAACACACACTCGTAATATTTTAATTTTTCCGGATATTTGATTCTTGGGCAATATTTAAACACGACCCGCAGTTGAATTGATGTCCGTTGAGGACGATAGACAGATTTTGACTCGACTTTGCGAACTCGTGTACGTCGTTGCTGGTGGTAAAAATCGGACTCCTGGTTGCTGGGCGACATTGACCCTGCCTTGAGGATTGCGATGGGATTCGACGCACACCATCGCAGGGGAAACAATCCTTCCTTCGCCCCCAATGACCAATGAAAAACGATTTTCATTCCATTGGAAGTTTCGCATGAATCTTATCCAAAAAAATCAGATGTCTTTAGCGAAGGAAAGGGAAAAAGGGAAAAAAGGAAAAACACATATGCACAGGTCAAACATGCTGATCGATGCATGGACCGGGCATATCGCCGCCGTCCGATAAGGATAAATTCCATGATTGACGTTAAGTCAATAGAGCCTTTCCCCACGCTGGCTTGGCACAGGGAAGATGGGATAGTGAGGCTGGCGGAACATAAATCATAGGAATTGGTTTCCTATTCTGTTGGTCTTAAGTCAACAGACCTCGAGGAGATGATCGAGGTCACGATGCATGGATGCATATCATTTTAGGATACATTAATCCCAGAGATGTTGCCGTTAGGCAAAAATATTTTCTTGTGTTTACTTTGGGTAAACAAAAGCCGTTTCGATAGCCAGCGTGAGAATCGTGGCTACTCATTGTTTGGGTAACATATCCTTAGTCATGACCGATGCTGGTGATCGTTCCTCGATATGGCAACGGATTGTATAATTGGTCATGCTGTATGCAAACACATATGCGTACTTGGAGGCTAATGGTTTATTTGTGTTGGGAGTTGAACTCCATTTCGGGACGAATATACGCCTTGTAAATAGTGGCCAGGTTGGATGGAGTGAAGTATCTTCTGCATCTCTTAAGGAACCCCATACATTCGGCTGCACTTTTCGCAGCTTCAAATATGTGGTCATTCGAATTAAGAGTCGAATTAATTCGAGTGCCGAGGATTGATAGTTCCTTGGCTTCGTCGATGAAAGTGCCGTTCATCGCCAGTATATTTACTTTGGGGCTCGCCTTCGACGACAAGAGGCAGTACTGAGTTTTTAAGGCATTGAATTCTACTCGGTTAGATAATCCCCACTGATATATCTTGTTGAGGTCTGAATTCAATGTATCAAGCATAAGTTGCTGGTTGGTAGTGACGTTCGAAGAGTTTGGACGGGAGCGTTCGTATGAGTATGAGAAACTCAAAGTGCTATCATCAGCAAACGAGTGAATTGGGTTGTGACAAGAGATCATTTATAAAGATGAGGAAGAGAGTGTGTGAGAATACCGAACCCTGGGGAACACCTGCATTAATTTGATGGGAGACAGATTTGACACCATAAAGAACCACTTGGATTGAACGACCAGAAAGATAGTCTCTTATCCAAGGGAATTGTCCACTCCATATGAAAGTAATTTTGACAAAAGGGCTGGATGCCAAACACTGTCGAAGCCTTTTGAAATATCCAATGCGACTACCCTGCTTTCACCCAGGTTGGATGGAATAGCGCCACTTTTCGATAAGGTACACCATAAAATCTCCTGTGGACCTGTTGCTACGAAAGCCATGTTGGCGGTCATTGAGGATGTCATTTGATTCCAGATATTTCGAAAGTTGACGGTTGATAAGTGATCCCTTATCTTGGAGAGAATAGAAGTTAGTGCTATGGGTCGATAAGAAGAAAGGGAGGATTTGTCACCCTTTTGGGAACTGGATGAATGTTCGCTGACTTCCATCTATTTGGGAAACGGCCAGTAGAATAAGACAAATGGAAAAGTTTCCGCAGTGGTTTAGCGAGTGAAGAGGAACATCTCTTCAAGAGAATTGGGGAAATGCCATCAGGACCAGCGGGTTTTTTTTTGCGCTTAGCTCTTTGTGTGCGCGGGCAGCAGTATGCGCTCGGAAGTGAATCTGCCTCATAGTGTGCTGCTTATGCTTAAGTTGAGGTGGAACTGATGTGGTATCAGGCAGCGTTGAGTTGACTGCAAAATGTACAGAAAGTAGATGACTGGTTTGTCATCGACTATAAGGGATGAAATGGATGAACAGACTGAGTGTTGAATGTTTTTCTCGAATGCCCAGAAGTTTCTACTACCTGTGGGAGAGTGTAGTATTTTTTGTCTCACTCCCTGGTCATGCAAGAATTTTGCGCGTTGAATATGCACATTGCAGTCATTTCTAGCTCTCTTAAATCTTTTCCGGTTTTCCTCAATATTGTTTGATTTATACAACCGGAAGCTCAACTCGTTAACCTTAAGGGCATCTCTGTACCCTGAATCGAACCACATATTTCTCTTGGATTTGAAACTCTTTACCCTGTGTGGAATAAAGGTTCCCATGCCAAGTAGAATCGTGTCTATTGATGTGTCCGCTATAGACTCAACATCGTTATTGAGGAAAAGTAACGACCAATTTAACCTCCCGAAAAAGTTGTTCAGACCTTCCCAGTTGGCTTTCTCGTAGAACCATACTGTTCTATTGGGAGCTTTCTCATTAACGTTACTGTTGGTTAGAGGAAATTTAGCTGACACGACACAGTGGTCTAAAGTGCCCAAGGGCGAACAAACTTCCATTGTGTATTTGTTTGGGTGGGAGGTGAGAAACAGGTCCGGTGTGTTGGCGAAATGACCATATATCTGGTACCCGTTGGCTCATTGAAAAGCTGAGTTAAATTATTTGAAGCAGCAAAAAGCTGGATATATTGACCTTCGGTTGTTGTTGTTACGGAGTGTCGAAGCCACTGAGAGTTATGCACATTAAAATCCCCCGCAATAACGATTTCAGTGTGCGGATATAGGGTCAAGATCCTATCGATAGAATAAGACAGAGCATCAAATTCGTTAAAGGATGCATTTCTATCCAAGTTTGCGCTTCTGTAAAGAAAGCAGTAATGTACGATATGCTTACGAACGTGTAGTTTTAGTCAAGAGAAATTAAATTCTGGGTTGGAACAGAGCCCATATTGTGGCAGAAGCTGATAAGCAATATCATTTCGTATGTATGTGGCAATACCACGATGTGGAAAGAAATGTGGCACTAAGTTATATCCAGGTAGATTAAAATCGGAAATATCTGTATTAGTAATTACCTGGGTTTCGCTAAGTGCAAAAGTAGTTGGATTCTGGCTAGAAACATGGGCAGGCACAAAAGAGAAATTGGATCTCAAGCCGTTACACAAATCAACGCGAAATTCCCGCTCCATTGAAATGGCCCTACACAGAAAACCAATACCGCCTCTCGAAAGGATGCAAGTCGGGACCAGCAATAGATAAGCGAAAGCAACCACTACAGGTGTTATGCCTCCTGTAGTAGGTGCCCCACTAGATCCGTGCCGAAATCCAGGTCGCATCCCTTCCAGGATAAACGTTATGCCATTCAGGCACAAAAAACTCTCCAAAGACTATAAATCAATCGGTGCCCGGGGGACGCAAACAGAGGTGCGAAAGAAAGTAAAACAGACACAAGGGATGGAATGAGTAGAGGGTTTTCCCCCACTGCACATCACTCGTGTGTATATTCTCGCACTTTTCACAACACTAAATCACGTGTGCGGAGATCCGTTTATTGTTGTTTAGGATCCTACAATAAGACGTCTTGCAAGAACCGATAGTGCAATTGGGTATCTTATATGTATTTAAGATTCCCAAAACGGATTGCACAATTGATCCGATGGTACGGATCACGAGGCAGAAGCGCACGTGCTATCTCGTTGGCGGTTTTAAATGTACACCGTGAATCCATCGATGGAAAGGACCTTCAGCTGGTGCTTAACGTAATAACGTTTTTGAGATTCAAAAAAATCGATCAGGCATCTCGGGGTCAACTTCCGTCGGAGTTGCTCAATGGTTCTATTTGGTTCAAGTGAATGTACAATTGATTTGCTCTAAATCCAGGGTCGCTCCGATGACCGCATTTAGCTTACTTCGTTTGGAGCTATGTGGAGCCGTTTAGCTTTCCAAACTATATCGTACTGTTCGACAGTCATGATCGGTTATAATACAACTTTCGCACAAAATAGCATCGAAACACAAGGACTGTGGACGAATTATTCCATTCTCATGAATTAATTACCGAAGCCTCAACGTTTTTCAAGAAAATTGACATATTTAAAGCGCACAAGCCTCTCATGAATTAATTACCGAAGCCTCAACGTTTTTCAAGAAAATTGACATATTTAAAGCGCACAAGCCTCTCTTGGCTGAGCCCCAGCAAAGGAGATTGGCCCCTCATTGATCTCCTCACAATTGAGTGGACTACATGCCCTATCCACAGCAGATGTCTGAAGTTCACCCTACCTAGGCGCTTCTTATATTCTGGAAAATTTAGGTCCATGGGCAGACATTTTCTTACGTAATACGCTTCTAATATAAACTCGGCACAAAATAGCATCGGAAAACGAGGCCGTTGACTTTGCATGAATTCTGGCATTCTCATGAATTAATTACCGAAGCCACAACGTTTTTCAAAGAAATTGACTTATTTAAAGCACGGAAGCCGCTCCTCTTAAGCTGATGCCGGGATTCTGAGAATCGCCGGCAGACTTTTTTGCTCCTCAATACTCGAAAGACACCGCCACAATATTCTTCTATCGGTAAATCACCATATTACGCAGGGTCTCATGGGCACACGCCGGCGCTCAAACCACATTCTATTCGGTATGACATACATATTGGTCCATAGATGGCTACAATGCGGTATGAAGGGTCTTTCCTCTGAGTTTGCCTTGCGTTTGCGAAAAACCACGGGCGGCTGACTACAGTTCGGGATTATTGCCAGCCGGTTGCGTTACCTATTCTCTGCGCTTTTTGAAGATCGACGTCGACTGTTGTGATCTTCTGTTTATAAAGAAAAGCGGTTTCTGAATCGAATCAGGTTCAATGTATATATAATTACGTACGTAAGGCCATTAAGGCTGTTCATTTAGAATTAGTGAGTGATCTTACTAGTAAGGCTTTTGCAGCTAGTTTCCAGTAACTGTTTACCCGGAGAGGAGATCTTTGGAGGTTTATTCAGATAATGATTCAACTTTGATTGGAGCCGGTAGAGAGCTTCGAGCACTATTCGAGTTCACAGAATACCGAGCTGCAATATGAAACTAATTTAGATCTGAAAAGATTCGCTGGCACTTCTTCCATCCCAGAGCACCTCATGTTGGCGGGTTCTGGTGGGCTGCAGTTAACGCATTTAAGGGACATTTCTAACGCAGTACTTACAAACTTATGTGACTGAGATAGAAGCAGTAATAAACACACGTCCCGTGTTCGTCATGTACCACCGATCCCCACGACCTAATTCCGCTAACTGCTGGCCAATTTCTTATTGGTTGTGTACTCACTGCCCTTTAGCAACCTTAACTCGGAATCATTCGTGCAAATCGCCGGACCGCTTGAAAACACACACAGAGGATAGGGCGCCATTTCTGTGAGTGCTGGAATATGTCAACAAGGTCATCACTCACCATCATCATGCCAAGGACCCAACACGACAATTGGCTCGCTTCTACTAAACCACGGTGAAAACTCGCCGTTTTGGTCATGGCCCGTCATCAAAATTACTTCAGTACATCTAGGGGAAGATGGCATTCTTCGAGTTGCTACAGTGCGCACAAATAATCGAGAATACACGCGTTGAGTCCGGAAGCTTTACCCGCTTCTTGCCAATTAAAGATTTTAAGTTTTTTTTTTTTTTTTTTTTTTTGGCGCTCCCATGTACAATTTCTTCATTTGTTTATTTGTTGTATTTTTAATTATTATGTGTTGTACTGAACTAGTTCTAGCGGGCAGGTAAGTTAATTTCCGTATCTATTACATCTCTTTAAATTCAGTAAATTATTGTAGTTGTTGTGGGCATATAACAGCTACTTACGTTCGTTTTATTCACCTGACGACCATGTTACACTTAATGTAGTTTGACACTTCTGTTTCTTGTAGCCGTCAATTTAAAAATTGTAATTTTAGTTATTCATTTCGTACCACATCTTTTGTAAAGAACGAAAGAAAAGTCATGTGTTATTTCGTATTGGCTTCGCATCGCAACGTTCCGTGAAGACATTACTGAAAGCGGTCCGGTTAATGTCTGTCAATTTTTATTGAAATTAAATAAGGTTGGTGTTTATGTTTCTCCTCCACCACACCCAATGCTTAGGTTAGCAATTAATTCTAAAAGAGCATAGAAATAATAATAATAGAAATAAGATTATCGTAATAAGAGTAATAAGATGTCCATCCTTGCACTAGGCTCAAAAGGAGAAAACACTTTAAAATTTTTTTTTCACATCTTTCGAATGTATAGGGAGTGCAACAAATCCAATAGACACGGACACACCAACCGAAATTGCATCCATAGTGAGGAACAAAGCAGCAAAAGGAAATCAATTGACATAATAAATTTAAATAGTAGCGAGAAAAAGTGCATCGTCATATACATGGGGCCGTAGTTTGCTGCGTTGATGGATCGCCGTTCACCATTTTTTATGTGAGTTTGGATCGATTTTTCATTTTCATTACTGAACTCTATAATTAGTCACCCTGATGTAGACTGTACACATAGTACTCTCTCGCATAGTAAACCAAGACTTAACGTGATCACTCACTGAGCACCGGCCCATTCTGCCTGCATCACTCGCATTACCTACGCCGTCCTGCAAAGGGTGATCATAACAGCCCGGGTAGTAGAGTGGCAACACCGACACACACAACACACCACACAAACACGCAACTTTGAGAACATAGCACCAAAAGAACTTCGAACCATAAGTTATCAGTCACATGCCGGAACAATTAACATAACAATACAACAGCTTAAATAGTTCCGAGAAAAAACATCGTTGTGGTCTGATATTTTGAGGCTTTGGTTCTAACTTTTGTTGTGGTCCTAGCCATAATGGTGTCGGTTCGAACCGCATTCTTCACTATCGTCCCAAAACGCAGTAAGAGTATACTAGAAAAAGCATACACCCAAACATTAAATATTTACATATAGTATATAGACATATTTCACATAGTTCTGTAAGTACCAGAGGGTGATTGCTATAAAAAATATCCAAAAGTTGATGACTGGGGTAACCTATACCTGGTAAACATAGCATCACCTCCCAGCTTACAAAAATAAATCCATGGACGATTGTGGCGTTTCCGCCAAACCCCACTGTTACTTACCTGAAGAGCACCCATAACTTCGACCCAACCTTATAAGTTTCGCTAATGCAATCGCATTAAAATGCTTCACGCATCAAATAGATCAAATTTATAATGTCCCTGTAAAGAATTCCTACCTTTTCATGCATCTCTTCGCATACAAATTCCCTACAAGAATTCTTTCCATTATACAGGTGCATAAACCAAAACCTATTCGGTACCTTCGGTTGTCAGGCAAATTCCAACCTTCCCACACCTACACCGCAATCTCCCGGCAGCAAAAACATTTCCTTCCCAAGGATAGTTAATGTTCTCAATGCATTACCTGGAAATGCCTGCAAATAATTTTTCCTACATGGGCATTCATACACGTATCAATGCATTTCTGCATTAGCGAGCAAGAACCGAATTTCCAATTAGTGTAGATTTTCACACTAGAGTTCGACACTTGTGTCGCCATAGATTCCATGTACCATTGACACAGATGGTATATACAAACCGTCATTGTATAACCAACTAATCTGCCTTGCAATGACTTGCAACTATCGATACAGCTGCAAGCACTTCACCCAGAAATGTTCCTTTGTTTGAATATCCAAACAAGCATCGATTTCGCGCATAGCCGCCGGATTGAATTCAAAGCATAAACAATGCAAATGTAGAATCCGTTTCCCACAACCGAGTTTCCCTGCATATACAAACGCAAGCAAGGGATTCGTTTCGTCCACCAATTCATTAGCACTTTTCCCAATGTCTATTTGTATATTTACACAAGGGCATCACTGATCTAAGACTTTTATGATGCCCTCGTCTCATCTTTTCTCTTACCACATTTCTTCGAAGAATAGACGAGGACTATTTATTTAGACGCGATGCACTTCATAGACAACAATCTTCTCGATCCCTTTGTCCTTGCCGCCTGCCTGCTTTCTTTTGCCATTGCCTTCGCGCATGGGTAAACAACACAGATATAAACGATCACACACATACCACCATGATCTTCATTACGAGATCTGGTTTTCTATTCAACCAAGAGAGACTTTACGTTTCTTTGGTGGTAGGTAAAAACGATACCCTTAGTGGAGAGGATATCTACCACCAGGCCACAAACTCACCTCAGTAGCGAGTCGGCTCTGCACGAGCCGTTTATCGTTGAGTCAAATTACATCCGCCGACCACCACGGCCGTGGCCGCTCCCACTCTCTCTCGCGCGGCGGAGAAGCGTAGGTCGTGTCGAAAAGGAAGTGTTTCATTCTATTGAAAATTCATAAAAATCAATTTAATATCAATAAAAAGTTATAATTGAAATATAAGAACTTTTTATAATAAATAAAAAGTGCGTTTTCCTTTTTACTTACTTCTGGTGGACGATTTGTTGTGGAGTTTTGTTCCCTGGCTGGACAGTGTTTCGAGCGGTTTTTCTTCTCTCGGCGTTGTTTCATCAGCGAACAGTTCGTGGGACGAAGTAGAACTCGCACCCATGCGGTGCCACGACTTCGTACCCCACACGATTTTTATAGTATTGAAACTAATCGCTATAATCTCTTAAACTCTATTTTCAAAAACTGCTCGTGGTGCTGCTCAAAAAGTCATTGACCGATCTGAATGACATTTTCTGTGGTTGGCCAATTGGTTGATCTAGGATGTTCTAGAATATCTTCAGCGACATTTACGCGATTGTGTTTTTGAAGAAGATTCAGGAAAAGTCACAAAACACACTTAAGACGAACTGACAAAATCGAGCACTGTAAGCAAACTAAATGACAAATCTTACTCAAACTCCATGTCAGGATAGAAGGCAATTGCGCCAACTTTGCAACAAAAAGAATTTTGACAAACCCTTTAAGTGGGCTTTTTAAATGATCAATTCTCGGCACTGTTTTACATAAAGTAATTTCTATATCTTAAAAAACTTGATTGCAGTGAAGCAATAAGTTTCGAGAGGTACACGATATTTAAGAATCCATTTCAAATTTTCGGTACGGTCTCCTTTGGGCACGCTACCTAAATATGAGCCGGTGGTAGCTTGTTTCACTCGGGAAGAAGGAATTTCTTAGTGCATCTACTCTGTGGAGACTTTAGTGCCAACTTTGGCCTGCAAAATACCCCATACCAAGAAATCCATCGAATTTGCATCCGTTGAGCAGGGAAACGGCATCAAAAAGCCGAAGAGGAGTGGAACGTTACCTTGTATCCCATCTTGGTTGACGTGCGACGGTGCCGCGTCCTGTTGAAATATCCACTTTCCTTCACCAAAGGGTTTAGTTGCCCACGGCTTCACTTTAAGCTGTTGTGTGGTACAGACTCACACTCATCTTAACGCCATGGTCCAAAATATCTACGAAGAGCGGCCATTGCCATTGAGTGCCGCGGCAGCCCAAACCATGACAAACTGTAGTTATTGATTTCTGGCCATTTGATTGTACATATTCTCGTATTGCCTTTTTATTAGGTACACAATCACTTTCTTTCTTGACGAATTCTTTAATTGGGAAAATGTTCTTATCGGAGATGACGATATTTAGCAATTGTCCATTTTCGGCCGAGTGCAGTAATTCTTTCGCTCTATCGAGTTGTGGAGGCTCTATTTTTAAGTTAAGCGTTTTCTTTCTGGCTTACCTCCTTTGGGGTTGTTGAGTCATCTCCTTTGGGGTGATCTTGTGGGGGCCGTTTACCGCTGCAGTGGATGGCGTGAAAAGTGCACCCTCGCAACTTCCTTCGGTGGGCGTGGGGGGCTTCCGGGCGCGGGACTCGGTTGTAGTAAGCTCCTTGGCAGCGAAGGTGGAGTTTCATTTCAAGGCATCATTCGTTACTCCGAGACAGAGCACATTATCTTCACTTGGTCACCGAGGGGATTAATCCGCCGATGGCATCGATTTAAGGGCCCCAATAAATTGTCAATGGACACTTCTCTTCATGCAAAAACGTTCTGAATAAATAAATCCACGCACGGAGAACACAAGCTCCTCATCAACTAAACACACCGCGAAAATGATTAGTCCGACTTTTTGTTTGAAATGGCACTATTTTTTTTTATTTAATTTTTTGGTAGATTCTTTTTGGTTTATACCTTAAATTTTCTATATAAACTTTGGCGTGGCTCCGGCCTCCTAGATTTCGACTGATCATTTGACCATCGGTTCGGACTCCTAGAACGTTACTGATCGCGAAATAGAAATGTGCCGTACTTTTGGTCATTGAAATTTGTCAAAGGTTTTATTGTAAAAATTCCAAGAAGCAAACACAACGTTTTGTGTGCTTCAATTGGAATAGGATTCTGGGAAGTGACTAGGAATTTATTTGAATAAATTTCTGGGAGGGAAATCATGAAATGCATTTTGAGGTAAGCATTTCATGATGTTAGGATTATTAGGAATTGAATCAATGCACGACAAATGGACTTGGTTATGATTGAATTGGATTGGGGTGTAGGGTATTTGGAAATTGAATCAATGTGCGATAAATTAACTTTTGGTTTAACTTGTCGTTCATACGATCCAATATGGAATTTGGATTGGGATTATAGGTAATATTGGGGATTTGATGGGACTGTAGGTAATATTGGGGGTTTGGATGGGAGTAGTGATTTAGGATCACTACAGAGCCTAACTTTTTGGTGCAATTCATTGAGATATGGTCTTTTATGATATTTATAGGTCTTTACTTGGAGCTCATTTCTAAATATTTCTTACTTTGTGGTTTTCGAACTATTTTGCATTTGACTCTAGCTAACACGTAAAGTTTGTTTAGTTATCTTCTTTACTTTTCGAAGCATTTCTGTCGATGATGCCAATTGCACAGTAATAAATTACTGTTCGGGACACATATGACCTTTCCACAATGGGATGCTATAGGGGTCACACAGTATTCACTTGTGACTTTCCCTCCAAATGTAGCGCAATATCAATCACCATCATCATCGGCACTACAACCGGGATCCGACCTTGGCCTTATTTAGCAAGTCTCCCCCGCTAGTATCCGATCCTTATCCGAGACTTGTTAAATTGTCCATAATAATTTGTTTTTCCGGGGAAGGTTATTAGCCATATCGCGGTTATATTCAATGTGACGCAAGGCTAATAACCTTGCCCGGAAAAACAAATTATTATGGACAATTAAACAAGTCTCCGATAAGGACCGGATACCGGTGGAGAGACTTGCTAAATAAGGCTGTGGCGGCGAAGAAGTATGTCGCACCGGCGCACGGCGCTGATTCCCTTCCTTCCGCCACCGTCACTATAAATTCCGCCGTAACAAAACCAAGAGAAGAGCCACAACAGAAGAAATAAACTGTTCGCCAAGACAACGCTGTAACGCTGCTTTCTTTTTTGTTTATCCTTATTTATTTCGCGGTAGCACTGCGCGAGAGTTACAATGAATTCAATAAAAACACAATCTTCGAAGACTGCAGCAAATATAATATTCGACGTGGCGGTTGCAAACACGACGCTGTACGTGGGAAATGCTAGTTATGTCTATTAGGCACATGATTTTTACTTATTATCGTTGTTTTTTTTTTGATACAAAATTATTAAACACACGACTCCGAGGTATATACGTGGGTGTATATTTACGCGTCTCCGCAGCCGTGCGGAGAACGGGAGTGAAGCGTGACCGTTCTGGTCCGCGGATGTAAAAGGTCTCAACGATATTCAATCGTTATTAAGGAAATTCAGCGAGTGAATTTGGCTCTCTTAAATTAAGGGTGCAATTCCTGTTCCGAGAGAGACGTAAAGTCTCTCTTTTCCGTAACCAAGAGATCTCATACAGAAGATCGCCACAGTACACTTGTGTGTGTGTACGTCGGTTATTTTCATAGATCGAAGCTATGATGCAGACCCTGATACACAAAGAAAGGGAAAGGGATCGTCAGATCTTTGTTTATGTGGAAAGGTTACTGGGAAACGGATCCAGAACTAAGTAGGATAAAAGACATTTATGACCTGTGAGTTCAACTGAGTAATCAAGTTGCAACTCATTAAATGATAGACGTATTTGCGATACGTTTTGGTGATTGAATTGTTTGTGTATCGCCAGAATGCCTGTTGTTAGACAGCGATCTTTTGTTCGTGCTTTGGTGCATTGGTAAGGGATTTGTCTCATCGCAGATGGTGCTAATTACATGCATCTGCGTTACACCATTTATCTCTGGCTGAAAGGGCTCGCCAGTCGATGTGTGTGTAGATCGTTTTTTGTACACCATCGAGGCTGGGAAAATAGATGGCGCAATATTTATGATCCCTGTCATGATGGTTTCATTATATGTAAACCAAATCATCGTGTTTACAGGTTCTTGGTTTGAGATCCCTGATAAGGTAAGAAAGAAATCTTACAGAGAATTGGTATGCTAAGAGAATGCATGAAAGGTAAGTTTTCTTTCCAGGGACTTAAACATCATAGATTTGGTCTCTTTAATGCGTGAAGCATTTTCAGGTGCCTAATGTGATTGCATTGGCGAAATCTTATGCTGGTGGGATGAGGTTATGGGCGTTTTTAGGTAATGTACCGTGGGGTTTGGCGCAACCGCCACAAGGCCAAGACCGGATCCCGGTTGTAGTGCCGATGATGATGGTTATATTCAATATCGCGGTTATATTCGATTACATATATAAAATTTTCTTCACACAACTGAGACTCAAATCGTTTGTCACGCATGTAAACAACAAAATTATCTGTCACTACGCATAATATGGCGGTAGTGGTACCGTTTGGAAATTGTAAAAGTGTGAACGTGTTGCTGGTCAATTGGCTCACCCAGTATAGAATTATCGGAAGGATCTCTATAAAGTTTTAAGTATATCGTGTAAATCAATTACTTTTTTGTGGTGAAAATTGTTGAGATAATATATAGGCATATATATGACTATTTAATCAAAAGGCTTATATAAGCATTAATTTTATGCTTTTTTATGATATCTATTTTTTAGCCCCATGCAAATTATTTTCTGTTTCCTAGCAACAGAAAAAAGATGACCGATTTTAGCACTTTTCGATGTCATGCGGATGAATATTCGACAGCGCCGTTTATTTTGTAAGAAAAAAATGCTTTTCAACACTTGAAGGCAATAATATCATGATGTCAACATTTTAAAATGAAGTGTTATCATCCTTAAAAAAATGCATAAATAAATAAATAAATATCGAGTAAGTAAACATTCTGTTACCGCATGCATTTGTAAATATGGCAGTCCTCTTAAGTGTCACAAAAACAATAAGCGCATTAAATAGTGTCATTTTATATCAGCTATTCCATTCGAAATTTATTTTAATTCATACACGACCACGTTCCCTTGAACAATCACTGATAACCAAAATTTTAAAATTAATAACCCTAGCCATAATAAATTAGCAAATTTGCCATCGGCCATCCAATGAATCTGCCAATAATTTATAACGTATCTTTGCTAAAATATCACCGCCGGTCCATTAGGGAAATGCCTACAATGAATATTGCAGTACGTGCCATCTCCGCAAAGGTTCCACCTCTTAATAACACCGTTCGTAACATAACTAGGCCAATTTGAAATTTCGTTTGTTGAATACATTCAATGATATAAAACCGACACGGTTGGCTTGTCCCTTCAGTTAGTGGGGGGCGTCTTGTGCTTTGGAATGGCAATCGCCTGTGATTGCCTTGCGCCGTAATTTGAAATTTAATGTACTTCACTAGAACAGACAGAGAATCTAATCAAACAAAGTTGGTTTACTCAGCTTTTAACATTTGTTATTGATTCTTTTGAGTCGTCAGCTGTGTTGTCCTTGCCATCCTCCTTGGACGCTCAGTCTGCTTTGTTGGTTTTGTAGGTTATTCTTTTCAATAAAACCTGCAGCTGGCAACTGAAGCGACGGCAAAATAAGGGACGAGTAAAACTGTCGCTCAAAAACAGCGAAAACTCTTATAATGATTAATGGCCCCACATCATTTCTGTTGATTCGAGAATATTTATTACTTTCCGTTGCCATCGCCATGCCACGCAACTTCCTTTTATCCCGTGACAGCAAACTGCGTAACTTGGTCCTTCGATATAATCACTAGACAGCTCGTATTCTTCTCTCAGATGATCAACCGTCGCGGACGCCCTATCTGCTCCATGGTTTTAAATATCTCTAGTTACCATTATGACCTGAAATATTTTCTCATTCTCAAGTGTCCTTTTATCCTTGCCCTTGATCTTCGCGAAATATATATTTTTCATCCTGTGTTCGTATTACTTTTAATCTTTATTGTATTTTTTAAGGAAGAACATTCTGCTGCCTATAAATCATTAAATTAGAATTATACATTTGGAGTGAATTTTTAACGCTAGGCGGAAGGTGTGCGCTTGGATCCGCACGTGGAGGTAGATCTACTACTATGGCGCAGACTTTGGAGACAAATGGCAAGCGGTCGGATCTCGCTGTGCGGATTAGAAAAGTTATATTTCAACGATTTGTATAAATTGTGTCACGCACATTACAGTAACTGAATGGCGTCACATTCTATGGAATTCTCCTGACACTTGAGTTCATGATAATTCGTGTTGGCGTGGAATTGCATTAGCGTGACAGCAGCGAAACAAAACTTCTCACATTTGCATATACAGGTAGAATTTTGCTGGTTGCTCTAATTGTGTGTGAAGTCTTTCAGGCTATGGTCGGAGTGTCGTAAGCGGGGACGGCGACAAGGTCAATCACAGTACCCCCCGGTGAGAGTACATCTAACTAATTGATGACTGGTAGTTTTTCCTTTTTGTTTTCGCCACCATCCAAAGGAGGCGGTCGAACCCCCACTGTCAAAAAAGTATGGCGAAAATAAATGTGAAGCCGTATTCCAAGCAAACACGTCATTCGTTGAATGCCCAATAAAATAGGAAGCTAATCGGGTATTTCCAAAGATGACAGCCCCACTTTACTAACCGATGTGATAAAATATACTCATTCCGTGCGTTTAAATTAACCCCGGCCATCATCTCATTCTCATGTTGCTTTGCTCAGAATTCAGATAGATAGAAAATACCCAATAAATAAACTAAAACTATTATCTCGTCTTTCGTAGTCAGTAATTTACTGGAACACTTCTTTGCCGGCCCGTCCACCCCTCACGACGAGCTCTTTTCAATTGACTATGAAAATGTCTGTAACTATATACACCCACCATGTTTATTGAATAAAATTGATTCCTTCATTTTGATTACTCTACGAACAGTTTCTCGCACATACGACCGTTACAGAACAAAACATTCCAGCCTCCCTTAACCCTAGACTAGATCCATTAACACTTTATTTTCGAAATTACTTAAGGTGGTTTTACTTTATTGTTCCATTACGTAATTGAAAAATAATTAATTCAGTACGAATACAACGCAATGAAATACAATTTAAATAAAATTCAATAGTTTACTCAGTGTTGCCATTTCCATACAACCTTGGCTTGCGCTTAAATGTCCTGGGGAAAACCGTTCCGCATGTAACTGCAGGAACGCAATTGAGAGGATGGTAAGAAACGTATTGTCGTCGACGTATTTTTAAATGCTTGAAACCACTATAGTGTTTGAAATAATAGTGAAGAAGATCTTGTGATTCGACAGCTTGAATCACGAAAAAATGTTTGCCTAAGCGTTACACATCAGGCTACTGACCGTGTTTAGAATTTGATTTCCAAACTCGACTATACTCCACTGATGTGAATTATTTTTGTTATCGCTTGGTATACGGTTCTGATGTGTTTTTCTTATTCGATTTTTCGTTCGTGTTCTTCACTATTTTGCTTGTGAATTGTGTGTATTTGTTAGAGTCGCCACACCACTGTGTTGAAGATTGTTCAAAAACGCGTTGTTTGAAAAACCGACTCGATAAGCGGTGATTCAAAAAAGGATATCAATGTTAAGAACCGACTGCTTAAGAATCGTAGCTCGTGCCCAGGTTTCAAAATTGAGTATATATTTGGTACTTTAGTCAAGAGAACTAACATTAGGCTTATTACAATATTGTATTTGTGTAAGCACATGTGTGGTGTTTTCATATCTCGAAATAAATTGCTCTTGTGTTTGGTCATTCCAAAGGAGTCATCCGTTTGCCGCATACAAAACCGGTATCAAATAAGACGAATTATTGTGACGTGTATTGATTTTACTCCTATAATCTGCTACTACAAATTTAACGGACTATATTAGGTACGACGAGAATCCCACAGCTGCCTGTTTGAAGGCGATTATCTTATGAGGGATTTTGTCGACGACGTTAGAGAAGTTCTTGGTGATTATGTCTGCTTCATTCCCGGTCGTTGAGGCTTGTATTGTTATGGAAACTAACTTCAGTAAATGAGATGTTGAGGGCCTATATACCATGTTTTGCAGTTATGGGTGTGGGTTTGAAGCGGAAGAACATGGTATTGTACACGACAAACTGAAATAGTTGGGATAGAGAAGGCAGCTTGGTGACGGGGTGGTAATTGCTTATTTCGCACTTACTGCCTTTTTGTGAATGGGTGTGAAGTAGGAATATTTTCACATATCTTCTCGGTCTGACTAAAGCTGAAGGGGGGCAGTGAGTGGTTGGGATAACTATGAAATACAACAACAATAGATAATAATGAACGTAAGGTGGTTAATTTTTGGATTACAGTAGCAAAGTCGATGGAAGTTATTTTAGAAAACATTTGTTCGCCGATTATTAGGAATATATAGTACCAGGAAACACGGGGTGTCTTAAAAGACAAACGATAAAGCGGTATTGAATATGAAAAATATAAGGTTCGTCCAAGAGCGAATGTACTCCCCATTTGCGGTAACACCAAGAAGTATTTCATAAACTGTCCTGACTAACTTGAAGCATGATTTAGAAATTAGGAAATTGGAGTCAAGCGGTACTTTGAAAAAACCCCTTTTTATTTGAAATAAAGTTGGATATCGGAAAACAAGTATATAAACATGCAGAGTCTCCCAAAAGTCGATTTCTGTTTTGCTCGCTTTACGAAAGCGACAAGTAATAAGTAGCCCCATCGGAAATTCAGTTGAATGGTGCGTTGTATGAAATCGGGGCATGTTTAGTCCGAATTTTGCAAAAGCTCCTGGTAACAAATTGTTGGAATATGTACGAGATTTGTCAAATTAGAGTGCTCAACTTATTAAAATATGGGTATAGCAGTTGAAGGAGATTAATTCAACCATCGACCAACCGCGAGGGGGCAAATTAGGTAGCCATGTAGCGATGAAAATATGAAGACCATACGCTATTCAGTTTGCGAGACTGCCAATCTCTCCGTTCCCAAGAGGGGAAGTTTGATTTTTTACGGCAATACGTACGTTTTGAGATTTTGAAGTAACCTTTAATTGTACGAACACAGAGCGAACGGAAGAAGAGGTAGAGGACTGTGGCGGTTCCTTTGAACGCCACTGCTTACCTTCCCATAAACCATCCAGGTAACTGCTCTCTACAGCACTAAAACACATAAGAGCATGTACTTACCTTTACATAGTTGTACTATAAACACCTGAAACGCTGTAAATTCACAATATTCGCTGATGTAAAATCCATCAGCACCAAACAGGCATGTTCCTTATAAGCAATTTGGTTGCATCACCATGAACCGAACCAATTCAGTACACATGTCTCTGATCGAATTCCATCAGCAATAGTAAGTATCTTCCACAAGTAAGAGCAATTTGGTTGCACCATCAAGCCCGAACCATATCAATGAGATATACCATTACGCGTCAGCCGCACACATGCAGGAGATGTTTCATCTATTCCTTTGTATACATGCCCACATCGGTCGGTCATCCGACCAACAAATATATTAAGGCATACGGCTGACCGCCCAAGGAAGTCGATTTCTCCTAAGTGGCAAATTACCATCGAGAATTCGACTACTTGGAGATGCCGCAAAATGTGCACGATCAGCATAAATGCTTTACGCAGTTGCTGATCGTGTAAACACCTAAATCTCTATGTCGAGATAATGGCACCAGTTGCAACCATGCCAGCTAATGTTCCCCCTGTGGGTTTGGTGATCCATAGTCCGCAGTTTGTGGACACATACACGCCATGAGCTGCAGAAACGATCATCGTGTGTGTGTTTCACCCCTTTTTGCGGGACCAATGCAAGGAAGATCATCCCTTGTCGGGCACCGAAGCAATGTACAAATTTGCTGTGCTGTCGTCTTCGATGATTAAATAGTCAATCGCATTACAGATTCCATGGAGGCGAGTCGTGCCTCCACGTTAAATAAATTAGAGTCGTTATTCAACTACAGTCAGGAGGAGTCGAGATTTAACCGCCGCCAAGTACGGACGCGTAGCGTAGAAGGTGTAGTGCAAAGTATCGGTGGACACAACTAACAGTTGATAATTGAATTAAGCTTAACTTTACATTGTATATAACAGAAGTGATGTCTAATTAGTAAACTAAGCTTACCTTATATTTGTTTTCGAATCAGTGGACTAAACTAACAGTTGAGTTTTGTATTTAGTTGGATTGTGGTGTACGTATACAGAATAAATATAAGGAAAAGAAAGAGAGTTGTTTTTGTTATTTAGCGAACCTGTGCCCTAGCGGTACATAACTAGAAGACTTGGTATACGAATAACGTAATAGAAGACCCACAGGACTTATATGGTATATGTTACTGCAAGGCGGCGTCTCGATAATATCGCGAGTACGGATCGCCTTATTTAATAAGTGGACTGTATTTGTATTTTAAACTACAACCGTATTATCTTTATTTTATTCTATAATACTATTTAATCTGTTACACGATCTCTTTGCTTCTGATCGCACCTTTAGGCCGGACTTTGCTCTGGGTTACAGGCGCTGTAGTCTTGCCCGGTGCTGGCGTTGTACTGGTTGTACTCCACAACTGTCACTGCTTTTATTGTCTCTTTTGTCCTCGTTTCCTTGTTTGCATGTTGTCACAAAAACCAAAGAGCGACTGGTATAAATTGCCGATCCTCAGTCTGCCAGTCAGCGGTCCTCACCCCAAACTCATAACCGCCACAGTTTTGTTGTTTGGGGAATTGGTTAAATATTAGCTGACTTCCATCTGTATGGGAATTGGCCAGTTGAATAGGTCAGGTGAGGTTAAGCAAGTGATCAGCGAGTGATGAAGAACACTTCTTCAAAAAAAATTGGACGAATGGCACCTGGGTCAGTGGATTGGTAGTCTTGAGGTCTTATAACGTTCGGGCCGCAGTTCAAGTTCGCAAATCATGAAACGGAGTTGAAATAGTAACAGCCAGCGCTGAGATGGCTGTGAAATATGCACTAAATACGTTTGCTTTCTATATTGCGTTGTTGACTAGTTTGTCACCGACTACAAGCAAAAGAATAAGGCAATAAATTCCTTGGCGTTCCTTACAAGTGCCTTTAAGTTTGTACTATCTGTGGGAGAATGTAATATTTTTCGCTCATTTTCTGATCATGAAAGGGCTCTGCACCTTTTCTGATCATGCAAGAACTCTGAATCTTTTCCAGTTTTCCTATATATTATTTGTTTTAAACAACCGCAAGCTTAAGGTCTTAGCCTAAATATCCTCTCCACACCAGAAATCGAACTACACATTGGTTTTGGTACTCTTTGTGTGGTATAAGTTCTGCTTACCAAGTAAAGTCATGCCTGCTAATGTGTAGCGTCAATATAGTTATTGAGGAATAGTTATGACCTTATCCTCCAAAGAAGTGGTTTAGCCGTTTGCTTTCTCATGAAACCATAATGTTATTTTAGGACTGTTTCATTAACATTGCATTTGATTAGGGGAAACTTAACAGAAACAACACATTGGTCTCATGTGCCCAAGGGAAAAGAAACTTCGATAGTGTATTTATTGGGGTAGAATGTGAGAAACTGGTCTCATGTGTTGGTGGAATGACCATCAGTGTTTGGAATCCGTGTTGGCATATGTTTGAATCGGCAAAGAGCTGATCTTCGGGTGTCTTGTATCCAGAGCAGGCTTGTCATTGAATATTAAACGAATTGAAATCAAGTCTTCGATAGTATAGTGGTTAGTATACCCGCCTGTCACGCTGGAGACCGGGGTTCGATTCCCCGTCGGGGAACCTCTGGCACAAGACTAATGACCTTGCCCGGAAAAACAAATCATTATGTAAAAGTGAACAAGCCTCAGGACTTGCTAAATAAGGCCCAGACCAGTTCCCGGTTGTAGTGCCGATGTTGAAATCAACTGCAATAACGATCGGAGTGTACAGATACAGTGCCGAGATCATAACAAACAAGCCGGGTAAAGCATCGAATCAGTTACGGAATGCGTTTCGATCCAATTTCGGCTTTCTGTAGAAGGAAACAACAATGATTGATATTGTTACGAAAGTAAAGTTGTAGCCGCCAATTAAACCCCATGTTGGAACAGAACCCATAATTTGTGTGTATGGTAGCCCATAATGTGGGAAGAACAGATATATTAAGATATACACAGGTAGATTGAAATCTGAAATGTTGGTATCTGTTATTAAATAATATTAAGCCGCTTACACATCAAAAGCCCAACGCACACGTTCCGGACAGTTCTTTAAAATGTTGCGTTACGTTTGGAAGAGTGTAAACAAAATAACGAAACATATTAGACGACATAATTCTGACGAAATAAATGTCGAAAAATTGTACTTTAATAAAACGTAGTACATTAATTCTATACGTTATTTTATAAAAAAAATTGTTAGTTAAAAAAAAACCTTTAGAAGACTGGGTGACACTAGAACTGAAAATTATCTACATAAGAAAATTTGCAAATGGGGTTGCAATAGGTTGAAGATCGAATGAAGAAACGTTGGCTAGCGGCCGTCGGATTAACAATTTTGTAGGTTTACAAAGGACGGTCGGTTGCTTTATGACTAACTAATTGGAACACAGCTTGACAGAAAAGGAGGGTGGTCTGAAAAGGTTCCGACCTAAGCAATATAGATACAAGACATTTTTTCTTAAAATTTATTTTTATATTTCTACATAGTCTCCTTGTAGCTCTACACACTTCGCCCAGCGATTCTCCCATCTCTCTAACCCGTCCAAATAGTACTCGGCGTTTTTCTCTGTAAAATGGCTGTTCGTGAGGGTGATTACCTTCTCACTTGACGAAAATCTCTGTCCGAGCGCAATTTTTAGATTAGGGAACAAAAAGAAGCCGCTTGGGGCTAGATCTGGTGCGTATGGCGGATGGTCAAGCAGTTGAAACCGTAATTCGTGGATTTTCGCCATGACAACCGCTGAGGTGTGAGACGGCGCGTTGTCTTGGTGAAACAGAATTTTCTTTTTCTGCAAATGTGGCTGTTTTTCAGCTATTTCTGCCTTCAATTGGTCAAGTAATGATCCGTAATATGCTCCTGTAATGGTTTTTCCTTTTTGAAGATAATCGATTAAGATAACTCCACGACTATCCCAAAACAGTCGCCATCACTTTCCCAACCGAAAAAAGCGTTTTTGCCTATCTGTGGAGCCGATTCCCCCTTTGCAGTCCACTCTTTTGACTGTATTTTTGAGTCGGCAGTTTTTTTGACTCTGCAGAGCTTTGCCAAATATTAAAAATTATAAAAGTTGTTAACAAAAAATTAAAAAATAAAACCATTTTTGTAAAGCTTGCCATTTTTTCGAAAATCGATATTTTCCGTACGGATTTTTCTAGACATTTTCATGCAGGTTAAGAAGAATTTTTTTTTTATTTTTGCGGGATCAAAACTCTTCACGATATCTGTTCAACCCCGGAGAAAGCTTTTGAAACCACGTTTTTTGACAACGGCGGTGTGCCGCCATTTTGCATTTTTTTTTAAATTTGTATCTTAATACGTATATAAACATGTGCTAAGCTTCTTTGTATTAATAATACTTTTTTTCCATAAAAAAAAACCAAAGAAGTGGTCGGTTTTCAAACCTCTACAGTAGCATAAGCCCTTAAAAAGCATAAGCTTTTGGAAAATTTTGTTGTAGAACTTACTAAAATCGGTCGTAATGAGGTCGACTTAGTTGCCTTTATTTAGGGCTAGGAGCGAGTGGAAAGTAAATTCAACTTCATTAATTCAATTGGTGTTGGTAGTGGTGGGCAAAGGGCCTGCAACCCAAAAAAATGTGCAGTGGCCTTGAGTTAATCCGATGGGCGAACCGATACCAGCAAAGGAAGAAAAGGGTCACAGTGTGGAAGAATAGACCGTGAAGCATGCTATTATTACGATGGGAAACTTATGACCTGGAAACACAAGACCAGAGAAAGACCTGCAAGAGTGCATCCGGGTACAGATGACTGGCATAGACAACATCGCTACCACAGCAAAAAGTGCTTCGCACTGTGTGGAAGATTGTTAACTACGCGTTACTTGATGTCCAGGAGAGATTCCACCTCGGTGTATCGTGCCAATTCTCAGGAAGATGCTGCATAAAACAACAACGTGCCGATTAATGAGAAGACGCTACAATAGACAAAAATTCCTCGGAAGATGCTGCTAATACAATAGCTCGCAACTACTCGCATTACAATGGCACACGAGCACGATATAAAATGCGAACAATGTCACCTCTAATTCAGTTTGATGATGGAGCTCTTAGGGTCACTTAGAGCCAGGAAAACAATTTTAGATTATAAGAAAAAGGTGTGAATAAACATTTTATATAGGACTAAATTAGTATCATGTAGAGGGAAGTCGCTTTTAATTCGCTCTTGCTTTCAGGTTCCCCAAAATACCCCCACCACACACCCCGCGCGCGGTGAGGTGTACAATTTCTCTTCGTCTAAGTACACAAAGGCGTTCGCCCTCAACGGTGAAAAGGGACTATAGCGTTTGGGATGATAGTGAAGAACGTGTGATTCGAACTGACGCTATGACAGTTAGAATCACCAAAAATTGAGCAAATGCGTAACGCATCAGGGTACTGGCCGGGTTTACAATTCGAATTTTAAACTCAAGTATATTCCACTGATGTTAATTGTTATGTTATCGCTATGGTATACGGCTCTGATGCATTTTCTTATTCGATTCTCGTTCGGTGTTCTTCACTATTTGCTTGTGTATTGTGTGTGTATCTGTTAGAGACGCTACAGGACGCCTTGCGAAGCAAAGAAAAGAACCGATGTAATAATAGCCTTGCCCTTAACCTTAATAAGACGAGGGTTCTCCTAAGACCGCTCCTGAGAATGCTCGTTGCGGTCGCCGCCGTGCTTCCTCAAACCTGAGGGAAGAGTAGCGACCGATCGTAGTAGAAACTAACGCCGCTAATTCCAGATGCAACAGCCACCGGCCTCCGCTGGGATTGCTCAGCACAGGGAAACTAGTAAGGGATTGTTTTTGTGAAAGGGCCACAGCTCTACTTACCAGACTTCAGTCATCAGCCAAAACTCAGTTACTTACTTAAAGTATTGTAGTTTTACTTGAACTCTTTTATTTTTCTATTGTACAGATGCGCTCCTGGGGTACTTCCTCCAGGGAAAGTGAATCTAAGGATACTGGCCTCGCGAGATCACGATGCATCTCCTTATATATGTGATCGAATTGAGATCGAAAAGAAAGCGAAATCTCAAAAATATTTTTTGTCTGGAGGCAAGTGTTTGCATTATGAGATAAAAATTCGTTTAGGCGAATTCTCAGAACATATAGGAGATATGCAGTGCATGTGAGGGTATGCACTGGGATTCGGGTTTTGTTTACTTATATATTTTGTTTACATCTGGTTCAATTTACCATGTGTTTGTTTTGTTTGGAGGCCATGGGAAATTAGGTGTATGGATGACAAACGAATATTCGATTCGTTTATAAGGAATTCTGTTTTATCGGGATGATGTATTTTTATGAATTTGGGTTTACACAGGGTTATGGGGAATTAGATGCAAAGTCGATAAATGATAAATGTTTGAATTCGTTTATTGCGAATTTAGGTTAAGGTGTAGGGATTTGGATGTGTTTGCGGGGGCAGGAGGTTGTAGAGCTTTTCAGAACTCTGCACCGATATCGCGGGACATCGAACTGTGCCACACGGAAAATTTCAAAACGTGATATGGTCTATTGGCGCTAGGCTAATAACCTTGCCCGTAAAAATAAATTATTATGAAAAATTTAACGTCTCGAGACTTGCTAAATAAGGCCAAGACCGGATCCCGGTTGTAGTACTGTGGGGGTGAAGAGGTATTGCACCAGACACAGGCGCGAGGTTCACTTCCTGCCCACTAACAACTGCGACACCGAGGGGAAAACAAAACACAGGAACACCAACTGGTACCGATAGAAATTAATTTTATTGTTCACGATTGAATTGAAATTACACTTTCCAGATGCTCTTTATTTATAATATAATGGTCCACACGTACAAATAAATTGATATAATTTTTCGTGCGCACTCAACGTGGAATTCGACTTGACAAGCGCCGTAACCGATCACAGGGAAGATTGTAAAACGACAGATTGTAGTAACGCCACGAGGTGTGACCGTTACTGATGGTGGATGTGTAACGACTGACTCGAATTAGGGATGGAAATTGAGATTTCTGCTTTTGCACAACGATCAGCCAATGGTAATCGTGCTCTCTTGTGCACCCTCCAAGTCCCCACGCTCATCGAGGTGGATAAGTACTCGCGTACTCGTTCGACGTCGATGGGCGTAGAAAGGATGAAGAAATTAAAAGGAAAGCACAACAACACAGGATTGATCTGGCTTAGTGTGCATGTATTAATGCAGCGTCTGAGAATGATCCACTGACCTAATGCGGTGATTGCGGTGATCTCAGAGTGCATTGCAGTATGGAAAGACAGAATTGTGAAGGAGAGGAAAAGTGACCGGTGCTGTTTACCCGCGAAAAGAGATCATTGATCACAAGCGAATGGATGATCTGGGAAAAAGCCGAAGTGACGCCAAATTGGCTAGGGTAATTTATAATGAGAACTAATTAGATATTTATGTAGGCAACAGTGTCGTCTGCTTCGACTTGTTGTTAACCGACATGATGTGATTTCCGATGGAAATCTCATGGGCTAGCAAAAATGGAGTTGACGTATGGCAAAAAGGTAGCTGAATTAAATTATGCATTATCTGCATAGTAGAATGAATTCAGCTATGCGTCCATTTGGAAAACATGATATTTCAGGTAAATAGCATGAACGTGGATTAGGGGTTGATGTGACGCGCTGTTAGCGATCGAAATTAGGTCGAAATTAGGTTGGGATTGTGGGCTGGTTGATATTGTGGGTTGGTTCTCCATGTAATATAGAGAACCCGCACAGTGCCGATGATGATGATGATGATTATATGGTCTAAGGGGAATGCCTTCCTTAATATTCGGGTTCTGGTGAGTTTATCGATCTTTGACCAGCCGTCGTTGGAAGCGGTGGGAATTAATTCTTATATTACGGTTCACTAGACCATTGAACGTTTTGCGGACCACATGAGAGCCAGCCACCCGTTTAACTTAATTCGTAACATTTAACATTTATTAAGGGGTTATGCAACGCCACAGCTGATTCAGTGAGGTCATGAACTTCCGGGTTCCTATACTAATAAATAGTAAAGTATGCAACCTCGAAATTATGTTAAAAAATAAATTTTTTTTTGCTAATTGAATCGTTTATTATTATTATTTAAAACCGCATGTACGAGGGTTGCCTTTTATATTTCGGGATTAGAGAACAAAAACAAATATTGATCATCGAAAATCACTTTATTGTTTTTCAAAATATTCCCCATGAATATCTATACACTTTTGCATGCGTTTGAACCAATTGTCGAAGCACTTTTGCCACTCTGATTGAGGTATGTCCAACGCATGCATTCTGAATGCAGCAACCGCTTCTTCAGGTGTCGAAAAACGTTGACCTCTCAGTTTGTTTTTTACGTACGGGAATAAAAAGAAGTCATTCGGTGCCAAGTCAGGACTATACGGCGGATGACCCATCAAATCGATGTTTTGGGTGCTCAAAAATGCAGTTGTCGCAGCCGATGTGTGAGAGCTCGCATTGTCGTGGTGAAGAGTGATCCGTCTTCGGCGGTTGGTTTTCCTGATTTCTTGGAAGACAACTGGCAAACAAATGGTTGTGTACCACTCAGAATTGACTGTTCTGCGTTGTTCTAGTGGTGCGGTTGCGACATGTCCAGTTTTTCCGAAAAAACAGGCGACCATTTGCTTGGAAGTGCTTCGTGCGCGAACAACTTTTGTTGGATTTGGCTCATCTTGAAACACCCAGACCGTCGACTGCTGTTTACTTTCGGGCTCATACGCATAAATCCACGATTCATCACCTGTCACGATGTCATAGACGTGTTTCGAAGCACCGCGACCGTATTTTTTGAGCATTTCTTTCGACCAATTGACACGAGCCTTTTTTTGGGCGATTGACAAATTGTGTGGGATCCAACGCGAACAAATTTTTTTGACAGTCAAATGTTTATGCAATATTGAATGTATGCTGGCCCCACTAACGCCTAAGGTTGTCTCAATCTCACGATAGTTCACATGACGATCTTCCAATATCAGTTCGAGCACAGCATCAATGGTTTTCGGAACAACAACTGATTTTGGACGACCTTCACGAAATTCATCTTGGAGTGAACTACGACCACGAATGAATTCACCATACCATCGATAAACACTGGTCCTTGACGGAGCTTCATCGCCAAAAATTGAATTAAGTTCATCCATGCACTGTTGCTGAGTTAATCCACGCCGAAAGTTGTAAAAAATAATCGCACGAAAATGTTGACGATTTAATTCCATTTTTGGGCCGAGATGAATCTTTTAAGTTACTGTAAACAGCACAAATAGCGCTCGTATGTCAAAACGTTCTGAGTGCGTATAACCTCAAAAATGTCCAACTTTACGACAGAGCTGTCAATTGCCGGATTGCAACACTAGGGTTGCCAAATCCCGAAACATAAGAGGCAACCCTCGTATGAGACAGCAATCGCGGATTAAAGGTAAGTAAAAAAATTGAGGTTATGTCGTTGACGTCGTACTTTTTCTTCTTTTGCGTTTTTCTCCAAACCCCTTTTTCTAAACGATGTATACGATATCTCCCGATCTACTCAACCGATTTGCTGGACATTTACAACAGTTATTTTTCATAAGATTGTCTAAAGGATGATGGGAATTTTTTTAATTGGGCGTCATCTTCAAAAGTGATAAATTTGCAAATTTCAGTTGTTTTTCAGACAGCTGCCATTTCTACAAAAATGTTCTTAACCATTATTCCCTAAGTCGCACTATAACTATTAGTTTTCTAAACAAGAAAAAACGTTGTTTTTAAGTATTAGACAATGTCTAGCAAGGAAATCAAGTACACCTGTAGTGCTCCAAGAAGCCCTACCATTTTCCTCCCACATACATTTCTACCCACCTACTTTATCATTAATCCATATCCCCAAACTCACATTCAATCCAATGCTAGACAAATTGAATTGCTCAATTACCATACTAATATTCCCAAATCCTTCCTAAAAACTAAACAGCATAATGCATATCTTCATATGGAAACAAACACACATTAAAAGATATCCATTTCGTTCCCATACACTCAATTCTAAAATCCTTATCTCCATCTGGATTGCAGCCAGATGTGTATATTCTAAAAATAGATATTCCATTTCCTTTTCTCCAATTTTTCACATACAAATCTCAATGAAGATTTGTGTAAAAGGGCGATGCATTTTAAATTCGAGGATCAGTCTCTAGGTTGGCGTCCAACGTTTAAGGACGTCAATCATTTAAATTTAATATTGAATAATAATAATATAATAAATAAAAGTAGTTGCAGATTCAAAAAGCTGCATTTTTATTGGGCCTGGCCGATGCCCAGGACCCCAATTCAACAATCGTTCGCTTCTCTTCCTCGTTGATCGAGAAGCACGGAAGCGAACCGTACTACAAAATGGTGGCAGCGGTTTGGGATCCCAACATCCCCTACCAATAAAATATAAAATGAATTGAGCAGTGGATCGGACTGATTCATTCATCCCCTACAAAGAAGACTGACGGCAGCGGTTTGGATCTGAGACAAATAATCCCCTACCAAGAAGAGTCTCAATTGGCGTCCAGGCAAAGATCAACTGGGATTATACCATAATCCCTTACCAACAAAACGAGAACGACACCCATAAACAAAAACATCACAGTTAATAGTGAAAAAAATATAATTTTTAAAACAAGCGGCCAAAAGCAAACACACCAAACGCAAACTATATCGACACATGCGAATGGAGACGGAAACTCTGGCAATCGATAGGCAGGAGCTCTAGTGGGACTGTGAAATGTGGAACTAGCAAAACCCGATAAAGGTCTCAGTCTGAACAGCTGGCTACTTGTCCAATCTACTATTCCCGGCAAGACACTAGCAAAAGGAACAACAAGGTGATCAGGGACAACTGCAACATACTCAACATCATAAACAACAAAAATTTCATGTCCATATAACAACACCGCACCAGTAGGAGCAGTCAATACAGCTGTAGCAGCCAGCAACACCGGCACAAAAATGTACAAGGTATGCACATACATTCTATCTATAAAATTGTATTAGTTAATTTAAGAGGACAAACAAAACCCACAATACACATTTAAAAAGTTCATAAAAACAAAAAAGGAACGCATAGAAAATCACCAAACAAATTAAATTGTGAAAAATTAATCAAAGGGGATCTCAAGAAAAGCAAATTTTGAAAATTTTATTTTATAAACAGCATTTTTTAACGTAATCACTTGAATGGTTTACAATAATAACAAAAACCCCAAGAAAAATTTAAATATACATAAAATTTTACTTACATTTTTACACATACCTATACATTTGCACATATTTACATTCATTAAATAAGTTTCTTAAGGATTTAATTTACTTGATGAATATTTTCCATACTTTCTAACAGGAAATTCTCGATTTTAACGCGCTCACCCTTATCTGTCTGTTGGTCTTTTTCATTTCATCTGTTTAGATCGAAATTCCTTAGGATCTCTTTCCCCTATCCAGGATCTTTCCACTTGCAGTCTCGTTTCACTTTGGGCTCGAAAAATGTCCTCTCTTTTTTTTACCATTGGCTTCTTTCACAGGATCTTTCGATATTAGGATTGTTTTACTTCGGGTCAATAAAGATCTTCTCCTTACCTTTAGTATTTTCGAAATTTCCTATATATATATCGACATATTTGGGTTTGAAAGCATTTCTACTCTTTTCCCTTTAGTTTTCTTCTCTTTTCGCTTCAGTTGAGTTCGAAAAACTCTCTTCTCACTATTCGCCTTTGTTACACTTGTATTTGGTAGGATGAATTTTCCGAAGGAATATTTCGCCCAAAATAATACGCGAATCGAATATTTGAGGCGCGCGAAAATTAATACCCAATTATAAAAACGCGAAACTAATAACAATGAATATCACAATCGGGTTGAAAGATATTTTGGATTTCGTGCCGGTGTTTAACGGTAATCCGGACGAATTAGATGATTTTATTTCTTGCGGGGATATTATTTTTTCACAGGCACAGGACGACAGTCAGCATGCTTTTTATCTAAGCGTGGTGAAAACCAGACTGAAAGGGCCAGCATGCGACCACATCCGGTACAAGGTCATTTCAACCTGGAATGATCTTGCTTCCGAATTAAAGGGAGAATTTAAAATTCTCACCTCAAGGTCAGCGGCACAAAACAGTCTGGTGAAAGCCAAGCAAGATAGCAAGGAAGATGTGAAGGAGTTTGGAAACAGACTCGCACACCTCCTGCATCTGCTGAACAAAGCCACGTTCGAAAGCACTGTCGATCCTGCGGTGCGAACATATCTCCTCGAAGAAAATAAAAAGCTCGCCTTGCATACTTTTGAAGATGGTCTTAGGGATTCCCATTTAAAACTCTTAGTGAAAGCACTAATATAAATTACGCTCTCGAGCAGGCCCCACGACTAGGCGATAGAAACCTTCTTAATTTATCTTATAATTCCAAATATAGCCAACCAGCAATTTGCCAATCGTGCAATAGGTCTGGTCATACTTCTGCGACATGTCGTCGAAATGAAAATGGTTGTAATGCTATTTCCCAAATTAAAGCAGAGGTTGAACGCCTCCAATGCACATATTGCAACAAATTTAATCATTCCCAAGCAGAATGTAATAGACTGTCCCATTTCAGAAGTCGAAACGACTCTCCATCAAATAAAAATGATTTGAGAACTCAGCCCACTTCTACCGCAAACGTTTGGAGAAGTGGAGTAATTAACAAAACGAGTAGGGTACAGCAATCACAAATTTATATAGGAACATTAAACAGCCAAAGATCTAAACAATCGTTATTAGAAGCTAATGATATAAACAGGAAGGTAGAAAATGCCTCACCTTACACGGTGTCGTCTACGGATGAAATTGGCATTAGAGATAATAGGGACAAAAATCAGAGGCAGGACGATCTAGAGGCCCCCCAAATAGAGGAGGTATTGGCCAAAGATCGCATCCAACAGTCAACATTTGAATCCGTTTGTCTACGGGCCGGATCTGATGATTCGACAAAGACTCCTGACCATACTATCCTAACACCTCCATCTACTTTTATATTCTTAAATGCTCCGGCTTCTAGTAACAACACGTCCAAGCTCATAGAGCACAAACAGAAAATTCCGGCAAAATGTAAGCCTGAGGAGCAAGAACTCTCAGCAGATTGTAAGCCCGAGAAACAAGAAATTTCAGCTAAGTATAAGCCTGCGGAACAAAGAGTCCCAGCAGAACTTAAGCCTGAAAAGCCACTAGAACTCCCAGCATCCAATAAGCCTGAGGAACAAAGATTCCCAGCTAAGAGTAAGACTGAGGGACAAGAAGTCACAGCAAAATATAAGCCTGTAAATAACAGCTATATCAAATTAGCTCTTTTAAATTTCTTGTTTGTCCGTATCGTTTCCCTCGTTTCTCTAATTTTTCAAACTTCAAAATGGATTCTGCAAATGAAACATAAAAATAAACAAATGATCAAAATCCCTTTCACAAATAAAACAATGGTTAATCTTCCAAAATCGATTATGAATTCTACATCCTTTAAAATGCTTTTCATAGATGGTTTTACTGCCCAAACTTTGAAAAATTTTACACAAACCAAACCGACGAGAGTTTGGAAAGTCTTCCACAAATTTAAAGAAAAACTTAAAGTGAAACAAATGGATTTTCCTTTATTATTCAAACATATATGTATAAAATACCAATTCTCACATTATAAATCTAAAAATATATAAAAAACTATATGTAAATTAAATATATCCACATAAAATATATAATTAATAATATTGAATTCCCCTCTTAACAAATAATTGTAGAAAAACAAAATAGATACATATACATAATAACGCAAATAAATAAAATAAAAAAAAAATAAATTTATGTATCTAAAAGAAAATTGTCTATAATAAACATAGAACATTTGTAAATAATACAACAGTATTAACAACTCAGGGGATAATAAGCAAAATATAATACAAATAAATCTTTAAATTGCTTATATTATGAAGAAAATCTCCGCAAATTAATATCAAATGAAGTTTGTAAATATTATATAGCTAACGCTTATATATATAAAAGCTTGACATAAAATAAACAAATAAACTGTCTTGAATTATTCAAATAGAAAGCTGTAAATGACAGTTTGAATAACTTTAAGTAAGCAAAAATTAATAACAAAAATCTATGAAATAAACAATATTATATACAAATATAATAATTTCAAATACCTATGTAACATTCTTCAATTAACCTAATCACATATATCCTAAGAAAAATAAGGAACTAACATTTTTCACTTTAGATCAAAATGAATTTTAAAAATTTAGAATTAAAACTTTCTTTATAATACAAAAAAAAAAAAAAAACAACATAAATATAGTCCTCAAAATGAAACAGAAATATACTCTGTAGATAATGTAAATTCCTATATAATACATAAGTTGTAAGGCTTACCTAAAATTGATCTGTAGCACAAATTGAATTTAATATATTATTTAAAATAATCTTATTTCATAAAAATAATTCACAATTAATATTAAATATATTGAAAAAACCAAAGAACACTGTAAATAACATTATTAATACATGTAACTTAAAAATGTACTTATATACACGATAAGAAAAATTGTAAATGTAAGCCTATAGTTTAACACATAATCTTAGATTTTCTAAAAACATAACAAAATACTGAAGAACACTCTACCGTAAGCTACAGAATTAACATAAAATATTGAATAATATGTAAAAACAAGAACAAACATTTAAAAAAGTAGCAACCAATTGTAACTACAATGAAAATTTAAAGTAACCATTATAATTTGAAATCCAAATTATGTAACGAATCATGATGACATCGCCCTTCACCTTTTATCGCGCCACTCCTAGAAAATTAATCTCTTACAGATTAATTTTTTCTTGAAGGAGGGGAGGATGTAGTGCTCCAAGAAGCCCTACCATTTTCCTCCCACATACATTTCTACCCACCTACTTTATCATTAATCCATATCCCCAAACTCACATTCAATCCAATGCTAGACAAATTGAATTGCTCAATTACCATACTAATATTCCCAAATCCTTCCTAAAAACTAAACAGCATAATGCATATCTTCATATGGAAACAAACACACATTAAAAGATATCCATTTCGTTCCCATACACTCAATTCTAAAATCCTTATCTCCATCTGGATTGCAGCCAGATGTGTATATTCTAAAAATAGATATTCCATTTCCTTTTCTCCAATTTTTCACATACAAATCTCAATGAAGATTTGTGTAAAAGGGCGATGCATTTTAAATTCGAGGATCAGTCTCTAGGTTGGCGTCCAACGTTTAAGGACGTCAATCATTTAAATTTAATATTGAATAATAATAATATAATAAATAAAAGTAGTTGCAGATTCAAAAAGCTGCATTTTTATTGGGCCTGGCCGATGCCCAGGACCCCAATTCAACAATCGTTCGCTTCTCTTCCTCGTTGATCGAGAAGCACGGAAGCGAACCGTACTACACACCATCAGCAAGGATTTTTAAAACAGGGCTTTCTTGTCGGCTTAATCAGCCTTTTTTTTTTTCATTTTTTAACATTGCAAATTATTTATAAAAATACTATGTATGCGTGTAAAATAAAGATTATTTTATTATATTTAATGACGGCGTTAAAAACAAAAGATTTTTTTATACCTATTTTTCAAAAAGCTAAGGTAGCGTAACCCCTTAAAACAATTTAGTCGATTCAGTCATTAACGGTCTACAGTACCAAAAAAAACGTCGCGAATGCGGGGAAAAAACACTGAAAGAATCCCTTAAAGACACTTTTAGTTAAAAGGGCTCTATTTGTATTTACTCCAAGTTACACATCAGAATGTATTACTGATTTGCTTCGTCTGAGAGACGTTTATCTTTGTGTTCTTTTCTTTCTGTCCCACCGACACAGCAAAAGCGACACTTGTAAATGTTAACCCATGATTTGCTATTGGCAAGTAATAAACATGATATACACATCAGTTTACTCAGGAATCCAGTATTTGGTGCACCTTGAGCAAAACAGCAAATAAGAAGTATAACATTTCGACAGACGGTTGCTTATTATGGCAACCTCCTGCTATTCTAAACTACCTTGCCTTCCTTATCAAACCGCACTCTATCATGTGAAATTATATTAATACCTTTGCAATGCCTTAAGTAAGCACGAGTTTAAGAACTGGGATAACAATAAATGTCATTAAAGTATTTTCACTGTGTTGAAAATCGGTCGAAAATCACTCTCCACACTTTTTGATCGTATTGCTGATTTAAAAATCAAAAGGACGCCTATGAGAGACGGCTTCTTTATTAGGTTCGACCTAAAAGCAATTGAGTTTGAAGTGGTAACGCACACTGAACCTGTTGCCGGTTGAAACGGCAAGTTTTGGAAAATTTGCAATTCATTCGTTCTTGAATAATTCATGGCCGATGAATCGGAGTATCGAAATTAACGGTGTCAAGCAAAGAGAGCCATTTCATGTGATTATGCATGTTAAATAATATCAACCCTCGTCATTCTCGTTCATGTAGTCCTTGCGCATAGATTCAAATCTGTGTATCTTGGAAATCTCTCGAACACATACAGTCGGAATGACAAAACGACATCGCTCCAACTTCAAATGAACAGATTTTCGATTTTCAACGGACGACGAATTATATCGCACTTACTTTGATTACGGTCTGCGAACCTTTTTTTGTGTTTTGTTCTTTGCTCTTTTTCTTCTTTCTCCTATTTTGCAACTCCTTTTTGAGTTTGATAGGGTTGCACAATAGAATTGGTAGTCCATGGAAAGATTTATTTCCTTATCTTGAATAAATAAATATAAATTTGATTTTGATTGAAAGCCAGATTGCGTCAATAAAGGGCAAGGATTTGGCCGCGAAATCTGTATACAGGCCGACACAATAAGGAGTCTACTTTATATTGTTAAACTGACAGGAAACTGGGTATTTTTCGCACATCGCTGCTATGAGAATGATAAAGCAGAAAAAAGGTCAGAAGTTAGAACGTCCTCGGGAAACGATTCAAATCAGACAGATATCTATAATCCTGTTGAAGTTGAGTTCCTTTCTTTGAATATTTTGCATGTAAGTAAAGGATTCTTGATACTCAAAATGCCTGTGGCGATAGGTAATATTGTTAAATAGATGCAAGGATAACAAGTAATTATTAGTACTTACCTTGACTTGTTGCGGATCCCCTCGGCTAAATTCCAAATCCACATTCTGCTGCTTCGATTTCGATAATTCGCATTACACTTCTGTATATAACCACAAAGATCTTACTCGCACTTTTCTGGGGCTTTTCATCACTCTGAGCCTTTCCTCTTGCCTCTCAGTGCTCAGAAACTCTTAACGGATTTTCGGTAAAAGATTTATTCGTAAATATTCCTAAACACAAGGATAAAAGAGAAAGAAGGAATAAAATGAATAAATAAAAACGAAATCATCGATGAAATTATTAAGATTATTTTCTTTAATGTGAACAGAAAGGAAGTGCTTTGAATAATTCAATTATGTTCAGCCACTGGGGGCGCCTGAATACACCGACATACAGGACCTGCAACTCAAGCATTTGTTTGGTGCACAGGATATCATATTATTGGGTGGCAGTGAGTTCAAATATATTAAAATTAAAGTGAATGTGACTTTGGTGGTAGACGAGCAATTCTGCGGGGAGCATTCGCCACTACTACTCTGAACTTCTGTCTGCAGGGGTATGATCTAAATTTTGGCAGATAAGTATTAAATGAATCTAATGGAACACATGGATTATTTAGTTGTGAGCCATAATCAGCTACGAATTTGCAAAAAAAAGTTAGCTAGGAAACAAAATAGTCGATATAAGGACATCCGGACCATTCTTTTTTTTAATGCACTCACACACAGCGACTTCTGTGTACCGAACGAAAAGGACGAATATTGGGGAAGGGGATATCGAGAGTTCCACAAGAAGGAATAGCCTGTGAGGTATCTCATAACATGTTAAAGCGTTCCAAGTTGGTGTGGTTCGACTCAAGGAGGAATCCCTGCTATATCTGTCTATATAAAATCAACGTTTACAAGTTGGCTATGTGCAGTTCTGGTCTTTTGGGGTAGCCACCATCGAATGAACTAATAAAAAAAACGTATATGTAACATTTCTCACGTTGTAATGCTTATAGAACACTAGTGTCCACTGTTAGAACTTGTTTTGATGATAAAAGGCGGCGTTGATAGTTTTTAAACCAAATGATTTAACTTCGTCGCAGAATTGTTTTTCTTTCAATTTCGTGAATTTTCTAAGTTTCCGAATAAAAAAAAAATCGAAATTCTAACAAAAGCTGGGCGAGAATATTATTCGAATCCATTTCATTGAATTCGCATCCGTCCGTTTGTGGTTCATCTCCCGACGGCGCGAACAACCCTGCTTCAGAACTCGTTCCGTTACAGAGCGGGGAAGCTGTGGAACTCCCTTCCCACGCGAGTGTTCCCAGAGCGTTACAACCTGCAACTGTTCAAAAAGAACTGCAGCAGTTATTGGATGGCATCTCGGGGCGCCCACTCGGCGCTATAGGTTCGCCTCTCCCGAGAGAAGTCTAATAAAAAAAAAAAAAAAGTCGGCATTTTGATTGAGAATTTTAAAGAAACACAGAGACATGTGTTGATCTGTGGGGGGCGAGATCGCGACGCCGCACGGAGGAGAGTTCTACCTCGTCCCCATAAATCACAAATATATCTGACACGTTCAACACCGAGGGAAAAGCACAAACACCGGACAAGTAAAAATATAAAACTCAGAATTTCTATAGTTTGTTATTATTTATTTTACGGTACACTGTACGTGGGGAATGCGAGTTATCCGTAAGGCACACGACTGTTACTTGTTTAATTACTCCGCTCCAGGTAATATCCGCACGACTATTGTCGTCGGCAAATGGAAAAGGATTTAGCGATATAAATTCGCTGACAAGGGAAATCGGTCAGTGAAACTGGCTCTCTTAAATAAGGGGTGCGTTTTCCTATTCCAAGAGGTCTCTCTTTGGAGTAACCAAAGCGATCTCATAGAGGCGATCTTCACGATACAGAAGTATGTGTGTACGTCGGTTCTTTTCATAGATCAAAGCCATGATGACGAACCTGAAACACAAAGAAAGGAAAAGGATCGTAGAGATCTTTGTTTATGTGAAAAGGTCAAGTTGCAACTCATTAAATGGTAGATGTATTTGGGATACGTTTTGGTGATTAGATTGTTTGTGTATCACCAGGATGCCTGCTGGTAGACAGCGATCTTTTGTTCGCACTTTGGTGCATTGGTAAGGCATTAGCCTCAACGCAGATGGTGCTAATTAGATGCAGCTGCGTTGGACCGTTTATCGCTGGCTGGAAGGGGTCGCCAGCCGATGTGTGTGTAGATAGTTTTTGTACACACATCGAGGCTGGGAAAATAGACGGCGCAAAATTTATGATCCCTGTCATGAAGGTTACCTTGTATGTAAAACCGAATCATTTGTTTACAGGAATTCGGGTAGAGGAATTTGTCTGGCAATGTAGATGCCGAAATTGGTTTGGAATTCCTGGTAAGCTTATAAAGAAATCTTACAGCGAATTGGTATGCAAAGAGAATGCATGAAAGGTAGGTTTTCTTTACAGGGACTTAAAGATCATAGATTTGATCTCTTTAATGCGTGAAGCATTTTCAAGTGCCTAATGCGATTGCATTGGCGAAAACTTATGCGTCTTGGGATGAGGTAATAGGTGTTTTTAGGTAAGTGTACCGTGGGGTTTGGCAGCACCGCCATAGATCAAACTCCAGAGATTCAAGACATTTACGACAAGGAACAGAAAAAAAAAATTAAAACAACAAAAGCAAATAATAAACATGAACAATTAATTTTTTGAAGTAAGTGAATTAAAAAAACAGTATATAAATTATAATCAAAAACTAAAAATAAGTGCTCCGAAAAATAAGAAAAAGGGCTCCGAAAAATAAGTTTGTAATGCGAAGCAAAACCGTAAAAATGCAATTGGAGTGGGACGATGAAAACGAAGATATAAAAGGGCTGAAGGCGAAATTATTAATATTTTGTTGTACCGCATGAAATGTCAGATTTTCGTTCGGTCGGAAATAAGAAGTTTTCGTGTGAACATCTGTGCCAGGAGGTTAAATTTTCTTAAAAGTGGTACATGTACTTGCCTTGTGAGAAATTTAGGGCTCGTTAAAAGTCCAGTTATTTTTTTTTTTTTAGGAATTGTTTACCATGCTGTCGGCAGTTCAAATTCGAACTCTCGTCCTTTGTTAATTTAAAATGTGACATAATGCATCGTTGGCAATGAAAAACATTAATGACACATTCGAAGATGTTACGGTAAACGATCGCACTATACAACGTTGGTTTGGAAAGTTCCGTTCGGGAGATTTCAGTCTCGAAAATGAACCGAGTGGGAAGCCGGAAACGATAGTTGACGACGATATTTTAAGAGCAACGGTGAATGCTGACCCAATGAAATCCGCGCAGGATATTGCACAAAGCATGGGAGTATCCCCAATGACAATAAGTCGACACTTTTCTCTCACAGGCAAGGTAAAGGAACTCGATAAGTGGGTACCCCATGAACTGAACGAGTCGCAGAAACTACAACGCCTGGAAATCTGCCCTTCGCACAGATTAAGAAACCCAACTAAACCACTTTTGCAGCGGATAGGCACCTGTGATGAAAAGTGGATGTATGATAACCGTAACCGTAAATCGAAAATCACCTCCAAGCCCGATCATCATTCAAAAAAGGTTATGGTGTGAATTTGGTGGACATCGAAAGGACCAATCCACTTTTCATTTCTTCAACCAGGAGAAACTATTAACGCTATCAAATATTGTGAGGAAATCGACATATTGCATTCCAAATTGGCTGAAAAGCAACCTGCGTTGGTCAATAGGCGGGGCCCGATCGTTTTGCACGACAATGTTAGACCCCATACCTCACAAGTAACGGTGCAAAAACTGTTGCAGTTAGGATTTGAAATTTTTCCCCACCCTTCGTAGTCTACTGACATTTTCCCAACGGATTACCATCTTTTCTGAAATGTGGTTTCTATTTGCCGGCCGAAGGTCTTCCGGGACCGAGCAGAGGTCATAAAAGCCTTTGATGATTTCATTCCTTTAAAATGTCAGCACTTCTACGAAAAATGAATATTTGGCCTTGTATCATGTTGGAAGAATGTTATAGATGCCAATGGATCCTATTTTGATTGAATATAAATTTACAAAAAAATAATATTGGCTTTTAAATGTTTATTATAAAATCGGACATTTCATGTGGTACAACTCAATAGCAAAATCTCGATGAGATGAGAGGACGAGGAAGAAAACAATAGCCGAAGCCGAAAAGCAAAAGGCTAATCAGCAACATCAAAAACAACGAAAGGCAGAATTACAACAAGAACGCCAAAAGAAAATACAACAAAACATAGAACAAAAGGCAACAAAGCAGACAGCAGCTTAACTAGAACGACAGCCCTCTAAAAAAACGTAGATGCCACTAATCAATACAGCAAACATCGACTGTAAAGAACTGGTAAGTCTACGTAGGCAAGAGGTAGGGAATAGATTCTTTATTTAAAGATATAGTAGTAACATGCATGCCATTCAAACACAAACGGATGGCGACCATGTAAAAACAAAAAAACATTTAAAAGGGTGCTCCACAGACTTCTTTTTCTTTGTGTTTCGCCCTATCTCGCTTCTCACTTGCATCAGCAAAATATATGAAAAATTCATATACGAGAAGCTAAATAACTTTGTCAGTGCCAGGCACCTAATACCTGATTTCCAATTCGGATTTCGAAGAGCGCACAGCACCACTATGGCTCTCAATTGATTTCAAAACCACGTCTGCGTGCGGATCTTTAATAAGGAACCCACCGTTGCGGTAAGCCTAGACATTGAAAAAGGTTTTGATACGACTTGGATCGAAGGTCTCGCTTTTAAACTACTGAATACTGGCCTCAGTAGAACGCTATGTAGCATCATCTACCAGTTCGTTCGAAACAGAACCTTCCAAGTTAGAATGAATGGAAAGCTTTCCCGCACTTTTCACGCCGCTGCAACGGTACCACAGGGCTCCATTCTAGGCCCCATCTTATTCAATATTTACACCTCCGATATTCCCCGCCCTGTGGACGGGAGAGTAAACCAAATATGCTATGCGGATGGCGTCCTGGTGTACCCGTCAACCAAAGGCCCTAACCTCGCAACAAATCGACTCAACCGTCACTTGGACGAACTGTATCAGTATTACAGTCGATGGAAAATCCGACTTAATCCATCCAAAGCAGTAGCCATAATTCTGAGTAGTAAACACTCCCAACCTGCTTCTCGATATTCACAGAATATTCGAATAAAAATGGGAGATACTACGATTAGACCACAGGACCAGATGAAATATCTCGGGGTCACTTATACCCCAAAAATGAATTTCATCAAACATGTGACCCACATTCTCCAAAGGGGCCTCGGTCGGTCTAAGCAACTGCACAACATCTTGAAGTGGAGGAACAAAGTTGACACCAAAGTTAAGCTTCTCTGCTATAAGCAGCTAATCCGATCTGGAATATCGTACGCCTTTCCCATATGGTCCTGCATATCTTCGGCTCAAATGGAAAGACTTCGGGTTTTCGAAAGGAAACTCCTCAGAAGATGCACCAATCATTGTAGAAGGTCGTCATTACCCCAACTCTCACCTATACGAAGGCGCCTCCATTACCCCTATCGACGAGTACTTGCTTCAATTAGCATATAAGTACCTCGAAAACATTCAGAACAGCGAGAACCTACTTGTACGGGGCTCTTGCGTTCTTGACCCTTCTCTCTCTCGATCTCTTCGGATCAAACCCCCACAATTTCTTCTTCAGGACAAAACTGAAGAAAGCACCCTTCCCAACAACGTTCCCCTCTATAATAGAGGATTCCTGGACCCATCCCATAGGGTCTACTATTAACAAACCAAACATACGAACGCACAGTACAAGACGGCACAAACACAAACATACACACCGACCAAAGAGCAGATTATCAGACGCAAAAGACGTGATCTGCGTTTACTACCGCACCCAAGACCCACCGGTCTTGTATGATTTCTTTCCCACCATCCCTCTATAAAAGTAGTTAGAGAACACTTGGACTAACACTGTCCACACTATCCTTGGATACCCCCCTTTTTTCTTCTCTTTTCAGATGCCGCGAGACCAAGCCCAACATCCTCACGGATGTGGGTGATTCTGGTTATCGCAAGATGACCAGAAGTCAGAGACAAGATGAAGGACACATATGTCCTGTCTCGCTAAATTCGGCCTTCTCGCCACAAATTTTTTATTTTTTTTTTTATGCCGAAATCACAAAAGAACATAACGGTTCTGCAAAGGTCATTGGTCCGGAAACGGAGTCGGAAGTTTTACTGCAAATGTTGCAAAAACTTAACCACGACGAGCTTGAGTTCATTGGGGTGAAGCCATTCGCCGCACCTAAATCCAAAAGGACGAATCGAAAACGAACGTTGTCTTTCGTACAACTAACGCCCAACAACAGAATTGGTAGTCTACGGGAAATTACAGTCCTGGACCATCAGATTGCTATATGGTACAAATTGAAAAAAACAACGACATACTCCAATACGTTCGTTGCCAAAGGTTCGGACATTCAGCGGGGAACTGCGAAATGCAGCAACTTGCGGGAAGTGCGAACAGAATCACACTGCAGAACAACGCACACGAGGAAATCAAAGGGTAGAAGATAAAATCCACCTAAAGTGTGCAGTATGTAGGAATAAGGGACACCCGCTAACTATCGAGGCTGTCCTAAATTACGCGAAATGGTTGTCAGAAAACGGACCGAGGGAAAGAATAATAGAATTCCCATCATATCTCGTACCAAGAACACTGCCCGTAACACTCCGCTGTCGTACGATCAAATACCGTCCGGCACGAGAAGCACGACACAAAATACATCGCTAGTAACAGAACGGGTTCATACCCACTCGGAACTAACACCAACAGCACCCAGGCAGTGTTCACAATCTTGCTCTCTATTTAAATGCAGATGACACGAATGCAAAAACAAATAACTAACATGGGCACGAGTAGACTGGATCTATTCGTATCTGCCGAATACAAATAAACGCTCAATATTAATTCGCCGACAGAAAAAACGATTAAGGATCTTGTTGTAAATGAGAATTCCTTGATTAGAATCGAGAGAAGAGGCATTCTATTCAAGTTGTTGCAAGACGAAAACCCTTACGTGCTTCTTGATGGTGAAACAAAACTAAACCAGAGGCATCAAATATGCCACCATAATTACAATATCACAAGAAGGGACCGACCAAACTTCTCTCAAGGCAGAGGGGTTGCTATCTTCGTTAAAAAGGATCTCCAACATAGGGTTATATATAGTGGACGAGTGCGCACATTCCAGGTGCTGGAAGCTTACACCGTACGCATACCTCTTCAGCACATGAAGCCCAGCAATCTGATCATTTTATTGCAGAGCTCAAAACCCTCTCTTGATACTTGAAACTTCACTCGGAAAGAAATTATTGCATCGTGGGTGGCGATTGAATGCAAAACATAGAGATTGGAGAAATGATATATCAAATGCCAGGGTAAATCAAGTAGCTGCCTGTTTAGATCAACACCACCTTGAATATAAAACTGACTTACTAGCTACAGAATATCCATCGTTTCTCAGAAGAGGATACTTCTTACACATTGTGCTTATTGACTCACGATTGAAACTTACAAATGCTATCAGACGAAACATGGTACGAACTACGGCCGCGACCATTGTGCATTCGCTGTTGTGATAAGGCTTCTAAGCGACCTTTTGAAACTATATGAAAGTGCGGTCCCGCAACCATTCAAATACGGAGGAATGGGATGGCCGCGCTTCCCTAGAACTCGAATAAGAGAACTATGCTCGAACGTTATTAATCCACCAGGAAATAGGAATCTGTGTAATGATGAAATCGACGGATATAAAATAAAATAGATGAACCCATAAAACGAACAATAGACAAAACAATACTAAAAATAATACTGTAGCGAGCTTAGGGTTCGGTGGATTAATTATTTTTAATAAATAAGAGCCGTTAAATCGATTTTGAATTAATGTAACACTTCATTAGTCCGTTAATAACAACCGTTACTTTTTTTACCGTACACTTAACGATTTCTTGACTTATCGCTTCCGTACTTATCGCGTATTTCACTGCTTACTTCTTAGTTATTACTTTCTACTTATCGCTTGCTTCACTTTCTTGCTTCTCAATCTGCGTGTATTTATACCCTTTCCTCATTCTGATTTGGCGTTTCGCTTCCGTCCGTTCCATAGTCTCGACTTTTCTATTCCAGTTTTCCAGTACTTTCTAGAATAATCTAGTACTTTGTTTCCGACTTTCTCGAAGATTCCAGTACTGATTGTCATATGCGTCACACAACCCTCCGCCAAGATTAGTTCGTCCCGAACTAAGTCCACTGATCTCCTGGGTTAACAAAAGTCGCCAGTCGGTCACGATGTACCACTTTCATCTTGGCGTTTGGTCTTCGCTGAATCCTACAGACAACGTCGTTAATTCTTGTGAGAATCTTATACGGTCCTTCCCAATGTTGCTGGTACTTCGGAGACCTTCCTTTTTGCCGATGAGGGTTATAAAGCCACACGTTATCGTCTGCATTAAATCCGGATGCGTTGGCTCGAACGTCGTACTTTGTTTTCATCCTGTCACTTGATACCTTGATTTGCTTTCGAACTAAATGATGAATCTCGTCGAGGCGATTTCTCCATTCGGCTACGTAGTCTTCGGTCTTATTTATGGCGTCTGGAGGTATTCCGAATCGCAGATCGGCTGGTAATCGTATCTCTCGTCCAAATATAATTCTTGCTGGAGAATGGCCCGTCGTATCGTGATTAGCCGATCTATAGCTCAGGAGAAAGGTTTGTACATATTTGTCCCAATCTCGTTGGGGTTCACTAACGACCTTCGATAAGTGCTCTTTCATTGTTCGGTTTAACCTTTCGACCATTCCGTCTGACTGCGGATGTAAGGGTGTGGTCATGGTTTTCCTTACGCGTAGTGCCGCACAGATGTCTTGAAATATCTGTGATTCGAAATTTCGGCCTTCATCGGAATTAAGCTCACAAGGAACTCCATATCTGCTGATCCAATTATTGATAAGCTGCTCAATGACGGTTGTTGCTTCTTGGTTTGGAATTGGAAGGACTTCCATCGACTTGCTGAAGTAATCCATGATGACCAACATGTATTTGTTGTTGTCGTTGGTTTTTGGAAATGGTCCTGAGATATCAATCGCAATTCGCTCAAAAGGGGCACCCACGTTGTACTGCTTCATAGCGCTCCTTAGTTTTGCTGTTGGTCCTTTGGTCGCAGTGCAAGTTGTGCATTTCCTACACCAAGACTCGACGTCATCTCTCATGTGAAGCCAGTAAAATCGAGATCGTAATTTTGAAAGTGTCTTATTAACTCCCAGATGTCTACCGGATGCCCCGTCGTGCAGTTAGAACATCTTTCACTTTTGATGGTGGGACTAGAATCTGCATTCGATGGGATTTTCCATCCGCGGCTTCCCATTTACGCTTAAGAATACCATCTTCCACCAGCAAGGAATTCCATTGTGCCCAATATGCCTTAAATGTTCCACTCTTGTCGGAAATATTGTTCCAAGTTGGCCGCTCGTTCTTTTCTTTGTGTTCCAGAATTAGCGACATATCTTCATCCTGAAGTTGAGTTGCGCGTATAGCATCACCCGTCCACCCATCTAGTACTTCTACTTGTACATTTCGCAGGTCGTACGCCTCTTCTTTCTCTTCCGCTCTATGACAATGTTTACAATCTGGGTTACATGGTCTTCTTGATAGAGCATCAGCGTTGTTATGCACCTTCCTTTGACGGTGGGAAATTTGGAAATCGTACGTTTGAAGTCGTTCGATCCATCGAGCTATTTGTCCTTCCGGATTCTTAAAATTTAGCAACCATTTCAGGGCGGCATAATCCGTCCGAAGGTGGAATCGACGTCCGTAGAGGTATTTATGGAAATTCTTAACGGCTTCTACGACAGCCAGCAGTTCCTTTCTTGTTGCGCAGTAGTTTCTCTCTGGCTTAGATAGAACTCGACTATAATATGCGACAACTCTCTCTTCACCATCGACTCCCGTGACAACACTGCTCCGATTCCTGTGTTACTTCCATCAGTATCCAATATAAATGGGCGATCCGATCTTGGGAATGCCAATGTTGGAGTGGTACATAACTCGGTCTTCAAAGTGTTGAATACTGCCTCACATTTGTCTGTCCAATTGAATTTCTTGTCTTTACCTGTTAGTTCGTGTAGGGTTTTAGCCACGTTGGCGAAACCTTTAACAAACCGTCGATAATATGTAGCTAGTCCCATAAAGCTTCTTAACTGTTGCTTATCTTCTGGAGTAGGCCACTCTTGGACAGCTGCTATCTTACCAGGATCCGTTTGGACTCCTGCAGATGAAACGATGTGTACCAGGAATTTTACTCTCCTTTGAAAGAGTTCACATTTCTTCGAATTGAGCTTTAAGTTGGCCTGTCCTAGTCGTTCGAAGACGGAGCGCAGATTATTGATGGGTTCTGGTAAATTCCTTCCGACAACGATGATATCGTCCAAGTACACAAGACACGTTTCCATGTAAGTCCCCGTAGAACACTTTCCATTAATCGTTCAAACGTTGCTGGAGCATTACACAATCCAAAAGGCATCACGTTGAATTGATAAAGTCCGTTTCCGGTAGTAAACGCTGTCCCGACTTTTCTATTCCAATTTTCCAGTAATTTCTAAAATAATCTAGTACTTTGTTTCGCACTCTCTCGAAGATTCCAGTACTGATTGTCATATGCGTCACAATACCTACGGACCACGTAAACATGTACCAAACACAACTATCAACGCAATGCACAAGAAAAAAGGCAGACTATTGTCTAAACTAAAACTACTATACAGACGGTTCACAGCCAGACACGCTCAGGAGATAATATCACTGAAGGCTAGATTGATAAACCTCCAACACTAATAAAAACTAATTATATGTGGAAAATGTATATAAAATGGAAAATAAAAAACAGTAGTGTCCTAAAGTTTAATTGTTTTGACTTTCCATTCAATAAAGATTTAATTGCATTAATCTTGTACTTTAATTTGATATATATTAATTTAATTCATATTGGACAACGATTTAGATTTAATTTTTTAGTGTCACATCTTGAATCAGTTAATTTAGTCGGTTGCCGGTGGTATGGCTTAACAACCAAATTCATGTCTTCCACAAACTGGACTCGTATCCCTGCTGTCGACTGCCTTCTTCCATTTTCCTTTCCTTATATCCTACGACAGACCGCTGGTAGAATGTTGAAATTCTCCGCAGTTAAACATACGCATTACCGCCTGTGTCTTCGAAGATGCGATAGGGATATATTGCTATTTACACAGTCCTTATTATATTCCTATTTGGAACAACGTTTTCTGTTTGTCTTCCACTACCGTGAGAACGCTCCACTACCATGAATTGGATGGCGTATTCCTTAAACCACCAAGAGTGAGATTAACTGTTAAATGTTATTATTGTACTTTCCTATAATTACCACCGTTTGTACAAGCATAAAATCTGACATGTGCGTGACACATGTTGGAATTACCAAAGTTACAATTACACGCAGGTAGATATTTATCTACTTATTTTCAGTACATATTTTATACTGATAATTGTATACCTATTATATGTCCTTTCTTAATTACAGGTCGGTTATTTCGTAGGATATAATATTTGTCATAGATAGTCTTAAAATAGATTCCAAACGAGTAAGATTTTCCCAAAAATAACTTTTTAAAATAAATATTGTCTAGGAGTAAGATATCCTAAATACTAATAATACACATGTTTTATTTCATTTTCTATGTTAAATTTTAACAAAATGTGCTAAGCATGTTGCGAAAACCGGTAGTGACAGAAACGTCCATAGAATTCTTGACGAAAGGCAAATGGAAGGAGACCGAAGGGACGGCAGTAGCCGATATGGAAGGACAACATCAGATGTGGTCTTGAGGAAATAGGGTCAGATGGGAAAACGTGCAGATAGGTCAAAAATTGCCCGTAGTTTCCCACAGACCAATAAATAGAGTAAATGTAAATTTTACTGCTATCCCTATCGATGAATTTTCAGTTATAGGCAGGGTGGCAATGTGCCTTTTTTTCGTCCGGACATCGCTCGAATTTCTGTTTACCTAGAATTTGAGTCGGCGGAAAGTAGCTTCTACGGACTAGATGTTAGAAGATTGTGATGCAAAAACCAGTGGTGGGGAGTTGCCCCTTTTAAATTTTCAACTTACTGAACTTATGGGGGCTCGTAGACTCGCGCGACACTTTTTGATTGACGAAAAGAGCCGCCACCTTCAAGCCCATTAGAACTGTGTCTATGCTAATGTCTGAAGAATAGGGCAGAGAGCATTGGCTCTGGTGTAAGACGGAAATGACTGTACAGCACATGAACTAACTAAGAGTATTGAATGCCAACCCTTTTTAATTGAGTTGGAGTTCAGTACGATACCACTCCTTTCAGCGAAGTTGTATCTGGGGGGAGTCTAGTGGATGTCTTATGTCATAATATCGCCGGTGCTAAGTCGATAGAGTCAACATATCATGATATAATTAACGCATTTGTCGTGCACTAATCGTGAATTATAAAGAAGTAAAAAAAAAAAGTCTAAAAAATTATAATCCCAAGCGAAAAAAATGGCCGCCGAGCATATAAATAATGATTTTGCCCGTTGATGTTTGTCTCGGGTAACATAACTTATTGCGTAGGTCGTTACAGTTTTAATTTCGTTATTGTTATTGTTTAGTGCGATTTATGGGTGAATTATTGCTGAAAAGAGTCGAGCACATTCATATATACGGGAAGTAGTGGGAGATTACTGAAATATTTACATTGTGTACAGAGGTTAGAATGTAAGAAGAAACTAAACGTGAACAATTTGAAAAAGTACGAAATCTATCGAAGCTGATGCAGTATGTAAGAACAAGATAAAGTGTTGAACGTAGCTCCGTTGCAGCCTCTATTAATTATTTGGAATTAAGAGTTTAGGATTTCTAAAGTTTTTTATGTATATTACAAAAAATGAGATATTATAATACATTTGATTCAAGAGATTAATTAATATAGTTCGGCATTCTCAATTTGTGCACTCATAGTTTATTTTTTTTATAATGTGTTGCTATTTGAAAGATAAGTTATCCTAAAGCCTAATAAAGAAGTTTGGTATGCTCCAGAATTAATGGGAAAGAAGTCCAAACATACGCCATTTACGAGGCTGGCTGAAAAGTATCCGACCTTAATAGCGGCTCTCGGCAATAAAAGCAAGTTAATGTAGCTGTGCATCTTTAGACAGTTTATCATCATCACCCGCACAACCGGGATCCGGTCTTGGCCTTATTTAGCAAGTCTCTCTACCGGTATCCGGCCCTTATCTGAGACTTGTTAAATTGTCCATAATAATTTGTTTTTTCGGGCAAGATTATTAGCCTTGCGCCATCTTTTGACAGTTACTCACCAAAATTTCAGTCATTTATTTATTTTATTATTATTTATTTATTTTATTTATTTTATTATTATTTATTTATTTTATTATTTTTTATTATTATTTTATTTGACAGTCGTTTGAGTGAGTCGATGTTTTATGCTTTCCTTTGAGCCGATTCCCCCTTTACAGTCCACTGTTTTAACTCCATTTTTGTTGCAGGCGTATAATGGTGTATATACGTTTATCGACAGTAATTAATTGGCGCCAAAACACGGATTTATTGCGCCTAAACTGCGACAACAGAGCGTTGGAAATATTCATTCGAGCACGTTTCTGCTCTAACGTGAACAAACGCGGCACCCAACGCCCGGACAGCTTTCTCATCCCTAAATGTTAAGTTAATATGTGACAAACACGTTCTTTGGACATTTTGATAGACTCTACTATCTCACTCACTTTAATTCGGCGGTCGTCTAGCATCATTTCGTGAACTTGCGCGATGTTATCGTCAGTTGTGTCAGCTTTTGGATGTCCCGAGCGTTCATCGTCTCCCAAGCTCTCACGGCCACGTTTAAATTCAGCTGCTCAAAATTTCACGGTGGTAAATGACGGCGCAGAGTCCCCATACACAGAGTCCAACTCATCTTTGATTTGCGTAGGCGTATCGCCTTTCAAAAACTAAAATGTAATGACAGCGTGATACTCAATTTTGTCAATTTTCAATTAAAACACTCACATCAACTCACTCAAACGGCTGTTAAATAAAAAATACCGATCCAAAATGGCTGAAATTTTGGTGATTAACTGTCAAAATATGCACAACTACATTCACTAGCTTTTATTGACGGGTGCTGCTATATTAACGTTGAGGTCGGAAACTTTTCAGTTCACCCATGTATATCAGCCCTAATTGATCGAGTTTCGGGGGGTGACTTCATGCAATCGTTAGGAAATTCCATGACCTGTGCCAGACACGGTCAAGATCGAGCACGGCTGCTCTTGACTCGAAATATTTTTCATTGCAACTGACAATATTTGGTCACGAGGTTCGAAAGATTTCCCATGAATCGCCTGCTGCGAAATCCATTTTGGCGACTATTGAGAAGTATATAATACTCCCAGTATTTGATTACATCGTATTTGATAAATTCTTACCATCGTCCATGAGGTGTATGGCTACTGGTCGGTAATTGTGCTTATGATGCTTTTTCCGCTCTCTTGGAATATTTTGACCCCGACCAATTTTCTAACTTGTAGGAACAGAGGTACGTAAGATATGTGAAACATATACTAACAACCGGTGACACATCTGAGCGTATGCTTTAAGGCATACCGCATTACTGGTATTCAAATATGCTTCACATATTCCATTCGAAACTATGGAGAACGCGTTGAACAGCATGAGGGTAAAACTTTTCAGCCCACATTGATTGTACTGGCATGGCCACAGATGGCTTTGAAATACCAGGTTTCAATATTTAATGCTCAAAAACAAATTTGGGAAAACAATGACTTATCTTTCAATTTCATGCCTAATGTTCCGCTGCCCGACGCTAACAAAATAAAAGAGGAGAGGTTTTTGGTTATTGTTATTAACTAGAAAGCATAAGTACCACTAAGTTACTTGAACAGTTTTCTTTGATACCTTGTGGTTGCAATCCTCGTGGCAATTTTGAGCGTTTTGTTGAATGCCGTCCTCATTCTAACAAAACTCCTTGTGTCCACCTCTATTTGAAGGGAATTTCAAACTCCTATTTTTAACTGGGGGCTCCTCGATAGTATAGTGGTTAGTATACCCGCCTGTCACCCGGGAGACCGGGGTTCGATTCCCCGTCGGGGAGCCTCTGGCGCAAGACTAATGACCTTGCCCAGAAAAAATAAATCATTATGGAAAATTTAACAAGCCTCAGGACTTGCTAAATAAGGCCAAGACCGGTTCCCGGTTGTAGTGCCGATGATGATGATGATTTTTAACTGGTATGAACTAATCATAGTTTTCGTTCAACCCAGTGTTGTCGAATGAATTTCGTTTCATACAATTTGAAATAATTTCCGGGATTGGTTGAGAAACCTGCAAATTCCGCCAATTTATAACCTCGTATAACATACATAACATCACACTGAATGAGGTGAGGAAGTTACTTAGACCCAAACCCCACAGTGAAAACTGGTCCGAGTTAAGGAATTGCACAGTCGTTTGTAGAAAATACATGCTTCTCTTAGACGACAGGAATCAAAGGCATTTGCAAAACCTCTTTGATTGTCTGGTGGAGCATTTATTCGCGATCATTCCAGCTTGGTCTATTCTGTTAAAATTTTGCAGATATTTGAAGTTTAAGGTCGCCATGAACAAATATTTCTGATACTAGATCCAGGCCCATAATTTAGTGAGCTGTAGAGAAAAGAAATTACATTGGCTTGCATTTTCAGCCAAATAATGTCCAAGTTGTTTTATTTCAAATCCTTCTTCACATTGAGTAAAGACACATTTGCCACATTTAAATCAAAATCTCGTGTGTAAATTGTATCCAGGGCAACGAAGACAAATCGAGTCTCTGAAAAGTCAACGTTAGCCTGGGATAGAGCAATTATACATTCTGCCATAAAAGTACCGCAAATTGATCATTTAAAAAGCCCACTTAAAGAAGTTCGCCCTCAAAGTTGTGCGAATTTAGCGAGAAAAACAATTTTGATAATATTTTTAACCGGGCTTTTTAAATGATCAATTCCCGGTACTTTTTTGGCAGAATGTATCTGGTTTTCGTTGCTTGCAAATGTCGATATACCCGTTTCAGTTCATATGAGTGAAACGTTATCAAAAAAATGCCTTAATAATTCCAGCCTAATAAATATTTCATGCGCAGATCCGATTTCGCATGGAAGAAATAATCCCGTATAAGTAAAAAGGGTTGTTAGATACCTTGGCACCTGGGTTGATCAGTATATGTTCTTTGTTAAACACATATCCGCTGTCCTTTACGCAGATAAAAAAAAATTGCTATGGCAAGCAGTCTCTTCAGTAGTAGTCTTTTGGCCTACAAGGCCAAATTAATTTCATACTCGGCATTCATCCGACCAAAATCAGTGTATGATTGCCCGGTGTGGTATAACATATCTCCATTCTACATGCAGAAGTTTCGGGTGTTCAAGAGGTAATGTTTGCGTTCCTGCCTTGGAATGTGTAGAACACCAGAGTCGCAACATAAGAAGTTCTACCCGAATAAAGTCCTATATGACAAATTGCGACTAAACAGGATAGACAACTTCATAACCAAAATGATCCGTGGCCTCACTGCAATAGCAATGTGCAGTGAAAATGATTTTATTTCGGCAGCATCCTATCCCAATGATATGTATCTGGAGACTACTCTCAAGAATGGGTTTATCCCCTCAGAAGCGTTCCCATTCTTTGCCAGAAAAGGTTCTACCCAAGATAAACATAGAATCCCTATTATTTATCAACTTTTCGCGGTGCCAGGGATAAAGGGATTCTCCAGCATAGCGATATCTCTAATACCGCAGATCGGTTACGTTTTAGTATGGTGATCAGTGAAAGAGGTAAATCAATAAGAGATCGATCCCATCCCAACTGGTGGTGGGTTTGCGAAAAAGAAAGGTCTACACGTCCTTGAATAGAGTATGCCGTTTAAACGCAATGCTCCTGTGGGGAACGAGATCGCGACGCCAGCATGGGCGAGAGTTCTACCTCGTCTTCCATCATTATTATCGGTTCGTTGGACACCACACAGAGAGAAGCAAAACTGCTCGAAAGCACGATCACCAAGAACAAGAGAAAAACATTCTCAAGAATAGCAGCACGACAAATAAAACACTGGTTTATTGATTAATTAATTATTGGTTTTATTTAGGTTTATGCACTTAGTGTTTTAGATCTATAGAACTGATATTAATTACACTGATGGCGGCACACAGGTACAAACGAATGTAAAACAATCTACTCTACTTTAAAGGCATTAGGCTGCCGGCACAAGAAAAGTTATTTTCGCTTGTATTTTATTAATTCCGTAGCATTTCACACACGACTCGCTATAAACGCATCTCCGCAGACGGCGGAGAGCGGGAGTGAACCGACCGTCACGAACGGTGGTTCTAATAAGACTCTGGGACTGATGCGCCCCCGTGGCGCCACGGGGAGCAGAAAAAAACAAAAACGACCAGCGTGTCTGGATGTAAAAATACGACTCAATCGAGGGTTAGAATCTGGTTCTTGATTCACCCTCGATTCGATGGTGGTGGATATCGTCTCCACTAAGGATATGTTTTACCTACCACAAGAGAGAACCAGATCTCGTAATGCAGATCATGTGGCATGTGTGTGATCGTACTCATCACCGTGTTTATCCATTTGGTGAAACAAAGGAAAAACGAGATGCATTGTTTTACTCATGCGCGAGCGTCATGAGAAACGAAGCGAAAAAAAAAGAAGGAAGATGAACAAAAGGCATTATGGTGTGGATTGCAGTTGAATAAATAAACCGCAAGTCATCCGGGAAATGGTGCTAAAAGCAAATTGGATGTTTATGGCATCTCTGGCTTCAGTAGAAACCGGGTTCGTATTTGCATTAGGAAATGCTGGAGAATTTAGTTTCAGCGTCTATTGCGGTAATTATATGCAGCTGCTTGGGTTGTTTATTGATGAGAAAAAAGGTCGCCAGCCAATGTGTATGAAAAGGGATTTGTTGTACACATGAAGCGGCAGGGAAAATAGACGGCGCAAAATTTATGGTCCCTGTCATGACGGTTACATTGAATGCAATCCGAATCACTTTGTTCACAGGAATTTGTCTGGTACCGAATTGGTTTAGAATACCCGATAAGCAAAGAGACAAATCTTACGGAAAATTGTATGCGAAGTGATGCATGAACAGGTGTTTTCTTTACAGGGATTTTAGGATTATAGATTTGATCTATATAATGCGTGAAGCATTTACAGGTACTAATGTTGTTGCATTAGCGAACTTAAGGAAGTTGGGTAGTAGTTGTGGGGGTTTTTCCAGGTAAGTGGACCGTGGAGTTTGTCGGAACCGCCACAGCTGTAATACGAATCAGCGATATCTTGCTCGTGCAGAGCTCACTCGATAATCGGTGGTATGTGTGCATGGTTCTTTCATGGATGGGAACGAACCTAGAACAAGGAAAGGGAATAAAGTGTATTCTTGGGATACGATTTCGGTAAAACAAATAACACCGAACTCGTCGGATGCTAATGGGATCTTTGTTGGAAATGTGCGTCGCGGCTAAACAAAGAGACGACGATGCAATGTGGAAATGTGCCAATGGGTTTTAGCTAGGTTACTGGGAAATGGTGTTAATGGCATCGCTAGTAAGGCTAGGTATTGAATTCCTATTTGCATTTGTTTATGCTGTAGGATTTAATTGATGCCAAGAGACGCTGGATGCGTATTTGTGTTGGTCCCATGTGTGTAAGTCGCCAGCCAATGTGTATGTAGGGAACATTGTTGTACACATGGCGCGGCTGGGAAAATATACGGCGCAATATTTATGGTCCCTGTCAAGACGGTTACGTTGTATGCAAACCGAATCATTTTACAGTTTACAGGAATTTGTCTGGTACCGAAGGTGCCGAATTGGTTTGGAATTCCAGATAAGTAGCAAGATATTTTACCGAAAATTGTATGCGAAGAGATGCAGGAAAAGGTAAGTTTTCTTTGACAGGGACTTTTTAAGATCATAGATTTGATCTATATGATGCGTAAAGTATTTTCAGGTACTAATGCGATTGCATTAGTGAAATTAGGAAATTGGCTGAATGTTATGGGGGTTTTACGGTAAGTAGACAGTGGGGTTTGGCGGAACCGCCACACTCCCCCTTTCTCATATTTAGTTTAATCATTGTAGTTTTAATTTTTGTTGTAAATTGTTGTTGGTTTTGTATGTTTTAATCGTTTTGTTGTAAACTTTTGTTTGTAAAAAATAAATAAATAAATAAATAAATAAATAAATGCTAAATAAAGGAACTACAAGTTATTTGGCGGCATCTCGGGGAACCGTGTCGGCGTTATAAGTTATAAGTCTGTCCCGAGAGAAGTATATTAAAAAAATAAATAAATAAACGAATAAATAAATAAATAAATAAATAAATAAACAAATAAATAAGTAAATAAATAAATATTAAAAAAATACCTGTATGTACATTGAGTCAGTAAAATTGTAAAAGAGGCATTCCTCATATGTATTGACTATTCATTGTTACAAAAGTCATTGTACGCTGCAAGGTATATACAAAAAACTAGATATTGTATACTTTAGAGTGCTTGCAAGCAGCCAATGTGTTAACATGAGAACAGTATATGTAAAATAGAAAATGCATTTAGTCCTTCATAAAAAATGTATTATTTGATTCGGAACTACAATAAATGAGGTCTTCAAATCCAAAAAAAAAAAAAAAATTCCGTTTCGCATGACGTATTTTCTAGTGTTAGGTTTCGTAACAATTAGTAGTCCGCATGTTGTTTTTTTTGAGATAGTCACTCCACCTGTCGGACATCATATTGCGAAAATCTCATTACCTCTGTCTCAATCCTACGGTCTATTTCCAAAACCCTAGTCAAATAGTGATGTAGAGATATTTTACTGAGGACCTGGTATTGCCGCCCAATCGATTACCAGTTCGAGTTTTTTCGGCAAATTCCGAAAGATGGTAAAGACCCCCCCCCCCCCCCCCCCCCCCCCTCGCCCTATTTCACAGATAGGGTGCTATCGACCGACTGAGCATACAGAACTAATCTACCATCTTTAAAATGCCATAATAATAAAAACCACAATAAACAGATAAATCTAACCAGATATTAAAGTCATACAAAAAAGAGGTTTTTAATGAAATAACCGAAAGGCAACCATATTATACCATATGGTTAAACCTATCCCACCTGTTACCATTATGTAAACAATAACATTGGCTGCTAATTAAACAAACATCGAACAGAATATGTCGATTGTTCTATAATTTCAGCAAGTTATATGAATAAGACAACATCGGAGAAATTACTTTCTAGTTTCGCTGCTTCGCATAACAAGAAAGACTAATCGGTATTGACGTTCAATCAATCCAACCAACACATAACGAACAGCCCCACGTATTGTATCACAAACCTAACCCAAGCGTAAACCTCTGGAAAATTATTCATTAACAAATACAATAAAGATCATGAACGTCGCACGGAATTGTATACTTCCCAAAAATCCATTAGGTATGTCCCCAAATAAAAAGCAAAAAATAAAAGCAACGTGTTTTTTCTCTCCTCCAAATTCGTCCAAAAGTCGGTTACTAGAACCCACGGATCTTCATTTCCGTTTCCGCGGTCCACACCCAGCATTTCCTACCTTTAATGACCTCGGTTAGGGCCAACTCTCAGCTATAATGACCCAATATGACACATTCCCTACGAATTGTCTGGCTTTTATGGTCCCTACACCCACTTAAAACGATTTCCTAAGTTGCTCATTCCCTTAAATATTTCATTATTTACAACCTCGTATTTTATGTGGTCAAAGGACATCCCTTTCCGGTCCCTTCTGGCATTGACTTTTCATTTAGCTGCAAAAAAACGAAATGACCGCAATCCTTATGGCCCCCTTTAATGTCTCCCGCTTCTGCCAAAAAGAAGGGGGGAAAGAAATAACCAGAAAAATCAAAAATTCCCGCACACACCCCTTGCACACCTTGTGGACACAGCCGACCCGCATACAACAGTTGATAGCTTAAGACGAACCGGCTACGAAAGGACTCCGACATTATCTGTTCGTTTCCTTGTTTTTATTTCGTTTTATTATAACAATTTCCGTTCGTGAGGACACCCGTTACATCTGGCAGACGGGAGCACTACATAACAAGGTGTCTCGGTGACCTACAACTTGTGATAAGTATCATAAATCGTGCCCAACACACCATACCGGCGGTCGTGCCAGGACTGACCTTGGTGGCCTAACTGAATCTACAAATCGAATTTGGTTTATTGCTGCGTATAATATTTGCCAATAATTTATGACCTCGGAGGCGATTTACAGATGGAAGCTTCGGTAGCTCTGGGAAATTGGAAACTTTTAAATAGTCGCTTTATCATCCGATGTTTTGTTTTTTGGCTCAGACAGTGATGACAGGATAAAGTCCAGGATTATCACGAATCGTTTACGTGGACTTTTCAAAGTCCTTATTTCTTCGTTTTTTTTTTCTATTTTTTTTTTCTCTCGAACCACTTGTTGTCGACGATTTTGAACATTTGACATGAATTCCCTTGTTGACGTGAAGCAATTATGGTTAACAAATCAAATGGATACTGCTAGGAAATATGTTTTGAAGTTGAATGTGCCACGGAGCATGTTCCTTGGGTGAATGATATGAAACTCTTCCAAAATGGTTCGATACACAACATTGCAATACCAGTGAGGGTTGTGGGCGTCTCCATTAAACATGTCGAGGATAATTTGTTTTTATTTTCAATGGCTATTTAATGGAAATAATTGGGTAACTTTGTAATTGGTAGCAATTGGTGGGATGTGGCAGCCGTTTGAGGCCAATGGAAGGTTATGTTTTTAAGTCAAATGACTGGTCCTTAGGTAAGTTAATTAATTTCGTAAAAACTCATGTCTACATGTATGGAATAACCGCTCAATAATACAATTCTTAACCAAATGAAGTGTTAGTAAATCCTGTCAACGTGAAAGTCGTGAACACATATTTCCTTCAGTTCAATACTTGAAAAATTGGCAAAATACCAGGATGTGGAATCCAATTCGACTTCCCAAAATTAAATTGTGGAGCCACAGAAGAAGTGATTCATTCAGAAAACTTGATTCGTTGTTTGCCAGTTGACTGCAATAGTAGAGTTAGACACATGTGAGTAGTAGGGTTATGCCGGTTCTGCCCCAGTTTTTGTATGGAAAATGGCATGGCGCACAAAAATAGATCCACCTTGTTTTTTTTCTGGACCTTTAAAAGTTGGGTGGGGTATCGGTGTGTATAACAGTTTGGTATTTTGAAATGGGTGAGTATTTTTTTTGTTGATTCTTTGGTTTGGTGGATGTTTGAATATGTTATTATTAGTCATTGAGTAGAGTAATATGCTGAAGCTTGGATTGTATGGAAATGATTCATCATCACAGTCGTCCGCAAAAATAGATCCACCTTGTTTTTTTGCTGGATCTTAGTGTTGTTATTAGTTGTTTCAATTTTGTTCGGGTGTGATTCATGATTGTTTGGCTTGTTGTGTTGTTAACAGTTGAGCAAATCTTTAGTGGTTCGTGGGTTTGTTATCTCAGTAAGTGAATTATGTATTATTATTATTATGTATGTGTTTTTGCTGAAGCTTGGATTGTATGGAAATGATTTATCATCACAGTCGTCCGCAAAAATAGATCCACCTTGTTTTTACAGTTGGTTGGGAGGCCGGTGTGTGTATAACAGTTTGGTATTTTGAAATGGGTGGCTATTTTTGTTGATTCTTTGGTTTGGTTGTTATTATTAGTCATTAAGTAGAGTAATATGCTGAAGCTTGGATTGTATGGAAATGGTTCATCATCGTCATGGAAATTTTTGGTGATTCTTTATAGCGATTCTGAGACACTTTTTGTATGGGAAAAAAAAGCCATGCCCATATATGGTAATTCCGGAAGTGCTCCCCTAGGAAATGAGGTAATCGGAGGGGGGCGGATGATTCATGATCGTTGTCTTTGTGTGATAGATATTTTTTTAATTTTGAGTTGTGGATTTGTACTTGTTATCAATTGTTTTAATTTTGTTCAGATGTGGTTCATGGATGTTTGGCTTGTTGTGTATTTGTTATCAGGTGCGTACATCTTCAGTGGGTTGGGGATTTATACTTATTATCAGTATTTTTTCAATTTGAGGTGTGTGATGCATAGTTGTTTTGGTCTGTTGTATATTTGTTATCAGGTGTGTACATCTTCAGTGGGTTGTGGATTTGTACTTGTTATCAATTGTTTTAATTTTGTTCAGATGTGGTTCATGGATGTTTGGCTTGTTGTGTATTTGTTATCAGGTGCGTACATCTTCAGTGGGTTGGGGATTTATACTTATTATCAGTATTTTTTCAATTTGAGGTGTGTGATGCATAGTTGTTTTGGTCTGTTGTATATTTGTTATCAGGTGTGTACATCTTCAGTGGGTTGTGGATTTGTACTTGTTATCAATTGTTTTAATTTTGTTCAGATGTGGTTCATGGATGTTTGGTTTGTTGTGTATTTGTTATCAGGTGTGTACATCTTCAGTGGGTTATGGATTTGTACTTGTTATCTCGGTAAGTGAATTATGTATTAGGTTTGGGTGATTAGCGTTCAAGGTTAATTGTGTGACATGAGCAGTTGGTATTTTTGAATTGTGTGTGAATATGTGATAGGTGATTCATGATTGTTTGGTAGTGAATATATTATTATTTAGTCATTGGGTTTGAGTAATATATACGGGAATTTTTAGGATGATTCTATCGTGAAATGGGTGTATGTTTTAGCTGTTTCTTAATATATGGAAATTTTTTGTGATTCTATCTGCTTTTGGCTTTTGTTTCGGTTGTCGAAGGCTTTTTCAGTAAATCTAAGCTGGTTCTTAATATATGGGAATTTTTTTGGGTGATTCTATGTTGAAATGGGTGTATGTTTTAGCTGTTTCTTAATATATGGAAATTTTTTGTGATTCTATCTGCTTTTGGCTTTTGTCTCGGTTGTCGAGAGCTTTTTCAGTAACTCTAAGCTGTTTCTTAATATATGAGAATTTTTTGGTGATTATAATTGCTTTTGGCTTTTGTCTCAGTTGTTGGGGGGCTGTTTTTCTTTTTATGAATATACCACTTGATAGTAAATCTAATTTTATGAATATATACCACTTGACATTAAATCTGGTTTGAAGTGGTTTGTGCTTTTGCTAACGGTTTGTGTCCTTGGTCGCTAGACTTTCGGGTGGGTTGTCTCAGTTGTTGGGGGCTGTTTTCCTTTTTATGAATATACCACTTGGCAGTAAATCTAGTTTTATGAATATATACCACTTGGCATTAAATCTGGTTTGAAGTGGTTTGTGCTTTTGCTAATGGTTTGTGTCCTTGGTCGCTAGACTTTCGGGTGGTTTGTCTCAGTTGTTGGGGGCTGTTTTCCTTTTTATGAATATACCACTTGGCAGTAAATCTAATTTTATGAATATATACCACTTGGCATTAAATCTGGTTTGAAGTGGTTTGTGCTTTTGCTAATGGCTTGTGTCTTTGATCGCTAGACTTTCGGGTGGTTTGTCTCAGTTGTTGGGGGCTGTTTTCCTTTTTATGAATATACCACTTGGCAGTAAATCTAATTTTATGAATATATACCACTTGGCATTAAATCTGGTTTGAAGTGGTTTGTGCTTTTGCTAATGGCTTGTGTCTTTGATCGCTAGACTTTCGGGTGGGCTGTCTCAGTTGTTGGGGGGCTGTTTTTCTTTTTATGAATATACCACTTGATAGTAAATCTAATTTTATGAATATATACCACTTGGCAGTAACTCTATGCTGAACTGGTTTAATGCTTTTGATATCTAGACTAGCAAGCCTTTTTGCTATATATATATATATTGAATATAGCCTATTTTTAAAGCCACAATTTTGAGTTTTTATATGGATATATTGTTAATTGCATACTTTAGGGCTACGCATTATCCATATAATATATTAAATTCTTTGTGCTTTTGGTTTTTTTTTATGAATATACCACGAGTCAACGAATGATTATTCAAGTCCATATTGGTCAAAAAAAAGTGTTGATATAAAAAAAAGGGTGTTGTTGTCCAATCCCTTGACCTTGGAATCTATATTAAATTCTTGATTTCTAAGTGTTTTTTAGTGAGTCGCCATTACTCTTATCTTATTTTGCATCCAGTATCACGACCAAATACTGATTTCTATATAGTAAGTTGTTGGTCATTATTCTGATCCCTTGACCTTGGGTGCTATATTAAATTCTCGATTTCTAATTCTTATTTTTCCATATAACAATTTTCTAAGTACAAATGATTATTCAAGTCCATAAAATGTGCTGTTATCAAAAAACATGTGGCTGCTTGTCCAATCCCATGACCTCAGATGCTATATCAAATTCTTGGGTTTTTTTCTTTTTCCCATAGAACAATTTTCTAAGTACAAATGATTATTCAAGTCCATAAAATGTGTTGTTATCAAAAATATTAATGCTTACCCGGTCCAATGACCTCATATTTAACCATAAAAAATTTTTGAATTCTAAGAAATATTAATTGAGTCCCACGGTTCTCTTATCAAAAATATGAATGCTTGCTTACCCGTTCCAATGATCTCATATTTAACCATAAACATTTTTTTGAATTCTAAGAAATATTAATTGAGTCCCACAGTTCTCTTATCAAAAATATGAATGCTTACCCAGTCCAATAATCTCATATTTAACCATAAATTTTTTTTGAATTCTAAGAAATATTAATTGAGTCCCACAGTTCTCTTATCAAAAATATAAATGGTTACCCGGTCCAATGACCTCATATTTAACAACAAAATTTTTTGAATTCTGAGAAATATTAATTAAGACGCCTAGTTCTCTTATCTTATTTTTTCTTTTTTTTCGTTATATTGTTCAAAAATGTTTTGCTGGTCCGGTGATATGACTAAATAATGATTTCTATGTCGCTGGTCATTATTCTTATCATAGTTTCCATATTGTATAAAGAATGTCTCGTTTCCGGTATTAGAAGGGATTTCTTGTATAAAAGCTCGAGTGTTTAAACCAGTGCGTATCAGTTTACTTTGAACTACAATCTGCAAACAACGTAACAGTGTGAAGAAAAAATCAACATCATCATCATCACACTAAATAGGAAAAAAGGTAAGTTATCTTATATTTATATTAATTATGAAAAAATTTTTAGGGAACAATTACGTGTCGATAATGTTTCGCGGTTAAATTTTAGTTAATAATTACGCGGTTCTAGTGTTTTTGCGAATAAATTTTTAGTTAACAATTACGTGGTTAAATTTTAGTTAATAATTACGCGGTTTCTAGTGTTTTTGCGAATAAATTATTAGTTAACCATTAGGTGGTGCTAGATTAAATTTTTAGTTAACAATTACGTGGTGATATAGATAACAATTACGCGGTTTCTAGTGTTTTTGCGAATAAATTATTAGTTAACAATTAGGCGCACCTAGATTAAATTTTTAGTTAACAATTACGTGGTGATATAGATAACAATTACGCGGGCGGTTCTAGTGTTTTTAAGGATAAATTTTTAGTTAACAATTACGCGGTTAAATTTTAGTTAATAATTACGCGGTTCTAGTGTTTTTGCGGTTACATTTTTAGATAACAATTACGTGGCGATAATGTTTCGCGGGTAAATTTTAGTTAATAATTACGCGATTCTAGTGTTTTTGCGATTGAGTGTGTTTACCCTATTTTGATCATTGTTTTAATGAAGTTTTTTGTTCATATAGGTTTTCATCAAAAAATTAAAAAATCATCGAGGAATTCATCAAAAAATTAAAAAAAAAAAATCAACGAGGAATTCATCAAAAATAAAAAAAAAATCAACGAGGGATTTATATATAAAAAAATCATCACCAAAAACGGTAAGTTATCTTATATATTAATTATTATTATTATTTTTTTTTTTTTTTTTTTTTTTGATGCGGTGTTAGTATTTTATTTTGTTCTGGGTTTTAAATGTAGAGCGCAATATTTAATGAAAATTGTTTTGTTCTTAACAATAATACGGTGTTATCGTTTTTAGAGAGAGGAAGTAAATATTAATATGAAATTTATAGTGAAAAAATATATATAGCAAAAAATTATCACTTTTTAATAGACAATCGCGGTCTATCGTAGTGATGTTTTGTAATAGCGATTTTTTTTCTGCTTTTTTATTCGTTCTTATTGCTAAAATGACACCGCCTAATACCTACTCAACCTCTCTTCCAAACAAAAAACAAAACTGTAGTAGTAACAATAAAATTTTATTCATTCCTTTTTAGATAAAAAACACCAACCAAAAAAAAAAAAAAATTTAATTTAATAATATAACAAAATATTTAATAATATGAAGCGATCAGGACAACAACAACAACCACCAACAATGTCAGGAGAACAACCTGCAAAAAAATCTAAGCAGTCGACATACAAAAGATGCTTGTTTTGCTATGAGAATGTTGAAGAGCAGCGTTGGGTTCAACATCAAAGAAAAAATACCCATAAAGCAAACGCTCAACAATCTCTAAATGAAAATGTTTCCTTGATAGCAAACGCGTTCAAAAATCGTGTAAAAACATTCTCCATCACCAACAAAGATGAGAGTATGATAAATGTGAATAATCTGTTTGAAAAAAATATTCCATTGATTAATGAATTATTGAAAAATCAATTGGAAATTTTGAGCACATTTAAATTTAGCATGGAGCTTTTTGCTAAGTTTGCGAAATTCACCAAAGAATGTGATGAGTTAATGCAAATAGATATAAAAAGCATGCAAACTAAAATGTACACGATTGAGAACGAGGAAGACATAAGGGAACATTTGAGCACGGCAATTGAAAATATCAAAGCAAAATTGGAAGAGTTTCAAGAAAAAGAGAGCGGATGGACGTTGTTAACATTTCAGAGCATTGAAATTAATATCAACAAATACGATCCACTTCGAGCTTCTTCCCATTTTAGCCTGCCTAAGCAAATATTGATTAAAAAAGCCTGTATCAATGTGAAAAACAACGATGATTACTGTTTTAAATGGGCTATTATATCGGCTTTCGCGAATGATACACACCATGCTGATAGACCATCGTACTATAAAATTGCCAACATAGCAAGCGAAACAATAGTATACAATGATCAAGTACTTTGTTTCAAGAATATGCAATTTCCTCTGGTAGTCAAAGACGCGAGCATATTCGAATCAAATAATCCAACCATTAGCATAAATGTTTTTGGTTATGAGATTAATGATAAAGGGCAATATAAGATAATTGGACCCTACTATCATACTCGTGAGGAAAAAGCAAAGCATATTAACTTGCTTTATTGCATAAGTAGTGATGATGTGAATAAAACGCATTATGTATACATTAAAAACATCTCGCGTTTGTTGGAAAGCCAGATCACCAAACATGAACATCGAATGCATTTATGCAACGGCTGCTTGCTGCGATTCGCTTCAGAATCTGCCCTACAAATGCATAAGAGCGAATGCAAAAAAATAATAACAGTTATGCCTGATGAAGGTAATAAAATACTTAAATTTAAAAAGCATAATCGCAAATTAATTGTTCCTTTTGTGGTGTATGCGGATTTTGAATCCATTCTACGCCCCATTAGCCAATGTGCACCGAATCCGGAAATTTCTTCAACGACAGACGTTCAACAACATATCCCGTGCGCTTTTTCATACCATATCAAATGCTCCTTTGATGATGATTTAAGCAAGCACCGCATATTTGTTGGTAAGTCAAAACATGTTTAATAAGAAAAAATCATAAAACTAATAAAACATTTTTTTTTTCTTTTTTGCAGGAGAAGACACACCAAACCGTTTTGTGCAGATGCTATTCAACGATTTAATTCATATTCACAAGGAAGTCATTGGTCAACCAAAGCCAATGGCTCCTTTAACAAAACAACAGAAGCAGCATCAAACAACATCACCAATCTGCAGTATTTGTAAGGTTAGATTTAATGAATTAGATGTAAGAGTAAGGGACCATTGCCATTTCACTGGTGTCTATAGAGGACCAGCCCATTCTCAGTGTAATTTAGATTTTCGCGTTCCAACCTTTTTCCCAGTCTTTTTCCATAATTTGACGGGTTATGATTCTCATCTATTTATGAAAAGTCTGGGTTGTATTAAGGGGGAAATACGTATAATTCCACTAAATAAGGAAAATTATATATCAATATCCAAACGCATATATTTAGATGAGCACAATTCATTTGAGATTAGGTTTTTAGATTCATGTCGATTTCTACAGTCTAGCATAGATTCGCTAACTAAAAATTTATCCGAAGACGATTTCATAATTAATAGGGGATTTTACAAAAACGATGCCTCTTTGAAGTTAATGATGAGGAAGGGGGTATTTCCCTATGAATATGTTAATTGTTGGGCTCGTTTAGATGACTGTTCTCTTCCTCCAATTACAGAATTCTATAATAGACTAACGAATGAAGATTGTTTAGTTGAAGATTACGATCATGCTCAAAAAGTGTGGAAGCATTTCAATTGTAAAACATTAAAAGAGTACATGCTTTTATATCTGCAGAGCGATGTCTTATTGCTGGCAGATGTATTTGAGAATTTTCGTAAGGTTTGTCTAGATATATATGAGTTAGATCCATGTCATTACTATACATCTCCCGGCTTATCTTGGGATGCAATGTTGAAAACAACAGAAATCAATCTGGAACTTCTAACAGATGTTGAGATGCTTAATTTCTTTAAGAATGGCATCCGTGGCGGATTATGTCAGTGTAGTCATCGACATACCGTTGCGAATAATAAATATTTGAAAAATTTCGATGCTAGCAAGCCAAATAAATATCTTATGTATTTAGATGCAAATAACCTGTACGGTTGGGCAATGTCGCAACATCTTCCAGATGGAAATTTTCAATGGAGTGATCCACAAATCTTCACAGCCGATTATATTTTAAATTGTGATGGAAACGATAAAATCGGCTATGTATTGGAAGTAGATTTAACTTATCCAATTGATCTTCACGATCAGCATAATGATCTTCCATTTTGCCCAGAAAATATGATAACGCCTGGGTGCAAAACTCCTAAGCTTGTCGCTAGTCTACATTCAAAGACAAAGTATATAATTCATCTAAAGAATTTACAACAATGTCTGAAACATGGGCTGATTCTCACTAGAGTTCATAGAGTGTTGTCTTTTACACAATCTGAGTGGTTGCAAAAATATATAACCCTCAACACGGAGTATAGAAAAAAGGCGAAAAATAAGTTTGAAAAAGACTTTTTTAAATTAATGAACAATAGTGTGTATGGCAAAACCATGGAGAATGTTGAGAAGCGACGAGATGTAAAAATTGTCTCTCAATGGGAAGGAGAAAGAAATTCACACAGCGCCAGAAAACTGATTGCTCGTCCCAATTTCCATAGCCTCTCAATATTTACACCTCAGATGTGTGCTATTGAACTGAGCAAGGCGCGAATAGTATTTGATAAACCCATTTATTTAGGATTCGCAGTATTAGAACTATCAAAATGGCTCATGTATGACTTTCACTATGATTACATGAGAAAAAAGTTTGATACGGCGATTCAGCTGAATTACATGGATACAGACTCTTTTATCTATACAATATCAACTAATGATTTCTATTCGGATATATATAGCGATATTGTTGATCCCGAAAAATCTAGGTTTGATACATCGGAATATCCAATAGATAACATTCATAACTTCCCTCAAATAAATGGAAAAGTTCTCGGAAAATTCAAAGATGAGAACAATAGCAAAAACATGACTGAATTCATTGGGTTAAGAGCTAAAATGTACTCTTTTGCTTTAGACACCAGTGAAGTAACAAAAAAGGCCAAGGGGGTAAAGAAGTCTGTTACCAATAGTTTAGATATAAGAGATTATAGAAATTGTTTATTAAGACGTAAGTTATTATATAAACCTATGTTAACATTTAGAAGTAAGTTACACAATATTTATACGCAGTCTGTAAATAAGTTAGCATTAAGCGATAGCGACACAAAAAGGTATATTTGTGAAGATCGCGTAAGCACATATGCTTGGGGACATAATAGATTAAGTAATGTTTAAGTTAAAAAAATTATGACTCATATTTATATTTAATAATAGGATTGTTATATATTTTTTTAAATAATAATAGGTTAGATATATGAGATATTTGTAGTAAAAATAAAAAAAAGTAATAAATTATAACGTTATGAGAAAAAAAATTAATTATTGTTTTCTTTATTGATTCGCTTGTGTGTCCATGGAATGACTGTTTTAGACTAACTGGATACATTCGATAGTCTATCATTATAAATAGGACTTTATTACTCGTGCTGATTACTGTGGAAAAACTAATGTTGATGTCAATGGTTTAAAAATAAATTCTTCAAACTCATTTGGTCATGGTACCGGAATCCACCCATTTTTAACAATATGGAAACTATGATAAGAATAATGCTCAACAATTTACTATATAGAAACCAAGAATTCTTCAAACTCATTTGGTCATGTATGGAAACTATGATAAGATGAATAGGATAACCACCTAACCCCAAACAGGGTTGTTTCTTCAAACAGGGCGGATCCAAACAGGGCGATTCCAAACAGGGCGATTCCAAACAGGGCGATTCCAAACAGGCTGTTTCTTCAAACGGGGCGGTTCCAAACAGGCGGTTTCTTTAAACAGGGCGATTCCAAACAGGCGGTTTCTTTAAACAGGGCGGTTCCAAACAGTTCGATTCCAAACAGGCGGTTTCTTTAAACAGGGCGATTCCAAACAGGCGGTTTCTTTAAACAGGGCGATTCCAAACAGGCTGTATTATAACTATCCCTCTCTGATAACTCTTCAATGCTGTAAGCAGGTCTTGTCATATGATGTTATGGTGGACTATATTTGATTCTCTAAGACTCATGGAAAAAAATTACCTCAATTAATTTTAATGTTTAAAGAACAATGATCAGCGGTTTTATTCATATAGGTAAGATAAGAATAATGGATACTTATAAAAACACTTAGAGATCAAGAATTTGATATAGCATCCAAGGTCAAGGGATCAGAATAATGAACAACAACTTACTATATAGAAATCAGTATTTGGTCGTGATACTGGATGCAAAATAAGATAAGAGTAATGGCGACTCACTAAAAAACACTTAGAAATCAAGAATTTAATATAGATTCCAAGGTCAAGGGATTGGACAACAACACCCTTTTTTTATATCAACACTTTTTTTTGACCAATATGGACTTGAATAATCATTCGTTGACTCGTGGTATATTCATAAAAAAAAAAAAAAACCAAAAGCACAAAGAATTTAATATATTATATGGATAATGCGTAGCCCTAAAGTATGCAATTAACAATATATCCATATAAAAACTCAAAATTGTGGCTTTAAAAATAGGCTATATTCAATATATATATATATATAGCAAAAAGGCTTGCTAGTCTAGAGATCAAAAGCATTAAACCAGTTCAGCATAGAGTTACTGCCAAGTGGTATATATTCATAAAATTAGAGTTACTATCAAGCGGTATAGTCATAAAAAGGAAAACAGCCCCCAACAACTGAGACAACCCACCCGAAAGTCTAGCGACCAAGGACACAAACCATTAGCAAAAGCACAAACCACTTCAAACCAGATTTAATGTCAAGTGGTATATATTCATAAAATTAGATTTACTATCAAGTGGTATATTCATAAAAAGAAAAACAGCCCCCCAACAACTGAGACAGCCCACCCGAAAGTCTAGCGATCAAAGACACAAGCCATTAGCAAAAGCACAAACCACTTCAAACCAGATTTAATGCCAAGTGGTATATATTCATAAAATTAGATTTACTGCCAAGTGGTATATTCATAAAAAGGAAAACAGCCCCCAACAACTGAGACAAACCACCCGAAAGTCTAGCGACCAAGGACACAAACCATTAGCAAAAGCACAAACCACTTCAAACCAGATTTAATGCCAAGTGGTATATATTCATAAAACTAGATTTACTGCCAAGTGGTATATTCATAAAAAGGAAAACAGCCCCCAACAACTGAGACAACCCACCCGAAAGTCTAGCGACCAAGGACACAAACCGTTAGCAAAAGCACAAACCATTTCAAACCAGATTTAATGTCAAGTGGTATATATTCATAAAATTAGATTTACTATCAAGTGGTATATTCATAAAAAGAAAAACAGCCCCCCAACAACTGAGACAAAAGCCAAAAGCAATTATAATCACCAAAAAATTCTCATATATTAAGAAACAGCTTAGAGTTACTGAAAAAGCTCTCGACAACCGAGACAAAAGCCAAAAGCAGATAGAATCACAAAAAATTTCCATATATTAAGAAACAGCTAAAACATACACCCATTTCAACATAGAATCACCCAAAAAAATTCCCATATATTAAGAACCAGCTTAGATTTACTGAAAAAGCCTTCGACAACCGAAACAAAAGCCAAAAGCAGATAGAATCACAAAAAATTTCCATATATTAAGAAACAGCTAAAACATACACCCATTTCACGATAGAATCATCCTAAAAATTCCCGTATATATTACTCAAACCCAATGACTAAATAATAATATATTCACTACCAAACAATCATGAATCACCTATCACATATTCACACACAATTCAAAAATACCAACTGCTCATGTCACACAATTAACCTTGAACGCTAATCACCCAAACCTAATACATAATTCACTTACCGAGATAACAAGTACAAATCCATAACCCACTGAAGATGTACACACCTGATAACAAATACACAACAAACCAAACATCCATGAACCACATCTGAACAAAATTAAAACAATTGATAACAAGTACAAATCCACAACCCACTGAAGATGTACACACCTGATAACAAATATACAACAGACCAAAACAACTATGCATCACACACCTCAAATTGAAAAAATACTGATAATAAGTATAAATCCCCAACCCACTGAAGATGTACGCACCTGATAACAAATACACAACAAGCCAAACATCCATGAACCACATCTGAACAAAATTAAAACAATTGATAACAAGTACAAATCCACAACCCACTGAAGATGTACACACCTGATAACAAATATACAACAGACCAAAACAACTATGCATCACACACCTCAAATTGAAAAAATACTGATAATAAGTATAAATCCCCAACCCACTGAAGATGTACGCACCTGATAACAAATACACAACAAGCCAAACATCCATGAACCACATCTGAACAAAATTAAAACAATTGATAACAAGTACAAATCCACAACTCAAAATTAAAAAAATATCTATCACACAAAGACAACGATCATGAATCATCCGCCCCCCTCCGATTACCTCATTTCCTAGGGGAGCACTTCCGGAATTACCATATATGGGCATGGCTTTTTTTCCCATACAAAAAGTGTCTCAGAATCGCTATAAAGAATCACCAAAAATTTCCATGACGATGATGAACCATTTCCATACAATCCAAGCTTCAGCATATTACTCTACTTAATGACTAATAATAACAACCAAACCAAAGAATCAACAAAAATAGCCACCCATTTCAAAATACCAAACTGTTATACACACACCGGCCTCCCAACCAACTGTAAAAACAAGGTGGATCTATTTTTGCGGACGACTGTGATGATAAATCATTTCCATACAATCCAAGCTTCAGCAAAAACACATACATAATAATAATAATACATAATTCACTTACTGAGATAACAAACCCACGAACCACTAAAGATTTGCTCAACTGTTAACAACACAACAAGCCAAACAATCATGAATCACACCCGAACAAAATTGAAACAACTAATAACAACACTAAGATCCAGCAAAAAAACAAGGTGGATCTATTTTTGCGGACGACTGTGATGATGAATCATTTCCATACAATCCAAGCTTCAGCATATTACTCTACTCAATGACTAATAATAACATATTCAAACATCCACCAAACCAAAGAATCAACAAAAAAAATACTCACCCATTTCAAAATACCAAACTGTTATACACACCGATACCCCACCCAACTTTTAAAGGTCCAGAAAAAAAACAAGGTGGATCTATTTTTGTGCGCCATGCCATTTTCCATACAAAAACTGGGGCAGAACCGGCATAACCCTACTACTATATAATATATATATAAAAACTCAAAATTGTGGCTTTAAAAATAGGCTATATTCAATATATATATATATATAGCAAAAAGGCTTGCTAGTCTAGAGATCAAGAGCATTAAACCAGTTCAGCATAGAGTTACTGCCAAGTGGTATATATTCATAAAATTAGAGTTACTATCAAGCGGTATAGTCATAAAAAGGAAAACAGCCCCCAACAACTGAGACAACCCACCCGAAAGTCTAGCGACCAAGGACACAAACCATTAGCAAAAGCACAAACCACTTCAAACCAGATTTAATGTCAAGTGGTATATATTCATAAAATTAGATTTACTATCAAGTGGTATATTCATAAAAAGAAAAACAGCCCCCCAACAACTGAGACAGCCCACCCGAAAGTCTAGCGATCAAAGACACAAGCCATTAGCAAAAGCACAAACCACTTCAAACCAGATTTAATGCCAAGTGGTATATATTCATAAAATTAGATTTACTGCCAAGTGGTATATTCATAAAAAGGAAAACAGCCCCCAACAACTGAGACAAACCACCCGAAAGTCTAGCGACCAAGGACACAAACCATTAGCAAAAGCACAAACCACTTCAAACCAGATTTAATGCCAAGTGGTATATATTCATAAAACTAGATTTACTGCCAAGTGGTATATTCATAAAAAGGAAAACAGCCCCCAACAACTGAGACAACCCACCCGAAAGTCTAGCGACCAAGGACACAAACCGTTAGCAAAAGCACAAACCATTTCAAACCAGATTTAATGTCAAGTGGTATATATTCATAAAATTAGATTTACTATCAAGTGGTATATTCATAAAAAGAAAAACAGCCCCCCAACAACTGAGACAAAAGCCAAAAGCAATTATAATCACCAAAAAATTCTCATATATTAAGAAACAGCTTAGAGTTACTGAAAAAGCTCTCGACAACCGAGACAAAAGCCAAAAGCAGATAGAATCACAAAAAATGTCCATATATTAAGAAACAGCTAAAACATACACCCATTTCAACATAGAATCACCCAAAAAAATTCCCATATATTAAGAACCAGCTTAGATTTACTGAAAAAGCCTTCGACAACCGAAACAAAAGCCAAAAGCAGATAGAATCACAAAAAATTTCCATATATTAAGAAACAGCTAAAACATACACCCATTTCACGATAGAATCATCCTAAAAATTCCCGTATATATTACTCAAACCCAATGACTAAATAATAATATATTCACTACCAAACAATCATGAATCACCTATCACATATTCACACACAATTCAAAAATACCAACTGCTCATGTCACACAATTAACCTTGAACGCTAATCACCCAAACCTAATACATAATTCACTTACCGAGATAACAAGTACAAATCCATAACCCACTGAAGATGTACACACCTGATAACAAATACACAACAAACCAAACATCCATGAACCACATCTGAACAAAATTAAAACAATTGATAACAAGTACAAATCCACAACCCACTGAAGATGTACACACCTGATAACAAATATACAACAGACCAAAACAACTATGCATCACACACCTCAAATTGAAAAAATACTGATAATAAGTATAAATCCCCAACCCACTGAAGATGTACGCACCTGATAACAAATACACAACAAGCCAAACATCCATGAACCACATCTGAACAAAATTAAAACAATTGATAACAAGTACAAATCCACAACCCACTGAAGATGTACACACCTGATAACAAATATACAACAGACCAAAACAACTATGCATCACACACCTCAAATTGAAAAAATACTGATAATAAGTATAAATCCCCAACCCACTGAAGATGTACGCACCTGATAACAAATACACAACAAGCCAAACATCCATGAACCACATCTGAACAAAATTAAAACAATTGATAACAAGTACAAATCCACAACTCAAAATTAAAAAAATATCTATCACACAAAGACAACGATCATGAATCATCCGCCCCCCTCCGATTACCTCATTTCCTAGGGGAGCACTTCCGGAATTACCATATATGGTCATGGCTTTTTTTTCCCATACAAAAAGTGTCTCAGAATCGCTATAAAGAATCACCAAAAATTTCCATGACGATGATGAACCATTTCCATACAATCCAAGCTTCAGCATATTACTCTACTTAATGACTAATAATAACAACCAAACCAAAGAATCAACAAAAATAGCCACCCATTTCAAAATACCAAACTGTTATACACACACCGGCCTCCCAACCAACTGTAAAAACAAGGTGGATCTATTTTTGCGGACGACTGTGATGATAAATCATTTCCATACAATCCAAGCTTCAGCAAAAACACATACATAATAATAATAATACATAATTCACTTACTGAGATAACAAACCCACGAACCACTAAAGATTTGCTCAACTGTTAACAACACAACAAGCCAAACAATCATGAATCACACCCGAACAAAATTGAAACAACTAATAACAACACTAAGATCCAGCAAAAAAACAAGGTGGATCTATTTTTGCGGACGACTGTGATGATGAATCATTTCCATACAATCCAAGCTTCAGCATATTACTCTACTCAATGACTAATAATAACATATTCAAACATCCACCAAACCAAAGAATCAACAAAAAAAATACTCACCCATTTCAAAATACCAAACTGTTATACACACCGATACCCCACCCAACTTTTAAAGGTCCAGAAAAAAAACAAGGTGGATCTATTTTTGTGCGCCATGCCATTTTCCATACAAAAACTGGGGCAGAACCGGCATAACCCTACTACTATATAATATATATATAAAAACTCAAAATTGTGGCTTTAAAAATAGGCTATATTCAATATATATATATATATATAGCAAAAAGGCTTGCTAGTCTAGAGATCAAGAGCATTAAACCAGTTCAGCATAGAGTTACTGCCAAGTGGTATATATTCATAAAATTAGAGTTACTATCAAGCGGTATAGTCATAAAAAGGAAAACAGCCCCCAACAACTGAGACAACCCACCCGAAAGTCTAGCGACCAAGGACACAAACCATTAGCAAAAGCACAAACCACTTCAAACCAGATTTAATGTCAAGTGGTATATATTCATAAAATTAGATTTACTATCAAGTGGTATATTCATAAAAAGAAAAACAGCCCCCCAACAACTGAGACAGCCCACCCGAAAGTCTAGCGATCAAAGACACAAGCCATTAGCAAAAGCACAAACCACTTCAAACCAGATTTAATGCCAAGTGGTATATATTCATAAAATTAGATTTACTGCCAAGTGGTATATTCATAAAAAGGAAAACAGCCCCCAACAACTGAGACAAACCACCCGAAAGTCTAGCGACCAAGGACACAAACCATTAGCAAAAGCACAAACCACTTCAAACCAGATTTAATGCCAAGTGGTATATATTCATAAAACTAGATTTACTGCCAAGTGGTATATTCATAAAAAGGAAAACAGCCCCCAACAACTGAGACAACCCACCCGAAAGTCTAGCGACCAAGGACACAAACCGTTAGCAAAAGCACAAACCATTTCAAACCAGATTTAATGTCAAGTGGTATATATTCATAAAATTAGATTTACTATCAAGTGGTATATTCATAAAAAGAAAAACAGCCCCCCAACAACTGAGACAAAAGCCAAAAGCAATTATAATCACCAAAAAATTCTCATATATTAAGAAACAGCTTAGAGTTACTGAAAAAGCTCTCGACAACCGAGACAAAAGCCAAAAGCAGATAGAATCACAAAAAATGTCCATATATTAAGAAACAGCTAAAACATACACCCATTTCAACATAGAATCACCCAAAAAAATTCCCATATATTAAGAACCAGCTTAGATTTACTGAAAAAGCCTTCGACAACCGAAACAAAAGCCAAAAGCAGATAGAATCACAAAAAATTTCCATATATTAAGAAACAGCTAAAACATACACCCATTTCACGATAGAATCATCCTAAAAATTCCCGTATATATTACTCAAACCCAATGACTAAATAATAATATATTCACTACCAAACAATCATGAATCACCTATCACATATTCACACACAATTCAAAAATACCAACTGCTCATGTCACACAATTAACCTTGAACGCTAATCACCCAAACCTAATACATAATTCACTTACCGAGATAACAAGTACAAATCCATAACCCACTGAAGATGTACACACCTGATAACAAATACACAACAAACCAAACATCCATGAACCACATCTGAACAAAATTAAAACAATTGATAACAAGTACAAATCCACAACCCACTGAAGATGTACACACCTGATAACAAATATACAACAGACCAAAACAACTATGCATCACACACCTCAAATTGAAAAAATACTGATAATAAGTATAAATCCCCAACCCACTGAAGATGTACGCACCTGATAACAAATACACAACAAGCCAAACATCCATGAACCACATCTGAACAAAATTAAAACAATTGATAACAAGTACAAATCCACAACCCACTGAAGATGTACACACCTGATAACAAATATACAACAGACCAAAACAACTATGCATCACACACCTCAAATTGAAAAAATACTGATAATAAGTATAAATCCCCAACCCACTGAAGATGTACGCACCTGATAACAAATACACAACAAGCCAAACATCCATGAACCACATCTGAACAAAATTAAAACAATTGATAACAAGTACAAATCCACAACTCAAAATTAAAAAAATATCTATCACACAAAGACAACGATCATGAATCATCCGCCCCCCTCCGATTACCTCATTTCCTAGGGGAGCACTTCCGGAATTACCATATATGGTCATGGCTTTTTTTTCCCATACAAAAAGTGTCTCAGAATCGCTATAAAGAATCACCAAAAATTTCCATGACGATGATGAACCATTTCCATACAATCCAAGCTTCAGCATATTACTCTACTTAATGACTAATAATAACAACCAAACCAAAGAATCAACAAAAATAGCCACCCATTTCAAAATACCAAACTGTTATACACACACCGGCCTCCCAACCAACTGTAAAAACAAGGTGGATCTATTTTTGCGGACGACTGTGATGATAAATCATTTCCATACAATCCAAGCTTCAGCAAAAACACATACATAATAATAATAATACATAATTCACTTACTGAGATAACAAACCCACGAACCACTAAAGATTTGCTCAACTGTTAACAACACAACAAGCCAAACAATCATGAATCACACCCGAACAAAATTGAAACAACTAATAACAACACTAAGATCCAGCAAAAAAACAAGGTGGATCTATTTTTGCGGACGACTGTGATGATGAATCATTTCCATACAATCCAAGCTTCAGCATATTACTCTACTCAATGACTAATAATAACATATTCAAACATCCACCAAACCAAAGAATCAACAAAAAAAAATACTCACCCATTTCAAAATACCAAACTGTTATACACACCGATACCCCACCCAACTTTTAAAGGTCCAGAAAAAAAACAAGGTGGATCTATTTTTGTGCGCCATGCCATTTTCCATACAAAAACTGGGGCAGAACCGGCATAACCCTACTACTCATGTGGAAAAACAAAATGGATTACGTCGGAAATGGAATAATGTTTAATATTTATGGTTGCAAGTGAATGCACAGGAAGAAAAACTGTGTTTGAACGGTTTAATTAGCACGAAATAGAATTTTTCAAACTTACGAAAGCTGAAAATGGTTCGTGTGGGAAATGAAATCATTTTCAAGTGTTATTGAGGTCTCTAAACGAAATAAGAAAAACAATAATCGATCGGTGTAATTAGCATGAATTACAAATTTAACCTTAGGATATTTTATTATTTTACGTTTCAATATATTCAGGACGCATCTTCCATTTTTTCAAAATAACCATAATTTTTTAACTGTCGTAAACGGTGATACGCACCTGTGATAGAATGCTGTTAACTTTTCTTTTTTTGACTTAGCAAACCTGAGATTAACCGTCTGCGATGCGACAAAGACTTTTCCAGGACTCGACTTAGGCTCCCTACGCAAATCACACAGAAAACCGTAAACCAAATATATGCACCAAGACTGTAAATGTGATTTTGTTTTTTTAATTACATGGAAATATTTAATAAACCAACTACGAAAAAAATTCTTGAATATTGTCGCCTGTTTTTCTAATTCGTACTAATTAATACCGATATTTTCCTGACTATGAAACAGCGACACCATTAGGAGTCCATTTAACGGCGATATGTAATATAATTAACGTCCTTTGTGCAAAAAATACTGTTCCATTTCAGTTAAATTTACCTCAGCAATCGTGTAATCTTACAATTTTCAGAATAATGTATATTCGTCGAAGGAAGACAAGATTATCGACTTATAGCGTTCTGCGAAATATTAAATAACTTGATTCGGAACCACGCTATAAATCTTTAGAGCCAAAGCACCAACCAATCAAATCACGGCCGCGTGTGTGTGATGATATCCCAACTCGCTCTGGTGTATGTTATATTTTCGATTCTCTTTGGTGCTCTGTTCTTTACTATGGTCCGTGTGTGCCTTTAGAAATTTCCAAGGTGGTAAAATGATTCTTCTTTGTCTAGATACAAGAAAGGCGTTTCCTCCCACCAGTGGTAAGAGACGTCCCGCGAGAGAAAGGTAAAGAATAGATTCTTTGGCACATCGAGACGTTGGCACGCGGTAAATACTAAAGTGTGAGAGGCCTTAGAGGGAAGGCGATCCTTTGGGCTTATCTATTTTCAGGTATCCTTGACCAGCCCGGCACCTTTAATATTGCCCAGTACACCGTTAACTAACCGTCATAACTTCTGCCCCTTTCGAGCCGGGTCTTGACAACAACGCAGATGCCTATAGTCAGAGCCAGAAAATCAAGGAAGATGCCGCCACGTCTCACTGGAGGAGCACCATCTACATACACTGAGATAGTTCGCACCGCACCAGCGGCACACACGAAAGGAAGAGCATCTCGCACATGTCTCGTGGGAAATAACATCGCATCTGACTATGTGCACCGCGGAAGAGGTGGACTAGAGCGCGTCACTAGATCAATGAAACCAAGAAGGAACTGTGGCGGTTCCCTTGAACGCCACTATCATCTTCCCATTACCCCATTTAAAACTCTCACCTAGGGCATACAGAAACCTGAAAAGCATACCTGCGCATAACGACGAACCACCGCTGAAATGCTTAACCGCGATGAGGTAAAACACCATCAGCAACACAAGCGTTTCTATAGGAAGGGCAAATTGGTTGCACATCTAGCAACCAACATTACATAAGTTCTTACCAACGAAATGTCCCCTAAAGAGTCGGCTACAATGCCACAGGAGATATTTCTTACTTTTTGGTTCTTTTAAGTATGCCCACATCGGTCGGTCACACGAGCGACAAATACGTCGTGGCATACGGCGGTCAACCCAGGCGTTCGGGTTCTTTGAATGAAAATTCCCCAGCAAGAATTCGATGGCTGGAAGTTGCCGCCAATGTGCACGTGATCAGCAAAATGGCTATATGCAGTCCCTGATCGCTTGAACATCAAATATGCGTCGACGGTGTGTGTGCACCAGCTGCAGACACGCCAACTCATGTTCTTCTTGGGGATTTCAATAATCCACGGTTCGTTTGACCACGGATACACAGCACGAGCATCCAAAAGGATCACCGTGTGTGTGTTCGCGCACATTTCCTGCGACCGATGGGAGAATCATCCCCTATTGGTTGTCGAAGCGAGAGAATTTAGTATTCTGTCGTTTTCAAATAAAATGCAAAAGGGAAAATTACCATATAGGGTCATCGAGGCGATTAAGAATTTTTGGTAATTCTGTCGCTTCGGTGGCGATAATCAATGGCATTCTGGATTCCGTGGAGGCATGTCGGGGCCTCCACGTTAAATACACGAAAAAAGAGTCGAGTTTTGGTCGCCGCAACCTTCGGTCGTGCCATTCAGCGTTGGAATTATAAAAGTGTTTGATCTATACCTTAATTCAATTTAACGATTAAATGTGTTGCAGAACAATATCAATAGTTTATATTAACTCATGTATCATCTATACGTTAATTCAGCTTAACGATTAAATGTGTTGCAGAACAATATCAATAGTTTATATTAACTCATGTATCATCTATACGTTAATTCAGTTTAACGGTTAAATGTGTTGCAGAACAATATCAATAGTTTATATTAACTCATGTATCATCTATACGTTAATTCAGTTTAACGATTAAATGTGTTGCAGAACAATATCAATAGTTTATATTAACTTGTGTATCATCTATTCTTAATGCAATGTAATGACTAAAAGTGTGACAGAGCAACGGACGGTGGTTAATCTAAAATATAAAGAAGTTAATGACAATAAAGACCATTCACTTAATTTAGACCGTTGCGTTTAATTTCTTTTTTTTATTGGTAACGGCGAGTGGCGGAGCTTTGCTGCGACTTGTACGTGAACTTGTATGAGAGGCAGCTATCGTGAACCTGTCCCATTGACGGCCCATGGCGAAATCGGAAAATAGCCACAGAACTACGACCCGATTGAGGAGCTCCGGCAACCTACCCTGAGGTAGTCCGCACCGTACCAACCGCCTGCACAGAAGGAGTATCCATTGGGAGATCATACCTCACTTGCTGTTGTGCATACCGGTCGTGGGGAACCAGTGTCCATCAATGCTGCCAGAACATAAAGGAACTTCGCCGCATCCCACACGCCCACACTGACAACCTCCATCTTCCAGTTAAGGGAAGAATTGCGCAAAACAGAGGCGCGAAGAGCGGATGAGTTTTGCGTCTCGAAAGTCGAGATCCATTGTTAAAAACGCCACACTACTCCCTCCTCAGTAACTTTGTTACGATCAACTTCGTGTGCGAACGACGGAGCGAAGAGCGAGCGAACGAGAGAACGTCGGAGCAGGCAAGTGTGCCTGTGGTCTATGCGGACGTCGTGATCGTGACGTGAAGTTCTGTTCACTATGGGAAAGTGTGTGCGGTGTGTACAGATCATGCCAAGGTCACCAATTATAGCGTTTGCGATGATAGTGAAGAACGTGTGACATTTAGAATCACCAAAAATTGAATCAATGCTCAAGACATCCGGCTACTGGCCGCATTTACGAATTCGATTTTTAAACTCAAGTACATTCAACTGATGAGGAATTGTCATGCTATCGCTATGGTATACGGCTTTGATGCATTTTCTTATTCGATTTGAGTTCGGTGTTCTTCACTATTTGCTTGTGTATTGTGCGTGTATCTGTTAGATGCGCCACAAGCCCTTCACGGACGTCAAGCAAAATGAAATCTAGATCTAAGAAGTGTTACTAACAAACATTTAAAATAAACACACTTTGTTTTTATAAGTATATTCAATTTTGTTTAATAGTCACTTTATTAATAGGCACTTTATTAATTGCCAACACACTGTACTTATAGCCACTTTATTCATCATCATCATCGGCACTACAACTGGGAACCGATCTTGCCCGGATTTAACAAGTCCTGAGGCTTGTTAAATTTTTCCATAATGAATTGTTTTTTTAGCCACTTTATTAATAGCCACAAAAAACACCCGACACCTCGACGTACACGAACTCGCACTTTTTTCTGACTGTCTCGGCCAATACACTGGTTTTCTGTTCGTCTGCCCGAACGAAAACCCTCTCCTTCGATCATGCAGATCGAAGGATATCTTCTCTTGTTTGCATTATTCCTTTTGCCACCCGAACGAACATGCGGTTCGTTTTATGGCGTATGTTGTTTGTTTTCCAAATGCTTTCATGTGGTTGCCTTCAACTAACTGCATTCCTCACATAGCTTTTTATACCTGCTAATGTCGGTGCACATGGACGGACACCAGTACCTTGTCGTATTTTATTACACAATGGGATGATGATTTGATATCTACCGGAAGGGGGATTGTGGTAAACCCTGAGTGTTATACCAATCTAAATAAAGTCCGTGATTTTTTCGGGTGTGTGAATTTCAAATCCCAACTGCAACCGTTTTTGCACCGTTACTTGTGAACTATGTGGTCTACCATTGTCATGCAAAAGGATATTGGCCTTCTCTTGGTTGAAGAAATGAAAAGTGGGTTGGTCCTTTCGATCTCCACCAAATTGTCACCATAACCGTTTTTGGGTGAAGATCAGGCTTGGAGGTGTGTTTTGGTTTTTCACCAGCATCCAACTACTGCCCAGGTCTTTTACGGTTATCATACAGAATCCACTTTTTGTCACAGGTGACTATCCGGTGCAAAATTGGTTCACTTTGGTTTCTTAATCTATGCGATGCACAGATTTCCTGGCTCCGTAGTTTTGGGATTCGTTCAGTTCATGGCGTACCCACTTATCGAGTTTCTTTACCTTGCCTGTAAGAGAAAGGTGTCGAATTACTGTTCTTGGGGATACTCCCATGCTTTGTGCAATCTCCCGCACCAATTTCGTAGGGTCCGCATCCACCGTTGCTCTTAAAACATCGCCGTCAACTAACGTTTCCGGCTTACCATGTGGTTCATTTTCGAGACTGAAATCTCCCGAACGAGACTTTCCAAACCAACTTTCCAATTTGACGCCGTGCACAAATCTTATAAACAATCACACTACTAATACCCCAGCTGTTCGCCTCGGACTCTATTGTTTTAAAACGGTGAAAAGGGAACGGAACGGCATAACCGTAGGACTCGACTCCTCCGGGTATAAAAGAAAAGGCCCTCGTCGCGTAGGCTGTTGAAACTCAACTCGGAGTAATGAGAGAGCGATGTGCGCTCGGTGGTGGTTGGGACTCGACTGACTAAAAAGAGAATCCATTCATGGTGTCGTGGCAGTGGAGTCATCGTTAAGTAAACTCGCTGCCACTTACTAGGAATGTGAAAAGGGTTGCTATGCGTGCATAGAGAATTTGTTTCGAGGAATTCCTGTTGTATAGGCTGAGTTAGATTCCTCGGTTGCTATGTATATTGAGAAATCGGTTTTGGAGGCATAATCAAGTATGGGCATGGGTTGTCGGCTAGTTGCGATGGTTGTTCCGTGGAAGTGCAACGCATCGTGCTGGTGACTTACCAGTAAGGATTGTTTCAATTGGTTTAGGTAGGATGGGGGCCGGAATGGTTTTCGGGGAAACGAAATGCTGCTTAGTTACAAGCGAGAAAAATAGTTTAAGTAGGATGGGAACTGAAATGGTTTTTGGAAAAATAAGTGCTGCTTGGTTGCAAGCGAGGGAAATGGTTTAAGTAGAAGGTGAGCCGGAACGGTTTTCGGGGAAAACCAAATGCGGTTTGGTGTAGATGAGGCAGATGATTTAAAATGTATTCTGCTGTGGGATTCGGGGTATATTCTGTTGTATGTTTTACAAATGCATTCTATTACAGATTGGGAAATATATGCTATTGGAGATTGGAAAATGGATTCTGTTGAAGATTGGGAAGTGTGTTTTTTGCATGTTTGCGAATGTGTGCTATTGCAGAATTGGGTTATAGTGACGCGCTGTTAGCGGTCGAAGTTAGTGCGATCGTTTACCGTAACATCTTCAAATGTGTCATTAATGTTTTTCATTGCCAATGACGCATTATGTCCCATTTTAAGTTCATAAAGGAACAGGGTTCGAATTTGAACTGCCGACAGTATGGTAAACAACCCCTAGAAAAAAAAACTGTACTTTTAACGAACCCTAAAATTCTCACACTTCAAGCACACCTACCACGTTACTTTATACAAAAAAAAAATGTCAACGATCTGGTACAGATGTTCACCCAAGAACTTGTGGCGGTTCTTTTGTACCTTACCTGAAGAACCACCCAGGGCTCCTCGATAGTATAGTGGTTAGTACACCCGCCTGTCACGCGGGAGACCGGGGTTCGATTCCCCGTCGGGGAGCCTCTGGCGCAAGACTAATGACCTTGCCCGGAAAAAACAAATCATTATGGAAAATTTAACAAGAGACTTGCTAAATAAGGCCAAGACCGGCTGCCGGTTGTAGTGCCGATGATGATGATGGTGATGAAGAACCAGCCATATTTGCAACCCAACTCCCTTTGCATACCTGCAAACATTTCCTCCTTCGAGGACATTTAATGCACCTAGTCCATTACATAAAATTCCCTATAAAGAATTCTTATCATTCTTGCATCCAATCCATTTTCTAAATTCCCTGAAAAGAATTCTTTATAGGTATATGTCTCATCCATTCATGACGCCCTTGGTCCATTTTCCCCTTGTTCTTTTTCGTACCAGGGTAAGCAACACACACCACTATGATCTATACTGAGAGATCCGGTCTCCTATTCATCAGAGAGAGAAATTTCCTCTTGCCACGCACGCATCTCACCCCAGGAGCGAGTCGGCTTTGCACGAGCCAAGCGTTGAATCACTAGTCGAAAATCAACCACCATCGAGCGTACATCGCGTTTCCCACTAAGTAGAGTGCGCATGGGGTGCGCACCGGAGTGCATCCCAGAGTCAAAGTCGGACGCTGATGATTACGTAATTCTTGAAACGATGCAACTTAATTTAACAATGTCAATAGTTGTATGAAAACCACTAAACCCGTTATAAATTGCATTAACTATTCGAGTGTCAACATTTAGTAGTAAATCAAAATAAACAACATTTATACGAAACAATACCACAGTGCGCTTTATTTCTTGTTTGGTGAACTATTGTCCGAGGTATTCCGTGGTGTTTCTTTTCTCATTTTGGTGAACGCAATTCGGTGATCGTTGCTTGTATATTGAGTGTCTCATGCGGAGTTTCTTTGATAGTGTGGTGGACAGTGTTCGGCGGAACTATTGATCGTAAGGGATAGGAGTGAAACCAGTTGCCGTGCTGGCACATATACTTCTGACCCCAAAAACTTCTAATTTTCGAATGAGCGAAAATCGGACATTTTATGTGGTACAAACCCAATACAATACAGGAAGCATAGACGCTACAATACATCCCACCTTAGTGGGAGTATGGTGTGTGTCCCGAATACCTGAACTGCTCTGAATGTAATATTAGGACATTTTTTTCCCATTCCGCTCTATCTTCTTCCACCCACAATCATAGTAGATCCTTTTTGTGGGTCTATATGATAATTAAACTTTATTAAATCAGCTGTCCGCTCTGTGTAATTAAAATCGAAAAGATTAGTAATTAATTACTTTATGGTCGAAGTAGAACAATGACACATACCTATTTATCGTAAATTGCAAATATATCATGTCGACGACACCAGGAGAGTAAAACTATCAGTTTCTACAATTCCACTGATTCAATATTACATCCATAAATTTATCTAGTATCCAGCAACAAATGTCTCTCTGAGTTTAATTTCACGTCTAATCAAATCGGACCAATGTTTAGAAAAGTTCGGGCAACCATTACTGTGCCAAATACACGACAGACACCCACCAGCGATCGTCCACGGGAACTCGTTTAAATAATTTCCTGGTACTGGTATATCCTTAGAATATTTCCAAAAAAAAAAAAAGCTATCAAGTCCTTTAAGCGTAAGACAGTGGGGATGTTTGAATGGTTTCGAAATGTCGGCCGGTAATGAATTCCATTGAAACGTGCCGTTTACATTTGAATGCCTCGATATTAAGAATCACGAGGAAACTTAAAATTTGTCGAACTATTGTCATTACAGCTAACGAACGACAGATGAAATATTCCAATGGCTCGACCAATGGCCTATAAGGATGCCTATAAACTACAAAATGTTTACGAAGTTATGCGGAAGCATCAGACACATCTGTTCGTCAAATCAAAGTCGTTTACAGCTCGCATAATACTCTCACCTCGACTTTGTTTATGTTGAAATAAAGAAGGTATTTGAAGGATTTGTTGTGATCTTCTTTATTTACGAGTCGTATTATCATTAGGAACAAGTGTTGTTAAAAAATATCAACGGACTTAAGAGCCAGGAAAGAGGTGATAACATTGATACTTCTGACTGTGTTGGTGCATTTGAAAGGATTTGGGGTTAATATTTAAGCCACTGTCATCTAATAAGGGTGATAATAAAAATGTAATTTGGTGAATGGTATAAACGACACCTGGTGAGAATTTGACAGGAAAACATATGGTTCAACGATAGCGGGCCTGAGCTACCGATGTAGCAATTGATATCAAGCACAGAAATGGGAAGTTTTCTTTTATTAATGAAAGAGTTCGATTACATAAATTGCCAACAAAATGTGTGACACAAGGGAAAATCCTTTACGTTTCAATATTAACTAATAAACCCCATTTGATTTGATTGGTTATTCAAGAGCTCGAGTGGATACCATTTTCAGGTGTTCCGAGCCGGATCTTTAAAACAACGATGATGTCTGTTACATATCAGCTAAATCAACAATAATGCCGTCACAAGGCACGGAGGATAATTAATTACCTACCCTGAAGTACCAGCCGATCACACAGAAGGAGCATTTCCAACATGCCTTGTGTTAGATTACACCATACCAATCAGTGTGCAGGTCTGAAAGGGAGAACCACTGAAGAACAATGTAGCAGAGTTTAGAAACTGGAGGAGAGAGTGTCACCAAATGAACCATTTCCATTTTTAAACATTTTTTTATTTTCTTTCTATATTCTTAGTTTCTAAATTAAAGGCTAGACAAAAAATGCTTAAATTCTAGCTTAAATAGCTTATATAATAACTTACTGGTCCTTCGCAGACGCTCTAAGCTAAACATTACTTAATATTTGTATAATTTGCCTTTCGGCGACAGAACTTTGTGGCAATACTTATAAATATTTGAAAGACAAAGAAAAATTTGAAAAACTTTGTCAATTTTTTTGTTTTTTTTTTTTTGTTAAAATTTAACTTACTTAACTTACCTAAACTTATCTACTTTTTTTTTTTTTTTTTTTTTAATGTAAAATCACTTAGCTTAACTTAACTTAAATCTTATACTACCCTAATTCTAGAAAAGCTAAGTCTATGTAAGCTAGCTGATGATAGTGTGATTCTATACCGACTTTGGTATCCAGGTCTTTAAATGCCATTCAACCACCAGAGCTGTTGACGCTGTCTAATACTATAGTCCAGGTCTCTGTGGGAGATAGCCCTACTGAAACGCAGGAGCTCTTCTTCGGTGCGCGTTACTTCCCGGTCGTAGCACAATCGCCCGTCTACGGATGATCTACTTACATGATAGATCAGCGGAATTCCGGATCTATCCTGTATAAGCCCTTTCATGTCCAAATCAAGGAACGCCTCTGGTGGAACAAAACCGTTGCGACGCACGTTCTCATAGTACAGGGTATTTGGATAATAAGCCCCGAAAATTAGGTCATTGGAGGAGCATATTGCTCTCGCAATATGTCCTCTGATTAATTTAATCATAAAATTATCCACCCTATTTATGCAGGCTTCATTATATAAAGTCTCATTTGAGTAGTACTTTTTGTATTCCGATTCCGGTGTTCGATATAATCTGAGACAGGTTCTCAGACACTTCCTTTCGAACACCCGAATCTTTTCCATCAAATTTGGACCTATGTTAAACCATACTGGACAGCCATATATGAGCATTGGCCTGATTAGCGTCATGTAGCATATGACTTTTACCCTGCTGTCAAGTTGGCTACTGTGAAATAGCCTCCTTGTCATAGCAACCGTTTTTCTAGCCTTGATCAGAGCAGCCTCTACATGTCTGTTGAAATACAGATATTGGTCTAGCCAGATGCCCAGGTATTTAACTAAACTCTTGGTTTCCAGTTTATCTCCATGCGGTCCCACGGTAACTAGCTTTCGCCAGTTTTTCCTTATGTCGTTCGTGGCTTTATATAATGGGGTTCTAAATAGGATGGCTTCACATTTCTGGAAGTTGATCTTAAGTTTCCAGTTGTCGCAATAGCCCTGCACGTTGTTGAAATCTCGCTGTTTTTTTTTGTTTTGTTTTATATCCACATTTATTCAACAATTCAATTACATATTTCACTTAAGACTAAATGTTAACATCTATTTTACAAATAACATTCTTACATTAACTTACTGGCTCTTCGCAAGCACTCTAAATTACACATTATCATATTTCATATGCCTTTCGGCGTACAATGAAATCTCGCTGTATTAAACTATTTATGATCTCAACTTTCGGAGCTGTTCTGTAAATTATGAGATCGTCTGCGTACGCAATAGCATGCGGGAGTGCATCTAATAAGTCGCTAATGTAAATGTTAAAAAGAATCGGAGAGAGTACCGCGCCCTGTTGCAAGCCATTCTTGATATTATACGTTTTATTAGAGGTCACATTACCACTTTTGACCACGAACCTCCTGTCCTTTAACATATCGTAAAGTACATATAGTAAAGGCTTATAAATGCCATGTCTGACCAGTTTGTAATACAACCCTTCGATCCAGACGGTATCAAAAGCTTTCTCCAAGTCGATCAGACAGGCACCTGTGCATTGGTTTGCATTTATTCCATTGTATGTCGGAGACCAGTTTAGCTGCGGCATGTGTGATTTCATGACCCGCCCTAAACCCAAACTGGTTATTTGGAATAATGCTGTTGTCGTCTACCCATTTTACCAGAGCTTTGTTGATGGTTTTTTCAAATACTTTACTGATGCTTGGGAGTAAACTTATCGAACGCATGTTCATTGGGTTTGTGCAGTCTTTGCCCTTTTTTGCGATGGGCTGAATGATAGCCGTTTTCCAACGCGCGGGATAATATGCATTATTCAACGCGTTGTTAAACAGGACCGTGTATATATCTATTGCCTTTGGGGGCAGGTTCTTGAGTACGATGTTAGGTACTCCATCTATTCCCACAGACTTTTTGCTTCTTAATGAGTCGAAGATTGTCTGGATTCCTTCCCTTGTGATTAAAAGGCTATTAGCCCCACCATTGGCATTAATGTCAATTGACAGATTATCGTCACTGAATTCCGTAAAACCCGGATTCTCCGATTGCCAATGTGAAATTTCATTCCGGAGGTGCAGGTGAGTCAGTCGAATTCTGTCCTCCAGGTCATGGTTTCGGTGAATGCTTTCATTCACCTTGTACATTTCCTAAAGACAGCTCCCACAGCGTTCGCCTTCTCCAAAGGATCTTCGATCACGAAGAGCTCACTATTGAAGATAGCGTTCTCTGTATCTATGCCAATGTTGGTTAGCAGCTGCTTGTTTACCTCAGTACGTGGAATTTGGAGACACTGTATCTCGTTTTGATTATTTCTCCTGAATATTTTATTTATTTGTGGGAACATATTCGGGTTATTAGTTTTTATAGCTCGAATTCTGTTGTTCCAATACAAATTTGTTGCTAATCTATAATTAGCTTTAAGTAATTGTTGGAGGTTTTTTAATTGAGATTTCAGTGATATTATCTCCTGGTCTTGTCTGTCTGTAAACTGTCTGTGTAATTGTTTTAATTTCGATAGCAGTCTGCTCTTTTGCCTGTGGAGTGCGTTTATTGTTGCGTTTCTGTACATGTTAATGTGATCTGTAACTGTTGTTTTGGGAATTGTTTTGTCCATTGTTCGTTTTACGGTTTCGTCCATTTGTTGAATGTATTTGTCGATTTCGTCATTTGTCAGGTTTCTGTTTACTGGCAGATTCAAGTCATTCGAACAAAGTTCTCTTGTTAATGATCTGGTGAACCGCGGCCATCGCATTGCCCTGTAGTTATAGGGTTGCGGGATCACGAATTCCTCCAGATCTGCGAGCTTGTAGCGATTCTGACAGATACACACAATTTACAAGCAAAAATAGTGAAGAACACCGAACGAAAAAAATCGAATAAGAAAAATACATCAGAACCGTATACCAAGCGATAAATTAAAAAAATAATTCACACCAGTGGAATATACTCGAGTTTAGAAATCAAATTCAAAACACGGTCAGTAGTCTGATGCTTCACTGCTTCGCTTTTCACTCGTTTCATCGTGTGTTCAATTCACCTTCTTCACTATCCTTGCTTAACGCTATAACCTCGTTCGGAAGCTCTATTACTGCCGTGAATGCACAGTGGCCACTGTCGTATTCAATTGTCCGTAAACAGTTTGTGTTTCGTCTGTTGGTGTTAAGTAATCTCAGTCGTGAGTCGATTAGCAAGATATCTAAGAACGATCTACCTCTGGGGAACGATGGATATTTCGTAGCTAGCAGGTCAGTTCTATATTCAATATGATACTGATCTAACCAACCAGCCAACTGATTTCCTCTGGCATTAGATATATAATTTCCCCAATTTCTATGCTTGGCGTTCATATCTCCCCCTAGGATAAAGTAATTTTTGTCCAGGTGCAATTGTAAGCATCGAAAGAGTGTCTCGAGCTCCGCTATAAATAGGTTTTGTTGGTGCTCCTCAGGTGCGTAGACCGCAATCGCATACAAACCTCTTCCTTGCTGACAGGGTATGCGGACGATACAGGCTTCCAGCACCCGGAACCTGCGCACTTCTCCACTATATATTACTTTATGATTGATCCCTTTTCTAATAAAGATTGCGAAATTGTATCTCCTATGCGCACAGGGAATGATTACACCTTACCTATCACCATACACACTGGAAGACGGTAATTTGCACGTGTCACTTGACCTTGTTGTGCCCTTGTATCAACAGAAGCAGTTATCGAGCCGTACCGTCAAAAGCGAGAGAACCTGTATTCCCTATGCGGAGGTAAGTGCACGATTCGCGACTTCCACTCCCGAGTTAAGGGAAACATGACACAAAATTGAGGTTCGCCCAATCTGATTGTCAAGGAGGGCCGACATCAAGGCATTAAGTTCGCCTGGAAACAATTGAAAATTGCCTATGCGAAGACCAGAGTAGCGCAAGCAGAACTCGAATTATTGGAATGGAGTTCAGAAAAAGACTACGAGATTGAAGAAGAAAAACTCCAACATGATTTAATCGGGTTTTGGATCAATCAGTGGAGGTCGCCACATCATGAGGACAAAAGGAACAGTGATATTCAGGAGTTAGCCCAAGCGAAGGTAAAACTTTTTCAAGGTTCAGAACGTCCTTCTTCAAGACACAAGATTGAACTCCCTTACTTCAACGGTGCTAGTGAAGAATGGCTACTTTACTGGAGGATGTTTTATGGTACACTGCTCGGCTTAACAACGCCCGGAACATCTTTGCGTAGGCACTCCGGGGGAGAGCAAAAGAAGTGAGATATCCGCTATTCATAGGCGCGGATCGAAAGGAGGTGATGTAAAGACCAGAAGCACGCTTTGGAAAACCGGCAGCCATAGCATTGGTAAAATTAACAAAACTCAAGAATCTGCTACGACTCACGGACGATCAAGTTGATGTTTGCCAATCGAGTGCCAGCTGAGGAGCTCAGTCGCTATTATGAAAGTATTAGGAAAAACACTTGAATTCACCTGAAGCAGTGAAGGAAACGGTTAGAAAGATGTCGCCAAGAATGAGATCCATGTGGTTCACATATCACCGCAGTCATAACTAGGAAAAACAATCAGCAGGCATGTGTGGAGACACCAGAAAAAGCTTGGGAATCAAGGAAGGCCCACGGGCAAATTGCTCCTTCTGAAGGGACGCGATTCAATAAAGACATCTTCCAACAAAGCAAAATGCCTCAGAACGGAAGTATAACTCAGTGTTCAGTATGTCACAAAGAACATACGATTTTCAAATGCCTCAGATTCAAGAGGGCCGGCGTGAGAGGTAAATGAAAACTTACCAATAAAGCAAGTCTTTACTTTAGATGCTTCCGCTACCATCAAAAAAGCGTAACTTGCAAGGTGCTAGCTTGAAAGGAGGGTGAAGGAAGTCATCACACCGTACTACGACAAACCTCCAACAATGAGGGCGCAAAGAAAAGTAACTAGGTAACACCGCCAGACACTGCTGGGGAATTCAAAAAAACACCCGCCCGCAGCACAAGGCACACGTGTAAACCCGCGCATGGATGACAACTTACAAGGTTTATCGACACTAGAAGAAGCCAGAGACGTGGCGAAAGCGAAGCAAGAGGCAAGGGGACTATGTTCAGGATGGATTTCCTTTGCTGGAATTAGTAAAAGTAGAAAGGAAAGTCGCTAGTGTAGAAATGTTTACTTTTGACACACTAGCCTCGCAACGTCAGTGCCCATTCAAGGTGAGAAGTTGATACGGGACATCTAGTGTGCCAAAATCGGATAGGATGATAAAATCCAGAAAGAGCAGAGGGCGCTTGGGTCAGACATTTGAGGGAATTATCGGTCTTCAAAAAATTGAGGATTGAGCGATTCCCGTTATCTTACCACGAAAAGGGTCAATGGCATACCTTCAGCGGCGCTAGCAAAAAAGCCTACACAACAGTAGTTTACTGAAAAACTGTGGAACCTGATGAGAGATCAAGCGTAACGCTGATTGCCGGAGAGCCAGAATTAGAGGAGCCTTATTATATAGTGTAGAAATTCAACAGAGGAGCTTGTGAATATTGCAGATCTATAACACACAAACATTATGGTTAACTAAACTGAAGAAGGGCAGAATGTTCTGCAATGGTTGTATTGTAAGATAAACATGTGGGGGTTCTTTTATGCCTTGCCTGAAGAACCACCCTTATTTGCAACCCCAACTCCCTAGGCAATCTGCAAAAATTTCCTTCTCCAAGACCATCATCATTTCCCTGCATTTAGCAACATTGGGTTTCCTCAGAGAGCATTTCGGTTCACATCCAATGTGAACCATTAAGCATGTTATCGATTCTCCTCGCCGGCAATTCCTGTCCCACATGTGCGCAGCAATTTTCCTGCATGCACATGTCTAGCTTAATAACCTTGCCCAGAAAAACAAATTATTATGGAAAATTTATCAAGCCTCATCCTTGTTAAATAAGGCCAAGACCCCATCTCGGTTGTAGTGCCAATGATGATGACGACATGTCTCACCAATCTTATGCCAAATGACAAAAGCACTGGCAAGCAGCTTGCGTACACAGCTGCAATACCAATCACCAAGACCCGTTTGTCTAACCGACAATCACCGTATCTCGCGCATAGCCGCCCAAACCGAATTCTTCAGCATAAACAAATGCAAACAAAGAATTCGGTTCTTCCCGCCGGCAATAGATACTCTACACAACTCCCATTATGTAAGATTTAAATCATCCATTAGCACCCAATGCTTCCCTAATGAAATACAGCTCGTTTACTCAGCTGCACTCTCATCGCATGATGCCCATGGTTCATTTTCCTTTTGTTCTTTTCCCCTTGTTCAATTTCGTTTATCCTTCGCCGCAGTACCAGGGTAAACAATGCGATCTACACGATCAACTCACACACACCACTAGGATCTACATGGAGAGAGCCGGTTCCCTATTCCACAAAGAGAGACTCCACGTTTCTCTTGTGATCGGTAAAACTCACCCTTAGCTGGGAGAGTATTCACCACCGAGCCGAATTTCAACGACTGCACGTCCCTGAGTCGTATTCCCACCATTGAGTAGTTCACGTCGTCTTTTAACAACCGCCGCGTGCACCCGGGGGTGTCCACACCCCCGAGAGTTAGTAAGGAACCATTTGGTCGAGTTAGAGTCGGCTTCTTTTTATAAACTAAATCAACGGCAGGCAAAGGTAAATTCGAGACATTTCCAATACAAGTCGTGGGTTCTGCAGATCTGTGAATTTTCCATCATTATTAAGTTAGAAACGCCGTCAACGGTAGAACCCAGTGTTAACAAATAGAACACATTAAATAAAAGTTATTAATAAATCAAGAAACAGTATCGTGCACAATTATGTATTCAATGAATGTTTGTACTGAGTTTTAAAGATAAATATAAACCCAAATTACAATAAACATAGAGTACAGTAAATAGATAAAATCGCAAACAACATCCCACCTGTGTGTTTCATTTTCCTTTTTTCTGGTGAACGGTTAATAGCGCAGCTTTTCTTATTTGGTGGACAGTGCTCGGCGGAACAATTGGAAACGCGTTGGTGATAGAAGTGAACCAGTTCCCGTGCTGGCACATCTACTTCGTATCCCCACAAACGTTTGATGGAAAATGAATTCAATAGATACGATGGGGAAAGACGGGGATACGCCCGTTGATGAAGTAGATATGCCTGAGACAAAAGAGGATTGTAAACAGAGGATTTCTGTAAGAAGTCTGCGAAAAAAGGATTCGAAACTAGATCGATGAGATGCAATGAAAACTCCCACTGAAGACCAGATAAAGTAGATTTCAACAGACAAAATGGTGTCGGTTACACAAGTGGCAGTTGTAAATAAGCAGCCCTTTAACTTCTTGTTTGCGAGGCACACAGAAACCGAGAAAGCTCGAGTTCCTGCAACTGGATTTCAACCAGAAAAAAAAAAGTTCAAAGGTTACAAAATCATTCCGACGATGAGTTGAGAACAACACAACAGGTAATGGACCGTATTTGGAAAAAATGGACCAGGAAACATATAATCATGATGGGGGATATGTCGCGCCGATGGAACACTGTGTCTGAGAGTGATTTGCACACAGGGGACCCGGCACCAGAATTTTGGGATAGTTGTTGCTTCCACAAAGAGAAGTGGTGTGCACTGCGGGGAAGACTGTTAGCGACACACAATATAATTTTCTGATAGACCCCGCAACACATTGTACGCCAATTCCCGGCAAATGCCATAAACCACAATTAGTTGAACAAACCTCGTCAAATAATTTGGAAATTTCTAGAAGATGACACAAGTCATCGAATTTCTCAAAATAGGCGTTCGTTTCTGTGATGACCTTGTAGCGATTCTAACAGACACACACAAATTCACAAGCAAAAATAGTGAAGAACACGAACGAAAAAATCGAATAAGAAAAATACATTAGAACCGTATACCAAGCGATAAAATAAAAATAATTCACACCAGTGAATATAGTCGAGTTTGGAAATCAAATTCTAAACACGGTCAGTAGCCTGGTGTGTAACGCTTAGGTAAACATTTTTTCGTGATTCGAGCTGCCATAGCGTCAGTTCGAATCACACGATACTCTTCACTATTATTTCAAACGCTACAACCTCTTACCGCGCAGCCATTTCTTTACGTTTGGAAACAGGAAATAGTCACAGCGGGCTAAATCTGGAGAATATGCTGGAGGAAGTAGAAGTTCGTAGGCCAATTTATGGATTTCGCTTAATCAGCAGACGAAACCTAATTTGTCAATTTTCGTCAAAACTCACGAGGCTGTTAGCTTTCACTGGCAGTTAAATACAACGCAGCTTGCTCAACAGTAGGCAGTAGACAGTAGTATATTTATTGAAGGTAGTTTGACGGATGCAGTGTTATATAGAGTTACTGCGGGTGAAATTCAAAAACTCACTGAGTTATCAAACTGCCGACGAATAAATAAATAAATATAAATATCATCCACTACAACCGGGAACCGGTCTTGGCCTTATTTGGCATGTCCTGAGGCTTGTTAAATTTTCCATAATGATTTGTTTTATATATATATATATATATATATATATATATATATATATATATATATATAGATATATGTACATATATATATATAATTTATTTCTTACTATTGTTTTTTAAATTCATATTAATAAAATTAAAGCTAAGAGGATAAACTGCTACAAAACAAGTGCAACGAAATGGGAGCAAAAAAAAATTTGGAAACGGGGAAGTGTTTAGCCTTTGCGGTATTATTCCATTTTGGACGTGTGGCGTTTCTAACAGATCCACACACAATACAAGAAAATGGTGAAGAATACCGAAATAAAATCGAATAAAAAAATACATCAGCCGTGTACCAAGCAATTCCACATCAGTTGAGTGCACTTGAGTTTAGAATTCGAATTCGTATACGCGGTAGTGGCCTGATGTGTTGAGCGTTGGGTCTGTTACGCACAAAACCCTCTACCCCTGAATACCTACATCTTTGGAGCTAAGCTCCACCATTAATCGCGCATACATTAAATATCGCGATATCAATTCAATATCAACCAAATTGAACTACACGTTCAATCTGCCCATATTGGATTTAACTTGAATCCAAGACGTGAGAGAACGAACCATACGTTCAACACGCAAAATCCCTTGCATCCAAATCTGTGGACCGGATGACCAACTTTCAAGTAAAGTTGTTGACAATCATAAAATGCATGTCTGCAATTTTATGATCCTTTAAAGGTTTGTTTACCCAAACCATTTCCCGCAGGGAACATCTTTGTCCATTCTCCTAAACCAAATAACTTGCCCCATAAAACGAACCACACGTTCGTTTTAGCACACACCAACATAAAGGATCATAAACGTGCATTAGCACGATCCTCTGTTGATTTTTCCTTTGTGTTGTCTATTTTGCTCCCAAGCCGGGAAAGATAAAGAAAGGAAATAGCGGCTAGCAAAAGGGCCAGGCAGAAAAAAGGACATATCCTTCGATTTGCAGGATGGAAGAAAAGAGCTCTTCGTTCGAGGAGTGGGTTATAGACATTTGACCGGGGCGGTGAGTTAGGAGTTTGTGGTTCGGGATAATTGACAAAGACGGTCTTCTAGAGAAGAGTTTTTGGTGTTGTATTCGTGGTGATTAAAATGTGTCAGTTGTTCTAAAGTAAAATGATACATATTTGACATCGTCCCTAAGAACATAAGTGATCAATATAAATGTCAGTTTGATTTAAATAAAATAAAACATATGTGACATCGTTCCTAAGCACATACGTGATTAAGATGTATCAGTAAAATAAAATCTAGGCTTACTCCTAAGAAAGGCGAGCGGTTATCAGTTCAAGTGATGTACAACATTTCAAGGTAACAAAAATAAACCAAGTTAAGGAGAAGAGAGTGTATTATTTAAAGTGGGGTGTAGAGTGTGTATGGTGTGCAAAGTGTGTGGCGTAATAAAGATTATAACAGTTCAAATTTTAGTGATTGTAGCCATCATAGCGTCGGTTCGAATCACACCGTTTTCACTATTATCGCAAATGCGATAATTGGTGACCCCGGCGTGATCCGTACACACAGCACACACTTTCCCATACGACCTCCGCATAGAGCACCAGCACACTCGCCTGCTCTGACGACCTCTTGCTCGCTCGTTCACGCTCCTTTATTCGCACACGAACTTGGTCGTAACAAAGTTACTGAGGAGGGAGTAGTGTGGCATTTCTAACAGATACACACACAATACACAAGCAAATAGTGTAGAACGCCGAAAGAAAATGTAAAACCAAAATGCATCAGCCATATACTAAGCAATAATATAGCAGTTGTCTGGCGCAAGACTAATGACCTTGCCCGGAAAAAACAAATCATTATGGAAAATTTAACAAGCCTCAGGACTTGCTAAATAAGGCCAAGACCGGTTCCAGGTTGTAGTGCCGATGATGATGATATAGCAGTTCTATAGCGTTTGAAATAATAGTGAAGAAAATCGTGTGATTCGAACTGACGCTATGACAGTTTGAATCACGAAAAAAATTGAACCTAAGCGTTACCCATCAGGCTACTGGCTGTGTTTAGAATTTGATTTTTAAACTCGACTATACTCCACTGACGTGAATTATTTTTGTTATCGCTATGGTATACGGCTCTGATGTATTTTCTTCTTCTATTTTTCGTTCGGTGGTCTTCACTATATTTTTGCTTGTGAATTGTGTGTGTATCTGTTAGAGTCGCCACAGTTCCACATCAGTCGAATGTACTTGAGTTTAGAAATCGAATTCGTACACGCGGCAGTGGCCTGATGTGTTGAGCATTGGTTTAATTTTTAGTTATTCTAACCGTCAAAGCGTCAGTTCGAATCACACGTTCTTCTGTGGGGGGCGAGATTGGGACGCCAGCATGGGCGAGGGTTCTACCTCATCCCCCACTGTTCCGCTGCTGATCGTTCTCCCAGAGGAAGCAACACAAACGAAAGACAACGCACTGATCACCCGAAAGAAAAGAAACGCAACCAGGCCTCCCAACTCAGCGTCCGCGGGCAACAAGTTAAATGAAACACTCGATTGCTGGTCGTTGATATTTCTTTATTTAATTCTAACAAATTTGCAAGAAGCGCCCCGAGGGGGGCAATGATTATTTAATTGTTTTATATGGGACACTACACTGACCGAATACATTACTGTGGCACGCAACTCTCGACTCGACAGCGTAAAAAAAGGTACGAACACGACTAGGGGGCATGTGCACTCCGATGCATACGCTAAAGGGGGTGGACGACGACCACTACGGTAAGTGGTTGGGATAAGACTCAGCGATATCTTGCTCGTCCAGAGCTCACTCGCTCATCGTGATCGTGGTGGTATGTGTGCTATCGTTCAGATATGTGGGGTTTACACGTGCTCGAGGGCAATGGGTAAACGAAGCAGACAGGTGGTAAAGACAAAAGGATCGAAAAGATCGTCGTCTATGGAGTGGATCGCGTCTAAATATATAGACGACGATACAGCGAAGAAATGTGGTAACGGCAAAGATGAGACGAGGGTATCATAAAAGTCTTAGATGAATGATGCCCTTGTGTAAATATACGAATATACAATGGGAAAGGTGCTAATGGGTTGGTGGACGAAACAAATCCCTTGCTAGCATTTGCGGGAAACGGATTCTATATTTGCATTGTTTATGCTTTGAATTCAATTGATGTCAGGAGACGCGGAATGCGTATTTGCTTTGGTTTGCACATTGTGCGAGTCAGATAATTCTAGTGCTGGGAGAAAAAGGTCGCCGGCCAATGTGTACGTAAATAAATTGTTCGTGCACATGACGAAGTTGGTAAATAAACGGCGCAATATTTATGATCCCTGGTGAAGGTTACAAAGTATGTAATTCAAATCATTTGTTTACAGGAATTCGGATAGGGGAATTTGTCTGGCAACGTAGATGCCGAAATTGGTTTGGAATTCCTGATAAGCCAATAAAGAAATCTTACAGAGGATTGGTATGCAAAGAGAATACATGAAAGGTGAGTTTTCTTTCGCAGGGACCTTTTAGATTGTAGATTCGATCTATATAATGCGTGAAGCATTTAAGATGCTAATGCGAATTGCATTAGCGAAAGCTTATGCAGACTGCGGTGCGGTTATGGGGGTTTTTAAGGTGTGTACCATGGGGTTGGGCGGCACCGCCACACTTCATTATCGTAGCAAACGCTATAGACGCGCTTTCTACGCTGCCATGAAGTGTGTTCTAGTGCATACCACTATACCAACAGGAACAAAATAAAAATTTACCAATTTTCACAATCGCAATAAAATATTAAGACACACTCCCAGTCATTAGTTAGTATACTCTAGTTTTCTTAGAATAATTCACAACTATTACTATTCATACATTAATTGTTTATATTCTATTACCTCTGCTGATAGAGTTTTAAAATTAAAGCTGTGACTTCTTCGTCGAAATGAAACATATTTTACTTTTTCAGTATTTGTATTTATCCGGAGAAACCTATATCGGCAAATAGAATCACATTTCCAATGCACGTGTCCTACTTCGGACATATCAACTGTAACCTTACAAAAAGAATTGAACGATTGATTATTAAAGTTGTATACATTTTTTACCATGCTCAGTCACTCAAAGTTTATGTTCACAAATAAAAAGCCACAAATAAAGAATAATGAAGTAAACACAAACCAAATGGAAATATTTGCCTTTGCCAAGTCTTTTTTGTGGCGTGACCACACTTGTCCTACCTGTAGGTTGTCTATGGAGAACACCACAGATTTATTGACAAAATTGACCATGCGTAAAATGTGGAAACCTTATCCCACAAATCTGCTAGAGGGTATCGTTGTTGCAATAACTGTAGTTAATTTAGTTCATATTGCTCAAAAAATTCATAGGATGCAATTTTTAAAGATCTACAATTCGATTTTTATTAAAGGCAATTGGAATACTTGTTATTCGGAAAGAATTCCAAACAAGGTGTTATGAAAATAGACGATATTTGTCGAATCGTGTAATCAAATTTCTTATTTGTTACTCTGTTTGCACTGATTTTATCGCTGAAAACCATATTTGAAATTTACTTTCTTTTGCCACGTAAAACATAGTATCAAAAGCGGTACAATGGATTTCAAAAATGGACTAACTAGTTTATCGACAACCGGTTTTCTAAGGTCGTGGATACTTCTAAATAAAATATGAGTATTTGAAGAAGCAATTATAAAAGCGACATCTGATGTATTTGTGGTTATAATCTGCCAAGATCAAAGTAATCGAGTGCAACCTGTTCACGTTCTTTGCGGTCAACAGCAAAGGGCTAAGCTCCCCTTCTTTTCCTTTGTTTGTAATATGCAGTCGGACGCTGGCCACGAATTCAAAAACTAAAATCAGTGTTGATATTAACGACCAAGAATCCATCAACAAAGGATTCACGCCATGCTCCTCGGCAAGTAGCACGTGGCCAAACGATAAATAAAACGATTGCGGCGAATCTGTGCTACTATATGCTGACGATTTATGGCTAAGATGAGAACATAGGTAATTTTACATTACTTTAGGATAAGGAATTTGTGTATATATATACTGTAAGACGAAATAAACTGCACCCAGAACGAAACTTTGAAATTTTATTTTCAGTTCTTTTCAGGTGCACTGAGTTACTTCCCCCGCCATGGAGAGGGGCAACTCAAAAGGACTAATTTCTTTTCTTTTTTTCTTACTTTTCAGGCAAATAGTTCCTCCCACCAGTGGTAAGTAACATATCATCATCATCGGCACTACAACCGGGAACTGGTCTTGGCCTTATTTAGCAAGTCCTGGGGCTTGTTAAATTATCCATAATGATTTGCTTTTTCCGGGCAAGGTCATTAGTCTTGCGCCAGAGGCTTCCCGACGGGGAATCGATCCCCAGTCTCCCGCGGGTTATGTCAACCATACCTACCACCCAAGTGTCCGCTGTTTAGGTTCAAGATAAGAACATCAAAAGCCTAACCGCAAAACAAGCCGAAAATAAAAATAGAAATAATCTCCTCCAAAGGAATGGTAACATTATCTTAAATCCTATTTACATTGCATTCACACATTGTAAGCAATATTTCAGTTCTATTCTTCTATCTTATGTTATCTCAAATGTAATGAATACCCAAACTCAATTCCTCGATCCTATGTTATCTTGAATATACAAACAATACCCAAATCCAATTCGTTTTATGAATCATTATCTCGAATATGTAAACACTGGTTGTGTTTTCGAGTTAGAATAGTTTTCAAGTGAAAAATTAAGATTAGTCGTCCACTAGCCTCCGAACGGAGACAATTTGTAATAAAAATAAAATTAGTTTTAAGTACGTAAAAAGTAATTTAAAATAAACTTAAGATTAATAAAATTAAGAAAAAAACAAAGTTGTGTTTTGTAAATTATAAAACCCACATTTATCTCGCGTGGCAGGTGGGTATACTAACCACTATACCATCGAGGAGCAAAGTAACATATCGCAAACATTTAAAACTTCGCGGATTGTAAATATACAGCGGTTCGCTTAACAGGCGGTATTTTTCGGCTGAACAGATAGAGAACTTCCAAGCTCAAGATGGGGAGTCCTCAGAAGAATCGGTGGAGAAGCCCATTGTTTAACATTGGTGATCCCGATGTGATTTAATCAAGCTCCTTAAGCCTTTCTTTATCTCGTCATCTCTCGCTGTTTACATCGCGGTTGTTCAGGTCCACATACCCAGGAGCAACAACTGACGGAAGGATCATTGGCCTTCCATTATAAATATGCTCTCGCAGACATAACATCAGCCGAAAGAAGTACCCTACAAGATGACTGTCATTAACTGCAAAATATGAATGACAATACAAATGCAATATACAATCCAGCTACACAACAAGAAAAGACACGCGAAGGACTTGAACGACTCATGTCAGCGCTTTAGATTGTTCCCCGAGAGCGAAGAAGTACAGAAACCCTGAAGAAAATACTACAGGCCCTATGGAAAAAGTTCGATGAAATAAACACGACTACCCATGGGAGCTAAGACAAGGGGCTGTCCCATCAATACTTCACGTTGGACAAATATAAAAATGTGCAGGAGGCACATGAGAACATCCACGAAGACACCACCAAACCCAACGAGGTGGAATCGTTGGCAATGGAAGGAACAGAAAAAAGTTTCCGCCAGGATGACGAAAAATATAAAGGCATGTGCAAACAAAAACTGCCGTGGATGTGCTAAGGAGAATCTGTGCACAGATGACTAGCCTCGCTGCAGACGAAACGAAGCAATTTTCCCACATCGAAGAGAGGTGCAGCAAGCGATGGCAGGACATCCAAACCATGCACGGCAAAATATGTGAAGAATCTCCCGGTCCCGATTACGATATTTCAGAGTACCATGACCTAGAGGAAAAAGCACACGGATGTCTAATTAAACTGCAGGAGATGATGTCAAGACATGTCCAAGAAACTTCTAGGATGGGCGAACATGATAGTGGTCTGGGAACTAAACCTCTCGAAATATGTTGCATAATTAACATTAATAATTTCCATCCCCTCTTTCTTCTTCTAAGTAACTACACAAATTCGCATCCTTATTGCCTAATTACATAGACATCTTACCAAAAACAACATTTCCCGCGCTTCAAATATCACATTTTTCATTTCCCTTCCAAAACATCACATTTTCATTTTCCTTACAAAATACAATTCCATCCCAAAGGCTGATTCAAAGCCGAACTTTCCGCCGAATATAGCATGTACAGTCTATTCAATTTTTAATAGTCACAACTTTGTTGGAAAATGTACAAACAATTATTTTCCACTCCTTTCATCCCCGATCTCGCAAATGTGGTAATTTTTACCCTAAAAGAATTACAAAATGTTCTAAATGAGGGCTTCAATTAGGTATACACAAACATATATAATACACAACACTCTTGCTCACTCAGTAAATTTTCCCTTACCTTACCGGATTCAGGCCAGTGAAAGCCGAAACCGAATGCAATGAATCGGTAAATGGTAAGGTGGGGGAAAATTTGTGTCATCATATAAAAGGACGTGATTGAGAGACACCCCCCCCCCCCCCCCCCTCTATCGTGTTATAAAATTTGTCGTGTAACAGTTGTGTTGTTTTAGAAATTAGCGACAAACTATTTGTTATTAAAAAATTCGCCCTGACAATCGTGGTGCAACGCTGGTGCTGTTATATCTGTTCCTAAGCCATCCACAAGGGCCACATTGAGGAGAAGATATGCTAACACACGGATTGCAGCACATAAAATACTCTGTTGCTTGCACAGCCGGCTACATCCAGCTATTTCAATCAAGGCACCCCATAATGTTATAGTGTTTGTGACCAATAGACGCTATGACGGTTAGACTTACAAAAAGGTAGAATCAATGCTTAAATACATCACACCACTGCCATGTGTACGCATTCGATCGTTATACTCAAGTACACTCAACTGATGTGGAATTGCCTAGTTACTGCTATGGTATACGGCTCTGATGGCTTGATAAATCAATTTTCTTTCTGTGTTTTTCTCCACAGTTCGCTTGTGTACTGTGTGTAATCTGTTAGAAATGCCACATTATCACCTAAGAATATTTCCCCTCATTAAATAGCATTAACACCGACATAAGCCCTTCAATCCAATCATCGTACACTTACTCACAAAGAAGATGGGCATATCGACCCACACAATTGAGGAGCTATCTGTGAAACAGGTCGCTACCGTCGTTGAAAGACCTGACGAACTTCCTCAAGTTCGAAACCCAGAGTCGCTTACGGGAAGGAATAAAATATTCTCAGATATGCAAACCGAAGCCAATAGCACAGAGTATTGGTAGTGGTTTTGGATCATTCCCACATCTGTCAAAGATGCAAAGGGAGCCACGTATTACAACGTTGTCTTGAATTCATTAAATTGGTTCCCACGGACAAGATGGATATCCTGAGGAAGATTCACTAATGTTACAACTGCCTGTAGATCGAACATACCCGGAGAAATTCCCGGTCTCGTGAATGCGTCAAATGCTACATAATACATCACCGAAGACACACACTGCAAGAGTATGCTGCGTATTCCGCACGGTATCCGAAGATGCCATAAATGTCTTGCCCGGGAGGAAACCACTTGATATTGCGGCTAAAGAAAACGTTGCGTTGCATGAGGTCGCACAAGAGAATCCCCGGAAAATGCGGTCACAATTAAAGCTCTCAAGCCTAGGAGAATGACAACGAAGGTGGGATTATTCCAACAAAAGGAAGATGGAAGCACACCATGATACTTGATGTAGGAACCTGGGTGAAAAGAAAACATGGCAAGCTGAACAACCACTTGACTCAGCTGATATCAGGACAAGGATGCTTTCAACAATACTTGCACAAGTCTAAGCATGTCAATCACCCACAATGTTTGTACTGCGAAGACAAAATATAAAATGCGGAACACGTACTCACAGAGTGCGTGAGATTCGAGACGGCACGAACGATTTTGGAGAGACATATGGGACGATTTTGGAGAGACATATGAGACGATTTTGGAGAGACATATGAGAAGTTCCAAACAAGCCCCGTAGCAAATGATATTTTATGTGACATGATGCAGCAATTGCGACGCGACGAGCTTAGTAGCAGGTAAACTCCGTCCTGCCCGGCGATGGAATATCTGAAAGTAAGTTCGGCCGGGATTAACAGGAATATGTGCCTGGCCGGAGGTGGCTTTAGCCGGTAAAAATCCGGCATGCCTTTGGATCGATCCAGAGGTATCATTTTTAGATTTCCAACTTCCTATCAACACCAAAAAAAAATTCAAAGCCCACACATTACAACAGCGACCGGCGATGAAAGAATCTCCCAAGCTGGTCCAGGACGATCTCATATATTACTCGGAACTGCAAGTATTAACCAGCTGGATGTTCGCGGGCAGCTGATAGAATAGCTATATAGAATTCTGGAAGGCAGATGAACTTCATCATCGACTGGATAGCAAAATGGTAGGACTCAATGAAGCGCCCGAAAAACACCAAACTCCTGGATATTGGCAAGAGTAGTCCTTTTGTACACTAACACGCGGACGATTTTAGAGTACCATTAAATTGCCGGACATGGCTCCGGAGTTAGAATAAATATTAAGGTACGCCAATGAATTCCTTCTCAGCAAAAATTGAGACACATTCTATCCAAGATTGTATGGGACCGACCAGCGGCACCAATAAACACAACTACGTGGGTGGTACTTAATAATATCCAGGCAGCAGACCCCATACTCAACAAACCTGACGCCATTAACATGTTGATTGGTGCAGAGTTTTACTTCAAACTTCAATCGATTGGTCCATTTTTTTTTTTTTTTGACCCCAGAAGCCGGTGCTGAAGAACATAATCTTCGGATGGACAGTCGCATCCCCAACACCGGAACCATGAAGCAAAATCCCAATATGCCACATAACGACATACCCCAAAATACCAACGAGCAGGAGGAGAAAAAAATTTGGAGGACTGGACCATCAGCAGGCAAATTCAAAGCAAACCTTGAGAGGCGGAGAGAGCGCAAGGATATCGCCCGTCAAATATGTTTAGCCTTCGGACGGCGGCTCACCAAGACAGCGAACAACAGCAAGCAACAGAAAATTCCCACAGGATATTATGCCCAGCAGTGAAAAATAACACTTTCTGGGATATACAAGAAAGTAAACACCAAATTTACTATACACCGTTAGGTACATGGGTGACCTCAACGTGAAAATAGCAACACTCTTCAATAAAAGCTAGTGGTGTGGTTGTGCATCTTTCGCCAGTTACTCACCATTTTCAGCCATTTTGGATGCGTACTTTGTATTTGACAGTCGTTTAAGTGAGTCGATGTGTGTTTTTGTGAAAATGGACAAAATTGAGTATCGAGCTGTCATTAAATTTTTGCTTTAGAAAGGCAATCATCATCATCATCATCATCGGCACTACAACCGGGAGCTGGTCTTGGCCTTATTTAGCAAGTCCTGAGGCGTGTTACATTTTCCATAATGATTATTTTCTTTTCCGGGCAAGGTTATTTTTCTTGCGCCAGAGGCTCCTGACGGGGAATCGAACCTTGGTCTCATCATTTGCATCATCATTTACCACAGTGAAATTTTGGGCAGCTGAATTTAAACGTGGCCGTGAGAGCTTGGGAGAGGATGAGCGTTTGGGGGCGTCCAAAAACTGCAACAACTGATGATAACATCGCTAAAGTTCACCAAATGGTACTAAACGACAGCCGAATTAAAGTGTAAGAGATAGCAGAGTCTACAAAAATGTTCAAAGAACGCGTTTGTCACATATTAAATCAAGATTTAAGCATGTGAACCGCGCGTTGGGTGCCGCGCTTGCTCACGTTAGACTAAAAACGTGTTCGAATTAACATTTCCAACGCGCTCTGTTGGCGCAGATTAATTACTGTCGATGAAACTTGGATACACCATTATATGCAACAGTTATTTGATGGCATCTCGGGGCGCCCACTCGGCGCTATAGGTTCGCCTCTCCCGAGAGAAGTCTAATAAAAAACAAATAAAAAAAAATACGCCCGAAACAAAAATACAGCCAAAACAGTGGACTTCAAAGAGGGAATCGGCTCCAAAAAAGGCAAAAAAACATCGAGTCACTCAAATGACTGTCAAATAAAATCGATAAGTCCAAAGTGGCTGAAATTTTTGTGAATAACCGTCAAAAGGTGCACAACTATATTCACCAGCTATTATTGACGAGTGTCCATATCTTCATGGTTAGGTCGGAAACTTTTCAGGCCACCCTCGTACAAGCACTTGTGCAGACGAGCGCAGCGGTTCATCTGATCGGCAAGAATGAAAACATACTGCGCAATAAGCACATCAACAGGCATCGTCATGAACCAGGACGAGGCAAGAGTGGAAAATACTAAAGGTTATCCAAGTAACAGAATTTGGGATGAATGAAAGACCTCATCTTCGGAGAAGACAGCATCGCAAGAGTGGCCCAAGTACAGACGACCAAGCACGAACACGACATTAACGAAGACGGGCCGGATGCGATAGGGAAAGCCCTGAAGTGCACACACGGGGTCAGTAAGGGATCAAACGCCAAGAACGTAGAGAAGACAATTTTATTTTGAACTAACGCAACTAGTTCAACGCGGAGAGGGTGTTAATATTATCGACCTGGAATTGATCGACGAAGGTTTCTTATCATCGTCCTCGTCGAGAAATGACATAGCACATCGATGTCATCTTCGTACAGTATCATAACTAACAACACGACATGAGTCAATTATGGACTCATGCATTAACACCAACCAAGGACTCATCCTGTAATCTTCGTGTGGAATTACAGATATCTACGAACATGAGTCGCCAGACCAAAGACTCACGCCGTTACCTTGTGCACAAAGATACACCAATCTTCTTATTGAAATCAAAATTCAAAAGTGCTTAACTGGCAAGTTTTATTAAATTTTCATCCACGTTTCATTATGACGCTTTGAAACAAGTGAGACCAATGATATTGTATGAAAGCTCGATCTTTACCACCACTTTCATGAGACAGTGCAAACAGCGAATAAATTATCCAATGCATATTCCTGGAATTTCCAGATCTCCATGTAATTAAAGTTACTTACCACAAATATATTTTACAAAATATATATTGTAATTTTGAAGCTTCTTAAGCCTAAGGTTTATTACGGAAAGCTTGTGTGTGACTTTCCATTCACAGGTTCAACTCATAGCTATTCTGTGCTATTGCAGACTTTTTTTTTCCTTTTGCTACGTTACGGAAAATTACGAAACCTGGATATATATTGAGAGATTTTAACTGGTATCCCGTTGGTATTTGTTTTCGTAGAGGAAATTGACTGGCTAACCATCATATTAGAGCGGTGCATTGAGTTGAATCTGCCGAATTGAGCCACTGAGCTGAACTAACATAGAGGACAGTTTTTATTCTTAGATGCAAGGCTATCGGTTAATTCAATTTAAATATTTAGTATTAGTAAATTCTGGCATGTCATTATGAAGAGACTGAAACTGGAACACCGCTATCAAATACCAAATAACGAAAACCACTGGCTCCTCGATAGTATAGTGGTTAGTATACCCACATGTCACGCGGGAGACCCGGGTTCGATTCCCCGTCGGGGAGCCTCTGGGGCAACACTAATGACCTTGCCCGGAAAAAACAAATCATTATGGAAAATTTAACAAGCCTCAGAACTTGCTAAATAAGGCAAATACCGGCTCCCGGTTGTAGTGCCGATGATGATGATGATGATGACTGGCCGGTTTCCGGAATTTATAGACGACTTCGTGATTTTTATGACACCAGTTGGACGTAAGAGCAGATGGAAACTGATACATTGTTTATCGTAAGCTTATTTCCAGTGATAATTTGGTTTAACAGGTTTGTTAATAAGCAGAATTGCAGGATGAGGTAAATAGATAAGTGATTATGTGGACCCCACTTTATCCAAAGATGAGTCAAAATTGGAGGTAGGATGCGCATCGTCAAAAACAGCCGCTTGACCACATACGTGAAGTCATTTTCAAATGTTAGTGCTGTCATTATCTCTCGAATGAATAAAACACTTTGATTAAAATTATGTTTGTTTTTTTTTCTACAATTTTAAATTTTATCGGAACTAAAAAAAAATTTCGAATATGGGAAAAAATAAGCAAAAACCATAACTAATAACATTATTCGATTTCAATTTATTAAGGGAATTACAGATAATATTTCTCCAAGTCAGTGAGTTTATGAATAATGATGACAATAAATGTCTGTTGACGCTGGTAAAAATACCAACATGACAAAACCCTTCGTAACTGCCTGAGGACTGCCGTCTGTCTACTATAAATATACAGCTCACCTCTTACGGTCCTACAAAAATGCTTTCTTCTACGCACCAATCATTATCCCTAATGACAAAAAACTTGGACTGTAAACTTGCTATGAGGACATTTTTGGCAAACCAATTGTCGATTGTGAGTCAATATAATCGCATTACGCCCGCCTTCTTCCTCCTGAAAAAGACAGGACATACTTATATAGGCAAAGGTATTCCCAGAAAATGAGGATTTTGTGTATACCATTTTTCAGGGTACATAAATGAACCCGAACCGGTATTAATTTGTATCTCCCAGTTTGGAGGGAATATCAAAGGGTAACATTGTATCTAGTGTAATATTTTCAGAGGGTAGTCTAAAAAATCACATCATGTTGCTGTGGAATTAAAATTTTGTTATTTTGTTGGGGGTCTTCAAAACGATAATTCAAGGTACTTTCGTACCACGCAACATATAGCAACTTCAAATAATAAATTAGTTAATTTGGGTGTTTGGTTTTTAAATATTCTCCAGATGTTTGTAGGTTTCACGTCGGTTATTAACAGATTCGAATGTTAACACTAACCGTACCAAACGCAGTGAAATGATCGGTTACGGTAGGAATATGAATATGTGATATGCTAATATGGTATTATTAATTTAACCTATTTCAAAGTATCTTACGAATTATTCGCTTTCTTTTACAGCTTAGCACACACGCGACATTATTCTATAAAAATCTTTATAAAAGTATTGAAATAGATCCTTTCAAAAAGTACATAAATTGGCAATTCACACTAATTGTACCGGCGTATCGCATATACCTATTCCTACCGTGACTGGTCATTTTACCGGGTTTGGCACGGTTACTATTAAAGTCATTGAAGCAGAAGTTGTCTTTATATTTCATATATGTCCTTGTTTTGGTTTGAGTTTCCATGACGTGCCAGGATTTTGCAAAAAATAAATGGTGCAATTATGCACTTCCTTGCACACATATTGGCGAGTCCCTACCTAGACGAATATACACTGTTAATGGACCTCAGACATATTTCTACTATTGTAAAGATAAGTTTATCTTGACATAAATGAAATAACCTGATGAAAATAAAAAGTGACGCAAAACACATTTCATAACCCTCATAAAGTTGTGGTTATGTCCTATTGATCCGCATTGTGGATTGACTTTTAAGGATGCTAAAAATGCCTGTGAGTTATTACAAAAATGGGGTTTTAGTGACTCATAGTGCAGATTCGACTCAATTTACGCTCTGGTCGGCTTTGCATGTATAGTGGATGTGTTACATGGAGAACCTGCCACCCCTAAGCATTTACTCTTTGGGGGCGACCCAAACGATAATTGGATACTCACTATGAATATTCCTGAATTGATGAACACACTATCGGCGGGAAGGGTATTAATACCTTTTCCACAGACTGACACCAATCGGGGAGTCGGGTATTAATACATTTTATGCAGAACGTACGCTAAGTGTTACTAAAGCATTTGCCAATGATTTTTTTTTGACAGTGAAAGAGCTAAACAAATTTGTAGAACTGATTCTGCTCATGGGGAACGTTCGTAAAGATAATAGAGACAAATATTGGTCAACGATTCGACAATACAAACGCCGATATTTTCTCAAGTGCTGAGTCGCGATCGTTTCAAACAGATTTGGGCATTCTGGCGTTTTCCAAACAATTCAAATATTGTTGATAATAGCGATCGTCTTCAAAAAGTTCGACCAATTCTTACATACCTTACATCCAAGTTTACGTCCGTGTATACACCTCAGAGGGAACTCTCGCTTGATGAAAGCATAACACCGTGGAGAGGCAGGTTAGCGTTCAAGGTGTACAACCCGACCAAAATGATAAAATATGGTGTTCTCGTACGACTTGGCATGTGAAGCCACTACGAGTTATATCTGTAATTTGGAAATATATTGCGGACAAGGAAAACCATTATTACAAACAATCACAACCCTTCTAGAACCATATGTAAATTTGTGGCACTGTGGGGAGGAGAAGTGTTGTGCCAGGCATGGGCACTCCGTTCACTTCCATCCCCATCGTCTATTGTTCACGCGGAAACTGCTCACAACGCAAGGATGAAGAAAACGATGGTTGACCTTCGCAACCGAGCGGACACAATACGGAAACAAAACACTCCGGTTTGATCAACAATAATTCTTTATTTGTTACGTTTTAGTCTCTAAATAAAGATCACTTTGTTCATAGCCATTATTACATATGTTAGTGTTTTTTATACTTCACTTAAACTTATTATTAATATTAAATTGATTTTATAAATTTATTTTTATAAATTTTATTTTACTACACACACGACTCCAGTTATTTTCGCGTCTTCGGCGCGCGACGAGGAGCGGGAGCGGCAACGACCGTGGCGGTCGGCGGATGTAATAAGACGCAGAGATACAACCCTTGTTTGGGGTGAGTTTGTGGTGTGGTGGTAGATATCCTCTCCACTAAGGATATATATTTCCTCATCACCAGAGAAACGTAAAGTCTCTCTTGGTGGAATAGAAAACCAGATCTCGTAATGGAGATCATGGTGGTATGGGTGTGATCGTTCAGATCTGTGATGTTTACTCATGCGCGAGGGCAATGGAAAAACAAAGCAGGCAGGCGACAGGGACAAAGGAATCGGGGCGATCATTGTCTATGAAGTAAGTCGCGTCTAAATAAATCGACGACGATACATCGAAGAAATGTGTTAAAAGCAAAGACGGGACTAGGGCATCATAAAAGTCTTAGATGAGTGATGCTCCTGTGTAAATAGGCGAATAGCCATTTGAAAGAGGTGCTGATGTATTACAATACTTTATACAATGAGAATTGTATATCGTATCTTGGGTCGGTGGCCAAAACGAATCCCTTCCTTGCATTTGTATATGCAGGGAAATTCGTTTGTGGAGAGAACGAAATTTGATATTATTTACTCGTCTAGGCGAGGGATCATGGTCGGGTATATGCCAGCTGAACAAACAAGCTGCCCGACGCCGCTTGGCAGTTAAACAATGAATCGCCAGCCGATGTATATGTAAACAAGTTGTACACATGTTAGGCTGGGAATAGCCAACTCAAGGCTAAGATTCCGAGATTATGCGGTTACATTATATGTGAACCGATAAGTTTTTTTTTCAGGGATATGCCGTTTGGAACAGAATTCTTAAGAGGAATTTTGAATTTGAATAAATGAATGCAGATTAGAATTTTCTTCCAGGAGCTCTTAGGTAAATACATTTGGTGAATTTTGTTGCGTGAAGCATTTGCAGGTGCTTAATGCGATTGCATTAGCAGAAAGTTGATACAGACTGGGTTGTAGGGATGGGGGTTCTTCAGGTAAGTGGGCCGTGGGGTTTGGCGGAACCACCACAGCACCACTTGTATATGGATAATTATTATAACAGTGTACAAACATGTGAAATACTTCTCAAAAAAAGATGTTGTGGGACGATTAGAATAAATAGAGGACTTCCTGAAGGTTTGAAGAATGTTAGGCTCGCACGAGGTGATTCTACTTTCCGCTGTCGTGGGGACATTGTGCTGCAACGCTGGCAATCAAAAAGACAGATGCGAATGATTTTTACGACACATTCAGCCGAGATAATTGAAAGCCATAACACCGTTTGTATCACTAAACAAAACATCTGGAAACCACAGTCTGTTATTTCTTACAACAAGTACATGAACTGGGTCGATCGAGCAGATCAATATCCTCCTTATTATTCGATTATCCGAAGAACAAAAAAACGGAGAAAGTGGGTTCCTTTCGGAGTAGTGGCGAGATGGCAAGCGATGAAGATAGAGAGAGAGTAGTCTTTGATAGTGTGATTCTGTTCTTTGACCCGTTCGGAAGTGGTCGTAAGTCAATAACCCGTCCATGGAGGGTACATTTTGAATTAATGAATTTTGTTTGTTTAAACTAGATTAAGTGTGTTATACAATAGTAAATAAAAGTCAAAGTCGTCCATGAAGGTCTGTTATTAAGTTCAGTTTATTTTGTTTTGTGTCTTAATATGGAATACCAAGGGACAGTGGTGAACCACTGAAGTTACTGGCAGCGAGAAAGCTTGATACCCTGGTGGACGTTGCTGGACTTTGTTTTGTTATTTGGAACTGGAGGGAATCCAGCGGTGGTTCATAGTGGAGAGTATCGGTAAGCACACTTATAAGTTATTAAGTAGTTTCTTGCTGCAGTGGAGGCGGGGTAACTGGTTCGGCCCGGCACCGGTGTTCCCCGTATCACTTACCGCGGCTGCGGCACAAACATGAAGAAATAATCATTGTTTCATTGAGCACTGCAACATTATTTCGATCTGAAGTTCTTGACACACCAAGATAAAAAGCCAAATGTAATATACGTGTATCAAAAAGATTAGAAAAAACAGAGACAAAATGCAAGTAGTGCGAAAAATTTAATTGTGGAGATCATGTTCGTCTTATTTTTGCTTCATGTGCAGAATACTAATAATTCCATATAAAGTTATATGTTTAATTTCCAATAATATATTATATTAATGTATTCTATTATTGTATTCTCTTTAATACACAGCCACAAGGAGGCCAGTCAGCCGAATTTCATGCGGGTCCCGTGATTCCCCTTTCGTGGCATCACTGCGGTTGAACACTTGTGTTGGTTATCTAGTGCCGTTTTCCTGCCATGCGAACGACTCATGGTCATTTTAATTTGCTTTATTTTCTCTCCCCCAAAAATAAGCCCTTCTATTGTCCGCAACAAAGTTGTTTTTGTGCATCGCACATTCATTCCGTTTCAGGGCTGAAGATCGCGGTCCAGCAACCCTCTTCGTGGGTGTCCCTGTTGGTTTCTCAACGATCTCCGTGAGGATCGTGTGGATGATGTGTGCGTCCTTCTTTGCAATGGGGCTGCCATGATGTGCATGCCGTATGAGGGTGCGCGAGGGATTGTTTTGTGTGTGCGTGTTTGTTCTGTGTTCACAGTGGGACGTATGCTGACTCTCGATTCGATCGTTGAGGCAGTTTAAATTTTTACTGGATGAAGTGATCATCGTTCGATTTAACAATCAGTTGATGAAACGCGAGGACCAGTGTAAAGTACAGGAAGCAGTAACATCGTTGTTGGAATGGCTTCTGGGGACTGGATACGCATTATCCGCTATCCTGTCTAACGCTCTGACGCTCTCAGTGTTCGGCGTCTATTAATGTATCAGTTCTTCGTTCAATTCACTGTCTCTAAATGTGTGTTCAACAAGCGTTGAACACACCTTCCACGAACACCAGGTTCTTACTGTGTTGTGGGCTGGCGTCAGGAACAATGCCGTCTCCTGACGTGCACGTTGGTTCGGCGTTGTTGAGCTTCGCCGACTATGTTGAATGTCGTTCTGCAATCGTCCACCAACAAATGTATCTTGTTGATGGGCCGGGGGAATGACGTCAAGACCAGTGAGTTGATCCTGGCGTGCAGCGAAGTGTGCCGTTGGCTGGAACAATTGCTGTAAATGTCTTTGAATGTGAAATGGTTACCTCGATTCGTTGACGGTGCTAATCCCAAAGATCATCCTCCAGAAAATACAGACAATTCGATATTAGATTTACTGTTGTGAAATATTAAGTTTATTTCAAATGATTACTTTGATTTGTACAGATTAGAGGATGTGTGTTTGCCAAACAGCTAACAAGGATTGAAAGTAAACATAAAAACTGGTTGTCAAGTGACAACCAACAGAATTCATAAATGTCAGCTGATGGCTGACATTGCTTCGGTGATGCCACATATCTGATTCAGTTCAGGTGGTGCCATAATTAATTTGTTGCGGATGGTTAAAGACGAATCCGCAACACTAAATATTATCTGTCGTGCAGACTCGCGAGTGTGACCCTTTAAATCTAGGAATAAATAATAACCAGCCGTACAATCTTCATACAAGCTTAGATAACACATCCGTGCTGTCAGCCTGAAACCCCTGATGTCACCAGTCGTTAGAAGAAGAAATCTCCGACACCAAGCTCGAAAAGCGGACCTCGGTGTTGCCACCGGACCTCTGGAAGTGGAGAAGATCTAGGTCATCATTATACCGTGTTTTTGACTCGTGCCAAGAGTCACGTCAGTTTCAGACAGTCTCCTGGCCTATGCTTTAATTCATTCATTGCGGTGATCCTGCATCGGATGAAAGGCAAAATCTTCGAGTTCATAATAGGGTGTTTTGTTTTCACGATTCGGTCGATACGGTGTTATATTTATTCTTCCGTACCTCTAAAAAATGTGACGGCCATGCTTTCTGTGGAAGTGCTGTGGCGAACGTACAAATTCCCCACAGGAAAAAGGCCAGACCAACTTGAGGTAACGCACTTACCTGGACAACAGCACGTCCACAGACGCGATCCCAAGCCCAGCGGGGGCCGCCAGTAACCCAACGTTGAGTCGACACCAGAAGGCAAGGAACTTAACGTCCCCAAAGCCTCTAATACCGAGCTAAACGCTCCATACCTAAAACCTACGACCTGAAACAAGGAGAAACATCCATGCATCCTTCGACGTGTGCAATCGCAAGCTAAGTGAATGCCAGCACCACAAGTCGGCAACCCTGAACATCTGCACGAGATGCAGGGAATTACAATTAAAACAATTAACCGACCAACGGACGTGGTGCGGTTGATCTAAACATTAGATCACCCAAATATTCACCGCAAACAAAGGAGCGCATTCCTTAGCCTCGTTAACACCCAGATGGCGCGAAAAACCAAGCACCACGTAACTCCAAACAATACTTTGTTTGGAGTTTCACGAAGGCCAGCTGCAATAAATAAATACGGCACAGCATTGCGCCGTTGCCACTGTCCGCCAAGCAGAAATGCATCAGCGGAATGTTTGCTTTTCACACCATGTGAAAAACTCTCTTGGATTTCAAATCCAATAGATACCAGCGGACTAGACGTCCAGGCGATCGTCAACACCAGATGGTCGACCTAACTAAGCAGCGTGGGAATAGAATCCACCGTCAACAACGACGGTGAAGCTTCCATATGTATGCGTGAGAATTTTCTCCTTACAGGAAATTGTGTCTGCACCACTGCAGATACAAAACACACAGATACTGAAAAAAAACGGTATCCGATAGGTTGAAAGAGGGGGAGTTTTTATATCGAGCATCGGTACGAAAAGGTGGTGACAGAGAAACCCTACGAGGAGGGCGGTCCGCGCTGCGCAATACTTCGCTAGAGAAGCAGGACGAAAAAAGTCTGATTTTGGTCGTCGAGGAGACAAGGAGTTGGGATTGGAGGTCGAACCGGTATCGTAAAAAAGGACAGCAGTGAAAACAAGATAGTCGAACGGAGAGGATCCTCTGAGAAGAGTTATAGGAAAGTTAATCGAGAAAGTCGCGTCGTACGTGTGTCAAAACATTAACTCAGTAACTTGTGTTTCTTTCGTGTTTCTTAACTGCAATTGCAACAAGCATAAACTATTGGTATTTACGTGTTAACTCCGTAACGAATGTTCTCTCGTGAATTTCAAAAGTAACGATCGCAAAGAAAATCGACACGGACTAATAAGATCCTGTGGAGTTAGAAAACTTAAAACAAAGTATAAATTGTGTACTAGACGTTTAAGTGTATTAAAAACAAAACAAGAACAATAAAAGTTAAAATAAAAGAAAACGATTTTTCCGTGTTTCATTGTGCTGTTTCCGCTCAGTGTGTTCTTCCTTGTGTGCGTTCAGTGTTCGGCGGAACACTTACGACCGAATTTGACATAACCCGCCAAAGTGCAACCGATTCATCAGAATCGTGCGTCTTCATCGTGGTCTCAATTGAATGCGAGACGAGATGAGACTCAGCCAGCGCCTTGAACAACATCTCAGCATGATATAGTCGTCTGTCGAGAAGCATAAGCATAATTATCGTTGTGTAGCTTTAATCTTTCAAATCGTAAACGATTGCAATCTCACACCGGTTAGTGCCTCCGGATGGGACTGTCAAGGAGCACAGGTTAGACCTTATGCAGACTTCAGTCGTGTGTTGGTGGACGCTGTTAAGGGTTGCTCGTTCCCAGTTGCCCGACGCTGACGTTTACGGATAATCGGTTGCCCTTTTCCACACAGGACCTATTCAAGAACTCCTGTCTAGTTGCATCTATGACCATAGAAGGAGCTATTTCTCGAATTTTTTTCTTATAGAAGGAAATAAATAGAGAACTCAAACTTTATGTCGCTTCTTTAATATGTTCTGAATTACAAAAATTATTTTTTATCAAAAAATAGTGACAATAAGTGTTGATCTTGCAATGTGACGGTCTCAAAAAGAAGTACCTTACTGGTGGACGCTCTAGCACCTCTAGCAAATAAAACTCAATAATCGACGAATTTTCCTAAACTATATGAGTGAAGTCGAAATGGCGGACATTTGAATTTTTAAATACGGTTTTTCACAATTTTTTCTCTCTTTAAAGTACTGTATAAAAATTATGCATATATCATCTTGATTAGTGAGAGGTCCAATGATAGTGGGAGGTCCAATGACTCAAATCCACTTAAAAATAAAAAAAGAAAAAGAATCCGTCAAGTAGTTTTTGAGAAATCTTGGCCAACAGTGTGAAAAACATGATTTTTCAGGAAATGCGATTAAAGATTTTTCTCTGTTAACATTAAAATAATGTATTGTAAATAGAGTCGTACTGGAGTCATATCATGTGTGCGACATCTGGCGGTACCTTTGGTAACTCTACTTACCATAGATATATGGACGCTCGATTTCAATGTTCGATTAAAAAGTGGGTCTCCTTTTTGTTCCTCCTTTACACTAACGCGCGAACAAAAGGGGGTTTTGGAGTACCATGAAATATCAGAGCGCAGTACGAGCGGAAGAAGAGGAAGTGGATAGGAAAATATGAGGTATCGATGTATAACCATTACTAAAAAAAATTAAATTCAAACAAACGGTAGGTACTATATTCTACATATAATTTAGTACAAACAAAATGAATTTTGGTCGGCCCTGATGAGAATCTTCCTTTAATGTAGACCAAAACAAAGACAGGGCCCAGAACGGAACTCTGTGGAACGCACAGGTTAAATATTTTTTCACCGCACCTAACATCATCTATCTTCTCTCGCTGCGAGTTACTTCCAAGGTATGACCTAAAGCAGTCTAGACTGAAACCACACAAACCTGCTTTTTCAAATTTTGCTATCAATGAAGTATAGTTGAGTAATGTCAATAAACACGCCAGGCGTACATTTTTTTTCCTTTAGATGAGACATTATTTGGGAATGAAATGGTAGGAGAGCATCCCCTGTGGATTTACCTATAATAAAACTAAACTCTGGTGGACTGGAAAATCTAGTGCAAAGGGCTGAAAAGCAAAACTACTACACTGTAAGGGGCAAATTGTACGTAAATATTACAAGTACAACATGACCAGTGAAATCTACTCGGGTGAAGAATACAGCCAATATTGGCAAACAACTTATTTAACGTGTCAGCAATTAAGTTTTGATACATCTCAGATTTCAATTCAATTCAATTTTTATTATGTAGATAATTACATTTATGGTATATTTTACAACTAGTATTTAAAAGGTTTAGGACAGCAATTCCTTTACAACTATAATCTTAAATCTATATAATGACAATAGCACAATTTTAATGAATAATAAATAATAAATTAAGGGAAAACTACAAGAAAAAACCATTATTTGAATCTTAAGACTAATATTGCACAGGTTTCCGGTTATTTTATGTAATAATGACCTCGATATAATTTTCATAGACAAGGAACATATATAGTGATTTAGGATAACGCAAGAAGGGAAACGAGAACATTGTCAGAGAAAGAACAATTGACGAAGAAGTTTCGATTGATTTTGTCAATAAGGAACTCTACCGGTTTAACGTTAGCGTTTTCATGTAGTTCATGTGTCGAATAATGCAATGGCAAATTCAGCAACATTTTCAATATTTTATTTTGACACCTTTGCAATTTTATTTTGTGTGTGCGAGCACAATTACACCATACAGGGACCCCGTACAGGAGTATCGCTTGAAAAATGGTTTTAAATATTATAATTTTATTTTCGATGCTAAGCTTTGACTTTCTACACACTAATGGATACATAACTCTTACGACTTTGTTTATTTTGTCAATTGTGGTAGTGATGTGTTTTTGAAAGAAAAGTTTTTTATCTAGAATAATACCTAGATATCTACAGTCTTCGGACCAATCAATATCAACTGCACACATACTTAGTTTAGTGCCATTTGGTAGGTAGCAGAGTTTCCTACATCTCGAAAACCAGACAGCTTGTGTTTTATTACCATTTATTTTTATTTTCCATTTCCTGTAATATACTGCTAGTTTGTCAAGAGCTGCTTGCAAAGAGTTGTAGACGGTAGTGAATGAGGCACCCGAAGAGAAAACAGCCGTATCATCGGCAAACATAGCTACCTGAATGTTTTCACCTAGCCATGGTAAATCTGCGACAAACAATGTAAATAATATGGGACCAAGGACCGAGCCTTGGGGTACACCATAGTGGATTTGGTGAGTAGAAGATATGTCGGTTCCTATACTCACAATATATTTTCTCGAATGAAGAAAGCTCTGGATAATTTTGATAAGCGGCATTGGCAGCTTAAGCTTCAGTAGCTTATAAATCAAGGCATCGTGCCATACCGTATCAAAGGCTTTTTCGATGTCTAGAAGAACGAGTCCCGTTGACTCCTTGTCGATGAATTTACCAGCTATGTGGTTTTTAATGCGCAAGACTTGGTGGATTGTGCTGTGACCACTACGGAAACCGAACTGAAAGTTTGGTAAGATGTTATTGTCTTCCACAAAACGATCAATCCTTTCCTTAATGATTTTTTCTAAGAGCTTACCTAGACAGTTAAGTAGACTAATAGGGCTGTAGCTTTCGCGGCTGTTCTTCGGTTTGCCGGGTTTCGGGATAGGTATTACTTTTTCTGTTTTCCAACAGTCCGGAATATAACAGTTTTTAAGACAAGCGTTGAAAATGAACGTTAAATAGTTACTTGCAGCAGGTGGAAGTGCTTTTATTAATTTGTTGTTAATATTATCAAGACCAGCTGCCTTTTTTGATTTCGATTTTTTTATCAATTCTTTAACTTTGCTAATATTAGTTGCGTAAGTACTTTCAGCTGTTGATTGAGAAAGTACATGGATAGTGTTAGCAAATTCAGCCTCAGTATAAGCATCGCTTAGATGCATAGATATGGAGTGGTTCTTACTAAACGTGTTAGCAAGTGGGTTCGATTTCTCCACTGAAGATATAAACAACTTGTCGTGAACTTTAAACGGAGGAATACTTGACGCTCTCTCTTTCATAATTTTTGATATTATCCAGAACGGTTTGCTTGCTTTGTCAAGAGAGGAAAGGTGTTTATTCCAACACTTGTTCCTATATGCTGAGTTTTCTTTTGTAATGATATTATTTAAGACTTTAACATTAACTAGAAAGCAATCGATTCTATAACGAAGCCATTATATTCTTTCAGAGTTTCGTAGCCTAATCAGATGTAAGATATTTTCAGGAAGCGGTGCCTTATCAACTGGAGCAGTGGAACATTTAGGTATCGCAAGATCGGCCGCTCTATTGATAACAGAAACAAAACCGTTACATACGATATCAATGTGCTCGCTGCAGGTTATAGAATTTAGGCTGGTATCACCTAGAACCAAGGTCGTGTTTATATATAATTTATAACAATTCCAGTTGGCGGCGGAGTAGTTGTGGTATAAACTGGTACGATTTACAGCTACTGTATGATTCACTGTAAGGTTGATCGGAAGGTGGTCTGAACTTAACCCATTTAGAGTTAATGGTACTGTAATTTGGAATATTAGTGATATATATATTGAGAGTTGAGGGGTTTTTGTTAGCACTCGATGGGATATAGGTGGGGAGAAGTGGATAAAGTATGGTGATACACCTCAGAGCTTTCAAAACGCGGTAGGTAATCTAGAAGCAGAACGTTTATTTATTATATCATTCACTACGAACTTTTCATTCCCTGAGCAAATCTGAACTTGGCATGATAGCAAATATCGCGGAAACTGAGAATCTCTTTTTGTGTTCAGCACATGGTTTTTCATAGCTTCCTGAGAATACTTCGTTATCAAGATACTTCTTGCATATTTTCCTTAGTTTGCTCTTAGCTACAACTTTGTTTAACAGTGCTGTCAACGTCCAAAGTTTTGTGAAACTCCTTAGATGGCAGGAATGAAAAACAGAATAAGATATGCCTACCGATGGTTAGTAAACATTAGCTACATGACCACATACTTCCACGATTCGTAGAATAATCTTCGCTTCTGCCCGACGAAGTCGATTGTCCCCCTACCCTAGAGATGAGTGCGAAGATTTGCAGCTTCGAGTTTTGAAAATAGGAACCAGATCCCCGTCATGCACTGATCAAAGGTTTGCAAATCAAAGACACATTTCACGCACTCCTTAAGGAGAAATGCGCCCATAAATATAATCAAGACAGCTCCCTGAGGGGGCCTGGAGTGTTCATTAACAAAGCATACAAGTTCATACGAAGAAAGTAATGTCACGTAACTGCATTTAGGTTCATAGTCATCAAAGATGTTGATATTGAAATGACCCACAGTAATTAATTTTTACTCTTTTTACGAAAGCAACCGCTAGAAGGGTTGTGGATAGCTAGTTCAACCGATGGCACTTCAATCAATTCAATTTTCTTAGAAAAAACTGTTTGAGACACCTTTTACCGGATTCAGTGAAGATAATCTGTCAATTGACATTAATGCCAATGGTGTAGTGGCTAATGGCCTTCTAATAACAAGGGAAGGAATCCAGAGTATCTTCGACTCATTAAGAAGCAAAAAGTCAGTGGGAATAGATGGAGTACCTAACATCGTACTCAAGAACCTGTCCCCAATGGCAATAGATATATACACGCTCCTGTTTAACAACGCGTTGAATAATGCATATTATCCCACGCGTTGGAAAACGGCTATCATTCAGCCCATCGCAAAAAAGGGCAAAGACTGCACAAACCCAATGAACATGCGTTCGATAAGTTTACTCCCAAGCATCAGTAAAGTATTTGAAAAAACCATCAACAAAGCTCTGGTAAAATGGGTAGACGACAACAGCATTATTCCAAATAACCAGTTTGGATTTAGGGCGGGTCATGAAACCACACATGCCGCAGCTAAACTGGTCTCCGACATACAATGGAATAAATGCAAACCAAAGCACAGGTGCCTGTCTGATCGACTTGGAGAAAGCCTTTGATACCGTCTGGATCGAAGGGTTGTATTACAAACTGGTCAGACATGGCATTTATAAGCCTTTACTATATGTACTTTACGATATGTTAAAGGACAGGAGGTTCGTGGTCAAAAGTGGTAATGTGACCTTTAATAAAACGTATAATATCAATAATGGCTTGCAACAGGGCGCGGTACTCTCTCCGATTCTTTTTAACATTTACATTAGCGACTTATTAGATGCACTTCCGCAGGCTATTGCGTACGCAGACGATCTCATAATTTACAGAACAGCTCCGAAAGTTGCGATTATAAATAGGTTAATACAGCGAGACTTCAAGAAAGTGCAGCGCTATTGCGATGACTGGAAACTTAAGATCAACTTCCAGAAATGTGAAGCCATCATATTTAGAACTCCATTATATAGAGCCACGTACGACACAAGGAAAAACTGGCGAAATCTAATTATCGTGGGACCGCATGGAGATAAACTGGAAACCAAGAGTTTAGTTAAATACCTGGGCATCTGGTTAGACCAATATCTGTATTTCAACAGACATGTAGAGGCTACTTTGCTCAAAGCGAGGAAAACTTTTGCTATGACAAGGAGGCTATTTCACAGTAGCCAACTTGACAGCAGGGTAAAAGTCATATGCTACATGACGCTAATCAGGCCAATGCTCATATATGGTTGCCCAGTATGGTTCAACATAGGTCCAAATTTGATGGAATAGATTCGGGTGTTCGAAAGAAAGTGTCTCAGAAGTTGTCTCAGATTATATCGGACACCGGAATCGGACTATAAAAAGTATTACTCAAATGAGACTTTATATAATGAAGCGTACATAACTAGGGTGGATAATTTTATGATTAAATTAATCAGAGGACATATTGCGAGAGCAATAAGGTCGTCCAATGACCTAATTTTCGGGGCCTATTATCCAAACACCTTGTACTATGAGAGCGTGCGTCGCAACGGCTTTGTTCCACCAGAGGCGTTCCTTGACTTGGATATGAAAGGGCTTGTACAGGATAGATCCGGAATTCCGCTGATCTATCATGTAAGTAGATCATCTGTAGACGGGCGATTGTGCTACGACCGGGAAATAACGCGCACCGAAGAAGAGCTCTTGCGCTTCAGTAGGGCTATCTCCCACAGAGACCGGGACGATAGTATTAGACAGCGTCAACAGTTCTGGTGGTTGAATGGCATATAAAGACCTGGATACCAAAGTCGGTAAAGAATCATACTATCATCAGCTAGCTTACATAGACTTAGCTTTTCTAGAATTAGGGTAGTATAAGATTTAAGTTAAGTTAGATTAAGTGCTTTTACATAAAAAAATAAAATAAATAAATAAAAAAAAAAAAGTAGGTAAGTTAAGTAAGTTAAATTTTAAGAAAAAAAAAAACAAAAAAAAAAATTGACAAAGTTTTCAAATTTTTCTTTGTATTTCAACTAATTATCAGTACTGCCACAAAGTTCTGTCGCCGAAAGGCAAATTATACAAATGTTAAGTAATGTTTAGCTTAGAGCGTCTGCGAAGGACCAGTAAGTTATTATATAAGATAATTAAACTAGAATTTAAGCATTTTTTGTCTAGCCTTTAATTTAGAAATTAAGAATATAAAAAGAAAAATAAAAAATGTAAAAATGAAAAATGAAAATGAATGGAAATTGTTCTCCTATTTCTTTAGTTTCTCCTTGTTATTCCGTTCGGATTGTGCTTATATATTATCTAAAGGCATTTCAAAATGCACTTTGTCTCTCCGTGGCGTATGCACAAAAAAAATTATATATATATATATATATATATATATATATATATATATATATATATATATATATATATATATATATATATATATATATATATATATATATATATATATATATATATATATATATGTATATATATATACATGCTTGATTCTACCCAATGAAACTATTTTATCCGACCGACGAAGCAATACATCATTTAGACATTCATCAAACAGTTTATATCAACAAAATGCGAATTATAAAACAAGTAAAAACTCTTTACACTTCTGACAGCTGCCCAAACTATGGAAGTAAAAGAGTGCGCGTAACTTCGTTGCCTCTATTAATTAACTTGAGTTAGTTTTAAAGTTTTAAATTGACTCAAGAATATCAAAAATGAAACAGGACTGTAATATTCAGGCCAAGAGGCCGGGGCTTTGGATGCGATCGTTTGCATAAGGCAAATAAATTAATAAAGACTAGCTACAAAAACCGAGTTAACTATGAAGACACTATTTCCCAAGTTCCAAAGAGCTCGTAAAATACTCCAAGATCAATTTACATGATTACCCAGTTGCAAAGGTTTGATTCGCTTTTTATTTCGGTATACTCTATTGTTATGTTTTTGTTCCGTTATTCTGTTCTATTATTTTCAGTACTCATTTATTAATACATTGTCATGTCACCAATCCTCTGTCCGTCCTCTCATTTCTGATCCCAGGCAAAAATCTTGCAATCAAACTAGGAGAAATGTCCGTTTCAATTGTCAACTCCTCTTTATGTAACGTTTTCACGATTGCGAACGTCAACATATTGAAACGTCGTTTATTAAAAGAACTATTCTCCAGTTCTATTTACAGAACGTTACTTGGTAACGTTTTGGAAATTGCACTAAAGGGTAAATTTTTCATTTACGCTTTCCCAGTAAGGTCATAAAAATTTCCAAATAACACTCATCCGCAGTCACCCGTCTTATAGAATTGGTTTGTTGATCCATCAGAACTTTATGTCAACTCGTCTACATGAGTAGAATGTTGCCGAAATGCAAAGGAATCTTCATGGTTCCCTTTGAGGCTAAAGTGAACGAAGAAGGATACCAAACGAAACTAAGAAAAGAGGAACTGCTAGAAATCGCTTTATCCTGCACCTAGTTACCAACTGCTTTCACAGAGAGGACGTTGATTGGTGTGTTTATAATGCAGTTGGGTCTAAATGCATTTTACAAGGCAGACTTGCTTTGGCATGGAAGAGCACCACTAAGGACCAACTGAACTGCGTGAATGTGTCCTTCCAAAAGTTTTAAAATATTTTAAATGAAAACCAACAGCGACCAAATAGAAAGGACAACACTGCGAGAAGGGTAAAAGGATGTTTTTATAACCGATAATAATAAAATAGCTCAGTAAGGCGGGTGGGTGTCAAGGCAGCCAATGGAAGATACCAACTAGCTAAATAATGCTGTCCTAAGATACGAGCATGGTACACATACTCAGCGACTTAAACTCCATCTAAAGTTTCTGGCATCGATATCTTTTCCATGCTGCTCTTGCACGCGCCACGTTCAATGACAATATCATCTGTTCGTTGCAACTTGAATTTAGCTTTCACAGCATCCATATATAGTGCCACACATTTACAGCAAACTAAGGGTACATAATGAACAATGGAACCCTTCCTTTTCGCTGGCAAGGACACGCGGAGGAAGCGTGTAAATGAGCGCATACAAGAAAGTAGAACCAATTCCATTGTACTACGAAAGTCCTCATATACCATAATAGAGCAAGGTAAAGGATTAAAAAAAAGAATGAAAACAAACAAATGGAGAAAGATGCTGGTTAGCGTTACCCCCCTAATTGACTAGGATTATGAAAAATACGGTTGCAACTTAAGACCCTTTATCAACTCCAGAAGGACCTGCTAATAGACATTTCCGAATAAAGGTAAGAACTGACTCTGCTTTTCTGTTTTCTATCATTTTTTAAGCTGTACCAACAAAAAACAACGAAATGGAATTAAAAAGTGCTCTTGTCTCACAATGAACCAAACATAAAAGGGCCACTTAATAGAAAGAGCTTATAATAATAATAAAATTTACATAATCCTTACGAGGTCGGAGCACACAAAAAGGACATAAGAGCATGCATGAGGTACAGAAGAATGTACAATCGAATTCGAGTGCGGAAAACAATACAGGTACATTGAATTTAAGTGTATAACGAACATGAGGAGCGATCTGGGCCCTTCAGACGGGGGTGTACCTTTCTACATATGCAGGACAATGAGAGCGGAATTTTTACTACTGGCTTATTTCCACTTCCACTACCTGCTCCTTGTTCTTCATTTTGTTCCTTTCTACTCTTTTCATACCAAATTGAATACACACTGAATTTACATATTTTCGTTAATAGGGATTTCCCCAACGCTCTCACAATCCCATTTAAGAGGAGCAAAACTTAACTTAGGATGAACAAAGTAAACCAACGGCGAAAAACTGAAAACGGAAAAACCTCGCACTCACTTTGCTAGCAGGAGTAGCTTCAGCCGCACGATGCCGAAAATTCTTCGTCCTCTTTCACGACACATCTGTCATACGAAACGGCCATAAATTGGTCGAAATACAAAACTAATTTCCCATCTCGAAGGATATACCGGTCGCTTTAACAAAACCAAAACGGCCAACATCAAAACTAAGCCATCCAGCTACACGAATCGACTGCGGGTCGCTCAATTGATGCCGGGTAAAGCCGATCTGCACTTCTTCATTCCGAAAAACAAAACTTTAATTATCCGTCGTACCGAAAGCGCCACAAAAACTTAAAACAAAAATATAACAGAAAAAAATAGATAAGTAAAAATTATTAATTATTTTATGTTAGAACGATATTTCTTTTCACGTTATTTACGAACAGGACTAAAGCACAAGGGTATTTGGTAAAATGAATTTGTTTTTAAAGAACTTTTCTGAATATTAAAAACTATTTGTTAAGTTGTTGTTGGATTGACCAGAAGGAACGTCGTTCGAAAATGACCCAGACGACAGTTTCAATAGAATCACGACGACTGAATTGTGAGACGAACAGACGCGCAGTTTTATACAAGAGACGTCGCAACTTGGCCAAAGAAAAAGGATATGCGCGGAGTCAACTTGTTCGGAGATCCTTGTTGGTATAGTTCAAATAATGAATGAGTCTGCCAGAGACGCAATACTAAAATTGTGTGTAGGGGTTGTTTTTGAGTACGCGTGGTGAGAACGGCAATGTGATTTGCAACTGAGTCTACTAGCCGAAATAGAGATGAGATGAGAACCAATGTGTATCCTATTTTGAGTACGCAGTGTTTGTGGTAGAATGGAAAATTTCCCACGAAGAGACGTTCAATTACTTGTGTTCCACTTGCTCTGTTTATTTTGTGGTGAATAATGGAGCCATTTGTTGATTTCCTTCACACGTTACACGAGGCGAGCATTCTTCCAATGTGTAATATCCTTCGCGGCCAGGAAAACTGGGAATTTATTGTGCTGTCGTTAGAGTTGTATTTTTAATAACAGTCAAGGGGTCGAGTAACATATGGTTGACTGAGGGATGCATGATGTAAGACAACGACAAAATCATGTTATTTAACCGTGGCATGTGTTATTGTTTTAAATTCATTTTTGTTCTATTGAATTTTTATTTAAAATAGTTTGCAATTTATATTCACTTTTCACACAACAGTTTTATTTTATTGCGTATTAAATTTTCATTAAAATCGACCAAAGGGTAATAAGTTTGCAAGTGACTGTCTTCAAACAACTGGATACAGCTATTTAACTTATTAAGAATTTATCATTAATCCGAATAAATTTAAACACTAATCCAGTTTGTTGAGTAATACGCCCGAACTAATACATTGGTCTGAGCGTAACTAATATCGCAGTCTTGCACTTGTAATTTCAATGCATTTCTGTATTTCTGGTTTTATCAATAGCGAACCTTTTGGCGTATCAAAAAAGATATGTATTGATAAACGAATTCGAATTTCACGTATGGCTTCTAGATATTTTCGATGATTCTATTGATGGTTCTAATAACACACTTTAGTTCTTTTCGTCAAGGGCTCATCAAAACACTGTAGTGAGGGGAAATTCGAATGAACTTGTGGCGGTTCTTTAATACATTCCCAAAAACCGCCCATCCTCTTAAATTAACCATCTTGCAAACACATAGTACTTACCTGCAATTAGGGGCAGCGTAAGCTTCCCTGCAGTATCACACCTGAAAGTTAAACCTCATCGAGGCATGCGTCACATTGAATTATTATATGAACCGTACCATATCTCCATCGGCTCGGCTTGTCAGCAATTATAATAGATAAATACTTGCTGGTCAGCGTAATTGTTGACACAGTCGTAGCCGATGGGTTTTGCTACGGTTCATAACAATTTATTGCCCCAGTTCCGAGGTTCGCAACACTTGCGACCAATTTCCCTTATCTGCTATCAGCTGATCATGAATTTGGGCATGGATATGAACATTGTTTAGGTAACCTTACCCATGCCATGCCTATGATGACCTGCCTGAAAACCTAAGGTAAACATACAGTATCTCACTGTGTGCGTTTTACTTACCCGCATATTAATCAAACATACAGCCATCCAGCCTGACCCTTTGCCGCCGTCGACGAGGTTTCTGCTGACTTATGTCAACAAAATAATTTGCCTCCTTGTGCACCGGAGCCATACGGCTAGATTAGATATTGCCTACATCGGTGTTTCCAAGGAATCTTAGGCAAATACCATGACGACCCCTTGTATCATAGGCACATCATTTACATCATGTGTGCCACGATTTGATCTCTAAAATAGAGTTTTTGTTTACTTTGAAACAAAAATCTATTTCGATCTCTGGCATACATCATCAACGATGTATGGGTACATCGCCCCCCGATGATCGTACGTCTGTTTAATCAGGTGTCCACCGATCATCGTTTCCATCGCAAGGGCATTGTACTTGTCCTATCATCATCATCATTATCATCGGCACTACAACCGGGAACCGGTCTTGGCCTTATTTAGCAAGTCCTGGGGCTTGTTAAATTCTCCATAATGATTTGTTTTCTCCGGGCAAGGTCATTAGTCTTGCGTCAGAGACGCCCCGACGGGGAATCGAACCCCGGTCTCCCGCGTGACAGGCGGGTATACTAACCACTAAACTATCGAGGAGCGTACTTATCCTATACGGACACATATACAATCCTCTCCTATCGGTGCAATTCGCGGCAATCAAATCTGATGGATGTGAATTGCATCGGGGAGTCAGATCGTAACCACCGCGAAGCGTACACGTACCGGGGGCGTGGCTTTTATCGGAGTTTAATTTCAACAGCTAAGAGTGTGCACGCGTCGAAAGTAAAAATGCTACCGCCGGTCCAATTTCTCCACGACTAATGTGAAGTGGCAAAAATACGAATTGTTTCGCTGATCTACGGAGTATCTACCTTGTCGAAGTCGGTGAAATTAAGAATATGTTTTGTCAGTTTGACTATTTGAGACAGATTGAGTGCGTTTCTAAAACCCCGAAGATCTTTGGAATGTACTGAACCGTCAAATGGGGAATCTTCAGCTTTCGATCGTGAACAAGCAATAAATAAAAGTTAACTTGTATAATACGAACCTATCCAATAGTTATACCGTAGTGAGAAATAAATTTAGTTTATGTGCACGAGAACTTTGTGGTTCCAGACAATCAATTGTGAAAATAGATTCAGAAATAAAAATAAAGAGTTTACCACTAAACAACACAGTGCTTTTCATTTTCTCTTTTATTTGTGGAATTTGGTGAACAGTTTTCTGCGGACAAGTGTTGGGTAATAAGCGAACCAGTGTTACGAAACACAATTATCTTATTTTCCCCACAAACTTACAATAGATCCAATAAAAAGGACTAAAACTAACAGTATTGCAAAGGGCCAGAGAGGATATTTAATGTATCAGCTCCTAAATTACTCCAATGGAAAAATCATCCCATAGGTCAAATTCGTTTCATAACTCGTATTGTTGATAGATCATACAAAGATCTAAACATACATAAATACTCTGCTCCAGATGATATACATTATAAAATTTGGAAGAGGTATTCTTTTTCAGTCTCTAAGTCTCTGTGAAAATTCTTTTACCTGGCTCTCTCAAATGAAGAAGCCGAAAGTTGTTGAAAGGCAGCGAATATACAACCGATCCCCAACAAGGGCGCTTAGCTCCGTCTTCATATTGAACCTTTGTACGGTAATATAAAATATATCGAAGGTTTAAGGAGTTATTGACAAAGTCGTATGTGGGTTAAATAAGGCATGCCCGAAGAACCTCCCATCGTCCTAACCCAACTCCCCCTTCCCAACCTGCAAGAAATTACCGATCATAGCTTCTTACATGCACAAGAGCAGTACAAAGCTCTCCTTCAATCATTCCTTACCTGAAATATAAATCCACGGCAAGATCATCATCTTGCCATGGCATCATACGATATCAAGTCATCCCAAACCATTCTTTTTCATCTGTTGCGGATCATTTAGGAACCCGATCGGTTCCTCTGGGCGGCAACATGCTTTTCATTACACAGCAATTCCACTGTGTTTGCTCTTCTCCGGAAACAGTTGGTCCCACGATCAAGCCATAGCAAGTCGCTTGCTTGTATAGCTGCATGACTGATTGCATAATCCGTCGCCTTATCGAGGAACGATCATCGCATCGGTCATGTTTCACGATTTGCTGTCTATACAACGAACTGGCTATCAAACAGAACGCTTCTGTATACACGATGTATAAACAGAAGAAGCTATTTTGGCCTGCACGGCAACATTCCCTAGCATAAACGAATCGCTACTATGAACTTAGCAACCTTTTTCGGTCGCCCAACCGATAAACAATCATCGGATAGGACACGACCCATAGCTGTTTATACAAACAATCATATCAATGGTCATGCCCTACGATTCGTTTCCCAAACCAAACATGCACCCATCCATCCTAGCCTTTGGCATCGTAAGCAAAGTTCTGTTGACTTAATATCAACAGAAAAATCTATCCTCTATTGTTTATGATCGTAATGCAGGCAACCTCCGTCCTATTTGACCAGCTGCAGGTTTGGATTCCCTTCTGAGCATCTTTCGCGTTTTCGTTCGTCCGCACTTCCAGTGTGTGGACATCCAACCAGTTCTGCAGGCTCACAATGGAAGTCCTTCCAATCAAATCGAACTGGTTTTTCATTGGCCCCCACATGAAAGGGATAGCTGATTCGCTTCCCAACACAGCGGTGGAAATCCCCCCCAGTGGCGACCGGTGTTACGATAGACTCAATGTCTCGGAGTCAGATCTTAACCACCGCTGCATGAACACGCGAAAACGTTTCAACAATCATTCCTCGCCGTGTACACACGACTAGGAGTCAAATATGAATCGCGGAATCGATCACCACGGTTGTCGTTGAAATTGTACTTTTGACTTCCTTTCGCAGTCGAGCATATAAATTAGCAATTCAGTTTTTCTTGGCCCCTTGGGTCTAATAAATTGTGCGAATGTAGAGTTCTCTCCGTTATGGCAAGAAGTGCGAACACTTATAACACGGAACTATATCTTGTGGAAACTAAAAAGTTAAGATAGCATTAAATTAATACATCTGTAATTGTGGAACTATCTTGTGGAAATAAAAGTTAAGGAAACATTATATTGACATATCTGTAAGTGTGGAACTATATCTTGTGGAAACCAAAAAGTTAAGAAAGCATTGAATTAATATACCTGTAATAGTAGAACTAAATATATTGTCCGGAGAATACTTGCGTAAAATAAAACTAAAAAAGGATATTAACAATAAAAGCAGTGTCCACCAAGCGTTTTAGCTGTTCCTGTTTTCCTTGGTGCATACCGATCCGTTGACCTTTCTTAAGAATGAAGTGGACCAGTGACGTACGCCAGCACCCATACTTCTTCCCCACAGTCGCACATCACAAATCTAGATAAATTCAATCAGTCAATATAGTTTTCAACGACAACGTATCTGATAACAGCCCTTGTCAAGAAGTGGATTCACTGCCTTTACTAATTCGGCAAAGCTTTTGCATGGACATTCAAAGCATTGGCCAGTCTTTGGCATTCCGCCCTTTTGTCGAAACTGTACTGGATGGATGTCTCATTCAATCAACACAATCCAATAAAATAGTACATAGTACACGCAAGCCTACATATTCTAATATGAGCGGTAAAGTTCCTCAAGGGTGCGTACTGTCACCTACTCTATTTTTCATTTCCATTTAGTATCTCTTATACATCACCGATAACCCCATTTTTTTCTACAACAACAGGCTAAGTTTCTCTGACGGCTTCAACCATGCTCGACCAAGTTCTTCGTTTTATTTACCTAGGTGCCAGCAAATGCTGGACTTCTTGAACTCTGATGGCAATGTGGGGGGTTTAAGTATGGGTGCACCGACGTACGGCACGGATTCACTTAACACCCACTGATATGTTCTTTTATCGACGTGTCTAAAGTAAAACTCCACTGCGTGTCACTGAAACTATTCTTCAAAGGAAAGGAAAAATAAAACGCCGTGGTTTGTAGAGTGATGACTTTTTATTGGTATCTACGAATATCCTTAAGAACACTAATTATAAAAGTTACATATATTTGACAATGTGGTACACTAACGCACTGTTATTAATTCCAAGTTCACATATATGGCAATCATTCTTTAAGTAATTTTGTTACTATCAAGTATTAAATTCATTCAGACGTCTCTCCTCGAAAGGTGATAAAATTTTACTCTGGTTGATTTCGCCGCCGACATCCACTAGTGATGATCGATCAAATCGGGATTCCGTGGGAGGGCTTTCCGTATGACCGTACGGTCAAATATGTTACCCTTTCGCTCGAAATATCGACAACGAACGATACTGCAGCTGATTAAACAAAATGTAGGAACATCAGAGGCTGCAGGCAATGTGGTCATAATTCATCGATGATCCACGCCTGAGAACGGAATAGGTTTTTGCTTCAAGGTAAACAATGATGAGATGTACTGGAGATGCCAGTTCAACCGGAGATTTGGGTTGTGTTTGCTTTAGCCGTATGGTTCTGGAGGACAAGGCGGGACATTATTTATGGTGGTGAGGGATTTGACCTGCAGATGTGCAGGCTAACGTCTCATCCAGGGGAACCATGGACCAGCGGTTTTTTTGTATTAGACTTCTCTCGGGAGAGGCGAACCTATAGCGCCGAGTAGGCGCCCCGAGATGTCATCAAATAACTGTTGCAGTTCTTTTTGAACAGTTGCAGGTTGAAACGCTCCGGGAACACTCGCGTGGGAAGGGAATTCCATAGCTTCCCCCCTCTGTAACGGAACGAGTTCTGATGCAGGGATGTTCGCGCCGTCGCGTCGCGTCGGGAGATGAACCACAAACGGGTGCGATACGTCGCATTGTCTTGTGGAGCGCATATAAGCCGAATTGCGTGCAACAATACCAAGAATCTCCGAAGAACAGTACCCGTGATAATATCTGTAAAACAGACAGAGGTCGGCTCCGCGCCTTCGATGTGATAGCGACTGTAGTCCCGACGTCAGCGCCGAGTACCCGATCAGGCGGATCGCTCGTCTCTGTATGCCCTTAAGTAGGTCGAGGGTATGTTTAGGAGCCGATCTCCAAACATGAGAGCAATATTCGAGCGCGGGTCTAATTTGGGATTTATACAGGAGAAGAAGTTGGGCCGGAGTAAAGTATTTCTTGGCTCTAAAAAGATAACTCAGTTTTCTTCAGGCTAACCTGGCAATACTAGACATGTGTTTATGCCATGATATATTCCCGCAGACCGTGACGCCGAGCAATTTAAAACTTTCCCCAGCCTCGAGGGACCATTCATCATCAGCCGTAGAACCGATGATCCACTGTTCTTTGTGAAAGTTGTATATTGTATCTTCGTTGCATTGAAGTCGACGAGATTGGCCCTTCCCTATTGCAGGACCCTATCTAGATCCTGATTCAGAGAGTCAATCTGTCTGCATCTCAGCTGATATATCGCAGATGCACCAATCGGCCGAACACTCGAAAAGGAGGAAACAAAAGTACTATCATCCGCAAAACTGAACACTTTGTTATCCGTTGTCTCCAACAAATCATTTATGTGAAGCAAGAACAAGGTTGGAGCCTAAATAGAACCTTGGGGCACCCCCGAATTAACAGGATACAGATCCGAACACTCGCCGTCCACAACAACCCGGATCGATCGATTCTCGGGGAATCTCTTCGTCCAGTCACAAAGCTGCTTGGAAAATCCATATGAAATAAGTTTGCTCAGCAATGCCCCGTGTCAGACGCGGCCAAAAGCCTTGGAGATATCCAATTCGACCGCTCTTGACTCACCATGCCGTTCAATCGTAGATGTCCATATATCGGTTATAAGTGTCAAAATGTCTCCCGTGGACCGCCTACCACGGAATCCGTATTGATGATCAATCAGAAGTCCGTTGCACTCCAAATACTTAACTAACTCTGTATTGATGACTTTTTCCATTATCTTAGATAAAATAGATAGTAATGCTATCGGACGGTAATTTTGTGGGAGACACTTTTTCCCCGTCTTTGGGATTGGCTGAACTCGAGCGATTTTCCAGCAGACAGGAAGGTCCTTCGTGCATAAGATAAGCGGAAGAGTCCGCCAAAAATCGGCGATAGTTCTGGAGCATAGTTCTTAAGGACTATTGCTGGTATTCCGTCCGGGCCGGTTGCCTTCCTACAATCCAGTTCACACAGGATGCGTTGAATAGTGCGCGGACGAAAACTCTCATCCCGCACCGAAGACCGTACCGGCGGTTTGAATTCGCGGAAAATAAATTCACGAACACATTAGCTTTATCCTTTGAATTCGTGACTAACGTCCCGCGGTCTGTCATCAACGGTGGGAAAGAGGGGGGTGCGAAGTTACCGCGGACAGCTTTTGCCATTGACCAGAAGGAGCGCGAGTTACGACCCCAACCTGACACTCACCCCATCTTAACATGAAGTACATCCATCAACAGTTTCCCATAGTAACTCAACACCTCTTCAAGTTACTGCAACATCAACGTCTGGAGCAGAGACATCTCCGGATGTTCATGGCAACCAAACACCCTGGCAATGGGTAACCTGGCCATCCCACACAATCCACCGAAAATAGCAATGGGACATTTTCCCACAAGGCAAAAACACATTGTAAGACACCTTCAGTGTCATATTCTTTTTGATCCGTAGAGTTGGACAGATAGCTTCAGTCTTCACTCAACAGTTGTTGAAATCACTTGCTTGTAGCAATTTAATAGAAAAATATAAAATATAAAGTTTAAACTAAATACCATTTTGTTTTTTTGTCGCTCCCACGTAGTAAGACCATAACTCGCGCACCAGTTGGGCACCGAAGGAGCTTATTGATCACCCTGTCGTTGTGAGCCTTCTTCGCGCTATAAATCGGCTGTTTGCACGCGTTTCTGATTCTAACAAAATTCCTTCTGTTAACATCGGTGGGATTGGAACGCCTTTGCTTAACTGCTCTATTTGTTGCCGCTGTAATCAAACCGGTTTATCAGATGAACCTCGACAGATACCAAGCAGTGATCTGAGTTTCCCAGTGGCGCAGAAACCTCTACGGTATAGATATTCGGTTCGGATGTCAAAAACAGATCCAGGATGTTCGCATAAGCGCCTCGGGCATCCGGCACTCGCGTTGGCTCCCCCACGAGTTGAGTCAAGTTGTGGCTTACAGCAAACGTCTCCGCCAGCCTCCCAGCCTCGTCGGTTCTGTTAGAATGTAACAACCAGTCGGAATTGTGCACATTAAAATCACCAAGGACAACAATTTCTGAAGATGGGTGGTTGATCTGTATCTAGTCGACGGTATGTGAAAGATGTTCGGAGAATGTCGCCGCTCGATCGTCATTCGGGGAGCGGTAAAGACAACAAAGAAATTTAACCGAATTCCCCAGCACGACCCTCAAACATATGATGTCCATATTATTGGGTTCCAACGCCTCCATCCTGTGGCTAGCCAGATTAGATCGCCCGAAGACGCAGACTCCGCCCTTAAAACGGAATCTCGTATGTAAGTCGTATCCTGAGCAACGAAGATATGTCGAATCAGGTGACGAATCGACCGGGGTCTCAGTTAGGGCAAGGATATCAGGTTTCGTTTTTTGCAAGTATTGGTGGACTGCGTTTACATTCGTATTGGTGAAACCGATACCCCTGATGTTACAAAATGCCGTCACCAGTCGAGCGGGGGTAGAGCCTCGAGAGCGAGGCCGGTTATGCGATGACGAACCTCTCACAGTTCCATTATTTAACATGATATCTGTATGATGTTCTCTCTGAGATAGTCCCCCCTGGAGATCCGAATGGGAGACTAGCTTTCCTCCAGAATTTTTTATATCAGAAGGCACCATCATGACTTATCCCCGTGTCAGTCCGGGCCATCAGCCACACATCCGAAACACCGTCGAAGATTTCTCTCGACGATATCGCGGAATATACAGCGTGACGGGGTGGTATCTCACCTTGGGACCGACTACCACCTAACCAACTTTTTCTCGAACCGGTCCATCAGCCAAGCTCCGAAAAATGGCCAGGGATTTCTCCCGACCATTTCACGGAGTCTAAAGCTTGATGGGGTTTCACCGGTTGCACAGGGCGTTGGGACCCCGGCAACCACACGGCCTTTAGTCGCTTCTTACGACAAGCCGGCCTAGCTGTGAGTATATTCTAACGCCCTACTCACAGGGCCGGGTTAATAAACAAAGCAAACGCAGTGAGGTACTGTGTGTTTGCTTTGATTTGCTGGTGGGTCATCATAGGACATGGTATGGGTAAGATTGTCTAAACAATGATCATATCCATGCCCAAATTCCATGATCGGTTGATAACCGATGAAAGGGAATTGGTCGCAATTGTTGCGAACCTCAGGATATGGGTGCAATATAAGATTGCCGTGGAAAGGAAACTATCGCCTACAGCTGTATCTGGGGAGCATGGAGGCAGTGTTTGTTTACACTTTTGCCATGGTGTAAAGCGTCACTTCGATTCTACTCGAAATGTAACGTCTCCTAGGTCGATGGATCGAGTGTGTGTTTACTTTAAACAACACTCAGTCGCTTGTGGATAGCCAGCGCTGGCTATGTTGTATATTGTTGATTTGATCGTCGACTTTCGTGATATGTTTCAATAACTTTAAGACTTTCGTAAATCGTTAATCTACGCACGGTTTCATAATCATCATCAGCACTACAACCGGAATCCGGTATTGGCCTTATTTAACAAATCTCTCCATCGGTTCCGATTTCGAGCCGATGTCATCCAATTTGGCACTCCCAGGCTCTGGGCGTCTCGGTCTACGCCATCCCTCCATCGCAGACAAGGTCTGCGGCGCTGTCTCCTTCTATACATCCCGCCACAAAGGACTCTCCGGGTAAGCTCCTCTTCCCTCATTCGAGCTAGGTGTCCCGCCCACCGGAGTCTACCGAACTTGATTTTTCTTACAATATTAGCTTCAGGCGTACAACTCATGGTTGTAGCGTCTCTGGAATCGTTCTCCCTCACATACGGGGACAACAATTCTCCTTAAGACCTTCCTCTCGAACGCGGCTAAGAGTTCAGAGTGCCTTTTATTGAGCACCCAGGTCTCGGATACATACATGAGTACTGGTTTTGTGCAGTAGTAGCTTGGATGTTCTGGCTGAATTTCGGGGGTTAAAGAGCCTTAGTAGATCATAGTGGGCTTTGATGGATTTGATTAGCCGTTCGCGTATTTCTTCTTCCGTATTGTTATCGGCTGATACTATTGATCCAAAGTAGTTAAAGGATTGCACTACTTCAAATTCGTTCTCCACTACCCTGATAGTTTGACCAACGTTAGGTCTTCTCTTCGCAGAAGTTGCCACCATGTACTTAGTTTTCCCCTCATTAATATGCAGTCCCAGTTTTTGTGCCGCCTGCTCAATCTGAGTAAGGGAGTTCTGTACAGCCGAATCGGATCTACCGATGATGTCGCTGTCATCTGCGTAGGCTAGTATCTGGCTAGACTTGGTGATAATAGTCCCTCTAGTTTTGACACCAGAGTCACGGATAGCTTTCTCCAACGCCAGGTTGAAGAGGATACAGGCCAGACCGTCCCTTGTCGAAGTCCATTAAAGATGTTTATTGGTTTGGACAGAAATCCCGCTATTTTTACTTGAGTAGTTGCATTGGCCATGGTGAATTTACAAAGTCGTCTCAATTTGTTTGGAATGCCCAACTCTCTTATGGTATTATATAGATCTACCCTGGCTATGCTATCGTAGTCGGCCTTAAAGTCTATAAATAGATGATATACTGCAATCTTAAATTTTTGACATTTTTCCATCGCCTGCCTAAGGGTGAATATCTCATCGATCGCTGATTTGCCTAGGATGAAACTACACTGATATTGACCAATGAAGACTTTAGCGTATGGGGCGATCCGATGATGTAGGATAGAGGAGAGTATCTTATAGGTGGTACTCAGCAATGTTATACCCTTATAGGTGCTGCACAGTGTGATATCTCCCTTCTTATGTATGGAACAAATTATTCCTTGACGCGAATCTTCCGGCATCTCCTCTTGCTCCCATACGTGCACCACGATCTCATGAATTTCGCGATATAATGCTGTCCCTCCTTGTTTGATCAGCTCAGTTGGCATGCCATCAGCTCCGGGGCTTTATTTGATTTGAGCAGTCTTATGGCTTTTAATGCTTCCTCAATGCTTGGTGGCGGCAGCATTTGGGCTTGATCTCACATTGGTGGAGCCTCCAATTCTTCTGTGAGCTGACCATTTAGCAATTCATTGAAGTTCACTTCCGATCGCTCTAGAATGCCTTCAGGATCGGTGATCAGATTACCCTCTTTATCATTGTAGTAAGTGCAGCGTGGTGTGTACCGCGTAATACTGTGGATTATTTGGTATAACTTCCACGCCTGGTGCGGACCTCGCTCTCTGCTTTTCTCTATTTCACAGACTATGTTTTTTCCCAGGAGCTTTTCTTTTGTCTGTGAACTCCTTTTTTTCGGATCTTCTGAGCTTTTTCTATTTCTCCTCGCGTGCCCGCGTCCTATGAGACTGCTGCATTGCTCGGTATGCAGCATTCTTACGTTCAGTCGCTAGTTTGCACTCATCATCAAACCAGTCGTTCCGATCTCTACGACTACTGCCTAAGATAAAGTTAGTCGTACTAATGACAGTATATTTAAGGCGTTTCCATTTCTCTTCTGCGCCCGCCATTCTGATCCTAGGTGTTACCCTCCCTCCGTCAAGCTTGTGGGATATATTAGCTGGTGTGCCAGTACGGGCGCGGGCTCACTAATATTCCTCTAAACGCTGGTGCGAACCGTTCACATAAATGATAAATGAAGCACCCTGATTTGTTTGGATTAATTTTTATTGTTTTCCCTTCGTTGTTTTATAATACATTAATTAACGTTTTAGTGGGCACTTTAACAATAGAATGCGTCTAGTCTTGAATTTAATTTACTTATAAAACTTGAAAATCAAACGGTTAATGAACTTTATAAAATGTTTGTTGTTTGTCTTTCACTTTGCTGTATGATTTATTGGCCTTCACAAAAACTCTTTGTTTCCAGACTTTCCACTCACATATACTTTAAATGCCATATTTGATTAAAATTGTTTAAAAATCTTAATAAAATTTATCCACAGAACAATTGAATCAAAACTATCTGCTCGTTCTTATCGTTGATTATATGTTTGTTAACTTACTTGAATTTGGTACTAAAGCAAAAATTAAGCTACACCGTTTTAAAGAACTATGTTGTTTCGCGAGCGTCTAACTCCGACTTCGTGGTGCACTCCGGTGCAAACTCGACTGGTGTACTCAAGGGTTAGCCTCGAGAGACTCGTGGTTAGTCCACTCTCAGCTAGGGGTGAGTTTTCTTTTCTCGAGAGAAACGTGAAGTATCTCTTTTTGGTGACCAATTGGAGAGGATCTATCTGGGTTGATCCTGGCTAGTGTGCGGCTGATCCATTTTTTACTCATGCTACAAGATCATGGGTAAACGAAACCGAGAAACGAGGATAGAACAAAGGGCATCATAGGAGACATCGTGCAGCTGTATAAATAGTCTGCATGCAATTAGGGAAACCGATGCTGAGAAGAATTTAGGCACACAATGGCGGTTGTGCACGGAATCTAGGCTGGCGGCAAGGATCGAATTCTTATACCTAATCCTATATTGTATATATTTACACGTTGGAGAATTCGGTTTTTGGCGGCTAGACGCGAGATGGGAAACTGATTTTGTCGGTTGGACAAAAGGCTGCCGAGATTGTGTATAAGCCAGGAAAATGTGCTGGGCACGTGTGTGGCGGGGTACGCTGGCTGACAGGGGCGCCGATAAGGTTTCGTAATTTTTATGATAATGCTATGCCTGTAAAGAATTCTTCTCAGAGATAGTGATGATCCATTAAATGCATGAAATGATGTTCTTGGGGGCGAATGTGTGCAGGTAACTGCGGGTTAGCAAAGGGAGTTGGGGTTGGAATTGTGGGTGGTTCTTTGTGTAGCTTTAAAGAACCCCCACAAGCTCTTCGAGGGCGAGTTTTAATGCATGACCAAAGGTGGTGCTGGGGTTCTCGTTGCGTAAGGCAGCTATGTTGATTCGAACCTAATCCCCGGATACAATACGTGTCCGTAAGGCAATCCGCGTTCGGAACTCTGTACCAACGAGATAGTGATCCGAGTCAACGTAGGCACCTAGGTACGTTCGTACCGTCATCAGGCTCGAGGATTGGGAGTGATCTATCAATCCGTGGTCAATTCGGTTGCGAGCGGCCCACTCAGGTGGAACCCAGGGGCTTTGTGGATATCTTTACGCCGAAACCAAGTTTTTCGATGCTGCCAGTTCAATGACTCGTAGTTCATTGTCATTAGTGTTCTCATGCAAATTATGGGAACCTGCGTAGTGCTTGAAAACCGGATCCCGACCTATTTTCGCATTTAACTCACCAAGAACGACTTTCACACCGTATCTTGGCGGGCAATGAGTACCCTATCGACGTTCTCCCAGAGTTCTTCCTTTTCGTCGTCAGGGCACTCCTCTGTAGTTCCGTGAACGTTTATGAGGCTTATGTTCTTAAACGTGGGTGCACGTTCCATGAGAAAATCCTCAAATCGTTTAGCCATTTTCGTGTTCGTGGTCATCGTTGTGTATCCAGTTCATATCCGAGGCTTGTTAAATTTTCCATAATAATTTGTTTGTCCCGGTAAGGTTATTAGCCATGCGCCAACCTTTCTCAGGATGTCGCTGTATGCATTGGTTCACTAGTTGGCGGGTCCCAAAGTAGCTATCCAGGGGTGTCACATGAAGACTACATGTCAACTTGGATTGAACAGGGACAAGGTTCGTCTTGGCCTTTGCCGGATTGAAAGCAATCAGTGACTTTGCCCTGTTTACCCCCCCCCCCCCACCTCCCGGTTAAAACCCGGATTCTTCGATGGCTAATGTGAAATTTCAATTCGGAGGTGCAGGTGATTCAGTAGAACTCTGTCCTCCAGGTCGTGATTTCGGCGAATGCTTTTTTTTTTTTTTTTTTTTTTTTTTTTTTTTTTTTTTTTTTTTTTTATTAGACTTCTCTCGGGAGAGGCGAACCTATAGCGCCGAGTGGGCGCCCCGAGATGCCATCAAATAACTGTTGCAGTTCTTTTTGAACAGTTGCAGGTTGTAGCGTTCCGGGAACACTCGCGTGGGAAGGGAGTTCCACAGCTTCCCCGCTCTGTAGCGGAACGAGTTCTGATGTAGGGATGTTCGCGCCGTCGCGTCGCGTCGGGAGATGAACCACAAACGGGTGCGATCCGTCGGATTGTCTTGTGGAGCGCATATAAGCCGAATTGCGCGGAACAATACCACGAATCTCCGAAGAACAGCACCCGTGATTCACCTTGTACATTTCCTGAAAGACAGCACCCACAGCGTTCACCTTTGCCAAAGGATCTTCGATGACGAAGAGCTCACTATTGAGGATAGCGTTCTCTGTATCTATGCCAATGTTGGTTAGCAGCTGCTTGTTTACATCAGTACGTGGAATTTGGAGATACTGAATCTCGTTTTGATTATTTCTCCTGAATATTTTATTTATTTGTGGGAACATATTCGAGTTATTTGTTTTTATAGCCTGGATTCTGTTGTTCCAATACAAATTTATTGCTTATCTATAGTTAGCTTTAAGTAGTTGTTGTAGGTTTTTTAATCGGGATTTCAGTGATAGTGTCTCCTGGTCTAGTCTGTCTGTAAACTGTATATGTAATTGATTTAGTCCCGATTGCAGTCTCCTATTTTTCTTGTGGAGTGCGTTTATTGTTGTGTTTCTGTACATGTTAATGTGATCTGTAACTGTTGTTTTGGGAATTGTTTTGTCCATTGTTCGTTTTACGGTTTTGTCCATTTCTTGAATGTATTTCTCAATTTCGTCATTTGTCAGGTTTCTCTTTACTGGCAGATATAATCAGACCCATACTCACATATGGGTGTCCACTGTGGTTATCATATACAATGCAGCTGATATTGACCGTGCCGATAGACGCTTCCTAGAGCTGTCTATCGAATTTATCGAAAACCGCCCAAATGATCCCAACTCCATAATAACTTAACTCCTATCAAATCCTATAGATGAAAGGGCTCATTACCTGAATAGTCTCCACACCGGCATCTTCACCGCTGGAAGATTGGTGAATGACTCCAATAAGGTAGTGTACCATAACATAGAGCCGGCACCCAAACAGTTAAAATACTGAGGCATACAACCATTCACCAACATTCTGCGTTTTAACGAACAGCCGTAATGAGTTACCTCACCCCATACTACTAACTTACCTTATCCCACGCCAACCTACCACCTTAACTGATGGTTACCATAGGGGTATTCCTCAATTCACATTACATATTTAACTTATTATAATGTCCGAGTTTTACCATAACTGACGCACCATCTGTCGATATACAAACAATGTCATTTGTTAAGTTGAGATCATATTCTTGTAATTTTATTTTCAAAATCTCCAAACATTTTTCCGTTGGCACTTTTCCATGTAAACGGGCTAGTTCAATGTTCCGTATATATCCTCCAGCAGAATGTACGTTTATGTTTAAATACCTCCGATTGCGAACCGAAGTCCATTCGTCGAATGATAAGCTAAATCGGTTGCCTTTCGATTTTAAATCAGACATTTCTTTAATAACTTCTATTCTTATCTCCTTGCTATATTCAGTGATCATAGATTTTATTGTTGCAGCTGATTTTGGTAGATCATTATATCCTCTGCATGTAGCCCTTTTCTTATATCCTCCGAAGAGCAGAAAATTCTAAATGGTAGTCCATCACGTTCTTTTGATTTTGAAAATAATAATTTAATGTTTTTGGTAGCTTTTGACTAGAACAAGACGCATCATTTTCATTATCTGCTGCTACGTCGCTTTTAGTTTTTAATTTTATGTTATGTCGAGTTTTCAAGTGGGTGTGAAGGCCACTTGTGGATTCTCCCCTACATTTGATTTCTTTTGTGCATTTCTTACATTTTGCTATTTGCCCTTGATTAGCAACTAAATAATAATGCCAAACCGAATTAACGTCGCTCCCTTTTTTGTGTTCTTGAAATATATTGGATACCGAATTCATACTTTTGATTCTAAAACAATTATTTTAATTAATTAATAATTTTAAAAAAGTAAATCTAAGTTATTAAGGAACCATAAAATAAGTTTTATTAATAGGAATTTATTTATCTGCAGCATATTTAATAGTGCTGACGTTTATGTATTTAATATTTAATGGATATTGTACATAAATTTACAATCAAAATTAACACTAATATCGTTCACCAGTGCATGTAAATATTTTTGAGACTAAAACGTAATTGCAAAATGTTGCAAATCGAGCAACATATTAGTTGCTCAATTTACAAGACAAATATTTATTTAATCTTATCTAGGATACACATATTTCATGGTTCTTAAACTCTAGGACTACCAAATTTACTTACATACATTAATTATTGCACAAGCACAAAACTAACAACTTTCACTCTCAATTTGTGTTTACGTACTGAAAAAACACTCCGCACTGAACTTACAACCTTTAGCTACAGTGGACGGGATCTCATTTGATTCTAAGTAAATGGGGGATTCCCCGAATCAAGCCTCCCGTAACGTGTATCAACTGGCGCTAATGTTCCAATACCGAAAATACCGGTATTTTTAAGGTGAATACCGGTATTAATACCGCCGAAAATTTGGACGGTATCCCGATTTTGGGTATACCGGTATACCGGTATTGCATTCCCTACTTCTCTGCACCCTGAATCGAACCACATATTTCTCTTGGGTATCATACTCTTTACTCAGTGTGGCATCAAGGTTCGCATGCCGAGCAGAATCGTGTCTATCAATGTGTCTGTGGGGGGTTTCTCTATTCTACATGAGAAACAACCCACAATTCCAACCCACATTTCCACCTAATTTCGACCGCTTTCAGTGCGTCATACTTACCAATTTCCATTATATGTATTCCCCTGTAAAACATTTCAAACGGATGTATAGCTAAACTCATCATCCTTTGCAGATAATGCATAATTGAGTTTAGCTACATAAATGTCATACGGCAACTCCATTCTTGCTAATCATGAGTTTCCCATCGGAAATCTCATAATGTCGGTTAGCAACAACAAGTCTAAAAGAACGACGCTGTTGCAACATAGCAAAATAGCTGGGGTAATTTCAGCGTCTTAGAGTCTGGTTCTCACGCGAATTATTTCCCAAAAATCAGCGGCGTCCTATCGACTTTCCCTCAGATCACCCATTCGCTTGGGATCAATGATCTCCCTTTGCAGGGGAGTAACATCCGCTAGGGTTCCCTCTCATTCGTATTTCTTTCCACGGTTCAATGCGCTTTAACTACACCATAGCCGTACCACTGGGTCAGTAGGTCGTGTCAGTAGCTGCATCTGATACCAACACACACAACCAAAGCTACCCCGAGATCACAGCATATCATGTTTTCTGTTCTCTTATTCTTCGTGTCCGTCAATTACCCTATTAACAAAAGTTACTCATACTTTGACGGGCGTGAGGTTGAGAGAGCAGAGGCGTGGTCTCTTTTGGTTGTCCTGTGTGTAGAAAGAAATATGAATTTCAACCCTAATTCACACCAGTCACTTTTCAATCACCATCGCGTGTAGTCACGCTGCCGCAGGAGTCGCTATTTGTATCTGAACCTGGTTGTGTCTGCGGATGAGATAGTTCGTTTAGTTCACGGAACAAAAAGCCCAAGGAGTCCTTCGATAGAGTTGGTGTACAAGTAAAATTTTTTTTTAGTTCGCGAAGCCTATTATTGACGGTTCACCTATATTCGCGATTTGTGTACGACCGACCAGCTGAACAGTCTGGCGTTTCCGTCGCGTACTGCATTCCCTGCTTGACAGAAGTGAAATACTAAATCTCTGATTAATCCAGTGAGGGTGTGATTCATGTTGGCAAATACCATTAAGACCAATTTTTAACTGTGTAATTAAGTTCAATCGATATTGTGCCATTCACCAGAAATAAAATTAAATAAATAAGAACGTGTTTTTTTCATTTCTTCCTTCGGAGTAACAAGTGTCGGGGGTGTACAGTGAATCCTGTGCCATACGTTGGCAACCTACTTTTACCCCCACATGTCCGCTATAGAGTCAACATCGTTATTGAGGAAAATAACGAGCAATTTAACTTCCCAAAAAAGTGGTCCAGACCTTCCCAGTTGACTGTGTCATAGAACCATGTGTTCTTTTCTGGGTTTGCTCGTTAACGTTGCTGTTGGTTAGGGTAAATTTAGCTGACACGACACAGTGGTCTGAAGTGCACAAAGGCAAAGAAACTTCTGAAAGGCAACACGTAAATTTAAACGTTCCCCTATTCAAACGCCATCCCTGAAGGATACGCAGGGACAGTGGGTATGGAGAACTGAAGATAAAGGCGAAATATTTGCACAACACCTGGATTCAGTGTTCAAACCACACAACATCCACACTCAAGTATTAAATTGAGTAAACAATCACACCAGTAACGCGAATGGAGATTGCTCACGAAATCGAAAATTGAACCACCAAAAAACACAAGGCACCGTTGAAATATCACGGGGCGTGTGCAAGGAATTACCTGGAAAAGCTATCATTATGCTAACATATTTGTTTAATGCTGGTTTTCAATTAAGAGACATTCCGAATTCATTCAAAACAGCTCCAACTCGAATACTCAAGAAACCAGACAAATCAGCAGTAGAAGTAACGTCTTATAGACCCATATCGCCATTGCCATCCATTTGAAAACTGCTTGAGAAAATACTTCTCAAGCGACTCAAGCCACTCATCAAGTTTCCAGTCTTTCAATTTGGCTTCAGGAACAAACACTCAACTATTAATCAGGTTCACCGTCTGACCACAGCAATGGAAAATGCTTTCGAATAAAAGAAATACTGCCAAGCTATCTGCTTGACGTCTCCCATGCATTCAACAGAGTATACCATGAAGGTCTTATATATGAAATAAGTGAACTGATTCGAGCAAACTATTGCCAACTACTCGAATCATTCTTGTTCTATCATTCAAAGTAACACACGAAGAATCTCACTCTAGCTTTTATCCTTCTATAGAAGCAGCTGTACGACGGGGAAGTGTCCTGGGTCCTTTCCACTACTTACTATACACACCGGACATCCCAACAACCAAAAACACATTCATAGGCACATTTACGGATGTTATCGTTATAATATCAACTGCCGATAATAAAAAAAAAAGCTACAGAATAATTGCAACAGGCACTCAACGAAATTAGCCAATGGACCACTGATTGGCAGATTAAACTTAACGAAATGAAATCTATTCACGTAACATTTACATTGCGACGATCAGATAGCAATATTGCATATCTCAACGGAATTCCAGTTTCAAAAGCAGATTCACCGAAATATCTCGGTATACACCAGGAAAGCAGACTAAACTGCAGACAACATGTGAAACAACGTGAAGATTTGAAGATTTGAAGGTTTCCACCTTCCTGCTGAAACAAAAACAAAAAAGAACAAAAAAAAAGTAACATGTGAAAGAAAAAGTTGAACAAATAAAGCTGAAACGTAGACAGATACATATATCGGTTAATCGGACATCACTCTCAACTTAACCTCTATTGCAATAGATTGATGTATCAATCTCTCATCAGTCCGATCTGGATGTACGGAATCCAATTATGGGGCTTTACAAAGCAATCCAATAGAGAAATAGTTGAACGAAGCCTGAACAAATTTCTTCCAATTATCACCAATGCCTACCGTTTTGTGACAAATCAGGAAATACATGATGACCTAGAGATCAAATGGATTTATGAAGTTATCCAAGAATATGCTGTCAAACACGAAAAATATCTACATCATCACACCAACGTAGAAGCTATTAACCTCTTGGATATCGCCCACGAATTGAGACGGCTAAAACGGACGAAACCTTACGAATTAACATGTTATAATCTAACGTATTAAAATCGACTTGGGAACTCAACTCTGGTCCAGTAAACCCTCATACGTTTTACTTAATTTAAATAAATTACAATTCAAATATAGTACTAAATCAAGTTGTTAAGTTTGTACTATTCGTCTCCAATAAACGATGTTGTTCAAGAAAAGATACGTTTACTCTAACAAATTGTTATCAGACAACTTTGAGCTATTGTGGTGAAGAAAAAAAATTACTCGATTGAGCTGGAAAATGAATTTGTAAGCATCACAAATCTATGAAGATTTCAGAAATGTGCTACATTATTAAATCATCAGAGCACAAATAAATTCATCGCGTACATACTTTATTTTATATTTGAAGAGGATTTTATAATAAATGTTTAAAATACTTTTCATCTGTTCTAATACATGTTCGTCTTGTATACTTCTATACAACATTTATTTTTATTTATTTATATGTATTACTTTCTATACAATATTTATTTTTATATACGGCTTTGATACTTTCTGAGTGTGCGTTTTATATCTGATACTGTATTCTCCAGATCTGGCACATAGTAATTACTGGGTATTTGCAGACTTGGTGTACCTCCACAATTATTGGCCAGAGGGCCGGATTTATACCAACGAGCGGCTTTCTTTTTCTAGTAGTCTTTATTTTTAACAAGTCGAACTCCCTATGTATACCCAAAATCAAATCAGAATTTTACATCCCTTCCCACGATTCCATTTTCACTCTGAGACAGCCACCTGATGCCAGCCCCAGTCGAAGGCCATGCCAACGACGATGGGAACTGCAACCTTGCAATTTTGCCGCCATTCATCATGAGGTGGCAACCTTAGGCCTACTCTGGCTGCAGCTCCAACCCAAGGCCATGAGAAAATTTCGATTCAAGGTGATGCGAATTTGATTTGCCCATAGCAAATAAGATGCAGGTGCATGGGCATGGAAGACGATACTCAATCTCATGGGTTAATGCAATAGTGTTGCCATATGGCAAGAAAAGACTAAATGCAATTGTGCATTAACTGGATAGATTAATGACTTCCGGACATGCTTCTTTTAGGGATCTTTCTTATTGCAGGTGAAATAACCGACGGAAGGAATTGGGATTGAAATGACGCGCTGTTAGCAGTCGAAACAGTGCTGAAATAGTGGGTTGGTTCTCCATGTAGTGTAGAGAACCCCCACAGATATGCGTTTAGCATCAGGTAGGCATGTGATAAAGTTTCACATCTACACTGAAAGAATTCCGTCGGCTGTAACAGGAAATTAATTTTAATTCTACATCGAAAGAACTCCTTTAGTTTAAAGTTGTTAAAACTTTAATGCATGACCTTTAATGTAATATATGCATGCAACTTAATTGAAATTATGATTTAATTTTGTGTAATTTATGACAGTTAATGTCATATATGCATGCAACACTCGACATCTATGCAAAAATTACCTTTGAAGTTTTCTCAGGCTGACTGAATCAATTTTCCGAGCTGCTTGATTGATTTGTGTCCGTAGCTTCTTCTGATTGTGGATCGGTTTAGCGTAGACTCTGTCAGCTCCAATGAAAAAAAAAAACTCTAATGTGTTGAATTCACATAATCGAGGAGGCTACAAAATTGGCTCAACCGCCCAGTCCATATATTGCTATAACACTCATTTTGAAAAACTCACCCCTCGACACCACAATACGAAGGGAATCCATCCTTTCGTATCCACATTATTCGTCTTAGCTGCAAAGTAAAATCTTCTAGCAATAACAGTAACTGTAAGTAAACGAGGTTTTCCGAGTTCAAAGTAGAAGGCAGCTCCACTAGGCTCACAGTTTGGCCATTCAAAATTGCGGCCCACAAATTGATTTTAAATTAATACCGTGATCGATTTGTCTAATTTCGTGAGGGTTCTCCAAACGTCACCTGTGAAGGTTGTATCTGTTCATGTGTCCGTCTCTCATGTAGGCGGGCTCATCAGACCTCAAGGGTCCTCTTGCTGTTTATTTAGCATTGCCCTACAGAAGGGCAGTGCTAAATAAATTGTCCTATAAAAGGCAGCTGTGGTTAGTATACTCGCCTGTCACGCGGGAGACCGGGGTTCGATTCCCCGTCGGGGAGCCTCTGGCGCAAGTCTAATAACCTTGTCCGTAAAAATAAATCATTATGTAAAATTTAACAAGCCTCGGGACTTGCTAAATAAGGCCAAGACCGGGTCCCGGTTGTACTGCCGATGATGATGATGATAAAAGGCAGCTCCAGGAGGCCCACAATTTGTCTATTCACAATTTCGAACCACCAATTTATTATAAAATTATACTGTGATCGGTTTTCTCTAATTCCGTGAGATTCCTCCAAAGGCCAACTGTAAAAGTTGTGCAGATTCATGTATCCGTCTTTTAAACAGGCAGACTCAACTGATCACAAAACTTTGTTAACGAAGTCAGGATCTTCTTTGTGTTTATTTAGAATTGCACGACAGGAGCGTACTCTTTTGGGTAATCCCTCGATAGAAGGCTTTGAAACTGTTGACTGTGATAAATGTCGTAGCAGGATATTTTGAGCACATCATGTATTGTTGTGTTAAATATTCCTGTACGACATTGTATGGCTGGTGTAGGGGTCCATTTCTTGTGACACGATATCCTCATCAACAATTCGAGGCCGTCCTTCAATGATATGCCGGCCTGGCTGTTATCCTTCCACGTACGCGTTGTGAGTTCTTGCAAAAACTGCACGTGTCGGGAAACCATTAGGAAATCATTTCGCGTAAGGCCTTGCAAGTGCTCTCACATTTTGCTGAACTTCTTCGTAACTAATATGCATATCTGCAAATTCGTGAGAATTGTACCAAGTAGTTGTGATTATATCAGATCCGTCAAGAGTCGGAAATTTAAGGTGTAATATAATACTAGGACAATGAATTTTATTTCGTAGGAATACGAGATACTCCGAGCAATTATAAGACAAAATTTATAGCTTTCTTCCTTGATATAAAATTGTCCTCCTTGAAATTTGCACTTAGACAACATCTTCTATTAGATACACTTTTTTTTAGTGAACCGGTGTGGATTTTTTGGTAGGTTATTGTCTAGTGTTATGTATATAATGCATATATAATTATATGTAAGATATCTTTATACATATAAGGTATATACATATACAAATTTATATCAATTTATATACATAAAATATACATATGTATCTTTATATATGTAAGATATATTTACATTTATATACATTTATATATATATATATATATATATATATATATATATATATATATATATATATATATATATATATATATATATATATATATAAATGTTTATTTATTAGTGGGGGGTGGGTGGGAACATAGAGGGCGAAGTTTCTGCTTTCAACCCGGCGAGGGCCAGGAGTCTCCACGTGACACCCTTGGATAGCTACTTTGGCACCCTCCATGTAGTGAACCAATACATGCGGCGACATCCTGAGAAAGGTTGGCGTAAGGCTAATAACCTTGCCCGGAAAAACGAATTATTATAGGCAATTTAACAAGTCTCGGATATGGACCGGATACCCGTGGAGAGACTAGCTAAATAAGCCAAGACCGGATCCCGGTTGTAGTGCTGATGATGATTATTATTTATAAATAATGTAATGTTTATATTTTATATCGTGTTCATTTTCATTCTTAGATGTAAATAATATCTGCACGCTATAATTTGAGGTCTTTAGTTACTAGTTTATTAAGAGAAAAGGAAAATGTTCAGACTGAAGATTATGTTTCTGGGGAAGAAAAGTGGCACTGAATCGGAACAAGTCGCAAGTGAATTTGAGGAGACTCAGGACGATTCAGAAAGTACTCAGCCAACTAAAAGATCGTGATTAAGTATCGGCAGTACACGAGGTCGGAGAAAGAGTACTGTAGTAGGAAAAAATGGGCATGAGTAGTACACTACTTCACATGAAAGGTTGTCCGCCAGAGACTTCATTGTTTCAGCTTTTCTGACTCCTCTTGGTCACAGAAAGCAGGTGAAGTCGCCTTATGAAACGTGGAGTTTATTTTTTGATGAATCTTCTTATAGTGTCTCAGATTTGATAACAAAACTAAACGAGAAGCTCGTCGAGTACATGATAAATTTGCGCTTATAAGAGAGATCTGAGACTCTTTTATACAAAAATGTCAAACCCTATACAGTCCAACTAAGATTTGCACCTTAGACGAACAGTTATTATCTTTTCGTGGGGGCTGCTCTGGTCCTTTTCATCGATTTCCACTGTCTTTAAAGGTCCTCTAGTCTTGTGCCATGAGGACACAGGTTCACTACACTTCCTATAGTTGATCGAACAGAGCGCCAACCCTGTCTATCGGTCGTCCCGCGACTAGTGCCACGGCGTTTATTATTGCAAAATGAAACGTCAAAGTCATTCGATTCACTTTATTTTTATTAACGTAAACTCGAACACAATTCAACGGCAAGTAAAAAAATAAAAAATCAGCTTAGTTTGTGGGGAGGAAGTATGTACCAGCATGGCACTCTGTTCACTTCCATCCCCATCATCTATTGTTCTCGCGCTAAGAAAAGTGACACTAAACAAAACCTCTCGACGCAGGAAACAAGTTCAAAATTAGGAGTGGACACAGCACAGGAACAATGAAACAAACACTGGTGTAATTATTATTTAGACATCGGGTTTTTATTTTCCGTAGGTAAACGTTAATATTAAATTTATATGCACACAATACCGACTCGCGGAGACTACGACGCAAACGATTATTTTTCATTATCGCTTCCCTGTGCGTACCAGGGTAGCGATGGAGCCGCGACCCGCTCGGGTCGAAGGATGGAATTTGACTCCGTGATCGTCATCTCATGCAGAGATGATTTCGCTAAGGAAAAAAAAAGGAAGAGAGAGAAAAACTTTTCTCTTAAGGGTGTAACTAGTGGCGCAGTGGTATATGTGCGCGATTGAACAGATTCAATGTTGTTGCACGTGTTCGAAAACAGTCAGGCGGCAAGGACAATAGGGAAAAATGACCACATGCGCCGCTGGTAATGCGGGTCATTGTTTACACGATGCCTCGTCGCTATTTTCGACGTTAGGAGAAAAAGGTGCAAAAAGCAAATTGGATGTTTATGGCATCTCTGGCTGCAATAGAAACCGGGTTCATATTTGCATTAGGAAATGCTGGAGAATTTGGTTTCGGCGTCTATTGCGCTAATTATATGCAGCTGCTTGGGCTGTTTATTGATAAGACAAACAAAAAAGGTTGCCAGGCAATGTGTATGAAAAGGTATATGACGCGGCTGGGAAAATAGACGGCGCGATATTTATGGTCCCTGTCATGACGGTTACATTGAATGCAATCCGAATTATTTTGTTTACAGGAATTCATCTAAGGGAATTTGACTGGCGACGTAGATGCCGAAATTGATTGGAAATTCCTGGTAAGTTAATAAAGAAATCTTAAGGAGCAATGGTATGCGAAGAGAATGCATGAAGGTAAGTTTTCTTTACAGGGACTTAAAGATCATAGATTTGATCTCTTAAATGCGTGCAGCATTTTTAGGTACTAATACTGTTGCATTAGCAAACTAAAGGGAGTTGGGTAGTAGTTATGGGGGTTTTTCAGGTAAGTAGACCGTAGGGTTTGGCGGCACCGCTACAAGTGCACTAGTGGTTAGAAGTAGGAAGTTTAACACTCTAGTTTAAAACGGAGGAAGTTAGAATCGCCAATACAGACTAATTTTGGTTTTATTTTTGTTTAATTTTCTCACATTATATTAAAAAACGACGTTTCGATCATTGTATTTGATCGTCATCAGGTCAACAAAATGGAAACAGGGAAATTACAATATAAATTAGTTTCACAAAATATTGAAAATAAATTGAACTAAATAAATTAAATAAATAGAAATTACTCTGACAATAAATTTGAAAAAGAAGTCAATTACTAAAAACAACATTAAACAACAAACAACTGTTTCCATTTTGTTTTAAACTTATATAATAACAGACGATTTTAACTTTACAATTTAACACTCTAGGTTCAAACACATTTTTGATATCTACATGCCCACTGTTAATTCTACACCCGTTCATCGTACTCCTTGCGGCGCGAAACTAATGCTATATACCCTCCAGACACCTGTGCAGCGATCGTACGTGATGGAATGCAAATCTCGACTGTATTACGTTTTACGTGGAGGGCGCGACTGGCCTCCAAGGAATCTGTGGAAAGACTGATTAATTCTTTCGAAACGACAGAGTACCAAATTTCATCGTTTCGGGGACCAGTAGGGGATGGGATACTTGGAGTGTTTACCCGATCAGCAACTGCGCACAGCATTTACGCTGACCGTGCACATACTTATGGCATCTTGCAAGGGTCGAACTCTCGTGTACGTATTTACATTGACGAGAATTCGATTTGCTTCGGCAGCCAGTGGTGAGGTATGCTATTGCAGATTGCACGATCGATCGATCTGCTGATATGACTTACCATGCACGTGTGTGGGAAAAATATTTTCTTTTTGTGTGCATGGACAAGTTCGAGAATTTATGTCGGTTACATAATGTCGTAACCGAATTGAATTTCAGGGGCATGTTTATTGGTGCCAACGTATTTGCTTGTCGATTGGTTCGGCGACCGAAAGAGTAAAGCAAAAATATTTCCTGTTTGTATGCTGTAGGATTGGACAAGGGATATGGGCGCCGATATGATTTGAATTTATATCGGTTGTTTGGTGTTCCGACCGAATTGCTTTTTAGGAACATGATGCGTTTCATGCAGTCATGCCCTTGGGGAAAATATCTCTCGGTACTAGTGCTATTGAATTAATGAAAATATGGCTTAGGTGTTTAGGAGACATTTTAAACAAATAACTGAAAGGTGAGTAAATATTTTCCAGGGTTTATGTGTTTTAGGTACCCGTCTTTGTGTCGTACCTGGAAAAGGCAACGATTGGCGTGAGCGGAAACGCCACACTGCCCCTTTAAAGTATATAATGGACAAAAACCAGATAAACATGATTCAAAAACATTATATATGTAAAATGCAATTCCATATGTTGGCAAAGTCCCAGTGGAAAATTTAGAAAAAGTGCCTTCTTTTTATATTCGAAAGTTAAGCGAACCAATATATGGAGGCTAAATACATGTTCTCTAAATACAATGAGAGCCGACCCACTATTTCCGCCTAATTTAGACCACCAACAGCGTGTCAAACAAAACCCAATTTCTCCTACTTTATCTATTGACCTGGAAAAGCATGTCGCAATAACGGACGCATAGCTGAATTCATTATTCTACGCAAGTAATGCAAAATTGAATTCAGCTACCTTTTCTGCCATACGGCAACTCCAGTCCTCTAATCATGAGATTTCCACCGGAAATTCCAATCCGAGTGGTTAGCAACAACAAGTCGAATCAAACGACGCATAATCATACAACGCCTGGGATAATTCCCCAAAATCTCACGATGGTTGATTCACTTCGAAAAAAATAAGCCTGAAATACCGCTTACTTTCAAAGCTGCTGGTGAACCAGGTTCTTCGAAGTTTGCTTGATAGAACAACAACTTTAGTTTCTTTTGTTCCCAACAAAAGGTGGTTCTTGTCCTGTCAACATTCCATCGATTGTGGGAGTAAACGCTAATACTGGTAAGCCAGAATTTGTTATGTTTTATAACATGGCAAAATGTGGCTCCGACACCTTCGATCAGATGTGTCATGAATATTCAACAGCAGAAAAATAAATAAATGTCGATGAGAGATTTCATAGGAATGTCGGATCAATCAAGAATAAGCTCTATAGTTTTGTATAATTTTCATGAGAAAAATAAAGCTTCTTTCAGGAAAAACTTTTTAAAAAGTGTAATTGAAGATCTCACAGTTCCTCATATGAAGATATGGAAAACCATAACTACGTTGGCTAGAGGGGTTTCAATGTCGATTCAGTTAATTTTGGATGAAAATCCAGTACGGCAGTCATCAAAATAAACAACAACACAATCAAGATGTCTTTCTTGCCCCCGCTCTTTAGATAAAAAATCATCTGTTACGTGCTCTCGATGTAACACGCATGTGTGTCCAGAATGTAGGAATGTTTTCTGTGAAAATTGCACTCAAGAAGAGTCTTTTTTTTTTATAAATAATAATACTTTCCATTATTATATAATAAGTTAATAATAATGTAATGATTTTTTATTAGTGCAAACTATTTTTATATATCAAAACAATTTTTTTTAAACACATTTTAAACGACTATATATCATAAATAAGAACCTTTCTCCTTTCTAACGAAGTTTTTTTCATCTTATTTCGTCGGAATTTACTCTTAATACCTTTTTCGGTGGTAAAACTCAGTTTTTCGATTTTTAGAAGTTCGCATACATTGATGTCTCGAAATAAATACCTTTTTTTAAGAAACGAATAAAACAAGCTTACTTACTTTAAAATGGCATATTTTTACTTTATAAAACCGTAGGCTTTATTCGATTTGGTTAAAAATTAGCTGAGTTATTATAAATTCAATGGCGCAAGGCTAATAACCTTACCCGTAAAAATAAATTATTATGGAAAATTTAACAAGCCGACACTTGCTAAATAAAGCCAAGACCGGATCCCGGTTGTAGTGCCGATGATGATGATGATTATAAATTTAAGAACAAAGAGTAATATATGTTTTTTTTTCACAATATTTATCCTTCTAACCAATTTTTAACAAACTTCTTGAAATTTATAGAAAAAATCCTTAGCACCGTGAAGTTTTACACTAAAAAATAGAAAAACTGAGCCCCCTCCGAACCTCTAATATTAAAATATACCCGAGATATGAAATTTACAAATACCCGTAGTCTACCAGATTAAGTTGTAGTATATACACCAACTGATTAAAACAATATGGGATAAGGAAGTCACTCCGAAAGAATGGAAAACCTCAATAGTCGTCCTCATTTTGAAAAAGGGGACAGATCTGACTGCGAAAACTGCAGGGGAATATCATTGCAAACTACAGGGGAATAACATGTCAACAAGCGACCAAATGTTCACAGTAAGGCAACAGCTGGCAAAGAAGTGGTAATACGGAGAGACGGTTCACCAACTGTTCGTTGACTTCAAAAAACCTACGAGTCAGTCGCAAGGCAAATACTCTTCAATATTATAGTTGAGCTGGGAATCCCGAAAAAATATGCCACCCTTGTGGTGATGTTTTACCAGTGCATCAACACGAACACGAATTCCGTAAAAACACCATAGATAGTTCACAGGAAATTATCACCCGAAGGAATGAGTAGGTGAAAGAACCACAGGATACCAATGAAAACTGAGCTGACGAACACCGGCCTCCCCACTCGAGTTCCTGGAGACTGTGCACAACAGAAAAATGTCAAACGAAAACGCAGACGTTGTTGTTCTGTTGAATGTTCTTTTATTATGTTTTTAATTGTTCCTATGATGTATTACTATATTAGTCGGCAATTTAACGCTCACTACGGTCTAATACATTGCTGTTTTTGAGTAAACATTAAACGTTCGTCTTAATAAGATAACCACTTAACATTCACTGGGACGTAACCGAATTGTTTTGGACATAAGCTTTAACTTCCTTACTGAATGGAAATTTAATATTTACTGGAAAGGTTCGTCTTTATAAAGTAACATTCACTGGGATGTAATCGAATTGTTTTGGATATAAGCGTTAACTCCTTTACTGAATAGAAATTTAATATTTGCTGGACTCGCGTACGACAACTCGGGCGCGGTGAACACTCGGCTCGTGTGCTGTGTTCGAGGGTTGAAATCTGACTCTCTTGGCTGTTGCACGGAACATACAGCTAGTCACGACTTTGGTGGTTTTCCACCGATGTGGTGAGAAGCAAATCAGATCTTTCTTTCTGGTGGCGACCAATGAAAAACCGATTTGAGTGTCATTGGAAGGATTTCCATTGTGATCGTGCAGATCTGATTGAATGTCCATACACTGGAAGCAAGGACAAACAAAAATGCATCGGAGGTTGGATGTGTGACATTTTGCCACAGAAAATTAAATGTATATATTACTAAATTACCTGTTGTTCAGGAGACTCGTTCGGCAGCTCTCCCAGCTGTGGTCTTCAATTCCTCACACCTCCGGATCAGCAGGCGGTTGTGATTCCTGCTCCAGGAAATTAACCAAGGCTTGTACCAGACTGCCTTTGGTTCTGGGAACTGTGGTGGGTGGTAGAAATGGCCCGAACCAACTAGAGTGCTGTTTGTTAATCAATTAGAAGTTCAAAGTGAACCGAATCTATTCGGTTTTTACGGCTGTGATGGATATTATTGGCCCATGCCTTGCCCTCCACGCTGATGATTATTCCACGTTTTGGCCTCTTCGCAACGAACCGACTAGAGTGCTGTTTGTTAATCAAGTTGTCGGTTTCCAGTTGCGTAAAATCCACAGAGACCTCCGTGTGTTTAGCAGTCGAAAAAACAATCAATCACACGTTATAAAGCTTTTCTTTATTTTTGAAAAAAACACAACCGTGCCAAAAAATACTAAATCACTGATCAAAAGCAAACCCTTTTTTTCTTATTGCAATTTTTCTACAGTCGTTCTTTTTTTTCTTCTCCACTGGGACGTTGCAGTTTCTTTCTTTTCTTCCACCGCTAACCAACCGTCAACCTCTAACTGCACTCAACCAATCCAAAACGGAATCGAAAACCTTATTCAACAAAATCGTCAACAAAATATTTAACTTGTTGTTCCTTTCTCCCCCAGGTACACAAAAAGACCTTTCTCCCTCTCTCCATAAACATCCACTCCGAAAAGGGAATCTGCTTCCACACGATCCACAATCGAACACGAGTATGTTCGTATACTCAACATGTGGATCGTGTGTTTCCTCACCACCTTACCATCTACTATCTTATTACATTTAAACAGAACAAACGATGGAGATGGCCGTGAGTTTATATTTCAGGTGGGAAATGGTTGAAAGAGAGCTTTGTACTGCTCGTATGCAAGTAAGAGATAAGGGTTGGAATGTATTTTATCACTGTTAGGAATTTGGGAGTTGGGTTAGGAAAATGGTGTTGTATTCCAGAATACTACCCTTATTAAATTTAACACTGAATCTCCTTACACATCCTTAAAAACTTCCTTTAACATATATTACATTCTCACTTAATACATTCATAAACATTCACAATATTGCCAGTTACAGCACATTTAATAACTTGCCCCTTTTTATTTCAAAACAGAGCACTTTGATTTTCGTTCAAATTTTATTCAATTTAAAAGTCACAGAAACTAAAGGAATACTTTGAGAAAAAATGTTTTGTTCATATTATAATTTACAGTAAATTAGAACACAATGTTCTATAAGTAGAGAAAAAATTCAATAGTAAAATCAGTTTGAGTTTGGAGTTGAGTTCAGTTAGTATCAATCAAAGAGTTGAGGAAGTTGAGAAGTAGTTTGAGTTTTGTTATTTAAAAAAAAAAGGAGAAGCTGTAATAAAAATAAACAAAGTAACACACAATAAAAGAAAAGAAACATTTTTCAATTCAAAACCGGACAACTTTATATCAAGAATTGAAATAAAACAAAACGCGAATTGATGAAGGAAGATTTAATAAAGGAATAATAAAAGGTCCCCGCTCTTCCCTCAACCGAGGAAGCACAGCGCCGGACGTCAACAATGGGTGGTTCTTTGGATATGCTTAAAGAACCCGCACACTCTTATTCAAATCTGCATGAACGAAAACTAAGAGCAAGTTAGAGTAGAACACCACCGTTCAGAACCATTTGAAATTCGGGACGGACTAGAACAGGGGGATGGCCTCTCACCATATCTTTTTAACCTTGTGCTCGAGTATGTCATAAGAAAGGTATAAGAGCGCAACATGGTCGAATGGGGTCCCACAAGTGCTCGCATATGCGGATGACATCGCCGTTCTGGGCGATAATCTAGAAAATGTTAGTAAAATCAGTGAAATCATCATGACATCGGCAGAAGAGGTGGACCTAAAAATAAACAAAATTGCCGTATGTGGGGTCTGAAAACACTCCAGTGATTGGTGACAAGCCATTACGCTCCACAAATTTGACTGGTGATAGCCATTGGTCCTACTTTTTCAAAAAAGGGAAACGAGTGACTATTACAATCAATTTTCAGAGCTATGGCCACCGATTAAAAAACCAAAATTCCGGAAACTGAAGATTTCGTCCTGATTGATATGTGGCTCCAAAAAGAGGGCACCACAATGCGCCAAATTTGGCTTCACAGTGCGTAAAAACTTCTCAGGACACATAATTTTGAGATTTGGTGATGTTACTGGGCCGCCGAGTCATTCGTTTCACATTGTCCCATATTCTTGTTTTGTGGGGCTATAGGTCGATCCTGTTTAGGCAGGCAAGCCTCGAAGTCTTGAGAAATTGAAAACCAACATTAATTAAGCCATGGTCGGGCACTAGCGAAATGTGTGGAGGGTCACTGAAAATTACCTCAAAAAGGTTGAGTCATGGAACGGTCATGTTCGTCATGCCATCATTTAAAAGATGTTGTTTTAAGGACTTAATGCAAACTCCAGATAACAAATTTAAAAGAAATGAGGCAAACATCGTCCCGATCTTAATCCTATTTGTGTATATGTTTTGTTTTATTTGTATTTTACTTTTCGAAACTTAAATTGGAGAACGATTTACCTTACTTACAATTTACGTTAACGTCCTTAAAAAATCTCGACATTATTCAATATGTGTATTTTATTGGTAAGTGCGCTGCGAGCGACGATATTTAAGTTACATTTACTAGCAGAATTTTTAACTGGAAGACGAAACAGAGTATTACAAAGGGCAATGAAAAAAGGCGAATCATCAAATATCTTTCGAAGGGTGTGTTGCTAAAATCATGAATTCCTCAATAAGGTTATTCTATATTTTTAGTCCACCGGTGTGAAGTGTCTCAAACAGATTACACACATAAATGTAGCGAAATATGTACCACACAAGGAAACCGAAAAAAATTATCAGTGCTGCATACCAGATCAATCACGTATCAATGCCTCGGCCTAATATTGACATCCTGGTGTGTACGCGACCGTAGTCAATTGTATCCTGCTTTGGTTATAACTTTTTTACTGTGTTCTTTCAGATCACGTTCTCCGATAGTTCGTAAAACTCTGTAGTTTCACTATGATACGTTTTCGCTATTCACTTTACGGGCGTTCAAAAAATTGCTCTAAATAAACAAAGTCCGAGGTGTACGAACGGTTTGATTAGACATATTGTTCTAGATATTTTTCTCAATTTACACCTCTCGCTGATGGGTAGCTACCAGGTGATATTTCTATTTCTGTTATGTTTACCAATTGGAGTTCAACATGTAAACCCCTTTAAAGTGATTGAAAGTTAAAGGCTTCTCTATATTCTTCGTTAAGACACGGAATAAAGATTTTGCTCAACACATATAAAAGCGAAACAAGAACTCTCATATTTCCCGACTTCGTGATGAAAGCAATTATAATTCAAATTGAACTTGTGAAATGCTCTCAAGCTAAGTAACCCAAACACCTGTTGGCATGTATACAACCTTGAAGTGCACGTTTCCTCTACAAGTTGAGTTACACTCCCAATGATGTCTCATTCCAGAAATTCACTCAAAAGAAGTGAATACCTGTTCGACAAAATGAGTTGCAGATGACATACCACAGACGCGCAGCTGCGCTCTGGAACAAAATCTTGCTCTTTCAATTTCAATTTTCCCACTATTTTTGGGATTTTATGTGGGCGACTTATAATAATTAAAAATCTCATCCCTTGGATGTTTGTTTTCAATCTTCCGCAAATATCACTCTTCAATTATCACATCATTGATTACATATAAGTTGCTTGGGAGCGTACAAAAACTTCAACTTCATATTAAATGATATGAACTGTACATTTAGTGGCAAGATATAGAGGATACATATGTTATTTCAAAAAGGACATGTTTTGACCGTATACCTGACTGACTAAAGAGCTTATGTACAAAATCACATGTACAACTGATTATTAAAGAACACACTTGCCTCTTGCGGTAGCTCATTGCCTTGGGTAACATTCGTGTGCAGAACTTTTCAAATTTAAAATAATTTCCCCGCCCCCCAGGAAACGCATTAAATATTTGTGTGCTCGACATGGAACTACTTTACAAGTAGTTTCCATAGACAGTTTGAAGCGGAGTTATGTAAAAGTTTTCAAAAATACACATCGTTGCAAACACACGTTACTGCAGATGCTAATCTCCTCGTGGTTTCGTGTTCTAATTACCTAAGTTTCTACAAAGTTACGGGTGACGCACAACGTCAAGGACTAAGGATCCAATTAGTGGGAGAAGTCTGACGTAGATCGTCCGGTGGATTCGTGCATCATCAAAACATGTGACAAATAATCAATTGAATGAAGTTCTTAGGTTGAGCTATTTTTTGGGTAGAAAGATGGGGTTTTGTTTTACACGAGTTTCTTACGACTTCAATATGAAACGGACAAAACGTGTCACTTTCAATTAAAATACTAACAAAAAGTGTGTTTGTTCTCGAGAATTATCGGAGTACGTTCAGACATCACGAAGTTGTGATGCATCAGGGTTAAATCCTTGATTTCTATATCCGAACAAATTCCTCGTCACTTCTGCGTCGACCCTCTTCTCTAATAGAGTCGTGGAAGCGGCAAATTGTCATTGCTTTGACTTTCAATTTTCTTAATAGAGGGTGCAATAGACGTCGGGCACCATATGCCGAGGCAAGGAAGGGGGTTGTGTGATGGCTCTCGGGAACAAACCACCGTCTCTGCCACAACCCTGATCCTCAGTTATTGGAAATCCATTTAGATGTCATTATTCTGGACACATGTATGCGCATATAGCGCCGGCAATCTTTGTTGCCTGCACTGAAGGGTATGCCACTCTATGTTACATCAATGAGGTTTCGATGGTGAGCTGAGGGTGGTCGTGGGTTTTTGCCTCCCTTCAATTTATTCAACCCTAAACGATTTTACCTCGAGCATTTAAGCATGAAACTTGTTGGTTGTGGCGCATGCATTTCATCCCTGGTTCTGTTGCTGTGCCGTCCCCTGCGATTTACTCTTCAACTCCGCTATAATTGTGTCCTCATCCCCGTTAGCGCTGGCAGTTGGAAGGGTGTGTAGAATTGAAAAAAGAATCTAACCAACCAACCACCCTTAATCAAGGAGGGTTTTTAATATCCAGCCCGCAATGACGTATCTAGTCACGGTATGATTGAACAGCCGGGAGCTGAATGTGCCTGAGAGATCTTTGTGTGCCTTCGTGATGCCACTCCGGCATGGCACAAGAGCTCACAAATCACTGGGAGATAGTGCGGAAAACCTATTTTCAGCCCCTAACGACGCTCTTAGTCAAAGCCTTACTTCCCCTAGTGAACGATGCCAAATTAGAATTGATTAAAGTGTTTCTTTCGATTGGCATCGAATGTATTTGAAGAAAGTGTTCGTTTGTTGGGTCGACTTTGTGCCTCTAAACATCCCTGTTCGAGATCTGGCAGTTCGTATCGTTGTCGTCTCATCTGTTGGCACACAGTAATTGCAGTATAATTCATTCCAGGCATAATAGCGGGTGATTACTTACTTCAATCTCCATGACAGTGCGCGATAGTCGGTCGCAGCTAGACCAAGGGGCCGTGATGCCGGCCAAGCGAAAGGGAAACGCTATACACTTAGTTCAGGGTGGGTATTATTTAAATGAGTGTCTATTCAATAGCTGGCGGCTTTTGCATCAGAGACGTTTTAAAATTATTAGTATTGACGGCGGGGAAAGTGGGGGAGAATAAAAACCAGGGATGTATTCAGTTTCATCTTAGCAGCAGTGGCAGCGAGTTCATTAAGTTCTATTCTTCATTATAATTGAATTTGTTCGAAGGGAGTGAACTGGAAGTAAGTGTTACAAACGCTGATGCTTTTTGCTTTCCGTTTATCGGTGTTATGGCTGTTACGATAATGAAATTTTATTTGGGGTGTTTTCCTGCCAGCGGTTTGATGCCACCGTTTGTGGTGGGACAGGGATGAGAAAAAAAAAGAAGCAAACGACGAACAAGGGACACTATAGAACGGTAAACACAGCGGGTATATTTTGTTCGCCTTACCAAATTGATGACCCTTACTAATCGGTGTTTAATTTACGTTTCCATGTAGGAGGCGTGTTGCTACAGAATAACTTGGTTTTGTTAATGGAAACAAAGGACGACAGTGTCACTGATGAGGGTCAGGTCAAGTTCAGTGCCTTTTGGCTGTCACTGTCAGTGTCACTATTTATAGTCAAACTTTGTGTTTGAGGTGTTTTCTTTTTTTCAGTTGAATTTGCTGATGTAAAGAGTAATATCACACCACACAACACATTTTCCTCTATACATTCGCAAACGCCACAAGCTAATGACTGACTAAGAAAACAGCGCAAAAAAAGAAAAATAATAAAAACCACCAGTGCCATGTATTAGTGCAATATCACAGCTTATGCGTTTATTTAAGGCATCCTTAAGACGACCACGGTCAAATGCGTCAATCGTTGGTTCTAACAATTTCATAGCACGGGTTCGAATCGTGTTTTTCAGTATTTTCCAAAACACTATAAGTTTACGCAACTCCCGCCACGTTCGCTGGTAGGAATATGATGCATCCCATGTACACAAGCGCAAGGCGCTGTCTGCATAGGCGTAGGAGAATTGTACAGGGGTATGATGTCCATTTTTGGAAATGAATTTCCACTGGGTGTTTTATGATCCCTGTCCTGGTTTTATTGTTTTGCGAAAATATGAAGTGTTAACTTATTTTTTGGGTGTATTTACTCTGTGTTCATTGTAACACTTTTTTGTGGACTCGGAATAATTATACATATGTATACGAGGGTGGCCTGAAAAGTTTCCGACCTCAACGTGAAGATAGCAGAACTCGTCAATCAAATCTAGTGAATGTGTTGCGGTTCCTTAATACATTCCCAAAGAACCGCCCACCCTCTTAAATTAACCACCTTCCAAACCCATAGTACTTTCCTGCAATTAGGGGCAGCGTAAGCTCCCCTGCAGCATCACACCTGAAAGTTAAACCTCATCAAGGCATACATCACATTGGATTATTATATGAACCGTACCATATCTCCATCGGCTCGGCTTGTCAGCAATTATAATACATAAATACTTGCTGGTCAGCGTAATTGTTGACACAGTCGTAGCCGATGGGTTTTGCTACGGTTCATAACCATTTATTGCCCCAGCCCCGAGGTTCGCAACACTTGCGACCATTTTCCATTATCGACTAACAACCGATCATGAACTTGGGCATGGATATGAACATTGTTTAGGTAACCTTATACATGCCATGCCTATGATGACCTGCCTGAAAACCTAAGGTAAACATACAGTATCTCACTGTGTGCGTTTTACTTACCCGCATATTAACCAAACATACAGCCATCCAGCCTGACCCTTTGGCGCCGTGGGCGAGGTTTCTGCTGACTTATGTCAACAAAATAATTTGCCTCCTCGTGCACCGGAGCCATACGGATAGATTGGATATTGCCTACATCGGTGTTTCCAAGGAAACTTAGGCAAATACCGTGACAACCCCTTGTATCATAGGCACATCATTTACATCATGTGTGCTACCATTTGATCAGTGAAATAGAGTTTTTATTTACTTTGTAACAAAACTCTATTTCGATCTCTGGCATACATCATCAACGATGTATGGGTACATCGCTCCCTGATGATCGTACGTCTGTTTTATCAGGTGTCCACCGATCATCGTTGTCATCGCAGGGCATTGTACTTGTCCTATACGGTCACATATACAATCCTCCCTTATCGATGCAATTCGCGGACAGCCAATCTGATGGATGTGAATTGCATCGTGGAGTCAGTTTTTTACCGTCCAACGGGGTAGACGTTTAAACGTCGTCGCGATCAGGACTAATTTTACGAGTCTAGCAGAGGAGTCGAGGAGTTGTGAGAATTAATTAACTTGCGTGTATTCCATTCGTGTGTAAATCCACTCCTTACGGAAATAGTGTTTTCTTATTGTTAATGTTCGCCGGTTTACTTATTATATTAATGTAATATAACTACGAACTCTATGGATGTCTATCACAAGTGTGAATTATGTGTTTAAAACTTACCTCATTTTCGTGAACTGTATCATTGTGTGACTATTTGTGTTTTTATTTTCTTTTTCGCTGTACAAGGATTTGATTTTAAAAAAAATTAATAATTTTCAAAGCGGTGGACCATGTCAATGTTAAGAAAAGAGTTCTTATGATTTGTAATACAATTATAACTCAACGTGTTACACTATAAACTAAACAATAAATAAGCATTCTACAGAATAACAACATCCGCGCTTTAATTGTCATCATTCCCCAGTGTACAGTGTTCTGGAACTCGAGTGTGGAGTTCAGTGCTCTTCGCGACGATTGACATCAATCACCAACAACTCCAGCGTTTCATTTCTTCTTGTGGTGCTCTCTCGGCGGAATTTTTAGATTATTTGGGGAGTGAAGTGAACCCGTGTCGTGTCAGGCACCTACTTCTACCCCACAAATGTAGTTCTGAATCTTTTGACGGTTACTCTACAAAATTAAGCCATTTTGGATGAGTAGTTTTTATTTGACTGTCCTTTGAGTGAGTCGATGTGAGTGTTTTTGTGAAAATTGACAAAATTGAGTATCGAGCTGTCATTAAATGCTTTTTTTTTAAAGACAATACGCCTACGCAAATAAAAGATGAGTTGGGATATGTGTTTGGGGACTCTACACCATCACTTACCACAGTGAAATTTTGGGCAACTGAATTTAAACCTGACGGAGCTTGGGAGACGATGAACGTTCGGGACGTCCAAAAACTGCAACAACAGACGATAACATCGCTAAAGTTCACCAAATGGTGCTAGACGACCGCCGAATTAAAGTGAGAGATATAGCAGAGGCTACGAAAATGTCCAAAGAACGTGTTGGTCAAATATCAAGTCAAAATTTAGGCAGGAGAGCGCTGTCCGCGCGTTGGGTGCCCCGTTTGCTCACGTTAGACCAAAAACCTGTTCGAATGAACATTTCGAAAGTTCTGTTGGCGCAGTTTAGGCGCAATAAATCCCGGTTTTGGCGCCGATTAATTACTGTTGATGAAACTTGGATACATCATTATACGACACAAAAATACAGTCAAAATAATGGACTGCAAAGGGTGAATCGGTTGCAATAAAAGCAAAAACGTTTTTTTTTTCGGCTGGGAAAGTGATGGCGACTGTTTTTTGTGATAGAAATGGAGTTATCTTAATCAATTATCTTCTAAAAGAAAAAACCATTACAGGAGCATACTACGCATCATTACTTGGCCAACTGAAGGCAGAAATTGCGGAAAAAAGGTCACATTTGCAGAAAAATAAGATCCTGTTTCACCAAGACAACGCGCCGTCTCACACCGCCGCGGTTACCATGGCGAAAATCCACGAATTACGGTTTGAACTGCTTGACCATCCGCCTTACGCACCAGATCTAGCCCCAAGCGACATTTTTTTGTTACCTAATCTAAAAATTGCGCTCGGAGAACAAAGATTTTCGTCAAATGAGGCGGCAATCACCTTCGTGAACAGTTACTTTGCAGAGAAAAACGCCGAGTACTATTTGGACGGGGTAAAGAGATGGGAGACATGCTGGGAGAAGTGTGTAGAGTTACAAGGAGACTCTGTAGAAAAATAAAAATAAGTTTTAAGAAAAAATGTCTTGTATCTTTGTTAGGTCGGACACTTTTCAGCCCACCCTCGTATTAATGCTGAGTGTACTCACGTGGAAATACTTTGTGGTTTCTACCTGTAGCGTGTGGGGTTCGTGGTGACGATGTAGAGCTGCTGTTTGTTGCACTCCTTGTGCGGCCTCCGTGTAGGGAAGGTATTCTGGAAGAGATTGATTTTTACCGGACACTACCTCGGTTTGGTCTGAATCCGGGTTTGGATTAAATACACATTTGGTAATTGGTTTGATTCTTTATTTTTCATTTAACTCAGGTAGTTTTGTTTTTTCTTTTCTGTCCAATCTTATAACTTAACACACATTCCTTCCTTTTAGGAATTACTTTATTTAGTTTAATACAGGGGGTTTTGTTTCTCTTTTGAACCTTCTCATGGATATTATTCAACTGACACCAAAAATACTCCTGACCCACTTCTATCCAATCAACAGGTACTCTTCCATGATCACCCATTTTCGATCGCACACTCATTGTTTTATTTTTGTTTTACCCTCACATTTATTAACAATTCAATTACAGATTTTACTTAAGACTAAATGTTAACTTCTATTTTACAAATATCATTCTTACATTAACTTACGGGCTCTTCGCAGGCACTCTAAATTATACATTATCATTTTTCTTATGCCTTTCGGCTTACAATAGCTGGTGTTTTTATAACATGTCACAATAATTGATGTTTTCTTTTGAAAATTTATTCTATTCTTTCTATATCATGTATTATTTATCATTTTTTTTCTTTTTAATTACATATATATGGTGGTTGACAAGCAAAATAGAGAAAAAAAAGACGAAAGGAAACGTACAAACATAAACAAGGAATAGAAATTAAAAAAATTAAAAAAATTAAATTAAAAACAAAATAAAAAAAAATAATAATTGGGAATTGGGGACAGGGGGAAGGAAAGCGGTGCGCCTGAGAAGCATACTATGTTTGGGGACGTATAGTCCTTTCTTCATCAGTGATCCACACCAGTTGGGATGGGATAGACCTTTTATTGATTCATCTCCTTCACCGATCATCACTAAAACGCAGGCGATCTGGAATATTAGAGATATCGTTATGATGGAAAATTTGGAAACCCTGGTACCACGGAAAGCTTGGTAAATAATAGGGACTCCACGTTTCTCTTGGATAAGTCCTTTTTTATCCAAGAAAGGGAACGGTTCTGGGGGAATGAACCCATTTTTTAGAGTACTCTCCATATACATATCATTGGAATAGAATGCTCCCGAAATGAGATCATTTTCACTACACATTGCCCTAGTTGTGTGATCACGGATAAGGTCAATTTTGTACTCAATCGGTGTCACACAGGTGTCCATAATCGCCGATTGGCCTCTGTCGGGATCCAAGTGGCATGGTGGCACGAAAGAGTATTGCGTAATTATCACGTTGGATGTCAACATTCGTTTAACTCAGACTGCTGTATTCACATGGTGAATGCGCTGTACATGTGAAGAATCTAACTAGGCGATAAAAGTGTTCAGAGGCTCACAAATGCTGGATTCGAACTAGGAGGGAGAAAAACAGAAGTGGTACTGATACCAAGTCACAAAAAATATAACAAATCATGAACGAGTCTAGCCACAAAGTAAAATATTTACAGATGATAGTGGATAATCGCATGAGTTTTGAGCACTGTATGCTCAATTCGGGTAGAGTTTTCCTAGCTTCTGTAAGCAGGTCGACCCTTCTAAACCCAGCTCACATATGGGCTAAAGCTAGGGCTTACAGGTCATACGGCAATCCTATGGCATCTGTCAAGAGGAAACCTGAAAATCTGCAGCTCGAGTGCACATAGAAATAAAAGCAACATCGGTGGCGGCGATAGACAAGCTTCGCGTAAAACGTAGGGGAGAGGGGGGCACATTTGAACACTTTTCCTTTCGAAATTGACTTTTGAACAGCAACCTTTTTTTTTTTACTTTTTTTTAGTGAATAAAACACATTTAATTTTATTTTTCATTAATTTTTTTTAAAAAAAACGTTAAAAAAACTTATCAACCACAAACTTAAAATTGATACTTGATACAAAAACAACAACAACAAGATTTAAAAAAAAAACAAACTTAAAATGCATACCTTGTTTATATCACATTCATTTGTTAAAAGAATACAAAATAAAACAACAAAGATTCATAAAAAAACATAACAAAGCAAAGATAGAATTCATACCATTTAGAAAATATTTTTCTTGTGTCAACCCAACTCGGTATTTCGAAAAATCTTGATTCTGGATGTACCTGGAGTGGTAATTGGTGTAGGCAGCTTGGCTTTAATTTCGATGCTGCTTATAACCGAGTAGTCTTCGAGAACAGGAAAGTAGAACTTAAAGGATTCAGGCTTCTTTTTTGAAAAGTTTATATTATACATATTTCCATTTTTTTCTCTATTTCTGCCGATAAAAGACAGCTTTTTATTGCTCTTTTTATTAGAACATTCGGCCAAAATGAAGGCGCCTTGATTTAAATTGTCATAACTCAAGTCATATGATTCCTCGTTTTCTACTGGTTCCGTTTCTTGTCCTACTACTACAATAGAATCTTCCCAGCATGCAATAGATAAAAATTAAAATAAAATAACACCCCTAGATCCCTATCCCAGTAGATAATATTTGGTACGACACAAATAGTTTCCCCAATCACTCTTCCTGTGTTTGTTTCCGGTGAAAAGGAAACGAAACAGGAAGAAGGAAAAAAGGGATATGCAAATAGCGACACGAGGATGAGGTTATAGAGTTTGAAATAATAGTGAAGAAGATCGTGTGAATCGAACTAACGCTATGGCAGTTTGAATCTCCAAAAATTTTACCTAAGCGTTACCCATCAGGCTATTGGCCGATTTTCGAATTCGATTTTAAAACTCGACTATACTCCACTGATGTGAATTGTTATGTTATCGCTAAGGTATACGGCTCTGATGTATTTTCTTATTCGATTTTCGTTCGGTGTCGGTGTACTTCACTATGTTTGCTTGTAAATTGTGTGTATCTGTTAGAGATGCCATACCACTCCCTCCTCAGTAACTGCGTTACGATCAACTTCGCTGCGAACGACGGAGAGAACCAGAGAACATCGGAGCAGACGAGTGTGTCGGTGCTCTATGCGGAAGTCATGATCGTGTGTGAAGTTCTGTTTACAACGGGAAGTGTGTGCTGCGTGTACAGATCACGTCGGGGTCACAAATTTAGCGGATTTTGTTGTTGCCCAAGCGTTCCCCTGAACACTGTTTACCGCAGAGAAAAGAAAACACCCACGGAGAGCATACAGTACAAATTAAATAAAAACGCTGACCGCGAATCGTGAATAATTGAACAATTAAATAAAGTGAACACGCGCGAAAATAGAAAACCGGACACGCGAAAATTCCACACAATTTGGGAAGAACGGTAAAGACAGTTCCAGTGAAAGTGAAGTGCTCACCTGAATGCAGCAATTTTCGTCACAAGGACAAGGATTCATCACGTCGGGGTCCCCAGTTTAGCGGATTTTTGTAGTTGTCCAAGTGTTCCGTTGAACACTGTTTACCGCAGAGAAAAGAAAACACCCACGGAGCGCATACGGTACAAAATACAAACTCAGAAAGGGTTGTTTTATTTGAACTTTTATTTTTATTTTTTTTATGCTTGACTGTTTATAAGCCGCAACGTGAAACTGATACACTGTTCTTTACTAGCGCGGTGGAACGCTTACAAAAATGAGTTGCATGGGAATCTTTACGCATATTGAACAATTTAATTCGAAACACTTAAATAGTTGTTGCACACAACGGATAGTTCCTTAACACACGATGATATTTAAAAGTTGGTGAAACCGCAGGCTGACTTCCTCCTCGACATTTCTTTCCTTGTCCTACCTCACAAAGGCTCTTCTTCTCCACCGTTCGAAGTAGACCCCAGGTCGCTTTGACTTTCAAAATTAGACTAACTTCTGCACTACCCACAAGTATCTGGATACCGGTCGTATCTGTATCTTCCCCAGAGACAATTTTCCATTCTGCTCACTAACAGAATCGTCAATATCTGTGTTAGCAGCATGCTAATTCATCCCAGGGGAAATTTCTTATATTCCTGAAAGGAGAAGTCATTCCTTGCACACATTCTTAAACATCATTATCACCATCCGTGGTGGTGATCGAAATTCAGATCGACGGTTGTCGATTGTGTGCCGCCTCTATTTGCATAGCACATCTGGCGCGCACGCCGACGGATATCGTGCAATTTGAATGGACGTACGGCCCATGGTTTTGTTCAACTTCTTTCGGTTAAAACTAACAATCCATTAGATCTTTCTAATGGGTGTGAAATTCGAAAGGGACCGTGGGATCGGAATAGATCCTTTGTAGGTTTTTAGCCTCATACATTTTCCGAATTATCTCGTCGAGATAATTACGGTTGCCTGCAATTTGGTAGCGGGTAGGCGATATGCTTTATTGAACTAGGTTGTCGCTGCCTTTGTTTGCTTGACGGATTTGGGTAGTCTTTATGGCAGCTACCCGCACGTGCAGCCGCTGGTCGGCAAATTTACCGACGATAGCGATTCCTTGTAACATCGTGTAGATATTCAGGATTTCCTATTGTGCAGAGCTGGGATGCGATGCATTTCGATCTTTTGGAATTTCTTTTGGGAGCCGGATGAATGTATGGTTTTTTTACCTTTGTTTCAGGTATGCTACAATCGACATGTTGCGCTTTACATTGAAAGCTTTGGTACGTTCAGTTCCTTGCTTTTTCGTGTCGGGCTCAACATTGTGGTGAATGTTTCAGGGCGCTAGCGGACTTAGTGGCACGCGTCTGTGGGCGCGTGTAACGTTTTCGGGGTAGGTATGTTCCTTGAAGGGTAGGAACCTTACCTGGGTGGAATTGTGCGTTCGTAGAACGCTAGAAGGTCTCTTGTTCATAGTGCGTTGAGTGGGTGTAGTCGAACGCTCCATACAAGTTAAAAATTTAAATTTTGATTGTATGAATTCGAGTAAGGTTGGAATTTTGTCGTGGAAGCGTGCGGTTCGTTCGCCAGTTTATTAAAATAAATATACTAAGTGTGAAAAAGAAGTCGTGTGCGCGTGCGGACTTTAAGAATTATTAATAACAAGAAACGGATTATTACAAATCTTCATTAATTAACAATAACAATTATTAACAAAATAGAAATAAATTATTATGTAAATAGAAACGGATTATTGTTAATATAATAATAATAGCAAATGGATTATTGTTAGTGTTAGTGATTAGAAAAAAAGACGGATTATTACAAATCTTCTTTAATTACTAATAACAATTATTAACAAAATAGAAACAAATTATTAAGAAGATAGAAACAAATTATTGTTAATTAATTAATAATAGTAAATGGATTATTGTTAGTGTTAGTGATTAGAAAAAGAAACGGACAACTCTTCATTAATTAAATAATAACAATTATTAAGAAAACTAAAACGGATTATTACAACTCTTCATTAATTTAATAAAAAAAAATATATTAGAAACAAAAATAAGACATTTTACAGTTCTTGAACTACTCATTACTTCATTACAGCTCCTCGGCCAAGGGAAAACTTAATGAACTACCGAAAACAACAACTACAAGGGTACAGTGATCTATCTTAGCAAGATCACGCAGGGGTAAGTTCTGTGACATTAAAATAATCAAAGAATTGTTATAAGGATAAAAAATATAACAGAATCGCCAGGAAAATCAAAATCGAAATCAGTGTCGTCATTAACTGAGAAGCTTTCATCTGAACAGGAGCTGTATTTCATTAAGTTTTTAGCTTTGGTTTGCGGTTTGGGGTTTTTATATTTATAGAGTTTATTTAAAGCCGGTATTGGTGTTTGTTTCAGACGCTTTTGAAGCATATTTAGTCTTCAATCTCATTTTTTTCATGGGTTTCGGTGATTATTCGCGAATTTCCTGTCTTTCGCCCTCCAGTATTGGTTTTGTCATACAAATTGAAAATCCGATCACGAGTAAAGTTAATGTTACCGAGTTCTCTCTGATAATTTGAACGAAATTCTTTAAGATTCTTCTTGTTAAAACTAGTCGCCCTCGACAAAGTCGTGTTTTCTGGTTTTCGTATTGAAAGTCTTGAGTGTCGCTTCATAAAGCCATGTATCCATTCAATTCCAGCCATTTTATTTTCGCCCCACGAGTCGTTACATTCCTTTAGCAATGTGGCATACTCAAATGCTAATAATCGATCTTGAATTCTGATGAATCCGTAATTCATCTTCGAGCTTCAGATCAAATATTGTCCAAGCTTTTTTTCGTTACTTGCTGTGTTGAATATTTGGTTGAAAACTTTACATTTTTCAGTTCCTTCTTAATTTTGTAGTTCTTGATTCGGTAAAACAATGTATTTGGTAATATTCCGAAGGCAGCGGCTGCCCCTCTTAACGTCATTGTTTTTTCCAAAACTGCTGTTATGGCACTTTTAACGTCATCCTCATCGACTAAGGTAGATTTTTTACTCTTCTAAGTGCGCACCATTATTCATTTAAAAAAAAATGAAATTATGAGCAACAGATTTATTGAATGAAAAACATAACAGTTTCTTTAAAATGTCTAAAATATGTAACACAAAAAAAAATACCGGGGCTGTTTTGAACATATTTAAATGTGCTCCAACACACTTATTCAAATCTGCCCCAACTGTTACAGCGACATAAAATTTTGTATGAATGTTAAACTTTAATATATTCATTCAAAAACTTACCGTGATTTATTTCCAAATTTATTTCCTCTTTACAAAAATGTGTGGCGGTTCCGCCAAACCCCACTGTCTACTTACCGTAAAACCCCCAAAACATTCAGCCAATTTCCTAACTTCACTAATGCAATCGCATTAGTACCTGAAAATGCTTCACGCATTATATAGATCAAATCTACAATCTGTAAAGTCCCTGTAAAGCAAACTTACATTTTCATGCATTCTCTTCGCATATAATTTCCTGTAACAATTTCTTTCTACCTTTTCAAGAACCTCAGGTAAATTTTAATTTCCCACACCTCCACCACAATCTCCACCCAGCATACCTGAAACATTTCCTTTTTCAAGGACATTAATGCATACAACGCGTTATATACGGTTCCTGGAAATAATTCTTTAAAGTGCATATGGCATCATGAATCCCAAGCACCCTTTGTCTTGGTTAAAATCCTATGTCGGACAGCTTGTTTTTACAGCTGCAATAAACCGACCCGCGATTCGTTTGTACAATCGACAAACAATCACCGCATCTTAGGCATTATCAACGAAACCAAATTTTCCAACATTTCCTAATGCAAACACGAACTCGGTTTCTACTGCAGACAGAGATGCCATAAATATCCAAGTTGCTTTTAGCACCATTTCCCGGATGACTATCAGTTTATTTATTCAACTGCAATGCACATTTTCCCTTTCCTTGTTTCAGGTACATTCCCATGGCCTTGTGTATGAAAAGAACCAATGTGATCTTCACTCACACATACACATACATGCCAAGTCTTCTTCCTTGTTTCCAGCACAGAGAAACACTTTCTTTCTTGGGTAAACTCGCCCCGAAACTATTGAATATCGTTGAGTCGTTTTACATCAGCAGACCAGAACAGTCAGGCGATCTCCCGCTAACCGCGTGCGGCGGAGAAGCGTAGATATACGGAGTCATTGGCGTAGTGAATTTTATTCGCCATACATTAAGTCGAGCGGTATTTTGTCGATTTGTTTTTATTTGAACCAAGCGATTTCAAAAAAATTACATACAACTCATAAATCCAACGATATGAACTTGCATTTAATTTATCATCTACAGTCCAGTGTTCGATCATGAAGTGTAATAAAATAAAAATTAATTAAGAACTGCGTGCGTTTTACTTCCGTTTCCTGTTGTGGACGCGGCATCGTCGATTTCTGTTTGCGCTTTTCCTTTTGTGTCCTTCGGAACAATTAATTATGATGGAGGAGGAAGTAGAACTCGCACCCATGCCGGTGCCACGACTTCCTCACCACAAATTTTCTTCCGTTTTAAAATAGCGCACCAAATTTGGTTACACTCTTACAACCAAAAAACGTAAATAAGGCACTACCACTATAAAGACCACTTTTCACCTCTAAATCTAAGAGAACTGAGATCAACGTTTACGGATATGGTATCGCCAGGATAAAATATTGTATTACTTTTAAAAAAGAGTAAAAAAGTATAATTTTAAAGGCTGTGTTCAAATCTGTCTCACTTTCCCCTACATAGAAAACACAAATCACGGCTATCCGAGAAAAAAAGTCTGAACCAATGACAAGTGAAATGGGACATAGGCTTCATAAGAATGGGATAGTAAATCCCACTATGAGGTAGATTTCCGAAGAGACTTACACACAAGAAAAATCCACGCTGCCGGCCCTGAAAAGGTATGTGTAGAAAATACGGAACATATTCTAATTGAACGCAATAGATTCCAGGAGGGGAGCAGTATGCTGGCTGAGCAAGTCAACAGTGCAGTAGAGCAACATTACATCGAAAATGCTAAGTTCAAGAAACGAATGGAAACCTCTTCCAAACGTGCCCTGGGAAGAAATGTCGAGAGACAGTGTGGGCGGGTTTATTTTAGTATCGGCAAGGATACGGGTTCAATAAAAACTCCACTGTTGAAAAACACAAGAACACCAACTGCTCCAGGGAAGATGGAGCAGTAAACACGGCTGGAAGTCCTTTGTTGACGATACTCTACTATCCACGTCCGAAATTTCTTCGTGGTGCGCCCAGTCGTCCTATTGCTAACAGCAGATTTCGGTGCAGAAGAAATATATAATACAACGCTTTGTGTTGGTGTTGAGCACTGTTTTTTCATTGTCACATATTCCTTTTTTTGTTACAAGTCACAAATATTAATTACGATTAAAAGCACTTCTTGATATTCAAGGAAAGTCTGTGGGGGTTCTCTATACTACACGGAGAAGCAACCCACAATTTCAACTACAATTTCCGCCTTATTTCTACCGCTTTCAGTGCGTCATATCAACCCCTATCCCACCGTTCGGCAATTCACTTGCAAAACATGTTTCCCAAAAGGACGCATAGTTAAATTCATTATCCTATCCAGATAATGCATAATTTCGCTAACCCATGAGATTTCATAGCAAAGGCATAGTTTGATCAAACGACGCGGTTGCATAATCATGCAATCGCTGGGGAAATTATTAAAGTATTTAATTTAGTTCCCATGATCAGATTTCCCTAGCCAAGCCGGCGTCCTCCTCACTTTCCCCAGACGCTACATTCTCTGGGGATCAATGATCTCTTTTCGCAGGTGAATAACACCAGCTAAATTTTCTTCTCCTTCTCAATTTTACCTTCCCACAGTTCAATGCACTCTGAGGTCACCACATTCACCGAATTACGTCAATGGGTTATCATCAGAACTGTATTGATTCATGCACACACAACCAAACCCACCCCGAGATCATAGTACTTTGTGTTTCTGTTCTCTCATTCTCCCATGTTCGTCGACTATCGAATTAACCAATGTATTTACCACACTTCGACGGGCATAGCAATGAGAGAGCAGAAGCGTGATATCTATTGGTTGTCCTGTGTGCAAAATTAAATTACCCTTCTTCATCCCTAATTCAAACGAGTCGCTTCACATCCACCAACGGTGTCCGACACGCCGCACCGAGTCGCGTTTCAATCGCCGCAGCGTGCACACTACACGAGAGTCGAGGTCGTTGGGTTAAGTTACACGTTCTGTTCAGATTCCCTTAAATAAAATTAGCAAACCAATATTAAACGATAAAATAGAAACTAAAGTGAATCGCCCGAAAAGAATGAATGTACAATTAAAGCCAACATGTTAAAAGGACTTAGTTAAAATAAAGAAAACATTATTACATAACCACACCACTAGTGTTTTATTTTGCCGAAAGTGAACGTGTACCATCGGAACAATCGCTGAAATTTCAGAGTAACAAGTGTCGGGGCTTCAAGTGAATTCGTGCCCCTGTCTGGCACACCTACTTGCACCCCACAAGTCAAAGCACTTGTACAGTTGAATTATTCTTATTCTAATCGCGACACTGTTCAATTATTTATTAAACGTTCGATTCGCCATGCAATCGTCAGAAACAAGAAATGGCAAAAAAGGATTCTTTAGTGGTTATGATATAGCGCACTCTAACCGAGAATTTACGGACGGCAAGCGAACTCCACGGAGGATGAATTTTGACTTGTGTGCTGCCTTCGAGTGTTGAAATCTGACTCCCCGATGCAATACACACCCGTCAGATTCAACGGTGGTGGATCACATCGATGTGGGAGGAGCGAACAAGCTTAACTTGGCGACGGCCAATGGGCGATCGAAAAGGAGTTAAATGGGAGGATTTCCCATATGCCCGTATAGGATAAATACGATGCCCCTTAACCTGCAATACCGACAACGATCCATCCGGCACCTGTTCGAACAAATGGACGAGTGAAAAGGGGCTGCAAGCATTGTGTTCATGGTAATGTCGTTGTAGGCGATACATTCTTTGGTGACGATAGGTCGACCGAAGATATGGGATTTGTTTGATTTAGCCGTATGGCTCTGGTGCACTAGAAAAAAGATATTTTGTCGACATTAAGTCAACAGAAATCTTGCCGACGGTGGCAAAGGGTCAGGCTGGATGGTTATCTATTTGGATTAATATGCTGGTACATGGATATGGTGGTGAGGAATTTGCCACCCAGGGGAACCATGGACCAGCGGTGGTAAGCAAAACAAACACAGTGAGATACTGTGTGTTTACTTTAGTTTTTAGAAGGGTCATCATAGAGCATGAGCGTGGGTATGATTTCCTAAACAACGATCATATTCATGCCCAAATACCATGGTCGGTTGATAGCCGATAATAGGGAATTGGTCGTTGCGAACCTAAGGGTATAGGAGCGATGCATGTTTACTCATTGGCCACTGTGTACAGCATCACTTAGCTTGTTGTTAAACAAATTACAAAATTGTATTCAAATTGTACCATTGCATTCAGGCCCTTAAGGCACACAACTGTCATCCACACCAAGAAACGCCAAACTCACATTTGTCAACTTTCATTTCTTTCTTCTTAGCATCCGGCTTTCGTGCCGTTCGGACGTATATACTAATAAATTAAATATCCTCGATTTAAACAACAATCCCATTTTATTTTTATTGTTTACCCTGCCTGTTCAATAGGTTATGGGCCCAGGTTCGCGGAACGATAAATATTTTTGTGTTGTTTAAATTCTTTTCGTTTGAAATCTCATGTTGTAAGTCCGCCCTCGTGCAACAGTGAAATTTTACAACACCACGATGGAGAACGAATCAAATCGGATAACCAAACTCAAAGGCATTGAGAACTGGATTACGTGGAAGTTCCAGGTACGCATCATTCTACTCTCTAGTGGAGCATTGGACATCGTCAGCGGAGAAAAGGAATTTCCAGAGAAAAACATAACCGAAGCTCATCGAACACCACGTGCCTCATGGACAAAACTGGACACTTATGGACAGCGTACTATCGCCACATCGGTCGACGAGGAACCGCTACTTCACATCATCAACTGCACGACTTCCAAGGAAATGTGGGACAAACTTTCATCTGTTTATGAACAAAAGTCGGAGACCAGCATTCACATGCTACTTCAACAATGGTACAGTGTTCAGAAGGATCCAGCTCACAACATTGCTACACACGTTGCCAAGTTGGAAAACCTTGCACATCGATTGAAGGTTATGGGTGAGAAAATTTCTGATCAGCAGATAATCACAGGACTGACAACGGTTTAGAATTTGCCAACAGGGACGTGGAGAAAATCACCAGTGATCTCGTTGTGATGCACCAAACAACGGTTCCCTACACACCAGAGCAAAACGGGTCAACAGAACGCGAGAACAGGACAATTATTGAGTTGGCCAGGACTATTCTTCATGCAGGAGAATTCCCAAAGAAGCTATGGACAAAGGCAACCCTCTACGCAGCCTACACCTTGAACAGGACTGGAACCAGCAGCAAGAATGGAGCAACACCTTGCGACCTCTGGCTGGGAAAGAAACCAGATCATGCCTCACTCAGGTCTTTTGGTGAGGAAGTTTTCGTTCACATCCCCAAGGAAAAGAGAAAGAAATGGGATGTCAAAGCCAAAGAGGGAATATTTGTAGGTTACGACGAAACGACGAAAGGGTATCGAGTCTGGTTTCCTACTGAAAAGAAGGTAAACACCTTTCGAGATGTGAAATTCACTGGACAACGATTTTCAGCAGACAAGTCGAGCAATGAGCCAGCAACAATGAACTTGAGAAGATTTTCAGCAGACAAGTCAAGCAATGATCCAGCAACAATGAATTTGAGTGTTCCTCAAGTTGCTGAAATTGACGAGCAGCCAGAGATCGTGAACTTGGTGAACGGTGGTGAACATTCTGGAAGCGAAGCTGAAGAACCCTTGTATGCGCTAACGGATGATGAAGAGCCACTCGAAGAACCTGTACCACTGCAAAACTACAATCTGAGAAACAGGAACCAAATTCGCCAACCGGTTCGGTATCCTTCTGGTTTGATTTCAGTGACTGGCCAACTTGATCCTGAAAGCTACGATGACGCCATCAAATCCGAGGACTCTGAAAAATGGAAAGCAGCCATGGATGAGGAGATCAATACCCTGCAGAAGAATCACACTTGGTTTCTGGAGGAACCACCACTAGATCAGAAGGTGATCGACAATCGATGGTGTTACAAGGTGAAACAATTCCCTGATGGTAGCATCCAACGATACAAGGCCAGGCTTGTTGGCAGAGGTTTCAGTCAAACTCCTTGTGTCGATTATAATGAGACCTTTAGTCCCGTATCCCGATTTGATTCCATTCGCCTCATTCTATCCTTTGCAGCCTCCCAAAATCTTTTCCTTAAACAGTTCGACGTTAAAACAGCTTTTCTCTATGAAAAGCTGGAAGAAGTCATCTACATGAAGCAGCCAAAAGGTTATGAAGATGGTACCAGCCGAGTGTGCAAACTCATCCGAAGTTTGTACGGACTCAAGCAGGCGTCGAGATGCTGGTACAAACACTTCACGAAGTCCCTGGCCAAAGCTGGACTACGTCCAACTAGAGCTGATTACTGTGTCTTCACCAACGGAGATCCTGAGAATCAGTTGATGCTGGCAATTCACATCGACGACGGATTGATTGCTACAAAAGATGAGAAAATGATTGAGGAACTAATAAACCAACTTCGCCAGGACTTCGATATTACCTTTGGAAATTTGAGCACTTACCTTGGACTACAAGTTGAACCGATGACAGATGGTTCAATTCTTCTCCACTAGGAGGTCTACTGCAAGAGAATTCTGCAGCGCTTCAACATGGAGCACGCAAATGCTGTTGCAATTCCGGCAGACCATCATCATCAAATGAGTGCAGAAATGCACAAAAATTGTGACAGGGAGGCGCCAGAATTCCCATATCGACAAGCCGTGGGAAGCCTTATGTATCTCTCCGTAGGTAGCCGACCAGACATCACCTTTGCAGTCAACAGTGCCAACCAGCATCTTGAGAACCCGAAGAAAATCCACTGGAGTGCGGTGAAGAGGATACTCAAGTACCTGAAAGGTACAAGTGGGTATGGTCTTTATTTTCCAGCCGAGCAGACAAACAAACTCCGGGCCTACAGTGACGCAGACTATGCAGGAGATGTCGAGATCCGAAGTTCAACATCTGCTCTTGTTGTCGAGACTCAACCGTGTCATGGAGTTCCAGCAAACAGAAGACGGTGGCACTTTCTACCACTGAGGCAGAATATGTCGCTGCAACTCAAGCTGTGAAGGACGTCACCTGGGTGAAGAGAATCATCGAGGACCTCAACCTGTGCCAAGATCTGGAGAGCACCCTCCTCATCGACAACATGAGCGCCATCGAGCTCACCAAAAACCCCGAGTTCCACAAAAGGAGCAAACATATTGACGTGAAATATCACTTCATACGCGACAGTTTCGAGAACAAAATCTTTGCTTTAGAGCATGTCGCCTCCAAAAACCAGCAAGCAGATTTGATGACCAAGCCCCCGACGAGAGCATCTTTCGAGGAACAAAGAAGGATGCTCAACATACAAGATGCCAAGGGTCTACAAAAACTCCACTAGAGGAACTAAAACGTCACCACATACAACAACTCAAACAATATTTTATCACGCAATTCACAACACAGTCAGAAAACATCGTAACTGCGAAATCAATTTGAAGTTAACTTTTTAGTGGGAGTGTTAAACAAATTACAAAATTGTATTCAAATTGTACGCACTTTAAGCTAAACTATAACACTCACTCTTCTCATTGCATTCAGGCCCTTAAGGCACACCACTGTCATCCACACCAAGAAACGCCAAACTCACATTTGTCAACTTTCATTTCTTTCTTCTTAGCATCCGGCTTTCGTGCCGTTCGGACGTATATACTAATAAATTAAATATCCTCGATTTAAACAACAATCCCGTTTTATTTTTATTGTTTACCCTGCCTGTTCAATACTTGTACGCAGATTGCCAACGTCTCGTCGGTCGATGTGTCGGGTGTGTGTTTGTATTAAAACAACACTTGAAATTCCTGTCGGCGACCAGCAATGGGCTGCGCTGTAGGTTATTGTTTGGACGATCGGCCGGTGGTTCACCAATGGTGAGGATGAACATGTCAAGCACATGTATGAGAAAATGGTTTTTAGCATTGCGCATTGACATGTTCATGGATAAATGCTGGTTACCTGATGAGGTAACCAAATTAGGTTTCGGGGGGATGATGCGTTGGATGCAAGCCTGCCCCGAGGTGAAAGTTTGATGTCACGGCTAGATGCTAGTCTTGCCGTGGTTTTATGTTTGCCGATGGGAGGTAATGCGGAGTACCTTACGCTGCTCATTTGCAGGTAAGTAGAAAGACTTACCCGGTAAGTGGGATACAGGTAAAAGGGAATGGGTGGTTCTTTGAAAGTGGGTTAAAGAACCCCCACAACGGTACAAACTGGGAGTGGGTATTAGTCCATACGTACTGTCGGATAAGTGAGAATGTAATAAATCAGCTAGTATCTTTCGAAGATTACTCTCTCCAGACCGAAAAGCGAGCAAAACCAAAATATTTCGTTCAGATGAGACTCTCATAAACATTATCTGAACTGGATTGTAAAAATGAGTCTTCCCTCAAGTTGTATTAAGAAATACATCATCAATAAATCGCCTTCACCCAAGTGGCATTTGAAAAAAATCACACGTAAGCATTATATGATGTTGCCATCTAGGCGTCACATTTGAATGTAGGCGCATTTTGTAGATGTCCCTATGGAAAAAAATTCTAAATTGTGGTCACAAATATTTATTTTATTATCAAGCCTGTTGTGCTGAAAAACACAATGTAACAATTCACATTCTTAACAAACTGTTAAATCACGAATACTTAAATGGGTCAGGAACGTTTTTAGAAGAGAAAAAGGCAGAGGGTTTTGTGGGTTATTAATTAAATAAAATGTTGAGGTAGGGCAAATTTGGGTACTTGAAAATATGACCTTCGTGAAGTGTTGGATTTCTGAAGGTCAATGGGATCGGTATCATTTCATTAGCGCCTTGAAATTCGGTGATAAGTTTCAAACAAGATTGCACCCAATGACCTGCTCAAGCCTGCGAAGAAATGAAATGAGGCCCACTAGGCCTAGAAAGCCTCTCCATAACCTCTCCGAACTCACTAACTACATATTCGATCGTACAGTAGTTCGTAGTTTGTAATAAAATCGCCTCTCACGTAACAGTGCGAAGGTTTTCTATTAAGCAGTGGGGTGGCTTCAAATTCCATTTGTCTCATATGACTCTTCAATAATTTGACGTTCTAAATACTATTAAATACGGCTGATTCGTGTCCAATCAAGAAGCATTAATACCATATTATGAGTTCAATCTCTTAATTGACAAACCTGGAAGTCATTCAGTCACCGCCCACATTTTCACTCGTGTTTAATACCGTCCTTCGCTTCCCCAATTTTTTTTCTTTTTGCCAAGGTGCTCTGGAATTCATTTTGTTTCGTAACGTGACGATGCACTTGTGAGACACGCGGCATCGCGTGCTCAGCTACACTTTAAGTAAAAATTGCTGCCGTGTTAATTTCCATTCCGGGACACTTTCGCTACTCCTTTGAAATTGACGAAATCGTTTCAGGCGCAATTTAGAAGATAGCAAAATCCATTAGAAGACAAAAGACAAGCAGTAAAAATGTATTTTAATTTGGTAATGTATCTAACATTGGGTGAAATGGAGTAGGGCTCTGCTTACAAACAGAGTACTTAATGAACTTGGAGGAGAGGACTTATTTTATGTGTCAGGAAATATTTGCTTTGTATACTAGGAACCGTGTGGTGTTGTAATTCGTTGGAAAATTTTGTGCGATAAAATGTCCCTTGGATGGAGATATTATCTCGCTATCAGTTCTTAAAGCATTTCTATTCTATTACTAGGATTTGTATTCAAGTCTTGCATATACTGGTTTTTCTTTGGGAAATTATAAAGTGTTCGTACCAACGTTTTGGACACAATGTGGTATTTCTATGGTTGTTAGTAAACAAAATACTTTGTGTATTATAAAGTTCCAATGCACTTTTGCTTTATTGGTAAAAGGATTAGTAATAGGGACGATCACTTTTAAAAACTAAATGAAATACTAAATATTTGAGATTAAAGCGACAACCTTTTCTTTTTTTACTTTGAAGTACAATTATCTTGATGCTAAACTATACTAAAGACAAATACCAGCTAGAAATATTTATACCATTGTAAACGTGGTTGGCAAGAAGTCTTAAAAATACATCGTCCATATTGAGGAACTCATTATTTAATTCGAAAAACAAAAAAGAAGTCCTTTATATATCGACTCTTTAAAGGCTTATACATTTATTTAATCACTACGCTTAGTTTAACAAATTACAATACCATTAACTTTAGCCGAGGAGGTTTGGATAGAAAACCTCATTATACCAATACCATACGAGACATGAACTCTATTTACTTTGGTTAGTGTTTGCTGGTAGTTAAGGATTTTTGAAAAGGCACATAATTTTGTATTTTAATACAGAAAGATATTGGTGTTTGTGCTGATGCGGTCATCTGGGCGATTGAGAAGGTGGTCAAATACATACGATTAACCAATTATGCTGGTTCTTTGTGAAAGTGATATGGATTATTTCTGGTTTCAATAAAACGACGCTGTACTTTAGACTAATAAAGCTACAAGTACAATCGATTTCTTGGCATTGCCCGCCGGTCCTTTTATACCCAAAAAAACTTATTTTGACTGCCATCAGCTTTTATCCTTTCCATAATGCTTGTGGGGATACTTGAAATCAAAAGTTTATATCAACAAGCTAAGGACTCTCGACGAATTTAAACCAAGTTCTGCCAGAAAAAATCGCCATATCAATCGAAACACTGGTAAACCCCATTATCACTACCCATAAGTGTCGGGTATGAAGCTGTTGGTTTATTATGGCTGGGTCGCCATGTAGAGTAGGATGTTGAGAGATGTTATATAATTAAAGTTCAATTAATTATCCCCCCCCCTTTGAATTACTAACATCTCGTGTCTTCACGCACATATCCTTCCCTTCCCTCCAAATCACTAATGTCCCTTTCCCTTTACAATAGAATATAATTTAAATAAAAGTAAACCCCAATTTAAAACCCCACTCACATTACAATAGTCAATTGCCTTCTATTAGCCATAGTCGCCCCCTATTAGCCATTTCGACTGCTTCCTCGAAATAACTATCGTGGAAGCGGAACGAAAAAGGATACGTGGCGAAAGACACGAGATTGTTTCCCTTCTTAATAGAGTCATGGTAGCGAGTGGTTGTGCGGTGCGCTCCTACCTAATTTAAATATTGTTTTCGGATTAGCGAAAGAGGGCAGTCGTGTGTCGTCAACGCGTGCGGGTTGTGTTAATAGAATAGAAAATTGTTGCGGATTCGCATTCGAAATACAAATTGGTTGCGAACAACAAGCGTTGAACGCAACTTCCACGAACAAATAATGGAGATTGTTCTGGGCAAAATTTGTGATTCAACACGCGTTGAACACTTCGCAAGATTGAGGTTTTTAATTCAACCGATGTGGTCACCACACACGTTATCTCGATTGTCCAAAAGCAACGGCGACCGCAACGCTGATACCTAAAACCACCAATCATTATTGAAAAAGGAAAAATAGACCGAATACCTTTGATGAATCCTAGAATAAATCCCCCAAACGTATCCTCCTTACAAACCTCGGTTGACTTTTAGTTGAAATTGTAACTTTATTCAATGGATCGCTAAGATTTGTTTTGATTATATCCGAAGGTGAACTGTTCTGAATGAATGATTAAAAGGAAAGAAAAAAAAAAAAAAACAAAAAAGGTGATTGTCATTTGACGACCAACAGAATTAATTCCATAATGTCAGCTGACTGCTGACATTGTTTAAGGTGATGCCACATCTTGTATTTAATTGCGAATTCGCCGGTTGTTTAAGGGCGAACATTCCGCCCGCTTTCGCCAATCATTGGCGAATCGTCTGGTTCCAGGGGATGGTCATCAGAACCAGAGACGGGAGGTTGCTCTTCCAGTGGGAGGATACATATTTTTGTGATGGGTCGGATGTTGGGGATTCGCCTTTAACCATCCGCAATTAAATTAATTGTGGCACCACCTGAACTGAATCAGATATGTGGCATCACCGAAGCAATGTCAGCCATCAGCTGACATTTATGAATTCTGTTGGTTGTCACTTGACAACCAGCTTTTATGTTTACTTTGAATTCTTTCGTTAGCTTTTGGTGACACCGTTCACACATTTTATAATCGTTGTAAATCCGAGGAATCGAAATAAATAAATACAATAAATAAGAAGACACCTATCCGCCACGAGTTCTGTTGTCCCAGTATACGAATATTTCAGGACGCGATCAGGTATTCAGGTCACTTTTTGCGTTAAATATCACAATTTGATTTCAGGCATCATCGCTGCGGACTTTGATTCTTGACCATCCAATTCCTCGTGTTTGTGAACACATCGGGATATTCCCCATCGACATTCATCACGACAGGAGACAGCATTGTTCCTGACGCCAGCCCACACCACAATAAGAACCCCGTGTTAGTTATTGTTGACAAAATATGTGAAAATATAAAATGAAGCAATTTAATGACGATGAAATTGCCCCCTGTTTCAAATCATGACTAGGTCCTGCTTATTTATCTCCCCCAGCCTTTTCCGGTTCTTGCTCGTTCTGCTTTACGTTCAAGTGAGCCGGTCCAGTTTGTTGGATCTGAACGATTCTCTCCTTCGGCTTATTTTCCAGTGCTGCTGGCTGTGGAATAATGACAGTCAATACACCGTCGGAAGATACGGTTGATATCAACTTCTCAGCATCATAGTCTTTATCGCCTTTTGAAGTGTCTGTAGATAAATCCATGTTGATCTTCCCGTTCTTCGTGTTTACCCTCGACAACAATAGAATTATCCACAACCTTCACGGACAACTCACTAGGTTTGAATTTCTGCACATCCATGCATACCTGGAATCCATCTTTTCCAACATTTGCAACAGCGGTGTTGTCTCGGCGGCTACGACTACGCTGTAAATCCCTCAGCAGCGGCACCAAGGACGAATGAGAGGGAATTCCCTAAGGATGGCTCGACGACGGGATTGCGTAGAATGGAGACGGCGGTAGATTGTATTTACAGTCTTTGCAGTGGCCAACGTGTTTGGCGGCGGTCTGCACTAAAGTTAGGCTGCGAGCTGGCAGCAGTGAAATGGATCCACAGACTGGATCCGGCTCGAAGGACCAATTTGTGTGTCCTTCGGGACAGCTCTTTAGTTCCACTGCGAACGGGCAGCAGTGGATAGGATCCACAGGCTGGATCCGGCTCGAAGGACCAAATTGTATGTTCAACAAGCGTTGAACACACCTTCCACGAACACCAGGTTCTTATTGTGTTGTGGGCTGGCGTCAGGAACAAGGCGGTCTCCTGACGTGCACGTTGGTTCGGCGTTGTTGGACTTCGCCGACTGATGAATGTCGTTCTGCAATTGAGTGCGAACAACAGGCGTTGTATGCAAATTCCGCTAACTATTGATTTGTATTTGTATAATATACAACTATCCACCACCCAATGTATGCTCGGTGGTCCGGGAGAAGGCAATTCAGGAACAATTTGTCTCTGGCGTGCAGCAACACTATTTCTCGTTTGAGGCAACAATAGCTATAAAAATGTTTAACTGAAAAGGATTACCTTGATTTCTAATCCCAAATGTTATCCGCCAGAGAATTATAACAATTTTGATTCCAGTTTATAGAAGAAAAAGTGACCTTATTTCTTGTGATTATTAAAATTGATATCGATTACACCTGTATACACCAAGTGCTAACGAAAGAAGAAAGTTGTTATGTTGTTATTGGTTGCTTGACAACCAAATTCGATTATGTCAGCTAATTGCTGACATTTGTTATATTGTTGCCAAGGGCAGCATTCTATTGCGACTTCACTGGCTGCATCCAATGAATCCGCAACGATCCGCCCACCTTCGCCAATCGTCGGCGAACCCTTTGGTTCCAGAGGGCGGAGGCACAGGGCCGTGGACTTCTAGTTATGCGGTTGAGGTATCTATCGATGGGATGCGGCCTATGACATGTGAGGCCGCAACGCTGAGTCTGGTGCGGCTTCTTCCATGGCACCGTCCGCGGGTCCTGGCGGAATGACAGTTGCCGACCCAGTGCCTACTGGGTTGAGTAAGAGACCGCTTATTCTGTATTACAAAGCGTGCTTGTTGGCTGGGATGCGGTTGATCCCTGGATGCTTGGGAGCGCCGCCCGCCAAGCGGGGCATAGCACTCTCCTAGCCCTATTTGTGAGACTACAGGTGGTAGTGGTTTTTGACCATCAACTGATGGAAGATGCGCAACCAAGTAGTGCAATGAATTCCAAGTGGTTGGGTCGATCGACATCACCGATACGTTGGTAAATGACGAATGCGTTTGGCCTGCTCCCGCTGAATATTGCTGCTGCTGCAATTGATATTGCTGCTAAGATTGGCTATTAACCGGACTCTGTGCTTTGTCACGTTCACTCCTGACATTGTGCGTGGCTACTGTTGCTGGGACAGTTGATGGCGTATTCGTGGAATGCACTAGCGTTAGATCTGACACAGCACTTATATTTGCCATGACCACGGCATGTTCTTGACTAGTTTTGTATATATGCTGTATATATATATGCTGCTATAGTATATGCTGTTAGTGGTCGTTGAGTTGTTCTCAAGGTGGATCAGTTCCTCTGGGCTGGAACTCTCTTCTAGTAGCTGCTCTTGCTGACAACATCGCAATTAGTTATTATCCTCTTAAATCAATTGAATCTTTTAATAAAAGTAATATTTAGAACCATTAAACCAACCCGAGTTATTTGTGGATTTCTGGAGGAGAATTATTTCTGGGCTTTCTGGATTCAATCGTTCTTGAGGTAGACATTAAAGAAAAATTTGTTTCAAAAAAAAAAAAAAAAAAAATTATTTTTAAAATTCCAAAAACATTTCCAAAAAGCAATAATCCAAAAAATAAAAATAAAACAGACATTAAACGAAAAATTGTGTCAAAAAAAAAAAAAAAAAATTATTTTTAAAATTCCAAAAATTCCCAAAAAGCAATATTTCAAAAAATAAAACTAAAACAGACATTAAAAAAAAATTGTTTCAAAAATTAAACAAAAAATTCAAAACTTACCAAAAAATTAACTTTTCAAAAAACATTTTTCAAAAATTAAAACAAAACAAATAAATCATACAAAAAGAAAAGAAAAACAAAAATTAGGCGAAATCAAACAAAACCAAACATTTATAAAAGAAAACAGAAAAACAAATAGACACAAAGAAGACATCAACAGGAAATAGATCAAAAAGGACCACCAACAAGCAGACTTTTAGTTTAAGTTACTAATAAGTACAAATAAAATCAAATAAAATTAAAATTTTGTAATAACAAAATTAATTATTGTCAAATTAATTATTAATAATTAGTTTAAACAATGTTGTTCAACATAGGTGCTTCGTAGGTTCACAATTTTGGTTCGTACAAATTATCGAGCCAATATTGATGGTTGGCCCTTTTCTGTTAGAACATATTCATTGAAATTGGTACTTTTCCTGGCTGGTCTCTCTGATATTTGTTTAGTCTGATTATAAAATTTTGAGATAGGTATCAAACAGTTTAAAATAATAACAAAATCCATTTTCGCTGGTCTGATTATTTCCATATTTAGTTATATTACACTGTGGGCTTTAGAACCAATCCTCTGGTGCGATATATATTCCACATTTTATTAGCATCGATTAGATTCTATCTACCATAAGACGGAAGATTAAGTTTCCCTGGGTAGCACCAAGCCTTTCATGAAGACAAGGCAAAATAAAAAGAAAAAAAGTCTGATCCCATCCAACCCTGAGATGTCGCGGGAAGAAAACAACTCTTCGGCCGAAAGACCAGACACCAGGGAAGAGAGAAATGCTTCCTCTCCTCAGTCGGACAAATCAAAGAACAGGCTAGGTATTAGCCAAATCATGGACCTGGTGTGAACATCAATACCAGTGTACAATGGTTCACGGGGTCCCACCGTAGCTATGGAACTAGAGAAGTTCCTAGATACGTGTAGGAGGACCCTGAGATGTTTGTCCGAAAGTGAGGAGAGGACAGCCATGGAGTGGTTGCCCATGCAATTAGGCGGAGAAGCCTATAGAACCATGGGGCAAACCCAGCATTGTTCTGGGAGTACGAACAACAACTCCGGGACAAATTATTACCACAGTCTTCATACGAAAACGTGTACGAAAAGCTCTCCGAGATGCGACAATTCCGAACAGAGAACATCACAGGTTTCGTTCCCCGAGTGAAACTGGCTGTGGTGCTCTGCAAGGAAGCTGCCGCGCGCTCATACGGAAAGTCAAGCAGCGACATTTGCGCTGCATAAATAGAGAAACTGGCCAAATCCGTATTGATGCGCGGAATACGAGAGGAACCCTTTCGAAGCCAGTTATTGGATATAAAGGAGGAAAATCTCGAGGGCATCATGTCGCAACTTCTATGGATGGTAAGTCGACAAAAAGAACTGGACGGAAAGAGAGATGCGTACGATATGAGTGACATATCAAGGGCAATTGAATACCCCGAGTCACAGAGGAAAGAAAGTCACAATCACCCACAATGTTACAGAATTAGAGAAATAACACCCGAAAGCTATACAAGGAACACTTTTTCGGAAGAAGATTTTGTAACACCGGAAGGAAGAAAGGTTCGCGAAGAACGAAGCCCGGCCCGTCATTCACAGGGGTTGGAAAATAAGGATGACCACCCTGTAAATCGACCAGATGACTGTGATCGCCCAGTACCAAAAAGGCGAACAATAACATGGCAGAGCCCGCCCCGTCATTCACAGGGACTGGAAAATATAGAAGACCAACTTGTGAATAGACGAGACGACACATCAAATGGAGCAGCCCGCCTCGTCATTCAGAAAGAGAAAATGAAAGGGACGAATCCCCGGTAAACAGGCGAAGAGACTTCGAACATCCAGTGACCAGTAGGTGGGAACCAACAAGGCGGAGCCCAAATCGACACTCACAGGGCATGGACTATATAGAGGACCACCCGGTGAGTCGACGATATAATTATAGCCGACCAAGGAGCCCGCCACGACCACAGGATGAAAGAAGCCACAGAGAACAGAGGTACAGGGAATATAGTCCGGATCCGCGGGAATCGTTCAGTAGGCAACCTCAACCTACGAACGACGCGTCTCGGAGAGATGCGGATTACTATAGCAGGTCGACCGAAACAGCTCGACACTATACGGAACAACCCCACCCCGTAAGCCGCCCCCAACCTGCGAGGAACCCGTTCCGCCAGTACGAACCAGCACGCGCACCACCACATGACTATCAACCACACAGCGGGACAAGGCCCGATGGACCTGGAGTACGAAGGTATCAACGGGACGAAGATGAGTATTATCATCAGGTCCGTGACGCACAACCACACCGGCTAACTGCAGAAGTAGCATGCAGTTTTTGCCACAAAAGGGGGCACCTACGTGACGAGTGCATTACTCGGCGTAACATGCCAATTTGCACCTCGTGTCTTAGGTATGGACACGAAGTAGGAAATCGTCGGGTAAGAATTATACCACCAGCCTCACAAAGTCCTGCACCACAAGCACAGAGGCCACAACCTACACAAAAGCCACAAAACGAACAGAGGGAGTCCCCGAGACAAACAAATCAGGGACAAGTCCAACCCTCTAACTCCAAACAGTCACAACCAACATCGAACCGAAGAGTGTACAGCGTTCGATGTTGTTGTGAGTATTGTGGCCGAAGCGGTCACAAGTGGGAATAGTGTCGATACAAGATCAACTGGGAAAAAACTCATCCGCTTGTACGCACACTGCAACGGCTAGACCTGTACGTCACCAGTTAACCTGGAATGGCCAGAACCACCAACGAATGGCTCTAAAAAGAAAAATCAACCGAATAAAAAAGGAAAAACCTTAGAAGGCAGGAGACACCGACAGAGGCACTCTAGGAGCAGGTCAGGTCGAAGCCGCTCTAGTACGGACAGTACAGAACAGAGCACCGACCGAAGTAACTGCGCCGAGAAAAAGAGTTCCTCCAGTAAGACCCAAAATAGCGATCGACCAGAACCTACGGCGGCAACTGGTAAAAGAAAAGCTATGGGAAAAAAATCGGGAAACGCCTAACGGTCGGGTGGAACATCCTCAATCCGACCGAATTAAACTCGCAAGATAGTCAGAGCTGTTCACAGTTTTCGCCGACTGAAGCTCCAGTTGTCCAACTTCAATTAGACATTGGCCGAAAAAAATATACGAGCCTAATTGTGGACACCGGCGCTGAGATCAGCTTATTAAAGACTAAAGCACTCCACAAAAAATATGAAGTGGATGCCCAGAAGGCCATAATTCTCCATACACTGTTTGGCAAGGGAAAGTCTAGAGGAGGCATATAGGGGAAGTTCAAACTACATCATGAAATCCCCTGTAGCTTCGAAGTGATAGACACGTTGCCAGGAATGTCAGAAGACGGCTTGTTGGGTAACGACTTTCTGTCGCGTTATTGCAAAGTTAATGGACCAGGAGTTTGTTTGGAATTTCCCCAAACAATCACAAATCCTGAAAGTTTCTCTGTTGACTTTGCAAATAAATGCAAGAAAGTAAGCATGGGAAAGCTTAGACAAAAGGCAGCCAAATAGGAAACCGGACCACAGGGACCTAACAAGGTCGATACTGCGGTCGGAAAAACCCTGAAGACCCTACCCATGCAGGGGAAGGGCTTCGAAAACCTGTCAGGCGCCAGTTACCCCAACAAGCAGGCAATAACCCAAAAGCCAAAAGGTGGCAAGGAAGGGGAGGTTTCGGTAGAACACCTACCAATAAACCCCTCGGAAGCGGAAATATTGCTGATAAACCGGTATACAAACCGGTAAGCGAGTAAATACGTCAACGGGACACATTTTTGATAAATAATCAAATCATGCCGTATCCGAGAACCAATTTTCGGGGCAAACACCTTCAATAAATTAAACAAATTAAACTCATGTTCTCGGACAGTAAGTCGTCAGATGAATTTATGAATCTTGAAGATGACTACCGGCCAATGGACTAGTGCTAGCTCGCATCATATCTGTAACAAATTAACATGGTCAGACAAATGTCAACACACATTTGAAAAAAAAAAAAAAAAAAAACAAGTAGATCTTCGTTTCGCCGCCAAAATGGGCGAATCCCAATAATACCAATCTCTTTTACTCCGGCCACGGATGCGAGCAGTGAAGCACTTGATGATGGGCAAAATTAAGACGTAATAAGCAAAGACACACCTAATGCCTACTCGAGTCACACCTGGCATACGGTGAAAGGAAACGTTTTCACTATAGTGAAGGAGGTTGTTACCGGATCGTGTGGGCGGTTCAAACTTTCTACCGTTAACAACAAGGTATGTGGTGCACAATAACAGGTTGAAGCCCTATTTCGAATAGAGGATGAAACCTGGGATTGACAGTGCTGTATTAGGTTCCAACATTAGTAACAGTAGAAAGTCAGCAGGGCTTAAATAAAATAGAAACCACTTTTAAGGTAAGTTACCTGAATAGAATGACAACCACCAAAACAATCGGAACCAACATACGAAGCACATATGTTAGGGGAATTAAAACTTCTATAATCTCAAATAAACAGGAAATTATTGTAAATTAACAATATGAAAAGTATGAAATATAATAAACAGAATTAAAATTATTAAATTATAGTAAACACAAAACAACATAAAATGTAAATATGTTAAGTAACTAATAAAAAACTATTATTGTAAATAATGTAGTTATATAGTATTAAAGTAAGTATTAACAAAAACAACAATGAAAAGAAATTATTGTAAATAAATAAATAAATTTAGACTAACTAAAAAAAAAGTAAATAGAAATAAAAATAAGCTAAATAAAAATAGTCTAAAATAATTATAAAAAATGTAAAGCCAACCGCCACGCACGCACCGACATACTGTCGAAAGGGAGTTTCATTCCTCTTCTAAGAATGAAACTCCATTGTTGTAAGGGGGGAGGAATGTTATATAATTAAAGTTCAATTAATTATCCCCCCCCCCTTTGAATTACTAACATTTCGTGTCTTCACGCACATATCCTTCCCTTCCCTCCAAATCACTAATGTCCCTTTCCCTTTACAATAGAATATTCCCTTTACAATAGAATATAATTTAAATAAAAGTAAACAATTTAAAACCCCACTCACATTACAATAGTCAATTGCCTTCTATTAGCCATAGTCGCCCCCTATTAGCCATTTCGACTGCTTCCTCGAAATAACTATCGTGGAAGCTGAACGAAAAAGGATATGTGGCGAAAGACACGAGATTTTTTCCTTTCTTAATAGAGTCATGGTAGCAAGTGGTTGTGCGGTGCGCTCCTACCTAATTTAAATAATGTTTTCGGATTAGCGAAAGAGGGCAGTCGTGTGTCGTCAACGCGTGCGGGTTGTGTTAATAGAATAGAAAATGAAATAAAAGGGTTGTGTTACTTTTAGAAAATGAAATAAAATAAAAGAAAAAGGAATAAAACCCAATTAAATGTATTACATTATAATTAAAGAAAAAGACTAGTGTAGTTTCGTGTAACTTTAGAAAATGAAATAAAATAAAAGAAAAAGAAATAAAATAAAAGAAAAAGAAATAAAACCCAATTAAATGTATTAAATTATAATTAAAGAAAAAGACTATCCAACAATCAAGTGTGTCTTGAGATTTTTTCCTTTCTTAATAGAGTCATGGTAGCGAGTGGTTGTGCGGTGCGCTCCTACCTAATTTAAATATTGTTTTCGGATTAGCGAAAGAGGGCAGTCGTGTGTCGTCAACGCGTGTGGGTTGTGTTAATAGAATAGAAAATGAAATAAAAGGGTTGTGTTACTTTTAGAAAATGAAATTAAATAAAAGAAAAAGGAATAAAACCCAATTAAATGTATTACATTATAATTAAAGAAAAAGACTTGTGTAGTTTCGTGTAACTTTAGAAAATGAAATAAAATAAAAGAAAAAGAAATAAAACCCAATTAAATGTATTAAATTATAATTAAAAAAAAAAAAACTCTCCAACAATCAAGACACACAAGACTATCCAACAATCAAGACTCACAGAGGTAAGTTTTGTGTGATAAATATAAATTTTTAAAATATTAATTGTTGAAGAAAATAAATCCAACAGAGAGTCGCCTTGTAAGAATTTGTGGATAAGGAAGATAATGCAAAAATCTGACGTAAATGTGAAGGAAGCGCAGTGTAGTGTCGGGTGCAATTCAACAGTACTATCAATGGTAGAAGGTCTTAAAGGTGACTACGGTATCTGGCACGACACCAATGCCATCGGTTTTTGCCAAAAAGTTGGACTATATTCGTAGCAAAGGGCACAAATGCCATACAAAAAAAAAAAAAAAAAAAAAAAAATGAGACGCATGCTTGTCTTTGAACTTGTATCTGCTTCATTCTTTCAAAAATCGGTGCTTTAATACTATTTCCCCCATCAACAATTCCGATGCATATTTATACTATAGCATTTGCGTGATTCGAACTAAAGCTATCATGGTTAGAATCATTAAAAGATAGAACCAAAGCTCAACGCATCAGGCCACTGGCATATGTACGAATTCGATTTCTAAACTCAAGTACACTCAAGTGATGTGGAATTGCTCTGTTATTCCTTGGTATACAGGTGATGCTTTTGCTTATTCGATTTTCTTTCGATGTTCTTCACTATTTGGGTGTGTACTGTGTGTGTGTATATGGTAGAAACGCCACAATACCATTAAAGAGAAATTACAATCCCTTAAGACGAATGTATGAACTCAAGGCTTAGAGTATCATACCTACCAACTAAAAAGTGAAAAACAATTTAGATTCATAATCAGGGCACTTCCAGCTTCAATGTCCATACATATGATTGCGAATGAATTATGTTCATTAAATCATAAAGTCGTAAAGGTAACAAACATCAGAAAAAGCACAATTCGGGAACGTAGGAGTTAAGTCATGTTTACCTATGGGAGATTGTGTGCTCTTTGGACACAGATCACGTCGTATTGTTGCGTTAAGAAAGGATAGTGAAGACGGTGATTTAAACATATGATAAAATGTGTGAAATTCCAAGCATTGAAGCATCACGCTACTTCTGCGTGTCTCGATGTGGTGAAAACCGCCGACTTTGGATCGTCGCGGATTGCTGAGCGGCACAGTTATGTCCGCGAACTCTCTCAACAGCTCACTGAATGGGTCGTTTACAACGGTGCACGATAACGTCAACACTTCTCCCGTCTTTGCATTTACTGGCTTGGGGAGAGACGTTTTCAGGTCCAACATTCTCTTCCGAGCTAAGTCGACTATCAGCTTGTAATATCATAATAAGTCTGAACCTATTAAGGGTTCACTTACATCGGCGACGACGAAGTGCAATTGGGTGGGTCGTCAGAGATCTAGATTGAGGGTGAGCAATCCCCCCCCGTATGTTGTGATGTGGGAATTGTTCGCGGCGAATAATTTAAAGGAGTCCGGCGGCCGATTGACAGGTGCATATGAGCGAGGGAGAATGGAGATGTCTGCACTTGTTTCGATCGTAAAGTGCATATCTGAACAGATGCCTGGAAGGTTCGAATCGGCTGCCGTGCGCGGTCTGCTACGCCTGTGTCTTGGGTTTCCACGTGACCTATCCCTGCATCTATGTCGACATCGGTCCACCCATTCTGAATTTCCGACTCCGAACCTGCTTAACTGTATCTCCAGCTGGCGAGTTTCTTTACTTTTTCTCTGAGAGAAAGGTGTCGACTTATTGTCAATGGGGATACTGCCTTGCTTTGTGCAATCTCCTGCACCGATTTCATTGGGTCCGCACCCACCGTTACTCTTAAAACATCGTCGTCAACTAACGTTTCCCCCTTCCCACGTCTTTTTTTTTTTTTTTTTTTACACTAACGCGCGAGATAAATGTGGGTTAAAAAATTTTCCAGAAACACAACTTTTATTTTGTTCTTAATTTTACTTTATTTTAAATAACTTTATATACTTAAAACTAAGTTTACTGTATTTTAAACTATCTCCGACCGGAGGTTACTGGACGACTGCATCTTCATTTTCACTTAAAAACTATTTCAACTCGAAACAACAACTAGTGTTTACATATCCGAGATAACAATTGATAAAGCGAATTGAATTTGGGTATTGTTTACCTTTTCGGAATAGGGCAGGATGAAAGGAATTGGGCTTAAGTTTTGTTTGCATATTCAAGATAATATAGGATGAAGGAATTGAATTTGAGTATTGTTTACATATTTGAGATAACATAAGAAGAGGTATAGATTCTAAATATTGCTTACAATGTGTGAATGCAATGTAAATGAGATTCAGATGATGTTTCCATATCTTGGGAGTTAAGATAAATAGGTTAGCAGGAAATTATTTGTATTTTTATTTTCGGCTTGTTTTGCGGTTAGGCTTTTGATGATTTTATCGTGTGCCTCAATTAGCAGACACTTAGGTGGTAGGTATGGTTGACATAACCCGCACACAAAAGGGGATTTTGAAGTACCGTTAAATGTCAGAGCACAGTGCGAGCGGAAGGAGAGGAAGTGGATAAGGAAAGGAGATATCGATGTACTCTCCTGACATTTGACCAACGGACTACCATCTTTTCCGCAATCTGAATTCATTTTGCCAGCAGAAGCTCTTCCGGAACCGAGCAGAGGTCATAAAAGCCTTTGATGATTTCATTGCCTCAAAAAGTCAGCACTGTTACGAAAAAGGAATCTTTGACCTTGTATCACGTTGGAAGAATGTCATAGATGCCAACGTATTCTATTTTGATTGAATAAAAATCTACGGAAAAATAATATTGGCTTTTAAATTTTTTCTATAAAATCGGACATTTCATGTCGTCGACCCAATATTTACGGATTACGTTGAAATGCAATGTCTCTATAAATAAGAATTGAAATATATGTGTTAATGTCAATAAAAGTATCTAATTTCATCACATTGTGTTGTTAGAAATATCCATTTCCTTTCTTACAATTGTAATGAAATGAAAAATCGTGGAGTTACCTTTCCATTATCGTCTCTGGACTTATATAAGTTTATTAGTATATGATGGGGCAGTCCGTTTTTAGCTACTTTATTCTGGTGTCCTCAAGAGTATTTTCGCAACACGAAAATGTCCCATTTTGCCAAAATTGTAATTATTGACAGGTAATTGCCGCTAAAACACTACCTTCAAATGTTGGTGGCAATCTCACCGATCTTTTAGTAGAGCATGCGGTTATTTATTTTTTCTTCGCGGTTTTTCTTTATTTCCTCGTTCAGCTTGTCCAATTACGCTGCCTGATATTCACCTGTTATTGTTCTTCCCCTTTGCAGTTCATCGATAAACATTATGGCTGTTACAAGGAAAACCCTCCACCTCTTAATACTTACCTCTTTGGGGCCAGCCTCCACCGTTAACCCGGATACACACAGAATAATACTCTTAAAGGATAAATCCACCTTCCTACCGAAACCAAAAAAAAAAAAAAAAAAACAAGAACTTGAAGGATGAAATACTCTGCAAACCCTACCATTACCCCCCCCCCCCCCCACCTTTTTGCACCCCATATACCTAAAGAACTCCTCGATAGTATAGTGGTTAGTATACCCGCCTGTCACGCGGGAGACCGAGGTTCGATTCTCCGTCGGGGAGCCTCTGACTAATGACCTTGTCCGGAAAAAACAAATCATTATGGAAAATTTAACAAGCCTCAGGACTTGCTAAATAAGACCAAGACCGGCTCCCGGAATTTATAAAATCCAACACCTGATAAATGAACCACATTATCATTTGGTTCACATAAAAGCAAAATTTCCTAAAACTAGATGTGCGGATCAAATGTCCCACCCTCAAACCAATATATTGTTGAGAATCATAAGGTGCGCGTTGCAGTTTTATGATCCTCTAAGAATGTGTTTATACAAATTCAGACTCATAAACTCCACAAACCTAATCACCTTTCCAAAACCAATTGCAAGACAAACAAATGGAGCCATAAAACGAACCGCATGCCCATTTTATCGCGCACCAACATCTCGGATTATAAATGTGCGTCCACAGCGAACTTTGTTTTATTGTTCCATGCTTGAGTGCACGTAACACCTTGGTGCCTTTGTTGTTTACCCTTTTGTTAACCCAATACAAAAAACATTAAAAAAATAAATGAATAGCGGGTGACCAAGCAATGGTGCAAACAAAGGATGGGTCCTTCGATCTGCGAGATCGAGGGGGAGAGTTTTCGTTAGAGGCGAGGCACATTAGAACAGAGGAGTTGAGTATTAACCACTGACCGGGACAGTCGTCTTTTGAATGAGAGTTGTTGAGTGTAGTGAGGATTGGTGAAGTTTCGCGCGCGTGGCTTTTGGCGGTGCGTTGCTTTCGGTGAACTACTTGTGAAAAATCATGTTTGAAGATTTTGGCAAAAAATCCTGTAGAGAAATTATATATAACTAAATAAAAAAAGTTGAAGCAGAAGATTGTGCTTTTATGATTCCCCCTCGCGGAGTTTCAGGCTTCGCTCGAATTAGGCATCTCCTGAGATACCTCACAGGATCTCTTTTACAGATGTACAATTTACCAAGCCCAGTAAGCGTGGCTACTAAAACAAGTGGATGGATTTATACCTAACGGACCAAGTCCAAGGATAACGTGCCATCTGCCACCCAAAGAGGTTAAAAGGATAAACTGTCCCTGTCACATGAAGAGTACAGAACGACACGGCCCATGGTATTGTGTGGGATCTATTCTGTTTGGCATCAACAAGGAGGCGGGTTTAACAGAAGCCCCATCAGAGTTCGCTAGATGACACATTTGAGAAAGACGGAACAGCCGTTGATTCCTGCGGTTGAGCGGACACGGACAGCAAAACAAACAGTCTGGTATGGTTTCTTCTCTGTTTATTTTATTTTATTTTTGATTTGAACATGACTTCTTGTTAAAAATATTGACACTGTTTTTGCGTCTAAACTAGACATTATAGATACGATGGCTGTACAGACACTATTTAAACATAAATTTATGACACTGTCCTTGCGTCCAAATTAGGATTTATAGATACGATGACTGCACAGTCACTATTTAAACATAAATTTTTGCGCGCTTACGACGGCTCCCGACTCCTGCTCGTTGCACGAATAAAATCTGACTCGACTCTAAGAAGGTGACGAGAAGTAAAAAAGAAAGGGAAATTTATTGCTGGTGCGCACTAGCCAGCCGATGTGATTGCGCTCTCTCTTGTGCGCTCTTCGTTTCCCCATGCGCACCGGGGTGAACAAGCGCTGGTGCATAGTTGCACGCCAATGTGCGCAGAGTGGACGAAAAACACAAAGCGAGGAGCGCAATAACTCGGGTTGATCTGGCTTAGTGTGCATGTGGTAATGTGGAGTCAGAGGTGTTCCACACTGGGATAGTGTGGTGTGGTGATTATCCCGGAGGCGCAAGGCTATAGAAAGGAAGGAATGCGGAGGAGAGGAAAATGTGTTTTACGCTATTCACCTGGGTAAAGAGATGTTTGATCCCCAGCGAATGGAGGAACTGGGAAAAGGCCAAGTAACGCTAGGGAAATATTATCGTGTGATTCAATCGAATGTTTTGATAATTTTCCTAAGCGGTTCTGCAATGATGTGACAACTTCGTCCGGCTGGATTTGGTTGTCGCTAATCGACATGAACAAGAGTTGCCGTATGGCGAAAAAGGGAAGCTAAACTCTTTTATGCGTTGTCCGCGTGGAAAAATGAGTTTAGGTATGCGCCCTTGGAGGTAACATGCTTTGCAGGTGAACAGATAAGTAGGCGGGAATGGGGTTGGTTTGACGCAGTGTAAGGCGGTCGAAATTGGATGGGATTGGCCGGGAATGGTGGGTGGTTCTGCGTGTAGTTTAGAGAAACCTCAACAGTACTCCCCCACCAGTGACGTAGTCACGAAATAATGGTAGGACGGAAGGAGTAGAATGGTTGAAGGAGCGTTAGGTGTAGTGTCGGAAGGAGAGTCGTGTATTTGAAATCTGGGTGGTTTGGATTGGCCCAGTAGTCGTGGTGGTAAGGCTTGGAACTGTCGTGTAAACGAGTTCCTGGGTCGTGGCTGGGCTAGGGTCAGTATAGGAAGTGGACCTGGTTGTTGGTGCCGCGTGTGTTGCCAGCAGGGCAGGGGGGTTGCGGCGTGGTCCGGTGGTCTGTTGTGGTCTGCGTTGCCCACAGGTATGATGGCTGCGTTAGTGGTGGCCTGTCGGTAGCTCTCTCACATTTGCCGTGACGAGATTGTGTGTGTGGGATGGAGGAGCTTTGAGGCCAGAGTATATTCTTCTCTGCAGTGACGGGGTGCCGTGTGCGGGATGGAGGAGGTTTGGTTTGAGGGTCGGCGTTTTTCGTCCATACGGTGGTATGGGGAGTTGTTTGCCGCCCTTGGTAGGGCTGCTGTTTCCTGGGCGTTGGCGTCGACGTGGAGTCTTGGCCTTGTCAGTTGGTGTTGGGGTGGGTGTTGCTGGGGGACTCCTAGTTTTTGATTCCCCTGCCCCTTTTCCGCGTTTGTCCCACGTGTGGCCCGTGCGGCCACACATCCGGCATCCGATTGGGCCGCCAGTCACCCGGATGGTTGATATAGTGGGGTTTTGGGGGGTGGAGGCTTGGTGTGTTCCCGGGTGTACTTTCTTCGGGGATGGCCTCTGGCGGTGCGGTGGCCTATTCTGTGGGAGTGTGGCATGGTGCGCACGGCATTCTGCGATGTCGTGGGCGTATTGCCAGCACTCCCGGCAGAAAGGCGTGTTTCGCCTTTTAGGCACTCGTCGTACAGGTGGCCTTTTTTATGGCAAAAGCTGCACGTGATGCGGGCAGTCACATGGAGGGGGCGAAGGTCGACCTGTCCGTTGTGTATGCGCGGTTCGGTGGGCGCTTTGTCTTTCCGCGAGAATTTGGTTTAGTACGCGGCGGAGTGAGGCCTGCAACGCGTCGAGGTCGGATAGTGTGGCGTGCGCGGGGGAGTGGTTTGTGGAAGGCTCCCGGGGCCTGTTGTCTAGGGTCCGCTGTGGAAATTGGGTTCCACGAAAGGCGTGTGCCTTGTGGGGGGTGTGGGTGACTGAGAAGATGACGCTTCTGGAGCAGTCTTGGGCGCTGCGAAAGAAAGTGATGTGTGTCGTGGTTGCCGTGTGGCATGTTGGCTAACCGCCACGACTTGATATGGTGGGAGGTCAGACTGTGGGTCTAAGGATCCCATGATTGCGTCAGCCACCTTTGATAAATAGCCCAAACATTGATTAGATTGGGCCATTAATGCCGAGCAGGCATGTTGAGGTATACTCCTCAGGAAATGCGGCCTAATTATATCATCCGAGATCCTGGTCCCCGCTATCGAGCGTAAATAGGTCAGGAAAAAGGATGGTCTAATACCCGAGCAATCGGTCTCGTTCGCCAATCGATACTGTTTGATGCTGATGGGCTCGTCCAAAGCGTTAAGGAGCAATTCCCGCATGTTTCTGTAGGGATCAGTTTCTGATGACCTAATCACCTGCGCAACATGCTTCCGCTGTGTCCCATCCAGCACCCGCAGCAATTCAATAGCACGCTGTTCTTCGTTGTGGATATTGGCGAACCGGAAAAAACGGTCGGCTGTGACGAACCATAGCTCTGGCTCCTCCTCGTCGAATGGGGGGAGGTTGACATTTTGGGTAGGGGATGGGAATTCGACGCCGGAAGCGTGCTGGAAAGCGGGGGGATCGGCGCGAGTTTGCGCCTGCTGAGATGTACCGGCTCGCGTGGTGGGCATAGTGGTGTCGAAGACTAACGAGGAGCCGGGATCGAGGGAGTTAGGAAGGGGTCGCGTTGTGTCTGCGTGGAGTCGAGAGGAGTAAAATGAGAGTCGCGTAAATTCAAGTGGTATCGAGCAAATTGTTACAAATGTTTATGAATTGTTCGTAATAGAATTTATAATTATTTTATTTGTTTTTAACACGTGCTGTTTGAGGGTACCAATTTATTTTCTTTTATATTTTTTATTAATTTTTATGTTGAAATAAACAAACAAACTTTTACAGAGTTGTTATATGTATTGATAATATAAAATTGCATTAATAAAGATTGTAATTGTGTTAGACACTAAGTTTTTGTCTTAATTTGCAGATCAATGACATTGTGTATATGTTGTTATTTAGTTTAGTTGAAAGGTGGTTGGCAAAAGGAATTTTATTTGTTAAATGGCTTTGTTATGTCCTAGCAGGAGAAATTTTCTCGCGCCCTATTATTTTAAATTATTTCAAAATCTTAGTACTGTATTGTGCTGTTTAATTAAGTTTTATTGTATATATGTGTGGATATAAAAGGTGAAAATATCATCTGTACAATTCTTGTTTTATTTAGAAATATTCACCAACCCGGAATATGATTGTGATATAAATATTTTGATTTCTTTTTATTACGTTTAATTCTAATTGGTACACGCTCATAAGAATCGTTACAATAATAAGCCGGTTTCGAACTGTGCCGATTGTCTAACAATATTACCTGGTTGTTTAAGCTAATTACAATTGTATGTATGGCGGCTCTGAAGGAGCTCACCTTAAGGAAATAACTATTTTTGAAAAATGAACTTAAAAAAAGGAAACAAAGGAAACCTGAGGTCCAGCGTTACGTTTTAAAAGATGGGCGGTAACTGGTTTGGCGTCGCCGTGGTGTTACAGATGGGGGTAAGCTGCCAGGTGATGTTAAAGTTTCGATGTTTTGTTTTTATTTTGGTGGATTATTTAATTTTTATTATTTTTTTTTGTAACTTATTTTGATTGATTTTTTTTACTTTAATTTAATTAATTTGAAAATTTTTGATTTTGCGATTTGTCTTTGTTTTTTGGGCGCCTTTTACCGTCTTTTCTGTTTTTAGGGATATTTATATTTTTGATGGAGGTTGCGGCGTGTTTTTTGTGTCCAGTCACCACAGAGTCACTGGCACTATTTATCCAAAACGTCAGGAGTTCGGAGATCGGAAAGGTTGCGTGCCCTTTCTCGGGGTTACCAATGTGGGGGATCTATTCTGTTTGGCGTCAACAAGGAGGCGGGTTTAACAGAAGCCCCATCAGAGTTCGTTAGATGACACACTTGAGAAAGACGGAACAGCCGTTGATTCCTGCGGTTGAGCGGACACGGACTGCAAAACAAACACTATGGTATGGTTTCTTCTCTGTTCATTTTATTTTATTATATTTATTGATTCGAGCTGTAAATGCTGTCCACGGCTTGGGACGCTGATCTAAACTTAATGCCGATGTTACGATATTTAAATATTTATTGCGTCTAATTATTGTTATATTTTAACACCACTTACTTATTGTACATATGTAAATCAAACACACTCTTTGGTTTTTGGTAATCACTTTTTAAGTGCGAACCAGAGAATGACCGTTTCGTTCAAAAATCCCGAACCAACACCTTTTTTTTTTAACATACTGTGTTTATTTGACCAATAATCAATGTTTACATTAAGTACTACAGCTAACTTATAATTCTAGTGATACAATTGTTTACATGCATACATTACACATTTTTCAAACATAACTGAATGTGTGAATAACAATTTGAGTATTATAGTTTTTAACAGTTTTCGCGGAAAAGGTCAGAAAACCAGGATTTTTATTTTTTAATTTAATCTTAACTAATACCTAACTTAAGTCTAACTTAATCTAGCTTAACCTAATTGATATTATAATAAGTTAAATATGTAATGTGAGTTGGGGAATATAGGGATTGATGGTTAAGGAGGTGAGTTGGCGTGGGATATGGTCAGTTAGTGGTCTCGGGTGGGGTAACACTTTCCGGTAGTTCGTTAAAACGTATAATGTAGGAGAATGGTTGTATGTTACAGTATTTGAACTGATTGGGTGCCAGCTCGGTGTTATGGTACACAACCTCGTTGGAGTCATTAAACAATCTCACAGAGGTGACCGAACCAAGACCATTATTTTTCCCTTAGTTTCCCCGAACGAAGACTCTATTCTTCATCCTGCGGATATGTCCTTTTGTCTGCATGACCCTTTTGCCAGCCGCCATTTCCTTTCTTTATATTTCCCGGCTTAGGATCAAAATAAGAAACACAAAGGAAAAATCAACAGAGGATCTTGTTAATGCATATTTACGATCCTCTATGTAGGAGGGTGATAAAACGAACGTGCGGTTCGTTTTATGGCGCAAGTTGTTTGTTTTAGAAGAATGGAAAAAATATATTGCCTGTGGGAAATGGTTTGGGTAAAGAACCCTTTAAAGGATCATAAAATTGAAGACGCGCATTTTAATGAGTCTCAACGACTTTCCTTGAAAGTTGGTCATCTGGTCCGTAGATCTGGGTCCAGGTGATTTTGCGTGTTGAACATATGGTTCGTTTATCATGTGGGGGACGAAATGTATGTGTGCCATGCACGGACACTGTTTCACTTCGTCCCCAAACACTTTCACTCCGTACGCAAGAAGTTGTTATCCAACGATGTCCACAAAAAGAGAAATGAAAAATAAAAATGCACTGAGGTTTAGTTGTAGATTTAGTTTTTTTTTGTTCTCAATTATTATTTTCTTTTTCGATTGTTTACACTTTAAAGATAAGACACGAAAGTTGCTATCTTTTACCTATTACTTGGCGCCAGAGAAACGATACCAAATTTACACTTTGTTTTAGTTCATTTAATTACATTGGTTTTTCCACTGTTGAGTGACAATTTACGACAGCGAATTTTTAATTTCCTTAGGTACCGTTTAGATGTTAAAGAATTTCCGAAATAATATTTTCTTATTTTTGATAATGGAATTGTCAACTCCGGTGGTGTGCGGGACTCGAAAGTTATTGATTGTTTTTGGCGAGCAACAGTGCGACTGTCCGCAATAATAGATCACAAGCGACTGATCCCTGATCTGATGATTAGGGATGAAATTTTACTTTTGCATTCGCACGGCTATTAGCCAATCATCATCACGGTCTCCTCATCAATCCTTTCATTTGCATGTCTCAGCGAGGTGAATATCGTTCGGCAGTCAATGGGCATGCGAAGAATACGAAAAGAACAAAAGAGAGAGCGCAATAACTTCGGTTGGCTTAGCTTGTGTGCTTATATCAAATGCACTCTCTGAGGATGACCTATGGCTGTGGTGATCTCAGAGTGCATTGAACTGTAGGGAGACAGAATTGTGGAGGAGAGGAAAATGTGGCTGGTGCTATTCACCTGCGAAAAGAGATCATTGATCCCCAGCGAATGGCATGTAAGGGGAAAGTGAATAGGTGGCCGAATTGGCTAGGGAAATCTGATCATGGGAACTAAATTAAATACTTTAATAATTCCCCCAGCGATTGCATGACTATGCAACCGCGCCGATTGATCGGACTATGCCGTTGCTAACCGACATTACGCGATTTCCGGTGGAAATCACATGGGTTAGCGAAATGGAGTTGCCGTATGGCGAAAAGATAGCTAAACTCAATTATGCATTGTCTGCATAGGATAATGAGTTTAGCTATGCGTCCTTTTGGGAAACATGTTTTTCAAGTGAATTACGAACGGTGGGATAGGGTTGATATGACGTGCTGGAAGCGGTTGAAATAAGGCGGCAATTGTGGTTGAAATTGTGGGTTGGTTCTCCAAGTAGTATAGTGAACCCCTACAATCACGTCTTGGGTTTAAGTTACATTTTATATTACCAAATTGAACCTGTACTTCAATTTATTTGATATTGAAGTGATATCGCGATATTTAATGTATGCGCGATTAATGGTAGAGACTAGCTCCAAAGAAGTAGGTATTACGGGGTTGAGAGTTTTGTGCGTAGCACAACTGTGTATTTATAGATATATATAAATAAACTTCTGATCAATCACTGAAATGGTTGGAGAAATGTTATCCCATAGCTGCGCCTTCGAGAACAGCAGTTTATCGGTTGGTTAGTGAATTTAAAATGGATCGTACGTACACCGAAGACGCATTTCGCTCCGGAGGGCTACAACAGGCAACGAATGCGGAAATCGTAAAGCAGGGGCAACGAACCACTTAGATTGACCGTAAAATGAACTTGCGCGAGTTAGCTAGGCTGTAGGCATCTCAAAATAACGGGCGGGATACATTTTGCACGATCTTTTGGACATGAAAAAGCTATCGGCGTAATGGGAGCCGCGTTTGCTGATGTTATGTTAAATTGTTGTGTTTGGTTAATGAAGATTATATTTAAAATTTGACAACAAATTCAATAAGCAGTCGTTGATGTGCCAATGTTATTGTTGCATTAGGTTATATTTAAAAGTTTACAACAAATTAAATAAGCAGTCGTTGATGTGCCAATGTTGTGTTAAAATTTAATTTTTCGTTTTACGAAATGTATTTAGAATTTTCCACAACAAAATGAATTGTTCCCGCTACTTACGTGGTTGCCAATGCTGTAGTTGATACATATTTGTCTGTCCTTATGCTTCCTTATTCTCGGCTTGGTCGTTGGCTATAAGAACGACGTTCTTCAGTTCAAGGATAATTTTAAACTAAACAAGTTCCTCGTGTCACGCTTCTTCAGACCTCTTCAAGGCTCTATTTTAGACTCTACCCTATTTTAAGACTGACTTGAACTAAACTCAAACTAAACTCTCTCTTTCTCCCCATTCCCTCGTTACTTCACCGAAAAGAACTCTGCCATGACTGTCCTTTCGAAATTAAAAATCGTAACGATGCAGGTTTGTGCATCTGGTCGTATTTAATTTAAATTTAAAATGTGGAATGTAGATAAATGTTTTTTGTATAATTTAATGTTTTGTGTATTGTTTTATATGTTATATATGTAATTCAAAAAATTTAAATTGCGCTTTCTATTTATGCACTTTTATTGTGTGTAAAAAGAATGTTTAAATTTAATATTTTATATTTTCTCGGCGGGACAATGGCGGTGGGGGAGGTTACTACGTAACACTGACCGTCTACCAAAAAACAGCAGCGCTTTGATTATTCAACTGTCGGTTTGGCTATGTTGCAGTGTAATCAAGCGGACTTTTTTTGACGTTTTGCGAAGATGGATGAAACGTGGGTCCAGAGTCTGCAGAGTGGCTGGAAAGCCAAGAAAGCCGACAAAAGCGACCAAAAGACCAAAGCTCGCCCGGCAAGATCATGGACTCCGTTTTTTAGGATGTGCAAGGCATAATCTTCATCGATTACCCGCAGACGGGAAGAACAATCACAGGAGAGTATTGTGTATCGTTATCGAATAAACTGAACGACGAAATAAAGAAACAATGGCCCCATATGGCGAAGAAAAAACGTCTGTACCATCACGTCCTTGAAAGTAGTAACGAAATTGGACAAATTGCGATTTGAAATGGTTGCTCACCCACCGTATTCTCCAAGCTTGGCCCCCAGCGACTATTATCTGATCCCAAACTTAAAGCGGTGGCTCCAGGGAACGCGGTTCAGATCAAATGAGGAAGTTATCGTGGAAATCCAGACATATTTCGATGAATTTAACGTTTCGTACTATAGAAAGGGCATCGACATACTGGAAAATTGCTATACTCAGTGTGTTGCCCACGAACGCAACTATGTTGACGATTAACTATAACTTTGCCCAAAAAACGATTGTTTTCATTAAAAATTTCGGGACTTATCAGCCAATGGAGTATTCTAATAATTACGTTAATAATGGCACCTTCTAAAGATTTTATTATCCTGCGCTATAGATATGTGCATGTCATCAGTATCACAAGAACTTTTCCACATATTTATAACCTCAATACTTTTATAATGGTACAAAGCCGCAGAAATTTACTTACCACTCGAGTAACAGGTAGGTATACGCAATTACTGGCAATTTACTTACATTTGCCAAATAAATTTTCATAATTTAGCACATCCATTAATCATAGGTCCACTAGCTCCGTGGGCAATGGATTTCCACATTCCCCGAATACACTTAGTTCATTGAAAGGATCTTTTCGCACAATTAAGGTCTCTCTGCCCTTTTAAGACAGGAAAGCTTCTCTCAAATTAAATTAAGTGGAAACACAATTTGTGGCATAAAAATGAGGCTCGTACACCTTTGCTTTGTGAATTGTTTCTCGCAATTTTATCCATTTATTTCATTCAGTCGGTAACTCGCTTATCCATTAATAACGCGTTCGTATTCACCGCGTTCGTATTTTAGGGTATTATGTCTCCGGGGAACAATGTTTTTAGCTAAGGTTCACGTATTAAGGTAGTAAAATCTCGCAGCCCAGGTTTAAGTATACTCTGTGCTTAGAATAGGAAATTGCTCCTCGAATGAAAAACGAGTTTTCCAACTGAGTAGAATAAAATGCCTTTCCTTTTGAATACGGTTCAAATTAGATCTTTAAATAAATGTAAAAATACTCTAAAGGCAATAATGGCGTACGTACAACGTAATAGCTATTAATGGCAAAGTTAGGGGAGAAAATGGAATTTCCGTGTGTATACTGAGGGAATTTCTCTTAATGAAAAAGAACTGGATTCCGCAATGATACTACAAAATTGTTCTTCCTCCACTACCAACATTACTAATAATTGCTTCAGGTAGATCTTTGTAATTCAGTCCCATTAACTTTCATGGTTGAATATTTTGTTGCCTATCTGGAAAACTTATCATTTTTTAATTTATGTTTAATGGTTTCCTGGCAAAATATGTATATTCGATTAAGATGTTTCATTAAAAAGAGCGGTATGAATGAATAATCCATTCTAAAAACGCGAAGCCATGGCAAGGGAGGAATACAACAGGGAGCAGTGATGGCGATAAAGATAAAGTGGAAACAACCAAGTACTTGGACTCCGCACACTGAAATATAGCCGTTGGATATTTTACCAGGATACCTCCATTGCAAATATAAATAATCTCCAAAAACTCATGTTTTAGGTTGATAAACGAACCTTCAAGTGCAATAGAGCTGACAAAACCTTTTCTCAAACATTTTGCCTAAGAAACTAAAACGAGTCATAAAAGAAACGTTGTAAAGGAATTCATTGTGGGTATCAGAAGTTCTTCTTTAATAACAGAAACCATGGTATTTTTACCAAATTCACTGCTTTTATCCATTAATTCCCAGACCGGACCTCAAAGTTATATTCAGTAATATTTAATCAATTCGGCATTGGTAACAATCACCTTGTATAACATTGACATTAAAATATGTATATGTACAGTCCAGTATACGAAGAATGAATTGAATGACACATGAACCGAACTTTACATCTCGCATTGAAGATTATAAGTTAAATATAAGAGAAAGAACAAAATACAAAATGGAAAGTTTGTACCTGCACGATCACAGATAACTAGCATCGAGGGCTGAATCCACGGAAAATAAATTCGCGATAAAATTGACTTCAGCTTTTGAATTCGTGAATAAAGTCCCGATGCTCGTTTTTGACAAAGAAAAAGAGGATAAAGCGAAGTAATTGCTAATAGCCTTTTCTACTCACTAGAAATGGCACAAACCACTTGGGCACTCAAGCAGTTTGTTTGCTATTATAAACTTTCTACGCGGTCTCAGTCCCCTAGTTGCATGTGTTTCAGATTCTGGAAAAATTCGTTGTCCAGTCCTATGAATACGGAAACGATTGGAAGAAATCCCACAAAACCTCCCAGCTAGCAGGCTTGGGCCTCGGTACTTAGCGAGTTTCATCCAAACGATCTCCACCTTATTGGATTCTAACAATTCTTCTCTTTGGGGAGCCAAATTCAATCGCAAACTCCTTCCTTAAAATGGAATCTCGAGTGTAAAACGTACATTACTGATTTCTTTACAGAAGCCCGAACGAATTTTATGCTCTATCTGCCTTTACCAATAGAATCCTGTGGCTATATTTACACGCTGAAATCGTTATTGGGGGTGATTTTAATCTGCATAACTCTCAATGGCTTCGCCACTCTGGACACACAACACCTGAAGGTCAATATGTCCAGCTTTTTGCTGTTTCAAATAGTTTAAGCCAACTCGTCAATGAGCCAGCACGGGTACCAAACATAGATGGTCATTTCGCCAATACACAGGACCTGCTTCTCACCTCCCACGCGAACAAATTCGCAATTGAAATTTCTTCGCCCTTGGGCACTTCAGACCACAGTGTCGTCTCAGCTAAATTTGCTCTGACCAACAGCAACGCTAACGGAAAAACTACCAAAGGTACACAATATGGTTCTACAGGACCAGAGAGTTTTTATTATTTTTTTTATTTTTTTATTAGACTTCTCTCGGGAGAGGCGAACCTATAGCGCCGAGTGGGCGCCCCGAGATGCCACCAAATAACTGTTGCAGTTCTTTTTGAACAGTTGCAGGTTGTAACGCTCCGGGAACACTTGCGCGGGAAGCGATTTCCACAACTTCCCCGCTCTGTAACGGAACGAGTTCTGATGGAGGGATGTTCCCGCCGTCGAGAGATGCACCACAAACGGGTGCGATCTGTCGGATTGTCTTGTGGAGCGCATATATTGCGTGGAACAATACCAAGAATCTCCGAAGAACAGTACCCGTGATAATATCTGTAAAACAGACAGAGGTCGGCTACGCGCCTTCGATGTGATATCTACCGTAGTCCCGACGTCAGCGCCGAGTCCCCAATCAGGCGGATTGCTCGTCTCTGTATGCTCTCAAGTAGGTCGAGGGTATGTTTAGGAGCCGAGCTCCAAACACGAGAGCAATATTCGAGCACGGGTCTAATTTGGGATTTATATAGGAGACAAAAAATAGTATACTCTCATATAGGTAGTAGAAACTTCTGGGCATTCGTGAAAAACATTCAAACCTCGGTCTTCTCTTCCATTCCTTCGCTTATAGTCGATGACAGACCAGTCACCAGTGCAATGGAAAAGGCGAATCTACTTGCTGCATATTTTGCAGCGAACTTAACGCTGCCTGATACCACATCAGTTCTGCCTCAACTTGAGCATAAGCAGCACACCATGAGCCAGATTTACTTCCGAACGCGTACTGTTGCCCGTACACTCAAGAAAGTAAACGCGAACAAACCGCTGGCCCTGATGGAATTTCCCCAATTCCCCCGAAGAAATGTTCCTCTTCACTCACTAAACCACTGCGAGCACTCTTCCATTTGTCTTATTCCACCGGCCGATTCCCAAAGATATTGAGATCAGCGAACATTTCTTCTTATCGACCCATAGCACTAATTTCTGTTCTCATGAAGGTAATGGACTCGCTGATTAACCGTCAACTTTGTAAATATCTGAAATCATATGACCTCCTTAATAACCGCCAACATGGTATTATATGGCTTTCGTAGCAACAGGTCCACAGGAGATTTGATGCCGTACCTTACCGAAGAGTGGAGCCATTCCATCCACTACTGCGGAGAAAGCAGGGTAGTCGTGTGGGGGGATTCGTGGTGGGTCGGCAAGGACTCGGATTCATCGGTATTCCCACCTACTTGTTCCACCTAGAGCGAAAGGCACCAAGTTCACCGACGGGCTTTAGAAAAGTAACAAAAGTCAAGCACTGGAATGTTGTTCGAATTAATGTTCGTTTATTTGTCATGTATAACTTAACGATAACTTATGTCGTGTATCAACTTTACAAAAACTTTACAAAATGTGTGAACCCATCGCACTCGGAACAAATTCTGATTCAATTAAGTCCGTGAATTTTACGTGGTTGCTACTTCAAGCTTACCGTGTCACAATCTCACATCATGGCGAGCGCAGTTAGTCGAACACCTAGCCGTTTAAACGTCGCGCACGCGCGTCACGCGTAGGGATTCTGGACCGGGGGACGTGGGGACGGCACGGCCGCTTGAATTAATACCGCCGGTGAGTAGTGTAAAGGCTGCACTCGCACACGCTATCCTAAATACGCGCCCGTTAATTGGTGACGACGATCCGTTAGGTTCAATGACCCGATTATTCAGTGATGCGCGCTGGAGGGTATGAAGGGACGTGTGTCCTCAGTGGTGGTTATTACTCGACTGACTCATGGATGAATATAATTCGTTCATTGCGTCGTGGCGGTGCGTCATGGCAGAGTTAGGCTCGCTGCCAATTACGGGGAATTGTGGACGAGTTGCTATGCTCGCATAGGAATTCAGTTCCAACGAATTCTGGCCGTACAGGCTGGGTTGACTTCGTTGGTTGGGTGTACCGGGAATTGGTTTGGCGACGCGAGCGAGTATGGGCATGCATTTTCGGGGGAAATTGGAATGGCTTGGGTGCGAGCAAGGGGTATCGTTTAGATAGAAATGTTAACCGAAATAATTTCGGGGAAGTGTGCGCGGTTTATTTGGTTGGTAGTGTTCCGTTGAGGATTGGGTATACGCTTTGTTAAGGCATATGAACTTCGGAGAAATGTGTGCGGCTGGGTATGCTTGCTGATGTTCCGTTGAGGATTGAATATGCGTTTGCTATGGCATACGAGTTTCGGGGAAATGTGGATTGTTAGGTTGCGTTGAGGAAATATGGATAATTGAGTAACGCAATTTTGGGAAAATGCATGTGGTGGTGATTAGAATATATTCGGTTGAATTATATTCTCTTGGAGGTTTGGGAAATATTTTATTGCATATTTGGGAATATATGCTATTGCAGATTCGGTTTTTGCATGTTTGCAGGTGAGGGTTGTGGGTTGGTTCTGTGTGATGTAGAGAACACCCACAGTCGCATTGGATATTTCAAAGGCCTTAGATAGAGTATGGCATCCCTTTTGTCAAAATTGCATTCATATGGATTGAACAATTTCCTGATCCAATGTATAAGAGACTATTTTTCTGATCGTTCAATCCAAGTAGTTCTTGATGATGTCAAATCTGTCTCCCATCAAATTAATGCTGGTGTCCCCAAGGTTTGGTATTTTCGCCCACTATCTTCATTATCCTTATAATGATCTCTTGTCAATTAACCACAACCCAATCCACTCGTTTGCTTTCTCATACTCATACGAACACTCCCGACAAAACTCTTCGAACGTCAATACCATTCAGCAGGTTATGCTTAATACACTGAAACAATATGACATCAACAAGATATATCAGTGGGGATTATCTAACCGAGTAGAGTTCAATGCCTTAAAAACTCAGTGCTGCATCTTGTCGTCAAAGCGAACCCCAAAGTAAATATACTGTCGATGGCCGGCACTTGGATTGGAATTATCAATCCTCGACACTCTAATTAATTCGACTCTTAATTGGAATGACCACATATTTGAAGCTGCGAAAAGTGCGGCCAAATGTATGGGGTTCCTTAAAAGATGCAAAGATACTTCACTCCATCCAACCTGCCCACTATTTACAATGCGTACATTCGTCCCAAAATGGAGTTCAACTCCCATATTTGGTCAGGCGTATCCAAAACTTCACTACACGTGCTCGACAGGATGCCAAACGTTTGGACAAAGAAACAACATTAGTGAGTTTTCTATTTCTCCTCTTCGTTTGATGAACAATTTTCAGCTACACAATCGTTGGTGGGAAGAAAGTGAACCAGTGTCGTACGACGACACAATTCATCTACCCTTACAACCCTTGGTTTGATAAAAAATGCGATCATATTACAGCGGCAAAAAATAGAGCTTTTAAACAATGGCGCTCCAATCCCACCGATGTTAACAGAACGAAAATGGTTGAGATCAGAAAAGCGGCAACCAGGCGATTGATACCCTGAAGAAAGCTCACAACGACAGAGGGACCAATAAATTCCTTCGGTGCCTTCGGTGCTATTTAAAGAAACGAGTATGACATTTATTACAGCTTTCATGCAAAACACCATGTGCTCGGGGTAATCTTTCTAGTCAGCCAAAAACTGAAGCCTGCTATCATCGGCTTTAATGCAATAAACGGAAGGCTATGCACTCTTCACGTATTGGACAGCGTTACATCACCCAATTCATGACATCGTAATGCACGCATGGGAGCAAGAGGAGATGCCGGAAGATTGGCGTCGTGGAATAATTTGCCCCATACATAAGAATGGAGATATCAAACTGTGCAGCAACTATAGGGGTATACCATCGCTGAGTACCGCCTATAAGATACTCTCCACTATCCTACAAGATCGGATAGCTCCATGCACTAAAGCCATCGTTGGTCAATATCAGTGTGGCTTCATCCCAGGTAAATCAGCGATTGATCAGATATTCACCCTTAGGCAGGCGATGGAAAAATGTCAAAAATTTAAAATCCGTTATATCATATATTTATAGAATTTAAGCCCGCCTACGACAGCATAACCAGGGAAGAACTATATAATGACATGAGAGAGTTTGGCATTCCAAAAAAATTGATACGACTTTGTAAGTTGACCATGACCAATGCAACTAGTCAAGTAAAAATAGCGGGATTGCTGTCCAAACCGACTGACTTCGACAAGGGACGGTCTGGCCTGCCTCCTCTTCAACCTGGCGTTGGAGAAAGCAATCCGTGACTCTGGCGTTACAACTAGAGGGACTATTGTCACCAAGTCCAGCCAGATACTTGCCTACGCAGATGCCATCAACATCATCGGTAGAACCAAATCGGCTATACAGGACTCCTTCACCCAGCTCGAGTAGGCGGCACAAAAACAGGGTCTGCACATTAATTAGGGGAAAACTAAGTACATGGTCGCAACTTCTACGAAGAGAAGACCTAACGTTGGCCAAACCATCAGGGTAGCGGAGCACGAATTTGAAGTAGTGCAATCCTTTAATTACCTTGGGTCAATAGTATCAGCCGATAATAATATGGAAGAAGAAATACGCGAACGGCTAATCAAATCCAACAAAGCCTACTATGGTCTATTAAGGCTCTTTAAATCCCGAAATTTATCTAGAACATCCAAGCTACTACTGTACAAGTCCATGGTCTTTCCAGTAGTCATGTATGTATGCGAGATCTGGGTGCTGAATAAAAGGCACTCTGACCTCTTAGCCGCGTTGGAGAGGAAGGTCTTAAGGAAAATTGTTGGCCCCGTATGTGAGGAACGCCGATTCTGAACACGTTACTACCATGAGTTGTAGGCGATCTACACTGAAGCGAATGTTGTAAAAAAAATCAAGCTCGGTAGACTCCGGTGGGCGGAACACCTATCTCGAATGAGCGAAGAGGAGACTGCCGGAAAGTCCTTTGTGGCAGGATGTATGGAAGGCGACAGCGGGGCAGACCTTGTCTACGATGGAGGGATAGCGTAGACCAGGACGCCCAGACCCTGGGAGTGCCAAACTGGATGACATCGGCTCGAAATCGGGACCGGTGGAGAGATTTGTTGATTAAGGCCAAGATTGGATCCCGATTGTAGTGCCGATGATGATGATGCTGATGACAATTTGGTGAAGATGGAAAGGACCAATCCAGTTTATATTTCTTCAGTCAGGAGAGACGATAAACGCTATCAAATATTGTGAGGAAATCGACATATTGCATGCCAAATTGGCTGAAAAGCAACATACGTTGTTCAAAAGGCACGGCCCGATCGCATGACAATGCTAGACCCCATACCTCACAAGTAACGGTGCAAAAACGGTTGCACTTAGGATTTGAAATTCTTCCGCATCCACCGTACTCTCCTGACATTTCCCCAACGCACTACCATCTTTTTCGCAATCTGGATTCATTTTGCAAGCAGACGGTCTTCCGGAACCGAGCAGAGGTCATAAGAGCCTTTGAAGATTCCATTCCCTTAAAATGTCGGCACTTCTACGAAAAGGGAATATTTGAACTTGTAGAACGTTGGAAGAATGTTATAGATGCCAATGGATCCTATTTTGATTGAATAAAAATTTACGGAAAAATAATATTAGGCTTTTAACTTTTTACTATAAAATCGGACATTTCGTGTGGTACCACCCAATACTATGGTGGTTGGCAATAGTGATCGTAGCTAAACATCTAGTTGACCTGGAGTATATTTTTATAATTCAAAGCATTAAATGCTGGCGAGATGTAGCCGTACTTAAACTAGCCACGCCTAAGACGGAAGCAGTTTTAATAAGTAGTCGCATAAAAGTTGAGCACATTGATTTGCCAATAGAAGTTTACACCATCAGATCTAGTCCCTCTATTAAATATCTTGGTGTTACCCTCGACAACATGTTGATCTTCTAGGAAGAGTTGCGAGGAAAAAAACTGCAAGGTTATGGCATGCGTTAGCGAAACTGCTACCCAATGTTGGCGGACCCCGACCCCATTTAAGGAATTTGATAATCAGAGTGAACACATCCAATGTAAGCAGCTCACACATGGGCAAGAGTCGCACAGCACGAGCATACAAGGAGGTAGTAAATTGAGCACATAGGCTGTCATTATTGAAAGTATGCTGAACCTCGTGGACGGTATTCGAAGATGCCATAAATGTCATGGCAAAAAGGAAACCACATGGCACTGTAACGAAACCGCTGCTTTGTATGAGTTTGACGCACACACAAATAGAATACTCCAGACAAAGATGATGGCAACAAAGATGGGATACTTCCACGAAAGGAAGATGGGCCCACACCATCTTACCTGATATACAAGCCTTGGTGGAAAGAAAACATGAGGAGCTGAACTGTCACCTGACTAACCTGATATCAGGACTTGTGCGTATACGACAATACCTGCACCAGTATAAGCATGTCTGTGAAGGCAACATAGAAAATGTGGAGCACGTACTCATATAGTGTGTGAGATTCGAGACCGCACTAATCATAGTGGAGCGACATATAAGACGGATAATTACTCCAATAGGAGTAATAGAATACATACTAAGCACAAGAAAGCATGGCCCGTAATAAATAACATTTAGTGTGGCATAATGCAGTAGTTGAGGCGCGACGAGCGGAGATAAACACGTCCCACCTCGCGAAGGCGTTTAAAAAAAAAGAAGGAAATTGGCTCACGGAACTGGTTTTAATTGGTAAAAATCAGGTGTGCATCGGGATCGGTTCAGATGATTCTTTCGAAAATGTCTATCATCCGACAAAAAAAAAAGTCGAAATTGTAACAATTTGGCACCGCTGCTAAGAGATGGGTACGCCTACAGTTGGAGACGGGTTAGGCTAAAAATAGCTAGAAGATAATTCTTGACGACCTTTCGGAGTGTTCCACCTGACCGGCTTTAGGTTGTTTTCAGTATATCGTCGCAATTCCTCCAGGTACTTCATCCCACCCCCTATATAGATCCGAATCATCTCCCCTGCAAGGATATCTACGATGAGCCGTCCAGTTATGACAAACACTGCTTCATTGGAGGTGCTCAGCTAGGGACTCTTTGGGAGTAATCCGGCTGTAACGACTGCTGTTTCATCAGATATCATTCTCAAGTCACATGTAGTTCTTAAAGTGCAAAGCCTGCGCTTTACTCTCTTCATATCCGTGAGTTGCTTCAATTGTACGGCTTCTGTTTTGGAGCAACTTACGATGGCACTAAATTAACCCTTGACATGGTTGCTACAATGTATCATGGTCCACCAATTAATGAATCTGTAATGCAATTTGTCCTGATACCCACCGTGTTTCTGGTTCCCCAGGAAGAGTGGGCTACCGTTTTGTTTTTATTCAAAATTCGTATTTTAATTTTTAATTCATTTATTTTATTTAAGACATTTTACTATTAATTTTGGTATACGACACTAGGCCGAAATCACGAACACGTCCGCAGTCGCACAACACCAAATCGAAACTGTCTCAATTGCCAGCCGCCATTCCATTGTTTTTGTTTTACTTTTGGAAATTTGGAAATAGGATAACAAAAAGGAAAAGAAAGGAAGAAAGGTCATAAATGCACTTCGGCAGGAAACAATAGATAAAGGATCATGCGGATGCGCATTTATTATCCCAGATGTTGTTGCGCGATAAAATGAACATGTGGTTCGTTTTATGGCGCAATTTGTTTGTATTTCAATCTGAAAGATGTGAATGGATATTCAGTTTTCTGGGACCAAATGTGTGCAAACAAATTCTTAGAGGATCATAAAATTGCAGACGCGCATTTTATGATTCTCAATAATATTTGCTCGGAAATGGGACATCTGGTCCGCACATTTAGTTTAGGGGTTTTGGATATCTATAATTGAATATACAGTTAATATGATTTAAGAATTGAAGGATTTCTGGCAATTGAATCAATGCGACAATTGAACGTTTGTTTCAATTTGTTCAACATTTGATTCAATGTTGATTTGGGTATATGGATGGAATTATGGAAGAAGGTGCAAAATGTATGGGGGAGGGAAATGCTAGGGCTTCGTGGAGCACTACAACTCTATTTGTTGGTATGTAGGAACCCAAAAGTATAGGACCTCACTAACTTGGCTACCTCGGTTCCCTGTCTTTGGTACTCAAATGTTTTTCGGTATTTCAGATAGGGCTGTCTGTATAATTGCGGGAGTTTTAGTCGCATTTTTTGTGTATAGTGTATAGTGTGACTTCCGATCTGGCGTATTGCATGTATTTTCGACTAGTTATTACGTGTGTCCCCAATTTCTAGTTTTCTAATTCTGTTATGCTTCCAGGTGAGAAATTGTCCACTCACAGGAGAGGAACAATTGAATTGTCCAAATGGTTATTATGTGATTCTTAATCCAACTTACCCCAGATTGGTTTCGATGGGTGGGTCGTGGACGGCCTCTTTCTCTCAAATTAAACGCCTGGGTTGACTTTTACTTTTCTTTTGTATATTGAATCAAATTTATTATTTTTTCACCACTAGAACAATAGCACTAGAACAATCTATTTATCTATTGAATTTTTGAACCAATTTATAAATTTACAGCACTAGAACAACCTTTAAGTTTTTTGGGGGGTTCTTAAAGTTCACCTGAAGAACCTCAATCTCCCCGCATCAAAACATTTCCTTTCACAAGGGCATTCTCTATGCATCAACGCATCAGCAGGAAATTTCCTAAAAGGATTCTCAAGCATTCATAATTCAATGCATCATATTTGCTTTCCGAGAAGAATTCCTTAAAGAACAAACCTCATATCCCTGAAAGAAAACATATCGGTTTCAGTATAGTCAGGGATAATGATCATTGAGTCGTCTATTCCCAGCCTCACCATGTGTACAACAATGTTCCCCACATACACATTGGCTGGCGACTCTTTTGTCCAACAACAAAACAACTCCAAGCAGCTTATTGACGCAGCTACAGACAATTAGCGCAATTGCCGCTAAAACCAAATTCTTTAGCACACATCATGTGCAAACAAAAGAATTCTGTTCTACCGCAGGCATTCTCGGGATACGATAAACAATCCAAATTGTTTGAGGTATCCCAAATGCATTTCCCATTTAATGAGTTGCAGCTTATTTATTTACCCGGCCCTAATTACAGACCGGTGCCATAGGTCGCTTCTGTTACGTGCGGCTTCCGCCATCCCCATCGTTTGTTTCGTTTTAAATATAATATAATAATAGATGGTAAGGTGGTGAAAAAACACACGATCCACATGTTGAATGTACGAACATACTTTTGTTCGATTGTGGATCGTGTGGAATCTGGATTCCTTTTCGGAGTGGATGGAGATAGAGAGAGAGAAAGGGTTTAGTGTATATAGCAGGAAGGAGGAAAAAAGGCAGTTGTTCCGTTGAAGAAAAAGATGATGACGAAGTGAGTGTGAACAGTTAGAAGGAAAAGAACTGCAACGGTCCGGTTTTGATAAATTGAAAAATTGTAAATCTAAAAAGTTAAAGTTGTAAAAAGTAAGAAATAAAAATTGTAAAAGTAAAAATGTTGATTCATAAGTGAGTGCAGAAAAAAGACTCCGACTTTGTAAGGAGTAACATTTAAGTTGTATGTGATCATCGCGACAAAATTCAGCAACAAATTTGTGTGCCAAAATGGAGAATAATGAATTAAGGAAGAAAGAAAGATAATAAATCGAGATTATTATTGAAACTTTCCTGAAACGACGTGTGTTTAACAATTTGTCCGGAGAACCAGAATATTATCGAAGAACAATTTGCCAACTCAGTTTACACCGGACCATAGACAGGATTCAGTGCTTCTAGGCGAAATTGATCGAGAAGAAGAGTCCAAGCTGCCGCTAAGGGAAATCTCTGTAGACGAAGTATTAGATGCCCAATGCAAGGAGCGGAATTAACGACAGGTAACCCATTTGATATATATAAATTTCTGTGGCGGAAAACGTTACACTTCTCCCTTTGTTCTTTTTCCCTCGTTGTATGTTTAGTTTATTCTTTGCTGAAATGCGTCGATAAACACGGTGATGTGTACGATCACATATACACACCACTGCATAAAGAGATCGCCGTCCATTGGTCACACCTAGCGAGGAAAGATCGCATTTCCTTAATGGTCACATCCTAAAGAGAACATTTTCTCTTTCTCCTCCATATATCACCCTTAGCTGAGGATTGCAGACAAGTTAAAATTCAATCCTCGGAGAGTCCTTTTCCATCTCCGCCCCCGTAGCACTGCGGGACGCGAAATTCAACCGCGAGTGAAGGTGTAATTGAGTCAGATTAAGTAAATAGCAAATATATTTGATTAAAGGAAATCTTTCTTGTGATCCCGGTCCGAAATAGTGTATAACGTAAAAAAAAAGTTAAACATTAATCAATAAACGGTTAAGATAATTTATTAAGCCGTGCGTTTTGATTCCAACCAAAAATAAAAACATTCGATGCAATAAACCCAAAACAGTGCCTTTGATTTTCTTTTGGTGGACGGTGTGCTGTGACGATGTACTTGTTTTGTTTCTTTCGGTGGACAGTGTACTGTGGAACAATTATGATGGAGGGAGGAAGTGAATCAGCGCCGTACGCCGACACAACCTACTTCTTCCCCACAGTTTCCTCTTTCTATTCAATTTTTGAATCAATTTGTATATTCACAGCACAGAACAATACCACTAGAACGATCTATAATTTTCCTTTTTCTATTGAATTTTTGAATCAATTTATATATTTATAGCACTAGAAAAATCTATGTTTTCTTTTGCTATTGATTTTTTGAATCAATATATATATATATATATATATATATATATATATATATATATATATATATATATATGTATATATATATTTGTAGTGCCAGCTATAATAAATTAAAAGCTAAAATCCAGTCAAAACCCGAAAAAAAACCAGACTAGATCCAAAATTCGCAATAAACGAATCAAACATCCGTTTATCGCTTAACATTTGCCCCCACGGAATAATTTAATCCAAAATCTTAATCAAAATCAAAATTCACAATAAACGAATCAAATATTCGTTTATCGTTTTACATTTGCCCCACCGCATCATCAAAATTCAAAATCCAGAGATATGTTATCTCAATCTGGAAAAATTCTATCAAATTGAACAAACAAAAACCCGAATTCTTTATACATCCACATCTGCACAATAATTTCATAAGAATTCAAGAAACTGAATTCTTATCTTAAGTAAACACTGAGCATCTCACTCAGGATACCAAAATCGGGATTTTTGTACGAAATTGTGCATTTTTGAGATACAAATCTCGATTTGTTTCCCCTTATAAAGGAACAGTGGAGAGATCTCGCGGCCGCAGTAGAATATCGATCAGTGTCCCTGGAGGAAGTGCCCCAGGAGAACAACTTTATAAAATTGATGCAAAGAGCTTAACTAAAATAAAACACTTGTATATACCGAAGAAAAGCGAGACTTTTAATAGCTGACAACTGGTGAGTAAAGCTGTGGTACCTCCACAAAACCCATCCTTTTAGATTATGACTATCACCTCCCCCCACGGAAACCTGCGGAGACGAGGACTGAGATTGAAGGAAAAAGCGGCAGGAACAAACCAAGGACGTTACTCTTCCCTCAGGGTCTGAGAAAGCTCGGCGACGACCCCTTTGTAGTATGTTTTCAGGAGCGGTCTATAGAGATCCCTCATCCTTTTCAGGACAAGGAGACTCGCTCGCTGAACAAACTACTACATATTTACAGCACTAGAACAATAGCACTAGGAGAATCTATAATTTTCTTTTTTCTATTGAATTTTTGAATCCATTTATATATTTATAGCACTTGAACAATCTATAATTTCCCTTTTTCTATTGAATTTTTTAATCAGTTTATATAATTTTTCTTCATTTATATATTTACAGAACTTGGACTATTGACAACCGCACGCGAGCACAATTTCTTTTCAACTTCTATTTTACTTTTTCTTATTTAAATATATTCAATTCTTCTCGGCACCGAACCAAATATTATCTATTGGGATTGGGATCAGGTATTTTTAGGGATGTTATTTTATTTTAAAAAAAATTTGTCTATTGCTTGGTGGGAATGTGTTATTGTATTTTAGTATGATGCTTTGTTATAGGGAAAGGATATGGATTGGCAAGGATTTTAATTGTAATTTGGGGGGGGGGGGGGGGGGGGGATAATTAACAGATGTTAATTATATAACAATCCTAGCCCAGCGGATTTTAGCCAGTTTTTAATCAATCGATTTACCCCGCTAGTGGCCTCTTCTGCCTCGTATGCCGTTAGCGATTGTTACAACCGCGATAGCCAGTACTGCCAACTCCATGTTTTATATTTATCTTTCAGAATAGGCGTAACTGTAGGGCTGACTCGGCGCCCTGTGATGCTCCGGATTCATCAGCCTAGCTTCGAAAGCTGGTCAAGGATCTCTTCCAACCATTTCACGGATCTTGTAGCTTCATGCACTTTACTAATCAATAATTTTACTGAACTATTATAATAGTCAGAGTGTTCAGTTGAGGTTATATTCGCACAATCTAACGCTTGATGCAATCTGCTTACCAACTCAGCCCTTAAGGCGGCATAACCGTAGCTTCTACAATACTTGTTGAGCTTTGCACAAATGAGGAAGCAACACATTATGGGGTTGATGAACTACGTACATAAAGCCCATTACCCTTGACATATTATCACAGACTTGATTGGTACCCCTCAATAAAGTATGTAATGTGCAAATGTCATTTTATATTTCAATTTTTGAAGTCGGTTTAATCAAGACCCTCCTCCAACCCATATTTAAATTTATTTGATGATACTATCTTTAAATAAGTTCTGTGCATATACAGCACCTAAGCCCACTTCGTCCCAATATAGGGTGTAACAGCAATGACATTCTTTCTCGGATAATTTTCTTACACCAGTTGGAGCCATGAAATTTGCTGTGCAATTCGTATTGTACATATCGATTCTCTAAGTTTGTACTCAATTTAAGCTTTGAGAATTCTGTCGAATGCTTGCAACTGACAACGAAATCATTACATCCCATAGCAACACTAGTGTTTTCGACAGATTGGTCGATAATCAATTGAAATATAATCGAACTTCTTAGTGCTTACTTAGATGCCTATCAGCCGAGGGTGTCAGCTTAACAGCACTTTAATACTTTCGAAATGATTGGACCCAAATCGCACTTTGTCACGGTATCTTGGCTACACACGACATCTAAATCGCTTTTTCAATTGTAACCGTGAAGAGGGTGCTCACACAAAGGATGAGACCCCCAAGGGGTCTCCTCGTGACGTTACTTCCCACGTCCTGACACTGCGGTTGTAACTCACAAATTGTGGCAACTAATTCATGAACCTATAAAAAATTCACTCTTATAACTCGGTATGATTTTTATATGGATTTGTGTTTATGCGGCGCAATTACGTGAGCGGGTAGGTAACATTGGGACAGACGTGTGTACCGACACATGTTGGCATCTGTGTTCACTTGACGTCGTACAGCAAGGACACCAGCAATCGAAGGAAATTGTAAAACACTGAAAAATTAAATGCGTGCAGCGTGAATACATTTTAAGAACATTTTTCTTGTCTCTGTTTTTGTCAAAATTCAAAAGGCGGAATTGTCTTTTTTTATTTTATTTTTTTTTTATTCCTGTACTTGGGAGAATTTTCATTTACAAGTCCTGGGCATACCATTAGCACAGACGACTAGGGGTTCCGAGGTTGGGTTGGGGAGCCGAGGACCTGATGATAGCATTGTGTTATGTCAGAAACAATGACGAACATTTGTACGCCGCAGTTGGCTCGAATAAGGGTGATCCATTGGGGATACGGGAAGTGTTTGTTGGTCGGATAATGGTCTTCTCCTTCATGGAGTATATGGGGCGCATTAGTAAATGACATTCCCACACCCAGCCGTTTGGGGCCTGTAGCTATAGCTTTTTGTACTCGTACGCAAGGCGAGGACGGTGCGCCATAACTGTACCTTGACAAACGAGTTCAGTCAGCTCTCGGCCTGGTTACTGTACCGGGTAAACATTACATATTCTATATATGACTGATGACATGACATAACTACACGACAGGAAGAGAACAAAAATTAAGGTGAGGGAAACTATACCGAAGGGATAAGCACTGGCTAGATGGTTTACAGGATTGTTGGTGTGCCGTACTCGTTTTCAGTCGCAAGCAAAATCATTTAGAACTCTGCAACAGGAAGCGGATAACTAACTCGACAGTATCAGTGTTAATAATTTAGAAGCAATGACGACGATGAGGAAGCTGGCAGTATCTACCAACGTGAGCACAGTTTCTATTCGATAGCGTTTCCCATTGGTTACAAAAGCAGTTTACCTTATGGGAAGGAGTGGGATATTCTAAAGGCAATAAGTCCGGTGGCAGCCAACATTTGAATTTGAAATCAACTGAAAAGAACTCAAGTGAACTCGGTGCTGATTTCCCTAACTTGATCATCATATACGAAAGTAATACGTTTTTACAATCCACAATAATATGTAATTGAAAACGAGATGCAGGTTCACTTAAGATGAATGTGTTTTTAAACCGCAAACAATAATGGAATAGCTTTTCCATATGACTGACTAGTTGCGCCTCAGGACATTTATCAATTGCAGATATCCAGTACAATTGCTAATAGTATGGAAAGAGTGGAAAACGTAAATACAGAGCGGCCCAACCTAGATCTGTTAAAAACTTTGAAGACCACATCCAGCACATGGTGGTGAAAATAAAGTGACGGTAGCTGAGATTGTGCGCGAGGATCGTAATGAATCACAAATATCAACAGCTTGGCTTGTCATATGCAACAACTTGATGTATTTTACATAAGAGTCTTGGTTTAAAAGCATTGTTGTTATTGTTGAATAACCCATTTATTGTACAATAATTTAACAAATGTTGACTTAGCACTAAAATGCTAAATCCTATTTTACAATATTTTCTTATTCTTAAAATAATTTACTGGCTCTACACGAGCACTCTAAATTACACGATACAATTTTGTGTAATGCCTTTCGGCGTACAAGGTTTAAAGGCATATAAAATCCAACATGCAAAATTGGAAGTGAACGATTTTCTGAATTATCATAAGATGCATTTTTCCGTCCAGAATTTTATCCGGCGTTGGAGCTCATGGCTTAATAGCTTTTTCTCTCCTGTTATATAATTAACATTAGTTAATTATCACCCCCCCCCCCCCCCCCTCACAAAAAACCACAAAAAAATTTACCAGTCCATATCCTTCCACTAAATCAAGCATCACATTCCAAGTAAATAGCAATATTCTCACCATACAATAGATACATTTAATAAATTGTACATCCCTAGAAATACATAATTCCTATCCCGGTGACTTAATATTTTGTTGCCCATGTAGTATTCCAGAATACTACTGTGCTCATAACTATTAAGTTTAATACTGAGTGTCATTATTTATCTAACACATCCTTAAAACATTCTCCTTACATATCTAACATTCTCATTTAATACATATCATAAATAAACATCCACAATATTCTATATCAAGTCAGTTCCAGTACATTTCATAACATGCCCCTTTTTTCATTTGAAACATGGCTCTTTGATTTTCGTTCAAAGTTTATTCAAAATTTAAAAGTCACAGTCGAGTAAATAATACTTTGATAAAATTGATTTTGTTTGTATTATAATTTGCAGTAAATTAGATCTCAAAGTTCTATAAGAAGAGGAAAAATGTTATTGTAAAGTCAGTTTGAGTTTGGAGTTGAGACTGGGAACTTGAGAAAAGTAAGTCGAGAAGAAACATAGACGAGAATAGAGAACAGAGTTGTAACAAGAGAGTCGAGAATAGAATACAGAGTTGTAAGAACGGAAGTTATTAGAAAAGAATAAACAGAGTTGAAGAATAAACAGAAATTCAAAACAAGTAAATAAATAAAAGACTTTAATCTTCAAACAAATAAGAAAAGTACATTCTCATCGTGACTAAAAATAAAAGGTTCACGCTCTTCCTTCTAACGAGGAAGCACGGCGTCCCGGAACTATAACAGCCACATGTTCGTTGCAATAGCATACAGGAACTTTAAATCTCCCATGGTTATGCACAAAATCTTCAATTGCCTACCTGAAGAAGCATTTGTGGAATTTGTACGATTGGCCCAATATTTTGGTTACCCACAAAAACAACACCACTTCATCCAATTCAAAAAGTTTGCTTCGTCGGTTCACCGTTTTCATCGACCTTCCTTAAAACTAATGCAGAGGGTTGGCTAAGCGGATGAATTCGGAACGAAGGAAACCACAAAAAAAGGATTATGGATTGGTAAGAGCACAAAAAAAGGTCGACTCCACGTTGTTACAGAATTAAAACATCCCCCCGAATCATTAAATTGATTCGCATTAGTTTCAAAATTAAAACACCCCCGCGAATTATTAAATTGATTTGCATTATATGTTGGCCTGGAAAGGCAACATTTTTTAATTTACCATATGAGATTTCCTATCGGAAATGAGAAATCTCATGCCCGGTTAGCAACGGCAAAGCGTGGGCAAGCGACGCTGTTGCTGCATAGAGAAACGGCTTGGGTTCACACGAATTCCTTTTGTATTTTTATACCCACGCCAATAATATCCCAAGCATTAGCAGCGTCCGTTGATCTCACTAGATACGGCCATTCGCTAGGGATCAAAAACCTAGAGTCGGGTGAAAAGTATGAGAAGAATACTTTTCAACCCACCCCATTTCCCCTTCTCGGTGTGCATTTTGGTTCTGCACTTTGAGAGCAATTCAAACATGAAACGGGGTCATGCCGTCACCTAATTGGTCTCGCTTTCGTTGCAAGCGAGACCAATTAGTTTTAAAAAGCTAAAGTTAAAGAATAGTTAAATAACATTGGAAATATAAACAGTAACAATAGTCTTAAAAAAGTTAAAAAACAATAGTTTTAAAAAAGCTAAAGTATAAAAATAGTTAAATAACATTGGAAATATAAAAAGTAACAATCGTTTTTAAAAAGTTAAAAAACAATAGTTTTAAAAAAAGATAAAGTTAAACAATAGATAAATAAAAAAGCAATATTCAAAGAAAAAATAGTTTTATTTATCTAAAACAAAAAGAAATACACCCAAAAGCGAGTAACACCAGTAGACATAACACGAAGATCCTACCCATGCAAGTGAAGACACCAACTCCACGAACTTAGTGAGTACCTTCTTAATAATAAAAAACCTTATTAATTGTTAAAAAATATATGTATAACACTCCTTTTGTTTAACACCTCGCAACAACCTATAAAGCTGAATCTCGTAACAGTGTAGTACCTTCGTGTGAGGACGTCTCTAGAAAGTTTGAGTGTCGTTGTGTTTATTGTGAAATGATACACGGAATTGGCAGGGTTCGATCCCAAGAATAAAAAACTCTGCTAACTTGCTGTAATCGTGTCGTAAGTAGATATCCGCCGAGTTTCGAGAAATGCTCCAAATAGAAAGCCGAATAGGTATCTAATGAGACTCACGGTAACCAAATACTAAAGTTGGACTTTGGTAAAAAAGCGATTTAAAATTATATCCCGAGTAGATCTGCTCAACGTTCATCAACGACAAAAAAGACAATAGTGGCAGACCAGCAAGAAACAGAAATGCCACCAATCAACTCTGTAGATATTGATTATAAGAAACTGGTATTTGGAAAGCTAGCTTTAAGTAATAATAATTTCTTAATTAAGGGGTTATATCTATCGAGAATTTTTTTTAAATTTTTTTTTAGCTTCAATTATGTATACACATTCCAAAAAATGATATCCAAAAGAAATTTAATGAGGGATAGATTTTTTGTATTTTTTTAAAGCTGATTTACGCAACAACTTTGAAGGCTCCGAAACGTTCGAAAAAGCCGCTTCGTTTTTCGCTGCGTTTTGGAGTCTCATAATTCGGTCGATAATTTTTATTCAATACAAGATAAGTCCGGGAGTCTCTGGCGCAAGACTAATGACCTTGCCCGGAAGAAACAAATCATTATGGAAAATTTAACAAGCCTCAGGACCTGCTAAAGAAGACCAAGACCGGTTCCCGGTTGTAGTTCTAATGATGATGACAAGATGATAAAAAAACGTTTGACTAGCAGCCACCCCGCCATTGTCTACTTAAAATAAAAATAAAAATTATTTGTTATACTCAATTGTGTATAAAATAAGCCCTTCAAATGATTTGTTCATCATCATCATCATCGGCACTACAACCGGGATCCGGTCTTGTCATTATTTAACAAGTATGAGGCTTGTTAAATTTTCCATAATAATTTCTTTTTCTGGGCAAGATTATTAGCCTTGCGCCAGGAAATGATTTCTTAATGGCTTATTAAATAACGTAGGAAAAATTCCTTTAAAAATTGTCGTTTTTCGGTAATCTCAATAGATACATCCGTTAAAAGACTGGCGGGCAAAAGGCGGGGCATTCAAATATTTCATGCCGGTGACACCCTAAAATAAAAAAAAAAAAAATGTTTTGAAAATAGTCACCTCGGAATTTTGGCCTTACACGCCGAAAGAACTTAGGGTCGACGCGATTGCGGAATCAAAAGCCGTGCTGAGAATGCTGTGCGCCTATGGGGTAGGACGTATGTGTGCCGTCGTTGGCACTGGTTCTACTCCTATCCCACGAAGTTACCCCGTAGATTGTCACCAATGTGGGGTAAAAATTTCGGTTTCGGCTTTGTAATTAACGGAGCTGACGATCACTTTGTGGAATGCAACTGCCGTGGATGCTGCTCTACAGTTTGAAACATTTTTACTTCTGCAAACAATCGCTGCTTCGAGAGACACTGATTTTACTGGGCATCTTGTCGATGGGCTTCTCTATAGCACTATATTCGCGTCTATCGTAATGCAATGAAACGACACATCATTAATAAAGGCGGATCAACGGACGAAGAGGTAGAAAAAGGAACGGTCAAGGAATTTCGATGGCGAGCAACGCACTTCCCGATTGTGGTCAGTCCAAAACTAGTCGAATGAGATTAAAACACACTTTTCATTCCTTTCAACACAAACCTTCGCTCCAATATTGTTTTATTCGAGGATAATTAACAGTCATTAAAATAAATTCACAATCAAAATAAAAGAAAAAAAAATACACAGCACAGACGTCATCTAACGCACAGTACTACGCGCCGCCACTCAACTCGACGTTTAACGTGGAGGCCCGACTTACCTCCACGCAATCAGTTTTACCATTGAAGATTGCATCCGAAACGACAGAATACCATATTCCATCCATCGCTTCGGCGACCAATAAGGGATGATCTCAGATGCCCTGGACACGGTGAGGGTGTGCACTCACACAGATGTTTTTACCTCGCACGCTCATGACGTGTGTCCATGAGCATGCGAACCGTGGATATTGTAATTCCATAAAAGGAAATGTTTACCCGATCGGCACTGCGTAAGGCATCTATGCTGATCGGGCGCACGTTGCTGGCGTCTGCTGATATGACTTGCCCTGCGTGTGTGTGGGAAAAATGGACAAGTCAGGGGATTTATGTCGGTTATGTAATGTCGTAACCGAATTGGATTGTAGGAACATGCTGCATTGTATGCAGGGATGCCCTTGGGGGAAATGCTTATAGGATACTAATGCTTGTCGATCGGTTTACCGACCGATGTGCTTGTAGGTAAAAATAAAAGAAAGCATATCTCCTGCATATGTGCGGCGGAATTCGTTCGGAGACATGTGCAATGAAATGGTTCGGGTCATGTTGGTTGCTTGATGGTGCAACCAAATTGCCTTTAAGGAACATGGTGCGTTTCGTGCCCTTGTGGAAAATACTTATTTCGTGCTGATGGATTTTGCATCAACGAAAATTATAGATTTAGGTGCTTTAGGCGAAGGTTTGAGCAAACAATGGCAAGGTAAATGCATGTATTGCAGGGTTTTAGTGCACTTGGAAACTGTTTCTTCATTATAGGTTGGAAGGCGTTCAATGGAACTGCCACAATACTTGTTTTATAGCGTTTTTGGATGCTCTAGGTTGGAAGTTTTCAATTAGTTAATGGGAAGGTAAGTAGTGGCGTTCAAAGGAACCGCCACGGTACACGCCCCCTCCCCCGCCCAGTCACGATAAAAAAAAGGTAGGGTAAAGGATTGCTCTGATGGCGATGTGCGGGGATAAGGAAAAGAAAACGAAAAATGAACAATAGAAAATAATACTGTACTATGTACAATGAAAAATGGGCAATGGACCCGTTTACGCCGCGGTGATGCCGACAGGGGCAAAATGTGTGCGGTACGGTCCATTGTGGTGATAGGGTTTTTATGGGCCGACGTGTGGTATTTTCCAATTAGTCGGATCCCATGAGGCTCGTTGACATGGGTTCTCCAAGGTGTCAGGAGGTGGGGATAGAGGTCTCGCTGGCATTGGTACTCCCAGGTGCCAGGAGGTGGTGTAGAGGCTCACTAGCATTTGTATTTCCATGTACCAGGAGGTGGTGTGTTCGAGAACGCTGGCATTGGTACTCCAAAGTCCCAGGATGTGAAGTGGTGGATCGCTGGCATTGGTTCTCCAATGTGCCAGGATGTGGGGAGTGAGAGATCACCGGCATTGGTTTTCTAATGTGCCAGGATGTGGGATGAGGCCGACGTCGTACTGCTTGTTTGCTACGTGCAGTAGCTGGTGGTTAGTAATGAACCGTCCGGGAGAGCGGTGAAGACGCGTGGAGTCGAGTGTCGGTGAACGGAGGTGAGAAAGGAGTCGAAGGTAGTCGAGTGTAGTCGAGTGGTGTGGAAGGGCTCGCTGGCAGTGGTACTCCAAATTGCCAGGATATAGGATGTAAGACGCGTAGAGTCGAGTGTCGGTGAACGGAGGTGAGAAAGGAGTCGAAGGTAGTCGAGTGTAGTCGAGTGGTGCGGAAGGGCTCGCTGGCATTGGTACTCCAAGGTGCCAGGATGTGGTGTGGGGCCGGGTGTCCTACTGTTTGCTTGCTACGTGTAGTAGCTGGTGATTAGTGAGAAGCCGGCCGGGAGAACTGAGAGGGCGCGCGACGAAGGATATTTCAACTGCTTGTGCGGGGCGAGCAGAAGGAATCGCCGCCGCTAAAAACGTCGTGTTACTGGCCGGGTGACCGCGCGTGTGACAATGAATCACGGAAGTCGAGTCTGAAGGTGCCGGTGGAGTCGAGAGGAGGCGTTGAGTTGGATTGGAGTCGGAAAGAAGTCTAAAGGAAATCGCGTGGAGTTGAGGGGTCGTGTGCGTGCTGGAACGGGTTGAACGTTGCTCAATACCCTGAAGGGGCTTACAATCGGATATAAAAATAAAATAAAAATTATGCACGCTGGGTATAAGGCGTTTTTATCAATGGTTTTTTCTGTGCCTTTCTTTATTACATTGTTTTGTTCTGTTCGCTTGTTTCCGTTGTTAAAGTATTTTTTATTGAAGTTGTTTTTATTTAAAATTTTAAATTAATATAAGTAATAAATATAACTTTGCACAAAAAAAAAACTCTTGTTTTCATTAAAAATCCCTGAACTTTGCAGCCTGTATAGTACATATCATATTGTGACGACAACCATCGAAATACTTAAATTAAAATTGATTTCCCAGAATGCGCTTTATCAAGAACAGCGGCGGTGGCCACACACGCAACATTATTTTTATATGTCGAGTCTTTTTTTTATATTTCGAAGGTGCACAAACTGATTGATGAAAGTAGGTTTATTGTGTTATTTCTAAAAATTGTATGGCCTATCGTGTTTAAACTCCCACATCATATTTAAATCTTAGCTAACGTCAATTACACGTCACGTTCCTTAATTCTCGGATCATGAATATGTAGTAGTTACTGACAAATAAATGAATATAAAATGGGCAGAAGTATCGAACCTCGTACTCGGTTGAATCTTACACTTCGTCTACATGCATTGAGTCTTCTAATAAAACCTCCAGTTAATAGAAAAGAAAAACTTTATTCCCAATCAATTATCAACTTCTATTACAAAATGGTTGTAACAATGTCCCTACCATGAAGTTAGTACAACAAATCCTTGGTTTCTACGAAGATCTCGTTGCCTGTGCAGTCGCACAGTATGAGGAAAAACTAAAGAAAGTTGTGCTGACTTAGGTAAGTATTCGAATCAGAAGAAAGGACAAACTTCTAAAGCAAACACTTACGCGTCGACGTCCATCTTTATAACCATTGACAAACCGCATGACACTGCCCTTCAGTAATTTGAACCGACGCACCTCCCGAACACCAATGCTGCTCACATCCTTAACTTTAACATTTAATTAAATTTCTCGGGCAATAATTTTCCACATATTATTTCCGACTTTTTCCAGCTCCCAAACTCTGCGATAATGACTTAGCGAATTGCTTCTGGCCAAACAGTTCTATGGTCTACCTGAATTGTCAACGCTTTCTCGTATTCTGACGTGAAAAGACTTTGGAAAATGTTTGATTCAAGTGAAACCAAAGAGGACCATACATTGCTTCAAGACAATTCTGTTTAAGAAGTTAGTCATATAAATGGAACTGTCAAGAGAGACGGAGGAGGTACATAAGTGGTGGGTTGTGTGTCGGATATATCTACCCAACCTAACGCTAACCCTTAACTTTGTGTAACTAGATTTCTTAGGTCCTACATGAAGTTCTTTACTTACGTTGTGTGGCATACACCGATAGGTTACTTGGGAAGAACTATATACTTCGACACCCAACGTGGCACCGACATGAACTAGTCGGTGCTATTCCTTGCTGTGTTGGAAAACATGGTCTTGTTAAAACTTTGGTTATGTCATCTGTTGTCGGGTGCCGGGATGTAGATCATGAACACACTAAATAGATCGTAGTTGCGGGAAAAGACGAAAGTCGCTCTGATTTGTTCAACATGAATCGATATTGGGCGACTACCTGGGGCTGAAGGTTGGTTAATTACCAACAAGAATACGAGGCAATGGAATCAACTAAAACTTCAACAAGATGTCTGCATTTTCTATTTAGAAATCTCTTGAAATTGAAGGCTGCCTAAAGAAGTTACATTTTTCGATTGCACATACTGCCCCAGATACGATGCTACCCGTTTCCCACATAGGCACCGCATCAACTTTTGGACAAGTTTAAAGTTAAACTCTTTGGAGAGAATTTAAATATGTGGTGAGTAAAATGTGTGTTGCTTTGTAAGTAATATCTTCTTGTGCCCTGACTCAGGGCGGCTTATAAACTATTCACACATCAGTAGGACAAGCGTTTACGTAACTTGTATCCTGCTTGAGACCGAAAGATTTATTACCATTGCCCTGGAATAAATTCCTAAACAACGTATCATACTCGGGTGCTTGTACAAAGGGAACATTTCACAGTCTTGAAAGCATCTTGTCTCCAAGGAAAACGACAAAAAATCGAAACGTATGGTATAGTCGGGTTTAATTGAAACTCATGCCATAACCCTACATTGCACAAGTCTATGTACAGGTCAGGGACGAGGGAACAAGGCCATGCAGAGGTATTGCTGAGCCAAATGTAATGTTCTCATAAAAATAAAACATTTCATTGCTAAAGAAATTGAAAATCTTACGGACGATATTTTGGGACAACACAATGGCCGATTGAAATATTTATTACATAAGGTGCACCCACATCCATCCGGTCGGCCCACCCAACGTCCGCCCCACTTTTGTGTTCAGTGTCAAATGGCGTTTTCCACAGATAATCAAGCGAGCATTTCCGAACAATAAAAGAAAACGGACAAACAACAGCCCCAAATACCAGCATAACCGTCTCAACTTTCGGATAACAATACCCGTAAACTATTTGAAGACGGTATTTCGTTGTTGCCCTCCGTCCCCCTAACCACCGCCAACTTTATTCTTTCTTTTTTGGAACCGATGTAAGGACAATGTGCTGACAAATCCAACAGACCTTCGATTGGCGTGTCCTTTTGTCCGAGTAAACCACCTCTCCGGTTTGTGGTTTATTATCTCCAAGTATATCGTCAATGACAACATAAAAGAGAGCAATCCGCCAGCGTCATTTAAATTGTATGAGGAAAGGACGACCCTATAACCAGATGCCGAAATCAAAATCTTGTCACTAGAGCGTGACATGTCGACTTCATTTGAAGTCTTAATCACTCACCTGTAGGGGCTTTCACGTGTCACAAATGAGAAGTTAACTCGCCTTCCGAATATCGTGCGTAAGTGCGTGAACGCCACAAGTGTGGAAGCTAATGAAACCCAATTAGCTTCCATCAGAATAAATGGGCACTAGAGTTACGGTACAAAGGTGAAGGTAGATCTGTGAAAAGAAATAATCGGCTTCGTCGTTGTCCCCGCTTTGCCTCCGTCTTTGCAATGGCTCACGTCTTCGTTTTCATTTTCATCTTCACGTCCTTGTACATCCTTACATCCGATTTTTTTTTGCTTTGTTTTTTTCTCCAACCCAACATCGCCAACACTAACTTGACCGGTTTGGTCCTGTTAATTCGTCTCGATTAACTCTCGGAAGGTTAACATGTCTGTGGCGTGTCATGATTCATGTTGTCCGGAAACGTGAAGTACTCCCGGACAGTTGGCACAATAGGCGGTAAGTTATGTGGATGACAATGAAGGAATAGAGACTGCAAGGTTTTGATAAAACGCTTCAGCTGCTGCTGCCCCAAAAGGAGAAATAATGGAAGTCATTAGTAATGATAAATGTTGCCAGCACAAGGTGATTGTCCTCCATCATCACCTGTATCCTAATCTTTACGTGTAACGCTACCTTCGCTCGAGGCTTCCATTGTTTTGGCCTTTGTTTAACTTCTCCCCCTCTCTCAATCTAATCGTTGAGTTTATTTTTCGACTGCTTGCTAATTGAACGATTGTTACCCTTATGTGTAACGTATTAGTTTATCATTCTGACGGTTTTTGTTTGTTATACGATAAACTTAAGGACAATGGCAGCCCTTCGATACGTCACGCGGGCCAGATTACAGCCTGCATTGGATTCCAAGAGTAAAACTAGATCAAACTATTTCGAGGGAAAAGAATCATCATCACTTGTCGCTAAGTTTGTATTTTCTTGTCCTTTGTTTTTCGATTTTATCCCATTTATCCTTACAAGAAAGCGGGAAATCTAAATGGAAACAATGCTGCAACGTAAAGCCGGAGCTCACGAACAAAGTGGATTTCAGCTTATATTCTGCTCAAGATTTTCTGTAGAGCGAGAAGCAGGACTCGTATGGATTAGGATTCAGTGAGGATTTGGTATTAATATTGGAAAGGAACATTGCTTTTGTATGAATTGGATTTGTACGAGACGGGCTACGAGATGTATAAGATAAGTACCTTGCATAAGTCGGATTGGGAAAATTAGGACGTCATGGTTTCTTCGTATCCGATGTCAGTCGAGAGGGTTATTCCCATCGAATCTGTTGTGAGGAATACTACTGTGAAAGTATATCGCTACAATGAAATTGCCTTCTTTATCTAATGGCTTTTAAATTCCCATTTGATTTTGATAAAGTTGACGTTATTATATTATTTCAGGATATGGTAGAAAATTACGAAAAAAAAAAATTAATTGAATCCTTTCCTTCGAAAATCTATATTTTATTTATTTTATTTGTGTTGTGGGATGTCTCTTTCCATAATTATTGTACCACGCCAACGAATTGCAAGCGGGGATTGATTCGGATTAAGCATCTTTGCTAAGGTAATAAAATTGAAGTTGGAATGAAAGATGCTTTCCACACCTTTCCGCATGTTAGATCTATGTTTGCTAGTTATATGGAAATCTTCTCTGAATTCTGCCGAATCGACTTTGCTATGAATTATTAGTTTATCATACATTTTAAATAATGTATTAGTGAGGTTTCTTTCGACAAGAAACTGGAATGCTCAATAAATAATGCGATATGTCGAATTGTTAATAAGTAAAAAATATTAACAAATTTTACATATGCGTGTGCGTTTAAAAACGACAGTTTCCGATATCGCATAAATCATGTACCGATTAGGGATGCTATTTAATGGTTGAAAAAAGACTTTTTAAGATTTTTTTTACGATGCAATAAAACATTCAAGATGAAATGTTGGGGTATTTTTGGAGGTAATATGACGAGGAGGCAGGACAATGGAGGCAACTCCACAACCACGAATTGGAAGAGCTGTGGCAGGCCTGTGGGGGTTCTCTACACCACATGGAGAACCAACCCACAATTCTAACCAACCCTGACCGCTAACAGCGCGTCACCCTACCCTAACCTATAAACATGCAAAAACAAATCCCAATCTGCAAGCGCACCCACCCCGAACCTGCAAGAATCCATCTCCCAATCTGCAATGAAAGGCATTTCCCAAAACGCCCTACAGAATAAAATTCAATAGTATATATTCTAAATCATCTCTTACATCACCCCGCATATAATTTTTCCCAAAATTGCTACGGTCAATTCTTTATCTAAACCATATTCCCTCCTCGCGACCAAGCAATCTTAATTTCCCCGAAATTCATATGCTGTAATGAAACGCATATTCAAATCCATAACGGAACATTAACCATCACCACCAACGATACCGAGCCGCATACGTTTCCCAGGAATTACTTCGCTTAATATCTTATCTAAATGATATTCCTTGCTTGCACCCAAGCAATTCCAATTTCCCCCCAAAACAATTTCGGTTCATTTCCTCCTTAAATCGTACTTCTCGTCCGCGATCAAGCGACAGGTAATTTCCCACGAAACAATGCTAATTGTTTACCAATTTCCCGGTGTACACAACCAACGAATCCAACTCATCTTATACGGCGAGGATTCACTGGAACTGAATTCTTATGCAAGCATCTCGAAATTCCTCGTAAGTGGCGGTGAGTTTATGCCGCCACCGGGGCCGGACATATTCAGTCGCTCTTGCAATTACCCCCAAGTCTTTACCCAACCACCATCGCCCCAGGTCACGTCACGCCGGGCCATCGTTCAACTCCTACATCGATCGGTTGCGTGGCATTAGAGTCGAGAGTGTAGCTTCCTCGGGTGCCTCTTGTCGAGTTTTGGTTAATACTGCCGCCTGTTGATATTGCGGTTCATGAGCAATTTCGTGGTTTAACAGTTAACAGTGTGCGGTACATCTAAGCTGGCCAATAAATGCAAACATAGTTTTTAGAGCACCATGTAAGCAACTCCAGTTGCAACAAATATACTTCAAATCGCGGATGCGTTCCCGCCGAATAGTTTCGTGCGAAAAACTTAACGTAAAATAAAATAACGGGGGACAAATGAAGAAAAAACAGACAATATTTCCACAATTAAATAAAGAAAACCTTGTGCGACAGAATTTCCCACAGTGCCTTTTATTTACCGCTTTCCTTGGTGCTCGAATTTCGGATGACGGTTTGCGACGAACTCTTTAGGAGGGTGGTAGTGAACTAGAGCCATACGCTGGCACATATACTTCTTAACCCCCACAGTCCCGCTGCTTACCTTTTGAATCACCCCAATAACTTCGTCCCAAAGCTCCATAAACCCCACCGTTTTTTTAGCACCTGCAAACATTCCCTCCAGCAAAACGTTTCCTTTCTCAAGAATATGAATATGTCATCGAATGAGCGATCACGACGACGTGCGAACACACTTAAGTGACTTCTTTGACACCGTTGATAAATTGAACGACATGGAAATCGAAATCAACCACGATCTGCTATGCATCATGCTCCTGTAGAGTCTCTCCCCGAAGTTCGAGAACTTCAGATGCTCCATAGAATCCCAAGACGAGTTACCTTCATCGGAGGCGGTACGAATCAAGAAAATCGACGCCAGGCGCACCAACGAACGACATGAAGCCGAAGGCGCGATGGCCGCCAAACAACGCGACACGAGGATGGGGGATAAACGCCATGGACGCAATCATCTCGGAAACCGACAAAAGCCTTCCTAGAAATGCTACCATTGCGGAAAAGCCGGGCAGAAGGTCGCCGAGTGCCGCGCTCTCAACAGAAAAGGACCGGGATCTTCTAAAGAACGAGGAAAGGAAAACAAGACGTACAACTACGGTACAAGTGTACTAGCCTACACCAACTTAGCGCAACGCGGATTTCAGGCTTTTAAGTCGACTGTCAGTAAGGGTTGGTGCCTGGACAGCGGAAGCACATCCCACATGTCGAGTAACACCGAAGCATTCGAAGGATACAACGAAATTCATCCGATGAAACTCAACCTTGCCAACAGTGCCTCAACCGACATCACCGGACGAGGCGACATAAACATCATCACCCAGTACAAAGGCAAATATCGAAACGTATAAGTGGATAACTCTCTACACGTCCCCGATCTGCGGGCGAATCTAATGTCTGTGAGCAAAATCGCTGACAGAAGATTCACAATCACTTTCGATAATAAAGGAGCGAAAGTAACGAACTCAAAACGGGAGGTCATCTTCGAGGCTGTAAGGAAAAACGACGTGTACTTCGTTCCAGCAAGCCTGAAGGAAACCCACGCAGCTGCCCCTACAACTACCCCGGATGTATCATTACTGGATACCTGGCACCGGAGACTGGGTGATTTGAATATTAAGGATTTAACTTCGAGCCACAGAAACGGGACTATACGAGGAATGTTTTTCAGGCAGCCCACACAAGACATGAAGTGCGATATTTGCGCTCTCGGGAAAACAACGAGGCTTCCATTCCCGAAGGAGTCAGCGCGAAAAACTGGCGTATTGGACCTGGTTCACACCGACACTTGCGGGCCAATGAGCATCAAAACAGTGGGCGGGTCTGTATACTTCGTCACGTTCATCGACGATTGTTCTAGGTGGTGCACAGTGAAAATGATCAAAAGCCAGAGCGAGGTTTTAAACGTATTCAGAGATTTTAAAGCGTTTGCCGAAAAACAAACTGGGAGGAAGATCAAGAGCTTACTGTCTGACAACGGGACCGAGTACGTCAACAACGAATTGAATACCTTCTTAAGGAAAAACGGCATCCACCGCAGGCTAGCAGTGACTCACACACCTCAGCAAAACGGAGTAGCCGAAAGAAAAAACCGGACCCTGGTGGATATGGGTAGATGCCTCCTCATACAAGCAAATCTGGACACAAGATTTTGGGGAGAAGCAGTCAACATAGCAAACCACATCAGAAACAGATGTCTGACCAACACACTCAACGGAAGAACCCCATACGAAGTGTGGACTGGAAACGCTCCAAACGTAGGCCATTTTCGTGAATTTGGATGCGTTGTCTACTCGCTAGAACGAGGACCAAGGAAAGGCAAATTCAGCCCCAGGTCCAAAAAAGGGATTTTCGTCGGCTACGCTGACAAATCGAAAGCGTACAGGATTTGGCTCCCCGACGAACAAAGAATCGAAATTGCGAGGGACGTGAAGTTCTTCAAAAAACATAACGACCGGGTCCCGCTTCCAACGATTTTCGCCCACCAAACAACAAATATGATACTGAAAGTGTCACGGTCGAATTCATCATACCGGATACAACACATAACGAAACCATGGCGACAGATGAACAACTCGAAATAACAAGAAATGAAGCAACCGGGCAACCAACAACCCCAACCAGTAGATCTGACACAATCATCACAAGAAGAGGACCAGAAAGACCACGGATAGAAAGTACTGGACTCAGGGGAAGTCCTCGAAAACTATTTCAAGAATGCGACATCACTTCGGAGACCGCGGGAGCAGCCGAAGTTCCTATAAAAGACGCAAGAAGCGGTCCAAACACCGAGGAGTGGACAAATGCCATGTCGCAAGAAATCGAGGCCATCATCCGAAACGACACTTGGACTCTGGTAGATCGGCCGCAACAAGACAAAGTCATCGGCAGCCGTTTTGTCTTGCGGAACAAATCGAATGCCGACGGCACGCTAGAACGAAGAAAGGCACGCATCGTTGCACAAGGATTATCCCACTTCCAGTTACAAGAATGAACTCCATTCGAATTACGGCCGCCCTAGCCGCTCAACACAACATGATCATCCGCCACCTTGATGTTGCAATGGCCTATCTAAACGGCGAGCTCGACGAGACAATTTACATGGAGATCCCCAAACACACCGATGTTGCCCTGGAGAAATTAATTCAATCCGGAAAAAGCAGAGAAAACATTAAAGCAAAACAAATGCTAACGCAACTGCAAAAGGGGAATAAGGCATGCTTGCTAAACAGAGCTCTATGCGGACTTCGCCAAGCAGGACAACAGTGGCACACGAAGCTGAGCAGCGAGCTCAAACGCCTCGGTCTCAGGCAGTCCACTGCCGATCCTTGCATATTCTTTGAAGTAAAAGGAAAGGGCACACTACTGGTCATGGCGCAAGGTTAATAACTTTGCCCGGAAAAACAAAATATTATGGAAAATTTAACAAGCCTCCTACTTGTTAAATAAGGCCAAGACCGGATCCCGGTTGTAGTGCCGATGATGATGATGATGATACTTCTGGTCACCGTATATGTGGACGGCATTTTAGTTTCCTCATAAATCACAGCAAAGATCGAGGAACTATCGAAGCAGCTCTCAAAAACTTTTAACACAAAGGACCTCGGCGAAATAAAGCATTGTCTTGGAGTCAAATTTCATCGAGACAAGGAAGAACTGCGGATGACTCAAACCAAATACATATCCAAAGTCCTAGACCGTTTCAACATGACCGACTCGAAGCCCGTGAGTACACCTCTGAACAGCGGGACTATACTACACAAAGAGAAGGTGGAACCCGACAGAAACCTGCCGTTTCGAGAGTTAATTGGATCTCTCATGTACCTGGCAGTATGCACAAGACCAGATATAGCCTTTGCCGTAAGCAGATTGAGCCAATTCAACAGCTGTTTCGACGAGCATCACTGGAAAGCCGCCAAACGTGTCTTACGCTGCCTGAAAGGCACGGCGAACATTGGGTTATCCTATAAAACGAGCGGGAAATGTCTCACCGGATACGCCGACGCGGACTGGGGCAACTGCCCAGACGACAGGAGATCGTACACTGGGTATGCCTTTACTCTTGTTACAGAATAAAACCACCCCCGCGAATCATTAAATTGATTCGCATTAAAATCAGAATAAAAACACTCCCGCGAATCATTAAATTGAGTCGCATTAATATTCAAAATTAAAAAACACCCCGCGAATCATTAAAGTGATTCGCATTAGAATCAAGATTAAAACTACCCCGCGAATCATTAAAGTGATTCGCATTAGATTCAAGATTAAAATCACCCCCGCGAATCATTAAAGTGATTCGCATTATGTGCTGGCATGAAGGGACAACGATTCACTGACTGACTAAAAAACTCAACTCATAACTCAAACTCACCCTTTGATCCATCCAACAGGTACTTTTCTTTTTTATCATCCATTCTCGATCGCACCCTCGCTCTCTTCTTCCCATTGCCACGCCCATTGAGGCCAGTAAACTCCTGCGAATTTACCCGACGGTCAATGAACTAGGAGAATGAGAAAACGCAACGACGACCGTGACGATTATAGGGTTGCTTGGCTTTCGCTTGCAACGAAAGCGAAACCAAGTAGGTGACAGCATGACCCCGTTTCATGTTTTGTTTGCTCTCAGCGTGCAGATCCAAAATGCACATCGAGAGGGGAGGCGGCGTCGGTTGAAAAGTATTCTTTTCATACTTTTCACCAGACGTTGAGGTGTTTGATCCCCAGCGAGTGGCCGTGTCTAGCGAGGTCAACGACCGCGGCTGATGCTTGGGATATTATTGGCGTGTGCGTAAAGATAGGCCAAAGGAATGCGACAACTCAAGCTGTTGCTTTGTTGTACTTCTGGTTTCGGGGAGTGTGTGTCTTAATCCTTAAAAGGACTAAGAGATCTCTTCTAAAAGTTCCCGAAAACCTGTCGCACAACAGGGTTCGTTTGCCGTGCTTCCTTTGAGTCCAAAGGGAAGAGCAACGTCCTTAGTTATGGGTCGAATGTCCTCTTCTTTGGGTCTTCCAGGCCAGGTGAAATGAAAAACCGGGTATTTTAGTTTTCAGATTTTATTTCTCCCACTGGGGTATCTCCTCCAGGGACAAGATACGAATTTAAACTGCGGCCCGGAGATCACGAAACCATTCCTTTATAAAGGAAAAGGAATCGAAAATTGTATCTCAAAGATACACATTTTCGTGCAACAATCTCGATCTTTTGGATATTTCGAGCGAGATGTTGTGTTTACACAAGATAAGAAATCAATTTCTTGAATTCTTACGAAACCATTACGCAGATGTGTGAATGTATCTGCTTTTGAGTTTTTGTTTGTTCAACTCAATGGAATTTTTAGGATAGAGATAACAATCTCTGAATTTTGGATTTGGGTGATGCTGTGGAGCAAATATAGAACAATAAACGAATATTGGATTCGTTTATTGTGAATTTTAATTTTAATTTTGATTCTGGATTTAATTATGCCGTGGGGGCAAATGTTATGCGATAAACGAATGTTTGATTCGTTTATTGCGAATTTTGGATAATGTTTGGGTTTTTTCAGGTTTTGATAGGATTTTGGATTAGGAATGGGAGAAAAAGATGGTAGGGCTTTTTGGAGCACTACATCCTCCCCTCCTTGAAAAAAAGAAAATTGATCTTTATGAGATTAATTTTCTGGAAAATGGTGTGATTGGGAATAAGGACGATGGTATCGTGATTCCGTTACATGTGCCTGATATTTTCTAACATAGTAGCTTTATGTATACAATATTTATTATAAGTGTGTAATTTTTGTTCTTTGTTTTTTTTTCTTAATATTTATGTATTCATATTTATGGTCGTGTATCCAAGTTTCCACAATGGTTATTTATATAATAAAAATATTTTCTTTTGAAATTTTGTACAAATATAATTTTGTTTTTAAGTTTTGAATTTTCTTAGTATAGGTGTGTTTAACAGTAATTGTTGGTTATCCAAAATAAAGTTTTCTTTTATAAATTATTTTATTTTGGGTTAAGGGTATATTCATTTAGTTTGGTTTTGGTTATACGTACAATAGACATTTGGTTTTAAAATTTCATATAATTTGTTTTTTTTTTTCATGTTGGTTAAACATTGTATTAGAAGGAAACATTTGATTCTAAAAATTTTCGTTTTGATTTAAAGTAAATATTTTCTTATTTTCTGCGTGTAAGGTTAATTGTAGAATGCTTTATAATTACATAAGTATTTGAATTCATTATATTAAATTTAACTTTGGGTGATTTTTTTGTTTTTATTTTTATAAAGTACTATTTGTAAAAAGATACATAGATAAGTAAGGTTTTTATGGTTTATTCTTACAATTTGTATATTACATAGAATTTTCATTGTTTATATACTCGTATAAATTTTCATTATTTACATATATTATTTTTGTTCTTTTTTTTTCATTGTCCTTATTAGTCGGGCGTTTATTTATTTATATAATTTTTCCATGTATTTGGACGTACAATTTTATTCTATAACTTTTCCTTTTTTTTTTGTTATATAAAAATTTTCTTACTTTCTTAGTATTTTCTTAGTTGAAAACTGTTTTGAATTTATATAAATATTAGAAGTTCTTATTTTAATACTGTTTTGTAAGTTTTGTTTTTGTATTTTCGTTTTTTCATATATATATAATGTGTTTTTTCTTATAACCTAAGAGTATTTATTATTATTACAAAATTTTGTTGTTGTTGTTTATTTATTTAAGTTAGTGGTGGTTATTTAAAACATGATATAAACTTATTTTATTAAGTGCGTTAAGTTAAGTGCGTTGTTTTTATCTATATATTTATTTTTTTTGTGTTTTGTTTGTTTTTTTTTTCTTTTTTTTTTTGGTATTAAAAGTGTTGTATACTATTTACAAAATTATTTTATTCGTATACAATTATTTGAATAGAAAAATTTTTTTTTCGCAAATTTTAAATACATTATCGTGGTATTTTGGTACAGTGTTAGTTTATAATTTTTTTTTTTTTTTTGTTTACTATACGTGTATGCATTTATTTATTTCTCTTTTTTCTTTTTTAAGGTTATCTATACATATATACATTTTTTTTCAACTTTTATTTTTCTTTGGAGTTTCTTATTCGTGATTGCCTAGTCCACAAATAGTTTTATATTATTGTTGTGGACTATTCGAGTTCCTTTTCCTATTTTGAGGATTGAATTTTCTTCGGATAGGATCTTTACAATTTCATAGGGGCCTTTCCACAGGGAGGTTAGTTTGTTAGGTCTTGAGTGATTCTTTAATAGAACCTTGTCGCCAACATTAAATTTCTTACGGCCTACTTTTTGGTCGTAGTATGCCTTAGATTTTTGTTTTTTCTCTATCAGTATTCCCTTAGCTGTACGATAACCATGTTGTAATCGCATTTTTAATTCGTTTGCGTAATGGTCGTAGTTATAAGTGCTTTCGGGGTTTTGTCTGAGAGAACTGGGTATTTCGGCTGGGAAACCATATAGTAATTCATGTGGCGTGTAGCCTGTATTACTGTGGGGTGTAGTATTGTACACAAACATTGCGTAAGGTATCCAGGTGTCCCAAGTGAGAGGATCCTGGTTTACATAGTGGCGGAGGTATTCCACCAGAGTTCTATGGCTCCGTTCTAGTGCTCCGTTTGTTTGTGGATGATAGGGTGCTGTATTGAGTTTTCTCATTTTAAGTAAGGAACAAATGTCCTTAAAAAGTGCGCTGAGAAAATTAGCACCTCGGTCAGTTAATAGAGAAGATGGTATGCCGTGCTGGCAGACGATATTTTCAACGAAAATTCTGGCCACGTCCTTGGTTTCGGCGCTGGCCAGTGCGTAAGCTCCTGAGAATTTAGTCAAATCGTCTTGAAACGTTAGTAGGTATTTATTTCCATTATAGCTGACTGGTAATGGTCCTACTATATCTAAAGCAATTCTTTCGAAAGGTTTTGAGCTTGTTGTGGTTATCTTCATAGGAATTCTAGGATTCCTTCCACTTTTGTTTATCTGGCAGGAAGCACATTTTCGAATATACGCCGCGACGTCAGCGGTCATTGTGCGCCAGTAATATTTTTGCTTCAATCTATTGATTGTTCGGGTGGCTCCTTGGTGTCCTCCGAAAGGTGAGTTGTGGTATTCCGCGAGCAACTTTTGTATTTCGTTAGGATCTGTTAGAAGCTTCTTTTTATTGGAGAAAACGTACATTGTCACGTTGAGGTGAGCAAAAGTTTCTTTTAGCAAGTTATTAAGTGTTACTTTTGATTCGTTTTCTATGAAGGGCACTAAAATTCCAATGGAATTGAAATTCCGGTCTTCGCAAATCTTCTTCAGATCAATAAGGGAACTCTTAGCGGTTTCCTGGTCGCTTAGGTTTCTGAAAGGCAATGGCAATGTGATGGCGCATAACCCATCTTGCTCATGAAACGTAATTTTACCTACGTCTGGCTTGGTGAAGTTTGGAATTCTTCCTGCCAGATTTTCTTCCTCAGCAGAGTCTATCAATGGGAGGATTATAATACGTAGTCCAAGTTTCTTCTTGGTATAGATGGACCCTGTTTGTTCTTGCCATACAAGATTTGTAGTATCCTTGTATGATTGTGCAGCCACATCTTCTTCGAGTTTGGCTTTACTTCGTGTGGTGACGAGGATATTATTTTTGATGGGATCGACTGGGGTAGTCATTGTTATACGGCTGAGAGCATCAGCATTTGCATTTTGCTTTCCTTTTCTATGGACGATTGTGTACTCATACTCTTCGAGTAGAATTCTCCATCGCATAAGTCTGGATGTAGGATCCTTTCGTCCTATAAGCCACTGTAGAGAGCTATGGTCAGTGACTATTGTGAACTTTCGTCCGTAGACATATGGTCGGAACTGTGCTAATGCAAAAACGATTGCTAGTAATTCCTTTTCAGACGTTGTATACCGAGTTTCTGCGTCGTTTAAAGTTCGGCTAGCGAAAGCAATAGGTTTATCTTGTCCTATTGTACCTTGAGATAGCACTGCTCCTAACGCAACATTGCTAGCATCCGTAGTTATTATAAACTCCCGGTTAAAGTCTGGATAAGCCAGTATTGGTGGGGTAATAACCTTTCTTTTTAGAGTTGTGAATGCCTCGTCACAAAAGGCATCCCAATAAAATGGAACATTCTTCCTGAGCAATCTGCTTAAAGGTTTTGCCAGTTCGGCGAAATTAGGGATAAATTTTCTATAGTAGCCTACAAAACCGAGAAAAGATTTTACGTCTTTTTGTTTCTTGGGCGTTGGAAACGTTTTTACCGCTTTAGTTTTTTCTGGATCTGGTTTTATACCTTCCTTTGAAATAACATGCCCTAAGTAGGTGAGCTCTTTCCTTATGAAGTGACACTTTTCTGGTTGTATTTTCAGATTGTGCCTTTGTAATCGCTCGAAAACTCTGGTAAGTCGTGAATTGTGATCGTTCAGATCGTATCCGTAAATTACAATATCATCTACATAGACGAAACATTCTATTCCTTGGAGACCCATGAGTACATTATTCATAAGCCTTTGGAATGTGGCGGGTGCGTTTTTAAGTCCGAAGGGCATTCGATTGTATTCGTAATGTCCGAAGGGTGTGCTAAACGCTGTTTTTGCCTTGTCTCTACTGTCCATGCGTATTTGGTGAAAACCATTTGCTAAATCCAAAGTGCTAAAATATTTAGCTTTTCCTAGCTGGTCCAAAATATCCGTAATATTGGGCAATGGATATGCATCTCCGACTGTTATTTTATTGAGTGCTCTAAAGTCGACAACTACTCTCCACCGTTTTGTCCCATCAGGTCCTGCCTTCTTGGGTACTAGTAAGAGAGGGGAATTCCAAGGACTGAAACTTGGTTGTACCACGCCATCCTGAAGCATTTCATTCACTTGTTTGTGGATTTCTTGCTTCGAGCTATCTGGGAGGCGATATGGTCTTATGTAAAGTGGGGGCTTTCCTTCTTCCGTGATGATCTGATGCTCTATGGCGTCAGTATATGTGAGGTAGTCACCCTCGAGAAGAAATAGGTTATTATAAGTGCGACAGATATTCAGGATAGATTTCCTTTCCTCCTGGTTACAATGACGCAACTCTAGGAGTGATTCTAGCCGTTCAAGCCTATTTTTTAGAAGATTTTGGGTTTCGTCCGCCCTTAACACATTGTAGTCATCCAGATCTTCCCATTCGACTTCTATGTCGTTGGTGCGTACTTCTTGATCGGTGTCTAATGTGTTCATTAATAGTACCTTTATTTTGTTGTCCTGTGGTGTCGTTAAAGTATTACCCAGATATATCCCTGGCATGATCTCGGATTTTTTTATAATCAGTTCTTGACTGAGTTTTCCTTTAAATGGAATCTCCATTATTTGTTGAGATCGTGAATGCAATTTTATGTAGTCGACCGTGGTGTTTCGTTTTAAATTTACTGACGGTATTAGAGTTTCAGGTTCATGTTTTCCTGAACTCAGTTTTTCGGCAGTTTCCTTACCTTTTCTGTTACCACAAACTTTACTTAAATGGGGAGAGGAAGATTCAAGGGTGGTTGGTTTCGTTGTGTTTGTCACAGCATCAGATCCGGCCCGTAGACAAACGGATTCGGATGTTGACTCACGAACGGTGTTATCCAATTTTTCAAGAATGCCTGTATTATCCGTGGAAGATACCTCGTAAGGCGTGGCCTTCTGAATATTTTCCTTGACCTCATTTTTGTTCCCTAAAGGCTGCTCGAGTTCTACCATGGTTCTCTTCTTCACAGCGAATTTAAGGAATCCCTTTTCAAAGTTAATGTGGCACTGGTGCTTCGCAAGGAAATCGCTTCCCAGTATGCCATCGTGTTGGAAGTTTACATTTTTACCTATCACAAAAAGGTTGTGTTTAAAGGGTATGGAGTGCCTGTCTGTTCTAAATTCGAACTCCCCCAATACCTTTCCGCATGTGCTGACCGTTTTTCCAGCAATGGTGGATATAGTCACTGGGTCTGAATTTTCTACAGATTGTTCAATATAAAGATTATCTAATTTGATCAGGCTGATGTCGGCGCCTGTATCGATGAGGAAAGTCGAGTATTGTTTATCCGATGGATTAAATTTTACACGTATTACTGGCTCCTTAAATTCAGGGCAGAAAAATACGCGCATTTGAAAATTTACATCGGGATGGGGTGTATATCGGCGACTGTCTGCACTCGAGAAGGATTGCCGTTGCTCGCTGCCCGAGTGAATTCGTTTCCCTGTTGTGAATTGGATACCCTGTTAATATTTTGATTTTGTCGGGTATTTCGATTTTTAAAGCGGGGCGAGTTTGTTATTGTCCTATTTTGAGATTGATTGGGCTGAGTTCTGAAAGGATTTCTACTCGTTGAAGGTTGGTCCTGGTTTCGCATATGAGCTAACCTGGTTCTGCACTCTGCCTGAGTGTGATTATACTTTCGACAGTATGTGCATTGGAGACGTTCAGCCTCAGTCTTAATGCGTTGGGAGACGAAATTAAGAAAATTAGTGTTGCGATAGCAAGTCGCAGAAGTATGTCCCCTCTTGTTGCATGTTTGACAAACAATTGGTTGGTTATTTCTCCTAAAATTGTTGGTGGAAGTTACCATTGTGTTATCGTTACCTAATCTTCGAGATTGTTCTAAAGCGTAGCTAATGGCTGCTTTTAAATTTGGGGCGTTGTGAGACTTCACCAAGATTCTGAGGCTGGAATTTCGTATCCCATCCTCAAACGTATTCAACGCGAGTCTCTGATTCTCAGCCAGAAGATAAGTTCTGACTGCAGGCTCAGGTGAACTAGCGTATGTGGCGCTGTCCAATTCATGCAGGTGATGTGTGAGTCTAGTTGAAAATTCTTTCACACCCTCCTTGCTATCCTGTTTTGTTGCCACTAAGTTATTTTGGGCAGCAGACCTAGAGATGAGAGGTTTAAATTCTCCCTCTAATTCTGAAACAAGATCTTCCCAAGTAGAAATAATTTTATGTCTGATAGAATCACGCGCCGGTCCCTGCAATCTGGTTTTGACCACCCTTAGAATAAAAGATTTCTGGTTATCATCTTGTGCTTGTGAGAACAAAATGTCTCCACAAGAGACGAAACCCTCTAATTCGTCAGGATGACCGTTAAATACCGGCACGAGTCCCAGTATGTCGCTTAATCCGAATCCGTAGTTCATTCTAGAACTTTGTTCGCGTATTTCGGTTCGTAACGTTTCCGAAGTTTCGTCCTCGCGATTTTGTATGAGCTCGGGCTCAGGTCTCTGCGAACGCGTACCCTGTTTATTTTTTTCGCTAACGACGTATTTATGAAACAGACCTTCCCAAATGATGGTAAAAAGGGGTAGAGAACAAAGAGACTCAATTTTCATTTTGTCGTGGTACGATGGCCAAGAGAAAAGATAAGAACAACAAGATTAATGTACCTTCAAACTTAGTTAGTTTTGATTCTATTAGAAAGCCTTTGTTCTACTTAAGGTGAGAGAATCCACCCTTCCGCCCTACGGAAAAAGTGTCTAAACCTAAAATGGATTTTCGAAGAGCCACAGATGAGTCAAAGGAAAAGATTCAACCCAAAGAAAATTTTCCAAACAAGACGCTAAGGACAAGGACCAAGAATTTTGATTTGTTCGTTATTGTTTTAGCTTGTCACGTAAGAAAAATCTTCCCAAAAGAAAATGTATGTATATATGTTTATGTGTATAATTAATTAAAATATATATCAAAAAATAAATAATAAAACCAAATTTGTAGTTAATTTTTGTGTGGGGTCTTTTATATTGTCCCTTTTGAAGAATAAAATGTTGATATTTTGGGAAAAAGTTTTTGGAAAAAATGTGTATATGTATATATTCGTGAAGAAAGTTTTGAAAATTGTCAAAAATATGTGTTTTTTTAAAAATGCGTTTAAGAAAGATACGTTTATTAAGAAAAATGTATTTAAAATGTTTGCCTCTACTAGCCGAAAAGTAAGTGCGTACTTGTATATTGTATATGCTTGTGTGAGAGAAAAATTTCTTTTATTAATTATATTTATCACTTTGGGCTTTTTTATGCGTATACTCTTCTTGGAAAAATGAGAACAACTTTGCTTATTATTCTTAGAAAAACAAGTTAAATTTAAATGCACTTGCACAAATTATTAATAAGCTTTATCCCAGTGTAAAAGAACAATTAAAATAAATATTCAATTTATTCTTGGCGTCCCCTTTTAGTTAACAATTCAAACATTTAAAAATTTACTTATTTGGGAGCCAATTTCCAAGACAAAATGACAAAAATGACAAAACTGAATTTAATTTTAGTTCACCTTTTGTTTCAACTAAGTTACCTTTATATCACTTTTCACTTAACAAATAAATAAAAATTTAATACCTGTGTTTTCTGGATCTACTGCAGATTTGTAGGGTGTCCTGTCGTCACTGGATCTAGCTGCTTGGTCCTGGTGTTGTGCTCCTAGTTGTTTGTAGTCACTGTTGTACAAGGAAAAGACTTTTCCTCTTTTCCACTGGATTGTCGACGGGACTCGTGGCCGTCATACACTTAACACTTTGATTTTCTCTACAGCCGGTATCTAAGCCCCAGGCAACGCTTGTAAGTTTTACTTTGTTTAAAAAAAAAAGATTTTAAATGTCACTATGCATTCCGGTGTTCTAAGCCCCGGAAATACGCTTTAAAAAATCTCACTTTGCCGGTGTTCAGCAGTCTTCGGTATCCTCCTGAATCGCCTCGTTGCTTTAGCAGTTTTCCTCTTCTGCGGTAGGGGATTGTTGGATAATCCACGAGTCTTCTTCTTCTGTGGTAGATTGTTCAATCCCACCGCTGCCACCAAAATTTTTTGTTGTACTTCTGGTTTCGGGGAGTGTGTGTCTTAATCCTTAAAAGGACTAAGAGATCTCTTCTAAAAGTTCCCGAAAACCTGTCGCACAACAGGGTTCGTTTGCCGTGCTTCCTTTGAGTCCAAAGGGAAGAGCAACGTCCTTAGTTATGGGTCGAATGTCCTCTTCTTTGGGTCTTCCAGGCCAGGTGAAATGAAAAACCGGGTATTTTAGTTTTCAGATTTTATTTCTCCCACTGGGGTATCTCCTCCAGGGACAAGATACGAATTTAAACTGCGGCCCGGAGATCACGAAACCATTCCTTTATAAAGGAAAAGGAATCGAAAATTGTATCTCAAAGATACACATTTTCGTGCAACAATCTCGATCTTTTGGATATTTCGAGCGAGATGTTGTGTTTACACAAGATAAGAAATCAATTTCTTGAATTCTTACGAAACCATTACGCAGATGTGTGAATGTATCTGCTTTTGAGTTTTTGTTTGTTCAACTCAATGGAATTTTTAGGATAGAGATAACAATCTCTGAATTTTGGATTTGGGTGATGCTGTGGAGCAAATATAGAACAATAAACGAATATTGGATTCGTTTATTGTGAATTTTAATTTTAATTTTGATTCTGGATTTAATTATGCCGTGGGGGCAAATGTTATGCGATAAACGAATGTTTGATTCGTTTATTGCGAATTTTGGATAATGTTTGGGTTTTTTCAGGTTTTGATAGGATTTTGGATTAGGAATGGGAGAAAAAGATGGTAGGGCTTTTTGGAGCACTACAGCTTTATGTAACAACAGAGTGGCTTATCCAAGCTTTGCGGTTGCTAATCGGGCATGACATTCTTGACTTCCCATAGGAAATCTCGTGGGATATATCCAAGAATGTTGTCCCATCATGCCAGCACATAATGCGAATCATTTTAATGATTCGCGCGGGTGATTTTAATCTTGATTCTTATGCGAATCACTTTAATGATTCGCCGGGGTGTTTTTTTAATTTTGAATATTAATGCGAATCAATTTAATGATTCGCGGGGGTGGTTTTATTCTGTAACACTCTTAACGGCACATCTTTCTAATGGGAATCGCGTAAACAAAGAACCACCGCGCTATCATACACAGAAGCAGAGTATATCGCCATATCCGATGCGGCGAAAGAGGCCATACATCTACGAAGACTGATTAGTCAACTGGGATTCGCCTTACCAGCCAAGCTGAAGTTATTCAACGACAACAACGGTGCTCGGAAGCTGCCTGAGAATCCCGTATTCCACTCCCGGAGCAAACATATCGACGTCCAACATCATTTCATCCATGAAGCGCTGGAAAGCGGAACACTCTCGGTCGAGTACATGCCCACGGAACAAATGCCTGCAGCCATTCTCACTAAGGCCCTATCCAAACCGAAGCACGACAGGTGTTGTGGCGGTTCCGCCAAATCCCACGGTTTACCTTCCTGAAAAACCCCCATAATCATCACCCAAGACGCTCAAGTCCTCGCCAATGCATTCGCATTCGGCACCTAAAAATGCTGCACGCATTTAAGAGATCAAATCTATGATCTTTAAGTCCCTGTAAAGAAAACTTACCTTCATGCATTCTCTTCGCATACCACTGCTCCTTAAGATTTCTTTATTAGCTTACCAGGAATTTCCATTCAATTTCGGCATCTACGTCGCCAGTCAAATTTCCTTAGATGAATTCCGGTAAACAAAATAATTAGATTTACATACATTCTAACCTTCATGACAGGGATCATAAATACTGCGCCGTCTATTTTTCCCAGCCGCGCCATGTGTACAACAATGTTCCCTATATACACATTGGCCGGCGACTTACACCCAAGGACCAAAGCAAATACGCATTCCGCGTCTCTTGCATCAATTTAATCCTACAACACATTCAAATGCAAATAGGAACTCAATACCTACCCTTACTAGCGATGCCATTAACACATTTCCCATTGTGTAAATGGAAAAACCATTAGCGCTTCTTCCTAATGGCAATACATTTACCTACGCATCCGCACCACAGCATAGACACAGGGCGATCTAATCTCTTTTATCCTACATAGTTCTGGATCCGTTTCCCAGTAACCTTCTCGCATAAACAAACATCTCTACGATCATTTCCCTTGCTTTGTGTTTCAGGTTATTCATCATAGCGTTGAGCCATGAAAAGAACCGACGTACACACACACTTGTGTATCGTGAAGATCTCCTCTATGAGATCGGTTTGGTTACTCAAAAGAGAGACTTTACGTCTCTCTTGGAACAGGAAATGCACCCTTAATTTAAGATAACCAATTTCCCAGCTGAATTTCTATTAACAACGATTGAATATCGTTGAGTCCTTTTCCATCCTTCGACCTGATCAGGTCATGTCTCCATCGCTACCCTGGTGCGCACAGGGGAGCGATAATCGCGTGAGTCGAGAGTCGCGTTCGGTAACCATGAAATGTATTCGGTGTTTTCCCTGTCAAATAACATTTAAACTTAAAGTTACATCAAATCGTTTTGTTTTAAATTATGTATTTGTGTCACCGTCAACGAACAGAGTAACATTAAAATAAAATAAAAGAAAATGTAGTTACTACAGTGTGTTTAACTTTTCCTGTGTTGATGTCGCGGAGTTTCGCCTGTTTTCCCCTCAGAGACATTTCGGTGTTTGTCCTGTCGTTGTGTCCGGAGAACTGTTTTCAGCGGAGTGAATGATGGAGGAGGAAGTGAATCAAGTACCCATGCTGGTACATACTTCGTCCCCACAGTGTCTCGACCTCTTAAACCTGATGTAAATTGTTCGCACTAGTGCGCTCATCGAGGGGAAGTGTTGGACATCTAATGTTCTACATTAGTGTACATTCGATGCGCAAACCGGCGACAATGCAATTGGTTGAACTTGACGAACATCTACCATTTTGCATTTCGTCAAGTTGCAAAGGCTTCCTGATGATGTACGTGCACATCATCACTCCCTTTCATCAACTAACCGCTTCAGCGCACGTCCATCCAGCCACGTGGTATCCTCCTTTCGTCTCTACTACTCTACAATAGTGTTACACTCTGAATTAGATATGATTCAATTGTTTGTTCAATGCACTCTAATAAGAAATTTACTCGCAACAATTTTACCCTATCACTCTTATATAATATAAATGAATTTAGGAAAATAATATCTAAACAATGAACAAGCATTTGTTTATAATATTTTTTAAGTCTCTTCCTTGCTGATGAGTATGCAATCATTATGCCGGCAATCATGTCCTCCACCCACCTTCTTATTGTAATGAACAATTAGTTCAGATTTCTTTATTCGTTTTCTCCTTTTCTCTATATCTATCATATTCTTGCTATGAACGGTACTTAGAATGTAAACTTCCCTTTTATCCTGCCATTTCAGGATCATAATTTTATTTTTTAAACTAGGGCTACTTTCCCCTCTCCTTATAGGTAATATCTTTAGTTCCGAGGGAATGCCAATCCAGTTTTTTCTTATTGTGTCAATTACATAAGTTTTATGGGTGCAGAGTTTTTCTGCAAGTGGTATACTAGTCTACCAATTGTGTAAATGTAATCTATATCCACGGTCTATAATTCAACAACAATCCGTGCAGAATGTTTGTATTCCGGATAATGTTTTGCATAATTGCTATCCTTTTCTGTATACTCGTATATACAGAAATTCCATATATACACAGATGGACTTTCACACAACACATAAAATTTCATTCCAAACCTACTTCTTTTTGACGGTATGTACTGTTTCCAGGATACGACCCTTCCTCATTAGTAATGACTCGTTAACACAAATATCCATTTCGGGAATATATAACGTTTTACATTTATGTAGAATATTCTGAAAAACGGTTTGAATTTTTGAAACTTTTCTAGGCGGATTTATACAGCCAAACCTTGCATTGTCTTCGTAATGAAGAAATTTACATAGCAGTAAAAATCGATTGGAATTAATTATTTTACTAAGAAAGGAGTACTAATACTTTCTCTCGTACAGGGTGGCACAAAACTAATCATCTTATCGGAAGATGTTATAATTTTCGCAAATGGCATCGTACGTCAATCATATCAGACATTTGTAAACTAGACAGGTGCAGAATATAAACAGACAGGCAATGGAGGGCGTGTGAATTACTGACAAGCGATCCTTAATCTCAACAACGAAGAGGGCGATTTTGTGCCGAAAATCATCATGAGCGACGAGGCTCATTTCCACTTAACCGGTTACGTCAATACGCAAAATCTTCGTTCCAGGGGCACCGAAAATCCGCATGTGATGCACGAAGAGCGATTACATCCACTCAAAGTCACTGTGTGGTGCGGCGTTCACGCCGGAGGAGTGATTGGGCCGTATTTTTTTGAGGGCGCCATAGGTAATACGGTCACTGTTACTGGCGAACGCTACAGGGCCATGATAAACGTCTTCTTACTGCCGGAATTGGATGAGCGGGGCTTGTTGAACATGTGGTTTCAACAAGACAGTGCAACCGCACACACAGCACGAGCCACAATGGATATTGTGAAGGAAGCGTTTCCTGGTCGCGTAATCTTCCGTTTTGGCGATTGGCATGGTTAGCAAGATCGTCAGATTTAACCAGCCCAAGCTTCTTTCTTTGGGGCTACTTGAAGTCACGGGTTTATGCCAACAAGCCTCAGGCAATCGCAGCCATGAGGGAGAATATTCGACAGGAATGCGAACAGTTATCACCGAAAATCTTGCGGAAAGTCATGGAAAATGCGATAAAATGGGTACAAATGTGTATCAACACTGGCGGCAGCCACTTGATGGATATCATCTTTTCCATCAAATAAAGATTTCCATCACTCAAAATTATTCTTTTTTTCTTTAGTAAAAAAGTGATTCAAAAAAAAAAGGATGATTAATTTTGAGCCACCCTATAGAATAATACATCGGTAAAGATGGTTTTTTTCACAATACCTTGTAAAATAAATAACGCGATGAAATATCTCATTACGGTATGAGTTGGGGGATGCCACTTTCCTGTTCTTGATTGCGGTTTCAAAATAGGGTTACTTTCTAAGAATTGTTGAGCGTATAAACTAGTTTGTTCCACTATAATATTGATCAGATCGGTATCTAAATATTTTTCAATATAAAATTCTTCGATCGGACAAAAATATTTTCTAAATTACGTCATTATCTCAAATACGCATTCAAATGATAAAGTGTTATGAGGATATCCGGCAAAGAATCATAAAACTCCGAAAAACCTGGTTTACTCAACACTCTCTTGCATCTATACCAAATTACAAAGTGTGCACATTGCTGCAATTATTCTTAGTAGGTCGCAACATTACAGTCCGATATTTATGTACATACATGAATCCCTGACCAGATGGTAAAATTTTAACAAAAATCTTCATGGACATTTCTTAGCAGCTAGGTAATCCACATCTCAATTTAGGAACAACTCAAATCCCGCAGACGAACCATAAAAATACGCCGCCTGTTGAATACCTGTAAAAAGGGAAACGAAAGAATCCTCATCCTTGTTTTTTTTTTTATTACGAGGCGCGCCACTGATTGCAGAGCTTAAAAAAATATATAAATCCGTGATTGCTTCAGCGATGACTAATGAAAGACAGCGATACATATATGAAAAATAATTCATAGTATTGGGTTGTACCAGATGAAATGTTCGATTTTATAGTCAAAATTCGCTACTCATATATAGTCTCCAGCAGCGGCCCCTAAACCATTTGTGGATAGTTAATGGTTCGTGCGTCGGCATGGACTCGGATTCTACCATCAACCCCACAAGTCCGCTAAAGTTCCAAAAATGTGTTCTGCCGACATTCGCCGGAAATGGTTCGGACGAACACCAAAGGAAGAGCACAACAAAACTCCACGACGACACCGTTCAGAAGGAGGAATACGAATTGAAACACTGGTTATAGTTCTGCAATGATTTTGATTTATTTAAATCGATTAAAGTCCGGGGTGTTCACAATTATGTCGTTATTGGTTTTATTATTCTTAATGTGCATTGATTAAATATTTAAACTCTTCGACTCCGAGCACTTCTGTCCATCCTCTTGTAGTTCACTTTATCCGCGACCCTTGTAATTCCAATTATAGTTAAAAGATCTTTTGTTTACACTAGTGGTTGCAACACTCCACTGTGTACGATCAACTTTAAATCTTGAGGTAAAACTCGATTTAGTAGGTTAACGCGTCTCCGCAGCGGAGCGGAGAGCGGAAGCCGAACCACCTTGCTCGGTTGGATGGTGGCAAACGACTTGGCGACAATCACCTCGTGCAGATCTGATTCGCTAACGAGGGATATTTTAGGTGAATTTTCCCTGAGAGAGGAAGCGCTCCCCTCCACTAGGGAAAAGATTTACCTACCACCTGAGAAACGCAAAGTCTCTCTTGTGGGAACAAGAAAACCAGATCTCGTAATGGAAATCATGGTGGTGTGTGTGTGATCGTTCAGATCCGATGTTGTTTACACGTGCTCGAAGGCAATGGAACAACGAAGCAGGCAGGCGGCAAGGACAAAGGAAGAAGCGACCAAATGCTTCGTTCGGTAATGCGGGTCATGTTTACGCGGTGCATCGTCGCTATAATAGACGTTGGGAAAAAGGTGCTAATGGGATTGGTGGCAGAAACGAATCCCTTGCCTGCATTTGTATATGCATCGTAATTAGTTGCGGCTGAAAAAGATATTGAAGATTGTTTGTTAGGGCGAAAACAAACGATGAGTTGGATCTTATGCTTGTTTACATGCGTAGGAATATGGTTTATGGCATCTCCGACTGGTATGGGAACCGAGTTCTTGTTTATACTAGAAAATGCTAGAGGATTCGGTTCCGATGATAATGATTGGGATGCGGGAATTGTTTGTCGATTGGACAAACGAATCGCGGGTCGGTTTATTGCAGCTGTAAAAACAAACTGTCCAAAATAGCATTTTAAATGATAACAAAGGCTGCCGAATGATTTGGTATTCATGGCGCATATGCACATTAAAGAATTATTTTTAGGAATTTAAGCTAATGCGTTGTATGCATTAAATGGCCTTGTGAAAGGAAATGTTTCAGGTATACTGGATGGAGGTTACGGTGCAGGTGTGGGAAAGTTGAAATTTGCCTGGGAACCGAAGGTACCGGATAGGTTTTGGGATCCCTGAAAAGGTAGAAAAGAAATCTTACAGGAAATTATATGCGAAGAGATGCATGAAAGGTAAGTTTTCTGTTACAGGGACTTTCAGATTATAAATTTGATAACCTAAATGCGTAAAGCACCTAAGGTGCTAATGCGCTTGCATTAGCGAAAACTTATGCCAATTGGGGTGTAGTTATGGGGGTTTTTCAGGTAAGTGGGCCGTGGGGTTTGGCGGAACCGCCACACGTTCACACGCCCTACCTTAAGCGGCGCTTCCTACACTTACCACTCTAACCACCCACCCCCCCCCCCCCACTACTCATGCCTTCGTGGTTTGACCTGGTTGCCTACGGTTAAGCTTAGTTAAGCTGGTTTTACATCATTATCATCATCGGCACCACAACCGGGATCCGTTCTTGGCCTTATTTAGCAAGTCTCGAGGCTTGTTACATTTTCCATAATAATTTGTTTGGCAAGGTTATTAGCTTGGTTTTACACTCTTTAGTTTATATATATATATATATATAATAAGGTTATATATATTTAGTTTGTAAGTATTTATATTGCTTGGATTAATGTAACAAATGGAGCGGTGGTCACACTAAAATTAGCTAAACTACACTTGTTTTTGTTCCATTGTGAGTAAAGGCGGCACCCATTTGGAAAAACGTTTTTCAAGGCCAAATTTTGAGGCAAAATAGTAAAAGCACTAGTGGGTTGTACCACATGAAATGTTCGATTTTATAGTAAAAATTTAAAAGCCGATATTATTTTTATGTAAATTTTTATTCAATAAAAATAGGATCCGCTAGCATCCATGACATTCTTCCAACGTGATACAAGGTCAAATATTCCTTTTTCGTAGAACTGTTGATGTTTTGAGGGAATGGAATCTTCAAAGGCTTTTATGACCTCTGCTCAGTTCCGGAAGACGTTCTGCCGGCAAAACGAATCCAGATTGCGGAAAAGATGGTAGTCCGTTTGGGAAATGTTAGGAGAGTACGGTGGATGCGGAAGAATGCTTGTATGCAAATAAACATGTTGTAGACAGTACTAGGGAATATTACAGGCGGCGGAAATGTATTCTTCTTTGATGTTACGTCAACAGGAGATTGCTCGCCATGGCCAGGGCTAGGATAAAGGTTTGTTTATTCTTTAATTTGAAAATAGATCGTAGGATATTCTTATTAGAAATCTGGCTGACAGATGTGCAAGCAAGCAAGTAGCCGACTAGTCTTTTTGGACCAACGGGTTGTTGGAACAAAGAGACGCAGGATGATAGGAGTAGATGGACATGTTGCCGCCCAGAGGAACCGCTCAGATTCCTAATTGATCCATGTAAAATGAACCAGAATGGTTTGGTTGAAATACGTGCTGTTGCTGAGGGTTTAATTTTCAGGTGTAGGATATTGAAAGGGTAGCTTAACGCTGCTCGATTGCAGGTAAGTTGGCTATGGTAATTGCAGGTTAGGTGGGGTTAAAGCGATGGGTGGTTCTTCGGCACCTTGAAGAAACCCCACAATACCACATCTGTTCTGCCTCAACTAGAGCATAAGCAGCATACCGTGAGCGAGATTCACTTTCGAAAGCGTACTGTTGCTCGCGCACTCAACAAACAAATTCACTGGTCCGGATGGCATTCCCCTAATTCTCCTGAAAAAATGTTCCTCTTCACTCGCTAAACAACTGCGGAAACTTTTCCATTTGTCTTATGCCACTGGCCGTTTCCCAAATAGATGGAGATCAGCGAACATTCAGCCAATTCCCAAAAAAAGGCGACAAAACGTCTATCTCTTCATATCGACCCGTAGTACGATTTTATATTTTCTCGAAGGTAATGGTATCACTTATTAACCGTCAACTTTCGAAATATCTGAAATCAAATGACCTCCTCAATGACCGGCAATATGGCTTTCTTAGCAACAGGTCCACATGCGATTTGATGGCATACCTTACGGAAAAGTGGAGTCATTCCATCCACTACTTCGCCGAAAGCAAGGTTGTCGCATTCGACATTTCAAAAGCGTTAGACAGTGTTTGGCATCCACCCCTTTTGCCAAAATTACATTCCTATGGGGCGGACAATTTACTTCTCCGTTGTATATGAGATTACCTTTCTGGTTGTTCAGTTCAAGTAGTTCTTCTGCCTCCCATCAAATTAATGCAGGTGTTCCCCAGGGGCCAGTATGCCAAGCACTCTCTTCCTCATCTCTATAAGTTATCTCTTCTCCATTACCCATAAACCAATTCACTCGTTTGCTGATGATAGCACGTTGACTTTCTCATACTTAATGTTCCCGACCAAACACTTCGAACCTCATTACGAATCAGCAGATTATGCTTAATACATTCAATTCCGACTAGAATTAATGCTATAAAGACTCAGTGCTGCCTTTTGTCGTCAAAGGCGAACTTCAAAGCAAACATGCTGTCGACGAACATTACTTGCATCGACGAAGCCAAGGAGCTATCAATCCTCGGCTCTCGGGTTAATTCGACTCTTAATTGTAACGACCACGTATTTGAAGTTGCAAAAAGCTCGGCCAAATGTATGGGGTTTTTTAAGAGATGCAAAAAATACCTCACTCCATCTAACCTGGCCACTATTCACAAGCATTTGTACAATAAGAATAAAACCCATTATCGATGGTCGGATAACTTGTCTACAATCCGACAGATGAAATATTCGCAGTTTAATATCTTTTAAGGGAGAGTGAAATTATAGAACTAAAAAAAAATCAGAATTCATGATAACCTTAGGTACGAAAAAGCCTTTATACCTCACACAAACCTTAAGTAGCAGAAACAGTAATTAAATTAAGTGGACAAAAGTCGAAGGCGAATAATTTCCGTTTTGTAACGTGTCCCGGTTCTCTTGGGCCGCCTTCAAAACTGCTCCTTGCGAAAGATGCATATTCATAAGATGAAACAAACAACTCACGATGTCGTTTGCCCTCTACATGTTGCAGAATCCACCCCATAATTTACCATCCGTCCATATTTTCTCTCACCATCACTTCATCCGAATTTTACTTCGTTCCAAAATGGATACGAAATTGCCTCTGGAGAGCGTACGCCTCCTTCAATCTAGCGCCGACTGTCCATTAACCCCATCGTGTCGAAGATTTGTTTGCTTATGTATTGACTTAATTAGAAAAATTATGCATCTATAGAATCAGTGGGGAAAACAGAGTGAGAAGATTAATGGAATACAAGGACGTTGAAGGACCATAAGCAAATTGAGCTGTAGAACGACGGCTTAGCTACGTAATAAAGTGCCCTTGAGCTAGAGTGCTACTTTAAGTCTCTCGAGGGTAGTACGTTTCAGGCAGAAAGGTAACGCATCTCGAGCGGCAAAGATAGGAGAAAAAGGTAGTCAATACTTAGAGCGCATATAATAATTGCTTTAAATAGCACGGAACAGTTTTACCACTTCCAACATCACAACGCAGGTAAGTCTCGATATGCCAGTAAAAAGTGTCGCTCCTTCAGTATCTGAGAAAGGACACAAGAGTCATTAGTCATACCTCCAGTTAAAAAAAAAAAGAAAATGTCCTTAAAGATATGCACGTGACATCGAGTGCGGCCTTCCATCTACCGTAAAGTACTATTGGTCCTGTTGATGATACTGATGGCATGAATGTTTGCACTCTCCAGCGTCGTAGACTCATATTTAAGTCAATTTGCATTTTATAAAAGTCCTGACAGTTGAAAATTCCATATATGTGGTAAATAAATGCATAAGTGAAACCGTCTACAATATCCTGAGAGCCCGATAGAAGGACTAAAGCAAGCAAGCAAAGGAAAGTGGGTCCTTAATCACACTGATGAGAGAGAGGACTCTTTTCTGTATTAAAAAAGAAACGATGACATAGAGGTACGTCAACAGCTATACTAACCTCCCACCCCTCGCGTTTGATGCATAAATCCTGCACTCGTCCTTAAGCGGATATCTGTTACACAAGCGGATGAGTGGATGGAAAAGGATGTTACCTAGCTTGCAGTTGCCTATCCAAAGCGATTGCTACTGGGATATAAGCTTTCAAACGATATTTAAATAACGAAAACCTGACAAAGGCGCGACGGCTTTGCCGGCAATAACGAGGATGCCAATTAGGAATAAGTAAACAGGACGAGCGGCTGAGGCTCCTGTCGTTCTTCTATACCTATTTCAAGCCGACGACGTGTGGCAGAACTTTTTCTCATATTCGGAACACAACTAACTATTCAGGTTGCGGTTCCTTTTAATGACTAGAGCTGACAGTGATTGAACACAGTCTGATTGGAAAAGGACTTTTCCACAGACGACCAGACATTTTCCGATGAATGATATGTTAACATCCGTGGAACCAGCAACTGAAGTACACAGATGTGAGTTCCAGGGAACTTTAGATGAGCTAATTAATCAAATACTGAAAACCAGCAGGACGATTGTGGTGACGGAGCTATCGCCTTACCAGGTTTTTATCAACGTTCAATTGTGGTACCCTAACGTAGAACACTAAGATTCAATTAGTTAGTAAAAATCACTTTCTCTAATTAGTCCTAAGAGGCAAGCCACGAAGCTATGAGGTTACTGAAGAATAATGACATCTACATATGAAGATCGTTGTTTAGGTGGACTGGTGGCTTATCTTTAAATTCGCCCCCAAATAGGCACTATGTTTATTTTTATGGTTGTACCAAAGATTGTGAGATTCCCGCCTTGTTTTAAAATTAACACTACGTGTTCTTTATATTCAAGTAAAGGTCACCTTTTTTTTATTTAGGGTATGCACACATGAAAGGGTATATTAATAAATCTTAAAAATCAAAACACAAAACAGCATGAAGAAGAGCGTACAGACAGAGTGGATTGTCTATTTTCGGAGACCCTAGAGCAATTCCTCCCACGAACGGTAAGGGGTGCACAGGGGTTGTTAAAGGCAATACATTCCTGTACTTCCGAGTACTCCGAGAACCCTTACCCGCACTTGCGGTATAGGGTTGTGGCGGTTCCGCCAAACCCCACGGTTCGCTTTCCTGAAAAACCCCCATAACTTTCCCCAATCTCATAATTTCTGCTAATGCAATCACATTAGCACCTTAAATGCTTCATGCATTAAATAGATCAAATCTTGAACCTAAAAGTCCCTGTAAAAAAAAACTTACCATTCATGCATTTCTTCGCATACAATTCCCTGTAAAATTTCTTTCTTACCTTAACAGGAATCTCAAACCAAGTCGGCACCTTCGGTGCTAAGCAAATCTCCCTAGACGAATTCCTGTAAACAAAAGGATTTGAATTACATACAATGTAACCTTCACCAGGGATCATAAACATTGCGCTGTATATTTTTCAGCTTCGCCATGCGTATGATAAATCTCTTAACGTACACATTGGCCGGCGACCCTTTTTTTCCCCCAGCAATAATATACCAGCAGCTGCATTCAATTAGCGCAATCGACCTTGAAATTCCCAAAAACAATTCTTTAACGTGCATATGCACCATAGATTCCCGACCATTAGACACCCTTGTTCCACCAATGCAATTACGCCGTACATGTGCATACCATATGTCCCTGGCATTTCCACGCACCATCGGCCAAAAGCAAATACTCTCATCTTACCCTAGAGTCATAAAACGAATTTCTTCGCATGTAATCATGTATACAATTCGATCCCTTTATCAGTGGAATCTTCGTAGAACCAGTGCCAATGCAGGCACAAAGACGAAGATACATCCCGCAGGGTGCTCAATGTTCAAGAGGAAACACACGCCACAAATTCCAGACAATTGTTAATTTGAGGCTTACCCCCATTACCCGGCGCTCGAGCTATGGTTGTGAAAAGATACTTTAGGTAAGGGTTGTGGGTAGACCTATTCCGCCCACTAACCCAACCCATACGCGTTTTATGTTGTCCTTCGGGCCGGATAATTGGCAATAGAAGGATATAGATCGTCAACACGAAAACGAGCCACTGGAGAAGCATCCTCTCCCCAGTAAATAGCCTTGAAGTAGTTGGTTGAACCACGCACCTTTATGGAGACCACACCGACTTGCAAATGGCGGAATCAGAAATGCCGACCGCCATCCGGGGGCAATATCAATACGAACAGACCCTATTAAAAGCGGGCACGATGACTGTCAACGTGATCGATGAAGAAGATCTTTATCATGGCCAGTTAGATCATGTTTCAGCCAATTGAAGTTGATTGAGCAGAAGGCAGCGATAGCGCACGACGAAAGCAGAAAAAAGAGCGAAATCTAGTAATCGGCTGGAGCAATAGCCATGCTATCTCAGGGATCGTCGGAGCTAGCTTCGCTAGTGTGAATACCCAACTTTATGGCAAAGACCTTAAGCCTATGCCTGAAAAAAATCGTAACTTTTGACAGGGAAACGACGACGAAAAAGCTCATGGCCATAAAGGTGAGTTATTACACATTCTCGCCGGTCGAGGAAAAGTGAGAGGTGCTTCCCTTGAAAAGAGACGCTGCCTGGTGGTAGGAAGTTGCCTCCAAAGCAACTTCAAATTTACTAACGTTAACAAATTCTCTCCTCAACAATGGTTCGCGAAAGTCAAGAAAAATTCAATAAGGACATTTTAGCTCGATGTAGACTCCAGAATAAGAATGAAGTCGCTCTCAATTTTGTTTTAAGCAAGTTCCCTTCGAAGTATTTCACAAGTGTAAGATGACAGACACTGCCAACGTCTCGGACATGCCTCCAGAAACTGCAACACAAACCATGTTGTGGAAAATCGCACGACATTGGCAAGCGTGAATTGCTACCAGCAAAATTTGATTCCACGACAAATGTACAAGTTGAAACAATTTTGACGGACAGAAGGGACATCGGGCCAGTTAGAAAAACTATCCAAAATATATAAAAGTAGTCTTAACATGATTCGGTTAACAACAAAAAATTGAAAAGTCTCCCAACCTTTCCTCATGAAAACATATTCAAGTTGTTAAGGCCATCAGCACCCCACGAATCCAAGTGGGACCAGAGACTCCAAATGAGCATTAGTAGCAGCAGTAGTATTGCTTTTATTTCTTATGTTCCTCAATATTTGAGAAGCTGCGGCTGCGACCGTGATATGAAAAATTGACATCTGATGCCAAGAAATCTGCATTCCTATTCGCAGCATATGTAAGATATACGCTTCAAAATGGATAGTATAGCGTTTGAGATGATAGTGAAAAGAACGCGTGATTCGAACTGACGCGCAACCCATCAGGCCACTGGCGTGTGTATGAATTCGATTTCTAAACTCAAGTACATTCGTCTGATATGGATTTGTTATGTTATCACTATGGTATACGGCTCTGATGCATTTTCTTATTCGATTTTCGTTCGGTGTTCTTCACTATTTTTTTGTGTATAGTGTGTGTATCTGTTAGAAACGCTACAATACCACTGGCTATGCCCAAAGTTACCTTCGGATACGTGTGCGTCATTCCTCTATCAACGTACCATTTCTGTGCAGCTATTGCGGGACACAGGACCATAACACTTAAATTGTTGGCGATCTATTTGCTGGTTAAGGAGGACTTGTGCGGAATCGACAAAGCGCTCTTAGACCCAAACAATGCCAAGCGACAGAAATACGGATAAGTTTACAAATATTGTAAGAGATGTCTTGAGACAGCACTGATCGGGTTTTTCTTTACGGAAAGGTTCACTGCTGCACCTAGTTTTGATGACGGTGTGGGGGTTCTCTATATCACGCTGAGAACCAACCCACAATCCTAACCACAATTCTATCCGCAATGACAGCTCCAACTCCCTACGTTACCTGCAGTTACCTGCAAACATTCCCCCTTCCCAGGTTCCCACCAAAACATGCATTCAACACATTTCCAGAACCTCCCTGGAAGCAAACCCCGGTCATGCATTTACTGCATCACTATAGGGCATCATCCAAATTTCCCGAAAACCATTTCGTTCGCTCATATGTTGCATCGCCCCTTGTTAGCTGGCTTACTCTGCCACACACGTGCGCAGCACATTTCCCTGACTTATTTACAGTCACCACCAGCGTTTGTCGAACCGACAAAACCAGTCCACGCCTCGCACGTCTAACAGCCGAGAAACAAATTCTCCAGCATGTATACATGGACACAAGAATACGACATAGGCCACCGGCATCGATACGGCGCACAATCATCGTTGTGCGAGTATCCTAATTGCTAGTGGCACAAGTTGCTCTAATGGCTTGCCGCCTATTTGCGCAGCTGCAAACCTTCCATTATGATGCCCCTAGTACCAATTCCCTTTTTCTCGCCTTTCGTTTTGGTTTGGCCACTGCCTGGCAATACGAGCGATCACGCATCATCGCCGTGATCAATTCAGGGAGATCCTCTCTGATTGGTCACCGCAAGAGGATCTTCATGTTTTTCGGAAAGAAACGAAAACCCACATTTAGTCGTGTTTCATTTGCTGCCCTGCACACATGAATCTGAATTCAACCACCGCCGGGGTCGGTTCATGTAATTAAGCTTACCGCGAGTGTTTCAATCTGTTAATCATCATCATCAACGGCACTACAACCGAGAATAGGTCTTGGCCTTATTTAGCAAGTCCTGAGGCTTGTTAAATTTTCCATAATGATTTGTTTTTTTTTTTTTTTGGGCAAGGTCATTAGTCTTGAGCCGGAGGCTCCCCGACGGGGAATCGAACCCCCGTCTCCCGTGTGACAGGCGGGTATACTGTTAATTAATAAACCAAAAATAACTTACTGTGTACAAGTGCTTCAGTTTAGATCTCTTATGTGCCAATTCCTATACGTTAATTCACCACTAAATTTATGCATACTGTGAATAGTTCTATCTGTTAATTAATAAACCAAAATTAACTTACTGTGTACAAGTGCTTCAGTTCAGATCTCTTATGTGACAATTCCTATACGTTAATTCACCACTAGATTTAAGCTTACTGTAACATTTCTATCTGTTAATTAAGAAACCAAAATTAACTTACTGTGTATAAGTGCTTCAATTCAGGACTCTTCAAGTTACAATCCCTATACCCTAATTAATGAACTAGAGATTAAGTTAAAGTCCTAACCAGTGAAACCACAGAACAATTAATAAAACTTAAAAAAAAACGGAGTATTGTTTTATTGCAGTAGTGAGGTCATGGATGACGACCTACTGACCGTCGCCGGTGGGACTTTACTGAACCTATTCCCGTGCAGGCAACCAAACAAATGGTGACCGTAAACGACAGCACCACAACCAACTACATACTCTACGCACGCCCACCTACAGTTCGCCTCCACAAGGGTGGGTCATATATCAATATGTTTAGGTAAATAACTCTCCACCCTCTACACTCGAGGTCACAACTCAGGTAGCTCAGTTTCGATTACATCGGGCTGTGACACAAGAGCCAATGGGGCGAATTCGAGAGAACAGTGCAACAGTACTGGTCTTGATCGAAGAACACCCCAAAAGCCCGGGAGAGAAGAGGAGCGATGATTATGTTGTGGCGAAAAACGAAGGAAAAAGGAAGTAAGCGGCGAGCGAAAACAACATCTGATGCGCCGATAGATAAAAACAAATCAGGAGAAGTAAAATGAAGACACGAATTTAAGTTGAGAGCGAAGTATTTTTCCGTTGTTCAAGGCATGTTAAGTAACAATTTCCAATTCCACCTGTTCGATTAGTTTATCAAACAAACAAGAAAAAATAAGCGATATTTTTCGACTAGCCAAAGTATTTCAATAGATATTCAGCAAACAAAATTCATAAGAGAAAAGAAGAAAAAGGTCCAATCAAAACAACCAAAGAAAAATAAAAATTCATTCGAATTTTATTCAGTGCATGGAACTGAAGGATAGCATAAGAAGAAAGGAGAAGTGAAGAAGAAATCATAATTTAGTGAATGTGAAGCGTTCTACGAACGCACAATTCCGCGCAGGTAAGGTTCCTACCTTCAAAGAATTTACTTACCTGATAACGCAGCGCACGTGCCCACAGACACGCGGCCAATAGTCATTACAATACCTGTAACAAAGGTCATGGGAGGCTGCAAAATGCGAACCGATATAAAAAGAAGCAAGGAACTGAACGTCCCAAAGCTTTCAATATCAAGCCACAAGTCGAGTGTAGCATACCTGAAACAAAGGTAAAAGCATTCATTCATCTTATCCATAAAGATTGAAATGCGCCACACTCCAACACTGCACAATCGAAAATCCTGAACATCTACACGATGTTACAAGGATTCGCTATCACCAGCAAATTCTCCGAATAACGGACGCACGTGGGGGTGGTCTACCACAAAGACCACCAAATCTATCACCCAACAAAAGAAACGGCAACCGTAATTATCTCAACAAGATAATTCACAATGTATGAGGTTTAAAACCTACAAGGGAACTACTCCTATCCCACGGTGTCTGTTTGTATTTCACACCCATTAGAAAGATCTAATGGATTTCGGGTGTATTGACAAAAGTCAAACAAAACCCATGAACCATACATCCATGCAAATTGCAGGATATCTTTCGGCCGCGCGCCAGATGTGCTATGCAAATAGAAGCGGCACACAATCGACAACCGTCGATCCGAACTTCGATCACCACCACGGATGGTGATAATGATATAAGAATGTATGCGTCGATGACTTTCTCCTTTTCAGGCACCTAAATTACCCGTGGGCATTAATAACATGCCGCTAACAGATACTGTGGAAAATTCTGTTAGCGGATGAAATGAAAGATTTCTTCCGGGAGACATAGGTACGATCTGCAGCAGGATATTGTTGGGGGTTGAGATAGGCAGTCTGAATGTATTCGTCAACGAGACGACAGTCCGAACGATGAGGAAGAAAAGAATTAATTTGAGTAGCTGGTGTTCCGAACGCGTATCGTAAATTAATGTAACTTGACCGAGTAACTCGTACTTCGTTCGCGTGGCTTATTGCGTTCGCTTAGAACATAGTTGTGACATTCACCACCGAATTTTTCGTATAGTGTAAATATAAACAATTAGCGTCACGAAAATAAAAGATTAAATCACAAACCAATCTTCGTGTTTCATTGTGCTATTCGCGTTGTGGATTCTCTTGTGTGCTAGCAGTGTTCGGCGGAACGCTGCCACCAAAGCCTTCAACAGAAGGCCGACAAACTTCTGCTAAAAGTGTCAACCGGCCAATTAAAATCCAACATCCGCCAAAAATGCGCCACATCGCAAGGAATATGATTTGTCAAAATAAAGTGCGTAATTGAAATATAAAAGAATGACACAGAATCAACAATCAACGGAACGTGCAAAGGAGTATCAACCGCAGGAAACCCGGTCAAAAGGATAACCCCCAACCTATAGTAGATCAGTGAAAAGGAATTTACAATCAAGTACTAGAAATAAAGCCGGAATAATCGCAATACAATTCATATACCTTTAATCAATACCAGTGAAGATAAAAAAAGTTAAGAATCTGTTAAGTTAGTTACATACGTGAAATAAAGGTCGAGTAATGTAAACATACTGTCGTAGTTACTAGAAGAAGATCAAAAAGGTTGATAACTAAGAAACGTCAAACTGCTGTAAACGGGTGTAAATTATTTCAGTGGAAGGACTTACGTAGTCCAAGGCAAAGACATCCAAACCTCAAGTTACTGGGGGACATGAAAAGTTACAGGATAACTCACAGGCAGGGAGCTACATCGAACAAGAACTAAGTCAGTACCGAAGGAAAACCAAACAAATCTGTCGAAATATTAACACTTTAAATACAGTCCACAACAACACGGTACATCACAGAAGTAAAAATCACACTAGGGATAGTGTGATAATGAATGTAAACTAATACTGATCCTGCAATGGGATACTCAACCGACGGTAGATCTTCTCATAGGATATCAAGCAAACAATATTGGGTCGAGAGCTAACGACTCCCGCCGAGATATTTATCGAGGGCGCTAAACAACACGCCGTGAATATATATACAGGGTATACCGCAAAGCCAGAAAATCCGAACGGGTATGTCTTCGGTTACATGGCCAACAACGTTGGCGTCTGTGGTTGTGGATGCATCTTATGTCAGATATAGGAGGAGAGTACAACAAAGAGAAGAATTATTATTATTATTTATTGACCTGTAGGGACCCGGAAATTCATGACCTTACCGACTCGTTTCCGCCATCGTTCCCTGTCCTTACACGTTTGAGCAGCCGATCCGATCTCCTCAAGGTCAAACCTAACATTGTCCTCCCATCTCCGTCGCGACCATCCTACTAGTCTCTTTCCCGTTGGTCTACCGTCGAGAATTCTACGCAGGGCCCTATCGTTGCCCATTCGCGCTACATGTCCGGCCCATCTTAATCTTGGCGACTTGATTACTCTCACTATTATAGGTTTGCGGTATGGCTCTTCCAGTTCGTGGTTGTGGAGTTTCCTCCATTGTCCTGCCTCCTCGTCATATTTACCTCTAAAGATACCTCTTAAAACTTTATTCTCGAATACGCGGAATTTGTTTTCTTCCCGTTTTGTGAGAGCCCATGTTTCCCATCCATATAGAACAATCGGCATTATTATGGTTCTATAGACACGGAGCTTTATGTTACGTGATAGCAGTTTGGATTTCAGAAGTTTACTGATTGCGTGGCAACTAGCGTTGCCGAAGTGTAGTCTTTCACTAATTTCCTTCGACATTTCGTTACTGGCCGTCAATATCGTTCGCAGATATTTAAATTCTTGAGCTTTTTCAAATATGTTGCCTCTGACGTTTATATGTGTTCCCTGAGGTCCACCTGCTCTCGCCGTAATCATATATTTTGTTTTGCCTTCATTTAATTCTAGACCCACCTCTTCTGCCGCTTGTATGATAATGTCACTGTTTTTACTTACAGTTTCTAGATTATCGCCCAAAAAGGCGATGTCATCCGCATATGCGAGCACTTGTGCGCCCCCTTTCAGGGATGATCCGGCCATGTTGTCGTCTTGTAAATTTCTGATGACATACACGAGCACAAGGTTAAAAAGACATGGTGAGAGGCCATCCCCCTGTTTTAGTCCGTCCTGGATTTCAAATGGTTCTGAAAGGTGGTTTTCTATTATACCTCGCCCTCTGTGTTCGTTCATGCAAATTTGAATGAGGGCAGCATATTTTTTCGGGATTCCGAAGAGAAGAAGTGGAACAAAAAAAAAAAACCTTACATTCACAAGCAGAATCTGATTCTATGGGGGTTGACTTGTGTAATGTTACTTTACTGCAGGCTGGCCATCTGTTAAGTGTGGAAGATATGAGAGAAGATCTGAATTATATTCTAAAACGATCTAAACTTAAGTTCCCTAATTTTGCTGTTTAAGCGCAGCTCGCTGAAATCTGATGGCGTAGAGCGTCGCAGTTATAAAATCAAACACACGATTGGTTTTTGATTAATTTATTCTGTAAAATGTTGGGGTATTTATACTCCCAATCAATCACTCGATTACTTACACATTTCATTATTCACTCATACATATATTGCTTAACAAGCTATTAAATTCTTAATTGAAACTTCACTCATACAATTTTGCTTATTATGCTACTTAATATCATATCACCAGCTTAGCGTATAGCGAAAGAACAATGACACGATTTGACCCAATTAATTCGTGAATCATTTGCAAGTGGCAAATTCTCAAACGATTGTCATATGATTCCTTCAAATCGTAACCGGAGCAATTTGTTTGTTTTACTCAATGAAATGAATTGACCTTGAATTTATTGTAAACAACGAATGCTGGTTACTTGAGAAGTGCTAATTGTGACAAGGGCAACTGATACATTTGAGATTATTGTTTATGGTCATTTCATGGATATGTTGTTACACTACACTTGGTTAGTAACTATAACCAACAACATTCGGAAATCTAACTGATGAAAGAGTCGGGAGTTCCAGTTGAGAACCAATTCCATGGGCAGGAGGAATTTGGAAGTTTATGTATATCGGTTTCGCGAATCGCGTGCCGCAACGGGTTCACAGAAATTAATCAGTGTATAGCAGCGGTTTCCAACCTAGGCGGCGTGATTTCTTTCTGAAAATAATCGTTAGTATATTTTAAACTTATTTTTTTTTATTTAAACTATTATTTATTTTAATTTATATCAATAAAATATTTTTTAGACGAATGAATACATTTTTGAGTGGTTGCGAGAGAAAGGTCAAAAATAATGAAGATGCTGATACTAGTGGGAATAAAAGCAAAAAAGAACAAGGAAGTAAAGCTCCCAAGAAAAGACAATACAGTTTATCCTATTTATCATAAGGATTCACTAGTGTTAGTATAGATGGCTTGGAAAAACCAATGTGTTTGTTGTGCTCGTAAGTTTTGGCATCAGATAGTATGAGACCAGTCAAATTAAAACGGCACCATGAAACTCTACATTCTAGATATGTTGATAAGCCCATGAAATTTTTTCAAAGAAAATTGGATGAGCTTAATAATCAAAACCAAACGTTCAAAAAAATACTTTCTGTAACACCAAAGGCATTATTGGCTTCGTACCATGTCTCTTACCGAATCGCAAAATGTAAGAAACCACATACAATAGGAGAAACTCTAATTTTACCAGCAGATAATGATATGGTTCGAATAATGTTCGGCGAATCATATGCAAAACAGTTGCGACAAATTCCGCTTGCTGATAATACAGTCGGAAGGAAAATCAATGATACGAGGGTTGCCTTTTATATTTCGGGATTAGAGAACAAAAACAAATATTGATCATCGAAAATCACTTTATTGTTTTTCAAAATATTCCCCATGAAGATCTATACACTTTTGCATGCGTTTGAACCAATTGCCGAAGCACTTTTGCCACTCTGATTGAGGTATCTCCAACACATGCATTCTGAATGCAGCAACCGCTTCTTCAGGTGTCGAAAAACGTTGACCTCTCAGTTTGTTTTTTACGTACGGGAATAAAAAGAAGTCATTCGGTGCCAAGTCAGGACTATACGGCGGATGACCCATCAAATCGATGTTTTGGGTGCTCAAAAATGCAGTTGTCGCAGCCGTTGTGTGAGAGGTCGCATTGTCGTGGTGAAGAGTGATCCGTCTTCGGCGGTTGGTTTTCCTGATTTCTTGGAAGACAACTGGCAAACAAATGGTTGTGTACCACTCAGAATTGACTGTTCTGCGTTGTTCTAGTGGTACGGTTGCGACATGTCCAGTTTTTCCGAAAAAACAGGCGACCATTTGCTTGGAAGTGCTTCGTGCGCGAACAACTTTTGTTGGATTTGGCTCATCTTAAAACACCCAGACAGTCGACTGCTATTTACTTTCGGGCTCATACGCGTAAATCCACGATTCATCACCTGTCACGGTGTCATAGACGTGTTTCGAAGCATCGCGACCGTATTTTTTGAGCATTTCTTTCGACCAATTGACACGAACCTTTTTTGGGCGATTGACAAATTGTGTGGGATCCAACGCGAACAAATTTTTTTGACAGTCAAATGTTTATGCAATATTGAATGTATGCTGGTCCCACTAACCCCTAAGGTTGTCTCAATCTCACAATAGGTCACATGACGATCTTCCAATATCAGTTCGCGCACAGCATCAATGGTTTTCGGAACAACAACTTATTTTGGACGACCTTCACGAAATTCATCTTGGAGTGAACTACGACCACGATTGAATTCACCATACCATCGATAAACACTGGTCCTTGATGGAGCTTCATCGCCAAAAATTGAATTAAGTTCATCCATGCACTGTTGCTGAGTTAATCCACGCCGAAAGTTGTAAAAAATAATCGCACGAACATGTTGACGATTTAATTCCATTTTTGGGCCGAGATGAATCTTTTAAGTTACTGTAAACAACACAAATAGCGCTCGTATGTCAAAACGTTCTGAGTGCGTATAACCTCAAAAATGTCCAACTTTACGATAGAGCTGTCAATTGCCGGATTGCAATGCTAGGGTTGCCAAATCCCGAAACATAAGAGGCAACCCTCGTATATCTGAAGATATTTGCGATCAATTAGTTTCTCGGCTGCGTACTTTGAAATTCGTCATTCAAGTAGATGAGACAACTGATATAGCTAAAGATGCCCATTTAATTAGATATGTTCGATATGTTGTGGAAAATAATATATTAGAAGATACATTATTTTGCAAACCCATTCCCGGAAAGACCACATCCATTGAAATTTTTAATATAATGGACAGTTTTTTTTGAAGAAAATGACATAACGTGGAATAATTGCATTGGACTGTGTACTGGCGGAGCTCACTCAATGACCGGACACAAAGCAGGTCTTCAAGCATTAGTTAAAAAGAAAGCACCACATGCTATCTGGACGCACTGTATGCTTAACAGAGCAACTCTAGTGTCAACAAATATGAGCAACAAATAGTGTCAACAAATAATCTAGTGTCAACAAATAATTCACACTGGAATCTAACCCTTGAGTCGCCATAGATGCCATATACAATCGGCAATACATGTTATACACAACCGTCATTGTGTAACCATCTAAATTGCTTCTCAATGACTTGCAACTATTGATTCAGCTGCAAGCACTTCTCCCAGAAATGCTCCTTTGTTTGAATCTCCAAACAATCACCAACTTCGCGCTTAGCCACCGGATTCGAATTCAATAGCATAAACAAATGCAAATAAAGAATCCGTTTCTTACAACGACCAAAGATACGATATACAAATTGTATGATGTATCCCAAACATATTAGCACCTAATGAGTTACAGCGTATTTATTTAGCTGAACCCTCATTACAGACCGATACCTTAGGTCGCTTCTCCCTTTGTTCTTTTCCCCTTGTTTTAGGTTTCGTTTATCCTTTGCCGAAACGCATCGATAAACACTATGACCTACACGATCACACATACGCATACATTACCAAGTCCTTCTTCCTTGTTTTCACCACGAGAGAAACACTTTCTCTCTCGAGGAAACTCACCCCAGTTGCGAAGTGGATGTGCATTGAGCAGAGCAACGCGGATTCTCATTTCAACCACCAACGATCGCACATCGCTGGTTCGCGTTTGCCCCTTAGTAGAGTGAGAATGGGGTGCGTACCGGAGTGCACCCCAGAGTCGAAGTCGGACACAGACAATTACGTGATCATTGAAACTGTGCAACTTAATTTAACAATAGTTTTGTGAAAACCAATAAACCATTCGTAAATTGCATTAACTGTTCGAGTGTCAAAATTTAGTAGTAAATCAAAATAAACAACAATCATACGAAACAATCCACCGTGCGTGTTATTTCTTGCTTGGTGAACGATTGTCCGAGGTATTCCTTGAGTTTCTTTTCTCATTGTATTGAACAGTGAACTTTCGATCGTTGGAAAATAGGAGGAGTATTTCATGACCGTGACAATGAGTTAAATGTACATCTCTCATATGAACATGATAGGAAATCTTTGTGAATCTGTGCCAAAGCCGGCACATGACGAAGACATTTCCTACACTTCTACCGTTTGTAACGTCGTTTTTATGCGAAACGGGCTTTTCGGCACTGGCTGCAATGAAAACCAAATATCGAGCCCTGTTAGTAGTCGACAAAGAGATACGAGTGGTACTCTACACATTGCCCCAAGATTTGATAAACTTTCTGCCAGTAAAAACAACCACACTTGCATTACATTTTTATACGATAGATGTAGTTGGTTTAAATGTTTAACTATGATTTATATAAATATAAATATACACGTATCTGTATGTTATAGCTACACCTTGATATTATTCTGTTGATTGTAGTTTTCACTTTTTTTTATGTAATAAAGGTTTTATTATTTAAAACGTGTCTATATTATTTAATCAATTAAAACAATAAAAGGTAGGGGAGGCGCGGAAACAATTTTTTTTTCGGGGAGGCGTGGTAGCATAAAGGTTGGAAACCGCTGGTGTATAGTAAAGATGTTAAAAAACCTTAAACCGATTTTATTATAGTGCTCAGTGGAATATACGTAAAAAAGCGCCTGAAGATAACATAATAATATTCGAGGCTTTCGCCCCTTATCATAGGCGGTGATTTTAATTCCAGACATCACCACTGGAATAATTCTGTCTCTTTCCCAAAAGAAAAAAAAAGTACGAACGGTACACTGAACATTCTCATACCTTGAGTACGATACAGTTGTACCTATCTATCTTCATTGTATCCACAAAAAAGTAACAGCGAATGTGTCTGACAACAAAGCCGTGACAACTCCATTTGCGGTGACCGAGTATCTCGTAATCGTTTCAGATACATATCTGATATTGGTCGTTGTTGAAAAACACCTCTTCCAACCGAAACAAAAGGATGGTAGAAATAAACAATGCTGCAACCCGACTTCACGAGATTCTGGTTGAAGCCTCCAACATTTGCGACCTGAGAAGCGAAATTTTCAAGTTCTCAGATCTCCCGTGCCCACTTCACATTTCACTTTTCCTCTTATCCGGAACCGTAAAAAACTCAACAGAATGGGATATCGTCGTTTTACGCAGAGGATGCCACAATTACAATATTGATGCATTAATAGAACAAAGAATTCAAAACATTCGCATACGACAATTGGATGACAACCTAAACAGTATCAGTTGGATCAGAACGTTTATAAAAGTTCTTCACATCACGAGTCCAATCGTACAAACCATAATAATACTAATAAAACAAACCTAATCTGCGAGACAACAGTTGAAGCTCACTCTTGAAGATGACAACTCGTATACTTATGCAGTAGTATCATCATCATCATCGGTACTACAGCCGGGGTCCGGTCTTGGCCTTATTTAGCAAGTCTCTCCACCGGTATCCGGTCCATATCCAAGACTTGTTAAATTTTCCATAACAATTTGTTTTTCCGGGCAAGGTTATTAGCCTTGCGCCAATATACAATAGTATAGAGGTTCACAAAGAACTAAGCGTTAGATTGTTTTGCCGTTGTGTGGGTTGTTCCTCAGGAAGCGCGTTTTCTTGTCCTGAAAAGGACGTTGGATCTCTTTATTGATTGCTTCTGGAACAACACACTTCAGCAAGGGGTCGTTGCCGTGCTTCCTCTGACCCAGAGGGAAGAGCAACGTCCTGATTGTTCGTGGGACGTAACCTGGGGGATAGTGTCCTTATACCCTGCAACCTTAGTACCGGTTCCTGTACCGATTTCTTTGGAGTCGTCCTGGTATATATATATAAAAGAATCATCCAACGTTGGGTGCCAGCACAAAATTTCCAAAGTAGTGAAAGAAGTTTTTTTATTTTGGATTTAGTTTTATTGATTTAATTTGAATTTGAAAATATCTGCTCTGTGGCAGGAGGATCTAGATACTGCGGCCTCGAGATCGTTTTGCTATCCCTTTATAAAGGAAAACACTTCGAAAATTGTATCCCAAAGATACACATTTTCGTACAACAATCTCGATTTGTTGGGTATTTCGAGCGAGATGTTGTATTTACACAAGATGAGAATGAATTCTTACGAAACTATTACGCAGATGTGTGAATGTATCTGCTTTTGGTTTTTGTTTGTTTTCCTGAATGGAAAATTTTCAGATAGAGATAACGATCTCTGAGTTTTGAATTTTCATGATGCCGTGGAGCAAATTTGAACAATAAACGAATATTAGATTCGTTTATTGTGAATTTTAATTTTAATTCGGATTTTGGATTAAACTTCGCCGTGGGGGCAAATGTTATGCGATAAACGAATGTTTGATTCCTTTATTGCGAATTTTGGATTATGTTTGAGTTTTTGTGGGTTTTTAAGGGTTTTTTGGTTTTAGCTTAAAATGGCTAGGATTTGTATGTAGGAATGGGGGAAAAAGGTAGTAGGGGTTTTTGGAGCACTACAAGCTTACCACCAAGAGGTTGCTTCGCTTGGCGAACTACCAATATTCCAGTGAATAAAAATCTACCAAACAACATAGCTATTGCACGTTGGAACTATTAGTGAAGAGGGTGCTTCGTATAACACTGTGTTGAGAACAACTCTCCACCCTCTACACTCGAGGTGTTAGCTTGTGTCACAACAGCTGAACTCAGTTGCATTTACATTGAGCAGTGACACAAAAAACACTAGGGCGAATTCAAGAGAATAGTACAACAGTACTGTTCTTGATCGAAAACGGCAGAAAAAGCCCTAGAGAGAAGAGAAGGAAGTATAGGGTGGGTCATATAATTTTGCAAATGGCAACATTTGAATTTTTAAAAACCATTAGGGGGAGGGGCGCGCGAGTGGCGTGGCCTAATAAACGTATAAACAATTCCAACAACAACGTAATAAAAAATTCCCCGCCACTCGCGCGCCCGTCCCTTTAACGGTTTTTAAGTAATCAAGTGTTGCCATTTGCAAAAATATATGGCCCACCTTATATACCGTTTGACGAGAATAACGAAGTGGATGAGTGGCGATCGATCAAGAACAACAACACAATCGAACAAAGAGAAGGTTAACAGGCGACACGGTGATCATAACTTCAATTTTACCGAAAATCGAATTTTCTAGTTGTATGATCTCTACCGACCGAGGAATGTCGTCGGAGAAGATCTCTATAATTTCCGCCGACCGAGGAATGTCGTCGGTGAAATGTAAAATGTATTGGCACTCGATTGACCAACACGTAACTTACTGCTTCGTACGCAATTTGCGTTATGCCAACACGTCCTGCGTAATGCACTCTGTCCGTTCTGTCAACACGTACGCATTTCCACCAATAGTTGCGTCTTGTGGTGGGCCGTGCGTATGATCAGGACCACAGGTTTCTGATGACGTGTACAAAATGTTGTCTGCTCGCTGAACAATAAATGTGTTGCAAAGCTCCTGGCGTCAGCAACACACTTGCCTGAAACTAATAAATATTGGCAAGAAGAAAGGAAATGAATACCTCGATTCACGGTCCAGCAGAATGTCCTGGTCGAATCTTCAATGAAACCAGCTTGGTTTTAGTTAATTTAATTAGAACTTTTATTTCAGGATGTTTTTGATTCAGCTTGATTATCCAACAACTACACTCCAGCAAGGTTTTACGTAGAAGAAAGAATAATTTGTTTGCTGTCACCTTGACAACCAGAACAACAAACATGTCAGCTAGTTGCTGACAGTTGTTATTTGGTTGCGAGGGTTGCGTTCAATGCGAATTCGCTTGTTGCCTCCAGTGAATCCGCAACACTAGTTAATTCGCGACCAGAAACTCGAAAAGAACAGATTTGGAAATATGACATCAACGGTGATTGATCGACATAACCTCAAAAGGAGAGCTGATTGGAGAAGAAAACGAAGAATAACGTTTGGAGGAAGAAATGATTTTGGGCTGCTTCCTCGCCTTTGGAAATAAGAATGTATGCAAGTTTCGTCTAATTAGCAATTAAAGCAAAGCGGAAGTAAGAGAAGAGAGAAAAATTAATTCTGAAGGCCAAGTTGCTATAAGAATCAGTGTTCTCGTTAAAGCATTGAGAGGGAAATAAGTCTTTGCAAAAAAAGTGTGTAATATTCAAAACAAGTTAATCAAAGGATTCCAAGTAAAGTAAACAACACCGAAAGGCAAGCGGAAGGCAACAACAACACATCAACACGACCGTCAACACCAAATCGACACGACAAAGGAAATAAACAGTGAGTAAATACGTTAACACAGTAAAGAGCATTGAATTGCACTAAATAATAAACAAGGATAAAATTACGTTTAAGTTAAAGTCAAATTAAACCTTCAGAATTAAAAATATCGGACAAATTTAAGGCTGTTAGGTAATAGTATATATATGTATATTTTCATTTTGATATTTAATAACTATTTCATTATAGTTTTAGAATTAATTATTATCGTATTTATTATTATTTTATTAGAGTTTTATAATTAATTAATAATTTGTTGCGGGATAGCCTTCCCCATTACCATTGTCCCACCGAGGAGGAGTAAAGAGGATGAATTCGAGTTTCATTCAATCCTCCACATCAATTTAATACTTCATATTGATCATTAATTGTATTCTTGGATCCCCAACGCCGGCATCGATTTGATTGCAAAGGGTCGGTTAGGTAGGGTTTCCTTTCGGAGCCATATTTGCAGAGAAAGAAAGAGTAGTCTTTCTTTTTGAGTCCGTTCTTTTCTTTTTTGGCAGTTGACTTCTGTTCTTTGTTCTGTGTAGAAGCAATGGAAGAACCCGTTCATGGAGGACATAGTCTAATTTAATTAATTTTGTTTTGTAAAACTAGTTTAAGTGTGGATTTAACTATTAATAAAACTGAAAGTCGTCCATGAAGAACTGCTGTTGAGTCAGTTGATTTGTTTTGTGTTTTGATTTCAGATTTCGTGTTTGATTTGGAGCCACTGAGAAATTCTGTTGCCCTGGCGGGCGTTGCTGGACTTGGGTCGTAACCTGTAACTGGAGGGAATCCAGCACAAACTGGAGAGTACCGGTAAGCCTGCTTAAAATCATTAAATAGTTTCTTGCTGCAGCCCGAGCCGAGATAACTGGTTCGGGCGGTACAGTTTGTCCCCGTATCACTTACCGCTGCTGCGGTACATATATACACGGCATGAACAGCAAGAACATCAGCTACCGGAGAAGGTATATATAGTTTGCAACAACTGGCGACCACTGGTGCTCCAAAGGAGGAATACATAGATTGCCTACAACAAATTGGCGAAGAAAAATAATAACAGTCCATATCAACTTGAGGTCAGTGACGTATTCCCTAAGAAGACAGTGACCTTTCTACCTAACTGCAATCCATCAGTGGAGGTGTGACAGTACCTCCAAACCCCACGGCCCACTTACCTGAAAAACCCCCATAACTGCTACCCAACTTCCTTAAGTTCGCTAATGCAATCACATTAGCACCTTAAAAGCTTTACGCATTAAATAGAGCAATTTATAATCTAAAAGTCCCTGTAAAGAATCCTTACCTTTCACGCATCTCTTCACAGAAAAATTCCCTAGAAGAATTCTTTCCATTATACAGGTGCATAAACCAAAACCTATTCGGTACCTTCCGTTGCCAGCCAAATTCCAACCTTCCCACACCGGCACCGCAATCTCCATCCAGCAAAACATTTCCTTCCCAAGGATAATTAATGTTTTCAATGCATTACCTGGAAATGCCTGCAAAGAATTTTTCCTACAAGGGCATTCATACATGTATCAATGCATCCCTGCGTTAGCGACCGAGAACCGAATTTCCAATTAGTGTAGATTTTCACACTAGAGTTCGTTACTTGCGTCGCCATAGATGCCATGTACCATTGACTCAGATGGTATATAAAAACCGTCATTGTATAACCATCTAATCTGCCTTGCAATGACTTGCAACTATCGATACAGCTGCAAGCACTTCACCCAGAAATGTTTCCTTGTTTGAATCTCCAAACAATCATCGACTTAGCGCATAGCCGCCGGATTGAATTTAAAGCATAAACAATGCAAATATGGAATCCGTTTCCCACAAATGAATTTCCCTGCATATACAAATGCAATCAAGGAATTCGTTTCGCCCACCAACCCATTAGCACCTGTTCTCAATGGCTATTCGCCTGTTTACACAAGGGCATCACTCATCTAAGACTTTTATGATGCCCTCGTCCCATATTCGCTTTTAGCACATCTCTTCGATGCATCGTCGTCTATTTATTTAGCCGCGATGCACATCATAAACCATGATCGCCCCGATTCCTTTGTCCTTGCCGCCTGCCTGCTTTGTTTTTCCATAGCCTTCGCGCATTAGTAAACAACACAGATCTGAACGATCACACACATACCACCATGATCTCCATTACGAGATCTGGTTTTCTATTCCACCAAGCGAGACTTTACGTTTCTTTGGTAGTAAATAAAAACATATCCTTAGTGGAGAGGATATCTACCACCACACCATAAACCCACCACAATTGGCGAGTCGGCTCTGCACGAGCCGTTATCGCTGAGTCTTATTACATCTACCGACCACCACGGTCGTGCCGCTCCCACTCTCCGTCGCGCGGCGGAGAAGCGTATGTCGTGTCGAGAAAAACGTGTTTCGCCTTGTTTAAAATTTATAAAAATCAATTTAATATTAATAATAAGTTTAAATGTAGTATAAAAACACTAACATATTTAATAATGGCTGAGAACAAAGAGAATAAAATGGAATAAACTAAATCAGTGTATTTCTTTTTCCCGTTGTGGACGTTGCATTGTGGAGTTTCGTTTGTGCTTTTCTTTCGGTCTACGGCAGACACTTTAGAACTGGTGGAGACGAAATAGAACCCCGTGTCGTGCGCCGGCACTATGACCTCGTGCCCCACAGAGGAGATTATGGATTGAATCTGATTCAGTACGGACTAGTGTATTTAATAACTGTGGCTTTTGTTAAGAGAGCGTGTAGGATATTTATATGTATATTTACCACATAAAGTATTACTACAACTGGCACTGCGGACAACATTTATATCTACAACAAACTGCCGTGAGTACGCCCTTTTTCGTTATCGATCTCGAAATGAGAATATAACATTTACATATATGAATATATTTATCGAAACACAACTTGAATATTATATACAAAATTCAATGTATAACAACACATAACAACTTAAGTATTGTTGAATCGGCACATCACCTACCTTATTAACAATAACAAATATATATACAAGTATTATTGAAACACAAGATAACAGAACATAACACAATATTAAAATATCAAATATTAAAAATATTAAATCATACACAGATACTATTTACAAAACATACAACAATTGGTATATATAAATGTATAAATATTAAAAAATACTATAACAAACTGTTACAACTACATCCAACCGTATAACTCATAACTAAACTGGCGCTGAGGACAGGATTGATCCAAGGGCCAATCATTTTATATAACAAGGCTTAGCAGTGAAAATATAAAGTAAAATATATGTGCGTTATGACTAACTAAACATTAAAGCAACACAGAAAAAATAAAAGAGTTAATTCAAAACAAATACCACCTCCGCCTCTGCTTTAACCCAACTGATCACTACAGTCCACAAGCAGCGCCACATCACAGTGAAAAAACAATAGCAGTTGTCCGTCTATGCGACAGTTTTTCGTTTCATGTGTGCTTTCTGGGGATGCCCATGCACCCAGGGTAACGAGTGTTTAATCATACTAATTTGCGGCCGCATGTCCTCAGTTGATACAAATATTCATGATGTAACACTATTTGACCAACTTGATCTGGTGCACGATGCTGTCAAGCGTCTATAACCCTCATCAAGTGGTTCATGTGATCAAAAACTTGGCCACCTGCGCCGTTCGCTACACAGTTCCACCCGTCCTCAGCATGTCTCTTCAAGTATCAGCTTCTCAGGATTCACACTCTCAACGTCGTTTACTATTTATATTTAATATTCGGGTTCACCCTAATAACCTTTTTCGTTGAAAACAGCAAGGACTTACATAGATACTTAAATAGTGAGCTCCACAACTTAGAACAAAAGGACTGGGCAGACTACAGGCATATGTATGCAGTAGTAAACCCCAGAAGAGAACCCATCACATATCCACCAACAGCCGCAAAACATAAAATCAGGTGCTTCCTCCGGCTGCGCCTTGGGCACACATTTATCACCAACCAACATCTCATCAACAGGAGTAATCCCCCTACCTGCCACATCTGTACATCCAACTCCAACCTATCCTCCAAACACATACTATTTGAATGTGCAGGGGTAAAAGACCTCGTTCGCCAACATTACAACGACGACATCCTCAACATCATTTCCCAACCATCATCATCTAATATCGATAAGCTCTACAAACTACTAACCTTAGTTAAGTTACAAAATCTAGTGTAAACAATATTTAATATTTATATTCTAGCCGAAAGCCTTAGTCGCTAGTGCTATTAGTTTTTAAGTTACCATGTAATTTACTTGCATTGTAATAAATAATAATAATAATAATAATAATATTCGGGTTCATTCTTAATGCCCGATCGTTGCACGCCCCTTGACCGGAAGCCGGATCCCTGTTAAGTTCCATAGTTTTCCCCTGTTCTTTCGGTTTTTCCTAAATGATTCTTTCAAATTACTACATCGGATTTGAAGATGAGTTGTAAAATATTATTAAATGAGTTAAGTTCACTCTGTATGTAAACTCAAAGCTACCAATGGTAGTAGATGAAGTGTCGGTAAAGATTCTATAATACCGAAGTTAATCTGTAGCAACCGGTAGATGTTACATGTGCGATTCTGTACCATTATCCGTGTGTTAATCTTAAAAGAAATTTCGAGACAATTGCTCCGCCTTATTGTTACGTGGTAGCTCCCCCATCGCCCTTGTCCCAGCGGGGAAACATTAAACATGAACAGGCATACATAACATGTAACACATTTAAACAATTTCAAACCACACATTCAAATTAAACTTAAATACAAAACACAATGTACATTGTGCTTTACACATATAATAAATGAAACATAAACTACCGCTAATTCATTTACAACAGAAATGAAACATATTCATTTAAACGATGTGCATTTCACATTTTAAACATACATAAAATATATAGTATAATTGGTATAAGAAATATAAAAAAGAAAAATAGCTGGTGCATAAACCTGCATAAGCTCTATTCGGCGATGACGTCTTCGATCGGTTTTGCGACAGTCATGGCCAAGTTTCATCGTTGAGGGAACGGCGCCAGGGTACAGGAGAAATAACGGATAGGGCTGCCATCAGAGACAGAGTTTCTGTTTTGGGCGTTGATTGTCGGTTTTTTTTTTTCACTCCGTGGTGGTGTGGTGTCTATCTTGGTTTAGGTCCCCTTTACATTTTCAAGTTACTTTAAAGTTAGTCCCCACTCCCAACCAGCATGCCTTAGTTTTTAAGGTAGTTTGTAAGTATATTTATATGGTTAGTTCGTAAGTCTATTATATGTTTATTCATTCATTCATTCATTAAAAGTATCCAGTCCACGTGCCTGCGGACAAAGAGAGGTGTCGGGTGACAGCTTTTTTTTTTTGTGAGCGAAGTGATATGGAGATAATTAGGTTATTTTGTGGAGGGCCGTGGCATCTGAAAGACCTCAAATCAATTGCAAAGAAAACCGCACAGGGCAGCCACTAATTACTCTAGTAGGTCTAGTGATCGCCGTTACCTTAACTCTCACATATATGAAGGCGCTTCTACTAATCGTATCAATGAATACTTGTTACAGATAACATAAAAAAACCTCGCAAGTGTTCAGGACCTCGGGAACTTCCCAATACTGGACTAGTGCGTTCTTGACTTCATTCTCCTCTATAATAGAAGATTCTTGGATCCAACTCTTAGGGTCTACCACTGCCACATACATGAACTCTACAAGATAAGTTAAATAAACACACACAACGACCAAAACGCAGGCTCTGAAACGGCAGACACGTAAGCCGCGTTTCTTACCATACCAAAGACTGATAGGTTCTATACGACTTCCTCCTCATTATCCCATTTTAGTAGTTACAGATATTAACGTAGTAGAAACATAATCCTTCTCCATTTCAGATATTCCAAGACCAACCCTAAGATTCCCACATATTTATGTTGTTACAAAACGGCAACAAGATACAGACACGATGACTGATAAACTTGTTCATGTCTCCCCAAGTTGGTCTTCCTAACCCACTTTTTTTTGGCAGAATTAGAAGTTCTACTTAAGAAACTTCTTGGATAGACATCTGTTTAATGTTTACTATTATAATTAGGTCAGAGTTCTTCCAATTAGTTCTATTTAAATTTAGGTGGCTCGTGTTTTTCAAGAGGAAAGGTATTCCAATATTTTCAGGCACACCTAAGCACTTCTCTCCACACAAACGGTAACGGGTGCTCAAGATTCCGACGACGGTAGTAACGGGTGATAAAACACGGAGATGGGATTTCCATATTTTCGGGCGAGCTCCATGGGTTTACACCTCACCAGAGTTAAGGCACCAACTTCCATCACCATACATCAACCAGAGGAAGAATTACCTAATTATAACAATGAAACACCTAATGATAACATCCCAACAATCCTAATCTCCAAACGCAATACAACATGATGAATCATCCGATGATAACCAGAAAAGCAACAGCCTAACCGTAATCAGCATCCATGAAATATGACGTAGATTAGGAAAGAACCGCGGTTTCATCAAATAGACAGGAGGACGAAACTCACACCCTAATATTACGATACGAATAGGACATACGTTTTTAGAAGTAAAATAAATATATTTTTAGTTAATTAGTATTTAGTTCATTAATTCCAGCCATAATGGATGCTCAAGAACTGTAAGACGGAAAGCATTCCTATATTTTCGGGTTCGCTGAGAGCACCCTCCCTCACCAGAAGAAAGGAGTGTTCACGGTCTTGAAGGAAGACGTTTTTGGTTTCTTCCATTTGCAGGTTTTGTGTTGATATTTTCGGCTTTTTTTAGAGTGGGCCCTCAGTCTAAGTTTATTATGTATTACACAGAATACAGTATATTTTAGGTAAGGGTTAAGTTAATTACGGATGGCCGGCTGAGAGTGGGACAGCCAAAAAATATTAACGATGTAGTGGACTTTAAATTAAACGTTGAATTAAACTCCCAGCGCCAGAGAGTCATCCTGAAAAGTTAAAAGAAACCCATCGGCCCCCAAATTGTAGACAAATGCCTTCCAGTTAAGCCATAATGCCGATTCTATTGCGTGCTACCGGCTCGATACGCCGTGGTATACATTTATAGCGTTTGTGCGACGATAGTGAAGAGCGTGTGATTCGAACCGACGCCATCACGGTTAGAATCACTTAAAGATAGAACCAAAGCTCAACGCAGCAAGCCACTGCAGTGTGTACGACTTTGATCTCTACACTCAAATACACTCAAGTGATGTGGAAATGTTACGCTATTGCTATTGTATATTACTTTAACGGACGTGCTTTGATGTCTACGACTCGGTGGTGTTGTGGGGCTTTTCAGGGCCCGAAGAACCTCGCATCATTTTTAACCCCATAAAAATCCTATAAACCCCATATCTACCCTTAAGTCGAATCCCTGGCAAGATCACACAACCTTGCCATAGCAGTCACCGCTGTCCTAAAATAGCTGAAAACAATTCGGTTGTCCCTTGGATAACCGACATAAATATCCCAACATAGCCGAGGAGCTTTTCCTCTACACGCGGCAATGACATACTTACCTTTTATCTGCAGACCCATCGACCATATGGGATGTTACAGTCTGAGCAGAGCAAAGGGTATACAAACACCGTCTCCATGCCCATTAGCGTCCAAAAATACATGCCGGGCTATTTGCCGGCTTGTACATCTGCAAGTCAGATTTCTAATAGCCCTGCAATAGGACATAATGAGCGGGATAATAAAAAGACCAATATCCCAAAGACCAATAAACCTTTTTTCTAGTTGCTATGGCGAGCGATCTTCTGTGAATTTTACATCACAGAAGACCCAATTGCCGCCGCCAGCATTGTTGCTTTATGCTACCCGAAACACTTCTGTCTATCCAATGTAGACAAAAGAAAACATTTTCGTTCAGGCGGCAATTTCCTACACAAATAATGTAGTCTAAAAGATACATGCTCTCAGGCAGCCTTGGGTTTCTGTTGATATTATATCAACATCATGGGAAAACCCTTCCCATGATTTATGACTACATTTTCTGCCAGTCTCTATTTACCAGATGTGTATTGGAATTTCCTTGGTACGCCAGAGGTATCCGATACTACAAGAAATATTGAGGACGATTTCTCCGAGAGTCTCATAATAGCCTTTACGGTGTATGCACTTCTTCTTGGAGAGTCAAATTTAACATCTCAAGGAATTGAGTTCGTTCCCAGGCGAATACCAATGTGAAGTACTGTCGCGACTTTAACACTATCGTGGAGTTCGTGTGCGTTTTAAATCAAAGTGTCGGATTGGAATCAAGTAAAATAAAATCGCGTTGCTGGTCGTTTTTCTTAGAAACTAGAACGAAATATATCATAGAGTGGTGATGTTAATAACCCCTGAAGTTAATTAAAAAGCTAAGAAACTAAAACCCTCCAGTGTTTTAATTGGTGTAATCGTTGCAGAGAAGGAGAAACATTTCTATTCGTGATGTGTCGGTGAATTGACTTTAAGTGTTGGTTATTGGAACAATCACGTGGAATGTAAGTGAAACAATGTCCGTGTCGACATACTATCTACATTACCCATGGTGTTGTTCTTTACTATGAGTCGTGGGTATTTATGCTAAAAACGCCACATATTTATTCCTTTCCCTCGCGAGGCGTCGGTTACCACTGGTAGTGAAAACCCCTTTCGTAAAGCGAAACGAAGAGGAATATGCTTCGAGCACCCATTACCACGGGAGCGATCTGGAGTACCTGTAAAACAGGAATAGGAACGGATTGAAAAGAAAAACAACTTTCCTCTTAAAACAGACTGGATATTTTCTATTTCTCACATAAGTTTATTTACAAGAAGGTCCTACTCTGGAATAGAACTCGATGATTTAAACAAAAAGTGTTTTAAACGAGACAAGGAAAAATGTGCCCCTCAGCTCCCCCATCAGAGTGATGCTGTTGGGCTCGGTCTCAAGATATCGAAAAGAAGGGGGGAAGATATGTAAGGATCGTGTATACAGGGTTCGCAGGTCTCTAACTACTTGGATGGAGGGATGGTGGGCTAGAAATTATACAAAACCAGTAGGTCACCCTTACCTGGCGTAGGGGTTACCGTGTTTACTTAATAATTTACAAATTTCCCTGTCCTTTTATACTATTTGCACGCGGCCATTGTCGCCATGTGTCTGTGGCGGTGCCACTAAACTCCCCTACTCACCTTCCCAAATTACCTAAAATCTTCCAGTCCTGAAGCTCCCATAACTCCATTGTTTCGCTAATGCAATTGCATTGGCACCTACAAGCATTCCACCCGCAAGGGCATTCTACATGCATCAATGTTATCTAATGCATATCCTAAAGGTTCCTGTAAAAGAATTCTTACATTTCATGCATTCAATGCACATTCAAAATTCCTGAAAAGAATTCTTTATAGGCCAAACATCAGATACTTGAAAGAAAACAATTCGGTTCACATACAATGTAAACACATATTCAGGGAATGTTATTTTCGCGTCGGCTACTCCCAGCCTCGCATGTGCAACAACAATTGTCTTTTCATGCACATTGCTTGGCGACTTATTTGTCTAACGACATAAAGCAACTCTGTGGGGTACGAGTTGATGTGCCGAACACGGGCACGCGGTTCACTCCTATCCCCATCATATTTTACTGCTGGATAACGTTCATGAGAGTAAAAAGGAAACACTGGTTTTTGGTTTTATTCTGTTTTGGTTTATGTTCTTTTTATTTGTTGGTTTTCTTTTTGTTCAATGGAGATGATTGTTCAATTCGGTGAACAATAGAAAAATACAATTATTTACAGCACAAAAACAAAAAGTGAATTAATAATAAATTCATAAAACAAGCATATCAACACATGTCTTTTTTTTTTCTCTGCCCATTCACTTTATGACTAAACATCTAAGATCACTTTTAGAGATTTGATCAACTTATTTTTGGAGGCACTAGTTAAGAGATAACTGCAGCAATCTTGAATTACTTTAAGGGGTAAACATCCAACACAACTAATCCTCGGCAGCAAGACAACTCGGAGTACGTGTACGCATCCGCGTGCGGACACGGCGGTGGTGGAAAGACGATTCGTTAAGCGGTGTGACCATCCGCGATAATGTTTGAGTAAAGACTGATCCCGATTAGGGATGAAATTGGATTTTTAATTTTCGCACTTGACAACTAAAAGAGAACATACTTCTGCTCTCTCATTGCCACGTTCGTCGATGTGTGGTGGATAATCGGTTGATTGATAATCGACAAACATGGGAGAATGAGAGAACAGAAACACGATGTATGATGATTTCGGGGTGGTTTTGGTTGTGTGCATGAATCAATGTACTTTGAGGATAACCCATTAATCCCATTCGGTGTATATGGTGATCCCAGAGCACATTGATCTGTACGAAGACAGAACTGCGAAGGAGAGGAAAATTAAGCTGGTGCTATTCAGCGAATGAAGTGTCTGGAGAAAGTGGAAAGGACGCTGACTTGGCTAGGGAAATCTGATCATGGGAACTAACTTAGATGCTTTAATAATTTCCCCAGCGGTCGGAAAGATTAAGCAACCGCGTCGTTTGATCAGACTATGCCGTTGCTAACCGACATGATGCGATATCCTGTGGAAATCTCATGGGTTAGCGAAATGGGGTTGCCGTATGGCAAAAAGGTAGCTAAACTCAATTATGCATTATCTGCATAGGATAATGAGTTTAGCTATGCGTCCGTTTAACATGTTTTACAGGTGGAATAGCTTATAAGAGGAATGGGTAGAAATGACGCGCTGAAAGCGGTCGAAATAAGGTATGGAATTGTGGGGTGGTTCTCTGTGTGGTATAGAGAACCGCCACAACTCCAAGTAGCTTGTTGATGCAGCTGCAAACAATCGACGCAATAGCCGCTTAAACCGAATTCTCCAGCATGCATAACGTGCGCAAACAAAAGAAGTCGGTTCTTCCGCAGGCATTCAAGCGATACGATAAACAATGCAAATTGTTTGTAGTATCCCAAATGCATTGGCACCTAATGAGTTGCAGCTTATTTATTTAGCCGAACCCTCATTACCGAATGATGCCCTTATCCGCTTTTAGCACCATTTCCCCGATGCATTGCGGTCTATCTGTATAGCTACAATGCACATCGTAAACAATAATCTACACGATCCTTTTGTCCAAATTTCGGTTCGACGTTAATTACGTTTCTCATGGCCTCGCTGCAGGAGCAAACAGTGATCCATACGATCACACACTCACCCCACCGGAATTTAGCCAGCAGGATTCTCTTACTGGCTACCCCATAGCGAGAAATTTTCTCTCTCTTCTCTCTGGTTCTGAAAACTCACCACCGAATTGAGGGTGAATCAAGAGTCCGATTCCAATCCTCAATGAGTCATTTTCCATCCACTGACCGAGCCCGTCGGTTCACCATTTCCGCTGCCCATAGCGCCGCGGGGACGCATACATACCCCGACTCGTGATTCAACCGCAGGTCGCTAATCTTTTTATCTGTGCAAAATGTTGTGAATTAAAGAAAACGTGAGACGAACAATCGACTAATTAATCGAAACCAATTGTCAGTGCTATGTCATCATCATCATCGGCACTACAACCGGGGACCGGTCTTGGCCTTATTTACCAAGTCCTGAGGCTTGTTAAATTTTCCATTATGATTTATTTCTTCTGGGCAAGGTCATTAGTCTTCCGCCAGAGGCTCCCCGACGGGGAATCGAACCCCGGTCTCCCGGGTGACAGGCGGGTATACTAACCACTATACTATCGAGGAGCCCTTCAGTGCTATGTGCTCAAGAAAATAAATTGCATCCGATCGCGAAATTTGTGTGTAAAGAGCGTATCTGCTCTATTTCATCCGCTTCTTTTATAATAAAATCAGAACAAAACCTATTATAATAAACGGTGCTTTAGAATCTGCTCCATTTCATTCGCTTCCTTTGTAATGTGATAAGAACAAAACAAATTTTAATAAACAGTGCTCTTGAACTAATAAACCAAACCTGCGTGTTTTATTTCTCCTGTTTGCTTCTTTGGCGCGTTGCTAGCTAATCTCAGTATTACAACAGAGTTTCGCGGAGCCTTTGGCGAACAATTTACGGCGGTATTATTATTATTTAGAGAACATATGATGGAGAAAGAAGTGAACCCCGTGCCGCCCGCCGGCACACCATACAGGCGTACTGCACCGGGTTCCCTTCTTCCTCCATCATAAGTTCTCTAAACACCAAAAGCATTCTCCTCGCCAGTATTGATTTTGAACAGAAAAGAATGAACGATAACACCCAGAACTGCAGCACAGTAAATTAAATGAAACGCACGGATTGGTGGGTGATCACCACCTTTTTTATTACTTTAATTGTTTGTTTTTTTTCACATTTTACACTATTGCCTTTAGACCGGGGTCACGAGAGAAATTACCTTTACTATAATTATAATTGCTATTTACTGAATCTGACTCAATTTACACCAAAATCACAACTCCGGTATATACGCGTTTACTCGACTCGACTTAATTATCTTCGCGTCCCCGTGCGCGCCGGGGAGCGGGAGTGACACGACCTGCTCGGTCGGCGGATGTAATAGGGCACCCCCGAGGGTTGGAATCTGGATCTTGATTCACCCTCGATTAGGTGGTGGTGAATATCCTCTCGGCTAAGGATATGTTTACCTACCACAAGAGAAACGGACAGTCTTTCTTTATGGAATGGAAAACCAGATCTCGTAATGAAGATCATGGTGTATGCATGCATGGGTGATCGTACTTCTTCTCAACCACATAATAAACGCTTCACATTTCCCTAAAAGTTGGAAAACAGCGGTGATCGTCCCTATTAGCAAATCTGGGCCCTCCAAGTACCCGGATAACTTCCGTCCGATATCGCAGCTAAACTCGCTTAGCAAGATTCTTGAATGCAAAATCTACAAAAATCTTCTCTCATTTGCCAGGGATAACTCCCTCATTCAGAACTCTCAATTTGGCTTCCGCTCACAACACTCCACTTGTCATGCTCTCTTAAAACTGACACATGATGTGACGACCCACCTCCAAAACCAATCCCCAACGGTATGTGTCTCCCTAGACATAGCTAAAGCATTCGACTGTGTCTGGATCGCAGGACTGTTATACAAACTTCATTCAATGTATGGATTAAACATCCACTCCACAAAACTTCTCGCTTCTTACCTCTCTGATAGAAAGTTCATGGTGAAAATAAACTCAACTCTCTCGACACCTTATAGCATAACCGCAGGAGTTCCTCAAGGATCCATCCTCGGCCCACTACTATACCTTCTTTATACATCAGACGCACCACAGCCACTGTTACCCAATACAACAATGCTCAACTATGCCGACGACACCTTAATTTATTCAAGCAACAAGCTTGTCAAGGAGGCAAGAAACTGTATTAACAGATATCTCCCAATCCTGTCAGCCTACTTTACCAAGTGGAGAATTCAACTAAATCCAACCAAAACTCAGCTCATAGTTTTTAAAGGCAGAAACGCGAGTTGTACAAACAACACTATTCGCTGCCATAATAAAATCAGAATTAAAATAAATAACAATATAATTAAACCCTCCAAAACCTTAAAGTATCTAGGTATAACCTTTACCAACAATCTGTCATTCTCCGCCCACATTAAAAATACGATTCGTAAAGCCACAACCCAACTGAACCTCTGCAGAAAAGTCATGTACAAACCGAATGGTCTCTCTCCCAAAGTCAAATCACTTATCTACAAACAAATAATCAGACCCACTCTCACATATGCATGCCCGATATGGTACCATATCACACCCGCCCAAATGGAGAAGCTACGCATTTTCGAAAGGAAATGCTTCAGACTTATCACTGGCCTCAACCGACATCCTAACTCCCACAAATATTACAACAGTAGTTCGCTCTACTATGCCGCTAATATTGAACGTATAGATCGACGCTTCCTCGAGCTGTCCATCAAATTTATCGAAAATCTTCCCAATAATCCCAATCCGATAATAAATGCGCTCACATCGACTCCGTCAGACAACCGAACTGCCTACCCGAACTGTCTCCACACCAGAACCCTCTTCACCTCTGGCAGGTTGGTCAACAACTCCAATGAGATCGTATACCACAATACTGAACTCTCACCTCACCAGTTTAAATATTGTAATATACAACCCTTCTCTAATATCTTGCGTTTCAACGACCAATCGGAAAGTGTTCCCCCAACCCATATCCCCGACTCATAGTACCCACCCTAACCCAAATTCCACCCATCAACCACTATACCTCCCGCCCCACCCTATTCTAACTTATTGTAATAATAATAGATTTAATAATTAGATAAGCTAGGCTAAGCTAAGTTAAGTTAAGTTAAGCAAATTAGTTATAGGTTAAGTAAATAATTATATCCTGGTTTTCTGACCTTTTCCAGGAAGCCCCACCTACTCCTATCTTGTCCACCCATGAAATATATAACTTTATAATAATGTTTGAAAAATGTACTAGCAAGTATGTGTAAACGATTAAAGCTAAGATAATTATAAGTTATCTGTATTACTTATTATAACAAATCATTGATGGTCAATAAATACAGAAATGTAAAAAAAAAAAAAAAGGGTGATCGTACAGATCACAGTGTTTATCGATGTATTTGAGCAAAGGATAAACGAAACCTGAAACGAGGGGGAAAAAAACAAAGGGAGAAGCGACCTAAGGCATCGGTCTGTAATGAGGGTCGGCTAAATAAATACGCTGCAACTCATTAGGTGTGAAATGCATTTGGGATACATCATACAATTTGTATATTGTATCTTTGGTCGTTGTAAGGGAACGAAATCTTTATTTGCATTTGTTGATGCTATTGAATTCAATCCGGCGGCTATGCGCGGAGTTGATGATTGTTTGGAGATTCAAACAAAGGAGCATTTCGGGGTAAAGTGCTTGCGGCTGTATCAATAGCTGCAGGTTATTGCGAAGCAAATTAGATGGTTACACAATGACGGTTTGTATAACATCTATGCCAATTGTATATGGCACCTAAGGCAACTCAAGGGTCGTATTCTAGTGTGAGTATTTACACTAAACAAGAATTCGGTTCTAGGTCGCTAATGCAGAGATGCATTGATGCATGCATGAATGCCCTTGTGGGAGAAATTCTTTACAGGAATTCCTACATAATGCGTTGAAAGCATTAATTTCCCTTGAGAAGGGAAATGTTTCAGGTATGCTGGTGATTGGGATTTATGATGTTTGGAACATAATTCTTATAGGGAATTTTGGTTTCGAATAAATGAATGAAGGTAAGAATTCTCTTCCAGGAGCTTTTAGCTAAATACATTTGATAAATTTGTTGCGTGAAGCATTTACAGGTACTAATGCAATTGCATTAGCAGAAAACTATGAAGGTTTGGTTGTAGTTATGGGGGTTCTTTGGGTAAGTAGACAGCGGGGTTTCGCGGAACCGCCACAAGTGTCTTCGCAGGAATCGCGTAACTAGGCCTCGAGTTATTAGTGCTAAGCAATTAACATCTTCCTGGGAATCGCACGATATATCGAGGCGGCATCTCTCCTACACATGGACCTGCCGCTAACAAGAGGCGTAGTCGGGCCACGAACCCTTTTCCTACCAGCTTTAGTGTGACTGCCCATTGTTGTGGGGGTGAGCATATTCCATTGATAAACATTATCTTATGCGATTTTTTGATATCGTTCTTATGTTTCTCCTGTTCGCTTGATTATATAATATCTTTGGTTATTAATACCCTACTGATAACAGTCTCCGTCCATGTATATTAAAAATAAAGCAGATTGCACAACGAAAAAAGTATGAAGCGGGTAACCAATTTTTTAATTCTTCCTTTACTGTAATTGAATGTGTTCCATTACAAATTTGGGAAAATTTCATGGCGTATGATTGCTAACTTCATTGTAATGCAGATGTGTTTCCCATAAATATTTTACTTCTGTATCTTCGTGCGTTGATTGATTAATTGCGTTTGGATCCGTCAATGTCAACGCAAATAATCATAATATGATTTCCATCTTGAGTTTACATATTCTCTTGAAAATATACATATGGTAAATGGCCTTTACAAAATCTCTTCAGAAGTGATGGCATAAACAACAGCATATTACTATGGCAGTAAAGTTAAAAATAACTTGCACTTAATTGAGCACGTATAAAACCCGAAGGGCATGAGGGCGTACTGGCCGATTTAAAAATAATCAGCATCTCGGATATGAATCAGAACATTTTGCATTACAATGTCCCTTCAGCACTTAATTGGTGGGAGGTGCTTTAGTCGCATTCAACATCTATAAGTCCTCCTCCGAAAACGCCCCTTCTAGCATTCACAACATTTTTATTCAAGGTCTTTGCCAAAGTGGGCTATTCCGTTTGTATTTGGCAACAAGCTCGGCCCAACCCGCAACCAATGATTTCTAACCACACTCACTCCCATTTGACAACCCAAACCTTATGGTTGAAAACTTGTGATCATCACTGTTGTACGCAATACAGCCTACGAAACACTTCGCTGTACGCTTACCACAACATCTTTTTGCTGTAGCAGACAAAACGACAAAAAGTCCTGACAAACACATGGATACGAATCCAGTTAGATTAGTTGAAACTCTCTGCCATTGGGTGTTGGTCCTCATGCGTGCAACAACAAAACCATCAAGGTACCTGTTGAAGTAATCGACGACCAGAAATTTCCCAGTATTCCTTATATTGCGCACAAGCATTGTAACCGCCTCTCAGCCGGAATTCATTCTTGCCAAGAAAATCCTATATGATTTGTTATCCCGCAGAAAACAGTGGTTTGACACCTCGCACTATCATCTAAGGGCTCAACAAATGACCATCCTGGTTACAGGCATGTGCACGTATGAGAATTCGCATGTCCTTCATAGCGAACTAAAGTTAATTTGCCTCCGAAGAACACCAGAATACATTCCCGTTGTTCCTTGTGTTAGAAAGGTGGTTATCCTGTGTAGCTGGTCGAAGTGCGGTCTAGAATTTTCGATTTTCACTTTGAATGATTCATGCGGGGACACAGGCGATTGGTATTGGAATATTTATAAGCGGTTTTGCTCAAGACCTATCCCCATCAATTGTAGTTGCAAGTTGAAAAACTGCGAAGTCCTTTTTCTGTCCTCTGTGGCTAGGTGGACATTTCAGGCAATATGTTGAGAAATCGTGCGAGGATAACACCGTACTCTCTCATCCCTATTAAGTTCGTCTTCAATGGGTGCATTGTTGGCAGTTTCACCTTAATGGGAAAGGACCCGATCAGAAATAACGTTAGAAGTGAGGAAAGGGCCAGAAACCACTAGGCTAGGGAGAAAACGGTAACCAAGAAAACAGTCAGAGAAAAGTAGGCCAACAAGAGCAAGACCCACAAGAATGGGATCAAAACGTACGGCTGCAACGTGAGGAACAGGGCCGGGAAAACAAGTCTTGTTCATCAAGTTAATGTAATGAAGTACTCGTCAAATAATTTAACAGCGTTAGCTGTAGGAGTGTTTTATTAGATTTCCACCATCAAGGTTTAGGATTACACTGCTTTGTGCATTAATACAGTTTCACTTTAAGGACGATCTTACGATTTTCACCGTTTCCTGGTACTATTGCATTATCAGTGCAAGCACATTGGGAGGTTATGTTCGGTAAGAAGGAGTTGATGACAATTACAGGTTTATTTAAACTTTCGGTATTCGGTGTGGCACGACCATCGTCGCTGCTATTATCCCTGAGATAGCATTCTAAGAGAGAGAAAAAACTACAACAGCGGCACAAAGTAGAAAAAAGTGTGGAAAATAGGACGAGAAAATCAGTGTTGAATTTCAGAGATTCCTTCAAACTTTTAATGAACAGAAAACTCCTGGAGGAACATTTTGTACCTTCATTAAAATGTTCTCAGATAATGGATGCGAAAAGTACACGGGTGTTGCCATTAAGCGAAGGAAATCTGATATAAATAAGGTCGAATGGAAGTTCTAAATATCCTGCTAATTAGACGGTTAGAAGGGATTTTGTGTGTTAGTGTAGCACTTTGCCGATGGACTGACGATTTCTTACGGAAGCGAAACATTCTCCTGCTATTCTAGTCGGAACATCCATAAAATTACATAACGAATATGGTCCTACCCACAAGAATCACCTCTCAGGAAGTTTTATGGCGGTTTCGGGTTAGATATTTCTGTAATTGTTGTATCCTACGAAACCGCATTGAGTGACATACGTTCCATGGAGGAATAAGACATAGATTCTTGCAGAGGGTGGAAATTGAATACCAAAATTCGCAAATGTACTTGTAATGAATTCTCTCTAAGACGCTTTTATTGTCATGCCTCTTTAACTAGGGTTTGAGATATTTATGAAGGTGAATCAGAAGTGGTTCTTTCCTCGTTGTACTCAGCCACTTCAATTCTGTAGCACATATCTCAATCGACCGTCTCGCCCGAGGAGAGCATTTATTGAAAAATGAATAACACGGAATAATTGAAGTAATTTTCCGTGTCCTTCTATCAACGGCTTCAGCTAGTCCTTGGCAACGTGTACCCTAGTGAAATCGAACACATCATTTCATTTAGCCTGAAAAAGATATACAGACCTACAAATAAGAGGTTCCCGTGCAACATTCCAGAAACATAACGTTTGAAAGTGTGATACGAATACAAAAAAAAAGAAGAAAAAAACACCAATATTAAAATAAATGGGAAGAAGAACTTTTAAAGCAGGAGCTGTAAGGACCATGTCGTACATATCGTCTTCTTTTCGACTCGTTAGTGTACTCAACTCGCTTTGTCGTTTAGAAGGGAAATGTGTGTACGGCAGGGATATGTGCGATTAGGTAGCGAAATCGGGTGATGGAAAATGTTGGATGGTGTCTCTATCTGCGATTTTTCTGCTTCGTTACGTTTTCAGATTCGCACACTTACAGCAAGGGAATGTGTTATGTGAAAGACGGGGTGAGATATTGTTGCTTGAAGATTATTATGATCTCGTATCCGTGTTCAGAATGATTGTTGTGCACTTGAGATATACTTCAAGTGAGTTTTCCACTTGAAGTGATAAATATTTTCACACCATTTTATCAATTGATTGAATTTCGGTGCAATGAGTTGGACTGAAGTGTTTGATGTACGATGTGCGATGACGCTTGTGGGTTATTTCCCTAACCTATTAAATTACATGTACGTACAGAAAATGGATCTATTGCATGTATGGGAATTGCTAAGTGGCAATATTTTCAAGTAGCTCCTCGATAGTATAGTGGTTAGTATACCCGCCTGTCACACGGGAGACCGGGGTTCGATTCCCCGTCGGGGAGCCACTGGCGCAAGACTAATAACCTTGCCCGGAAAAAAACAAATCATTATGGAAAATTTAACAAGCCTCAGGACTTGCTAAATAAGGCCAAGACCGGTTCCCGGTTGTAGTGCCGATGATGATGATAATATTTTCAAGTATAGGCAATAAATCTTTTAAAAAGCAAGCTAATTCTACATATTCGAAAAACATCATACTGACTAATTGATTTTCGCTATAAGAACAAGAGGAGCGTGGATACAGTATTAGAGAATAATGAAATATAGTAGTCCTGTGGGGGTTCTCTACACCACATGGAGAACCAGCCCACAATTCCAACCAACCGTGACCGCTAACAGCGCGTCCCCTCAACCCAACTCATCATCATCATCATCATCATCGGCACTACAACCGGGAACCGGTCTTGGCCTTATATACCAACTCCCCATGCAAAATCCGCAATAGCACACATCCCAAACCTTGCAATAAAACATATCCCAAAACTCCCAACAGAATAAAATTCAACAGAATATATTCTAATCATCCCCGCATACATTTTTCCAAAATCGCTTCGGTCAATTCTCTACTTAATCCATATTCCCTCCTTGCGAGCAAGCAATCCTAATTTCCCCGAAATCCATATGCCTTAATAAAACGGATATTCAAATCTACAACGAACATTAACCATCTCCCTCAATTACATTTTCCCAAAATTGCTTCGGTCAATTCTCTACTTAATTCATATTCCCTCTTTGCGACCAAGCAATCTTAATTTCCCTGAAATTCGTATGCTGTAACAAAACGCATATTCAAGTCCACAACGGAACATTAACCATCGCCACCAACTATACCAAGCCGCATACATTTCCCCGAAATTACTTTGGTTAATATCTTATCTAAACTATATATTCCTTGCTTCCACCCAAGCAATTTCAATTTCCCGGTATACACAACCAATGAATCCAACTCAGCTTGTACGGCGAGGATTCGCTGGAACTGAATCCCTACGCAAGCATAGCAATTCTACTCGAAATCCCTCGTAAGTGGCAGCGAGTCTATTCTTGCTATGAGTCAACCGCCACGACGCGATGAATGGATTCTTTTCACTCATAGGTCAGTCGAGATTCAACCACCACCGGGCCGGTCATATCCAATCGCTAATCATCCGGCAAAGGGTAAAGCGAGAACAACCAAATGATCGTGTGAAGTGCAACGGAGTGTTTGCCAAATCCCAAAAAGAGACCTTAGACGTCCAGTAGTAAAGTGGATCGGCACCAGAACACGTGTTAACCTTTTTCTTATTTTCACAACTCATTGTTAACTTTCCTTTATGTAAATAATTGTATTTCCCTATTGTCCACCGAGTTGTACATCCCCCCCGTGGAACAAAAACACCGACGAATAAAAGAACATATTACAAAAACCTTCGATGAACAAAACAAGTGTTTTCATTTTCCCCCTTGGTGCTGGAATTTCGGACGACGGTTTGCGACGAACTCTTTAGTGGGGTGGTAGTGAACTAGCGCCATACGCTGGCACATATACTTCCCCTCGATGTCCATGTATAACAAAACACACCTGAAGTTATTTGGAAAAAAATTGCAGAACGAAAATGTTACGTTCAGAGTCCGCACTGTGAGAGACTTCGCACCCATAATTGTTTAAATAAATAAGTAGCTGGTTTGCCAAGTTCCATATGTCATATATATCCCCCCCCCCCCCCCCCCCCCTCGCCCCCGCCGAATCATTGATCTGATTCGCATCCACGAATACCGGTTCGCTACATAAAATCACTATCATCCATTAAGCCGATTACCAGCAGCAAAACATTAATAGACGAAGCTGTTTCTACATAGCCAAAGAGTTTACCCCATCCTCAAATTCCTGTGCTTATTCCACTGTAAAAGTGTTCCCAAGCCAATGTTCACCTTCTCATGTACAAAAGTACAGGGTTTTTACTGATGAATAATTTCACATCAGGTGAAAAGTATGCTTGAATATACTCTTCAACCTTCTCACTATCTCCTTCTCGAAATGCACAAGGTAATTTTGCATTCCAGGAATTACCCAAGCCTCTAAACGAGGATAGCAGTCTACCCCTTGGTTTTGCTTTCTGTTGCTATCGAAACCAAATCAACCCCTAGTCCAAGCTGCTCTCCTTTGCAATTTTCCCATTCTCTCTGGATTCATTGACTGCTGAATGAAATCGCGAGAGTTTATTCGCATGTAGTGGGCGAAATATGGGAATATGGGTATACGTGTGCGGTCGGTATAAAAGGGCGCGAATGGCTAGAGATCTCGCTGAATGTGGTATTGAAAACTTCCCTGGTGTTATATATATAAATAAATATATACATGACTGACGGTTTGTCCCATGGACGTGTGTTCTTGTGATGCGGCGTAAAGGAAGTTCAATCACTGATTGCGCCTTTGTTGCCTTAGTTCCAGATTGAGGTAGTTTGGATGAACTTGGAGCACCTTTTCCTCTGGTCTGGACAATAGTTACCCGCTTGTAGCAACAGTTTGCTAATTCTTCTCAACAGTAAAACACAGTGTGTAATTGTTCTTTTAATATATTTATTTATTTGAAAAGACTTTAATTTGAAACGTACGAAACACATTTTCTCCTTTTCATTTAAAAAATCGGCCATAGGTTCGGCCTAAGAACTAAAACTCATTTAATCACACTATAATGTGCGCGACACTACACCGATTTTTTTTTTAACTATCACCGTCCTGGTCCAGGTCTGATCACCAACTCACACGAACCGCGACACAGCACAACAGTCTTAAAAATAAATGACTGGCTTGATCAACACCTGTACAGTAACTCCTTTGCTTTTTCGATCGTTCGATCGTAAGGAAAAATGCGGATCCTCTTCTTTCCTACGAGTTCCTTCCGATGAAAGCGATTTTATTATAGTTTGATGCGTGCAAAGATGATTTGTTGGTTTACCAAATCGTACTTCCGAAGCCAGACTCAGCTAGGGTGATTGGTTATTTCTATATTTATTTTTATATTTATATGTTATGAATATTTTAAGATTAAATAATTTTTGTAGGTTCGCAGGATTTAGGATTTATTAGCTATTATTAGAATGGTCCGTTCTAGGGCTTTACCTAAATCCTACCGGCTGCGCCAATTGTTATATATATATATAAATAAATATATAAATGACTTACGGTTCGTCCCATGGATCTCGTCTATCTTTCTACCGCGGTTGTCCTGGCGATTGCTGGTGATGGGTCGAACAATGCTCGTGATGCAGGGTTAAGAAAGTATCATTGGAACCACAATAGTTCAATCACTGATTGTGCCTTTGTTGACATAGTTCCAGATTGAGGTAGTTTGGATGAACCTGAAGTATGTTTTCCTCTGGTCTGGATCAATAGTTTGCCGCTTGTAGCGACAGTTTGCAAATTCTTCTCAACAGTAAAACACAGTGTGTAATTGTTCTTTTAGTATATTGAGTTATTTGAAAAGACTTTAATTTGAAACGTGTGGGTATTTGGACTTTGCGTCGGCATGGACGCAGGTTCAGCGCAATACCTCACAACTCTATTGGAAGCACTAAATTGACTCTCCAGGAAAACACAGAAAAAGTTGATCCACCGATGTATTTAAAAACAAAACACACACAGTTGTTCAATCATATATGCTTGTTCCACTTTATTAAACCTTGTTTTGAGGCGGCACACGATGACATCGATTCAGTTTTTTACTTGTATACATTAACTGTAGGCTTTTAACCGGACATTAATTTACTGGCGACGGTTTATCACGACTCGACCAAACCACTTTTATTGATGAAACAATACGTATCAAACGTTAAAAATACGTAACTCAAGATTCCCGGCCATCCGCCTCGGGTGTAATAATCTGTCTCCGTTTAAAATTAACAATAAAACGCACAGCGCGACAGCATATGTGTACGCAACGGGGGTTGCAATCTGACTCACTGTCATTCGCCGCAGACAGAAAGACCTCACAAAGAAAAACCGTAAAAGGGGAGGAGCTGCACGATCAACTCGAGGCAGTCAATCGTGATTGGACCGGGGAATATGGCATACATTTCGCATGTATGTGTATGCGTCGCATACGATCGTCCGTGATCGAGGATGGATGCGAGCGTCGCAACTGCATCTCCTGAGTATACAAACAATGCATGGGCCTGCGGCTGTGTACACAATTGATTGTGTAATACGTGCCGGCAACCGAACCATCAGGGGTAAAAGCAAAACAAACCGAAGATCTGGTCACCCTAGGAGAGGCCATAAATCAACATTTAGGTTGATGGACGTGCGATTTCCCAGGTCCGCCGACGGTTGGCGGCCGTTAATAGGGAATTGGTATACCATAAACGATATGTGGTGTGAATGCTATGTTTTGGTATTGCAACGAATATAGGGTGCAGCCATTGCCAGATGTTAAAAGTAACACTTGATGGCCGCATCCAATTCGTTGCTTGTTTGCGGTCCCTGATCTGTGGAGACCGATAATAGGAAACCAGCTATTGCTGGTAATTGGTGAATGGGTAATTGGTGAATGTTTGCTTTGCATCAGCCGAAACCTTGTCGGCGGTGGCAAACTGATGAGACCTGGTAGCCGCATGCTAGGGGTGCCATGGACAAACAATAAAAACGAGTAATCTAGGAACTCCGTGTTGATTTTGTTTCCATGGCATAAGGTCATGGGAACGAGATGCACTGGGTGCAATGCATGCCCGAGGGTGAAATTTTCGATGCCACGGCTAGGTGATAATCTTTGCCGTGGACTTAATGTTTTCAGGTATGGTGGTGGAGAAAGGGGTTTGGAGAAAACCCCCGAAGGAAGGTAAGCTGCCTAAAAGGTATTTATGTCAGTTATCCTTTGGGGTAACTGAATTAATTCCAGCAATCTGGCTGGCGGTTAATGCCGTAGCAAGGTTACGTAACCTTGCTGAAGGTTCGACTTCGAGGTAAGTCGCATCGCTTGGAATAGTGGGGATCGAGCGATGTATGGCTCTTCGGGCCCTGAAAAGCCCCACAAACGTGCGAAACACAATATCTGCTTTTAATTTAAAAAATCGGCCACACGTTCGGCCTAAGAACTAGAACTAATTTAATCACACGAAAGTGTGCGCGACACTACACCGTTTTTTTGTTTAAATTATCACCGTCCTCGTCCAGGTCTGATCATCAACTCACAGCACAACAATGTTAAAAATAAATGACGGTCTGGGTCAACACCTGAACACCAACTCCCTTGATTTTCCGATCGTTCAATCGCAGGAAAACATTTTTCCGCGTTAACAAAAGGCAACGTGTTATTTTCGTTTCGCGCTGATCTCACATAAGATCCTTTGTACTAGGATCGCTTTTGTGAGCCAGTGCATGCTCTGTCTGATTCTTAGGTAATTTACCTTGGATGGGTACCGTCTAGAAACCCTTAAACATTACCTGGGATTTTCAGCAGTGTCCAGACTTGGTAATTCTATTTTACTGGGCAACGGTCCCAAAGATATTTTTGTATCTTAGCGATATTATTGTCCAGCGAATGTATTTATGGTCGCAGTCCCTTGCTCCGTTTAGGAAATGTTTCCTTGAATAGGAATAAAGGAAACGGTACCGCCACCGAGTACGTCTGTACTCTATGACTTTGTTCCTTAGGGATGCTACTAAGGAATTTTTGTGTCGTGGGTTAATTAGTTAATACGAAGGAGATTCACATTATGTGATCGCAAATTGAATGGGGCTTGGCCCGGTATGCATGTTTAGATGGGGGTTTTGTACGTAACATACCTCCCCCCTTTACAAAATCCGTATTATTCTTTTAAGAGTAATAATACGCCCTGGGTGTAGAAACGGTATGTTTGAGGTGAGGCGCGAGGTATGTGTTCGTGGTGGTTTATAATACATTTTTACATTTGTCCCTTTAACTTATTTAACATTTGTTTGATTTATATTTGTTGGAACTGTATAGCGTTTTACTTTTTAATTAATATGCCGCCAATAGTATTAAGTTTAAGTTTGATTAGGTGTAGGTACAATTATGTATACTTGTGTATGGTAATAGCATTTGTTTGTTTTATTTATAATTGCTTTAGTGCATACACTTTTCGTTATTTATCTTATAAATGAATTGCTGTTCTTATTTTTGAATCTGTATATGTATTTTTTTTTCCTTTTTTTTATATGATATTCGTAACTTATTATTTAATTAGATTTCTAATGTAGTTATTTAACAAATGAAAGGATTTTTTTTATATAATAACTATTTTTTTATGGTTTTACAAATAATTAGTATTTTTATTATTTTATTAGAGTTTTACAATTAATTAATTTATTTGTTTCATAGGCATAAGTGTTTCGTATGTCATGGCTTTTGTGTTTGTAATTCAAACTTTCCTGAGGAGAAATTATATCTTCTGGTGGCCGTGTACCTAGCTTCTTCTAGTTTCCATTAGCCTATTCCTTCTAGTTTGTATTACCATAGTTCTATAGTATATCACGACGTATTCAGATCGTTCCTGCTATTCGTAATTCGGGTTTAAGTTGTTATTGTCCACCACCACGTTTTCCCTATTTTGATTACCGAGTTAACAGGGCCCTTGGCTTCCACCACATTATAAGTTGACTTTATAAATGATCTCTTGTCCATAACCCACAACCCAATTCACTCGTTTGGTGATGATAGCACGTTGAGTTTCTCATACTCATATGAACATTGGCGAGCAAACTCTTCGAACGTCATTACCAACCAGCAACTTATGCTTGATACATTCAATTCAGACCTCAACAAGATATATCAGTGGGGATTATCAAACCGAGTAGAATTCAATGCCCTAAAAACTCAGTGCTGCCTCTTATCGTCAACCCACAAGTAAGTATACTGTCTATGAATGGCACTTGCAACGACGAAGCCAAGAACTATCAGTGCTCGGAATTAGAATAAATTTTACACTTACTTGGAAAGACCACATATTTGAAGCTGAGAAAATTGCAGCCAAAAGATACTTCCCTCCATCCAACCTGGCCACTATTTACAAGGCGTATATTCGTCCCAAAATGGAGTTTAACTCCCATATTTGGTCAGGCGCATCCAAAACTACACTACACGTGCTATACAGGATGCAAAAGCGAGCAGTGAAACTTATTGGGGACTCAGCCGTAAGTCGATCAATTCCGTCGTTAGAACACAGGCGCAACGTATCATGCCTATCTCTTTCCCATAGGTATTATCACGGTCATTGCTGAACTGAACTTGCTGAATATGTTCCGCCCCTTCAGAGATTCTCCCGCGATACCCGTCAATCTGTGAATGCCCATCAGTTCACGTTGAAAGTGGACTTCAGGCGGACAAATAAACAGAGGGTCATTCTTTAGTCGAACTACACGAATGTGGAATGTTCTGCCTGATCATGTGTTTCATTTTCATTTTTTCATATTTAAAACATTTTTTATTTTTCTTTTTATTTTCTTAATTTCTAAATTAAAAGCTAGACAAAAAATGCTTAAATTCTAGCTTAATTATCTTATATAATAAGTTACTGGTCCTTCGCAGACGCTCTAAGCTAAATATTACTTAACAATTGTATAATTTGCCTTTCGGCGACAGAACTTTGTGGCAGCACTTATAATTATTTGAAAGACAAAGAAAAATTTGAAAAACTTTGTCAATTTTTTTTTTTTTTTTTTTAATTTAATTTTATGTAAAAGCACTGATCATGTGTTTCCTGGCCGTTGTGATGTCCAGACATTGAAGACCAATATAGATCGACACCTCCTTTCTTTACCCACTTCCCCTCCATTCACTCGTGCTGTGCTGTGACATTTAACGGTACTTAAAAATCGCAGTTTGTGCGCGCTTAAAAAAAAAAACTTAATCGATGTTTTCGTCAGTTTTTACCATCCTTGATGGACTCACGACCAGTTCTGGAATGTTCTTGAGACTGGTAAACGACTAGGCTTTTTAGATTATTGTTGCCGAAAATCCAAGATACGTGGTTCTCGCATCATTCAATCTGTTTTTAACGCTACATTTATTACAAACTCCTTTTTGCAATTTCGAATCTATTTTTGAAATTGTAAGCAGGCGAAAGAACATACAGAAGCAGATGTACTCAAGTCGACATAACTTTTACAAATTTCAAGCGACAACTTTAAGAATCTGGTCAGTGACACAGCTTCGCTCGGCTGATAGAAAGCGACACATAGCGATAGTTAGAGGACTATTTTGGCTAATATCCTATATTTTATACACGAGTGTAGAATAACAAGAATAATTATATTACGATATTTTTTGACACGTTGATTTTATTGAGACCTAATTTGATGGGCCTAACTTAATTTTTACGAATAGAGACACATATGGGCTTTCCGAAGTCCCCTATCGGTTTAGGTACTGTATCCTTACGTTCCAAGTTTATTACATGATCGAAAAGCAAATAAAGTTTGGGTATAGCAACATATAGTATTGTAGCGAGCTTAGGGTTCGCTGGACTAATTATTTTTAATAAATAAGAGCCGTTAAATCGATTTTGAATTATTGTAACAATTTATTAGTCCGTTAATAACAACCGTTACTTTTAACGTACACTTAAGGATTTCTTAACTTATCGCTTCCGTACATATCGCGTCTTTTACTTCTTCACTGCTTACTTCTCACTTATTACTTCCTTATCGCTTGCTTCACTTTCTACTTCTTACTCATCTCCATGATCTGTGTGCGACGTATTTATACCGTTTCCTCACATTCTGATTCGGTGTTTCGTTTCCGTCCGTTCCCTTGCCTTGAATGTTCTATTGTTCACAGTCTCCAGTTTTCCAGTACTTTATAGAATATTCTAGTACTTTGTTTCCAACCTCCTCGAATATTATAGTAATGATTGTCATATGCGTCACACTACTCTCCGCCTAGATTAGTTCGTCCCGAACTAAGTTCACTGGTCTTCCGGGCCAACAAAAGGCGCCAGTCGGTCGCGATGCGCCACTTTCATCTTGGCGTTCGGCGGTGGAAGTTCTTGACCTTCTTCCAAATTTTCTACTGCTCTCCTTTTCGCGTCAGCTCTAGCCTGCCGCCATTCTTTCTTTTCCTGACGACGAAATTCCTCTTGCATTTTAGGGATCTCATGCGAATAGTATAAGAGAAAATGCATGTGCACACCCTTAAGCACTTTTGGAGTTTGCACATCACGTAAGCGGTCTAGATCTTCATCTTTAATTACACGCATATCATCTGGTATTGGAGCATCTGTCGTTTTCATAACCGTATCCAACTGGTAGTTCCGCATCTTTTCAAATAACTGGAGCGGGTTGTTCTTTGAAGCTGACAGTAAACACCACCGTGCGTCGTAGTAATGGAATTTCCATAGATCGTCGCAAGTTAATTCTGGTTTCACGTGTTCTTCTCTATAGAACGAAATGAACGGCACCTCTAGCTGTTGATTACGCCTACAATTTAGGAATTGCTTGATCTCCCCCCCTGTATGTGGTGGCTTACAATAGCGGTCTCGACCTCCAACATCCGTTGATCTCTCTTGTTCGGAAACAGTTGATTTACAAAACGCATTTTTGTAAATCCATTCAGCTTCATCTTGTAGTTCATTGGGTCCCTCTGGAACAAGCGTAACCGGAACTTCGCGCAATTGCATTCGCTAAGGAATATCCGTTTTACGGATTTCATTGTCCAAATCCATAAAGTGACCACTTTTCAATTCACTAGGTTCGTATTCGGGTTCATATCCGTTCTCGTCATAATTAGTGAAATACTCATAGTCGAAATCTACACCGAAACAGTTCTGACCTTCTTGCAATGACGCGTCAGTGACTAGAAGCCGTCTTTTCTTCTTCTTCTCCGCAATTGGCCTTTCTTCGTCGTCTACCCTAAAATCCTCAGCATCAGACTCCGATTCCTCATCATCATTGAAAACTTTTTCCGCCTCAGTTTCACTGTAACTACGTTCAGAGCGGCGTTCAACATCGTCTTCGTCGTCGAATAGCTGTTCGGCTATAGCCTCACGTGCTGAACATTCATCGACGTGCTGTTCCTCTTCATCACTTGCTTAGTCCTGTGTACGACGCGACGCTTGGAACGCTTTCTGCGTTCGACTTTCAAACCAAGATTCTCTTCAATAAGGTCACAGTCGTCGTCTTCCAGTCGGTCGTCCAACTCGTCATCATCATTGTAAATCCGTTTCGGGGAACGGTCTGAAGCATCAGTGTCTTCACCATCACTGCCGTCCTCTTCAATCGGGTTATCATCGATGACATCCTTCAGTTCTTCACGTAACACATCATCGTCATCTTCCTCCTCTTCCTCACTGCTGTCCTGAGTTTCTTCCTTTCATGTGGCTCCAACACTGCCTTTGGGCATCCAATTTTGCAGCTCGCGCATCCAATTTTGCCATCATCATCCTGAACATCTCCGTATTGTCCAACTGTGGCGAACTCTTCTCCGTGACATTGGCACCATCTTGACTCGCTGTTTTGTAATGTTAATCTTTTACCACACACACTTGACACACCTTTACTTTAAATAAAACACGGTTTAAAATTAATGTTAACCAAACTTTATGTCACCTTTCGCTTAACTTGTCTGGACTAATGTTCTATATGCACTTTACATTATTAGTTAAAGTTAGAGGCACTTTATTTATTTCTAACTGTCTCAATTAGATGCACTTTTATTTTTTCTCACCGACTTACTTAAGACACTTTTCGTAACCTTAGTTAGTACTGATTGTCATATGCGTCACAGTATTTTCAAAGACCCCTACATTTTTAGGTCCTTTATCTTTATGTTCTAAATTTACAACAAGGTCGAAAAACAAAAAAATTTTGGGTGCAGTAGCCTTCACTCAACGGTCATCAATAAGTTAGTTCGACACTCTGTGGTCGCCTATAGGATTTGAATGAAATATTTCAGTACACATTAGCGAGTATCGTTAAAAAGATTTTGAACAGCAATGTATGGATTTCATTCATATGCAGTAACCTGATCCTGAAAAACCAACAATAAATGTATTTTAAATTTCAAGTTGATTGCAATTTATTTCGAAATCATGAAATTTTATATCTAGCAACAAACACCCCTCCGAGCAACAGGTTTAGTCATCACGTTCAAATTCAACATTTTTACTCAAAAGTCCCCATATAATTAAAAGTATATTGATGGTTCGTCAGCTTCCAATTAATCCGCCTCTCATCAATCATCCTCCCTTTGACGTCACGCATTCTCGTATCGATTCGGGCTCTCAAATTGAATGACTTTAATAAAATTTCATTAGTCGCGTAAGATTCAAACGCCCCCTCTAAACTGCGCTAAAGTCGTCAACAGTAACAAGTTAGGGACAAGTTTATAGAGAAATACTGTTTTTCTTGTTGTCCATTCCACCACAATCCGACATGGTTGAATGCAACTTAACCCTTTAGGTAAGTGTTGATATTGAGTTCGGATATACGACAGTCATTTCCTCGCCTATGAGCCTGTAGCGTGAGCGAGAGGCTTTTGCAATTAATTGAAAGCGATTAATTCACGTCCTGCCGATAGAATGGTTCCTCTATGCCCGAGCATGTGTACGAGCCTTGAAAAAGAACACTGTTACAATTTCAACTTAAAAAGGATACACAGAGCTGTGACTTTCGTACGTTGCTAGATTTGCGTGCCAACTTCTAATTAATTGACATATCTAAATGAGAGCAATCTGTTTTTATTTGGGAGTGTGAAAAGGTCCTTTTTATGTGAGGCACGGTGTTTCCTGTTGGCTTACTCTGTTTTTATTCGAACACAAGCTTACCGAGGGGCAGAAGATAACCCATGGGGAAGGTGTTTAGGTAAATCTCGACATAAGTCAATTTCCGTCGGTTCCGGTGGCGCAGTGGGGGATGAAATTCATTTCGGATATTGAAGTGTGAAACGTGTAGAAAATAGATTCTAGTCAGGGGTGATTTCAAAATAAGAACAGATACAAAAAGGTCAATCTGACAATTTTTACGAAGAGAAACCAGTGTCATACCCTTTCTAATTAAATTGACAAAGTATTTTTGAAAAATTGCAGTAATGTCGCTCTGGTGATTTTCAAAGCAATTATAACGGCAAGTTAGAAGTCTTCAATGATCTAGAATTGATTGTTAATAATATGCTTTACTGACTTGTAACTCAATTATAAATTAGTTTTAATAGAACCACTAAGACGGTTTTGGTATCTGTAGAATGTTACCCTCTAAGAAAATCATTTTAAGTTAAATTTGAAATGCTAGGTGGGTTTATATCTTCCAAACTTAAAGGTACTATATGAAACTAATGATCACAATCAACATTTCTTGACAGAGTATTGTAGTTTCAACTAGACTCGTTTCCATATTGGATGACAATTACCACAAAGATTATTCTATCGGGTTTTCTAATACGGTCCTTTGGGCAACGAAATGGTGGAAGACAAAACCCTTTTAAAGTGTGCAGGTTGTCGGAATGAGGGACACCAACTTAACAACCGAGGTTGTCCTAAACACCGAGAATTAACATCGATGGGTGTGACTCAGCAAAGAAAAACTGAGACAAATCGCACAATATCAATGACTGTTACCTCTCAGGGGTCTTACGGACAAATAGCGACAGGTGGGGGGATCCCAACACAGGCCCCTACACTGATACCCACAAACACTTCGGCACAGAGTGAAACAACATCACAATCAGACGTGGTCACAATATTGGTCAATCTACCGAGACAGATGACACAGCTGCAAAGTCAAATAAACGAGATCTACTCGCACTTGGCTAGTGTAAACAAAAAGCCGATATAAACTTATAAGGACCGAGAGAAGAACCACTCTTTTTAACCTGTTGCAAAACGAAAACCCTGATGGATATCTAGCAGGGGAAACTAAGTTAAACCAGAAGCATAAACTTTGGCACAAAAACTATGATATTATATGAAGAGACCGACCCAATTCCTCAGAGGGGGAAGTGTGGCCCTTTTTTTTAGAAAAGTACTCCAACACGAAGTCATATATAGTGGGGAAGTGCGTAGGTTGGAGAGACAATATATAAAATATTCGATATAGACGTGCAATTCAGCGCTCTAAGTAAGTCTTTATCAACCGCAGTGAATTTATTCTTAAATTCGTGAAATATTAATCGCAATCAACTCATCAGACTATTTATTCATTTATCGTGCATTGATTTCGGTTTTGTGCACATTTAATACACTTTTTCATTGACAAACATACAATTACATTACTAATTAAATTGCTGTTTATCACATAATCAATGTGTTTTAATATTACGAAAACATCGCCTTTCACTCTGCGAATACTCAGTCTCAAAACGTGTGTTTAAAAAACGGACAACCTATTGATATAATTAATCTAATTCATAAACGAGAACGAAGCCACGAAACAGAAAAACAGTGACGTGACGTGTTGTGACAATTAAAACAAAGTGCAACAACAACAAACAAACAAAACGAATGCTATTAAAATGTGTCGACCCTGAGGTGGAACTGTGGGGGTATAAGTGTTGTGCCAACGTATGGCACGGATTCCTTATATCCCCAACGACGTTGCTCCGATGAGGATAGTCCACCCAGGATAACAGGAACAATAAATAACACACGGATGTTGGTGGGTTGGATAAATGTTTCTTTTTTATTTGGTTTTGTTGCGCCATCGCGGCTGAATTTTTAATTAACATTTTGATAAGTAGAACGTTCTTAGGCACTCGAGGTGCGTTAGCATGTTACCCGAACGAAAACAGTTAAAGATACATTTTTTATCGCAATATAAGAACAATTTAAATCACTATAACTTTACACTTTTTCTGTGAAGTCTCCGATTTCTGACAGTTAATTTAATTACGTTAGTGAATCTTCGCGGACAAGCGTGTGCATAAGAATGCACACGCGGCCGTGATTGGCGTCACAACCTCCTCCTGTGAATCTTCTTAATCGACTGCCTCGAAAAGGCAAGAAGTTGGATACAACCAAAAGAGAACATACTTCTGCTCTCTCATTGCCACGTTCTTCAATGTGTGGTAGGTTACATCGGTAAACTGATGATTGAAGAGAGCGGGACAACGAGAGAACAGAAACACGCTGTATGATTATCTTGGGGTGGATTTGGTTGTATGTGCATGAATCAATGTAGTTCTGAGCGGAACCCATTGACCTAATTCGGTAGTATGGTGAGTTCAGATTACATTGATCTGTACGAAGACAGAACTGAGAAAGAGAGGAGAATTAAGCTGATGATATTCACCTGCAAAAAGAGAGCATTGATCCCCAGCGAATGAAGTGTCTGGAGAAAGCCGAAGTAACGCTAGGGAAATATTATCACGTGATTCAATCGAATGTTTTGATAATTTTTCCCCAGCGGTTCTGCAATGATGCGACACCTTAGTCCGGCTGGATTTGGTTGTCGCTAATCGACATGACACGAGTTGCCGTATGGCAAAAACGGGAAGCTAAACTCATTTATGCATTGTCTGCGTGGGACAATGAGTTTAGCTATGTGTCCTTGGTGGAAACATGCTTTGCTGGTGAACAGGTAAGTAGGGGGAAATGGGGTTGATTTGACGCGCTGTAAGGTGGTCGAAATTAGGTAGGAATTGTGCTTGGAATTGTGGGTTGTTTCTCATATAGAATAGAGAAACCCCCACGGAACCAGGGGCTCTGCTCGAGATGCTTCAAAAGTTGAAGCACGACGATCTCGAGTTTATCTCCGTAAAGCCGTTCACCACAACCAAGTCAAGAAGGGAAAGCCGCAAGCTACCCTTCTTTTTAGTTCAACTAACGCCCAGCAGCAGAATTGGTGGTCTAAGAAAAATTACAGTCTTAGATCATCATGGGACAAATTAAAAAAAGGCAGAGACATCCTGCAATGAGTCCGCTGCCAAAAGTTTGGTGACGCGGTGGCGAATTGAAATACAGTACCGTTGCGTAAAATGCGGAAAAGACCATAAGGCAGAAGAATTCCCTCTGGGAAAAGAAAGGGTAGAAGACAAAGCCCTTCTAAAGTGCGCAGTCGTTTCGTTTCGTAGGGACACCCCGCTAAATTCCGAGAAATAATGGCAAGAAGTGTGACTCGGCAAAAAAACACAGAGCCAGCTCGTACTACAACAATGCCCATAGGCACAGTGGTCGTACGCACAAGTCGCGTCGGGTGGGAGACCACCAAACCAGGCTACAACATTGGTAGCCACAAATACTCCCACACAGACTGAAACAACATCCCAAGCAGACGTGGTCACGGTTCTGCTCAATCTGCAGAGACAGATGACACAGTTGCAAAATCAAATAAACAAGATCTACTCGTACTTGCCCAATCTAAACAAAAAGTCAATATAAACCCTCTAACCACAACATCAATAAAAGCTCTTGTCGTGAATGTAAATTCACTAATAAGAACTGAGAGACTCGACGGTATTATTTTCGCGTCTCGTGCGGACCGGAGAGCGGAAGTCGGCAACGACCATGGCGGCCGGTGGATGGAAATAGACTCCCCGAGGATAGAGTTCTGACATGAATTCCATCCTACGTTAGGGTTAAGAAAACAAGAGAAGAGAGACGAAAACTTTTCTCTTAAGGGTGCGGCCGCCAAGGAAATGCACTATTTCAGTGCAATGGTATCCGTAAGTAATGTATCGCCATTAGGAAGAAGTGCTAATGGTTTTTCTATTTACACAATGGGAAATGTGTATCGCCAGTGATGCTAAACGGATCGAATTGTATACATGATTACATTCAAAGAAATTCGTTTTATGACTCTAGGGTAAGATGAGAGTATTTGCCTTTGTCCGGTGGTCAAAGAGCTGCCGCGGCCGCGGAAATGCCAGGGACATGTGGTATGCACATGTACGGCGGAATTGCATTGGTGGAATAAGGGTGCCTAATGGTCGGGAATCTATGGTGCATATGCACGTTAAAGAATTGTTTTTAGAAATTTCAAGGTCGATTGCGCTAATTGAATGCAGCTGCTGGTATATTATTGATAGGAGTAAAAGGTCGCCGGCCAATGTGTACGTTAAGAGATTTATCATACACATGGCGAAGCTGAAAAATAGTATCGCAATGTGTATGGCCCCTGGTGAAGGTTACATTGTATGTAATTTAAATCCTTTTGTTTACAGGAATTCGTCTAGGGAGATTTGCTTAGCACCGAAGGCGCCGACTTGGTTTGAGATTCCTGATAAGGTAAGAAAGAAATCTTACAGGGAATTGTATGCGAATAATGCATGAATGGTAAGTTTTCTTTTACAGGGACTTTTAGGTTCAAGATTTGATCTATTTAATGCATGAAGCATTTAAGGTGCTAATGTGATTGCATTAGCAAAATAATGAGATTGGGGAAAGTTATGGGGGTTTTTCGGGAAAGCAAACCGTGGGGTTTGGCGGAACCCCCACAAAACTGTTCATCAACCGCGGAAGGATAACGACAACATCCCGGAAACTGCAGCACAGGAGAGTAAACAACCGAAACTCCGCAACAGGAAAAGAAAACACACTGATTTAGTTTATTCCGTAAATTGACACAATTCAAAGGACTCCACTTATCAACACAACCAGAATCAGGAAAACAAATTAAACACTGGAACTTGGTTGGTGGCCACCGCTTTCTTTATTTTAATGTATTGTTATTTTTAAGAGGTGACTTTACAATATTTAAGAACTGGTGATAATTAAGATGATTTAAGATGGAAATGCACTCAGCGATAAAACCTTCGTTTGGGGTGAGTTTATGATGTGGTACTAGATATCCTCTCCACTAAGGATATCGTTTTTACCTACCACCAGAGAAACGTAAAGTCTCTCTTGGTGGAATAGAGAACCAGATCTCGTAAGAGATCATGGTGGTATGTGTGTGATCGCTTAGATCCGATGTTGGTTACACGTCCTCGAAGGCAATGGAACAACGAAGCAGGCAGGCGGCAAAGACAAAGGACGAAGCGACCAAATGCATCGTCCGGTAATGAGGGTCGGCTGAGTAAATAGCAGCCACTCATTAGATGCTAAAAGGGATTGAAATAATGGAGATCGTATATCGTATCTCTGTCGACTGGGAGCGTCGGATTCTTTTGTTTGCATATGTTTATGCCATTGAAACCAATCCGACGGCTAAGCGCGGCGTCGGTGATTGTTTGAAGATTCAAACAAAGAAATATTTCCGAGAGAAGTACTTGCGGCTGAATCAATAAATGCAAGTCTTCGGAAAGTAATTTAGATGGATACACAATGACGGTTGTGTATACCATCTGTGTCAATTATGCATGACATCTATAGCGACGCCAGGATCGAACTAAAATGTGAATATCTACACTAATTGGAAATTCGGCTTTTGGTCGCTAATGGTGAGATGCATTGATACAAGTATGAATGCTCTTGTAGGACAAATTCTTTGCGGGCATTTCCAGGTAATGCATTGAAAGCATTAATTATCCTTGGGAAGGAAATGTTTTTGGTGCGGCGAGATTGCGGTGCAGGTGTGGGGAGGTTGGAATTTGCCTCGCAACCGAAGGTACCGAATAGGTTTTGGGATTCCTGATAAGGTAGAAAAGAAATCTTACAGGTAATTGTATGCGAGGAGATGCATGAAAGGTAAGTTTTCTTTTACAGGGACTTTTAGATTATAAATTTGATAACCTAGATGCGTAAAGCACTTAAGGTGCTAATGCGCTTGCATTATAGAAAACTTATGCCGATTGGAATGTAGTTATGGAGGTTTTTCAGGTAAGTGGACCGTGGGGTTTGGCGGATTTTGTTTGACCGCCACAATACCTGTTCGCCTACAGCGATGGTAATGTTTGTCTTTATTGAACGCTACTCGTACAAAAACAGACCCTACATGCCATAACTAACGATGAATAATCAGGTCATTACAGTCATGAATTTTGTTGGTATCACGGACAGCGGGAATTTGTCGTGCTATGAACATGTTCTTTTTTACACTGACGCGCGCACAAAAGGGGATTTGAAGTACTCTTAAATGTCAGAGCACCGTGCGAGCGGATGGAGAGGAAGCGGATAAGGAAAGGAGGTGTCGATGTATATTGGTCTTGAATGCCTGGACATCACAACGTAGGGGAAACACATTAACTGGTACAGGATTTCACATTCGTTTGGTTCGGCTAAAAAATGAGTCACTATGTTTATTTAAGTGCCTGAAGTCCTTTTTCAACATAAACGCGCATTCTCAGATCGAAGGGTATCGCGGGAAGGGCGGACCACATTCAGCAAGTTCAGTTGGGCAACGACCGTGGTAATACCTATAAAAAGGAAATGGGTCTGACACGTTGCGACCATCTTCTAATGACGGAATTAAACGACTTACGGTTGGGTCCCCAATAGGTTTCACTGCTTGTTTTTCCATCCTATCGAGCACGTGTAGTGGAGTTTTGGATACGCCTGACCAAATATGGGAGTTGAACTCCATTTTGTAAATGCCTTGTAAATAGTGGCCAGGTTAGATGGAGTATTTTTTGCATCTCTTAAGTAACCCCATACATTTGGCTGCACTTTCCGCAGCAATGTGTCAAATACCGACAAATCCACTTTATGCATATTGAATTATCTTTTCAGAGCTAAAAGATATTTTCCTTCGCCATAACTTTCGTCCTTTTTCCAACCCCAAACCAGACTCGTGCTCACATATTTGACAATACGTCAACCCCAACGGTTACTCTCGCATTTGCCGTTTTTAAATAAATGTCTACAGAACGGCGAACGGTACAATTTGCACTGTTCAAAAACAAAACTAACCCTATGTATCTAAGGACGTTGACTCGGCATTACAGAAACATCGATTGAGCATTGCTCAGCATTACAAGGTCGCCTTTACGGAGCGAGTATGTAAACTACATATAAATAATTAAAAAAAAAAAAGATTTTGGTTTAGAGATGTTGTTACCTTTTTTTTTGTTAATTTTTTTATAACAAACAAAAACTTCAAAACGAAACGAAAAGGTAAATAAAAAAAAAAATAGAATAGCAACAAAATAAGCAATAAGTGTAATGGGGGAAGGTGGCCAGGGGGAGGGGGGACAAGGGGAAGGAGAGCGTTGCGCTTGAGAGGCATACTATATCTGAGGAAGTGAAGTCCTCTCCTCGTTGAGAAGCCACCACCATTTGGGAAATGTTCGATCTTTGGCTGATTTATCTCTTTCACTGATCGCCGTGCTAAAGCGCAGGCGATCTAGGACATTGGAGATATCACTATCATGCAGAATTCGTTTGTCCCTGTCACTAGGGAGAGCGTGGTAAATAATCGGGACTCCATGCACGTCTTGGATAAGGCCTTTTTGACCCATTCTGGAGCAGATGTTGTTACCTATGAATGATGGAATGAACATCTATCAGATTGTTTTAAAGTTACAATCGAGGCGCAAATAAATCGTGTTCCTTGGAATGATAGCATATGTCTGTGGGGTTCAAGTTGATGTGCCAACGTATGGCACGGATTCACTTTAATCCCCATCAATGTTTCCGACGAAAAATTGTCACCAAAAGGAAGCACCGAAAGGAAAGATAAGAAATGAAATTCACTGTTGTGTAGTTTAATTGTTTTAGTATTTCTTTTATTTGCTTTAACTCTGTGCCACAGACCCATCAGTTTGGGGTTGAGAATTGTCTCCTGTAAACTCTTCTTGAAATACATCTCTAATTATACACTTGTAACTTTTTTGTAGCTCAGCAACAATACGATTCTTCAGCCGAGAATATTTTTCTCGTTGCTCTATAAGCAACGAATTTAAATTGCACATTTCGCGTTTCGATTTAGCTAGTGCATTACGAAGTTCTTGATTATTAAGTATAACCTCACGATTAATTTCACGGTACGCCTTCACTCGTAAATAATGTTTTAATTGTGAACCAGATTTTCTCCAAAACTTGTGGCTCGAGGGTGTGCACCAGCGTGCACACGCCGCGGTAGTTGAATAACGACTGACTGAAAAAGCGATGAAGATGGGTAATTTAATTTTTGCACATAGGACAACCAATAGAGATCATACTTCTGCTCTCTCATTGCCACGCTCGTCGATGTGTGGTGAGTACATCGGTTAATTCGATGGTCGACGAACATGAGAGAATGAGAGAACAGAAACACAATGTGCAATGATCTCGAGGTGGGTTTGGTTGTGTGTGCATGAATCAATACAGCTCTGAGGATAACCCAATGACCTAATTCGGTGAATATGGTGTTTGTATTCTACAAGCGTTGAATACACGCGGTCAAGAACACGATTGTGTCTCCTGGCCAAAGACATTTGTGTGTCAGGCAAGCGCTGATCACACTCGGTCGGAACACGATGGTGTTTCCTGGTATTTGAATTCTCTATGGTATACGGAAACACGGCAATGGCGCCAGCAGTCTGATTCGTGAAACCAAATTGTGCTATTGAATAAAAAGTGACCTGAATACCTGATCAATTCCAGCAAAATTTCTTAATCCATCAACCAACAATAAAACACGATGAGTTTATTGTTTTAATCAGTTACTTTATTCAGAGGATGGACTCGATTTCTCTGGATTTACAAAAATCGTCGATGATTGTTGATTTGATATCCGCTCGTCTCAAGAAGTTAATGAAGAAGAAAAATAAAAAGTAAAAATGGTTGTCAAATGACAACTAACAGAATTCATAAATGTCAGCTGATTGCTGACATTGTTAAAGGTGATGCCACATATTTTTCAAGTGGTGCCACAGATTTAATTATTGCGAATTCGCCGTTTGTTTCAAATGCGAACCCGCAACATTCCGCCCGCCTTCGCCACTCATTGGCGAATCGTCTGCCTCCAGGGGATGGTCATCCGGAGCGGGGAAGGGAGGCTCCTCTTTCAGTGTGAGGATGCGGTCAACGGTGCTGGTTATGTGATCCGGGTTGGAATTGTGCTGTTGCAACCCACAATCAGTGACCACGTGCCTGATCATTGGTCTCATTCCATCGAGACAAGTGGGGGTGTTGACGAGTGTTGTATCCAATGGCGCCCGCCCGACGTTAACGACCGGAACGATGCGGTCGTCTGCGGGTGACGTCGCAGCCCTAATTCGGATGCAGCGGTTGGGGCTCAGTCGATTCCTGACTGTTGGGGAACGCCGTTCGTCAACCAAGGCATTGTGCGTGGTTAATGATGGTAGCAGGACGCATGTACCGCCTTCGGTTGCATCGGTGTCGACATCGACGACGTCTTTTCGTTGTCCTTTGCGATGATGTCTCTTCGACATTACTGACCGGAACAGGGCGGTCGCTGATCGGGGCCGCAGTTTTCAGTCGGTTGTAGCGGTTGGGGCTCGGTCGGCTCCTGGATACTGAGGAGCGGCGCCTGCCAAACGGGGCACTGCGCATTCCGTGACTGGTGATGACTGCTTGCGGGTGCATTCGGGTTCGTCGATATCGACGTCGACGACGTCTTCTCGGTTACCCCTGGGGGATCTGTCCTCAATACTCCTGTGGTTGACCAATTCATCTAGGTTGGCTTGGTAACATCGCAACCCTCGAGGACTTACCCCGTTATGGTTGAAGACAGAAATGGTCCCTTTTCCCCTGGATTCTTCGGTTGGCCCATGCAGCAACGTATGATGGTGTTGTTTACATCGTCGGAACACCCTCTTCGATAGACAGTCGCGTATTAGATGACGACCCAAGCAGTTAAGACACCGTTTTTTTGTTAGTGCGACGTGTCTACGCTGTTCAGGCTTAAAGGCTCGAAACGTTTCACACACATATATGTATATGCGGTTGCACATTGGTTGCTAGTCGTTTTCCATCGTCTGTAGTTGGGGAGATTAATTCGATCTCGCGTTGGGATTCGAACGGCCTCGGTGGTGATCTATTGCCTTGCTCGGCGGGTTTCGATACGTCAGACTTCTTTTTGTACAGCTGGCCAGACAACATCTCCTTTGGTACTAGTCCATACGAGGATTCTTTCGGTGCATTTGATGGCTGTGCATCGCTCCTTGTTGGTGATCTGGGTGACGGGGAAGGTAACATACGCATGCCAGGTTGGGAAGTTCTTATCCCCCACGGTGATTGCATCATCAATGGCGACAAATGGCGGTTTGTTTGAGACATGATGTTCGTCTCATTCGTGTCGATCGGGCGGTTGGCGAGCAACGTGTGCTCTACCTCATTAAACTCTGTGGCTTCAACAAGGTACGTTTCTTCAGCCTGGTCGATGAACCGCCCCTCGAAATATTGTTGAAGAATGGCCGCCCATCGAGCAATCAGGCATATAAACTCTTCATGTCGGTTCCGCATCTCATCCCAAAGCAGCTGGAGTTCTCGCTCTTGATCTTTCACGGTGGCCAACGTTGATGGCCCGCGCGTGATGAACTTGTTGAAAGCCCCCGTCATTTGCTCATGTGCGGCGAACTAGGCCGCCATGAGATTTTCTGCCAATGCAGCTGTTGACATCGCAGATTTCATAATGTGGTAGGTTTTTCACTTGCGTTGTAGGTCTTTGCGTTTGGACTTGAATATCCAGCGACCGTCTTATATGCCACGAGCTGGCAGCAGTGAATCTGGACCCACAGACTGAACCCGGCTCGAAGGACCAAAATTGTTGTATCCAACAAGCGTTGAATACACGCGGTCAAGAACACGATTGTGTCTCCTGGCCAAAGAGATTTGTGTGTCAGGCAAGCGCTGATCACACTCGGTTGGAACACGATGGTGTCTCCTGGTGTTTGAATTCTCGATGGTATACGACAACAGAGCAATGGCGTCAGCAGTCTGATTCCTGAAACCAAATTGTGCTACTGAATGAAAAAGTGACCTGAATACCTGATCAAATCCAGCAAAATTTCTTAATCCATCAACCAACAATAAAACGCGGTGAGTTTATTGTTTTAATCAGTTATTTTATTCAGAGGATGGACTCGATTTCTCTGGATTTACAAAAATCGTCGATGATTGTTGATTTGATATCCGCTCGTCTCAAGAAGTTAACGAAGAAGAAAAATAAAAAGTAAAAATGGTTGTCATAAGACAACCAACAGAATTCATAAATGTCAGCTGATTGCTGACATTGTTAAAGGTGATACCACACATTGTTCAAGTGGTGCCACAGATTTAATTATTGCGAATTCGCCGTTTGTTTCAAATGCGAATCCGCAACAGTGATCTCAGAGTGCATTGAACTGTAGGAAGACAGAACTGTGAAGGAGAGGAAATTTTAGCTGGTGCTTTTCACCTGCGAAAAGAGAGCATTGATCCCCAGCGAATGGAGTGTCTGGAGAAAGTGATTAGAACGCCGAATTGGCTAGGGAACTCTGATCATGGGAACTACATTAAATGCTTTGATAATTTCCCAGCGGTTACATGATTATGCAACCGCGTCGTTTGATCAGACTATGCCGTTGCTAACCGACATGATGCGATTTCCGGTGGAAATCTCATGGGTTAGAGAAATGGGGTTGCCGTATGGCGAAAAGATAGCTAAACTCAATTATGCATTATCTGCATAGGTTAATGAGTTTAGCTATGCGTCCGATTAACATGATTTGCAGGTGGAATAGCTTATAAGGGGAATAAGGGTAGAAATGACGCGCTGAAAGCGGTCGAAATAAGGTATGAAATTGTGGGTTGGTTCTCCACGTGGTATAGAGAACCCCCACAGATCTCCAATAAATGAGTTCCGCGGTAATATTTGTAAAAACATATTTGTAAAAATATATGAATTTATTATTTGTTAAACTCTTTGAATAATATTTACAACGACTCGAGTAGACATGAGCAGATCTCAATCTAAATGTTTGTCTGTCTTGCATTGCTCGAATTTTCTTCTTCCTGTGGGACCATTTATAGAATCGACAATAGTAAAATAAGCTCTTGAAAAAAAGTCCCTTGCATTAGAAAACCGTCAATTTATTGCGTTTTCTCGACATTATTAATTCACTTCAATGACTCTTCGATACTATGCATCACATTCTTTTGCCATTGTGCACTTATAAATAACATCAACCTTTGGTCATTGAATTTTCCAAACCAACACTCACGACGAATTCAAGTTTTGAAGTCAGCACAAAGGGATCCTGTTGCACGCCCCGGTAGCCGACATCCTGTACCACGTTTGACTAAACACCCTCAGAATAGCTTGAAAACAAACCAAAAGGACATTGTTCACACAATTAGCCATTAGCCATCCCATCCAACATGTGTTCAAATCGTTTCCGTTGCTTGATTTTTGGCACCAGCTCCTTGTTGCTGTCGCCTTGTCAGACAAGTCAAAGAAGAACCCAGTCACCCCTTTCAAACACCGATACCGACTGTTTAACATAAATTTCAAACTCGATTGAGCATTGCTTTTATGCACTCGTTTGGACGTAACACTTTTGTTTTGTCAGTTCGCCTTCCATGGTCCTTGCTCCTGTCTGGGAATGCATTCTGCCACCTTCCTTATCCCCTGACGAAATGGTTGCATAGAAATATATCCAATATCTTAGTTTTTTAACCGTGTAATAGCAAATCGAAGTGTTCTGTTGGTCTTGCACACATCGTGTATTCGAGATAAGCAGTAGGTATCGATACGTTCGTGCCGCCTCCTCACCACCTTTTACGCCCGTTGCCGCCATCTTTTTGTGTGCTATTCAGTGCTACTCCGGATTGCTCTGGAAACAATTGGAGACTGTGAATTGCGGATTCGATTTTTCTTTTAGCCTCTAGTATTGTGTTTTCCCGTTAGCGATTTGTGCGGTTGTATTTGGCTTTATCATTGTCACATATTGGGCACACATATACGTTGCTCGGAAAACAGGATATCTTCAAGACTTGTCTAGGGGTACAAACATCCCTGTGTACTCTTTGGCTAGAGAGGTGTAACTTATACTCTGTATTTGCACACGAACCAGAAGATAAACACAATTTGTAATGTGTGACATTCAATTGAGAGGAAAATTGAATTTACGGGATTGCAATATTTTATTTAGCTAAGCAATAAAAACCCCGACATTGAGGGCTTCAGCGACAGGTTGCCATGGCAAATGGTAAATGGTAAATTCTAATATTGAGCTAAATAACATCTGTCTGGACGACAGCATTTGCCAATAAAGAAAGAAATCTGGAAGAAGAGAGCCATGGACGATGAAGAAGCTGTGTAACGGTGGGTGGGGGTGAGTTTTGGAAGTGTGAGGACATAGCGGAAATCCTACGTCCGAAAATGAATTCCTGGCGTAATGTCAAACGAAGCGATATCCTCTGACATGTCGCAGTTCTATGGCAGCTTGCATTGTACAGTTCTTATTGTAAGGACACCGTTAGTAAGTATGACATCTCTGGTGACGTGAAAACCCTTGATCGTTTCGAAACTCCAATCCGAAAGGTAAACTAAATATTTATAACTTAAATGGCATTTGCTTTATGAGATGAAGGATACCGTGAAATTGGCAGCGGAGATACAACCAACACTGTATTCCATACCGTGGCAAGGTATGCATATTTAAGGACAAAGAATGCGCAATAACTTGGCTCTAGGTAATCCCAATATAGCTGATTTATCACCAGACGGCCAGGGGTTATAATAAATTTAAAATCTTCAATCAAAGACACGCCCTCTCGCCGCTGTTTGTAGATCTAATCTACGTGCAATCAGGTGCTGCTGAAAGGGGGTTATTGGTGTTATTACCTCACTGCAGATTGGATTGTCTTTTTCACTTCGGGCAAAATACAACGACGGTGATGACCACCTCGGAGCGATGAAGTAAAAGGGAATATCATAATTCAAAATGGTGGGATGTGAATCCAGTGACACGACAGATGAAATTAATAACACGGCTTCTCCTTGGACGACTTCCTAGCTACCACCCACTTCGGGGTTAACAACGACGTCCGGTACAAGTTGGTAATGGTTTTGCACAGGTACTAGACGTCATGAAGACGGAGCGAATCGTGCACTTGCGGATGATATTTTGCAAAAGTCTGTCTGCCGAATCACGGACGTTGTTACCTTTGGCTAGATTCGGGTAAACATTATGATACCTCACAGAACTAGTTCGCTAATATTGTCATGTCGTTTAAAAAAGGATCAGCTAACATTTTTCTTCGGAAACTCGCAACATCCATTCACAGTTTGAAGGGGACAGAATCTACATTCATCATCTCTTTCATTGCGGAAGGAATTGCTGTGAGCAGTCTTACACCATTTTTTCACCTTTTTTTTTTTTGCTTGTCATTCTTTCCCTCAGGTTCTTCCGTTTCAAAGGTTCATCATTCTTTTTAATACATTTTTTGTGCTCACTGTTTTCTTTTTGACGTCCTTTGGTGTATCATTTCGTCCTTTGGTTCTTGTTAAATGTGGAGCAATATGTGGATAATGTGCAGAAGTGAAAAGGGGAAAAAATGTCAGCAAAAACGTATCTAGCTTGCAGACATTATTTGACGAAAGTTAGACGGTGAGCGGTGTACTCGCTTGGGAAAGGAGACCGGCACAATCAATCTTGCCTGATTGGAAGAATCAATTCCGATATATTGTGGCATTTTAATTGAAAAAGAAATACAGTCTTTCGTATTTGGTCGATAATGAACGCGCTGCAGGCGATAGCAATCAAAATGGCGAAAATGTGAGTCCCATGGCTTTTGCTTGAATACCATGTCAAAAGTAGTAATAATAACGGATCAGGCAAGATTAGTGGAGGATTATTGTATCGTTTGATCTCCGAGAATGCATCCGATTTCGAAGGATTGTATATTGTTTCCATAAAAATGAAGTTTCCAGATATTCCTAAGGAAGGCAATAAATCTCTCGGAATCTAATGTTTATAATGATATCTTAGACAATAATGAGTGTAGAAAATATCAAAATTATTTAATGTACATCTTTGAATCCATGTAACATTAAGTATTAGTCCCTTAGTGTGCAATGCCAATTTTTAAAAATTGTTCTCAAATCTCATTTCTTAGAAAAGCGTTTTTAAAAACGTTTTTATATTCTTTGAGGGTAGACATTATTATTATTATTATTATTATTATATTTTTTTTAGTTTTTTTTTTAGTTTTTTTTTTTAGTTTTGAATCTGCGTGATCTGAAAAGAGAGCCAGGATATCTGAAAAAATCCCTTCCGGACAATTAATTTCCTGATCTAAACACTGTCACGTATGGAGTGCGAATGGGTTGATAATATCAAATAAAATGGTGGTGTTAACTTTAAATGTTACCAAACTTTTGATGATGATGTTCGATGCAGTCAAGGTGATGTGTGCCGATGGTGGCAATGGCTACCTGTGCTACGGGGTCTTCTGTGTTAAATTGATTCACACTGGTATGTCTTCAGACTCGCGATGATATTCTATTTGATGTAGTATAGCTTACTCCCCAGATTCCCTTGGGTCGATGGCTCCATCGTGACAATTATTTTTATATATGGATGTGTATGAAGATAGATATGAGCTGCACATGAGTTCGCAGGATTAACTCAAGTTCCAAAATTGACGGCATACGAATTCGTTGAATTAGTTGTGATTTTTAGATTAGCGGTATATGACCATGTCGATTTCTGATATATGATTCCGTAGAATTAATTGCAGGTTTAGGTTAGCTGTATATATATATATTTTCGATTTGTAACCGAACCCAACGGATTCTCTTCATGTACCGCTCTGCACCTGGATCACCTTGCGGACGTTAGCCGAGCCAGGATTTACCGGCTCCAGGCTTCAAAGTCTGTAATTGTTTTCCAACCAAAACACAGATTAACAGCTCACGCTTATGGTTTCCAATTTATTGTATCCACAAATACACGTTATTGTTGGTATTTAATTCGGACTGGCACAATTGGACGAGTTGGTGGTCTGGCAACGCGTGTCACTTAGAACGTTACTTTTTCCATAGAACTTTACAATTAAAAAGACAGTATTATAAACATTTAGGAAGGTTTTACCATTGAACTTTAATTACTAAAAACAGTATTACAAATATTTAAGACAGTTTTACGTTGGGCGCCTTTATTTTAATTCTTACCACGAGGCCGGTCGACCTTCCTCATCGACGTCTTTTTTCAACTCTCCCTTTTTTGATACTCTCTCCCCATTCTCCGCTATCTCGCCATCTACCCAAAGAGAAAACTGCCGCAACTGCTCTTTCGAACATCCACATTTTAGCGACTGCAGGTATGTGCATCTGCTCGTATTGGAAGTTAGCTTAAAATGTGGACTGTATTTTTAAACTTACATACATATGCCACAATATAACCAGGTTACCACGTAACATACCCCCCCCCCCCCCCCTCCACAAGAGCACGCGTCATTCTTAGAAGAGGAATGACACGCCCCCAAGCAGATGAAGGGCACTCCCGACGATATCACCGCCACTGCCGCTGCCCCCAACAGCGCATCATCCATAATGACAACAATTACCAGCGGCCATGGGGCGTGAACAAGACGGGGAGGACGGGGCATCAATTGAGGGACAGACGCTGCAAACATGGAGAGTGGAAAACAATCGATATCAACCCTAAACCATTACTTACAATAATAGCCATTTAAACAAACTAATGACTACAAAGTAAACTTAATTTTACATTAGTAATGATAACAATAACAATTTAAACAAACTAATGACTACAGAGTAAACTTAATTTGGTAGTAAAGGGTGGTTAAATTTTAAGGGCCGATGTTGATTATTTACGAAATTATTGTCATTTCTTTTTATTATGATAATATGGGTATGGTTCATTTATGTGTGAAACAAAATATCGGCCAAATGGGCGCCACTACCTCGGCGGCACACCTCCATCCGATGGTCCAAATTTTCGATGACGCTGAGGCATAATTGAGGTTCTATGCCGTTAATGTGCTGAATTATCTCATCCTTTAGCTCTTGAATTGTTGCTGGCCTATCGACGTACACCTTTTCTTTCAAATAACCCCAAAGAAAGAAGTCCAACGGTGTCAAATCACATGATCTTGGCGGGCAATTGACATCGACACCACGTGAGATAACACGGCTATTGAATTTGTCGCACAAAAGAGCCATTGTTTCGTTAGCTGTGTGGCAAGTGGCACCGTCCTGTTGAAACCACATATCGTCCGCATCCATATCTTCCAATTCGGGGCATAAAAAGTTCGTTATCATCTCACGATAGCGAACACCATTCACAGTATTTGCCTGACCGGCCTCATTTTGGAAAAAATACGGCCCGATGATGCCGCCAGCCCATAAACCGCACCAAACAGTCACTCTTTGTGGGTGCATTGGTTTTTCGACAATCACTCTTGGATTATCATTCGCCCAAATACGGCAATTCTGCTTATTGTCGAATCCACTGAGGTGAAAATGTGCCTCATCACTGAAGATGATTTTCTTCGAAAATTGATCATCCGCTGTTGCCATTTCTTGCCACCATTCTGACCATTGACGACGCTTGAAATGGTCAAGAGGCTTTAGTTCTTGAGTCAATTGCACCTTGTAAGCGTGTAAATGCAAGTCTTTATGCATAATGTTCATCAACGACGAGCGTGAGAGGTGCAATTGTTGGGCACGACGACGAGTTGAGGTGGACGGCTCTTCAGCCACACTATCGCGAACAGCAGCAACATTTTCTGCAGTACGAGCTGTACGAGCATGCACTGGTGTTTTCACATCTCCAACAGACCCGATTTGCTCAAATTTTTGCACGATTTTTCCGATTGTACGCACATTTGGACGATTAAATTGACCGAAAAAATCACGAAGTGCACGATATGCATTTTGATCTGAACGCCCATTTTCATAATAAGCCTGAATAACTTTAACGCATTGCTCGATTGTGTATTTTTCCACGGTTCAAATTGAGTTAGTCTGAAATTGAGAAATGTCAAATGAAATGCAGAAAAAAGCTTGACGTTTAGGTGTGGTTCACATTAAAATTTAACAGGCCCTTAAAATTTAACAGCGACAAGTGACCATAACAATTGGAAGCCTTATTAAAAAATAAAAGGAAATAGCGTTAGTACTAATAGGAACACTAATTGCACGTGTTAATGAAGAAAAATAAATTCAAAAAGAAAAAATTCAGTTAATAATAAGTTACGGCAGAAAATATAACTAAAATGAACAAAAAACTCCAACGCTTCCCTCAGCATTTCAATCCTATCAAAAAAAAGAAAAACAACAAAAGGACAGCACAAAACGGTCGTCCCACGGAATCTGTCCAAAACCGATCATCATCCGATAATCAATCCTTTCACCCTGCCACAAGGGCCCAAGCCACTCTCTCCAGCGGAAAACGGCCCAACATATGGGCTCACGCCACGCAACAACGATCCTTTACAGTACTGCAACCGAGAGTTTGACCACCCACACGATCCGGCTAGGACCCCCTCGCCAGGGCGAGGTGATCCCCTCCCAACAAACAATTACTATGTCGCTCGGCAGGCGAATTTGCCCCGCTCTAACGCGTCTCCAAATATCGGACTCACTCACTCCCAGTAGGGTTCCAGACGATTGTTATGTACTACCACCGTCCTCTTCCCTACCTTTATCGCACTGTTCACCGAGTTTTTGACTTCCACCACGTCATAAGGACCTCTCCATAAGGGCGCTAATTTCCCCTTTTTATTCTCTTCCCGCATCAAGACTTTATCGCCCACATGAAACCTGAACGGTCGCAACTGCCGGTCGTGGTACCCTTTGGATCTCTGCTTTGAGATTAACAGATTTCGCCTCGCTATTTGGTAGGTTTTTTGAAGTTTGCACTTCAATGGCTTATGGAAGCTCTCATGGTTGTAAACCAGTTCCGGAGGTTGTTTGATGTTCAAGGGAACCTCCGGAGTAAAACCAAAGAGACAATCCATCGGCGTCAATCGGGTACTCTCGTGTACGCTGGTGTTGTACACGAAAGTGGCCGCCCTCAGGTACTGATCCCAGGATTGGGGATTCGTGTCCGCTATGCTGCGTAGGTATTCTACCAGCGGTCGATGAGCTCGTTCCAAGGCACGATTCGATTGTGGATGGTACGCTGAGGTTTGCAGTTTTTTCATGCGGAGCAGCGTGCACACGCTTTTAAACAGGCAGCTCAGGAAATTGCTGCCCTGATCGGTGACTAGTTGCGTCGGTACACCATACCTTGCAACTATTTGGTCGAAAGAGACCGACACCACCGTCTCTGCATCTGCATTGGGCAGGGCATAGCAATTTCAAAGGGAACAATTTCTTATACAGGACTTCATCACAGTTTATTAAAGTTCTTTAAAAAAAAATAGCGAGTATCTATGACAATAGTTATTTTCCTACTTTTTTGGTTTTCCATCTGTTTTTTCATTGATTTTTTTGGTCAGTAAGGTGGATTAATCCTTAGAGCAGGTTAACGAACAAAATGCTTCAATATTCATTAAAATTGGTTTAACGCAGGGATGAGCAAAACACGGTCCGCGTTTATGCGGCCCGCTAAGCATTTCTAAAATTGAATTTGTTTTATCGACATTCTCCCATCAATATATTATTATAAAATTAATTATAATAAAATGGTAGTACATGCTAAACAGAGACAATTTTTTGTGACGAGTTACTTACTTGTCAGCGACTTGTTCAAACATGCAATACGAACGCGCCGCGTCTATGCTTGCTTCTGTCATACAATCAGTCAGACTGGTAAGCTGTTAACAAGCCATTTTAGCAATTCTTGCGATTCTTGAAAGGCGTGAGTGCAATATTATTGTCAAAAAGGTTTTTTCATTCAAAATTAAGTTTTACTACATTTTTTTTAACTTTCAAATTTTTAGCTAACAAAAAAAAAACGAAAGATTGCGGCTGAGCATAGCCATTTCCAAGAAAAGTGGAAATTTGATAATTTTTGCACTTTCTTTAGAGATAAACCTGTATGCTTAATATGCTCAGAGACTGTGTCGACGTTAATAAAATATAACATAAAAAGGCATTACGATACAAAACATGAACAACAATATAAAAACTTAACAGGACAACTAAGGAGAGATAAGTATAATCAAATGGAGAAAACCGGGGGAAAACAACGGGCTATTTTTTAAAATCAAGCTATTTTATCAAATACGGCAGTAAAGGCTAGTTTTGTTGTCAGTCAAATACTAGCAAAAAAAAATTGAAACCGTTTGTGGATGGAGAGATGATAAAAGAATGTCTGACTGTTATTGCAGAAATTGCATTTCCTAGTAAAATAAATATAATTTCAAACATTAGTTTATTAAGATTCACCATTGCATGGAGAATTGAAGACTTGTCCGAGAGCATAACAACAACGCTTCGTGAATGCATTGCAAAATTCGAATACTGTTCTTTGGCACTTGATGAGAGTTGTGATATTAGCGATACAGCACAACTGGCTATATTTTTCCGTGGCATTGACACTGTAGCGATCCTAAATCACTACTCCTATCCAAATCCCCAATACTATCAAATAATCACATCCAAATCCCCAATACTTCCCATTAATACATAATACATCCAAATTCCATATTGAGTCACATAAACAACGAATTAAACCAAAAGTTAATTCGTCGTACATTGACTCAATTCCCAAAATCCTGATATCATGAAATGCTTAATTCAAAACGCATTTCATGATTCCCCTTCCCAGAACCCATCCAAACAAACCTATAACAAATTCCCAGAACACAATTCCAATTGAAGCACACAAAGTCTTGTGTGTGCTTCTTGGAATTTTGACACTAAAATAGTTGACAATTCTCAACTAAAAAAACAATAAAAGGGCACTAGTTTTCAATTTCGGCAATTAGTAAGATTCCAGAGGCCGAACCCCTGGCCGCGCATGAACCGAATATAAAACCGATCTACGACTAAATAGAAAAAGTACTCCCTAACAAAATAAAACGATTAAAGCTGCTTATTAAAAAAAAGGGAAAGTTGCCTGTCGCGTCCTGCTGATGTTTTTTTTTTTTTCTCTCAAATTTCCCTCCATAAACCAACTGCATTATGTTTTTGGTCTTTTACCACGTCTGTATATTGTATTTTGTATTTCCTATAATACTCGTCTAGACCTCTTCATTCTTGATCTTTAGTTGTAAGTACATCATTAAAATGCCATTACTTTTGTACAGACGGTCCTCATGTTTCAAACGCATGCATAACCACGTGGATGCAATTGCTCCTCCCATTTTTTCTCCAGATACAAATATTTCATTCCCATTAAATTTCACGATATTACCCATACATGTAAAGGAAGACCTGCCTCTTGTAGTGATATAAAAGCAATTTGTTCGCTATTTTTGTTATTATTACCTCCGATATTCCCCGCCCTGTGGACGGGAGAGTAAACCAAATATGCTATGCGGATGACGTCCTGGTGTACACGTCAACCAAAGGCCCTAACCTCGCAACAAATCGACTCAACCGTCACTTGGACGAACTGTATCAATATTACAGTCGATGGAAAATACGACTTAATCCATCCAAAGCAGTAGCCATAATTCTGAGTAGTAAACACTCCCAACCTACTTCTCGATATTCACAGAATATTCGAATAAAAATGGGAGATACTACGATTAGACCACAGGACAAGATGAAATATCTCGGGGTCACTTATACCCCAAAAATGAATTTCATCAAACATGTGACCCACATTCTCCAAAGGGGCCTTGGTCGCTCTAAGCAACTGCACAACATCCTGACGTGGAGGAACAAAGTTGACACCAAAGTTAAGCTTCTCTGCTATAAGCAGCTAATCCGATCTGGAATATCGTACGCCTTTCCCATATGGTCCTGCATATCTTCGGCTCAAATGGAAAGACTTCGGGTTTTCGAAAGGAAACTCCTCAGAAGATGCACCAATCATTCTAGAAGGCCTGACGGTCGTCATTACCCCAACTCTCACATATACGAAGGCGCCTCCATTACCCCTATCGACGAGTACTTGCTTCAATTAGCATATAAGTACCTCGAAAACATTCAGAACAGCGAGAACCTACTTGTACGGGACTCTTGCGTTCTTGACCCTCCTCTCTCTCGATCTCTTCGGATCAAACCCCCACAATTTCTTCTTCAGTACAAAACTGAAGAAAGCACCCTTCCCAACAACATTCCCCTCTATAATAGAGGATTCCTGGACCCATCCCATTGGGTCTACAATTAACAAACCAAACACACGAACGCACAGTACAAGACGGCACAAACACAAACATACACACCGACCAAAGAGCAGATTATCAGACGCCAAAGACGTGATCTGCGTTTACTACCGCACCCAAGACCCACCGGTCTTGTAAGATTTCTTTCCCACCATCCCTCTATAAAAGTAGTTAGAGAACACTTGGACTAACACTGTCCACACTATCCTTGGATACCCCCCTTTTTTCTTCTCTTTTCAGATGCCGCGAGACCGAGCCCAATATCCTCACGGATGTGGGTGATTCTGGTTATCGCAAGATGACCAGAAGTCAGAGACAAGATGAAGGACACATATGTCCTGTCTCGCCAAATTCGGCCTTCTCGCCACAATTTTTTTTTTTTTTTTTTGTTATTATAATAATTGTAATCACCACTCAATACAGTCCACACTTTTTGTTCGTTATCAAATAAACAAATTTATCATTTAGTTTATAATTTCGTTCTTTTTCGTTAACATCGTAAAGTAAGCTCGATTAACACATCGTGCCCAACATTTTGATTCGTTCGTTCTTTTTGAGATTCGTCTTTAGTTAATATCGTAAAATCAACACGATAAACGCATCGTGCTCAACAGTTGCCTTTTTGTCTTTTGTGATGTTTGACTTTTGATCCGGCTTTTCCTATTGTTTGAAAGTGCATTGTCCTCCATATTTGATGACAGTTTCTTAGCTTAGGTTGGTTTCGGGATTTTAATAGTTTTTACAGTGATGTATTTGTATAATTAATCAACCAAGTATTAGTGATGTCAAATGATATAAATTCATCCGACGCACCAAATACATCGGAACATTCCGCAGCTTCACAAAAAAAGGAACGAAATACACAGTACCGAAAATCACCTGAAGCGCTTACAGAATCTGCGTAAGGAAATTAACTATTTAAAAGAAACTGACTGGATGTATGAGCCGTTGGAAAAACGCATTGGTTAGCAATAAAAATTGATTAAATTGCACAAACACGATGATTCGCCTATTCCCATACATTTACAAAATCTTCAATGGTGATTATGAAAAGGACTTCCGTCAGAAGATCAGAACATCGGGGAGTTTCCAATAAAGAGGCAAGGCACATCCACTCCGCCGCCCTCACAACCCAACAACACTAAATCTAATACCACCGAAGAATTGTGTTCACTAATTCCAATGCAAGGGACTACAACCGGCAAAGACCTTTTTTTTTTTGTTTTTTTATTAGACTTCTCTCGGGAGAGGCGAACTTATAGCGACGAGTGGGCGCCCCGAGATGCCATCAAATAACTGTTGCAGTTCTTTTTGAACAGTTGCAGGTTGTAACGCTCCGGGAACACTGGCGTGGGAAGGGAGTTCCACAGCTTGCCCGCTCTGTAACGGAACGAGTTCTGATGCAGGGATGTTCGCGCCGTCGGGAGATGAACCACCAACGGGTGCGATCCGTCGGATTGTCTTGTGGCGTGCATATAAGCCGAATTGCGTGCAACAATACCACGAACCTCCGCAGAACAGTACCCGTGATAATATCTGTAAAACAGACAGATGTGTGCTACGCGCCTTCGATGTGATAGCGACTGTAGTCCCGACGTGAGCGCCGAGTCCCCGATGCGGCGGATCACTCGTCTCTGTATGCTCTCAAGTAGGTAGAGGGTATGTTTAGGAGCCGAGCTCCAACCATGCGGGATTTATATAGGAGAAGAAGTTGGGCCGGAGTAAAATATTTCTTGCCTCTAAAAATATAGCTCAGTTTTCCTGAGGCTGACCTGGCGATACTCGACACGTGTTTACGTCACGATACATTCCTACAGACCGTGACGCCGAGCAATGTCATGCTTTCCCCAGATTCGAGGGCCCGGCCATTCATCATCAGCTGTGGAACCGATAATCCACTTTTCTTTGTGAATGTTGTATATTGTGTCTTCGCTGCATTGAAGTCGACGAGATTGGCCCTTCCCCACTGCAGGACCCTATCTAGATCCTGATTTAGAGAGTCAATCTGTCTACATCTTAGCTGATGCGACGCAGATGCACCTGTGGCGGTTCTTCTAAACGCCACTATTTATCTCTTCGCCTATATTTTGAAAACATCCCAAAATCCTACAAAACCCCTATACTACAAGTATTTTGGGCAGGTATAGCTGAGCGACATTGCTTACCTGGAAAGTGGGCATATCAATTTTTCATTCACTGCAATTACGTGCAGATATTTCTACTCTTACGAATTTTCCCCACAAGATGCATGCAATGCATCTTCGAAAATTCCCTGAAATAGAAATCTCATTCATGTATTACGACGTCATTATACGGCGCCAACGATATTTATCCCAAGCATGATTTCCACCAAGTGCGCCATGTTCTTATTTAGAAGATACGGTCGATTCCCTGAGCAACCAATATAACATGAAATGTATTTGGGTGCACGTATTCCCCGTTTGATTCCGCCGCACACGTGCAGAAGATGCTCTTCCTGTAAAAGTGAGAAGAAAGGATAAATAGAAGATGTGGGGATGGCACGGAATCGTTATCACGTGGGGGTCAACTGCGGGTTCCGTATCTCTTAGGCAAGATGCCTCAAGGGCACTGGTTCACCAAGTTTCCCAACGAATTGTTTGGATTGCAACGCCTACTACGTCACACTGTTGTTATCAATCGGCACGCTCCGTAATTGCCTCCAAATATTGCGATTTTTTTTCACCAATTAAAATGCAATAGTCATTCAAAGTCAATTGTTCTTTATTGGTAGTATGTCTGTTCAACAAATGACATAACTTACATTACACTAACTTAAAGGCTTGCTTTCAAGTGCCGATAGAAATAAATAAACTGATTATAAAACTTATTTTTATCATAAGGTTCAGGATTTAATTTCACAAGGCTTTAACTTTAACAATATATACAGAATTTAATTTTAAACTAATAAACTGATTATAAAACTTATTTTTATCGTAAAGTTCAGGATTTAATTTTACACGCATTTACTTTTATTTTACTGTCAATCGAAATTGAAGTTAAGAAGGATGCACTTGTTTTACACTGCGTGTACAGGTGTTAATTTTACACGGATTTACTTTCAACAAATGTACAGTGTGTAATTGCAACCAAATAAACTGACTTTACTTTAAAGAATTTAATTTCCAACAACTAAACTGATTTAATTTTTGTGTTAACCGAAACACTCCGGGAGCTCGTTCACCAACTGTGGATAATATTCGACTCGAATTATTTAACGTGGAGGCATGACTTGCCTCCACGGAATCCGTATAGCGATTGAAGATTCATTCACCGAAGACGACAGCACAGCAAATTTCATAAATTGCTTCGGTGCCCGACAAGGGATGATTTTCCTTGCATTGGTCCAGCAAAAAGGGGTGAAACACACACACGATTATCGTTTCTGCTGCTGATGGCGTGTGTCCACGAGTATGCGGACCGTGGATCACCGAATCCACAAGGGGAACATTACCTGGCATGGTTGCAGCTGGTGCAAATATCTTGAGGTAGATATTTTGTGTTTACATGATCAGCAACTGCATACAGCATTTACGCTGATCGTGCACAGCTTGGCGGCATCTCCAGGCAGTCGAATTCTCTGTGGTAATTTTTGATTTAGAAGAACTCGACTTCCTTGGGCGGTTAGCAGGATGATCGACCGATATGGGCATGTATAAAAAGGAAAAGAAGAAACATCTCCTGCACGTGTGCGGCTGACTCGTAAGGTGATATCTCATTGATGTGGTTTGGTTAATGTTGGTTGCTTGATGGTGCAACCAAATTGCTTTTAAGGCACATGATGCGTTTAATGCGACCATGCCCTTGTGGAAAAACACCTATTTGTTGCTGATGGATTTTACATCAGCGCAATTATAGTTCTAAAGCATTTCTGAAGATATTGGTACAACTATGGAAGGTAAGTACATGTTTTATGTGTTTAAGAAAACTGTTAAGGTAAGCAGTGGCGTTCTATAGAACTGCCACAATACTTGTTTTACATCGTTTTTGAATGCCCTAGGGGAAACTTAGGTGTTGTACCTGGAAAAGGCGAGCGGTGTGGTGGAAACCGCCACACACCAATCGGCCGAACACTCGAAAAGGAGGAAATAAGTGTACTATCATCCGCAAAACTGAACACTTTGTTATCCGTTGTCTCCAACAAATCATTTATGTGAAGCGACAACACGGTTGGAGCCAAAATAGAACCTTGGGGCACCCCCGAATTAACAGGATACGGATCCGAATACTCGCCGTCCACAACAACCCGGATCGATCGATTCTCGAGGAAGCTCCTCGTCCAGTCGCAAAGCTGTTGGGAAAGTCCATATGAACGAAATTTGCTCAGCAATGCCCCATGCCAGACGCGGTCAAAAGCCTTGGAAATATCCAATGCGACCGCCCTTGACTTACCACGCCGTTCAATCGCAGATGTCCATATATCGGTTATAATTGTCAAAATGTCTCCTGTGGACCACCTGACCGGAATCCGGATTGACGATCATTCAGAAGTCCATTGCACTCCGAATACTTAATTAACTCTGCATTGATGACTTTTTCCATTACCTTAGATAAAATAGACAGTAATGCTATCGGACGGTAATTTAGTGGGAGACATTTTTTTCCCATGTTTGGGATTGACTCAACTCGAGCGATTTCCCAGCAGGCAGGAAAGGTCCTTCGTGCATAAGATAAGCGGAAGAGTTTGCCAAGAACCGGCGATTGTTCTGGACCACAGTTCTTAAGGACTACTGCTGGTGTTCCGTCCGGGCCGGTTGCCTTCCTACAATTCAGTTCACGTAGAATGTGTTGAATAGTGCGAGGACGAAATCTCACATCCCGCATGGAAGACCGTACCGGCAAGATCACAGCTGGCTGCAAAAGGCCGGGATCGAGGTTTGAATTCGCGGAAAATAAATTCGCGAGCACATTAGCTTTATGCTTTGAATTGGTGACTAACGTCCCGCTGTCTGTCACCAACGGAGGGAAAGAGGAGGATGCGAAGTTACCGCTGACAGCTTTTCCTATTGAAGGAGCGCGAACCAGTTGGGCACCGAAGGAGCTTATTGATCACCCTGTGGTTGTGAGCCTTCTTCGCGGTTTCAATCGCCTGGTTGCACGCGTTTCTGATTCTAACAAAATTCGTTCTGCTAACATCGGTGGGATTGAAGCACCATTGCTTAAAAGCTCTATTTTTTGCCGCTGTAATCAGCTCGCATTTTTTATCAAACCAAGACTTATCACACGAACTTCGTTTGATGGAATGTGGAATATACATCTCCATCTCCAGAAGAATAATCTCTGATACCGACTCCGCGCAAGCGTTAACATCGGAGTTTCCGAAGAACACATCGGACCATGGAAAGCATGCGAAGAAATCTCGCAAATCGTCCCAGTTAGCAGGCCCACACTTTCATACATGGCGAAGCTACCTAGGCCGGTTATTCACTTGAAATGCAAGTGGGTGTGCGACAGAGACCAAGTAGTGATCTGAGTTTCCCAATGGCGCAGAAACCTCTGCGGTATAAATACTCGGTTCGGATGTCAAAAACAGATCCAAGGTGTTCGTATAATCGCCTCGGGCATCTGGCACCCGCGTTGGCGCCCCCACGAGTTGAGCAAAGTTGTGGCTTACAGCAAACATCTCGGCCAGCCTCCCAGCCTCGTCGGTTCTGTTAGAATGTAATAACCAGCCGGAATTGTGCACATTAAAATCACCAAAGACAACAATTTCAGAAATTGGGTGATTGATCTGTATCCAGTCGACGGTATGTGAAAGATGTTCGAAAAATGTCGCCGGTCGATCGTCATTCCCCGAAGCGAGCGGTAAAGACAACAAAGAAATTTAACGGAATTCCTCAGCACGACCCTCAACCTTATGATGTCCGTATTATTGGGTTCCAGCGCCTCCATCCTCTGGCAAGCCAGATTGGACCGCGGGAAGACGGAGACTCCGACCTTAAAACGGAATCTCGAATGTATGTCGTATCCTGAGCAACGAAGATATGTCGAATCAGTTGACGAATCGACCTGGGTCTCAGTTAGGGCAAGTATATCAGGTTTCGTTGTTTGCAAATATTGGTGGCCGGCGTTTACATTCGTATTGGCGAAACCGATACCCCTGATATTACAAAATGCCGTCACCAGTCGAGCGTGGGCAGAGCCTCGAGAGCGAGCCCGGTTATGTAATAACGAACCTCTTAAAGTTCCATTATTTATCATCATATCTGCATGATGTTCCCCCTGACATAGTCCCCCTCGGAGATCCGAATGGTAGACTTTATCTCTGGAATTCTTTATATCAGAAGGTACCATCATGATTTCTCTCCGTGTCAGTCCGGGCCATCAGCCACACATCCGAAACACCGTCGAAGATTTCTCTCATCGATATCGCGGAATGTACAGCGTGACGGGGTGGTATCTCACCTTGGGACCGACTACCACCTAACCAACCTTTTCTCGAACCGGTCCATCAGCCAAGCTCCGAAACACGGCCAGGGATTTCTCCCGACCATTTCATGGAGCCTAAAGATTGATGGGGTGGTATTTCATCGGGCGCACAGGGCGTTGGGACCCCGGCTACCACTCGGCCTTTAGTCGCCTATTACGACAAGCCGGCCTAGCTGTGAGTATATTCTAACGCCCTACTCACCTATACGATGAAGCAAAGTGTGTGTTGGGAAAAATTTCAATTTTATTAGAAAAGATTATTGGTATATCGACAGATGGAGCACGAGCAATGTCGAGCATGGAGGTAGGAGTATCGGGAAGGCTATTTCAAGACATTAAGAAGATCACAGGAAGGGAAATATTCGTTAACCGCTGCATAATTCACCAGGAAAATTTGTGTGCAAAAGGATTGAGTATGCTAATTGTCACAGTACCAATAATTAAACTAATCAATTTTATAAAGTCGCGCGCGTTAAATCACCGTGAATTTAAAGAATTTCTGAAGGATTTAGGAACTGAATATGGAGACGTGGTTTTTAATACCGAAGTACGTTGGCTTAGTAGAGGTGCAATGCTAAAAAGAGTGTAGAACTTAAGAAGCGAAATACAATTGGGTAATGCACGATTATAAAGCTGCGTGCGCGTAGCTACCTCATGGATTCCGGCTGATATTGATCAGCTTGTATCGAAAAGACAGTTCCAAATTTCTCATTAAAAATTTCAAGTAAATTCGTTTTTCTGTTCTTTTCTTGTTTGTTTTTATTTTGCATTAAAATTTGTATATGAAATCTTTCTTATTTTGTAAATTTTAAATTTTTTTATTCTAATGTTTATTGGAAATAAAGTTTCGTAAATTATTAATAAGTGTTATTTTATGTGCGGCCCGCCAAAAAAATTTACAATTTAAATTGGCTCGTTGATTAAAAAGGTTGATCACCCCTGATCTTACTTAAAGGATGTTCGAGTGGTGTCTTTTGTCTATGAGAATTTGGTCTACTTGATTGCGCGTTACGCCGTCGGGTAATATTTATGTGGCTTTATGAATTTGCTCGTGGTTGAAGATCGTGCTTTTCACTACCAGATCTCTTGACGCAGCGAACATGATAATTCGAATTCTATTATTATTTGAAACGTCGTGTAGGCTATCTTCACCTATAGTTGGTTGAAAGATATCTTCCTTTCCAATTTTCGCATTGAGGTTTAGAGGAGGATTTTAACATCGAATGATGAGATCCCATCAGATTCTTCCTCTCATAGAACGTGTCCTTTGTTTCTTCGTCGACAGATTCTGTTGGGGCATGTACGTTTATAAATACATAATTGTACCATGGGTGGTCCTGTATGTTTAACACCGACATTCGGTTTTTAATAAATTTCACATCTTTTACATGGGGCGTAATCTTCTTGCTTTTGATGAAGCTGGTTTCGAGGTTATGTGTATCGGTACCTCTGCACGCCAGTGTAAACCCATTGGTTTCGATTACTTATTAGACCGGCAGTCGGACTTCAAACTTGCAAACCTGCCTGCAAACCATCTAATGGACACAGTGACGCATAACACCCTGGATTATGGGTGGCAGGTCTTTACGTGTTACTCCCCGCTAGCCTGTCTGTGGGGGTTCTCTACACCACATGGTGAACTGTGGGTAGTTTTTACGATGGCATCAACAAGGATGCGGGTTCCATAAGAACACCACTGTTGCAAAACACAAGAATCACCGATTGCGCCAGAGAAGATAGTTTAAATGAAACACGTTATTCGGTTCTTTGCTTAGTAATACGCTTTAATTTTTATGTATAAAGTAACACTTATTTTGATTTTAATTACCACAATAGCTAACATTATTACATCACTGTTCCTCACAAAGGGAAACTTCTGGACACAATAATTTAGACACGTAACTGTTCTGGACACTGATATACAAGTTAGTTGTATACTTTACAAGACTGTTCTGGACACTGATATTCGAGTTAGTTGTAATTTTTACAAGACTGTTCTGGACACTGATATTCGAGTTAGTTGTAATTTTTTTAAGACTGTACTGGACACTGATATTACTTGATCGTGGACTCCGTACTCCTTGACTCCACTGCGTGGTGTCAGCGTTGAAAACTTTAATGCGTGGTGTAACCGTTGAAAACTGACTCGCACACGAACTCTTTGATATTGTTAAGTTTGACTCTCGGGTCGGTGCGTGTGCACACTTTGCGTGATAAAATCTGACTCCCCGAGCTGGGCGACGTTCACCCACCCTCTAGTGATTGCGATGAGTTTCCACGCATGTCATCTCAGGGGAAAACAATCTTTCCAGATAGGGTGAATGTCTTTTCCTCTGCAAGAAAGACACACGAAACACTCGCTGGGCGCAGGAAAGGAAAAACAAACATTCAGCTGGTCAAATGTGATGACCGGTGTACGGGCTGGCTGTATAGCCACCGTACGATTGGGGTATCAATTTTTGATTGACGTTAAGTCAACATAGCATCGCTGCGACGGCAAAGGCTACTAGATTTGGGTGCATGTTTATTTTAGGCATTGGATAATGCACAGGAATGCTGGCATGCAGGCAAACATGATTTCGTCTGTTTACGTAGAGTACACAGAAGCATTTCGTTTAGAATAGCCAGCGTGAGAATTGTGGCCGGTCGTTGTTTAGACAACGAATCATTAGACATGACCATGGATATGATTATCTAAAGCAATAACACACATTCCTAACCTTGCAATAAACACACTCCCAAACCGGCAACACAATACAATTCAACAGAATATATTCTAAATCATCCCCGCATACATTTCCCCAAAATTGCTTCGGTCAATTCTTCACCTAAACCATATCCCTCGCTCGCGACCAAGCAATTCTAATTTCCCCCGAAAACCATATCCCGTAATGAACGCATACTCCAACTTACAACGAAATATTAACCATCTCCCTCAATTACACCACCCCACATACCTTTTCCCAAAATTGCTTCGGTCAATTCTCTACTTAATTCATATTCCCTCTTTGCGACCAAGCAATCTTAATTTCCCCGAAATGCATATGCTGTAATAAAACGCACATTCAAATCCACAACGGAACATTAACCATCGCCACCAACTATACCGAGCCGCATACATTTCCCCGAAATTATTTTGATTAATATCTTATCTGAACGATATTCCTTGCTTGCACCCAAGCAATTCCAATTTCCCGGTATACACAACCAACAAATCCAACACAGCTTGTACGGCGAGGATTCGCTGGAACTGAATTCTTATGCGAGCATAGCAACTCTTCTCGAAATACCTCGGAAGTGGCGGCGAGTTCATTTCTGTTATGACTCAACCGCCATGACGCGATGAATACATTTCTTTCCATTCATTAGTCAGTCGTTGTCTAACCACCATCGAGTGCGCATCCCCCTTTTATTACCCGTTAGTGAGTCGAGCTTTAACCGCCACCGCGGCCGGTCAGTATGGTCAATTACCACCCTCCAAAGTGCGCGTACACGCCAGAGTCGTTGCGAGTCCCTGCGCAGCGCCGGATTCTACCCCTCCCCCACTAAATAGTTAACTCCTCATCGATCGTTATCAAGCGTGCATCAGGTGTAACATTTAAATACCCAGGTGTAGGCAAAAAGGGTGCCGACGTGCTGGTGCTAAATTAAGTAAACCAACCGACCAGGTAAGAATTTATGGTGGACGAGATCGCTACGCCAGCATGGGCGAGAGTTCTACCTCGTCTCCACCGTCACTAATTGTTCCACCGAAGGAAATCCGTTGTTCCGCCGACACAAAAGGAAACACCAAAACTCACTGACATCGTGCTACGACGTGTCAGTGGATAAATTTAAGGAAACCAAGTCCAGAGTCGGTGCCTTTCGTCCATACGTTTGTATGACGAATTGTTTGCCGCTGGGACTGGTAAAAGAGGGCGGGCACTCCAGTTACGCGGCTGACCGATCGAGGGAGGAGCGATACATCTGCTCCGGTGTCGACCCCGGAGCTTGATAAACGGCAGCCGCGACCTCGACCAAGCGGTGCTTTGTTGGTAGGGCCGGCCAATCGCGCTCGGTTAAGTTGGGCGACTTAGATTATGGGGCTCCTGGGGTATGGTTGGTTGTGTCTAACCACGGGGCGGCCTAGAGTAACTGCTGCACTCTCCGAAGTATTATATTATATAAGGGGCATGTATAGCCTTTAGTTGCCGCTAAAGGGGAGCCATGGTGGCTAAAGATTGGGAAACCAGGTATATTGTCTCAGTCCGGTGGTATCGGTTTGATTTGTGGACCGGTGTTGCTGAGACATTCGGGAGACGTTAAGGGATCTAAGGACGAAGGTCCTGAAGTTTAAATAAAGAGGCAAAACCAGGTGTCCTGCTGGGTGCTGCTACGCGTAGTAGCTGTGTTACGAGGGAAGCTGGCTTGCTGAAATCGGGTAGAAAAGTCGAGCATTGGTGAACGGTTTCGCGTGATAACTGTCTTTGGCATGCATGGGCGCCAATATTTGACAGGGGCAGAACAAGTTGTTAGCGGTCAAGGAAAATCGAGAAGGGTTGCATGGGTTGCGTGAAGGCTATGGTTGGCGAGCATGAGCGCCAATATTCAGAAAAAAGGACAGAAAAGGTTGAGATGTTTCACGCGAGACAAAACCGGGCGTCCTATAGATTATATGCTACGCGTAGTAGCTGTTGTTACATAAGGGGCCGGTTTGTTGCTTACTTTATGTATATTTTTAATTGGTGTGCGTGTTTCTTGGCAAGAACAAGACAAAACTTGTACTAATACCACCGAATCACAAATAGAATTAGGTACGGTGTAGTACATCTAACGTAATATTTAATATAATACCAATTTTGCTGCTTTAGCTATTACAAATTATTTTTATGTTTTGTCTAATTATTGTTATACGCGTTATTATGTTGCTTTATTTTTATATATATATTCTTCGTACCTTAAAGAGGGTAATACATATGTTAATTTTTATTATTATTGTAAATTTTATTGTGTGTAAATATAAATAGAGTATCGGAAACTACTTAATTTTAGTCTGAACAACAGTTACAGGCGTTCCCTGACTTTCTATCGTTATTTCTTGTGCGACAAAGCGCATGGTTTGAAACGAAACTGTATAGTATAGGGTTTAACTTTATTATAATTAATATTTTATGGGTATACTTAAGTGTTCTATATAAGGTCATGTTTTATTTAAATAACTGGAGTTTGCTTAATATACAAAGTGTTAAGTAAGACATATTTTTAATATTCGGATTAATGTTTGTTTAATTATACGAAATATCAATGAACATGGGAATACTATTTGAAAATTTTTACTCTGTTCCCATATATTTGTTTCTAATTTTTTTCTTTAGTTTAAAACATAATTGAATTATTCATTGAGGATCACCAGCTGACGGCTGGTTTCATTCGTCTCTGCATCTGATTCGGTAGGTAGCGATATCTTACGAAATTAAACATGAAACGGGACATCTTGCGCGTTTTGACTAAGGATATTATAATAGTTAAGCTCTCTTATATTTACTGTAGTGCGAATACATTCGACTAATTCCTCATCCAATTTTTTCTTTTTGTATAGAACTGGTGTAAAGGACGAGCATATTTACGCTATGATAAAGTATTTTGTGTCATTTTGTGTTTACATTAATGCCTTTTTAAAGTATTCAACTATTTGTTAGGTTTCATTTTCACTATAAACTTCAACGTGATTCACTGCATGTCCAAATATTAATTTTAAAATGTACTTGGTGGCTCAGAAGGGGCTCACCACAAGGAGAATTAACAAATTTGAACGTAAAAATGATAATAAAAAGGAAAACCTGTTTAAATCCCTGGTGTTGTTGATCGGATGCTCCTGGTGCTGGTGTAGTGTTGGGTAGTTTCTCCTGTTGTTCCTGTTCCCGTAGTGTTGGGGCACACTTGCCCTTTTGCAGGTTTTTTGGTTTATTCGTGGCACCAAAGAGTCACTGGCACTGGGTTTCCGGAAAATTGTCACTGTCACAGTCGCGGCACCGAATAGTCAATGTTCCTTTAAAGTTTTTTAGGACACGGTTTTGATCCGACTCCGAATCAGAAATTCGTATTCACTCGCGTCGAATGGTCACCAATGTTGCGGACGAGATCGCTACGCCAGCATGGGCGAGAGTTCTACCTCGTCTCCACCGTCACTAATTGTTCCACCGAAGGAAATCCGTTGTTCCGCCGACACAAAAGGAAACACCAAAACACCGCCCACCAACGCAAGAAGAGAAAAGTACGATACAAATATACTGGTGGAAACTGCAACGCATGAAAGAAACGCACTGATTATCTGATTTATGGCTTTAATAGATACCCAGTATTTATTGTACATTATTTGTCACATTTGTGTATTTACGATTTGTCACGGCGTTATTACTAGCAATTTGAGACACGTTTAACAGAGTACCGGCACGGTACGGGGAATGACAGGCAACGCGACCGCCACGGAGATTGAATTACGACTTCCGACTCACGCGATTATCGCTCCCCTGTGCGCACCAAGGTAGCGATGGAGACACGACCTGCTCGGGTCGAAGGATGGAATTTGACTCAGCGATCGTCACCTCATGCAGAGATGATTTCGCTAAGGAAAAAAAGGAAGAGAGAGAAAAACTCTTCTCTTAAGGGTGTGAATATATCCTTGCCAAGGATATGTTTTATCTCCCACAAGTGTAACGTAGAGTCTCTCTTATGGGCGCAAGAAAACCAGATCTCGTAATAAAGGTCATGGTGGTATGTGTGGGATCGTTCAGATAGATGCGATTCACACGTGCAGTGGAACGACGAAACAGGCAGGCGGCAAAGACAATAGGGAAAAATGACCAAATGCGCCGTTGGTAATGCGGGACATTGTTTACACGATGCCTCGTCGCTATTTTCGACGTTAGGAGAAAAAGGTGCTAAAAGCAAATTGGATGTTTATGGCATCTCTGGCTGCAATAGAAACCGGGTTCATATTTGCATTAGGAAATGCTGGAGAATTTGGTTTCGGCGTCTATTGCGCTAATTATATGCAGCTGCTTGGGTTGTTTATTGATAAGACAAACAAAAAAGGTTGCCAGGCAATGTGAATGAAAAGCTATATGACGCGGCTGGGAAAATAGACGGCGCGATATGTATGGTCCCTGTTATGACGGTTACATTGAATGCAATCCGAATTATTTTGTTTACCGGAATTCCTCTAAGGGAATTTGACTGGCGACGTCGATGCCGAAATCGATTCGAAATTCCTGGAAAGTTAATAAAGAAATCTTAAGGAGCAATGGTATGCGAAGAGAATGCATGAAGGTAAGTTTTCTTTACAGGGACTTAAAGATCATAAATTTGATATCTTAAATGCGCGCAGCATTTTTAGGTACTAATACTGTTGCATTAGCACACTAAAGGGAGTTCGGTAGTAGTTATGGGGGTTTTTCAGGTAAGTAGACCGTAGGGTTTGGCGGAAACGCTACAAATTTATGACAATAACCGCCGACAACTTGATAGTGTCAAATTAAAGAAGAAAAATATAAAACAAACAAGAAGTTACCTACATAAATCTAAATTAACATACAACTTAAAAATGGGACTCGACCCTCACGTATTAAGAAAATATTAAAATTAAGAATGATGAAATAGTTCAATAAGTAAAATAAGTTAACACCGAACGAATCCAGTTCAGATAATAAAAACGATTTACAAAGGAGAACAGAGTGTTTTATTTTGCTCGGCGACTGCTTCTTCAGCTGAACGGGAGTTGGGAAGGATGTGAACTAGCGCCCGTGATCTGTGCCCATACCTCCTCACCCGCACATGTCTGACATAGGTGAAAGCATATGCTTCCTTCAGCATAGCCTAAGTGATTAATTGTAGTTTAAGTCCCCACGCCACGTCAATGTTTCTATCAAGCAGGGGAGATAGTGACGTAAACGCACAAAATATTGGCTCGGGTGAGTGCGCAATAAACTCCAATAGACGAACGCTCTCGTCTCGGTTGGGGGAGTCGCACAACAATAACTGCCACCTGTGTGGGAACAAACCATCGCACCTTAATATTTATCGCATCGCGATCAATTTCTCATAAATAAATACCCCGGACAAGGCTGTGGAGCATTTTCTTTATCTGCAGACCCATCGACCAGATGGGATGTTACAGGCTGAGCAGAGAAAAGGGTATACAAACACCGTCTCCATGCCCATTAGCGGCCAAGAATACATGCCGGGCTATTTGCCGGCTTGCACATCTGCAAGCCAGATTTCTAATAGCCCTGCAATAGGACATAATGAGCGGGATAATCCCAAAGATCAATTAGCCTTTTTTTCTAGTTGCTATGGCGACCGATCTTCTGTGAATTTTACATCACAGAAGACCCAATTGCCGCCGTCATCATTGTTCCCTTATGCTACACGAAACACTTCTGTCTATCCGATGTAGACAAAAGAAAACATTTTCGTACAGGCGGCAATTTCCCACATAAACAATGTAGTCAAAAAGATTCATGCTCTCAGGCAGCCTTGGGTTTTTGCCGATATTTTATCACCATCATTGGAAAACCATTCTCATGATTTATGACTGCATTTTCTGCCAGCCTAAATTTCCGTCCCTCTAATTGACCAGATGTGTATTGGAATTTCTCTGGTACGCCAGAGGTATCCGATACTACAAGGAATGTTGAGGACGATTTCTACGAGGAGTCAGATATTAATCGTGTAAGCGAACGCACGTATCGGAGTCAGGCTTTATACCGGAGTAGCGTCAAGCGCGTTGTGAGTGTCGTATTTTTCTAACTCGAGGAAGTTTAGTTTTTTTTGTTTCTTGCGTTAATCTAGCCGTAAACCTACGGAATAGAATAATTAAGTACATATCCTAATTGACATTACCGAGACATATAGTGCCGTATACAACTACCATAAAAAATAGACCTTTGATAGAAAATAATATTAAGCTCGTACGGAAGTGTCCGATAGTTATTATATAAAAACCGAATTCACCATACAAATGTAATAAAAAACCGATAGTGAACAATAAATGAATTTCAAACTACAACCCCAGTGTTCTAGTTTCATTCTCCGTGGGTGAACGATCTCCAGTGAACAATTTCGTCAATGTCGGTTGTGAGTTTTCTCTCCCAGACGTTGGTAAGTTAGTTAAACAGGTGCCCGTGTCTTGGCACAATACTAACAACCCACAGATCCTTCAATAAAACAGACTGGAGATGATTCCGGAATAACGTAGATAGAAATATAAACCTTTTACAACCTCCCATAAATCGCAACATTTCTAATAGCAAAATAGAAGAACATATTTTCGCCTTCAGCTCGTCTGCCCATAATGCAACAGAAGCATACTCAACCAGATTTTCCCTTCATAAGAGAAAGTATAACGATCTTCCAGATTACATAAAGGCGCTCTATAGCGTTTGGGATGATCGTGAAGAACGTGTGATTCGAACTGACGCTATGACAGTTAGAATCACCAAAAATTGAACCAAAGCGCAACCCATCAGGCCACCCCATGTGTATCTGTTAGCAACTCCACACTACTCCCAACCCAGTAACTTTTTTACAATCAGCTTCATGTGCGAACGGCGGACCGAGGAACGAGCGAGCGAGAGATCGTCGGAGCAGGGGAGTGTGGACGGTGCTCTAAGCGGAAGTCGTGAGCGTGTGGTGAAGAACTGTTTTACTACGGGAAAGTGTGTGCTGTGTGTACACAGATAACGTCGGGGTCACACATTATAGCGTTTGGGACGATAGTGAAGAACGTGTGATTCGAACTGACGCTATAACAAGTAAAATCACCAACAATTGAACCAAAGCGCAATCCATCAGGCCACCGCCGTGTGTATCTGTTAGAAACCCCACAGCTCTCAAAACAAATGGCAGAAAGAGCTGAGAAGGACGTTCCATTATTACCATAACAGGAATTCGCAAGTTTATAAGGATGTAAATAAAAAATAGATAAACCAGTGCCTGTAAAATCGACTCACCCCAATCAAACCCTGCCCCAAGCTTTTAAGGAGGTGAATAGACTTTTGGGAATCCAAAAGAACGCCCTAACAATTACACTTCATACGACGAATTTTACACGGAGCGACCCCGACCAAATAGTGACAACGCCTGGTCAACACTTTGAGGCTTTTTACTGTTCCCAGCCACTGAATTTTGATACGCGTCTAAGAAACCGGGTTGAAGCCAAGATCACTGAGTGTAGTCAGGGAAAGTTACAATTTCGACCTCGCAATCGAAGGAGTAAAGTTTTCAGCAGGAAAGCATCTACTACCTGGGGAAAATTGCTAGAATTTAACCAACACACACGTAATGCATTAAAAAGAAAGTAATAATAATAATAATAGTGACCCTTTTTAGCTGCGTTACTGAGAAGCAATAAAGCCATTCCAAAAACATAACTTCTCCCATATAAGACCATTATGAGGCCAATTCTAACTTACTGGTTTCTTGCTTGGTTCACAATTTCGCCTATGATGGCAAGGAACGTAGGATCTTCGAAAGATCCATACTTAGATCATGCATTGGAATGCTCTATCAATCACAAAACAAAGGATACTCCAACAGACAATAATAGCTGGGCGGTCAAATTACCCCACTAATCACGAGAACCGGAATTGCGAAGATGTTCGAAAATGAATACGGTGTGACCAGAAATCTACTGAACAGGCATTCGCTAAATGGGTTCATTAGAGCCGTAAAAAGTGTGGTGGGTGGGCTGATGGAAGAGATGAGGGTTTCGCAGGTTACGGGGGTTAGTGTGAAGTCGAATGTGTATGGGGGAAGAATCCGAGGATTCGACCAGTTCAGTCCGCGGAGGGCAAAACGCAGAAAACGTCGTTGTACGATTTCGATTCTGCGTACATGGGACGAGTAGTGTGGGAACCACACCTGACTGGCGTATTCAAGAAGGGGGCGGACGAAGGCTATGTAGAGAGAACGGGAAACGTAAGGATTAGAGAATTCTTTAGACCAGCGTTCCACAAACCCTAGGACAGAGTTGGCCTTAAGAATAATATTATCAATATGCGGGATGAAGCTAAGCCCCCTGTCAAATAAGATCTCGAGGTCGCGTATCGAGGCTACAGATGGTATCTGCTGGTTTAGCAGGAAGTAAGAGGGGGGGTAGGGGGGGGGGGGCAGGGGGACGTTTGCGGGAGAGAGTGATGAAGTGACATTTGACAACGTTGAGTTCAAGGCAGTTATTACGGCACCAAGTTGAGAAACTGTCGAGGTCCGTTTGGAGAAGTGAGGAGTCGTGAGGAGAGTTTGGCGTCTCCGCATAGAGGGAGATGGATGAGTATTTAATAATGGAGTCAACATCATTGATGGTAAGGACCCCTGACGTGGGAAGAAAAGGATTGGACAGGGAGGATCTGAAGTTGACACGGTAGGATCGATCTTTCAGATAAGAAGATAACCACTTGATCAATAGGGGTTCGAAATCTAGGGAGGCCAGCTTAAAAAGGATGAGATTATGGGAGATTTTGTCAAAGGCCTTGCTGAAATCTGTGGTGATTACATCGACTTCGTTGCCATTATCTAAGGCATGCAGAGTATGGGATGAGAACTCTATCAGATTCGTTGTGGTCGACCTGCCCGAAAGAAAACCATGCTGGTTGCGTGAGATGATGGATTTACAACGGAAAGATAACGCGTTGTAAAGAATTCCTTCGAACAGTTTGGAGATATGAGACAGTTTGGCGATGGGGCGATAGTTGCTTATATCGTTTTTAGGTCCCTTTTTATGTATGGGGGTGACATAGGAGGATTTCCAAAGACTAGGGACGATCCCTTGTGAATAGATTGAATATCTTTGATATCGGGAGGGAAAGAGAAGTGGAACATTTCTTTAAAAATACAACCAGGAGCCCATCAGGCCCAGGGCTGAACTCGTCTTTGAGAAAGTTTAATTTCTCCTCAACTATGTGACGCTGAATAATTTGAGGGGTGAAGGGGCCGATGGAGAATTCGGGCAAGTCTTTGAAGTGAGACGGATTGGGTTCGAAGAAGATGTCTGTGAAGGATTTATTGAAAAACGAAGCGAATAGATTGGCAGGGTTAGAGGGTCGGTTGAAGTAGTCGCGCCATTAGGAAAGGAGTTAGGATAGGCGTCGGATTTACGTTTATAGTATATGAAGTGGAAAAAAGATTTGGGGTCATTGAACAAATTAGATTGTGTTTTTGTGAAGTAGTTGGTGTAGAGGGAGTTGTAGAGCTCGGAAAATTTATAAAAGGAACCGAGATAGTTGGAGTAGTTTTGGAAGGAACGCGTTTTGAGGAAAATGTCCCACAAGTTATTTCTCTTATTCCTAAGAGCGCGGTGTGAGCGGTTCTACCATGGCGGCGATGAAACCGATGACCTGTGACGAGAATAGGGCACATTTAAGGCGATGGCATAGTAGATCTCCTTATAGAGAGTGGCAGTAGCTTCTTCTATCCCCAAATGCTCATTTAAAAGGCGGAAGTTAGCTTTATGGAAGTTGTAGGAAAATCTGTCATGAAGTAGAAAAGGCTGGGTTTCATGATCAAGATATATGGATAAGAGCAGCAGGGGGTGGTAATTATCAATGGTGGAGAGGGCGTGTGGACTAGGGGCGAGTGAGGACTTGTGTGGGTCCGGTGTGAACACGGGGTCCAGTTGTCTCCCCATATGATTTGGGACATTGCTTGCTTGATGGAGGCATGAGTCGGTGAGACCGTTTATAAAAATACGTTCCTTGGAGCTAGTGCGGTTTGAGACTTAGAAGACTTGTTCATCAGCCAACGTCCATTGGAGTTGAGGGAGGTTAAAATCGCCAAGAACGACGATATCGTCTATTGAGGTGCTTAACTCGGTTAGGTTATCTACCGCTTCTATTGCGAGTTCGTATGACACGCTGGGTCGCGAAATAGATATATAGAAGCAGATAATGAAAAGAGACGTAGGGCGCTTGTCGATGTTTATTGCGACGTAGTCAAGATCCGGAGAAGAAGAGATGGCAATTAGAGACGAAGCGAGTTTCTTATGAGCGGCAAGCAGCACTCCACGGCATGGGGAATTGAGATCTTCTCGACGAGCGTTATCATCGCGAAAAACATTGAAGGACGCGGGAGGGGGGGGGGTAGTTCAACACTATTAATACTAGGAATAAGGTAGGTCTCAGTCAGAGCGTAAATGTCGAAGGGGAGGGAATGTGCCTTTTCCAGTGTCGAATGTGTTTTGGAGCGGAGACCTCTAACATTCTGATAGTAGACGGTTAGGGGGAGCGTATTGGGGGTATTGAGATGATAGGGGGATAAGAGGGCGACTGATTAGGATCAAAAGTGCTTGCCATTATCGGGATAGGTCATTTTGTTGTCGATATATTGGCGAAATGCCGAGAGATCTTTTAGCACCTTATTAGTGAGCATATCGAGATTTTTATGGAACTTAATGAACAGGCTGCGGAGGCTAGGAAAGTCGGTGGGTAGACCTCCCTGTTGGATCGAGGCCGTTACGCTGGTTTTCGTTTTACCTTCATAACAGAGAGAGTCGGATTTGTCGTGGAGGTATGAAAGAAAGAGGCGGACATTCTCGTAGGTCGTTTTGTTCCTAAATTTAGACAAGGCATACCGGTTGTCAATAGAATGAGTGGTTTGCTGAGTGAGTTTGACAGATGGGGGTATTAGTGGGTCGATTAAAGGTCTAGAGGCGGGGCGAGATGGACGGGGGCGAGAATTGGGTGTGGGAGGGAGTGGTGCGAGTGGTGCAGTGAGACGCGTCCAGGTGGGAGGGGGAGGATTGAGAGCGTGTGACCTGTGGAATTTGGAATACTTCGCGCCTGTTTTGAGGTCGAAGAGGGGGGTTGAATTGGAGATAGGGGCCGGGGGTGGTGTGGGGCGAGCAGGTTTGCTTTTTTTCGGGGGAAAAGTTTGACAGAAGCCAACAACACGCGGTGTTCCCAAGCGGTCACCCATCTCAGTACTGACCGCGCCCGACGCTGCTTAATTTTGGTGATCGGAGGGAACCGATGCTTTCATCGTGGTATGGTCGTTGACATAATTATTATTATTTATTAGTTATTAGTTGCATAATTTGTAGAATTATATCTCAGGATCGAGGGTTATAAATAATTTGGAAATTTAAAATCGAAATTCAGGACCATACATTGTTCCCATTAGACCCAACCCGTTAAGTATATAAGTATAAAATAAGCAACATGTAAACGAAAAAAAAGCTCAATTAATTTATTGTCATTGCCTTTGTCATTGTCATTGTCATTGTCATTGTCATTGTCATTGTCATTGTCATTGTCATTGTCATTGTCATTGTCATTGTCGTTGTCGTTGTCGTTGTCGTTGTCGTTGTCGTTGTCGTTGTCGTTGTCGTTGTCGTTGTCGTTGTCGTTGTCGTTGTCGTTGTCGTTGTCGTTGTCGTTGTCGTTGTCGTTGTCGTTGTCATTGTCATTGTCATTGTCATTGTCGTTGTCATTGTCATTGTCATTGTCATTGTCATTGTCATTGTCATTGTCATTGTCATTGTCATTGTCATTGTCATTGTCATTGTCATTGTCATTGTCATTGTCATTGTCATTGTCATTGTCATTGTCATTGTCATTGTCATTGCCATTGCCATTGTCATTGACATTGTCATTGTCATTGTCATTGTCATTGTCATTGTCATTGTCATTGTCATTGTCATTGTCATTGTCATTGTCATTGTCATTGTCATTGTCATTGTCATTGTCATTGTCATTGTCATTGTCATTGTCATTGTCATTGTCATTGTCATTGTCATTGTCATTTATTATTTCATAAAATTTGTTTACTTTTATTTAAAAACCGATTTGATATATAAATGAAACGCATCGGAAGAAAACGTTTTTACTACTACAACAAAGGCCAACGCAATCAAACTATCTAGAGAATTATTAATTCGTTTGGCCAAATTTCCTAGAAAATTCCATTCGAAACGCACGACAAGTTTTATCGGCTTCTGTAGAAATGCTTACGAACTTTATTTTAATAAATATCAACGAAGATTTATAATTAAGATAAGTGCATTTGTGATTTCGAACTCAACACGCCACACATGAGGATGGTACGCCTTACTCCATACTCAAGACCTACTCATCATATATGATTTCCTTCGTATTCGTCGCACCTTAAACACCACATGTACTTCCCCAGTAGAAACCATCAACTAGAGAACCCATCTTTCTCATGGATGTAAGCTATTTTGCAGGTCGCAGGACAAACAGAAGCTAGAGACGCCATAAAGTGCATGCTGTTCCTGGTCTCATAAATTGTCCTTCCTACCACTGCCTCCTTTAACTTCGAGGTCAGTCATGTGGTTGGCGTCCGATAGTGTAGACGCCAACCGTTCAACAATTAATATAAGTTAAATGTTAAATTCTTGGAAAATTTCAGAGAAATATTGTTCTAGTTATAGTTATTAGCCTTTTTTGATAAATATAAACTAGTGTTACATTACCCTGTAACTGGTCACCAGGCTTCTCGAGACAATTGAAGAGTAAGGTGCTGACCCCATCATTCTTTTAAAAAGAAACTTGCTCTTTTCACAATAACAGTAACATGATTTCCATAGTTTCGCTGCGATGTTTTGAAATAATGTCCTCCGTAGCATCGCAGAAAGGTTTCTAGCATCTAAAAATCGTCATCAAGTTACCTAGTTGTGTACCAATTACTTTTTATTCCACTTGCTTTTAGTGATTAATTCAACTGCTGTTAGTGTTTCAAAATCGGAAGGTGTGTGTAACATTATTCAAGGTCTTAATGCCATTAAATGATTAGACCAACATACTGTTGGACATAATTAAGGCGCTCGCTAATTAGGTCTAGGAATTAGTAGTAAATAGCATATAAATGTGCTCATAAACACTCCGAGATTACGAGATAGGGATCACATATTGCCTACGGAGATGGATAGTCAGAGTGGCGGCCTTTGTGGCCGAAAAGTTTTAATTAGTTTGGCAGCTATTAATTAGGAAAACTTTTTATTACTTACGCTCATCACACTACTTAAGTTTCCTCGTTACAAACTCTGAAGCCGGTTGTCTCCTCTGCTTGTGGTCACTAGTTGTCAAGTTGTATTCATTCAGTATGGTATCGACTTATTTCACTGTATTATGAAGGCGTGTGCGTGTGTTTACATTTCTTTTCCATGAATCCAAAATTGTTCCAAACAAAAGGTAAACCTGCAAATGGAACCCAGTGAATGGAGTCTAGCAAAAGTGAGTGTTTCATACACAGCAGGCGAGTAGATAGATTTACTCCTCCTCTTTAACCGCCTACGTGGCTCTTCTTCTCCTTCTCCAACGTGACGAAGCAAATGCAGACCGGATTATGACCACTGTCCATTGATGGTAGTCCTCACTGGAAGCTATCAACTGTTTATTTGTCCAGAAAAGTATTGTCTACGCAAAGTTCTTGTCGACGCTTATCTGCACAACATATTCCGATGCTGAATGGTGAACATAATGGTCTCGGTTTGTAAATGTTCTTAACTGTAAGGAAATGTGCCAAAGATTAATGGTATCCTAGAGATTTTCCCTTAAGTGATTGCACCATTAATTCCTAACGAAACGCACGTCCTGTGCCAATGACATCGCAAAAGGTGAACTGACATGATCTTGATGTCATGTACTTCCTGAACGGAATAAACTTCTAGAAAACTGTTGAAGTCTAGATAACCTACTTCCCTCCCAATAATTTCTGTCATCCCTTTCCTTTGGCGAAAGTATGTGAAAAGTTTTCACTCATAGTTACCCTTTCTATCAGTGCAACCGTACAAGCTGGACGCGTCAAATTGATGGGGCGATAGACATGCCAAGATCAGATAAAGCCAAACCCATGGAAAAGTTTTGATTAGGAGAAAAGTTCTCCATTGCGAATTCTTGCTTTGGACCTGGTGGGGGTTTTCTTATTCTATATATGAGTTGGCTGTCGGAAAAAGGAGTTTAAAGTTTTACTCTATGGCAACACATTGTCGAATGGTTATCACTATTTTTTCAGGAAAGTGGACATTATATTTAAGGCGGCATCCCTGGCAAAACGGCAGTTGAACTATTTCTTAAACGATGACAGCAACACTAGAAAATATAAAGAATGGCCCATAACTGATACCTTGCGGAATAACATCTGAACTAGACGACAAGTTACAAACTGCCAAGAATGTTGAGATTTTCGTTAAAAGAACAACAGATGCTTAAAACATGCGACAGTCGTGTGAGTTTATAACTTTTCATTTAGTTTTATCTCTGTGCTTTCGTTTCCCAGCCACAATATTCAGTAAAAGCGACTCAGAGGCAGCCAGGGAAAGAGAGAACAAATTACGATATGTTGACAGCTGTGACTTGAATGTGGAATGTATGTGCGACTGTATGCTAACCGAACGTGGCTTATTAGGTTAGGGTTGGTGCTAGGATGCGACTGAATAGTTTTATGCTAATTTAGGACCGTGATGCCTGTCCCATGTCAACAGAAACTATTACTGTGCAATTAAGCACATGCTTATGTCTGAAGGGAGGGACATAGATGGATAGAGATTTAACGCAATGAGACATCGGTTGCAAGACTTTGTAATTTGCATACATAAGTATCAGCACCAGGAACGACTGAGAGTGAACCATGTCTGCTGGCAGGAATGAGGAATAACGCACAACAAATATCATGGCTGAAGTTTATTGTTCAAGTTGAGGAGGCATCGAATTGTGGCTGCTCGGATGGTATGTCGCTCTGCATATTTTATTCACTGGTACTATTCATGAAATGCTGCAAATTCTGATAGAAATAGTCATTTCTGGTGTAAAGTGGCTTACCTTCGCTGACTATTATCATTCAATTGAACCGGGTAGAGCGGGAAATGAATACGGATTGTAGACATTAGCAGTGACGGTTAAGTTGTGAAATGACTTCGACTTTTCATAGAGGAAAGTACATTGTCGTTAACATTTCATTTACAGTTAAGAAAAATTGTCGTCAATATGCGAGCACAAACACAGTATTTTGATAGTCGAGCGTTTTGCGGGGAAATGAAGAAGACGATTTGAAGCGATGCGATCAAAATGCTAGAACAAAAGCACCACACATCAGACCACGGCCGCATATGTACGAGGATTCCTCAAGTCGCTGTTTAACATGCGTGATTGCTACGTGAATTGTTCTGGAATGTGACATTGATGGTTTTTTCGATTTTGCTATGTGCTGTTTTCACAGTAGTTGCGTGTTCGTGCGTCTCTGCTGGAATAGCCCCAGTACCACTGCAAATTGTAGCAATGTACAATTAAGACAATAACCCATCTGGTTTATTGCCTTAGTTGAACCAATATACGTACTTACAAGTTAATGTGTAGATAATAATACAAACTACTCTGTGTATAATATAATTTAACTATGCTCAACCTAAGGTGAACACGTAATACTATGAAGGCAAAAGTAGGCCCATGTGGTGGGGGCAAGTCCGAGAGGAAGGTGTGGAAAGCGCCACGTAAGATTGTGGGTGAGAATGGTTTAGGAGCCGACGATAGAGAGTTTGGGTATTAAGATCGAAGTCGAACAAGGTGGAGTTGGAGCTTACATTCCTCAGCATCCGCGAAAGAGGTTTGTGGAATCCATAAAAGGTGGGCTGGGCGAGAATATAGAGAAGGCAGAAATTATGCATGTTACGAAGGTATATATCGAGAAGAATTAAGTTAAGGGGGTAGGCGTAGTCGGCTGAGCCGGAGAGGATTCGCTGAATGAGCAGTGTATGCCAGTACCCTACGCTCCTCAAGGGTTCTGAGGTTTATTAGTATGAGGCGGTTAATATACGGGAGTATTATTGCGTTTGCGACGATAGTGAAGAGCGTGTGATTCGAACCGACGCTATCACCGTTAGAATCACTAAAATATAGAACCAAAGCTCAACCCATCAGACCACTGCCGTGTATGAGAATTCGATTTCTAAACTCAAATACATTCGACTAATGTGGAAATGGTATATTATTGCTATGGTATACGGCTTTAATGGATGTGCTTTTGGCGGTGTTGTTCTTCACTAGTCGTGTGTGTATCTGCTAGATCGCTATGGTATACGGCTCTGATGCATTTTTCTTATTCGATTTTGGTCGGTGTTCTTCACTATTTGCTTGTGTATTGTGTGTGTATCTGTTAGAAACCCAACACTACTCCCTCCTCAGTAACTTTGTTACGATCAAATTCGTGTGCGAACGACGGAGCGAGAGAACGTTGAAGCAGGTGAGTGTGCCGGTGATCTATGCGGAAGTCGTAATCGTAGTGGTAAAGTACTGTTTACTATGGGAAAGTGTGTGTGTGTGTGTGTGTGTGTGTGTGTGTGTGTGTGTGTGTGTGTGTGTGTGTGTGTGTGTGTGTGTGTGTGCGCGCGTGTACACAGATCACGCCGGGTTGTTGCGTTAAGCAAGGATAGTGAAGACGGCGATTTGAACATACGATGAAACGGGTGAAAAGCGAAGGATTGAAGTATCAGGCTAATGGCCGCGTGTTCGCTGTTTAAGTATTTTGGATGACTCGGTGTCACCACTTTGGCGCGTTTACTGTGTGTTCAATTTACTCGCGTCGCGGTCACCAATGCTTTCGGTGGTGTTGTTCTTCACTAGTCGTGTGTGTATCTGCTAGAAACGCCACAGTATAATTATAGGGTTTTCCCATCCTAGCCCACGGAGAACGAACGTAACGAAGCGACGTTGAATACTTACAATTCCACGGATATGGGTATTGTAAAAAGAGGGCATACTTGGTTAGCAAATTCTAGCAGTGGACGGACGAATGTAATATAAAGGGGCCGAGTTACGTAGGGGGACTGAGTTGCCTTTCGGGATCGTCAGGTCACGTAATAGGTGAGAGGAAGTTAACTTCCCTGCCCCGTAGGAGTCCAAGGTCTCGAATAGTTTGAACAATGGTTAGGTTAATAGTCGGAGTGAATGCTTGTTTGAAATGAGTTGCGAAGAGATTAGCAATAGTAACAGGATCAAGTCGCGAAGATTAAGATGGGCCGGACACGAATGGGCGATGATAGGACCGTGCATAGAATTCTTGACGGCAAACTAACGGGGAAGAGACCGACAGGACGGCCGCGACGGAGATGGGAGGACAATGTTAGATTGGACCTCGAGGAGATCGGATCGGATGATCGAACGTGGAAGGAGAGCGCACAGGACAGGGAACAATGGCGGAGCCGAGTCGGTGAGGTCATGAACTTTCGGGTTCCTACAGGCCAGTAAATAATAAATAATAATAAAAATAGGATCAGTTTGGGTATGAGAATTTAAGGTAAGGGATATATGGTAACCATCGTATTTACCTTTATGATTGAGGAACTGAACGAAGGTCTTTGTGGTCATGTTTCAGATAGGTCTCAGTTTTAATAAAATAGTTATGGTTAAGGGTGTTATACAGTTCAGTGAATTGGGGGTGTAGTCGGGAATAGTTCGAATTCGTGAGAAGGTGGCCCATCGCTTGTTCCTTTTCTTATGCAGCGAGCGAAACTTGTGATTGTGCCAAGGTGGAGAACAGGTCGATGTTCTTTGTTTAGAGTAGGGTACGTGCAAGGAAATAGAGTAAAGGACTTCGTTATAAAAATTGGTTATGGCATTTTCGAAGGATAGGTGATCGTAGTTGAACGGAAGAGGGCCTAGGTATTCGTTGAAGAGGCGAAAGTTAGTGTGGGCTATTTCCTCTAGTGAGTCAACACGGACGCTGGTTCAGCAGGAACACCACCAATATCGCTGTAAATTGTTCCTATCAGAAGGAATATAGCACCCAGCGAACACAACAACTCTTCAAAGAAAAACACATTAGAGTAATTTATTCTCTTATTTTTATTTTAGTTTCTTCTCTTGAACATAGCTTTTACTTTAAATACAAACACTGGAACGGTGTTTTAAATTATGGGTCGTTTTGTTTGTTCAGTATTCTTGATTTTAACTTTCACTGCGCACTTGTTATTTACTGTGTGATACACGAACTCTATGAATCAACATCTCACACGTATTTGGCAACCATTATTTAAGTAAATTTATTCCTATAAAATATTAAATTCATTTCCATAGAACTTATGTTTCTCTACAAAAACTCGACACGAAAACAAGCGTGTGTACGGTTAAGAAATTTAAATCTGACAACGGGAGGCACGACAGCTGAGACTCAACGTCTCTCCTCGAAGGATGATGAAATTTGACTCAACTTGATTTTGCCGCCGACATCCACTAATCGTGATCGTGGTGGATTTCCCGATCTAGGTGTAGCCAATCAGCGATCGAATCGGGATTCAGTGGGAGGATTTTCCGTATAACCGTACGGTCAAGTATAATGCCCCTTTGCCCGCATATCGACAACGGACGATACCGCACCTGCTCAAACAAATGGACGAGCAAAAAGGGGCTGCAGGCATTGTGTTCATGTAATGCCGTTCTAGGCGATACATTCTTTGGTGACGATAGGTCGACCGAAGATTTGGGGTTTGTTTGATTAAGCCGTATGGCTCTGATGTACTAGAATGGAAGATATTTCGTCGACATTAAGTCAACAGAAATCTTGCTGACGATGGCAAAGGGTCAGGCTGGATGGCTATCTTATTTATGTTAATGTGTTGGTACATGGATATGCTGGTGAGGAATTTGCCACCCATGGGAACCATGGACCAGCGTTTGTAAGCAAAACAAACACAGTGCGGTACTGTGTGTTTACTTTGATTTCCAGAAGGGTCATCATACAGCATGAACGTGGGTATGATTGCCTAAACAACGATCCTATTCATGACCAAATCCCATGATCGGTTGATAGCCGATAATGGGAAATTGGTTGCAGCTATTGCGAACCTAAATATATGGGGGCAATATTTAATTACCGAATGGTAGGGAATCTATCGGCTGCAGTTGTGTCAACAAGTACGTTGGCGACGTGTCTTCTGGACCAACGGATTATTGTTTGGGCGATGGACCGGTGGTCCAGCCGATAAGGCGAGGATGGAGATGTCATGCACGTGTGTGAGAAAGTGCTTCTCAGCAATGCGCATTGACATGTTCGGGAATTAATGTCGGTTACATGAAGAGGTTGTGGGGTTTTTCAAGGCGCCGAAGAGCCACGCATCGCCTCAACCCATATAACCTGCAAAAACTTGCAAAATCCATAGACAGCTTACCTTATCCATAGACAGCTTACCTCGGTTGTTCCCTTGGATAACCGACATAAAACATGCGAACATGGCTGAGGAGCATTTTTCCTAAAACATTTTTGTTTCCCCTGATCGGCACCCATGTCCGTTGCCAACCATTTGGAAAACTTCCATAGTCTCCTCATCGACATCCATGTCAATCATTCTCACAGCAATCTTACTGTGTTTGCTTTTCTCAAGCAACCACCAGATCCCACGATCATGACATGCAAATCGATGCCTATGCAGCTGCAACCAATTATCTCGGATCGGCTGCGTGGGCAATCCTAATGTATTTTCATTGGCCTGTTCAAACAAATCCGCATCTTAGCTCTTGCCCTTTTTGATACCATTACGGTATACACAAACGTTTTCGGTCTATACACGCTTATGTTTAAACAGCTGTATATTTTCTTCGATACGTGCTTCAATGCGCGTTTCGTTTGTCCTTCCTTCCAATAGGAAGACATTCGTTCCAATCGAAACGATATCTTACAAGCACCTTCCAATGGGACTCGGCTCGGTTCTCATTGGTCACAGCGTGCCGAAGGATTGTTTCTCCTGTGATGGTGTGCGTTGAAACCGATCGCAGGCATCGAGGCTGGGTCAATATCACTGAGCTACAGGGAGTCAGATGTCTATCTCCTTAGCGGACGGTCGCACCCTCTAACATTAATCTCAGTCGCGTTACATAGAGTCAGGTCGTAACTACCAGCCTGTGAGTACGAGTCGGAGGTTTTCTTTTCGGTACGGTCGTCGCTTATTTATAACAATTCTTTGTGAAAGTCGACCGTAATCATTCCAATGTCAAAAGTTAAAGATCGCTGATGGTGATTATAAATGTTCAAACAATCTGACTAAAATTCATTTGTCGTCCAAACCAACTTATCGTTCAGAACTAAAGAAGTGTTAATAGTCTAACCTAAAACTACCGTGTGTTTTATTACCGCTGGGGATTTCAGTGTGTTGCATCTGTTGTGTTTAGTAGGGGTTTGTTTCAGGACGCGAGTCTTCTGATCCTTAAAAGGACAAGGCGATCTCTTGAAACAGACCGCTCCTGAAAACTTGTCCTACAAGGGGTCGTTACCGTGCTTCCTCTGATCCAGAGGGAAGAGCAACGTCCTTTTGGTTTGGCCTCAGTCTTCGCAAGTCCGCTGGTTTCCGTGGGGGCCAGGTGATACTCCAGATCTTCAGAAATATTCTCTTTGGGGAGCACCTATACTTTACTCACCAGAAAAATGAAAACAAGGCTCGTTTTTCCTTTTAGTATTTTATTTATTTCCAATTTAAACTTCGCCCTTCTCCAGGATATTTTCCTTCAGGGACAACGGACGATATTCAACTGCGGCCCGGAGATCACTTGACTATTCCTTTATAAAGGAAAAGGAATCGAAAATTGTATCCCAAAGATACACATTTTCGTGCAACAATCTCGATCTTTTGGATATTTCGAGCGAGATGTTGTATTTACACAAGGCCAGACTCGAACTCGGCTATCGTCGAGTAGCAGTCAGTGACTCTGCCGTCGCGCCAACCGCTGCCTGCTTGCAGGAACAAATTTATAAAAGAGATTCCATCTATAACACCGATGACATCCATATGGAAGAAACGTCCCGGCAAACCCGCAATTCCAGCAACAACCAAGGCGAACTACCAACCAAACTTCGCACACCAACAAAGCCCTCATCAAACCAGATGCCTGCTCCAACTAGAGTAGAAAAAACGAAATCAACCACGAAAAACGAAAGACCACCGCCAATCTACCTCAGAAACCCGACCAACACCAAAGCACTAATTCAAACCCTGCAAAATGCCTTGGGTCACCGGAATTTTAGCACCAATGCAAAAGGATCTAGGACTTCAATAACAGTCAGATCATTACTCGATCATGATAGGGCAGTTAAAAAACTGTTGGAGGAGCAATATCAGTTCTTCACCTTCCAGCATCCGAATAGCAAACCAGCTACCTTTATTATAAGGCACATCAATCCCGAATGGACCAACGAAGAAGCCTGGAAATCGCTAGGATATGTCCACAAATAAAGATCAATAAGCTGGACTACTTCCAAACACCGTACATGAGGACAAACAACGTAAAAAACCTCCGGATCATACAAATCCCACCTAATCAGGACATCAAGCAACTTAAACAAATTAAATATTTGTTTACCCAAAAAATCGCAATCGAAGACCCCCACAAACAAGAAATTCTTCATTTTAAGCGATGCCATGATTCAGGACACTTGGCGGTCTCATGCCACCAGCAAAGACGTTGCGGCAGATGCGCAGAGGAACACGAGCTCGAGGAATGCAAGGTAAATCCACAAGGCCTGGAACCTGAAACAATACAAACCGTCAACGCTGATGGATCCATTACCAACAAAAAGATTACAGTTAAATGCTGTAACTGCGGAGGCCCTCATCCGGCAAATTTTTCCCAATGCCCTCAGAAGCTAAAACTTCTGGAAAGACGGAAATTAGCAACAACTATAAAATCAGCAACAACAACAACAACAACGAAACCAACAGTATTGCAGGAAACGAAGTCAACCCGACCAGCAATATCGCACGCGGATGCAGCAAGAGGAAACCTCAACACTAGCACTCCCCCTAACAACAATACTGAAAACTTCAATCTGGACATCATGGGATACATCCAAAGCTTACAAGCCATGCTACCTTCGCTGAGGAAGATGTCAGATATAGAGACAAAAGGTCAGATTCTTTCACTAATAACTTCCCATATTCTTTCCGGCTCTCTCTGAACTAACCATTATCTCCCTCAACACAGAATCCATTTACTCTAACATACGTAAGCAACACCTCCGGTCGTTTGTTGAAAAGTTTTCCCCAGATATCCTCTTCCTTTCAGAGAACTGGCTCAAACCAAATTCCCGAGTTTCAATTCCCAATTATACTTTAGTTTCTAACCCCAGAACTAATGGATCTCATGGAAGTACCGGCATATTAATTCACAAAAAATTTCAATTCAGTGAAATTAGATTCACCGGTATATCCAGCATTGAATACACAGCAGTAAAACTTTTCTGTGAGAACAATAAAGTGCTCGTCTTAGCATCCATTTATATTCACCCTTCACGACAACCAGATTTCCCAGATACTGACATTTCGCAGATTATCCAACAGTCCGTTCCCGCTCCATTTATAATCGGAGGAGACTGGAATGCTCGTCACACAGCATTCAATGATAATAAATGCAACAAATATGGTCGCCAATTGCTAGCCCTCCTCCAGTCTTATCCATATACTTACATTGACTCCCCATTACAGCCAACTCGTGTCTCTAGCTCAGCCAGGTCAACAATCGACTTCTTCCTCAAGTCCGACGATGTTTATTCCGCGGGTCCACCTAGAGTCTCCTTTATATTTCCTTCTGATCATGGTTCCGTTCACACCACGATCCAAATCCCCTCTCTCGATCCAGTATACTCGTCAAACTCTGTCCCAAACTTCACCAAAACAAATTGGAGAAAAGTCAATAGGGACATAGCGATAAGTTTCTCTGACTTGTATATCCCTGAAGCATCTAACTTACTCCCTACTGAAATCGATCAAGCATCTTTAAGAATAGAGCAAATTCTTTGCTCTCAGCAAAAACACCCCGACAACCATTCCTCATAACTATTTAGGAAAGCCTTTGCCCAGCATCCTAACCAAATTATTGCGCCTTAAAAAGCGGCTCCGCCGTAAACTTCATACAATATACTGCCCCTTTATTAAAAGCCAAATCCAACTCCTATCCACTCTGATAAATGAGCAGTTGAAAAAATTCGCAGATGAAAACTACATCTCCACACTTAAAAATATCAAACCGAATCGGGATCTTTTCAAAAACATCAACCAATTAACTGGTCGTAAATATAAACCCCGAATTGACCATCTCATTAACCCGATCAGCAATAATATTGCCCAGTCCGATTCGGACATAGCAAATTGCCTCGCAGAACCCTTTGCAAAGATCCATGAGCAAAATAATTCTCTCTCAACTCCTGGCTTCGAGAACACAGTAAACGAATACATTTCAAATAGATTATTCCCATCTTTTACTCCTTTCATCGGTGAATTTAACAACACAAACATAGCGTCATACCCCTTAGACACTACAAATTTTCTAACTGCGGACGAATTATCCGAGATCGTAAGATCAGAAAATAACAAAAAATCAACTGGATTAGATGGAATCCCACGTCTTCTATTTAAAAGGCTACGCCCACCGAATCTACTTCCCATCCTTATTCTTCTTAATCATATAATTAATGCATCGCACTTCCCAGAGAACTGGAAAACTGCGGTAGTAATTCCTATTAAGAAGCCCGGTAGTAGTAATAGCCCTTGCAATTATCGTCCAATATCCCTATTAAGTACACTAAGTAAGATACTGGAACGCAAGATCTACCAAAATCTTCTCTCATTTGCCAATTAGAATGCCCTCATCCCTAACTGTCAGTTCGGATTTCGTAAGCGACAATCCACATGTCATGCTCTACTAAAACTTACACACGATGTTACAACTGGTCTCCAAAACCAAAGTCCTACTGTGTGTATATCTCTCGATATTTCTAAGGCGTTTGATTGCGTCTGGATCTCAGGGCTTCTGTACAAACTGCACTCCATATTTAAACTAAACTCTCACACAACAAAGCTCTTAGCCTCATATCTTTCTGCCAGAAAATTCGTTGTGAGAATAAATTCTTCTGTCTCAGGAACCCACACCATAACCGCGGGTGTTCCCCAAGGCTCCATTTTAGGGCCAATTTTATATCTGTTATATACCTCAGATATTCCTCAACCGGTATCTCCTAATGTTGTGATGCTGAATTATGCTGATGATACATTAATTTACTCTAGCAGCAAATTTGTTAAGGCTGCAAGAAACCGCATTAACAACTTCCTCCCTAGCCTATCAACATACTTTAATAAGTGGAAAATCCACCTTAATCCAAATAAAACGCAGCTCATAGTGTTCAAGGGCAAAAACGAGCACTGTACAAACAACACTAGACGCTGCCACAACAAAATTAAAATTCAACTGAACAACACTCTGATAAAACCCTCCAAAACCCTAAAATATCTGGGAATCACTTTTTCTAATAACTGGTCTTTTTCCTCCCACATTAAAAATTCCCTTCAAAAAGCCACAATTCAGCTTAATCTCTGTAGAAGAGTAATGTGGAAACCTAATAGTCTCTCTCACAAAGTCAAACTGCTCATTTACAAACAAATTATCAGGCCCACACTCACGTACGCGTGCCCATTGTGGTACCATAGCACTCCCTCCAAATGGAGAAATTACGAGTATTCGAAAGAAAATGCTTTAGGTATGTCTCTGGGTTACATCGTCGTCCTAACTCCTATAAGTACTATAGTAACGTCGAACTCTACAATACCGCTGGTATCGAGCGCCTCGATAGACGATTCCTCGTTTATGGCTTTATGAAAATACTGTAATCAGGCTAAATTAGGTTAAGTTATTTATATAATTAGGATTAAGTTTAGATTAAGTAAAGTTGAAAAAACAAATTCCTGGTTTTCTGACCTTTTCCAGGAAGATAATACCACTAAATTTATAAACACGCATCTATCTTATATCTCATAAAATATTGTTTGGAAAAGGTATATATTATTATAATAATTACATGTAAGCAATTGTTACAAAATTAATTTTAAGTCACTGTATTACTTAAATGTACGAATTCTAATTATGGTTAATAAATACAGTTTTGAAAAAAAAAAAAAAAAAAACAAGTATTTACACAAGATAAGAAATCAATTTCTTGAATTCTTATGAAACTATCGCGCAGATGTGTGAATGTATCTGCTTTTGAGTTTTTTGTTTGTTTAACTCAATGGAATTTTTGGGATAGAGATAACTGAATTTTGGATTTGGGTGATGCTGTGGAGCAAATATAGAACAATAAACGAATATTAGATTCGTTTATTGTAACTTTTAATTTTTATTTGGATTTTGGAGTTAATAATGCCGTGGGGGCAAATGTTATGCGATAAACGAATGTTTGATTCGTTTATTGCGAATTTTGGATCATGTTTGGGTTTTTTCAGGTTTTGATAGGATTTTGGGTTTTAGGGTAATATTGCTGGGATTTTGGATTAGGAATGGGGGAAAAAGATGGTAGGGCTTTTTGGAGCGCTACACATCGATCTTCTATTTTATGTTTTATCACTGCTTGGTCGGTGGACAATTACCAGTGAGCAATACGTGGATGTTTCTACGAACCCACGTCCGTGCAGACGTAAAGTAAAAACCTCCCACAAGTTAACCGAATTAGATTTCGGAAACATGGTGCGTTGGATGCAAGCATGCCCCGGGGTGAAAGTTTGATCCCACGGCAAGGTGGTAATCTTGCCGTGGGCTTATGTTTACAGGTGGAAGGTGATGCAGGGTAGCTTACGATGCTCATTTGCAAGTAAGTATAATGACTTGCCTGGTAAGTAGGAGACGGCTAATTAAAATGGAGTGAGTGGTTCTTTGGGAATGCCTTACAGAACCCCCACGTTAGCTTTAAAAATTCGATCAATGACGACACATTCCTTGGCAGATATTAGATGGAGGACAAACTATGATTGATCGTCAGATAAAACCCAATTGAGTTGAGGAAGGTTAAAATTTCCGATGACGATGTAGTCGTCATAGCCATTAGTCAGCTCGATTATGTGATCAATTGCGTTAAGAGTGAGCTCGTAAACTTCGTTCGCCTGGGATGATTTTGACTGTCACAAAGTCGAGCTTGGAGAAGGTAGAGAAAGCGATAAGTAAGGAGTCGACGTTATTATGGACAGCAAAGAGCACGCCTCGACAAGGGACAAGTCAGTAACGCAATTTAGGCCGTCATCGCGGAAGACACGGGTCATGGGAGGAATATAAATGCTGGGGATTAAGTTCGTTTCGTTTAAACCGAATATTTCGACAGGTAGGGCGTGGGACTTTTTCAGTGTGGATTGGGTGTTTGAGGGAAGATCTCTTACGTTCAAATACTAGAAGGTAAGAGGAGATATACGGTCGGTTTTTGGTGGGGGTAGGAGAGGTAGGAGCTCAGAAACGGAAAAAAGTGTATGCCAGCCTTAAAGTGAACAAAGTACCGGGAAGCTGTAAGGTCGTTAGACACTTTATGAGGGGATAAATTGAATTCGTGGGATTTTACGAACAGCCTTTGGGGACTGGGATCGTCAGTAGGTAAGCCTTTCTGTTGAATAGAGAGTTCGACACTGGTTTTGGTTTTGCCTTCATAGCAAACAGAATCGGGCTATTCGTGGAGATGCGCCAGAAAGAGACAAATACCTTCATATGTCTTCGTATCTCTAAGTTTGGACAATCAAATAATTCGGTGGTTAGTTGTGTGTTCTTTGCCGAGGGAGGGAAGATATGATCAAAAATTGGTGTGCAATGAGAGTAGGTGTTGTGGGGGGGAAGGGGTGTTGCCAAGGAGGGGTTGACATGAAGGCATTAGGCGTTTATCCGACATTTAAGGACAAGGTGGGGGGTGGGCTTTATTACCTAATTAAAAATCAATTACAACTTTCTACACTAATAAATTACAGACAAATATATAATCTGTCGGGAATGACGTATTGTAATTCAATGAATCCATTTGTAAGTAAGTAAAGGTAAAAAATATGTCGCCTCTTCCAATTTGGCTTCAATATACGAGATATGTCATAGTCCTCCAGGTGGTCATCTGAGTAAATCTCAGGTTGGTTCGCGACTACATCACTTCGGGAACGTTTGTCGACCGGCACCAACGGCTTATCGAGCAATTCTTTGCCCTCTCCATCCAACACGTTATCCGGTCGTCTTTTTCCTCGTCCTCCCGCGACGCCCCCTCGTCCAGTGAGGAATTATCATGGGACTATGCACGGTCTGAAGCGATGCATGAGGTGGATACGTATCGCTATAACTTCCTCGGTCGACTCCCGGTTTTTCCTTTAGCGCATCTTCCTGGTGCATGCCTCAACGTCGGTCCCACTCCGAGGTCCTCATAGACCCGTCTCTATCCAATGACTCTCCCTGGATCCTGGTGTTCTTCCTCCGGATGCGGACAGTCGATGTGTATATGCACTCTGCCTCTACCCATTATTGCCATCTCTACTACGATTGATACGTCTCTTGTTTCTTCAACCTTTCCTGTCTCACTTTGCCTGATTCTATATGCCTTCGCCGTTGATGAATACGCTACAAGTCTTTCTTCAATTGACTTATGGTCGAATTTTTGTCGGCCTGGAGCTTTGTCTAATATGAAAGCTTCTGCTCTAAACCCTCTCAGGTGCATTAAATTTGGTTTTCTTCCATGTCATAGTTCATACGGAGTAATGTCTTCGTAACTTCTGCGTGGGCAACGGTTTCTCAGGTAGTTTGCAGTGTTTATCGTATCTCTGTATTAATAAACACCTGGCCATGTCACGGTTGTTCCTGTCATGCCCTCCGCGACTCCATTTTGTCACTGTGTGTACGGCGTGGTTAAGCGCCTTTGGATACCCTCGCTCTTCAGAATTGTTTATTGCGATATTTTCGACCATTATCCGACTGCACTTTCTTTATCTTTATTCCCGTCTGTTTTTTCACTTTGGTTTTGTACACGTTAAAAGCCCCAAATACTTGATCCAAGCTTTTCAGTAGGTGCAATGCACCCCAGCCGTTGAAGTCATTAATAAGTCTGATGAAATATCAATTTCCTACTTCAGATCTTGTACTCAATGGTTGCCATAATCTGTGTGGGCAAACGGTTTCGCCCTCAGTTTTCAACGACTATATATGTCGGACGATGATCTGCCCCCTGCCAGTGGATTTATCGCCTTTGCGCGACCTCTTTACAAATCAACTACCGCGTCTATATGGAAGTGCCCAATACTTGCGTGCCATCGGCTCGCCCTCGACGTCTGCGACTCTTCTATTGTAGCATTTGCTTGTTTGTCGGCCACCCTCACGTAATACAGCTCTCTGATGCGATCCGCTACTAGCTTGACGTTTCCCTGAAGGTCCCCGATGATCGCCTCATCCTTCCTAAACAAAATGTCCCAGTCGTGTTGGATGATTTTGGATACTGAGATTAAATTAGTTCGGAGATTCTTGACAAATAATGTACGAGGGTGAATCAATTATAAACGAAACGGTATTTTTACTTCTTCGCTTAGCAACAAGTTGTGAGCTAGATAGCTGTTGTGCGTAGCTGTTGTTTGGTTTATGAAGAGTAGAGGAACCGGCCTGGCTAGCGGTCGCAATCGAATTTGTAGTCAGTACAGTCATGGCGAGCAGGAGGTACATACGTCTATTGCGCAACCGATTTGTGTAAAATATTTATCAAATGAAGGAGTTAATCGCTCGAAATTTTTTCTCAGTTGAAGGCACAGTTTGGTGATGATACACTGTCTCATAGTCGTGTGTATATGTGAGCCAGAGAATTTAAAAGTGGGCGAGAACGTATCGAAAACGAACGTCATAATCGACGCCCAAGGACAAGTCGTACAGATGACAACATCCGTGCCGTTCGAGAGCTTATTGAGAGTTCTCCAACAGTTAAGCGGTGATCACTTTCAATAAGCTCTCGAACGGCACGGATGTTGTCATCTGTACGACTTATAAATTTAATTCAACGTTACCGTCATTTGTAGTTGCTGTCACGTACGCGATGGCTCGTGCTCTCACCGATGTCGCCGCGGAGATACCCATGTTTAACGTCGCTGTACATTACTTGGTCACCGCTTTCATTTTCTCATTTGCACACATGTGTGCGGTGCATCCGCTGTCAAGAAACCACTTCGCCGTAGACGATATATTTTTCGCCTCTCCAGGTTTGGTGACGTCAATATTTAACTATTCGTACGTGGAATCTATATTTTTCGCGATGTCTCTGCGCGTTTCGAACATTTTGCTGCCCAATGGTCGGTGTTACCACAACATGTGTATGCGTATAACACAGTCGTTACATATTATGTCTTGGTTTGCCTTGATAACGACCTCTACCACTGTGCTTGCCTCCGTAGATCGGGTTGTTATCATCCATTGGCTTCTTCTCGCTAGCTCGTCGACTCTTATTCTCGTCCAATATGGTTTCGATGAGTGTCTCTATATTCTTTCGTAAGTCATCCTTGGATATGATGGCACAGAAGTTCACGAAGATTTGTGGTAGACAGATATATTAGTAGAATCAGCATGTCATTTGGAATAGCAATGTTCATGTTCCCCTAGGTGCTCCACTGAGCTTGAGAATTTGTCTAAGCGTTTCCAAATGTCTTCGTCATCTTCTATCTTGAATGGCGTAATATCTGTGAGTAGGTCGATTTTGCATATTGGACTCTTTAACCTGTGAATATATTGTAGCTTTTCCCAGGCCTCCTTCGACGTGGTACAGTTTGATATACTCAGCGCCGACTCGCCCTCTGGGAGAATATTTTCAGCCGTCGCCTTGTGGGACGGAAGTAATGTGCCTAACATGGACACTGGGTTGACTTCCTCCTCCATCATATTAATTGATAATCGGCCTGTGGGGGTTTCTCTATTCTATAGGAGAAACAACCCACAATTCCAACCACAATTCCTACCTAATTTCGACCGCTTTCAGCGCGTCATACCTAGCCATTTCCTTTATATGTTATTACCCTGTAAAACATGTTAAACGGACGTATAGCTAAACTCATTAACCCATGCAAATAATGCATAATTGAGTTTAGCTACATTCTTGTCAAATGGCAACCCCATTCTTGCTAACCATGAGTTTTCCATCGGAAATCTCATAATGTCGGTTAGCAACAACAAGTCTAAACGAACGACGCTGTTGCAACATAGCAAAATCGCTGGGGTTATTTCAGCGTCTTAGAGTCTGGCTCTCACGCTGATTATTTCCCAAGCAACAGCGGCGTCCTATTGACTTTCTCTCAGATCATCCATTCGCTTGGGATCAATGATCTCTTTTTGCAGGGGAGTAACATCAGCTAGGTTTTCCTCTCCTTCGTATTTCTGTCTGTCCACGGTTCAATGCGCTCTAACTACACCATAGTCGTACCACTGGGTCAGTAGGTCGTGTCAGTAGATGCATCTGATACCAACACACACAACCAAAGCTACCACGAGATTACAGCATATCATGTTTTCTGTTCCCTCATTCTTCATGTCCGTCAATTACCCTATTAACAATAGTTACTCACACTTTGACGGGCGTGAGGTTGAGAGAGCAGACGCGTGGTCTCTTTTGGTTGTCCTGTGTGTGGAATGAAATATGAACCCTAATTCACACCAGTCCCATCTCAACCATTGGTTTAGTCGTGTCGCCGCTCGCCATCGTAACCCAAGCAAAAACTGCAAAATTTAGCCTCTATTGCCAAAAGTTTCTAAGTATAGAAGAAGTTTATTATTTGTCTGTGAAGCAATTGTGTATTGAAATTATAGAGTGATCATAGAATTAAAAATACTAACGAAATAAAACTAAAAGTTTTTTCCTGTCTTCCTGTGGAACAATTCTTGTGTAAGGAGTAACAGTGTCGTGATGACATTTCATCGGTTCGGTTGATGCAACGATTCGTACGGAACGTTGCAATGTACATGCGACAACGTTGGAAGCGCAAGGTCAGCATTTTGCCGACCACTAACATGCTAGATTTTTGTTTCATTTTCTTTTTTTTATATATATTTTTCGCTTTAGCTACGTAAGCTATTGGAGGTTAGATGATAAGATATAAAATGAATGTGGTAATTAGTTGATTTAGTAGTAAATGTATTCACTGGCCAATAGGTGGCTAAGTTATGAAGCACTTAAATTGTTCGTTTCCGTTTATAATAGTATTTTACACTTATAACATTTTATAATAATAACAAATGTCAAACTGGCGAGAATCACACCGTTCGCAGAAGATATATTGGGAGACTACCAATGCGGATTCCGTAGGAACCGGTCAACGAGCGACCAAATGTTCACAATAAGACAACTGCTGGAAAAGAAGTGGGAATACGACAAAACGAAATACATGATTATGGCGAGAGCAGGTGGACCCCAGAGAACACACATAAACATCAGGGGCAAGATATTTGAAAATGTCAAAGAATTTAAATACCTGGGAACAATACTGACGGCTAGTAACCAATTGTCGAAGGAAACTAACAAAAGACTACACTCCGGCAACGCTATTTGGCATGCAGTCAGTAAACTGCTGAAATCCAAACTGCTATCACGGAATATAAAGCTCCGTGTCTATACAACCATAATCATGCCGATTGCTCTATACGGATGCGAAACATGGGCTCTCACAAAACGGGAGGAAAACAAATTCCGCGTATTCGAGAATAAATTCTTTAGGGGTATCTTTGGAGGCAAATATGACGAGGAGGCAGGACAATGGAGGAAACTCCACAACGACGAATTGGAAGAGTTGTACCGCAAACCCACAATAGTGAGAGTAATCAAGTTGCGAAGATTAAGATGGGCTGGACATGTGGCGCGCATGGGTAACGATAGGACCGTGCATAGAATTCTTGACGCTAGACCAACGGGAAACAGACCGACAGGGCGGCTGCGACGGAGATGGGAGGACAATGTTAGGTTGGATCTCGAGGAGATCGGAACGGATGGTCGAACGTGGAAGGAGAGAGCACGGGACAGGGTACAATGGCGGAGTCGAGTCGGTGAGGTCATGAACTTTCGAGTTCCTGCAGGCCAATAAATAGTAGTAGTAGTAACATTTTATATAAAAATTGATATCACACACTCATTATTTTTTTATATAATATTTCAAGCAACAATGAATAGAATGAAGTTGACAACTGTTCGTGTTCGTATCTTGACGTCTGTTCTCACACTTGGTGTGAGTTCACATTCGACTTCATCATCATCATCATCATCGGCACTACAACCAGGAACCGGTCTTGGCCTTATTTAGCAAGTCCTGGGGTTTGTTAAATTTTCCATAATGATTTATTTTTTCTGGGCAAGGTTGTTGTGCTCTTGGTTTCAGGAAGCGTGTTTCTTAATCCTTAAAAGGACTAAGTGATCTCTTACAATAGCTTCTGAAAACCTGTCGCACAACAGGGTTCGTTGCCGTGCTTCCTCTGAGTCCAAAGGGAAGAGCAACGTCCTTGGGTTTGGCCTTCGTCCTTAGTCTCCACTTGGTCTTCCGTGGGGGCCAGGTGATGCTTAGCTATTCGTCGTTCATAAAATGAAAACGCGTCTTGTTTCTTTTTGGAATTGGTTTCATTTATTTCCTCGAAGATTAACCTGGGGTACTTCCTCCAGGGACAAAAGACGAATTTAGACTGCTGCCCGGAGATCACTAAACCATTCCTTTATAAAGGAAAAGGAATCGAAAATTGTATCCCAAAGATACACATTTTCGTGCGACAATCTCGATCTTTTGGATATTTCGAGCGAGATGTTGTGTTTACACAAGATACGAAATCAATTTCTTGAATTCTTACGAAACTATTACGCAGATGTGTGAATGTATCTGCTTTTGAGTTTTTGTTTGTTTAACTCAATGGAATTTTTGGGATAGAGATAACGATCTCTGAATTTTGGATTTGGGTGATGCTGTGGAGCAAATATAGAACAATAAACGAATATTGGAATAAAAAAAATGTACATAACGTGTAAAAAATACTGTACTGGGGGAGCCTTGGGCTTACGAGGGTTACCTTTTATATTTCGGGATTAGAGAACAAAAACAAATATTGATCATCGAAAATCACTTTATTGTTTTTCAAAATACTCCCCATGAAGATCTATACACTTTTGCATGCGTTTGAACCAATTGTCGAAGCACTTTTGCCACTCTGAGTGAGGTATCTCCAACACATGCATTCTGAATGCAGCAACCGCTTCCTCAGGTGTCGAAAAACGTTGACCTCTCAGTTTGTTTTTTACGTACGGGAATAATAAGAAGTCATTCGGTGCCAAGTCAGGACTATACGGCGGATGACCCAACAAATCGATGTTTTGGGTGCTCAAAAATGCAGTTGCCGCAGCCGATGTGTGAGAGCTCGCATTGTCGTGGTGAAGAGTGATCTGTCTTCGGTGGTTGGTTTTCCTGATTTCTTGGAAGACAACTGGCAAACAAATGGTTGTCTACCACTCAGAATTGACTGTTCTGCGTTGTTCTAGTGGTACGGTTGCGACATGTCCAGTTTTTCCGAAAAAAACAGGCGACCATTTGCTTGGAAGTGCTTCGTGCGCGAACAACTTCTGTTGGATTTGTTGGATTTGGCTCATCTTAAAACACCCAGAGAGTCGACTGCTGTTTACTTTCGGGCTCATACGCGTAAATCCACGATTCATCACCTGTCACGATGTCATAGACGTGTTTCGAAGCACCGCGACCGTATTTTTTGAGCATTTCTTTCGACCAATTGACACGAGCCCTTTTCTGGGAGATCGACAAATTGTGTGGGGCCCAACGCGAACAAATTGTTTTGACAGTCAAATGTTTATGCAATATTGAATGTATGCTGGCCCCACTAACGCCTAAGGTTGTCTCAATCTCACGATAGGTCACATGACGATCTTCCAATATCAGTTCGCGCACAGCATCAGTGGTTTTCGGAACAACAACTGATTTTGGACGACCTTCACGAAATTCATCTTGGAGTGAACTACGACCACGATTGAATTCACCATACCATCGATAAACACTGGTCCTTGATGGAGCTTCATCGCCAAAAATTGAATTAAGTTCATCCATGCACTCTTGCTGAGTTAATCCACGCCGAAAGTTGTAAAAAATAATCGCACGAAAATGTTGACGATTTAATTCCATTTTTGGGCCGAGATGAATCTTTTAAGTTACTGTAAACAACACAAATAGCGCTCGTATGTCAAAACGTTCTGAGTGCGTATAACCTCACAAATGTCCAACTTTACGACAGAGCTGTCAATTGCCGGATTGCAACACTAGGGTTGCTAAATCCCGAAACATAAGAGGCAACCCTCGTAACAGGTAATATGGCGGGAAACCTCTTAATAAACTAGCACATAGGTAAGTAAATGAATGCCCTACACGTCTCTTTGCTATAGGTGTTATGACAGTCTTTGGTCACTTTGAATTTGGTTAATGCATTTCGGTTTTCAAAATTTAGTGTCATGATACCTGTCAATCAGAGAGAGGTTCACTTTAAAATTAAATTCTGACATACGAATTAACTTTGATAATCGTTCTTCCGTCGAACGGCACAGCCTTGGAACAGTTTATTTGATCATATGTTTATGCGACACTATAATCTGTAGTCAATACCTATTCAACATCGATTTACGACCGCTATGGTTTTGCCTTTACCCCACTTAATGTTCTCTCTTAGAATGCTTATTGAGTTTGCAGTTCTGAAAAAAAAAACCACGGCTACATCCACGTAATAAATTCTGACTATCAGAGGGAAAAAGGGAGTTCGCCAGGAGTGTACGCATGTACTTATCAGTGGCGCCGCCCAATAGGGTACAGCTAAAAACACCCCGATTATAGGATGAACGATTAATAAACTCATAGAAAAATCAATAAGTAGAAACCTAAACTTATGTCAACTAGAAACACTGAATCCAACGTTTGGATAATATTCTTTTTCCGAGTTTACCTTCAATTTTTGTTTATTGCATTTCCCCTATTTTACTTACGCAACTCTCCACGTTAACTGAGATGCAGTTTCTATATTTCCTTAACTGTGTTTTGTTTTTGACATTCTGCAAAAATAAAAGTATACCCTCGAGCATCGGTGAAAGTTTTCATCTCACTTTACCAAGGAATTGTAAAAATATTGTATCGTTGGAGATAACACTGACAAAAGTACTTTTTATCGCTATCACGCACACATGTATCATTTTCTTTTACAAGATTTGGAAAGTTTTAAATTATGCAAAGAAGTGCATCCCGAACTATGGTACATCTTCCTATTGCATTCTATTTCCGGTGGTGCACAAGCATCCGTTGTAAAGAGAAAATATTTATTACTATCCTCAGTTTGGTCGCCGCAATAAGACCCAACGACGAAGCAAAACAGCAAAACTTTATCATACGGTGTCTACACACACTCTATTACCAAATCCAACGATGTAGCGATACATTGACTCGAGTACTCTTCCCGATATCAGTCTCTTCCCGCACACTTGATAAATAATCAAAAAATAATTTTCGCCTTGTTATCGTGCCAAGAAAAACTTTTCCCCCAGGAATACGAGCTCTTCCAAAGACGCAGGACTGTCCTTATTAAATTATTCCATGGATGTTACCTGGCTTCCGCAAATACGACTCTGATCCACCTCCACTTGTTTCGCTAAAGACACGTAAGCAAGTAGCCGGCATGGGAGGAAAACAAATATTTTATTTATGGCTATTTCGAAGGATATTCGCAGCGCACTTGACTTGGATGAGGTCCACCCTCGGTATACGTGATCAGAAACTTCAAAGCCAATAATTTGGTAATCAATTACTGATATATGCCGACCACTAACGGTGACGTGATCAATAAACTGCAAATTAGTTGATATTAGGGGATAACTCACCCCACACAGTTCCTGGTGAACAAGGGTGTTCAGGCACTGCTCTCCATCGGGCGCATAGATTATCATTTCATATATCATCTGTGATATGTCAGGATGTCACACGTAATATTTCACCATTACTTTCTCCTTATCTCGGTTATATGGTATTAAAACCACGACCGAGCTGAATGAGCGCAATTCTCTACAGTGAGTGGTAAAGGAAAACAAAAGCAATAAGGAGAAGAATTGAAATAAAGTCAGCGGAAGAAAATAGGAGCACGATGTGCCCGGATTTGTTCTTGCAAAGATCCGAACGAAGCAGCACATGATATCTCCTTGCTCAGCGACATGTGGGCTTACGCATTATAAACTGCCGTTCCAGCAAGCGCCAACGAGTGAACAGCAAGGATATGAAATGCGAGCAAGCTCATCCCGCGTTTCTGTTGGCAGAATTTATGACGTATCAGCGTCATCTCGACCTAATGTTATAAAACGACGAGTTCTCATGTTTTTATGAAAATTGAAATCAAGATTTCATCGTTGTACAATGTGCCACACTAACATTTCATTTTTTTATCCTTCTTCACCCTCACTACTTGACCGAGGTTCACTGGCATTGATGTCTTCAGCAATTACCCGACTTCTACTGATTTGACGTGTCCGCGTCAAATTTAACGAATGGCGAATGTAAAAGTCATAAAGTCATAACATGGGTGTAATATGATCCAGGAAAAAAAAGGACAAAAGTGACAGCAAAGCAAGAACGGAAACAGGATGATGGAGACATTTTTACGTGCTCACAAACGGTTTTATGTCTCGAGCGGCAAATAAAATAAACTTTCAAATAGTATCCAAAGTTTTCAAATCTCCGGAGTCAATTATCGATTATAGCTTCTGATAGATATGGGTTTGGGATTTTTTATTTAAACACTGACCGTTTCCGCAAGTCCTTTCAACTACTACGTACTTTTGACATCGATGGAACATTTAAGATAATTATATTCATCCCTGGAGATTGGCCTATGTTCAGTTTTTCATATTCTCTATTTTTGGAAATAGTGTCTTATTATTGGTGTCGTTTTGGTATTAAGTTTGTATCCGTACTGAAGTTTTCCAATTATCAAGAGCAGGCGCCGGGGGTTCATTGTGAAGACGATTTTTTTTACTGGGTACATATTTTCTGTCTTCTGTTCCTATTTTTCGATTGAGTTTTATTTAAAGAACTTTTTTACACGCTAAGGGAAGGGATTTTTAGAATTTGGAAAATATATAATTTAAATCATTTTAAAATTCTTATTCTCTAATCGGACCTGTTCGGGTTCGCGTAAGAAGCAAACTTCAATATTAAGGACTTCCATTGGCATTCTTAACACCCGCTTGCTAGAAACTTTGACGTGGTACGATGATTCACTCAGGCTATGCTGACGGAACCATAAGCTCCCAGTAGGGCCACCCATGTCAGACAGGCTAGCGAGGAGTAACACAAAAAGATCTACCACCCCTATTCCAGGGTGTCACGAGTCACCGTGCCCATTGTATGGTTAACAGCCAGGGGTATACCGGTTGTATTATAACGGCGCCTCTCTGACAACGGGTCGAATCAGAGCAGTAAGCAGACCTTACCATATCAAAGAGGGGCTCTGATATGGCGGATCATTTGAAACCCCAGAGTGATCCAATGAAATGAATGATCAATACAGAAAAAACAATCTCACGAAAAACCCGGTAGGCGTAGGTGTGATGAGCCGACACTACCATAACGGAAAAAATCATCAAGAAAACACCGACTCGGCAAAAAGAAGACGTAGGGAAAAACTCAAAAAACGGGATATACGCGTCGGCACGTGGAATGTTCGAACGTTATATAAACCAGGCGCGACACAGACGGTCGTAGAAAACGCGAAACAATATAAAATGGACATCGTCGCGCTTCAGGAAGTTTGACTCCCACATCAAGTAATCGAAACCAACGGATTTACCCTATGGTGTGGAGGTACCGATACACATAACCTCGGAACCGGCTTCATCATAAGCAATAAGATTACGCCCCATGTAAAAGATGTGCAATTCATTAATGACCGAATGTCTGTGCTAAAAATACAGGGCCCATGGTACAATTATGTATTTATAAACGTACACGCTCCAACAGAATCTACCGTAGAAGAAACGAAGGACACATTGTACGAGACCCTAGAGGAAGTATTTGATGGGATCTCATCATTCGATGTTAAAATCCTCCTCGGGGACTTCAATGCGAAAATTGGAAAGGAAGATATCTTCCAACCAACTGTAGGTAAAGAAAGTCTGCACGACATTTCAAACGATAATGGAATTCGAATTATCACTTTCGCAGCGTCAAAAGATCCGTTAGTGAAAAACACGATGTTCAAGCACAGCAAATTCATAAAGTCACATGGAAATCACCGGACGGCGTAACGCGTAACTAAATAGACCACTTCCTCATAGACAAAAGACACCACTCCAATATCCTTGACGTAAGATCTTATAGAGGAGCAGATTGCGACTCCGATCATCTTCTAGTGATGGGCAAAATCATAAGTCGCCTCGCAGCAATCCCACATGGGCAATCACGGGAGACGAGCAAAAAGTTCAACATTGATAAATTGAAAGACTTGCGCAAAAGGGCAGAATATCAAGAGGAACTAAGGAATAGATTTAGCATTCTAGAGAACGGGACCAGTGAGGAAGAGGAAGCTAATAGTGTGGACACTAAATGGACATCGATCAAAGACATAATAAAACTAACAGCCCGAAAGGTACTAGGATTTAAGAAAACAATTAAGTCCAAACCTTGGTTTGACGATGAGTGCAGGGCGAAGATCAAAGAACGAAAACGCCTCCGAGCAATCCACTTAGAAAGATATGATAAAGTCAACGCAGAAAGATACGCGACGATTCGGAGAGAGACAATGAGACTCTTCAAACGCAAAAAACGCAAATGGGAGAAGACTAGGATCGAAAAAATCTTAAAAAATTCTAGAGCAAAGATCATCCGAGGTATGTATGCCGGCATAAATTCAATTAGAAATGGGTACCAACGGAGAGTCAAAATAATTCGAGATGCAAACGGCTGTCTGGTCACAGAAACAAACAATATCGTGACAAGATGGAGGCAATACTTTGAAAACTTGCTCAATGTACGCATCCATCAACCACTAATAAACGCACCAAGTGTACATACAGCTGAGCCTCAGATCCCAGTGTCATCTCTCAACGAAGTTGTAGACGCAATAAATCGATTGAAAAACAACAAAGCTCCCGGGGTCGACTGCATACCGGCAGAGCTTGTGAAGCATGGAGGAGAGGTAACCGCTCGAAAGATCCACCAGCTCATCCAAACAATATGGGAAAAGGAAGTGACTCCGGAAGAATGTAAAACCTCAATAGTCGTTCCCATTTTCAAAAAAGGCGACAGATCTGACTGCGAAAACTACAGAGGAATATCATTACTCCCAACCGCATACAATACAAAATATTAACAAATGTCATTCTGGCAAGAATCACACCGTACGCAGAAGAGATACTGGGAGACTACCAATGTGGATTCCCCAGGAACTGGTCAACAAGCGACCTAATGTTCACAATAAGACAGCTGGAAAAGAAATGGGAATACGGAGAGACGGTTCACCAACTGTTCGTTGACTTCAAAAAAGCCTACGACTCAGTCGCAAGGCGAAGACTCTACCATATGCTAGTGGAGCTGGGGATCCCGAAAAAATATGCCGCCCTCATTCAAATTTGCATGAACGAAAACAAAGGGCGAGTTAGAATAGAAAACCACCTCTCAGAACCATTTGAAATCCGGGACGGACTAACGCAGGGGGGTGGTCTATCACCGTGTCTTTTTAACCTTGTGCTCGATTATGTCATCAGAAAGGTACAGGACGACAACATGTTCGGATCTTCCCTGAACGGGGTAACATAAGTGCTCGCATATGCGAATGACATCGCCGTTCTGGGCGATAATCTCGAAACTGTAAGTTAAAACAATGAAATCATCATGCAAGCGGCAGAAGAGGTGGGCCTAGAAATAAATGAAGACAAAAAGAAATACATGATTATGACGAGAGCATGTGGACCCCAGAGAACACACATAAACATCAGGGGCGAGATATTTGAAAATGTCAAAGAATTTAAATATCTGGAAACCATACTGACGGCCAGTAACGAAATGTCGAAGGAAATTAACAAAGACTACACTCCGGCAACGCTAGTTGGCACGCAGTCAGTAAACTGCTGAAATCCAGACTGCTATCACGTAACATAAAGCTCCGTGTCTATACAACCATAATCATGCCGATTGTTCTATATGGATGCGAAACATGGGCTCTCACAAAACGGGAAGAAAACAAATTCCGCGTATTCGAGAATAAAGTTTTGAGGGGTATCTTTGGAGGTAAATATGACGAGGAGGCAGGACAATGGAGGAAACTCCATAACCACGAATTGGAAGAGCTATATCGCAAACCTACAATAGTGAGAGTAATCAAGTCGCGAAGATGAATATGGGCGGGACGCGTGGAGCGAATGCGCAACGATAAGACCGTGCGTAGAATTCTTGACGGTAGACCAACGCGAAAGCGACCGGCCAGACGCCCGCGACGGCTATGGGAGGACAATGTTAGGTTTAGCCTTGAGGAGGTCTGATCGAATGGTCAAGCGTGGAAGGAGAGTGCACAGGACAGGGAACGATGGCAGAGTCGAGTCGGTGAGGTCATGAACTTCCGGGTTCCTACAGGCCACTAACAAATAATAATGATATAATAATAATAATTGGCATTTTTAATTCTCCAATAGGTTTTTGTCAGTGCCGCGTTACTCTATGCCCAGGAGAACGCCACCTCGTTCCATCGTGCTGATTCCCAGGAAAACGCTGCATGAACAATTGATTACAAAAGGGGATTTTGAAGTACCCCTAAATATCAGAGCGCAGAGGATGGAGAGGAAGTGGATAAGGAAAGGAGTTGAGTTCGGTAGCGGAGCTCATTGGGTCGCTTAAGTTCGATAGGAAACCAATTAGGAATTTAAATTATAAGAAAAAGGTGTAAAAAAAAAGTGTGTATAGAAATACATAGTGCTCTTTCTTCCAACTACCCCAAATCACTTCGAAATCGACTCCTCCTCATCTACGCACACAAAACTGCTTCCCCTCAGCAGTGAAATGGGACGCCTTTGTGAGGGAAATAAAAGAATAGATACCGCGGCGCAGTGGCAGTGTATAATAGGTTCTAGAAGGTCGAACTTCCTCAATATTCGGGTGCTGTGGGATTTATTTTCAGGTATTCTTTGGCCAAGCAGCACTGGAAGCTTAATTAATTTTTCTATTTCAGTCCGCCACACTGATGAAAGTATTGCGGACTTGTGTCGGTTCCCATAAATGCCACTACTCACCTTCCAAATAACCTAAAAGCTTCCAGTCCTGAAGCTTCCATAACCCCATTGTTCTTTGCTAATGCAATAGCATTAAAACCTACAACATTCCCAGCATCAAAACATTTCCTTTTCCAAGGACATGTAATGCATTCAAGCATTAAATTAAACTCCATACAAGAATTCTTTCTTACATGCAAATGCATTTCCCAGTATACATGCAAGAATTCTTCATATCATGCGGGCCTGATGAATCAAAAACTACTCGGCACCCTTGTACCACCATGCAATTCCGCTGTACATGTGCACACCACATATCCCTGGCATTTCCACGGCCTCGGCAGCTCTTTGTCCATCGGACAAAAGCAAATACTCACATCTTGCGTCTAGAGTGAGAATTCCTTCGCATGTAATCATGTATACAATTGCAATCCCTTTTGCCCAGCAAAATGCGGTACACGATCACCCACCGTTTACCTAGATTCCTTTAACATCACCAGCCTAATTACAATGGGGCTATTTATCCAGCTGCAATATACCCGACCACGATCCCTAATCTGACGACAAGCCACCGCCGGTAATAGACGCGATACACATTTCCCATTGGGTAAATAGAAAAACTCATTAGCACCATTTCCCCGATGCAGTGTCGTCTATTATAGCTACCATGCACATCGTAAACAATGGCCTATACGATCCCTTTCTCCTTACAGTTTTTCAGCTTTGTTTTTCCATGGCCTTCGCGCATGAGTTGAACAATATGATCTTCACGATCACTCATACACCCATACCACCATGGTCTTCATTACGAGATCTGGTTTTCTATTGCACAACGAGAGACTTTACGTTTCTCTTGTGGTAAGTAAACGTATCCTAAGCCGAGGGGATATTCACCACCGCCGACCCGACCGGTTAACCTCCCGCTCGCCGTAGCGCTGCGGAGAAGCGTTTGTTTTCGAAGTCGTGAGTGTCCGAGCGTTCAATTATTTTTGTTGTATCGGGTTTTGAAGTAAAATTACTTGCATTACCACCAAATGTTAACAAGTAGAGTGATCATTTAGGTCTCCTAAATAATGTGATTTAAGGAACCGTATCGTGCACGATTAGTAAGGTAACATCAAAGTGTTAAATCACAATATGTCCCAAACAATAAAGTCATTAACAAATAACATTACAAGTGTGTTTTCTTCTCTGCTATGGTGAGCGTTTAGTGACAGTGTTCGGCGTAATAACTACGAAGCGCTTAGTGATGAACTCTGCCTTCTCTCAGCGGAACAAGGTTTTAATGAGGATGGGGATGGGAGTGAACCCGTGCCGTACGCCGGCACATCCTACTCCTACCCCACAGACTCCCTAAGAGCCAACCGTCCATTTAACTTCACTCGTAATAATTTCCTTCGTGACGAAGTGTGGTTTGAACGAGGATGCCTATCGTCAGAGTGACGAATTCAAAGAAGATGCCACCACACGCCACTGGAGGAACACTGACTACGTACGTGAAGTAGTTCGCACCGTACCAACGGCCCGCACGAACGGAAGACTACCTGCCATATGTCTCGCGGGAAATCGAAATGGACCTGTCCATGAGCACAGCGGAAGAGGGAAACCATAGTAAATTTTACCAATTGTAACGAAGACGAAATATGATATTTCACGGGACCGAGGTTCTTTATTGAATTGTGCCTTAACGCTACTTTAATATTGGATCTACGAACTCTGTTCTAAAAAACAAAAAAAGTGGCGAGAGGCCGATTTTGGCGAGACAAGGACAGATGTGTCCTTCATCCTGTCTTTGGCTTCTGGTTATCGCAAGATAATCCGTGAGGATGTTGGGCTCGGTCTCGAGATATCTGAAAAAGAAAAAAAAAAAAACAAGGGGGAGGGGCAGCTATCTAAGGCTAGTGTGGAACAGGATTAGTTCATGTGTTCTCTAACTACTTGGATGAAGGGATGGTGGGAAATAAATCGTACAAGAGCGGTAGGTCTTGAGAGCGGTAGTAAACGCAGATCACGTCTTCGGTGTCTGATGACCTGCGCTTTGGTCGGCGTGTGTGTATGTCTGTGCCGCCTTGTACTGTGCGAGTGTATGTGTGTGTGGTGTGTTAGCAGTAGACCCTATGGGATGGATCCCAGAATAGAGGGGAATGTTGTTGGGAAGGGTGTTTTCTTCAGTCTTCTACTGAAGAAGAAATTATGGTGGTCTGATCCGAGACCGAGCCGCTTGCGCAAGACAAATGACCTTGTCCGGAAAAAACAAATCATTATGGAAAATTTGAGAAGCCCCAGGGCTTGCTAAATAAGGCCAAGGCCGGTTCCACGTTGTAGTGCCGATGATGATGATGATGATACAAAGAGATCGAGAGAGAGAAAGGTCAAAAACGAAAGACTTCCGTACAAGTAGGTTCTCGCTGTTCTGAATGTTTTCGAGGTACGTGTATGCTAATTGTAGCAAGTACTCGTCAATAGGGGTTTGGGGTTGGATGATAATGTGCCTAACACGGACACTGATTTTCACCTAACCCCAACGATTATTATTGGTTTACACCGTTCAGAACCCTCAGAAAATAATAACGAACACTGGAGGATTTTTGTTTAATAGTTTTCTTTATTGATGCTATTACAATTGTTCACAATTTTTTACTTTACTTCCGCAGTTCGGTAAGTGATTAGTTAAGGGACGAATAATAACACTTGTCAACAGTTTTCACATATAAAGCGCGATATAGTTTTCTTTATCAAACTGAACTCCGACACCGTTCGATTAAGACTCCTTTGACTCTATGGCGCGTGCGCACACTTCGGGTGATGAAATTTGGCTGGTGACTGTTGCATGGATCATGCAGCCACTCACGACTGGGGCGAGTTTCCTCTGGCGTGGTAAGAATGAAAAATTGAATTTTCCTTTCACGCAGTGACCAATGAGGAACCAGAGAGATATCTCGCTGGAAGGGTTCCGGTGGTAGATTGTACATATCGTATTGTTGATCCGTACGCTGGAATGGTGGATAAACGAAATTGTTTCAGGGAGAAGGAACAAAGGAAATAATCCATCCAGTGCATCGTGGAAGTGGAGGCATAGCTAAGTAAACACAATGCCACTCATTAGGAACATAAAGGGATTACTGTGCCTAGATAGGAAATTTTGTTTATGGAATTGTGGCGGTGTCGCCAAACCCCACGGTACACTTACCTAAAAACCCCCATAACCTCATCCCGAGTCGCATAAGTTTTTGCTAATGGAATCGCATTAAGAACCTGAAAATGCTTCACGCATTAATTAGATCAAAGCTATAATCGCAAAGTCCCTGTAAAGAAAACTTATCTTTTCATGCATCTCTTCGCTTACAATTTTCCGTAAGATTTCTTTCTTTGCTTATCTTGAATTCCAAAACAATTCGGCACCTTCCGTACCAGACAAATTCCTGTAAACAAAATGATTCGGTTTGCAAGAATGTAACCGTCATGACAGGGACCATAAATATTGCGCCGTCTATTTTCCAACTTCGCCATGTGTACGATAAATTTCTGTACGTACACATTGGCCGGCGACCTTTTTCTCCCAGCAATAATATCCTATGGATGCACTTTATGCCCTTTCTTTGCTCTAGGTTCGTTCTCATCCATGAAAGAACCATGCACACACACTACTGCACTAAAGAGTGCATTTCTGTGGCGGCCACACCCTTAAGAGAAACGTTTTTCTCTCTCTTCCCTTTTCTTAACCCTAACCTAGGATGGAATTCATGTCAGAATTCTATCCTCGGTGAGTCGTAGATAGTAAACAGTGTGTTTTTCTGCCTTCTCTTGAATGACTTGTGGCGGAGTTTTACTCCTTGTATTGGTGAACAGTTTTATTTTACGGCGGACTTTGAAGAACTTGTGGAGACGAAGTAGAACCCCGTGCCGTACGCCGGCACCACGACTCCGCCCCCACAGTTCTATTTGCCCAGTGACGTGTTGGGGGTATAGTGAAACTGCGCCCGTGCTGGCGCACCCTACTTATCTGCCCCTCGTGCCTTTCACCCTGACTTTTTAACCATGTCCTGGAGTATGTCATCAGAAAGGTATAAGACGACAACATGGCCGGATCATCCATGAACAGGGTTTTGGGCGATAATCTAGAATCTGTAAATAAAAACAGTGAAATCATCATGCAAGCGGCAGAAGAGCTGGGCCTAGAAATAAATGAAGACAAAACTAACCACGTGATGACGACTAGAGCAGGTGGACCTCAGGGAATGCACCTAAACGTCAGTAGCAAGATATTTGAAAAAGTTCCAGAATATCTCTGGGAACAACACTGGCGCCAACGAAATGTCGAAAGAAATTAACAAGAGACTACACTCTGGCAACACTAGTTGGCACGCAGTCAGTAAACTGCTGAAATCCAAACTCCTATCACATAATATAAAGCTCCATGTCTATAGAACCATAATCATGCCGATTGTTCTATACGGATGCGAAACATGGGCTCTGACAAAACGGGAACATAACAAATTCCGCGTATTCGAGAATGAAGTTTTAAGGGGTATCATTGGCGGTATATATGACGAGGAGGCAGACAATGGAGGTAATTCCACACCACGAATTGGAAGAGTATAGCTCTGTCTTTTTAACCTTGTGCTCGCGTATGTCATCAGAAATTTACAAGACGACAACATGGCCGGATCATCCCTGAAAGGGGGCAAGTGCTCGCATATGCGGATGACATCGCCTTTTTGGGCGATAATCTAGAAACTGTAAGTAAAAACAGTGAAATCATCATACAAGCGGCAGAAGAGGTGGGTCTAAAAATAAATGAAGGCAAAACAAAATATATGATTACGCCGAGAGCAGGTGGACCTAAGGGGAACACATATAAACGTCAGAGGCAAGATATTTGAAAAAGCTCAAGAATTTAAATATCTGCGGACGATAGTGACGCCCAGTAACGAAATGTCGAAGGAAAAGACTACACTTCGGCAACGCTAGTTGCCACGCAATCAGTAAACTTCTGAAATCCAAACTGCTATCACGTAACATAAAGCTCCGTGTCTATATGGATGGGAAACATGGGCTCTCACAAAACGGGAAGAAAACAAATTCCGCGTATTCGAGAATAAAGTTTTAAGGGGTATCTTTGGAGGTAAATATGACGAGGAGGCAGGACAATGGAGGAAACCCCACAACCACGAACTGGAAGAGCCATACCGCAAATCCACAATAGTGAGAGTAATCAAGTTGCGAAGATTAAGATGGGCCGAACATGTAGCGCGAATGGGCAACGATAGGGCCGTGCGTAGAATTCTTGACGGTAAACCAACGGGAAAGAGACTAGTAGGATGGTCGCGACGGAGATGGGAGGACAATGTTAGGTTTGACCTTAAGGAGGTCGGATCGGATGGTTAAGCGCGGAAGGAAAGCGCACAGACAGGGAACAATGGCGGAGTCGAGTCGGCGAGGTCATGAAATTTCGGGTTCCTACAAGCCAATTAATAATAATGGTGAGTAGATCATGTATTTCCTCGCCGTTGAAATGGCCAGGCATTTAAGACCAATGTGCATCGATACGTCCTTTCCTTATCAACTTCCTCTCCTTCCGCTCGCGCTGTGCTCTGACATTAAAGGGTACTCCAAAATCCCTCTTTGTGCGCGCGTCTGTGCAAAACAAAAAAAAAACGGGGAATGTTGGGAAGATGTGTATCACGATAAATATAAAACACGTCCATCTGATGTAATTATCAAAGAAAACTTCAATAAATTGTATAAATTCGTGAGTTTCCAAGAAATCCCTAGTAGGTGGCACGGAAACGGAGCTGAACATATCGAAAACAAAACAATTCAATGCGTTTTAACAGAACAATTTGGTCTAAGGAAATTGAAATGAAATTTTATTCCGCATCAACTGAATGATGTTCAAAAATGGCATCGATTTGAGCATTGCAAGACATCATTAAACACGCTCGAAACTACAAAGGCTTTTTAAAAATCGTTGTAACTTCTGATGAAAACTGACGTTTTCAATACGAACTTCAAAGGAAGCGCCAGACTGATGAATGGAGCTCAGGGGCATAAGGAAATCCAGAAGACGATGCGAGGTTCAAATCAAAACACTGCTCTTTTTATATGTCTCCAGATAAATTACCGACAAAGAATGAGTTCCATATGGGACAACCGCCCATGCTAAGAATTATCTCCACGTGTTGAAATGTGCCAACAAAATAAATAAATGTTACGAAAGTGAGTACTCTCGGTTGCGCCCACGGGTTTCGATAAACGGGGGGTTCGTGCCGCTGTGTATCTCTGGCTGGTCTTTCCAGTAGGAGCTCAAGATGTTGATTTTCGACAGGGGTTCGTGTGGAGTGTCCTTGTTGTGATATCGTTGCACAATAAAATTATAAAATATATGATTGGGTAGGATCCCTTTTTTACCACTTAGTCCTGGATCCTTTCACGTCGCCAGGTGGCTGTTGTTAGGTGCATTCCCTCCCTTATTACTTAGTCTTGTATCCGTTGTTTTTTACGTTTTCCTACTCTTCACCTCGATGTCAGATGGGAAGTGGTACAATAATCAACGTTGGTAGCGAATTTATGCTTATTTATTTTTATAAAATGAATTATATGCGAAAACAAAGAAGGAATTATAGTTCAGTACACTATCTTTAGCAACAATTCCAACTTATTCATTTAACACCAAGGAAAATGATAGAGTAAATATTACAGAATTAATATCAAAATTTGGACTGCTGTCACACACCCTTTTCAACTTTTTTTTTTTGGTTTACGTCTTTTCCTCTTTATTTTTATACACCAACTACTCAAAAAACAACCGTACCAGCCCACCGCCTCCTCGTTTTTTTTTCCACAGTTATCCCGACGAGAAAAGTGGGTCATACCACTTAACCGTTATCGTATGACCCAATCAACGGCGATGACCGATCTCGAGTTTATCGGAGATATCATCATCATCATCATCGGCACTAAAACCGGGAACCGGTCTTGGCCTTATTTAGCAAGTCCTGAGGCTTGTTAAATTTTCCATAATGATTTATTTTTTCCGGGCAAGGTCATTAGTCTTGCGTCAGAGGCTCCCCGACGGGGAATCGAACCCCGATCCCCCGGGTGACAGGCGGGTATACTAACCACTATACTATCGAGGAGCCCTATCGGAGATATCATCACTGATAAAATAACAGATCGTTTATGTGCCCCAGTTCTTATTCAGGTTTTAAGTTTCCATTCATTTCTATGTTTTGTATTTGTAATGTTAAATGTAATCTTGTTCAAAATGTGTATTTAAACCTTGTATAAACTAATGTGTTTATTTTATGTTGTAAATGAATTTTTTTTTATTATTGCTGGCCTGTAGGAACCCGGAAGTTCATGACCTCACCGACTCGGCTCCGCCATTGTTCCCTGTCCTGTGCGCTCTCCTTCCACGTTCGATCATCCGATCCGATCTCCTCGAGGTCCAATCTAACATTGTCCTCCCATCTCCGTCGCGGCCGTCCTGTCGGTCTCTTCCCCGTTAGTTTACCGTCAAGAATTCTATGCACGGTCCTATCATCGCCCATTCGCGCTACATGTCCGGCCCATCTTAATCTTCGCAACCTGATTACTCTCACTATTGTAGATTTGCCGTATAGCTTCGTAGTTGTGGGGTTTCCTCCATTGCGCTGCCTCCTCGACATCTTTACTCCTTAAAACTTTATTGTCGAATACGCGGAATTTGTATTCTTCCCGTTTTGTGAGAGCCCACGTTTCGCATCCATATAGAACATTCGGCATGATTATACTTCTATAGACACAGAGCTTTATATCACGTGATAGCTGTTTGGATGTCAGCAGTTCTCTGACTGAATGCCAACTAACGTTGCCGGAATGTGGTCTTTTGTTAATTTCCTTCGACGTTTCGTTACTGGTCGTCAGTATTGTTCCCAGATATTTAAATTCTTTGACATTTTCAAATATCTTGCCCCTGACGTTTATATGTGTTCCCTGAGGTCCACCTGCTCTCGTCGTAATCATGGATTTCGTTTTGTCTTCGTTTATTTCTGGGCCCACCCCTTCCGCTGCCTGCATGATGATTTCACAGTTTTTACTTATAGTTTCGAGATTATCGCCCAGAATGGCGATGTCATTCGCATACGTGAGCACTTGTGTGACCCCGTTCAGGGATGATCCGGCCCTGTTTTCGTCTTGTACCTTTCTGATAACATACTCGAGACAAGGTTAAAAAGGCATGGTGAGAGGCCATCCCCTTGTTTTACTCCGTCCCGGATTTCAAATGGTTCTGAGAGGTGGTTTTCTATTCTAACTCGCCCTTTGTTTTCGTTCATGCAAATTTGAATGAGCGCGGTATATGTTTTCGGGATTCCCAGCTCAACCACAATATGGTAGAGTCTTTGCCTTGCGACTGAGTCGTAGGCTTTTTTGATGTCCACGAACAGTTGGTGAACCATCTCTCCGTATTCCCACTTCTTTTCCAGCAGTTGCCTTATTGTGAACATCTGGTCGCTTGTTGACCGGTTCCGACGGAATCTGCATTGGTAGTCTCCCAATATTTCTTCTGCGTACGGTGCGATTCTTGCCAGTATGATATTTGTTAATATTTTGTATGTGATTGGGAGCAATGATATTCCTCTGTAATTTTCGCAGTCAGATCTATCGCCTTTTTTGAAAATGGGGTTGACTATTGCGGATTTCCTTTCTTCCGGAATGACTTCCTTGTCCCATATTATTTTAACCAGTTGGTGGATCTTTCGAGCGGTTGCCCCTCCTCCATGCTTAACAAGCTCTGCAGGTATGCAATCGATTCCGGGGGCCTTGTTGCATTTCAGTCGATTTATCGCGTCTAGAACTTCGTCGAAAGAGGGCTCTGGGATCTGGAGCTCGGCTATATGTACGTCTGGTGCGTTTATATGTGGTTGATGTGTGCGCACATTGAGCAGGTTTTCAAAGTACTGTTTCCATCTTGTCACGATATTTTTTGTTTCTGTCACCAGACAGCCGTTTGTGTCTCGAATTATTTTGGCTCTCCCTCGGTAGCCATTTCTAATGGAATTTATGCCGGCATACATACCTCTGCTGTTCTTTGCTCTGGCATTTTCTATGATTTTTTCGATCCGAGTCTTCTCCCATTCGCGTTTTTTGCGTTTGAAATATCTAGTTGTTTCTCTCCGAATTGTCGCGTATCTTACTGCGTTGACTTCATCATATGCTTCTAAGTGGATGATTCTGAGGCATTTACATTGTTTGATCTCAGCCCTGCACTCATCGTCAAACCAAGGTTTAGACCTAGTTGTTTTCTTAAATCCTAATACCTCTTGGGCTGTTTGTTTGATTGTGTTTCTGATCGATGCCCATTCTTCCTCTTCCTCACTACTGTCATTCTCTAGGATGGTAAATCTATTCGTTAGTTCGTCTTGATATTCCGCCCTTTTGGGTAGGTCTTTTAGTTTATCAATGTTGAACTTTTTGCTCGTCTCCCGTGACTGTCCATGTGGGTTTGCTGCAAGCCGACTTCTAATTTTGCCCATCACTAGAAGATGATCGGAGTGGCAAACTGCTCCTCTATATGATCTTACGTCAAGGACATTCGAGTGGTGTTGTAGCGATTCTAACAGATACACACAATTCACAAGCAAAAATAGTGAACAACCACCGAACGAAAAAAAATCGAATAAGAAAAATACATCAGAACCGTATACCAAGCAATAAAGAAAAATAATTCACACCAGTGGAATATACTCGAGTTTGGAAATCAAATACCAAACACGGTCAGTAGTCTGATGCTTCACTGCTTCGCTTTTCAATCGTTTCATCGTGTGTTCAATTCACCTTCTTCACTATCCTTGCTTAACGCTATAGTGTCTTTTGTCTATAAGTAAGTGGTCTATTTGGTTACATGTTACACCGTCGGGTGATTTCCATGTGACTTTATGGATTTGCTTGTGCTTGAACATCGTGCTTTTTACTACCAGATCTTTTGACGCTGCGAACGTGATAATTCGAATACCATTATCATTTGAAACGTCATGTAGGCTTTGTTTACCTATAGTTGGTTGGAAGATATCTTCCTTTCCAATTTTCGCATTGAAGTCCCCGAGGAGGATTTTAACATCGAATGATGAGATCCCATCAAATACTTCCTCTAGGGTCTCGTAGAATGTGTCCTTCGTTTCTTCTACGGTAGATTCTGTTGGCGCGTGTACGTTTATAAATACATAATTGTACCGTGGGCCCTGTATTTTTAGCACAGACATTCGGTCATTAATGAATTGCACATCTTTTACATGGGGCGTAATCTTATTGCTTATGATGAAGCCGGTTCCGTGGTTATGTGTATCGGTACCTCCACACCATATGGTAAATCCGTTGGTTTCGATTACTTGATGTGGGAGTCAAACTTCCTGAAGCGCGACGATGTCCATTTTATATTGTTTCGCGTTTTCTACGACCGTCTGTGTCGCGCCTGGTTTATATAACGTTCGAACATTCCACGTGCCGACGCGTATATCCCGTTTTTTGAGTTTTTCCCTACGTCTTCTTTTTGCCGAGTCGGTGTTTTCTTGATGATTTTTTTCCGTTATGGTAGTGTCGGCTCATCACACCTACGCCTACCGGGTTTTTCGTGAGATTGCTTTTTCTGTATTGATCATTCATTTCATTGGATCACTCTGGGGTTTCAAATGATCCGCCATATCAGAGCCCCTCTTTGATATGGTAAGGTCTGCTTACTGCTCTGATTCGACCCGTTGTCAGAGAGGCGCCGTTATAATACAGCCGGTATACCCCTGGCTGCTAACCATCCAATGGGCACGGTGACGCGTAACACCCTGGATTAGGGGTGGTAGATCTTTGTGTATTACTCCTCGCTAGCCTGTCTGACATGGGTGACCCTACTGGAAGCATATGCTTCCGCCAGCATAGCCTGAGTGATTCATTGTACTTTAAGCCCCCGCGCCACGTCAAGGTTTCTACCAAGTGGGGAGTTGTAAATGAAGGTTTGTGTAATTTTTAAATGAATATAATGTACTTTATGTTTAATCTGTTATACGTGTGAGTCAAAATGAAAATGGTGTTTTGCATTTAAGTTTAATTTGAAAATGTGATAATTGTAATGTATGTGTTTATTTAATGTTTTTTATTTGTTGTTTTTTTTTTCGGTAGGAAGGTAGAAATCTTCAAAAGCTACATCTGGAGCGATCAAGGGGCATGTCGACTTTTTACCGACTAAAACCTCCTCCGCCAGGGACATATTCCCGGTGATCCCCGCGGAACTTTATTTTAGATATTCCATCGCGGGGCGGGACGGAGCTCACCTGTTACTCCGCTCGTCGCATCGCAACTGCTGCATAATGTCACATAGAATATCATTTGTTACAGACCATGCTTGTTTGGAACTTAGCATGTATTCTATTACTCCTGTCGGAGTAGGTACGTTTTCTCATATGTCTCTCCAAAATCGTTCTTGCAGTCTCGAATCTCACGCACCCTGTGAGTACGCGTTCCGCATTTTTTATTTTGCCCTCGCAATACAAGCAGTATGGGAGATTCACATGCTTATACTTGTGCAAGTATCGACGAAAGCACCCATGTCCTGATATTAGCTGAATCAAGTAATAATTCAGCTCGCCATATCGTCTTTTCACTCAGATTTCCACGTCAGGTATCATGATGTGAGTTCATCTGTGGCGACTCTAACAAATACACACACAATTCACAAGCAAAATAGTGAAGAAGCACCGAACGAAAAATCGAATAAGAAAATACATCAGAACCGTATACCATAGCGATAAAAAAAATAATTCACATCAGTGGAGTATAGTCGAGTTTAAAAATCAAATTCTAAGCACGGTCAGTAGCCTGATGGGTAACGCTTAGGTTCAATTTTTTTCGTGATTCAAACTATCATAGCGTCAGTTCGAATCACACGATCTTCTTCACTATTATTTCAAACGCTATACATCTTCCTTTGGAACTATCCCACTTTCGTTGCCATTCTCTTAGGCTTGAGAGCTCTAACTGTGACCGCATTCTCTGGCGGTTCTCTCGTCACACTTCATGCAATGCAGGGTTTTCTTTAGCTGCAATGCCAAGTGGTGTCCTACCAGCCAACACATTTATGGCATCTTCGGATGCCGTTCTGAATGCGCAGCAAACTCTTAATGATGCCAGTCTTTGTGCTCAGTTCACTCCCCTCAAGTACGACTTATACCGTGCGGCTCCTGCCCATATGTGAGCTGCATACATTCTAATAGAGGTGTTGACACTGGTTATCAGGTACCTTATGTGGAGCCGGGGCCTCCAACATTTGGTAGCATTCTCGACAATACTTTGCAAACTCTTGCCGTTTTTTCAGTTGTTTTCCGCAGGTGTTCCTTGAATGTCAGTCGGTTGGTGAGTATAATACCAAGATATTTAATATACGGACTGGTTCTGATTGTTTGTCCTTCTATTTCCAAATCAAGGAGTTCAACTTTCTTGTGGCTGCTTATTAAAACTGTCTCTGTCTTATGTCCAGCTAGTTTCAGATATTCTCCAGGCCATCTAGATGTTTAGCTACGGCCACTATTGCCAAATCATCTGCGTACCCAATGGTTCTAACCCCTTCTGGTGCATTGACCTTGAGCACACCATCATACATGATATTCCATAATAGAGGACCTAATACAGATCACTGAGGTACACCCTCTCTTATTCTATATTCCTGTGGTCCCTCTTCTGTAGCATAGAGCAGTCTTCTATCCTAGAGATAGTTTGCTAGTATACGCAGCAAGTAAGGTGAGACTTGTAGATCACCCAACGCTTCTAGAATCCGATTTCAATTCACAGAGTTAAATGCATTTTAAACGTCTAGTGTCACCACAGCGCAATGTTTTTTGTATCTCCTAGCCATCGTGCTCCAGCTATCGCATTGCGAGCAATGTCGCACACCACAGATAGCGCCTTACGGGTTAATCTACCATTCCGGAACCCATACTGCGATTCAGAGAGCCCCGATGTTCCCTCAGTGAACTGTTCCAGGCGAGTGGCATTTACTCGCTCAAACAGTTTCCCTATTGTGTCCAACATGTTTATTAAGTGTATGACAGTTTGATGTGTAAATTTCTATATTTAATATCTTATGTTTTCTCGGTGTGACAAATGTGGTGCGGGAGTTACTAGGTAACATCCTTGACGCTATTGTGTTTTAGTATTATTTGCTTGCGTTTGCCTTGGTGCTGCGCAATATGATATTTTTCTCCTATTATTGTGATCCTTTCTCGAAGTGGATTTTTAATTCTCATTTCACTCTTAACTTCTTGGGTTCGTTCTTTTCTCGTATTTCCATTTAGAGCTGTTTATTATTACACTTTTGCCAATAATGTTGTTTTGGCTTCTATTTCCGGTTCGGGTTTGACCGAAAAGAAAAAGCAAATTTATTAATACGGATCGCTATCGAACGGTCTTCTATACCAGATACCGTGCCGGTTCACTTACGAGTTGGGTTAAATTTTTCGAATTGGTGGTACTAATTTCTTTAACGTGTGCTTATAGAAAAACTGCATGTGGTTCTTTCTACTTGATTGGTGACCGCCCCAATGGATGTCATGTTATTAAAGAAAAAAATTGAAATGGAGCTCATTCATGATTGAAATATTTATACAACTACATCGTTGGCTGTGTTTTTCTGAGATATCCTAGAATTAATTTATTCACCTTCTAAAATTAATTTGTAGAAATATTTCCCAACTACTATAGCACCACAGGTCAACAGTTGAACCAACGTACGTGTCAGCACATAACTGCGAGATAAATTTGATCTCACTTTACCAAAAAACTCTGCCTCTTAAGCGTTGGAAAAAAATATTATTAGACAAATTTGGAATGTGCGTGACTTCAAGACTAACCGGACATACTAGGCTTATATTCGGACAACCCACACGACTTTCCAAAAAGATTAATTTAAAAAGAGAATTCCTAGACTAAGCAATTGTTGGGTCTTTATTCACTTCACGTACTTCCACATATTCTGAAGACAAACTGCGCCTTCTGGACCATCAGTAAGACTACCCACTATTACTCTGTACTTAAGGAACACTTAAATAAATTTTCGGAATCTATCTTCCACTGTCACTCTTTTTAATTAAATAATGATCCATCTCACTTTAGTACTCGCAGGAGGAACGAACCATTGCCTGTAGGAACTAAAAGTGTTTTCAGTTGAAAAGGCACTTCCAACGCCCCATCTCCACACTATTATACACGGCCACCATGTTGGAATGTCAAAAGTGCAAAGAACAAGCGGATGAGCCCTCAGATGACAGCGGAAAATTACCAAACACGAGAAATTAAAAGGTCGTGAGTGGCGACAAACCCAAGCCAAGACTATACTGAACCCTAGTCACGTTCCTGTGTGATGGCTCCTCTTTGCCCTACCACTCCAAGTCATGTCCTATATTTCTTAATTAGGTGTTCATTGTTATAAATGGCCTGTCAGTTTATCATGTGCAATTTCCCCGCTTGTCATTGTCCGTTGCTTTGTTTCCGCTGCCTCTGGGAGCAGCATAAATTCGACTAAAAAATTGAACACAAGTGAAAGAAAAAAAAACTAGACCAAAACAGCCAACAAATTGTGGAACGGAAGTAACATTAGGCAGCGAATAATAAAGAAAAAAAAAAAAACAAAAGAAGCAACTCGTTGTGACGCAATTACATGCCATGGACGATTCTACCTTTGTCACCGAAGACGGGCTACTCCTTTGAGCAACGATAAATTATAAATAGATGACCAGCCATCAATCAAGCGAGACGTGCCCAAGTATTTGTCGGTGATGTTGCTGAGTGATTTCCAACATTTTGTTATCAATTATGTATGATTACTTAACAGTACCCGAAAGTCATCGGCACGAATCAAAATTGGCGTATCCGTTCCCGCAAGATGCTCCCTTGAGCAGATGATGGATGATGAAACAGAGGGATGCAGTACCCAGCTGGGGGTAATTTACATAATGTAAGGAACCGCTAACATTGGCGAAATTAGAAACCCGGGCATTCAATTCACAGCCACTTTGTCATGTCCCATCAAAAGATGGCGACTGCTTGACCATTACCCGACAGGCATTTTTATTAAAGCAATCGATATTAATTTTTGATTGCACTCAACCGATTGGTACCCGAAAAGACTCATGACTATGTAATTACTGGTGCCGTTAAGATGCAATAAACTGTGTCCCCGTTGAGGGACAGTCCAAAAAGCGCATTCCACATTTAAATTCACAACGGAATCTACAATTCTCACGTCGGAAAGTGCTCCATCAAGTTTGTGGTCGAGTATCCTTTTGATTTCCTTTGATTCTCCATCAACCAAAACGGCAAAGGGATATTCCAGTACCGATTCCCCTGTACAGCGCACACTGTACATCACCTCAAGGTGGGAGTTTTAATGCTCTTACCATAAGGACTACAGGATAAGTGCTTGCAATGGGACGACGTGTGTTTGATTCAAAGGATGTCCACCGCAGATCTGCCACCCGCTGAAATGCTGCAGAATGGTGAAGTACTCGTTCTCTACTTGATGGATGATTGAGATGCGCCGAACGAGTTTGAGATGATGAAAATATTTCCTATCTTTATGAGGTGCAAATTTATGCAGGATTGACAGGCAAACAGACAAGTGCAGCATATTCGTATTCAATTTGAATACTCCCGAGTCCGGACACGATTGTCAGGTAGGATGGAGAAGGAGGAACCGAGTTTCAATTGATGAGGAATTTTAATTTTACGAAAACTATTTGAAGGCTGAGAACTTTGACGAAGATGCGGAACATATGCTCGTTTTCGACGTTACGGGTGAGAGCTTAGGTAATGGTTATAAAATGTAATTATTAATTATACACGGTAATTATTTTCATCAGGTGCACTGGAATTGGGTCTGTAATTGTCAACCACATATTATTGTACAATATTATATATTTAATCATCATCATTAGCACTACAACCGGGACCCGGTCTTGGCCTTATTTAGCAAGCCCTGAGGCGTGTTAAATTTTTCATAATGATTTGTTTTTTCCGGGCAAGGTCATTAGTCTTGCGCGAGAGGCTCCCCGACGGGGAATCGAACCCCGGTCTCCCGCGTGACAAGCGGGTATACTAACCACTATACTATCGAGGAGCATATATTTAATAGTCCCATCTTAAAGACAACCAAGAACACTTAACTAACTTAGGTGTAAAATCGTTGTGTTATTTAATATTCTTGTATACATCTATGTATTCCTGTTCTTGTACTGTAATAATATAGAAAATACCAACATTTCGCAGACACCTACCCGGAAAACGTACGTTTCCACAGAGTATGATCAATTGTCGATGTAGACGTTTACTATACTATATAGTAGTATTGTACATTCTCATAAACCGTACATGTTGTAAATAATTTCAGATGTTTGGAATATTTAATTCGTTATACTTTCTTATTCATATTGTAATACCAGGTAAGGCTGAAAATTAATGCACACATGCTTGTGGAATTTGGCGCAAGGCTGATAACCTTGCCCAGAAAAACAAATTATTATGGAAAATTTAACAAGCCTCATACTTGTTAAATAAGGCCAAGACCGGATCCCGGTTGTAGTGCCGATGATGATGATGCTTGTGGAATGCGAACAAAAATAAAATTCTAACATCGGACAGTAAGTATATTGAAGTACAATTCTTAAGCTTCAAAATCATATATTTATTTTTCAACATAGTTCTCCCAACGTGTATCAATTTTTTTTTAGTTGACTGAAACCTCTCAGGACCAGTCAACAACATCATCACTATAACCAGCTTTTAGACGATGATGAATTTCAGTAGAAGTCACTTCGAACACCCGGAATTTGTTTTCTTTCCGTTTTGTAAGAGCCCATGTTTCGCACCCGTATAGAACAATTGGCATGATTATGGGTCTATAGACACGGAGCTTTATATTATGTGATAACAGTTTGGATTTCAGCAGTTTACTGACTGCGTGCCAACTAGCCTTGCCGGAATGCAGTCTTTTGTTAATTTCCTTCGACATTTCGTTACTGCCCGTCAGTATCATTCCCAGGTATTTAAATTCTTCAACTTTTTTGAATATCTTGCCTCTGATGTTTATGTGGATTCCCTGAGAACTACCTGCTCCCGCCGTAATCATGTATTTTGTTTTATCTCCATTTACTTCTAGGCCCACCTATTCTGCTGCTTGCATGATGATTTCACTGTTTTTACTTACAGTTTCCAGGTTATCGCCCAAAACAGCGTATGCGCACGTGTAACTCCGTTCAGGGATGATCCGGCCATGTTGTCGTCTTGTACCTTTATGATAACATAATCGAGCACCTGGTTAAAAAGACATGGTGAGAGGCCATCCCCCCGTTTTAGTCCGTCTCGGATTTCAGATGGTTCTGAGAGGTGGTTTTCTATTCTAACTCGGTCTTTGTTTTCGTTCATGCAAGTTTGAATGAGGGCGGTATATTTGTTCGGGATTCCCAGCTCAACTACAATATGGTAAAGTCTTTGCCTTGCGACTGAGTGGTAGGCTTTTTTGAAGTCAACGAACAGTTGGTGAACCGTCTCTCCGTATTCCCACTTCTTTTCCAGTAGTTGCCTTATTGTGAACATTTGGTCGCTTGTTGACCGGTTCCTACGGAATCCGCATTGGTAGTCTCCAGGTATTTCTTCTGCGTTAAGGGTGATTCTCGTCAGTACGACATTTGTTAGTATTTTGTATGTGGTTGGGAGCTATGATATTCCTCTGTAATTTTCGCATTCAGGTCTGTCGCGTTGAAAATGGGGCCGACTATTGAGGTTTTCCACTCTTCCGGAGTAACTTCCTTATACCAAATTGTTTTTATCAGTTGTTGGATATTTCGTGTGGTTGCCTCTCCTCCATGTTTCATAAGCCCTGCCCGTATGCAGTTGACTCCGGGAATTTTGTTGTTTTTCAACGACTTATTGCATGTGCAATTTCGGTGGGTTGATTTGTGGTTGATGGGTGCACACATTGAGCAGGTTTTCAAACTATTGCTTCTATCTTGTCATGATATTGTTTGTGTCTGTGACCAGACAGCGGTTTACAGGTGGAATTTTTGCAATCTTTATTAGAAAAGGAATCCGTCACAAAGTTATATATAGTGGAGAAGTGCGCAGGTTCCGGGTGCTGGAAGCCTGTATCGTCCGCATACCCCTTCAGCAAGGAAGGGGTTTGTATGCGATTGCGGTCTATGCACCTGAGGAGCACCAACATAACCTATCTACAGCGGAGCTCGCGACACTCTTTCGATGCTTAAATTTGCACCTGGACAAAAACTACTTTATCCTAGGGGGAGATATGAACGCCAAGCATAGAAATTGGGGAAATTATATATCTAATGCCAGAGGAAATCAGTTGGCTGGCTGGTTAGATCAGTATCATATTAAATATAGAACTGACCTGCTAGCTACCGAATATCCATCGTTCTTAGATATCTTGCTAATTGACTCACGACTGAGATTACTTAACACCAACAGACGAAATAGAAACTGTTTATGGACGATTGAATACGACAGTGACCACTGTGCATTCACGGCAGTAATGGAGCTTCCGAGCGATCTCGCAGATTTGGAGGAATTCGTGATCCCGCAACCCTACAACTACGGGGCAATGCGATGGCCGCGGTTCACCAGATCATTAACAGGAGAACATCGTTCGAATGCCTTTAATCTGCATGTGAAAAGAAACCTGACAAATGACGAAATCGACGGATACATCCAACAAATGGACGAAACCGTCAAACGAGCAATGGACAAAACAATTCCCAAAACAACAGTTACAGATCACATAAACATGTACAGAAACACAACAATAAACGCACTCCACAAGAAAAAGAGCAGACTGCCATCGAAACTAAAACAATTACACAGACAGTTTACAGACAGACAATACCAGGAGATAATATCACTGAAATCCCGATTAAAAAACTCCAACAATTACTTAAAGCTAATTATAGATTAGTAACAAATTTATATTGGAACAACAGAATTCGACAGTCAATCAGAGCACTCTTGATAGGCGGGTACATGTGAAAATAAATAGACGGTTTGTGATTAATTGTCAGCTCAAGTAATAGTTAGTTCTAAGATGAATTAATAATAAAGTGCATATGTTCGGGGTTCAACCGAGATTATATCGAAGGAATGAACACGACGGCGAAGGTATAAGGACGCCAAAGAAAGACTAAAGACGACGATGAAGAGGTAAACACGGGGAATAAAAACGACAATATAGCTTTGTGGTATCTCTAACAGATACACATACAATTCACAAACAAAACATAGTGAAGGACACCGAACGAAAATCGATTAAGAAAAATACATCAGAGCCGTATACCATACCGATAACAAACAATTCACATCAGTGGAGTATAGTCGAGTTTTAAAATCGAATTCTAAAATCGCCCAGTAGCCTGATGGGTAACGCTTAGGTTCAATTTGTGGTGATTCAAACTGTCATAGTGTCAGTTCGAATCACACGTTCTTCTTCACTATTATTTCAAACGCTATAACTTCCCACCCCAAATGCCTGAAGTGAGCGATTTCACAGTTGACGAATTGGGACAAAAGGCTAAGATATGTTTTTTTTTTTTTTTTTTTTTTTGTTTTATATCCGCATTTATTCAACAATTCAATTACATATTTCACTTAAGATTAAAGGTTAACATCTATTTTACAATTAACATTCTTACATTAACTTGCTGGCTCTTCGCAAGCACTCTAAATTACACATTATCATATTTCATATGCCTTTCGGCGTACAATAACTGTTTTTAAAACATGTCACAATAATTGATATGTTTTCTCTTTTAACATTCATTCTACTTTTTCTACATCCTGTATTATTTATAATTTTTTTTTTTTTTTTTTTAATTACATATATAGGGGGTAGACAAGCAAAATAAAAATAAAACAAAACGGACAAACATAAACAAGGAATAAAGGAATACAAATAAAAATTAAAATAAAAAAATAAAAAATTAAAATTAAATTAAAAACAAAATTAAAAGATAAAATAAAAATAATTGGGAATTGGGGATAGGGAGAAGGAAAGCGGTACGCCTGAGTGGCATACCATGTTTGGGGACGTGTAGTCCTTTCTTCATCACTGATCCACCACCAGTTGGGATGGGATCGATCTTTTATTGATTTATCTCTTTCACCGATCACCATACTAAAACGCAGGCGATCTGGAAAATTAGAGATATCGTTGTCGTGGAGAATTCGTTTATCCCTGGCACCACGGAAAGCGTGGTAAATTATAGGGACTCCACGTTTGTCCTGGATAAGTCCATTTTTATCCAAGAAAGGAAACGCTTCTGGGGGAATGAACCCATTCTGGAGAGTACTCTCCATATACATATCATTGGGATAGAATGCTCCCGAGATGAGATCGTTTTCGCTGCACATTGCCCTTGTTGTATGACCACGAATAGTCTTGATAATGAAGTTATCTATCCTGTTTAGTCCTGATTTGTCATACAGGACTTTATTCGGATAGTATTTCTTATACTGCGACTCTGGGGTTCTATACATTCCTAGGCAGGAACGCAAACACTGCCTCTCGAACACCCGAAACTTCTTCATGTAAAATGGGGATATGTTGTACCGTACCGGGCAGCCATACACCAATATTGGTCGGATGAATGCTGAGTATGAAATTATTTTCACTTTGGGGTCCAGCAGACTACTACGGAAGAGTCTTCGCGTCATTGCATATGCGTTTTTAGCTGCTGTAAGAGCAGCTGCTGTAAGAGCAGCTGCTGTATGCTTATCAAAGTAAAGATACTGATCAAGCCGGATTCCAAGGTATCTGACTACAGTTTTTACTTGTAGTGTAAGATTATTACTTCCTGCAATGGAAAATGTTTTCCAATTCCGTTTTGTATCCCTTGATGCACTGGACAGCGGCGTTCTGAAAAGGATAGTCTCTGTTTTCTGGAAATTTATTTTTAATTTCCAGTCATCGCAAAAACGTTTGATTTTGTTGAAATCATGTTGCAGAAGTCTGTTGATGACATCAATCTTTTCTCCAGATCTATACACCACAATGTCGTCGGCATACGCAATTGCATGGTTGAGAGAACCCACTAGACCACTAGTGTAAATGTTAAATAAAATGGGAGAATTCACTGCTCCTTGTTGTAGACCGTTTTTGATGTGGAAGGTCTTGTTAGAGATTATATCTCCACATTTCACTACAAATTGTTTACCCATTATCATATCGTAGATAATGTATAATAAATATTTGGGCATACCTAGGTTTGATAACTTATATACCAGACCTTCTAGCCATACGGTGTCGAAAGCCTTTTCAAAGTCAACCAAACAGGCCCCTGTGCATTGTCTCTTCGCCTTGTACCACTGTATGTCGGAAACAAGTTTTGTCGCAGCATGAACTGTGTCATGTTGCGATCGGAAACTACACTGGTTGTTCGGAATAATACCGTTTTCCTCACACCAATTAGTCAATGCTTTATTTATAATTTTCTCGAATATCTCGCTGATGTTCGGAAGCAAACTAATCGATCGAAGATTGGCTGGATTGCTCCTTTCCTTACCCTTTTTGGGGATGGGATGGACTACTGCAGATTTCCATTGGGTTGGATAATATGCACTATTTAGAGCGTTATTGAACAAAATAGTGTAAACCTTCACTACTTCAAGAGGTAAATGCTTTAGAACAATGTTTGGAATACTATCTATTCCAGAAGATTTTTTGTTCTTAATCGATCTAAGAATGTCCGTCAGTTCATCCTTGTGTACAAATATGCTAGTGTTTAGATCTCTAAGCGGGGAATCCGCTCTATTATTTTCACTAAAGATAGTGAAACTTCGACTTAAGAGACGCCGATTGTTAAGTTCATTGCCTAGCGAAATATGTTTTTTGGAGAGCCCTATTTTCCAGGTCAAGGTTAGAATGAGCCGATTCGTTCAATCTATACACTGCTTCGAAACAAGCGCCAATTGAGTTCGCCTTTTTTTGTGGATCCTCGACTATTATGAACTCTTCGTTAGAGTTAATGTGTTCCAGGGTAAGTCCTGCGTTCAGCAGAGTTTGACAATTCTCGGGAGTCCGTGGAACTCGCAGACATGGGATGTCATTATAATCTTTCCTTCGAAAGACTTTATTTACTTGAGAAAACATATTCGGGGCACTAGCTTTGATGGCTTGAATTTTGTTGTTCCAGTCTTCACTAATTACTGATCTATAGGTGTCACGGATAAATTTGTGAAGATTTTTAATTAATGACTTAATTGTTTTTATTTCCTGGCTATTTGGATCGCTGAATTGTCTGTAGAGCAGTTTTAACTTAGAGAGCAGAATACTTTTTTTCCTATACAGCTCGTCTATCGTTGAGTTTCTGTACCGGTTTGTATGGCTCTTCATGTGAGACACTTTTGGGATAGAACGATTCATTGTATTAGTAACAATGTGTTCATCGCCGAAAGATAATGATCAATTTCGTCATTATGAAGATTTCTGTCAGTTGGTGGATCTATGCCATTGGAGCGTAATTCTTTTTTTATTATCCGGTAAAAGCGCGACCAGTGTGCTTTTCCGAAATTAAAAGAATGTATCTGTTTGTACTGCTCAAGTAGTGAATGTTCGTTTGGGACATGTATTACAGCACCAAGTCCGTAATGATCGCTATCGTACTCGATTGTACGAAGACAATTTCGAGTAGTTAGATCCGTATATAATAATTGTATTCGCTCGTCGAGCAAGAGTAAATCCAAGAAGGAATTTCTTCTGGGATATGACGGTGTACTTGTAGCGTACAATTCTAGTTTATGTTCGATAGCGTTTGTTTGCCACCAGTCGAACAACACATTGCCTCCTGTGTTTGTGATAAGGTTACCCCAAGTACTGTGCTTGGAATTGAGATCCCCCGCAATAAAGAAATAATTATTTTCTGAGTCTAACTTGAGACTTCGAAAAAGGGTATCAAGTTCATTGATAAACTGTCGACCCTGTGGAGATTCGGGAGCATACGCAGAGATCACATATAGATGCTTCGACTTTTCAAAGGAATATCTATGACGCAGGCTTCTAGTACCTGGAACTTGTATATATCTCTACTCTAGACGACTTTGTGTTGTAAACCATTTTTAACTAGGACATCGACCTCGCCTCCCTGAGTGGAATTTGGACGATCTCGTCTAATTACTTTATAATTTGGGTAGCTCAATTTGTGCCTTTGATTTAGTTTAGTTTCGCTAGCCAAAAGCACATCTGGGCGTTCAGCTTCCAGCAGATTGCTGAGATTATCCCTTCTTTCCATGCGGATTAGTGAATTAACATTCACAGCAATAATTTTTAGGGTTAATTCAGTCGCAGTGAACGTTATGATTAGAGTGTGGGTTCGTCTGGAAACAGGGTCGTATATATAATGTCCGTTCGAGCCACTTGTTCCGTGAGTTTTTTTTCGATCTTTTCGAATTTTTTATCAAACGCAGCAAACTGTCCTTGTATGGACAGTAATATAGCTATTATATCAGTTTGGGCCTCTGGAGCAGGCGTTTTAATGATATTGCGTGATTGTTCGAAGATTGGTGGATTTTTTACTCCACCTGCCATATGAGCGTATGACACGCTTGGTGCCACGAAGTTGTTGTAAGAGCGAGTTTTCATCTTTTTCTCTTCTTCAACTTGCTTCTTTCGGGCTTCCAACTTTGATTTTAGTTGTTGATACTTAGGGCAACCTCTAAAGTTAGCAGGATGACCTGAGTTGTTACAGAGGACACAGGATAGTTTATTTCTATCCGGAAGCTGTTCTTTGCCCAATGGACATTCTCCAATGATATGCTTATTTAGGCATTTGACGCATCTGAAATGCATATTGCGATTCGCTGCCACATGCCCGAAGCGTTGACAGCGCATACACTGCAATACGCGGTCGCACTTCTTTATTCTCACCCAACTTATTGTTTGGTGACTAATGTATTTAATATATCTAAGTCCGTCAATTTTACTATTGGGGCTTAGCGACACAATGAAGAAAGGCAACCTACGGTTGCGATTTCTAGAATTTGCTGTAGAAAATGGTTTCACACCTGTAAATTTCAAGGTATCGTTTTCGAAGCTTTTTAGCTCTTCGAGCACCTCCTCGGGAGTAAAGGAAGGGTCAACTCATTTGAGCAGCATGGAGACAGTTTTCTCCGATTTAGGGGTGTACGTGTAGTACTCGCTTTTCGATTTCCCTAATGCCGATTTAATTTTGGTATACCCTTCTAAATCCTCACATGTTAAACTTATCTTAAAATTATTTATTCGTTTTGTTTTAAAAGTTTTGCATGTCAACTCACCCCATTTTATGAGATCCTTTGTCTCCATGTAGCTGACGTAGATAGGAGGTACTTTCTCCCTTTTTTTGACTGGCACCTGCTGAGATGTTTCCTGCCGAGATGTGTCCTGCTGTTGTTGTTGATGTGATTCCTTCTGTTTAGTTTCCTTATCTAGCCGTGTTTTCTCTGCCTTCGTGGGTTGCTGTTGTCTTTGTTCTTGCTGTTGTTGTTCTAGCATTTTCGTTTTTCGCTCGTTGTGGCTCAGGTTGTTTTTTAGTTTAACAACTTCCTCCATTTGTCTATCCAGTTCTTCTTTTTTACGACTAATCTCATGGATGAGTCTGTTGAGGACCTCGATCTGATTACTAGCGTCTGCATTTGTTTCGCTGACATCTAGTTCTAGTGTTCTTCGTTTTAACTGTCACAACACGTGTCTTCGTTCTCTTTTAATTGATTCTATTTATTTATATTTACTTTGTTTTGACTGTTTTTAACACTGTAATTTATTTATCCACAAATAGTCTCTTTATAATACTTCAGCCACTCGCGACACATAAAAGGAACTTTTTCAATTTAATTCGACCGCCGAACCGAAAACACGTCCGCACTCGGTCACTGTGTATCGTTGTATGATTAACCATCGGTACAAAAGCCGAGATTATCGCTCGACTGGTTGAACAAGTTCCAACGGGCAATTGAAAGAGAATCACCAATAAGATATCGCATTTGACACAAGACTCCGCAATTACGCGGGAAATACCATAAACAAGGATCGCAGCCAAGAATCTCAATCCAGTTCAGTGGTAACAAACTACGAAAGAGAACTTTAAATACGTGAAGTGGAACTAATGCAGCGCGAACTCGAACTCGCCCGAGGTGAGATTGCGATCTTGCGACAGAATAAGCACTTTGCCGCAGACGGGTCGCGAGCACGAGAGATGCGCGGAAAACGAAGCGAAACAGCCGCTTTATTTTTCCCAAAACCAAACATGAACATTAAGATGATTGCTGAATTAGTAAGTGAGTTCGACGGTACGCCTGATCATTTCCATGTGTGGGGAAGGCGTATCAAGATAATGAAGGAGACGTATAAGCTAGCGGATAACACGGAAAAAGTTGGACGGAATGAAACTCAGGAAGAAAGCGTTCGATTGGTTTCATTCAAAAACTGAACATCTGGAAATGATCTTCTACGAGCTCACGAAGATGACCGAAGTACAGTTCAAAGGAATGGGATCACGTGCTCATAAGGTGTTAGGATAATTCCATCACGATAGATGGGCACTGTTTTCCGACTCTCATACGTGTTATTTCAGATACTATTTCTCAGCAAAAATGTTTGATCTGAACTGACTTATTGGGACCAAGAAACTTCCACGCAAAGAACGGTACAATGTACATTAATATTGATGACGATCCTGAAGAATTACCGGAGATTTTGCAGATCAGCGTGCTCGAAGAAGAGAATCACCTTAAGATTGATCTTTCTCACATAGAAGACGAGAATAGGAGCGAAAAAATGATGACGTGCATAGAAAATTACAGTTCCAACAAGACGTTGGAGACAACAGTGAAGGCAAGGCGACTTGCGTCTAACGAAGGGCACACCGTCAACAATCAAATGGCCGAGTGGCAGAACGAAGGCATCATTCGACCGTCATGTAGTTCAACATCAGTTCTCCAGGGATATGTGAGTGCCATATTTATAGATACTATTCGGGACGGGCATGTCTTAACGATCATGGATGATCTGATTGTTCTTTCCAACAATCGCGAGGACGGACTGAAGGGATTGAAAAACGTATTCGAGACGGCAAGGAGGGTTAACCTGAGTACCAATTGGAAGAAATGTTGCTTCCAGGCAGAACGTGTCGCGTTCTTGGACCAGATTATCGAAAACGCAACCGTTCGGCCGACAGATCGGAAACTTGACGCACTTAGACACTTTTCGGAGCCTAAGAATATTCGACAAGTGCAAGCTTTTTTGATGGGATACTTTAGGAAATTCATTCCCGACTGCTCAAGGATTGCGGGACTTCTATCAAACATTTTGCGAGCAGTTGTCAAATTCAATTTGGAGACGGCGAAAAAGAAGCCTTTGATCTATTGAGGAGGTGCCTAAGCCATAAACCTGTGTTTAATTTGTATCGAATAGGAGATGAGACGGGACTTCATAGGGGCGCATCGAAGTATGGATACGGAACCATCCTCTTGCAATGCAACGAAAACGGCTGCTGCATCCAATATACTTCGCTAGCGGTAAAACAACATCGGTGGAGAAGAAGTATGCGAAATATGAGCTTGAAGTTTTGGCAGTTATCAGGGCGCTTCGTTGATTCCGAGGATATCTGCTGGGTATACAGATTGTAACCAAATGCATTGCCTTTATAATGACGATGAGCAAGACGGATCTTTGAATTCGAGTAGCTCGATGGTCATTGCTGCTAAAAGAATTCCAGTATTGAATAGAGCATAGACCGGGACGGGGTATAAAGCACGTCGACGCATTAAGACGAAAACCTCTTCCCTGCTTGGTAATTAATGAGTGCTGCGAATGCCTTACTGCGCGACTCAAGAAAGCGCAGCAGTACGACGACGACCTGGAGGAGAAGGTCAACCTTGCAACGTGGTTTATTATATATATATATGTTCGTGACGAGGTGCGCGTTGTAATTCCGACGTCAATGCAGCTACAGGTGAAACGATAGCACGCTGAACGAAACCAGTTTGGGATCAATAAGACAGACGCGCCCCAGAATGATTGCTGGATATCTGATTTAAATGTTAAGATTGAAAAGGTAATTCGGAACTGTATTTCGTGTATAGTGGCCGAACGAAGCTGAAGAAAACGACACCTTCCACGTCGGTTACTTGGGTCCGCTGGCATCAACCAAGAAGTCTTACGCACACATCCTGGTCATTGTGGACGCCTTTTCCAAGTAAATTTGGATGAATGGCACAAAATCGACGGCATCCGGAGAAGTCATGTGTCATTTGCGAAGACAGTCCTTTATCTTTGCAAATCCTCGGAGGATCATTTCCGACAGGGATACCACGTTTACCTTAAGGGAGTTCGAGAGCTATTGCCGCGGAGAGGGCACTGAGCACGTTCTGGCAACCACGGGTACACCAAGGTCCAATGGTCAAGTTGAAAGAGTGAACCACACCCTAATACCACTGCTGACAAAATTATCAACTCCTAAACCAAGTAAGTGGTATCGGTTCCTGGACAGGGTACAAAGATACTACAACGCCATTCCGCATCGGAGCATGGGGTTGTCACCATTCCGATTAATGTTTGAAGTCGACGCTCGTTTGAAGGATGAGGACGTTGCGCAGATTAAGAATCTGCTGAAACAAGAATTGATTGCCTCATTTGATTAGCAACGAGCAGAACTCCCCATGTAGTGCTCTAAAAAGCCCAACCATCTTTTTCCCCCATTCCTATATCCGAAATCCTGTCAAAACCCGAATTAACCCAAACATGATACAAAATTCGCAAAAAACGAATCAAACATTCGTTTATCGCCTAACATTTGCCCCCACGGCATAATTATAACCAAAATCCCAAATTAAAATCAAATTCACAATAAATGAATCTAATATTCGTTTATTGTTCTACATTTGCTCCACGGCATCATCAAAACTCAAAATCCAGAGATCGTTATCTATATTTGGAAAAATTCTTAATAAATTGAACAAACAAAAACCCAAAACCAGATACATATCGACATCTGCGAAATAGTTTCGTAAGAATTCAAGAAATTGAATTCTTATCTTAAATAAACACTGAGCATCTCACTCAGGATTCCAAAATCGGGAGTTTTGTAGGAGATTGTGTATTTTCGAGATACAAATTTCGATTTGTTTCTCTTTATAAGGGCGATGGATTTTGTATTCGAAGATCTCCTCTTTCCCTCTGACCATGGTTCCGTTCACACCTCGATCAAAGTTGCCTCCTTCGAACTGCTCTACTGACACAGTCCTGTCCCGAACTTCTCCAAGACTAACTGGAAAAAGGTCAATAGAGACATCGCCGAAAGGTTTTCTAACTTGCAAATTCCCGAATCTTCTAACCTAATCCCTGCTGATATCGATCGAGCAGCCCTAACAATTGAGCAGACCCTCAAGGATGCCCTCACCAGCAATACACCCACCACCATCCCCCATAATCATTTAGGAAAACCATTACCCAGCATCTTAACTAAATTGCTGCGTCTCAAAAAACAACTCCGCCGAAAACTTCATATAAGATTCTGAACCTTTATTAAAAGTCAGATCCAACTCCTGACCACCCTAATAAATGAACATTTAAAAAAGTTCGCGGATCAGACTTATACCTCAACACTTAACAATATTAAACCCAATCGTGATCTCTTCAAAAACATCAACCGACTAACTGGTCGGAAGTTTAAACCGCGAATCGATCACCTCATCAACACAATCTTATCCAATCCGACACGGACATAGCCAATTGCCGGGCTGATCACTTCTCAAAAATCCACCAACAAAATGATTCCCTCTCAGTCCCTAATTTTCGAAATACTGTCAACGAATATATTTCACACAGGTTACCCGCATCTTATACTCCTATCATCGGAGAATTTAACGACACAAACAAGGCGTCACATCCTTCAGACACCAGCACATTTCTAACCACAGATGAACTCATCAAATTCATAAAATCACGACCCAACAAAAAATCTACCGGTATAGATGGAATACCACACCTTCTATTTAAAAGACTTCACCCGCCAAATCTACTTCCCATTCTAGTCCTTCTTAACCATATCATAAATGCTTCAGATTTCCCAGAGAACTGGAAAATTGCGGTAGTAATTCCCGTTAAAAAGTCCGGCAGTTCCAATAACACCCCCAACTATCGTCCGATATCTTTATTGAACACCCTAAGCAAAATATTGAAATGTAAGATCTACCAAAACCTTCTCTCGTTTGCCAGTGATAACCCTGTGGCGAACGTACAAATTCCCCACAGGAAAAAGTCCAGACCAACTTGAGGTAACGCACCTACCTGGACAACATCACGTCCACAGACGCCATCCCAAGCCCAGCGGGGGCCGCCAGTAACCCAACGTTGAGTCGACACCAGAAGGCAAGGAACTGAACGTCCCCAAAGCCTCTAATACCGAGCTAAACGCTCCAAACCTACGACCTGAAACAAGGAGAAACATTCATGCATCCTTCGACGTGTGCAATCGCAAGCGAAGTGAATGCCAGCACCTCAAGTCGGCAACCCTGAACATCTGCACGAGATGCAGGGATTTACAATTAAAACAATTAACCGACCAACGGACGCGGTGCGGTTGATCTAAACATCAGATCACCCAAATGTTCACCGCGAACAAAGGAGCGCATTCCTTAGCCTCGTAAAAACCCAGATGGCGCGAAAAACCAAGCACCACGTAACTCCAAACAATACCTTGTTTGGAGTTTTACGAAGGCCAGCTGCAATAAATAAATACGGCACAGCATTGCGCCGTTGCCACTGTCCGCCAAGCAGAAATGCATCAGCGGAATGTTTGTTTTTCACACCATGTGAAAAATTCTCTTGGATCTCAAATCCAATAGATACCAGCGGACTAGACGTCCAGGCGATCGTCAACACCAGATGGTTGACCTAAACAAGCAGCGTGGGAATAGAATCCACCGTCAACAACGACGGTGAAGCTTCCTTATGTATGAGTGAGAATTTTCTCCTTACAGTAAAATGTGTCTGCACAACTGCAGATACAAAAAACACAGATACTGAAAAAACAGTATCCGATAGGTTGCAAGAGGGGGTTCGGTGATATACAGACAATCCTTCGGGCAGAGAGTTTTGAATCGTCAACGAGACGAAAAGGAGTACAGTTACAGAATCCCTTAGACGAGGTCCGTCCGCGCCGTACAGAAGTTGAAAGTTCAACGTACACTAAGTTCCGCGAGTAATTAAAGTATTTGGCTAAACTGCCACCGACGGCAACATCAAATCATATATTCGATTTTTCAACGCGCGCCGGATAAGTACCCTCGTTGATATACGTTGCTACCTTTTGTGCGGAAAGCGATCGTGAAAGCCTATGTGCGATAAATCAGAATAAAATAGAATCTTAAAGTAGAAATACGGTTCGAGGTGTGTCGGAAGTTTTGTGTGTTTCCTGTGAGATATTAGCCGAACTATTATAATAACAGGTTTAAAGGAATATTGTGTCCTAGAAGATAAAGTAGTGATAAAATAAAAAACTGAGTTAACAAAACAAAGATTAAAACAAAACTACCATCTCGGTGTTTAATTAGTGACGGCATTCGCTCCGGTGTCTTTTGTTGTTTTCGTGGACAGTGCTGGCAGAGCACAGCATTCGCTCTGATTCGTTGTGTTTTTCTCCGGTGAGAACAATGTTCGGCGGTACATTGTATCCACACATAGCGAAAGACTAAACATACCGCCAAAACCCTCTTATCCCTAATTCTCAGTTTGGCTTTCGTGAGCGACACTCTACTTGCCATGCGCTACTAAAACTTACACACGATGTCACAACTGGTCTAGAAAACCAATGCCCTACCGTATGCATATCTCTCGATATCTCCAAAGCATTTGATTGTGTCTGGATCTCAGGACTTCTTTATAAGCTGCACTGCTTATTTGGTCTGAATTCCAATATCACAAAGCTCCTAGCATCTTATCTTTCTGGGAGGAAATTTATGGTCAGAATAAATTCTTCCCTCTCACAAACTCACAACATAACCGCAGGAGTTCCCCAAGGATCCATTCTTGGACCACTTTTATATCTTCTATACACATCCGATATCCCCCAACCTCCACCAAGTATTGTAATGCTAAATTATGCTGACGATACTTTAATCTACTCTAGCAGTAGATTTGTCAAAGCGGCAAGAAACCGCGTTAACAACTTCCTCCCGCTCATCTCAGCATACTTTAACAAATGGAAAATTCGCCTCAACCCAACCAAAACCCAGCTAACAGTGTTTAAGGGCAAAAACGCTCACTGCACAAACAACACTAAACGTTGCCACAACAAAATTAAACTAAATCTTAATAACACCCTCATAAAACCTTCCAAAACCCTAAAATATTTGGGAGTAACCCTTTCCAACAACTGGTCATTCTCAACCCACATAAAAAATTCTCTTCAAAAAACCTTAATACAGCTTAACCTGTGCAGACGAGTGTTATGGAAGCCTAAAGGCCTCTCTCTTAAGGTCAAACAACTCATCTACAAACAGATAATCAGACCTACCCTTACATACGCCTGCCCATTATGGTACCACATCTCACCCTCCCAAATGGAGAAATTACGAGTGTTTGAACGAAAATGTTTCCGGTTTATCACTGGATTACACCGCAAAACCAACTCATATAGATACCATTGTAACAACGACCTTTACAACACCGCAGGCATCGAACGACTGGAAAGACGGATCCTAGAACTGTCGATAAATTTCATAGAAAACCTTCCTAACAATCCCAACCCGATAATAACGGACCTACCATCACCCTCCTCCAATACGGGAGCTCACTACCCTAATTGTCTCCAAATCAGGACCCTCTTCGCCGCAGGCAGACTGGTTAACGATCTAAACGAGATCGTGTACCACAACACCGAACTGGCACCCAATCATTTCAAATACAGCAACATCCAACCATTCTCCAAAATCCTTACCTTTAACACCGAATGGCTCTCTCCTCCTTCAAGAACTTACCTGATCCTACCCCTTACTATCCTCAATCCCAACGAGAAATCCCACATCCATAACTAAAAATTGTAAATATTATTTTAAGTCAAATTCGAATTGTCGCTATCATTGCAATATTAAATATTGTAAATTGTATGTAAGATTAGATTAAGTTAGATTAAGTTATGTTAAGTAATTTAAAGTGGGCTAAGTTAAAATAAACAGAGCTCCTGGTTTTTTCTGACCTTTTCCAGGAAAAACAAAATTATCAATATATATAAATCACATTAAATCTTAAGCACATCTAAAAAGAATTGTTTGAAAAATGTTAACAAATAGCATGTAAACACTTAATATGTAACAAATCTATTATAAGTTAGCTGTATTAGTTATTGTAACTATTCAGTTTTGGTCAAATAAATACAGTTTTGAAAAAAAAAAAAAAAAATGTATTCGAGGATCAGTCTCAATTGGCGTCCGAAAGCGGTAGGACGCCAGTAAATTAAATTAAAAATAAAATAAATTAACAAAATAAAAAGTAGTTTTTATTGGGCCTGGCCGATTCCCAGGACCATATCCAATGATCGGTAGCTGCTCTTCCCTCAAGGTTTGAGGAAGCACGGCGGCACCGCAACGGGTCCCCTCAGGAGCTATATTAAAGAGATCCCTCGTCCTTTTCAGGACGAGACACGCCCCCTGAGAGAAGGACCACTACACCCAAACAAGCAAAGGAGAATATCCAACGCATTCAGTCCGAAAACAAACTGAAGATTAATAAAATCAGGAAGGCGGTGGCCCGGTATCAAGAAGACGATATTGAAACCCTGCACAAGCAATGACAGTGAGGGTGTATTTAGAAGTGACGAAGAGGGTGGAGGCGATGAACACACGAGTCAAATGTCCAGTCAGGACGGCCGAGTGTGGAATGGAAATGCCGGAAGTAAATTTGAGGTAAACTTATAGTTCACAATCACATCGTGACAATGGAGACATGCTGAATTTTATTTAGTCTTATAATTCACAGTCAACTGTAATTCACAGAGCAGGGCACTCTTGATAGGGTTAGCAAAAGAATAAAAGAGGGTCAGTGATGAAGAGTTGAATAAAGTGAATATATTTTATCCCATGTATTTATATATATATATATATATATATATATATATATATATATATACATATATATATATATATATATATATACATACATATACATTCTTTATGTACTCCTATTGTGTTATCTCTCGGGGGATATTCCTCCGAGGTTACCACTCAGTAATTTACCTGCTGGTGTTCGCTCTCCTGAAGGTGGCCCGCTGGTGCCCTCCTTTAGGAGGTGTCCTGGGCCGGTTCGTTGTGTTGATGATCGAGATGTTTCCAATACCAAACAAAGAAAAGACTGATCATTTTACATTTATTATTTATTACTTGTAGAGACATCTTCCCGGTTATACCACTCATTTTATACCCAAAATTGGGTGTAGAAAAGAAATCGATCCATTTCCTTCAGCTCGGACGTTGGATCAGAACGCATGATCAGCATTGACACTGAATTTCCCGCACGAGCCGTCGATATGGCTCAATTATCATTTAAACTTAATTGGCCTTCACCAGGCACATCCGCTTTATCGTTTGCTTGAACGATTAACCTTGTTTGGGTCAGACGCACTATTCATACGCCAACCGCGTCCGGCAAATCGAAATATGATAGATTTCAGTTGCTCTGGGCAGCGGGCCGACGTCAAGCACGACCGCAGCGTCGTTTGCATTTGTTTTATTGTTTTTATTTCTACGGTACCCATGCCGGTGCCGCGTATCACTGTAGGCCCCAGTGGTGGACGTAGAGTCGCTTCTGATGCAATTTGATTCCATGTGGTGCGTGGCTATATGCACCAGTTAACCGTGCGACACTGCGGGCGCGTAACATGGGTAATCATCATACGATAAGCGTGCTGCTCTGGGTACGGAGGCAGGCAATGGGATATCCGAATGAATATCGAAACGTATGTGATATGAACATTAATTACCTGTGGGAAGAGGCGTCAAATAGCTAATGAGAGGGAAGAAGCGTTAATTGCTTGAGGACTGCCTTGTGTGCAATATGAGTCATGGGGTTGCTTGATTAATGAATGAAGGGTGTCATGCAGCGAGTTGTAACACCACTATATAAAAAAAAATATAAATACAAATATATATAACTTTCATGCTGTTATTCGACAAAGAGGCAATGAAGAATGGCTACTTGCGGTAGGAACTTCGGGAGATGGTGGTGATAAAAGGTTTAACACCGGTAAATTTTAAATTGTCCTTTTCGATAGTTTTTTAATTCCTCGAGCAATTCATTAGGGGGAAGGGCGGATCAACTGAGGAGCAGGGAGACAGTGTTTTTTTTTTTCTGATTTAGGGGTGTCCAAGTTGTACTCGCTACATGTTTTCTCTAACGCGTCTTTAATGGTGTTATAGTCTTTCAAATTATCGCACAAGAAACGTATATTGTTGTTTTTTAATTATTTTGTTCTAAACTTATTGTAAGATAATATACACAGTTTAATAATATCTTTACCCTTCATGAGGGTGACTATAATGGGAGTCCTGTGGGGCTTTTCAGGGCCCGAAGAGCCAGGCATCGCTCGATCCCCACTTTTCCAGGCGAACGACTTACCTCTCGGTCGAAATTCAGCAAGGTTGCGTAACCTTGCTACGGCATTTACCCCCAGCCAAATCGCCGGAATTATTACGGTTACCCAATCGGATAACTGTTTTGAAGTTCTGTTAGGCAGCTTACCCTATTCTGTAGGGGATTTCCTTCCAAACCCCTTTTTCTCCATCACCATCACTGAAAACATTAAATCCACGGCAAAGCTTATCACCTTGCCGTGGCATCGAAACTTACCCTCGGCCAGTCCATATTCCCTAAGAAACATTAAGCCCACGGCAAAGCTTATCACCTTACCGTGGCATCGAAAATTCACCCCCGAGGCGCATATTATCTCCTAAATAAAAAGCATAAGTCCACGGCAAAATCATCACATTGCCATGGCATCTGAAATCATATCTTTAGGCATACATTCTGCCAGGGCATCTCGTTTCCATAGCCTTAAGCTATGGAAACAACAATCAACAAGAGTTCCTTGTGACTCGTTGTATTTGTTTACCCTCGGCATAACATGCATGCGGCTATTTGCCTCTATTGATTTGCTACCGCCGACAAGGTTTCTGCTGAAGCAAACCAAACATGTCCCTGATTACCAGCAATCGCTGGCTTCCAATTGTCGGTCCCCATGTTCAGAGATAGCATTCAAACAACGATCACCAGCAGCCAGAAAATGTTTACTTACAACATCTGGCAATGGCTGCACCCTATGTTCGTTGCAATGTTTAATCATCGGCAACCGAAGTGATGATTTATGGCCTTCCATTAGGATGACCAAATCATCGGTTTCGGGTTTTCACACCCCACATGCTAGTGTTTACTTTCTTAGAAAATGCACTAGCGATGTACCTCCATCCACCACGGTCGCCGAACGATCGTATGCATGGCACACCCACACATGCATAATGTATGACTACCCCGTCCGGTCCAATCACGATTAACTACATCAAGTTAATCGTGTAACTCCGCCTCCTTTCCAGTTTCTTTCGGGATTCTTTCCCTTTAATGATTTCCAATGGGATTAATTAGTCAGATTTTACCCGTTGAAGGAGTCAACCACGTCACTGTCGTTGCGCAAAAAAAGTTACCATGTTTCCTTGGAGGCAGCGAGTGTGTGCCAAGTCGCGAATGGAAATCTTAATATTAAAAACAATGTGTAGTCACGAATGGAAATCTTAATATTAAAAACAATGTGTAGTCGCGAATGGAAATCTTAATATTAAAAACAATGTGTAGTCGCGAATGGAAATCTTAATATTAAAAACAATGTGTAGTCGCGAATGGAAATCTTAATATTAAAAACAATGTGTAGTCGCGAATGGAAATCTTAATATTAAAAACAATGTGTAGTCGCGAATGGAAATCTTAATATTAAAAACAATGTGTAGTCGCGAATGGAAATCTTAATATTAAAAACAATGTGTAGTCGCGAATGGAAATCTTAATATTGAAAACAATGTTGTTGTCGGAACGAAAATCTCTAATATTAAAAACAGTGTTGTAGTCGTTAATAAAAAAACATTAATATTAAAGTCGTAAAAACAATAAAAAAATAAAGAACGTTTTGCTGCAATTAGCCACCTGAGTTTAATTTCCTCTTTCGGAGAACGTTGTGCTGTTTCTTTTTTTTGCGTTTTATTCCTCGAACAATCGTTGGGAGTGAAAGAAAATAAGTGTCCGTGTTTTGGCATAACCCCTTTCACACCCACAGTCCCCTTCCCTTTTCTGTTGACTGGTGGTTGTATTTGACGCCGTGGTTCATCTGGTTCTGCTGCTGCTGTTGTTTCTTTGGTTGCAGAGCTTATTGTATTTGCTTTTGTTTTTTTTCCAGGACTCAGCAATCCATTTGTCTCGCTCAATGTCTTTTCCGATGCTGTCATCGTTGTTGGAAACATATTTTCTTCCGTCGCCAGTTCTTTAAATTTGTTCTTTGCAACAGTATAATGAGCATTATTAGGAATAATTAATTCTTTCTCATTATCATCGGACTTCCGCCGCTTGGCTTGATGATTCGGTTCTGGATTGGACCTTTTCCGTAGCACCGTCTTGAATCCAGCCTGACCATCGTCCATGTTAATCACTTTGTTTATTTAGATGAATGTTTAATCACAAGTTTACTTTTTTTTTTCCGTATACTATGCACATACACATGCGCGCAGGAACACTTTGTTTGCCCCGTATTAGCACTAATTGTTTTTTTAATTTTTTTAATTTTTTTTTTATTTTTATTTTTTTTTTTTTTGTGGTTTATTTTGTGGTAACCCGCGCTCATTTAAGAAGTGCAACATCGTTTATAGTAATAACTTTGCATACACTTCATTTTTAAGGCCTTTCCGTTTGTTATACGCAAAACCTTCAACCCCTTAATACTTACCCCTTTGGAGCCAGCCTCCACCGTTAATGGGGGTACACGGAGAACAATCCTCTTAAAGGATGAAGCGCTCTGCAAATCCCAGCACTGCTCCCATACATTTTGCACATATCTCCAAATGAATAATGAATCCAATGACAAACAAATTGAACCTAACGTTCAATTGTCGCGGATTGAATTTAATTTATAAAATCCAACACGTGACAAACGAATCAAACGTTCATTTGGTTCGCATACACGCAAAATTCCTTGGATCCAAATTTGCGGAGCAGATGACCCACTGGCAAACAAACATTACTGTGAATCATAAAGTAGAAAACAAACAACTTACGCCATAAAACGAACCACATGTTTGTTTTATCGCTCACTAACACCGAGGATCGAAAACGCTCATTCGCAAGATCCTTTGTTGATTGTTCCTTTTTTTGTTTTCCCTCTTTTGATCCCAATCCGAGAAATATAAAATAAAATGAATGGCGGGTGGCAAAGGGATAATGCAAATAGGAGAATGTATGAGAGAGTTGTTGTTCGGGCAGACGAACAGAAAGATAATGGATGGTTCTGGACATTTGGCCGAGACGGTCAGGGAGTGTGGTGAGTTCTTTGCCGGGTTAAGTTGTTAATTTTCTTTTGACTTGGTTTCTTATTTCAATTTAGGGTTTTTTAAATAATTCAATGCATCTCCCTGGAGAATTGTGAGAAGTAGTTGAGTTGTAAATCATCGTCTGTATTAATAAAGATTGCAAAAATAAAGTGTTTACTAATAAAAATTGAATAAACATATAAAAAACAAAGAGTGTTTGTTTTAAATGTATGTTAAGTGTGGTGTTCGATATCGGAACACATTGAGCGATCTATCGCTTGTTGATTGTCAACACGTTTACATAGGATTGTGGTCAATTTGGTACTGCATTTCTATGTATCCTGATTTCTCTGTGATATTCTGTACCTTTAATATGGTAACTAGTGTAAGAAAGCTTAATTAATTTGCCATTGTCTAATAATTGACTGCTTTTGTATATTATGGGGTGTTTAAGGATTATCTGCAACATAATTGTTAGCCTGCCATTATTGTTGACGATTTTTGAACGACTCATTACTTGAGACAATACGTACTTTACTAGGATCTCCGGTTTTACCTTCTTCTCAGTATATCGCAGTTATGTCAAAGTTTGTGAAATTTCTCAAAAAATCTGATCTCCCATTGTAGACAAAGTTGCCTGAAACACCACTTAAGTACACGATATTTATTTCGAGGGTGGTGTTCTTGTTTGCCACTTAAACAAAGTAATTAGCTGACAACTTTTCCCCCACAACAGAGGCATAATTTCGTTCATTTGCTGTGGTAGACTGCTGAGGAGAATTTTCAAAATCTTCTCTTCAACGGGGTGCTTAAGTTTGTAAAAGACACGACACCATAAATAGGTTTGGTTTAATTACATTCGCTGGTATTGCCGTGTAAATAGCATAGACATAGGCAACATCAACGGATCCTTGTAATAACTAATGCCTTCACCTGACATTAACTGATAGGTAGATCCTGTTTGCTGCTAAATACCTTGCGAAAATTCATTAGAGTGCTCCTTTCTGCCCGAACGAGATCTATTCCATTCATAATTCAAAATGATGGATTGAAATTATCATTACCACTCCGTCCTTCCACTTCCATCATCGTAGTCCTTGTTGGCATCTTTGTCCTTACAATACCTCATTGTATTCTGCATTTGCTAGGAAGCAAAAAGGCATTAATCTCTTGCTTGGTATCGTGTCCGCTCCCGGAATTTGGTTCTAGATATTGTTGTCTGGCAACCAAGTCGTAGTATTAGGCAGTGATAGCATCGATGTCATCGATTTACTCATCTTCTTGTTGGAAGGCAATTAAGATTGATATCCAGCAATTCACGGAAAACTTCTCAACACAATTGCTGATGTGACGCAATATTTGACAGAATCCCCTCAACGTAGGCATAACTTTCAACTTTACGACAAGGATTAATGACGGCAACTCTCTTCAATTTCTTAAACAGGATTACTTCTAATTTAAATGCTATAAACAATTCTGTAATTTACCCCGTTTACTAAGAATAGCATCAATAAAGACTTGCCGTAAATTTGATTATTACAACCCAGAGTGTACCAGGATCAAGAGTATTGGGCGTGCATTACACACCCCCCGGCGTAATGAGAGAAATATGAGATGAGGCTGTACATGGCAACGCTCATTAGCCTAATTAAACACAGACTGCCAACTCAATTCTCCACATGATTGGAGCCTGACGTTTGAAATATAGTCAACAAAAGTGCAATGCAAACGGCACATGACCAACGGCGTAGTTCACTGGCTTGCCATCCGGCTGCCACATCAAATGCTCTAAGTGTGTTAATTGATAGTCATTTCAGTCCATTAATTAGTGATGTAAATAAATTTAATTGCTTCACTATTCACATTCATCTATGTTGGTTAGTGGACCTATTGGCTATAGTCGTATACCTCGACTCAGTTTTTATTCTAAGACCTAACATTATTCAAACATTGGTGATGGCTCCCTTCTGCCTAATCAATATTCAGGCTGTTCTTGAATTATAAAGCTGTACGATTTCAGTTCCATTATTTTTAACGAAATGACGAGATACACAAAGATCGGCAATTAATTTTCGGACGTCTGTTGCGCGGACATCAATATACCGTCAATGGCGGCCATCGTCACTTAGTGGAGAACATGAATTTTCAATAAAAAGCAATAAGCGCCACTATGACGTCCACACAGTGTGCCCTTATACTTCCTGTTATTAATGTTCCCATTTGTCGCCTTGTCACCTCCTACCCTCCGGGGACCACTTTTCCATGACCGTCAACATTTGAAAGAAATCTAAAAGAAGAGCGACTTCTACTTAAGAATTCGGACAACCACAAAAATACTTTTCCACAGGCTGATGGCACACACACAAACCTACAGTTCATAGCCCACAGTCACATTTCCACCCATCGATGGAACAGCTATTGCCATTTCAATACAGGGATTACTTGGGGTTAGGTAAGGGAAGCACGATGAAAAGATGCCAAACGAAAACCCAGGAGCACTATATAATCTTAAGTGCGAAACATTTATCAATTTATGTGATGAAAGCAAGGACATTCATCACAATGGCACTGGTGTTAACTCGCAAAGGCTCCTGGGACTGGCCTTTAAGAGCATCGATCTGTCAATTATTTTACCATCGATATTCGCTATGCAGAGGTTCGTTTGGCCATCCGTAAGCTGAGAATGCTGAGTACGGATACACGAAAGACACATAAAACACCGACTACAAAACATGTAATGAAAATAATTTAACGCTTTGATATGAAACTAGTGCAACCGGTTACGACATATGTCGACAATCTATTTATTTAATGATTCGATGAATTTGGAACGAAGGGTGATAAAAGCTCAAGGTTTTCCGAACCTTGTGAATATTCAACTTCAAACATGGCAATGTATCTTGGATATTACATTTCATTATTGAATAGAAAAACGTAACGTCCAACCATTTTGAAGATCGTATCGAAGAGATATGTGTTTATTTTTATGCTGTATATAAATCACATTATGAAAAGACAAAATTCATCAACTTCATAATCGGTAGTGTGCCATCATTTTAGAGGAATATACAGTAAAGTTATTTATTATCCTTCCGTATCAAACGCACAGCTACACACAGGGGTAAATTTACAAGTATAATACAATTTTGGCGGATGTTTGGCTTAGCGAATGTCAATGATGACGTACGTTAGAGTGTTCCGCCGAACACAGTTCACAGGCAAACACTACGGAGCGAAGAGACGCTCCACAAATAAAACACGGAGCACTTGCTTTAAACGTTTATTTATTGTTTTCCTCTTTGTTATTATCAATTACACTGCTAAAAGAAAAGGGTTTTATCTATTGTCGTCCTCTTTCGTGTATTAGACCACTGCACGTAATTACAAAAATAAATTTCGAATTGATGTTCCGTTGAACTGTTCTCGTTTAAAAAATTGACACTGAATTACCAAGCGGACACTCGATTGACACGAAAAACTAACGACTTCTCGCAACGCGTGTACTTGTTAACTTCTTTACCGCTTCCTGTCGACCTCCTCGATTAGGGTTCTCTAACTCGACTACCTAAAGTTTTCATCTCCATTTCGAATTATTCATCCCCTTATCCGTAAAAGAGAATTTTCATCTCTATTTTCGTTCCCATCATCTTATCTGTAAAAACAATTTCCAACATGATCCTTATTCTCGTTCTCTTATCTGTAAGAGAAACTTTTCATATGGATTCATATTTCCATCTTCCTATCGGCATCTTCTTTCGAAGGATCAAGCGTACCGCCACTTCTTTCTCGATCCTATCATGGGGTTTGTTTGCGTTACACATCTGGCTTAAGACAACAAGAGTTTTTGTGTGCTTCAGACGGGTAACAAAGGAACCGTGGGATTTGGTATCGGTTTCTAGATCGTATTTCCAAGTCATAAACATCTGGCGTGAAATTGGCGTTAAGATGTTTATGATTGCAAGAATTCTGTGCCAGCGGGCGAATCGCCACGCCTTTGTTTGCGCACGTGCGCTTCTTAGTTTTGGGATCTTGCGAGGAATTTAGGGTGCTACTTGCTATTAGCTACATGAGGAGATATGCGTTATTCTGTTTGTTTTCAGAAAAATACCTTTAATGGATGAATTGAATGGATGCATTGAATGGATGCATTAAATGGATGCATTGAATGGATGCATTGAATGGATGCATTGAATTCAATATTAGGAAATTTTGAACGTTAAGTTCGATTGGTTTTTACTATTGAATTCAATGTTGGGTATTTGGTATGTTGCCTTTGTTTCAGGCGGAAGGAAGGACTACGATAACTCAACCTATAGTGGGTTGTGTGGTTCCTAGAACTGCGACGGTTCCCTTGAACGCCACCAATCATCTTCCCATTTACACGTAGAAACTCTCACCTAGGGCATACGGAAACCTGGAAAACAAGTACTTACCTGTTCATGGTTGCATTATAAAACTTAGAAACGCTGTAAAAAACATAATAATTGCTGATGCTAAATCCATGAGCACATAAGCAGGCATGTTCCTTATGGGCAATTTGGTTGCATCATCACGCAACCAACATGAACCGAACCAATACATTGTACATGTCTCGGTTCGATTTCCGTCATATGATACACATCCTCCACACGTAAGCGCAATTTGGTTGCACTTTCTAGCAACCAACATTGCCCGAACAATATCCATGAGATATTTCCTTGCGCGCCAGCCGCACATATGCAGAAAATGTTTTATCTTTCCATTGCATATCATGCCCACATCGATCGGTCACCCGACCGACAAATACATGAGGGCATCCGGCCGACCGCCCAAGCAAGTCGAGTTCTCGAAATGGAAATTTATATCGAGAATTCGACTATGCGGAGATGCCATCAACTTGTACACGGTCAGCAATAACGCTTTACGCAATTGCTGATCATGTAAACATCTCAATCCCTATGCAGGGATATTGGCACCAGCTGCAAACATGTCAGCTTATGTTCCCCGTAAGAAATTATCGTATCCACGGATCGATTGCTCATGCACAGCATGAGAGGGCGAAGCAACCCCATCTGTGTCTGTGCGCATCCTTTCGATGATCATCCCTTATATGGTCATCGGGGCTTTGAATGAAAGTTTCGGTATTCTGTCGTGTCAATTAATATCTTTAATCGCGTTTTGGATTCCGTGGAGGCAAATCGGGCCTCCACGTTAAATGAACCAAATAATAAGGAGTCTAGTTCTGGTTTTGAGGTAATCGGTCGTGCTTAGAAAGAAAAAGTGAAAGAACAATAGAGAAATCGCTTAAGTTTGAATAGTGACTTTCACTCCCTTTTGGTTGTAAACTATAAGTGGCATAGTTGCGCAGTTCACGGACGGTGAACTAGGACCAAGGAACAGTTGCGCCGTTCACGGACTGTGGACAACGAGGTAGGGGACAATTTCGTGATGAATTCGAAAACAGAAAAACGAAACCCCCCACAGAACTGCCGACTATTACTTTTACCGAGTCGCAAGTAATCAAATATAAGAAAACAAGAAAATTAATTTTTATTTATTACAACGTTAATAGGTTACAAAGCTAGTTGGCACAAATAGCGCGAACTGCTAATAGCGCCAAATTGCTAGTTTCCATCGTTAGTTCTATTTCACCTAACTTAAACCTGTATAAAATACTACCACAAAAGATAGATGAATATGTACAGTGTCCCATGATTTGGTTCCAATTTATTTTGCGAAGGAAAACTCAACTTGTCAAAACATGGGTGCAGAAACTTCAGGAAACGATTTTTGGCACAAACTATATTATATCATCAAGGACGAAGAAAGCGTGGAGAACCTATGGGGTACGAAGTCGTTGTGCCGGCGTACGATACGGGGTTCTACTTCGTCCCACCGTCACTAAAGGTTCAGCCGCGTATTGTCCACAACGAAAAGAGCTAACACGCCCAGGATAAAACGTACACGGCAGGAAAAAGAAACACACTGATTTAGTTATTATTATTTATTGGATAATAAGGACCGACTCTAATTACTCTGACGATGAACGGACGCACAAACACAATATAAGACAATATACTCTACTAGTATAGCCTTATACTGGTGGGCACAGGAAAAATTATTTTTTCGTGATAACGCACTCGACTCGACTCTACTTTTCGTTTCACGCCGTACCGGCGCCGGCACGTTAGATGGCGGCCTCTCCGTCCGCTTTGATGGTTGTAATACGACTCAGCTCGTGCAGATCTCACTCGCTAATCTTGATCATGGTGGTATGTGAGCATGGTTCTTTCATGGATGAGAACGAACCTAGAACAAAGAAAGGGTATAAAGTGCATTCATGGGATACGATTTCGGCAAAGCAAATAAAACCGAAATCGTCGGATGCTAATGGGATCTTATGCATCGTTCGGTAATGAGTATCAGCTAAATATATAGCAGCCGCTCATTAGATGAAAAAAATTTCTTTCGGATACCACAAACGATATGAATTGTTTATGGTATCGCAGGAAACCTATGTAGGAACAGCGTTCTTCTGTTTGCACATGGTGCGAGTTAGAGAATTTTATTGGTGGGAGAAAATGGTCGCCGGCCAATGTGTATGTAAAGAAATTTATCGTACACATGGCGAAATTGGAAAATATACGGCGCAATTCTTATGGTCCCTGTCATGGCGGTTACATTGTATGCAAACCGAATCATTTTGTTTACAGGAATTTGTCTGGTACGGAAGGTGCCGAATTGGTTTGGAATTCCAGATAAGCAAAGAAAGAAATCTTACGGAACATTGTATGCGAAGAGATGCATGAAAAGGTAAGTTTTCCTTACAGGGACTTTACGATCATAGCTTTCATCTAATTAATGCGTGAAGCATTTTCAGGTGCTTATTGCGATCGCATTAGCAAAAATTTATGCGACTTGGGATGAGGTTATGGGGGTTTTTAGGTAAGTGTAGTGTGCGGTTCGGTGGCACCGGCGCCATATCCCCCCCCCCCCCCTGCCAATGTGACGAAGTCACGAAAAAAGAGGAGAGAGAGAAAAACTTTTCTCTTAAGGGTGTGGCCGCCACAGAAATGCGCCCTTTCACTGCATTGGTGTGTGTGCGTGATCGAACAGAGAATTGTTATTTACACGGGTTCGAAGGCAGTCGAACAACGAAACAGGCAGGCGGCAAAGACAAAGGATATTCATGATCTATGTCTATGCTGTGCAACGTCACTATGATAGACATTAGGAAAAAACATTCCTAATGGGATGCAATACTCTATACAGTGGGAATTCTATATCGTATCTTAGGTCGGTGGACAATACGAATCCCTTGCTTACATTTGTATATGCCGGGTAATTAGTTGCGGCAGGGAAAGAAATTGAAGATTGTTTGTTAGTGGGAAAACAAACGATGAGTTGAATCCTATGCAGGTTTACATGCGTACAAATATGGTTTGTGGCATCTGTAAAAACAAACTGTCCGACATAGGATTTTAACACAGACAAAGGGTGCCGACTGGCTTGCGATTCATGATGCCATATGCACTTTAAAGAATTGTTTTTAGGAAGTTCAGATAATGCGTTGTATAAATGTCCTTGGAGAAGGAAATGTTTCAGGTATGCTGGGTGGAGATTGCGGTGCAGGTGTGGGAAATTGAAATTTGCCTGTGGTTCTTGAAACGATAGACGGAATTTTACAGGAAATTATATGCGAAGAGATGTATGAAGGTAAGTTTTCTTTTACAGAAGTTTTGAAATAAATAAATTCGGTAAGCTTGATGCGTGCAGCATTTACATGCGGTAATGCAATTGCATTAGCGAAATTAAATGATTGGATATATTTATGGGTGTTTTTAGGCAGGCGAACCGTGGGGTTTGGCGGAACCGCCACAAACCTGCGCTAGTTAGTTTGTTAGATCCCCGATCTCTCTGCACAACCGCCGGTTACTTTAAGCACAAATACATGTGGCAATGATTAAAACCTTTTTCATTTCAGCTTTAGATGGTTTGGTTGGTTGTAATCGTAAAACGCGATTCCGGAAGAATGGAAGAACATCACGCACTTTTGACTTGTCTTTACAAATTGGTCGTGAAATTTTTCTTGGAAAGTTCATATCGCAACGAAATCATATCAACTGCTGCACGTGCAGTTGTCAGACATTTTGTGCTACGTTTGAAAAAGTGCCAATAATATAGAGACATTCAATTATATGACGTCCCTTTTATGAGGTAAATGGTATAACATTAATATGGTAAAAGTTTCCTTCTCGAACCACGAAGCGCTCTTCCTCAAAATGAAACTTAAACAATCAGACATTGATTTAAATGAGCCAAGGAAATGGCAACCGATCAAAAATAGCAACTGGTAGCGATTCCAACTATAACCTCTCACTAGCCCTCGTTCTCGTCTACAATAACCTCTATAATAAAGAAATAGACCGGCAAATGTTGGCTTTTAACTCAGCCATATACTGGGCTATGAAGCCAACTCTGTGCGTTATACTGGAAGTCACTTTGCCACTTTTGACCACAACCCTCTTATTATTTAACATATCATAAAGTACATATATAGAGTAACGGTTTATACATGCCTTGTATGACAATCTTGTAATATAATTCTTCAAGCCAAACGGTGTCGAAGTCTTTTTTCAAGTCAATCAGACAGGCTCCCATGCATTGGTTCTTGCATTTATTTCATTGTATGTCGGAAACCAGTTAAGCTGCGGCATGTGTGGTTTCATGACCCGCCTTAAAGCCAAACTGGTTATTTGGAATAATGTTGTTGTCATCAACCCATTTAAGCAAAGCTTTGTTTATGACTTTCTCGAATACTGTACTGATGCTTGGAAGTGAGCTTATTGAACGCATGTTCATTGGGTTTGTACAGTCCTTCCCTTTTCTGGTATAGGCTAAATGATTGCTGTTTTTCCAACGTGTGGGATAGGTTGCATTATTTAACGTGTTGTTAAATATAACTGTGTATATATCCATTGCAAATGGTAGTAGATACTTGAGTACGATATTTGGTACTCCATCTGTTCCACTGATATTTTGTTTCTTAATGGGTCGAAGATATCCTGGATCTCCTCCTTCGTTATTAATAGCCCTGTTATTGGCTTTAATAGGATTTGCCAAATTATCGTCATTAAAACCGAGATACTCTGATTGCCAATTAGAAGTTTCATTTCAAACGTGCAAGTGATTCACTAGAACTCTGTTTACCAAGTCGCAGTTTCGGTGGCCCAGAGCCTGGGAGTGCGAAACTGGGTGAAATCGGCTCAAAATCGAGACCGGTGCAGAGATTTGTGAAATAGGGCCAGGACCGGCTCCCGGTTGTACTTCCATGATGAGATGAGTTTCGGTGGATGCTTTCATTTGCTTTGTACATTTCCTAGAAGACAGGTCCGTCTTTTCTAAGGGATCTTCGATCAGGAAGAGCTCATTACTGAGGATAGCGTTCTTTGTATCTACGCCTATGTTGATTAACATTTGTTTGTTTTCGTCATTATGTGGTAATTGGAGATACAGAATCTCATTTTGATTATTTCCCCTGAACATCTTAGTAATTTGTGGCAACATGTTGTTTGTATAGTTCTTTTAGTTTTGTTACCAGGCTGCTTTTTTTTCTGTGAAGTGCATTTATTGTTGTGTTCCTAGTTCACATTGTCCGGTACCGTTATTTTAGGAATTCTTTTGTCCATTGTTCGTTTTATAGTTTCGTCCATTTGTTGAATGTATTTGTCGATTTTGCCATTCGTCAGATTTCTGTTTGTTGATAGGTCGATTTCGTTCGAACATAATTCTTTTGTTAACGATCTAGTGAATCTTGTCAATCGCATTCCCCCTTAGTTGTAGGGCTGTGGCACCACAGATTCCTCCAGTTCTGCCAGCTCGTTCGGAGGCATTATTACGGCCGTGAATGCACAGTGGTCACTGTCGTATTCAATTGTCCGTAAACAGTTTCTGTTATGTATGCTGGTGTTTAATAATCTCAGTCGTGTATCATCATCATAATCATCGGCACTACAACCGGGATCCGGTCTTGGCCTTATTTAACAAATCTCTCCACCGGTTCCGATTTCGAGCCGATGTCATCCAGTTTAGCACACCCAGGCTCTGGGCGTCCTGGTCTACGCCATCCTTCCATTGCAGACAAGGTCTGCCGCGCTGTCTTCTTCCATACATCCTGCCACAAAGGACTTTCCGGGCAGGCTCCTCTTCGCTCATTCGAGCTAGGTGTCCCGCCCACCGGAGTCTACCGAGCTTGAGTTTTCTTACAATATGAGCTTTAAGGTAGATTGCGTACAACTCATGATTGTAGCGTCTCCGGAATCGTCCTCCCTCACATACGGAGCCAACAATTCTCCTTAAGACCTTTCTCTAGAACGCGGCCAAGAGTTCAGAGTGCCTTTTATTAAGCACCCAGGTCTCGGATCCATACGTGAGTACTGGTAAGACCATGGTCTTGTACAGTAGTAGCTTGGATGTTCTGGATACATTTCGGGATTTAAAGAGCCTTGATAGACCATAGTAGGCTTTGTTGGATTTAATCAGCCGTTCGCGTATTTCTTCTTCCATATTGTTATCGGCTGATACTATTGACCCAAGGTAGTTAAAGTTAAAGTTGCACTACTTCAAATTCGTGCTCCACTACCCTGATAGTTTGACCAACGTTAGGTCTTCTCTTCGCAGAAGTTGCCGCCATGTACTTGGTTTTTCCCTCATTAATGTGCAGTCCCAGTTTTTGTGCCGCCTGCTCGATCTGGGTGAAGGATTCCTGTACCGCCGATTCGGTTCTACCGATGATGTCGATGTCATCTGCGTAGGCAAGTATCTGGCTGGACTTGATGACAATAGTCCCCCTTGTTGTAACGCCAGAGTCACGGTTTGCTTTCTCCAACGCCAGGTTGAAGAGGAGGCAGGCCAGACCGTCCCCTTGTCGGAGTCTATTATAGATGTTTATTGGTTTGGACAGTAATCCCGCTACTTTTACTTGACTAGTTACGTTGGTCATTGTCAACCCACAAAGTCGTATCAATTTATTTGGAATGCCGAATTCTCTCATGGCATTATATAGTTCTACCCTGGCTATGCTCTCGTAGGCGGCCTTGAAGTCTATAAACAGATGATATAGTGGAATCTTAAATTCCGGACATTTTTCCATCGCCTGCCTAAGGGTGAATATCTGATCAATTACTGATTTGCCTGGGATGAAGCCACACTGATATTGACCAATGACGGCTTTAGCGTATGGGGATATCCGGTCTTGTAAGATAGTGGAGAGTATCTTATAGGCGGTACTCAGCAATGTTATACCCCTATAGTTGCTGCACAGTGTGATATCTCCTTTCTTATGTATGGGGCAAATTATACCACGACGCAAATCTTCCGGAATCTCCTCTTGCTCCCATACGTGCACCACGATCTCGTGAATTGCGTGATATAACGCTGTCCCTCCTTGTTTGATCAGCTCAGCTGGTATGCCATCAGCTCCAGGGGCTTTATTTGATTTTAGCTGTCTAATGGCTTTTAGTGTTTCCTCAATGCTTGGTGGCGGCAGCATGTGGTCTTGGTCTTGCATTGGTGGAGCCTCCAATTCTTCTGTGAGCTGACCATTTAGCAATTCATTGAAGTGCACTTCCCATCGCTCCAGAATGCCTTCAGGATCGGTGATCAGATTACCCTCTTTATCCTTGCAGTAAGTGCAGCGTGGTGTGTACCGCGTCATACTGCGGATTATTTGGTAGAACTTCCGCGCCTGGTGCGGACCTCGCTCTTTACTTTTCTCTATTTCACAGACGAGGTTTTTTTCCCAGGCACTTTTCTTTTGTCTGTGAAGTCTTTTTTCAGATCTTCTGAGCTCTTTGTACTTCTTCTCGCGTACCCGCGTCCTATGAGACTGCTGCATTGCCCGGTATGCAGCATTCTTACGTTCAGTCGCTAGTTTGCACTCATCATCAAACCAGTCGTTCCGATCTCTACGACTACTGCCTAAGATGGAGTTGGCGGTACTGATGACAGTATTCTTAAGGCGTGTCCATTTCTCTTCTACGCGCGGCATTCTGGCCCCAGGACTTACTCTCCCTACGTCGAGCTCTTCGAGGGCGAGTCTTAACGCATGACCAAAGGTGTTGCTGGTGTTCTCATTGCGTAAGGCAGCCGTGTTGATTCGAGCCTGATCCGCGGGTGCAATACGTTTCCGTAAAGCAATCCGCGCTCGGAAAACTGTACCAACAAGATACTGATCCGAGTCGACGTTGGCACCTCGGTATATTCGTACCGTCATCAGGCTCGAAGAGTGGCGGCGATCTATCAGCACGTGGTCAATTTGGTTGCGAGCGGCTCCATCAGGTGATACCCAGGTGGCTTTGTGGATATCTTTACGCGGAAACCTGGTACTTGCAACGACCAAGTTTTTCGATGCTACCAATTCGATGACTCGTAGTCCATTGTCATTAGTGTTCTCATGCAAACTATGGGAACCTGCGTAGTGCCTGAAAACCGGCTCCCGACCTATTTTCGCATTCAAGTCCCCAAGAACGATTTTCACATCGTATCTTGGGCAGGCGTTGAGGGCCCGTTCGACGTTCTCATAGTATTCTTCTTTTTCGTCGTCAGGGGACTCCTCTGTAGGTCCGTGAACGTTTATGAGGCTTATGTTCTTAAATTTGCCTCGCACGCGAAGAGTGCATAGCCTTTCATTTATTGCATTAAAGCCGATGATGGCAGGCTTGCGTGACAGCTGTAATAAATGTCATACTCTTTTCTTTGAAAAACACCACTCCCCGTCCATCTTATTTCTTGTAATGCTGTTATGTCAGCCTTATATTCGGACAGGGCATCGGCTAGCTGCTGTGCAGCTCGAGCTCTGTATAGTGAGCGTATGTTCCATGAAAAAATCCTTAAATCATTTAGCCATTTTCGTTTCCATGGTCGTCGTCGTGTATCCGGTCCATATCCGAGGCTTGTTAAATTTGCCATAATAATTCATTTTTACGGGCCTGGTTATTAGCCTTGCGCCAACCTTTCTCAGGATGTCGCTGCATGCATTGGTTCACTACTTGGCGGGTGTCAAAGTAGCTATTCAGGGGTGTCACGTGGAGACTTCATGTCAACTTGGATTGAACAGGGACAAGGATCGTCCTGGCCTTCGCCGGGTTGAAGGCAATCAGAGACTTTGCCCTGTATGTTCGCACCCATCCCCCCCAGTCGTGTATCAATAAGCATTATATCTAGATAGGATCTACCTCTAGGGGACGATGGATATTCCGTAGCCAAAAGGTCAGTTTTATATTGTATGTGATATAGATCTAACCAGCTGGTCAATTGATTTTCTATACTGTTTGGCATACAATTTCCCCAATTTTTATGTTTGGCGTTCATGTCTCCACCTATAATAAAGTAGTTTTTATACAGTTGGAGTTGTAAGCATCGAAAGAGAGACTCAAGTTCTGCTATAAAGAGATTATACTGATGTTCCTCGGGTGCGTAAACCGAGATCGCATACAGCCCCCTTCGCTGCTGAAAGGGTATGCGTACGATGCATGCTTCCAGTACCCAAAACCTGCGCGCTTCGCCACTATATATGACTTTGTGTTGGACTTCTTTTCTATTAAGGATGGCGAAACTTCCTCTTTGTGGGGAATTAAGTCGGTGTCTTCGTATAATATCGTAGTTTTTGTGCTAAAGTTTATGCCTCTAGTTTAACTTGGTTTCCCCAACTCGACGCACATCAGGGGTTTCGTCTTGCAACAGGTTAAAAAGAGTGGTTCTTCTCTCGGTCCTAATAAGTGGATTTACGGGGCTTTAATTGATCTTTTGGTTAGAGGGTTTATAACGACTTTTTATTTAGACTGGATAAGTGCGATTGATTGACCTTGATTGATTGATTAACTTTGCAGATGTGTCATCTGTCTCCGTAGATTGAGCAAGATTGTGAAGACACCTGCTTGTGATGTTGTTTCAGTATGAGCCGAACTACCTATCAGTGTTGGAGCCTGTGTTGGGTCTCCTCCATCTGTCGCTATTTGTGCGCAAGGCCGCTGATCAGTCATTGATCTTGTGTGGTTTGTCTCAGTTTTTCTTTGCTGAGTCACACCCATCGACGTTATTTCTTGGTATTTGCGACAACCTCGGCAGTTAGCTGGGTGTCCCTCATTCCGACATACTGCACACTTTAAAAGGGTTTTGTCTTGGACCCTTTCTTTACCCAAACGGCACTCCTCTGCATTATGATCCTGCCCGTATATCACGTAACGATGCTGCATTTCACAGTTCACTGCTGAATCGCCAAATCTTCGGCAACAGATGCACTGAAGTATGTTTCTGTTGTGTTCTGTAGGGGTTTTTGTTCAGGGAGGTGCGTCTCCTTATGCTGAAAAAGACGTATGACCTCTTTAATATACCGCTTTTGAGAAAACCGTCCTACAAAGGGGTCGTCGCCGTGCTTCCTCTGATCCAGCGGGAAGAGCAACGTCCTTAATTTGGCCTCAGTCCGCTGGTTTTCCGTGGGGGCCGGGTGATACTCCAAATCTGTAATTGTATCTTTTCTTGTGGAGGCACCACAGCTTTACTCACCAGTTGTTACCTGAGTAAAAGCAGCCAAAACTCAAAAACTCTTCAAGTATCTGCTTTTACACCGTTTATTATTAAAAAATACCCTTTGTATATTTGTAGTCTTGTTCTCCTGGGGTACTTCCTCGAGGGATAGTTGCTCTTAAGATACTGTGGCCTTTCTGTAGTATGTCCTATCGGGACAAATAATGATGTTTAACTGCGGCCCGGAGATCACTTAACTATTCCTTTATAAAGGAAAACAAATCGAGAATTGTATCCCGAAAATACACATTTTCATACAACAATCTCGATTTTTGGGTATCCTGAGTGAGATGTTGTGTTTACTTTAAATAAGAATTCAATTTCTTAAATTCTTACGAAACTATTTCGCAGATGTGGGAATGTATCTGGTTTTGGTTTCGTATTTGTTTTTCACAATGGAAAATTTTCAGCTAGAGATAACGATCTCTGAAATTTGGTTTTCGATTGATGCCGTGGGGCGAATGTAGAACAATAAACGAATATTAGATTCGTTTATTGTGAATTTTAATTTTAATTTAGGTTTTGGATTTAATTATGCCGTGGGGGCAAATGTTAGGCGATAAACGAATGTTCGATTCGTTTATTGCGAATTTTGGTTTATGTTTGGGTTAATTCGGGTTTTGATAGGATTTTGGGTTTTAGGGTAATATAGCTAGGGTTTGGATGTAGGAATGGGGGGAAAAGGTGGTAGGGCTTTTTGGAGCACTGCATTTCTTCCCTTTTCTAGTTTCTCCCATGTTACGCTTTAGTGGTTCAGGACTGTTATTTTCCGTAGAATACCAATTTTACTATTTGTGGTTAAATGTACCAGGAAGACGGGTAGCGTCCGGTTCTCCCGTTTAGACCTGGCTGTGGTGAAGGGTTTGACATACTAAATTCAAGGTCATCGTACTTTAGCTATCGAAGTATTTTTAAAAGGGTGTCCGGTTCAGTTTCAGGGTTGTCGCCCTTTAATAGAACTGCAATATTTTTAGGTTCTTTCGCCGTGTAAGAAAAGAATTACGCTGTTTGATGACATGACTATTGCCTCCCAGTATTTTAATCACAAAATTATTACTACCTACACCTAACTTACACAGACTTACCAATTCTTTACAATCGATGTCTACCGTATTGATTAGTGGCATTTTAGTTTTTTTGCTGGTTTCCTACTTTTGAGCTTTTGGCTGATGAGCTGCCTTTTGTTCATTTGGTCCTGGTTTTGAGTTTGGTTTCTGTTGCTAATGTTGGCCTCCTTTTGGCTTCGGCTTCTCTTGTTTATTTTTTTGTTATTCCAGCGCTTCAATTTTTTTCTTTGTCCCTCTTTCCTCTTGTCGCGCTTTTGCTATAGCTAGTTTCACTTCCAGCTAATTTATTTCTCCTCGTTCGTTGTCAGATTCAGAATGTGTTATTAGAAAAATTCCCGCCATAGTTGGTGGTAGAGGGAAGGCATTCTCCCCCTCCATTTGTTGTTGTTCTAACATGAGTTCTGCAGCTTTGCGAGTCATTATTATGTTGCTTATTTTGCTCTTTTTTTTTTAATTTCGGTTTGAGGCACGAAGAGCGTTTTAAGGGGGGACCTCATGTTTTCAGGAATTTAGAAAAATGTAATGCGTAGATTAATTTGCAATTTAAGGCACAACTTATTTACGTTATAATATATAAAGAAAATATTTTTTTAAGACTAATCGTTAACAATAAAACGGTGCAATGGCGGCTTGAAAACAGCGTCTTGAAAGTGCGCCGTGCAGCATACAGGTCACACAAATGATCTGAAACAATAAATACAAAATGGGTTCTTTAGTTTATGCAAAAACGCTCAGTATGACGTTCCCCTTTTATTAACATTTGCAAATTTGCAAAAACGGCGAAGTTTTGAAAAAAAGGATTTTCCTTTATAAACAATTGTTAATAACAATGTTTTAAATAAAAAAAATAAAAAATTGGAGCTCGTCATGCTGAGGCCAAATATCTATAGAATTTCTATACCAAACTTCATAAAGATCGAATGATTAGTTTTTGAGCTACGTTGCACAGCGTCCGAAATTTTGCGTTTCGAGAAAAACGCGTTTAACGTTTGAATAATAGAAAAACCGTAAAAAAATTCGTAATTCGTTCTAACTCACCGCCGTTTTTTTGCTAATCTGCGACTCCAGGGCCATAGAGTAGACCTTCCTCTTCTTCAAACTGTTCTAATTGAGCGGTTTTTCCTGTTGTCGAAAAGTACGAGCCTCTTTGGTGGCATCGCCCGATTAGACTGTTTACTTTCTTTTGAAAATAAAGTACAAGGAGGTCTCGCATAACTTTCTAACTTTTCTTCTCGTACTCTTGAGGAAATTTCCTATCAATTTAGCCAAAAACAAAAAATGGCTAAAAAATTTCATTTTACATGAGCTTCCCCCCTTTATAGACTTATTTTGCCTTTTAATATTGTATTCTTTGTTTTGGTTCTTTCTTTACTGCTCATGTCAGAGCCCGCTGTACACACACGTTAACACAACCAGCTTCTTATTTCACTTAGTGAGCGCGATTTTTTTTTTTGCTGCGACACTCCATGGAATGTTCGCAAAACACAATTTGGTTTTCTATGTTCACTTTTTGTGTTGTCCTTTTTCACAAAGCACAATACGGCGCGAGAGTCGAATCTATTGTCTTGTTCAGGTATTTGGTCAACCCGACTTTACTTTTAAGACCGTTCCTTTGAGAGATTTGTAAATTATCGTTTTGCGGTTGTCGATACGTCTTTATCGGATGATGGTCAAATTGGTACTGAAACAAAAAGTATTTAAACAAGCAGATGTATCGCTCCTCAAGGATGTCACCTCTACAGAGCTATGATGGTGAACGTACCCGGGAAGATGGCTGGGAGCGTGAATGATGTAATCAGAGACTTGTCCCCAATCGGTGCTGCAAATCAAAATCAGTGAGTGAACGGGAAATACTTTGCGCCCGTCTTGGGAGGATCCACCCCACTTTTTATACCAAAGTGGCGCTGGGGCAAAGTAGAGATTAGACAAAACACAAAGATTTAATCCCTAATTATATATAAAAACAACAAGAAAGTAATCATAATTACTTTGACCAAAAAAGGACTCTAGTAGCGATAACATTTTTGTTACGTGATCTTATAATATCATTGAACTCTGTTTGTTAAACAGTACGACCACCGTCTGGACAGATTCGTTTAGTGTTTCAGTTGGTTATAATGCTGGCGAATATTACTTGTATTGTTCTTTGGGGACAGTTCCGTGAATTTTCGTTCTTTGATTTGCTTGCTTGTGTTGTATTCCAGAATACTACCCTTTATTAAATTTAACACTGAATCTCCTCACACATCCTTAAAAACTTCACTTAACATATATTACATTCTCACTTAATACATACCATTCATAAACATTCACAATATTACCAGTTACAGTAACACTGAATCTCCTTACACATCCTTAAAAACTTCACTTAACATATATTACATTCTCACTTAATACATACCATTCATAAACATTCACAATATTACCAGTTACAGCACATTTAATAACCTGCACCTTTTTATTTATTCAAAACATAGTAACTTTGATTTTCGTCCAGATTTCATTCATGTGAAAAGTCACAGAGAAAAAAAGGAGAAATAGAAAAAATTCAGTTCGGACAGTTCAGTTCAGACAAAAAAGAAGTTCAGAAAAGAATATACAGTTCAGAGAAAAAGATACAGAGAGAAAAGAATAGATTAATAGAGAAGCAGTTATTAGAATAGAAATAAAGAATTAAAATTATTAAATTCGTAATTTGGAGAAAATAAGAATCAGAACATTCTGGTAAGCAATCGAACTTTTGTATTCTTTGCCAAAACCAAGATTAAATAAAAATAAGAAAAACAACAAAGAAAACTCAAAGAAGAGTAAAAGAAGAATCCTGAGTTTTAATTAATATTAATAGATTAAAAATAAAAGGTCCACGCTCTTCCCTCATCCGAGGAAGCACGGCGGCGGACATACAACACTTGTGGTCGGTTGAATGAATTTCCGACAGCACACACAGTAGAATCGCCAATCGGAATCAGTTACAGTTCTACATAATGATCAACATCACGTGTTAATCAAGATATTAAGATATATCAAACTGCTACCGAACCAATTTTAATCGTCGAGTGCCCCCGTTCAGAGTGTGGAATTACAGAAGTGAGTTGTGATGTCGCATCGTTGCAAACCCCCATGCCATCATTACCAGGCAAGTGCATTAAGGTAATCCTATATATTTCCACGTCCTTATCTAATAAAACCTGAACTGATCGCGTTCTTCTATACATCGCGTGTGAATCCGCTTAAAGAAACGTGATAAACAGTAAACAGAGTTTAATCTTTCTGAGTGTGGTAAAACTCGACAAATGCATTTTACCTAATAAAATGCGACCGTACAATTGTAGTTAAGTACCTCCTCTACACTAATCGAGCCCAGGAACTTTTCCCCTTTTCAAACATCTCAAATTGGAACCTCCTATTCCTGTGGTAATAAAAGAGCCAGAAAACCCGCCCATCAATGAAGCGTGTACCTGTCCTTATCTCCAAGTTTGGCCTTTATTATTTTTTCTAATGAATTTTAATGAATTCCAGTTAACTTTATACATCATTTCCAAAATGTGACGGGATAACTGGTAAAAGTTTAAATAATAATAAATTAAAACACAAATGGTCTGTCATTCCATTAACGCCTGCACTTTTACATGTTACGTCAAATAAAAAACAGCTTTACTCTAATTGATTTTTCGTGTAGAAATAAATGGTTTCCACATCACCGGGTATGATTGAAATAATGGATGAAATTGGTCGTTAGAAAACCACCCTTAAACCATTACCCAGGTAACTGCTATGATTTCTATGTACTTTTTCGAAGTTTATGTCAAGAATACCGGTTTACGATACAGGATTTTACGATATTACGGACGGAAAATTGTAAGTATGTAATAAGCATTCAACGCAACAGTTAAAAATTAGTCGCAGGATTTTGTCAAAAGTAATCGAAAATTAAGTACACATTATCTATTATTTTCAAAAGAAAATGTTCCAGAAAACATTTTCATATATTAGTTATCCTAATCTTTCTGAAACGCTCGTTACTAATAGAACATATTCGAACGACACTGTACAACACTATTTAAAAATATGTTTTCTTTGCTTTTATTGGTAGGTTGTCGATTGTAAGTCGTGCTAAGCGGTGCACTACTTAGCGTTCTACTCAGCTTTGACTAAATTCGACTGCGTCTAGTTTCATCAGACAGACAAATGTAGATAGGCGATCGAAATGCTTGAAAATGGGAATAGTTGGGGACAATATTGTTCATTACATGGGATAGACCCGCAAATAGAATAGCGCTGTAATAGCTGTTTTCTATCCATTAGCCTTTGTTATCCATTGCACTTTGTAAACATATCTCGTCTCAAATGTCACTGCTGTTCCCGTTCTGCCAACCATAGCTCCCATGGGTTTCACCACTTTTACATGTTTATAACCAAACCAGATTGTTGTCTTCCACGCCGTACCATCGACAAGTAATATGAAGTTGCTATCTTTACCACAGTAAAAACCATCTTTGTGTTCAAACATTCCATCCTCACAGCTAGTATACCTACGAAAATAATTTTATTTTAATCAGGTTTATCTAAACATTAAATCTGACCTTTTTAGTCCTTCTAATATTCCACAAAAGAATGACTACATATCCGTGTAAAAACGTTCCATTCGAGCTCCTGATGGCGAAACCTCATTTGTGTTGTAAGCATGGTTTACGGTATCTAAAACCTATTCAAAGAGTGTTGCTGTTACCTTCACCGGAAGAACGGGTACAAAGTGAGAAGGAAAGGATCTTGTATCCTCGGAACAGTAAGTCGAAATAAAGTGGTACTGGTTGTGAAATGCTTTGATAAGCAGTATGGCTTTGATGGAGGTATTATCACAGCATTCAGATCAAATGACAGTGGCGTGAATAACGAAGCCACGGTGCGAGTTATCTTGTCACTTCAGAAATGATTATCACCACTAAAATAGTATCTGAGATGACAATAGTGTGGTTCCATCCTAGATTTATCTGATCACATGACTCTACAAGTTTATTATATTAATAATAACGAACGACAGAAGGAGTTCGTTGGCAGAGACGATGAAAAACTTCATTTATATTATAATTTGACGTCGCTTTGAAAGTGTGAACACTGTGTGCACAATTTAAGTCTGGATACCTTCTACATTGAAAGATGATAAACGAATTAGTTGCGCCAAAAGTAGCTAACAGGGAATCCAGTATTCAACACTTTAATGCATGGTGGTATAAATGCGATGCGGAAATGAAATGTTCAGTTCATTTCAGACACAACTGAGTAGTGTTGACGTGTTTCTACTATTAGCGAATAATATCCGATTGCAGTTGATTTGTTAACAAATAATTTAGTCAATCGTTGTTTGCCGACAGGTACGGTATTTTTTTTTATTGTTATTTTTTTTTTAACACACTTTTCTCGGGAGAGGCGAGTCTGTAGCGCCAGTGGGCGCCCCGAGATGCCATCAAATAACTTTTGCAGTTCTTTTTGAACAGTTGCAGGTTGTAACGCTCCGGGAAACACTAACGTGGGAAGGGAGTTCCACAGCTTCCCCGCTCTGTACAGGAACGAGTCCTGATGCAGGGAATTTCGCGCCGTCGGGAGATGAACCACCAACGGGTGCGATCCATCGGATTGTCTTGTGGAGCGTATACGAGGGTCGCCTCTTATGTTTCGGGATTTGGCAACCCTAGTGTTGCAATCCGGCAATTGACAGCTCTGTCGTAAAGTTGGACATTTTTGAGGTTATACGCACTCAGAACGTTTCGACATACGAGCGCTATTTGTGTTGTTTACAGTAACTTAAAAGATTCATCTCGGCCCAAAAAAGGAATTAAATCGTCAACATTTTCGTGCGATTATTTTTTACAACTTTCGGCGTGGATTAACTCAGCAACAGTGCATAGATGATCTTAATTCAATTTTTGGCGTTGAAGCTCCATCAAGGACCAGTGGTTATCGATGGTATGGTGAATTCAATCGTGGTCGTAGTTCACTCCAAGATGAATTTCGTGAAGGTCGTCCAAAATCAGTTGTTGTTCCGAAAACCATTGATGCTGTGCGCGAACTGATATTGGAAGATCGTCATGTGACCTATCGTGAGATTGGGACAACCTTAGGCGTTAGTGGGACCAGCATACATTCAATATTGCATAAACATTTGACTGTCAAAAAAATTTGTTCGCGTTGGGCCCCACACAATTTGTCGATCTCCCAGAAAAGGGCTCGTGTCAATTGGTCGAAAGAAATGCTCAAAAAATACGGTCGCGGTGCTTCGAAACACGTCTATGACATCGTGACAGGTGATGAATCGTGGATTTACGCGTATGAGCCCGAAAGTAAACAGCAGTCGACTGTCTGGGTGTTTCAAGATGAGCCAAATCCAACAAAAGTTGTTCGCGCACGAAGCACTTCCAAGCAAATGGTCGCCTGTTTTTTCGGAAAAACTGGACATGTCGCAACCATACCACTAGAACAACGCAGAACAGTCAATTCTGCGTGGTACACAACCATTTGTTTGCCAGTTGTCTTCCAAGAAATCAGGAAAACCAACCACCGAAGACAGATCACTCTTCACCACGACAATGCGAGCTCTCACACATCGGCTGCTACAACTGCATTTTTGAGCACCCAAAACATCGATTTGATGGGTCATCCGCCGTATAGTCCTGACTTGGCACCGAATGACTTCTTTTTATTCCCGTACGTAAAAAACAAACTGAGAGGTCAACGTTTTTCGACACCTGAAGAAGCGGTTGCTGCATTCAGAATGCATGTGTTGGAGATACCTCAATCAGAGTGGCAAAAGTGCTTCGGCAATTGGTTCAAACGCATGCAAAAGTGTATAGATCTTCATGGGGAATATTTTGAAAAACAATAAAGTGATTTTCGATGATCAATATTTGTTTTAGTCTCTAATCCCGAAATATAAAAGACAACCCTCGTATAAGCGAATTGTGTGGAACAATATCACGAATCTCCGAAGAACAGCACCCGTGATAATATCTGTAAAACAGACAGAGGTCGGCTACGCGCCTTCGATGTGATAGCGACTGTAGTCCCGACGTCAGCGCCGCGTCCCCGATCAGGCGGATCGCTCGTCTCTGTATGCTCTCAAGTACGTCGAGGGTATGTTTAGGAGCCGAGCTCCAAACATGAGAGCAATATTCGAGCGCGGGTCTAATTTGGGATTTATACAGGAGAAGAAGTTGAGCCGGAGTAATATATTTCTTGCCTCTAAAAACATAGCTCAGTTTTCCTGAGTCTGACCTGGCGATACTCGACACGTGTTTATGCCATGATACGTTCCCACAGACCGTGACGCCGAGCAATTTCAAACTTTCCCCAGCCTCGAGGGCCTGGCCATACATCATCAGCTGTGGAACCGATGATCCACTTTTCTTTGTGAATGTTGTGTATTGTGTCTTCGCTGCATTGAAGTCGACGAGATTGGCCCTTCCCCACTGCAGGACCCTATCTAGATCCTGATTCAGAGAGTCAATCTGTCCGCATCTCAGCTGATGCGAGGCAGATGCACCAATCGGCCGAGCACTCGAAAAGGAGGAAACAAGCGTACTATCATCCGCAAAACTGAACACTTTGTTATCCGTTGCCTACCACAAATCATTTATGTGAAGCAAGAACAAGGTGGGAGCCAAAATAGAACCTTGGGGCGCCCCCGAACCAACAGGATACAGATCCGAACACTCGCCGTCCACAACAACCCGGACCGATCGATTCTCGAGAAAGCTCCTCGTCCAGTCGCAAAGCTGTTGGGAAAGTCCATATAACCGAAGCTTGCTTTGTATAAACAACAAACATAAATTTAATTGGGTATTATATTGACAATGACGGTGTTAATGCTATAGCTGACGTATTTCTAGGTATGATTCTTCTTGGTATGTGGGCCTGTAGTTTTCTGCGACTACAGGAAAGAGGATGCTATGGTATGCGGGTCTGGTGATTAATTTTTCGATCTTCCTCTTTAGTGCTGTTCTTCACTATGGATTGCGTATTCGTGTGTATCTGCGGGAAACGCCACAGACCCTTATTTCACGCAGCTTAAATATCATTGCTTAAAAACGTAACATTGCTTTCGACTCCTCTATCTATTGGGTTGTGACGGATATAGAAAAATCTAGCCAAATTTCATGTTTGCTTAATTTGGGTGGAAACAGCATACTTCAAATTTTTGTAGCGAATCCATCAAAGTTTACATGGCTAGTGAAATATTTAAAATGAAGGCAATCGATTTTATACTTCGCATGGAATCGTACCAAGCTTTAAATTTTTTTCTGGGATTAAGGAAAAGTTAATCATAGTCAATAAAAGTCGGGCACAAACTAATGCCAAAAGGAATTGTTTGAGATTGTTATAATTGTAATAACATTATCTAGAAGATATATTAAAGATAAAATTAAAAAAAAAAACATGTTCGCCTTTCGGAACAATAGAGAAAAAGTACAAAATATTCCGCCAAAAGGTCACCATTTCTTGCCTCTAAGGGACTAATATTCTAAGAGCGTCTTAACCCAATTTCTGTCTACTCAGCTCAAGTGGATGTTGTCAAATCTAAGTCCGATCGAATTAAATCTGCTGTTTCCCAGGGCTCCATGCTCCCGCCCATTCTGTTTATTATTTTTATAAACGATCTATTATTGTACTGTAGGCTGTGACTCTTTCGCCGATGATTGTACGTTAAATTTCTCATACTCTTTCGAATTTCCTGAACAACCTCCTCAAACATCATTTCCAAACAGTAAGATATACTTAATTCATTAAATTCCGACCGCAGCACATTACGTAAATGGCGATTATTTATTTAAATACAGTTCAATGTCTCAAAATCCAGTGCGGGCTCTTGTCGTCAAGGATATTGTAAAGGCATTGTAAGATTTTGCTTAGTGGTAAACACTCATCAAAACCCACTGCGGGGCTCGCGATACCTGCAAACTGTGAATGCGGATCAGTTCACGTTGAAAATCAACTTCAGGGGCATCGCTCTTTAACCGAACCATGTGGAGTCCTCAACGTGATCATGTGTTTCCTTCTCGTGGTATTGAAGGCCAATGTACATCGATACCGTCCGTTCACACTGGGCTCTGAAATTTCGCGTGTTAATGCACAAAATATAAATAAATAAAGAGCAAAAGAAAGAATTCTGATGGCACACATATACCATTCCAACATAAGACAAGGTAGCGAAAGACATGTGAAATATATCGGTCTAATATCTGCCTGTAGCGCGAACAAAAAGCGTTGTCCAGCTTAACTCAAAAATGTATTAAATGTTATTCAGATGTGAATACATTAATGTACATCAAAGGTATGCGATGTGTTAATAAGAAGAGACAGGTTAAGGTGCATACTGTCTTTCTCCTTTTTCTCTTTTCCTTCTTTCATTTTTCCTTAGCCGTGAATACTCCTCTATACTTGACGTTTACTATTTGATGGAGGGCTGCGGCAAACCGGAGTTCATTGCCACCGAGGCAGGTGCTAATCTAATCCATTGCTGTGGATTAAGCGCAGTGGTCTTGGGAAAAGAGCCGCAAAATATCCCAACTTCATCAGCTCCCACTCTCCTAACCCTGACCCTAAAATCTCTTCCCTTACCAGATCCTCCCACTCATCGATCCGTCCGAGAGCATCCTCATCTGCGCTTATTTCAACTTCTCTTCACTCTTCCTTAACTTAAAGTTCCACTCGCCCAATATTCGGCCTGGTCCGAAAATATTCGTCTCTTTCTGGCCTATCTCCATGACAAACCGAAGGAAAAACCAAGCGTTATGGTCGCCATTCAACAAGAAGGTTTACCCCCTGATATCCCCAGGTTTCTTAAGCTGTTCATCAAATTTCATGCAAATCTTAACTTACCACCATATAAACTGTCTACGGACCACCGGGCTTTGGGTCAATACGTCCACTCCTTGAACATAAATCTTCAGCTCAAGAGAGCGGATTATAATAATCGCCCATCATAGCCCCTCGTAATCTCTCTCTTACTTCTGTTACCAGAACGTGATACCTTAGTACCTTAGTTTTTGAGTTTATGTGAATAATGCTTGTATCATCAAGCTGAATGAGTGAGGATTTTGACCTCGCTAGAACCCTAAACCCATCCTCAATCCCACTTCCAAGCTTCCGGTCTATTGTCGCCCTACCCCACTTACACCACCGTCTCTCCACCTTCGTAAGTTTCACTCTTTAAAGAAAGTTTTCAATACCTAGTTTTGAGTTAGTTCGTATGTTTATTTTTTTATATTTTTGTACCACTTGTACTAAGCTTAATAAATGGGAGTTCTGCCCTCACCAAATTCAATCAAATCAAAAACTACAATTTAGATACGAAGCCACACAAAGAACATTGTCATATTATTCGGAAGGGAGTGAACTTGTTACTGGTTTTAATTGCACAATATAATATATAACAAATTGATTGAGTGTATTCACGGTTTGCTGGATATGTTATTTTGTGGGAGATCCTCCCTTTCTTCCTTTTTTTTTTATTTAGATGTTGGGTTTCGAAATCTGTTCTATTTTTCATTTACAAATTTCAATTTCAACTTTCACTTGATATGTGATTTGAGATGTTCCCACCTGACTAACAACACACTCTCTAGCTGAACAACCAACAACATGTTTTCTGCCCACTCGTGCCCCTTTTATACCGATCGCCCACTTCCGATTGCACACTCATCCCCAACTTCCCATTTCCCCTCCCACCAAATGCAAATAAACTCTCACGAATTTACTCAACAGTCAATGAACCCAGGTTAGGGGTGAATTTGGTTTCGCTTGTTTCTATATATACTTTATGAGAGGTTGAATGATAGGAGGTTCATGGTCAAAAGTGACAAAGTGACCTCCATATAATATACAAGAATGGTTTGCAACAGGGGGCAGTACATTCGCCGATTCTTTTTAACGTTTACCTTAGCGACTTATTAGGCGCACTTCTGCGTGCTTTTGCGTACGCAGACGATCTCATAATTTACAGAACAGCTCCGAAAGTTTAGATCATAAACAGTTTATTACAGCGCGACTTCAGTAAAGTGCAGCGTTATTACGACGACTAGAGACTTAAGATTAACTTCCAAAAATGTGAAGCCGTCCATTTAGAACCTCATTGTATAAATCAACGAACGACAGAAGAAAAAACTGGCGAAAGTTCGTACTGGTGGTACCGCATGAATGTGAACTGGAAACTGTTACGTCCAAAACGACCCGCCCCTTAATACATACCTCTTTGGAGCCAGTCTCCACCAATTAATTGCGGTACACGCAAAATCGTCCATTAAAAAGATTAAGCACTCCCCAAGCCTTAGCATTGCCCCATACATTAAACGGGCCCATATCAAATTCAATATCAAACAAATTTAACTAAACGTTCAATTTTCCCATATTGAATTCAACATAAATCCAAGACGTGAAATACGAACCCTGATGTTCAACACGCAAATTCCCCTGGACCCAAATCTGCGGACCAGTTGTCCAACTCTCAAGTAAAGTTGGTAAGAATCATAAAATGCGTGGCGGGAAATTTATGACTCTGTAAAGGACGGTTTACCTAAACCAATTCCCACAGACAACCTCGCTTTCATTTCAGCTAACCAAACAATTAGCACCATAAAAACGAACCACACGTTCATTTTATCGTAGCACACACAGAGAGGATCATAAGTGCACATTAGCAAGATCCTTTGCTGATTGTCCTTTTGTGATTCCCTGTTGAACCGACACCGAAAAAGATAATGAAAGGAAGCGGCGACGGAGAAAAAGGGTCATGCAGAACAAAGGAGATATCCTTCAATCTGTAGGACGAAAGATAAAATTTTTCTTTCGGGGAGGAAAATAAAACTACAGGGGAGTTGGTATTTAGTTATAGGCCGAGACGGTCGTTATTAAGATGTGTTGTGCGGGTAGTTTCGCGGATGTTTGGAGTGATAGTCGAATTACGAAGACGGGATTGGTCGGTGTAAACTTAAAATAAATGTACAACACAGTGTAAACTTAAAATAAATGTACAACACAGTGTAGACTTAAAATAAATGTACAACATAGTGTAGACTTAAAATAAATGTACAACATAGTGTAGACTTAAAATAAATGTACAACACAGTGTAAACTTAAAATAAATGTACAACACAGTGTAAACTTAAAATAAATGTACAACACAGTGTAGACTTAAAATAAATGTACAACATAGTGTAGACTTAAAATAAATGTACAACATAGTGTAGACTCCCCCGCTTGGTAGAAACCTTGACGTGGTGCGGGGGCTTAAACTACGATGAATCGCTCAGGCTATGTTGACGGAAGCATACGCTTCCAGTAGGGCCACCCATGTCAGACAGGCTAGCGAGGAGTAACACACAAAGATCTACCGCCCCTAATCCAGGGTGTTACGCGTCACCGTGCCCATTGGATGGTTTGCAGCCAGGGGTATACCGGCTGTATTATAACGGCGCCTCTCTGACACCGGGTCGAATCAGAGCAGTAAGCAGACCTTACCATATCAAAGAGGGGCTCTGATATGGCGGACCATTTGAAACCCCAGAGTGATCCAATGAAATGAATGATCAATACACAAAAAACAATCTCACAAAAAACCCGGTAGGCGTGGGTGTGATGAGCCAACACTACCATAAGGGAACAAATCATCAGGAAAACACCGACTCGGCAAAAAGAAGACGTAGGGAAAAACGGAAAAAACGGGATATACGCGTCGGGACGTGGAATGTTCGAACGTTATATAAACCAGGCGCGATACAGACGGTCGTAGAAAACGCAAAACAATATAAAATGGACATCGTCGCGCTCCAGGAAGTTCGACTCCCACATCAAGTAATCGAAACCAACGGGTTTACACTGGTGTGTGGAGGTACCGATACACATAACCTCGGAACTGGCTTCATCATAAGCAAGAAGATTACGCCCCATGTAAAAGATGTGCAATTCATTAATGACCGAATGTCTGTGCTAAAAATACAGGGCCGATGGTACAATTATGTATTTATAAACGTACACGCCCCAACAGAATCTGCGGACGAAGAAACGAAGGACACGTTCTACGAGACCCTAGAGGATGTATTTCATGGGATCTCATCATTCGATGTTAAAATCCTCCTCGGGGACCTCAATGCGAAAATTGGAAAGGAAGATATCTTCCAACCAACTATAGGTAAAGAAAGCCTACACGACGTGTCAAATGATAATGGAATTCGAATTATCACGTTCGCAGCGTCAAAAGATCTGTTAGTAAAAAGCACGATGTTCAAGCACAAGGAAATTCATAAAGCCACATGGATATCACCCGACGGCGTAACGCGTAACCAAATAGACCACTTCCTGATAGACAAAAGACACCACTCGAATATCCTTGACGTAAGAGCATATAGAGGAGCAGATTGCGACTCCGATCATCTTCTAGTGATTGGCAAAATCAGGAGTCGCCTCGCAGCAATCCCACATGGGCAGTCACGGGAGACAAGCAAAAAGTTCGACACTGATAAACTGAAAGACCTACGCAAAAGGGCTGAATATCAAGACGAGCTAACGAATAGATTTAGCACTCTAGAGAATGTGAGCAGTGAGGAAGAGGAAGCTAATAGTGTGAACACTAAATGGACATCGATCAGAGACACAATCAAACTAACAGCCCAAAAGGTATTAGGATTTAAGAAAACAATTAAGTCCAAACCTTGGTTTGACGATGAGTGCAGGGCGAAGATCGAACAACGTAAACGCCTCAGAGTGATCCACTTAGAAAGATATGATGAAGTCAACGCAGAAAGATACGCGACAATTCGGAGAGAGACAATGAGGCTCTTCAAACGCAAAAAACGCGAATGGGAGAAGACTAGGATCGAAAAAATCCTAGAAAATTCTAGGGCAAAGAACATCAGAGGTATGTATGTCGGCATAAATTCAATTAGAAATGGCTACCGAGGAAGAGCCAAAATAATTCGAGACGCAAACGGCTGTCTGGTCACAGAAACAAACAATGTCGTGACAAGATGGAAGCAGTACTTTGAAAACCTGCTCAATGTACGCACCCATCAACCACAGATAAATGTACCAAGCGTACATACAGCTGAGCCTCAGATCCCAGAGTCGTCTCTCAACGAAGTTGTAGACGCAATAAATCGATTGAAAATCAACAAGGCTCCCGGAGTCGACTGCATACCGGCACAGCTTGTGAAGCATGGAGGAGAGGCAACCGCTCGAAAGATCCACCAGCTCATCCAAACAATATGGGATAAGGAAGTCACTCCGGAAGAATGGAAAACCTCAATAGTCATCCCCATTTTCAAAAAAGGCGACAGATCTGACTGTGAAAACTACAGAGGAATATCATTGCTCCCAACCGCATACAAAATACTAACAAATGTCTTTCTGGCGAGAATCACACCTTACGCAGAAGAGATACTGGGAGACTACCAATGTGGATTCCGTAGGAACCGGTCAACAAGCGACCAAATGTTCACAATAAGACAACTGCTGGAAAAGAAGTGGGAATACGGAGAGACGGTTCACCAACTGTACGTTGACTTCAAAAAAGCCTACGACTCAGTCGCAAGGCAGAGACTCTACCATATTCTAGTTGAGCTGGGAGTCCCAAAAGAATATGCCGCGCTCATTCAAATTTGCATGAACGAAAACAAAGGGCGAGTTCGAATAGAAAACCACCTCTCAGAACCATTTGAAATCCGGGACGGACTAAAGCAGGGAGATGGTCTATCACCGTGTCTCTTTAACCTTGTGCTCGAGTATGTCATCAGAAAGGTACAAGACGACAACATGGCCGGATCATCCCTGAACGGGGTCACACAAGTGCTCGCATATGCGGATGACATCGCCGTTCTGGGCGATAATCTAGAGACTGTTAGTAAAAACTGTGAAATCATCATGCAAGCGGCAGAAGAGGTGGGCCTAGAAATAAATGAAGACAAAACAAAATACATGATTACGGCGAGAGCAGGTGGGTCTCAGAGAACACATATAAACGTCAGAGGTAAGATCTTTTAAAAAGTTAAAGAATTTAAATATGTGGGAACGATACTGACGGCCAGTAACGAAATGTCGAAGGAAATTAACAAGAGACTGCATTCCGGCAACGCGAGTTGGCACGCAGTCAGTAAACTGCTGAAATCCAGACTGCTATCACGTAACATAAAGCTCCGTGTCTATAGAACCATAATAATGCCAATTGTTCTATATGGATGCGAAACATGGGCTCTCACAAAACGGGAAGAAAACAAATTCCGTCTATTCGAGAATAAAGTTTTGAGAGGCATCTTTGGAGGTAAATATGACGAGGAGGCAGGGCAATGGAGGAGACTCCATAACCACGAATTGGAAGAACTATATCGCAAACCTACAATAGTGAGAGTAATCAAGTCGCGAAGATTAAGATGGGCCGGACACGTGGCGCGAATAGGGAACGATAGGACCGTGCATAGAATTCTTGACGGTAGACCAACGGGAAAGAGACGGGTAGGACGGCCGCGACGGAGATGGGAGGACAATGTTAGGTTTGACCTTGAGGAGATCGGATCGAATGGTGAAGCGTGGAAGGAGAGTGCCCAGGACAGGGAAGGATGGCGAAGCCGAGTCGGTGAGGTCATGAACTTCCGGGTTCCTACAGGCCAATAAATAATAATAAAATAATAACATAGTGTAGACTTAAAATAAATGTACAACACAGTGTAAACATAAAATAAATGTACAACACAGTGTAAACTTAAAATAAATGTACAACACAGTGTATACTTAAAATAAATGTACAACATAGTGTAGACTTAAAATAAATGTACAACACAGTGTAAACTTAAAATAAATGTACAGCACAGTGTAAACTTAAAATAAATGTACAACACAGTGTAGACTTAAAATAAATGTACAACATAGTGTAGACTTAAAATAAATGAAAAACACAGTAAAGTTAAAATAAAAGAGTAAATAAAGAAACCAACACCGAATAAGAAAAGTGTTTCCTTTTGGATCTTAAGGAGGCCTGTGGAGTTCAAATTGTCAGCTAAGGGATTCCACAATAAACAAAAGAAAAAAAGGAGTAAGTAACATAATTAATTATATATATATATATATATATATATATATATATATATATATATATATATATATATATATATTCAAAAGAACCTAACAAAACCAAGAATATGGTTAAATATATTGGCATCTGGCTAGATCAGTATATGTATTTCAAGAGTTATGTAGAGGCTGCTTTGGTCAAGGCTAAAAAATCGTTTGCTATGACAGAAGGCTATTTCACAATAGCCAACTGGACAGCAACGTAAAAATGGTATGCTATATGACACTAATCAAGCCAATGTTCTTATCTGGTTGCCCGGTATGGTTTAACATCGGTCCAAATTTGATGGAAAAGATACTGTGGGTATTTCCCTTAGTTATGTGCCGACAGGTGCACGGGTTCACTAAGGTTCCCAACAAGTTCGAGGACTGTTAATGTTCACTTCCCACCAAATCGCCAACTTCTCTAAATGAGATGAGTACACTTGTCACACGTTTCCAAGCACTCTTACTTCTCTGTCCTCTATTTATGTATTTTATATCCTTTCACAAGGGAATTCCATAAACTGCAAACACGTATGCCTTCGTAAAGCGGATCCTGATGGGATTTGTTCTTCACCCACGTGATTGATGTTCGCCTCCCGGATACCAAGTCCAATTTGCTGCGTGGGAGGTGCACTATTTACTTACTTGTCACGATTTGGCGGTCTTCACTTGTCAACACACTAGACAATCCTTTCTCTGGAACTGCATACAACAAATAACAGTAACAAAACGCAACTCGTTGATCAATATGTTTTTATTGTTTCCGTATAATAACATTCCACTTGGCACAACATTTACAATCATTGGTATTTGTATTCGGATAAGCCACCTTTCAATCCTTGACACAGAGTTTGTATTGCTTACGCGGTTCGGAGGTATTTGGAACCGTAAAGATGTTTATAGTTTCGGATTTAGAGAAGAACAACACATGAACTTACTTTATAGCCACTATTCAGTCTCAGTATTACTTATACTTCTACTTCCGTCTAATCGATTGTGACTTCAAAAGGACACGAATTATTATTCCTATCGCACTGACTCGTGGTTGACACCCGACCGCCTTGAATACTAAAACTCGGCTCCGTATATTAATGAATCTCAATAGACGCGTGTTGTGCGTGTGCACTCTTAAGGTGACGAAATCTGACTGCTCGATGCAATCCACATCCGTCAGATTCAACGGCGGTGGATCACATCGATGTAGGAGGAACGAACCGGATCAACTTGGCGACGGGTTAAATGGGAGGATTTCCATATGCCGTAAAGGGCAAATACGATGCCCCCTTGCCTGCATATCGACAACGAACGATACCGCACCTGTTCAAACAAGGAACAAGCAGAAGAAGCGGCAGTGTTGCTGTCAATCATCGCTGGTGATCGCCTGAGAGACGAAATAGGCTTCTGCATCCCAAGTAAACAGAAACGCTGTTTCGAGGGACGTGTACCAGATGCGCTTGTTTGATTTAGCCATATGGCTCTGGTGCACAAGGAGGGAAGATATTTTGTTGACATTAAGGCAACAGAAATCTCGCCGACGGTGGCAAAGGGTCAGGCTGGATGGTTATCTATTTGGATTAATAGGCTGGTACATGAATATGGTGGTGAGGAATTTGCCACCCAGGGCAACCATGGACCAGCGTTGGTAAGCAAAACAAACACAGTGAGGCACTGTGTGTTTACTTTGATTTCCAGAAGGGTCATCATAGAGCATGAACGTGGGTATGATTGCCTAAGCAACGATCATATTCATGCCCAAATCCCATGATCGGCTGATAGCCGATGATAGGGAATTGGTCGTAATGGTTCAATTATGGACCGTAGGAAGAATATCGGTTGCAGCTGTGTCATCGGTGAGGTTTTACTTTCAGGTGAAAGCTACTGAAAGATAGCTTACGCTGCTCGATTGCAAATAAGTATAGTGGCTTGTGGAGTGAGGAAAAGGCAGATTGACTTAAGGAAGTGGGTGGTTCTTAGGGAAGGCTTTAAAGAACCTCCACAATACGAGTGTTCGAAGGGAAATATCACACAACTTGTCTCCGATAATGTCAAACATCGGAGGAATTAAGTATTATGCACATGAGATTTTATGTAATGAAGCCAACATAAATAGGGTGGATAATTTTTTGATCAGATTAATTGGAGGACATATCGCGTGAGCAATAATTTCACCAAATGACCTAATATTCGAGGCTTGTTAACCTAATACTTTGTTTTATGAGAGTGTGCGTCGCAGCGGCTTTCTTCCACCAGAGGCGTTCCTTGGATATGTATGTTCATATACAGGATGGATCCAGAATTCCGCTAATTTATCATATAAGTAGATCATCCGTTGACGGCCGCGCGCCGAAGAAGAGGTCTTGCGCTGCAGTAGGGCTATCTCCCACAGGGGCCGAGATATAATATTAAACAGCACCAACAGTTCTGGTGGTTGAATGGCAAATAAAGACCTGTGTACCAATGTCGGTAGAATAACTGCATCATCAGCCAGCTTACTCGGACTTAGCTTTTCTAGGATAAAAGTAGATTAAGGATTCAGTTAAATTTTATATGAAAAAAAGGTAGATGTAAGTTAATTTATAGGTTAAAAACAAACAAAAATTGGCACAAAGTGTTTCTTTAGTTTTTCTTTGTTATAAAAACAAATATAATTAAATAGACAACCAAAGTTCTGTCGCCGAAAATCAAACTGTGCGACAATACTCATATTACATTTAGCTTAAAGCGTCCGCATAGGACTAGTAGGTTATAATATAAAATATTCAAGCTAGAATTTAAGCGGTTTTTGACTAGCCTGTAATTTAGAATCGAATAATATGAAATGGAAATAAGAAATGTTTCAAAAATGAATGGCTGAACGCATATAGAGATAGTCTTATCGATAAGTGCAAATGGGTGTCCTTTCCTAGGATACTTATGTGAAGTTCCCTACAGAAATGGAAATATTTATTCTGAGAGGCAAGAGCGTAGATTCTTGATTATGTCGTTGGTGATTAAGCGAGACCGGCCTGTCTAAAGTGAAGGGAATAATATAACATCATCCAACTACGCTTTTTCACTTTATATTTTAAACTGTTAGATTCACAGAACAGAAAACTCCAAAATGTCTAGTTGATTCAAACCTTTTCGCAGGAGTACAAATACCAAATAGAAAAGTGAAGTGTCTAAACAAAAACTTTGAAAAACCCAACTGAATTCGATTCGGTATAGTATGACTGAGAACTGTCTATTCATGACCAAAAATACCGAATCCACCATCATGCTAGTCATCTAAAAGGTCTCTTCATAAATTGTAATTGGGTAACCCTATTATAAACTACAAATTGAATTAACTGTTCTTCACCGAAGATAGTTTCCATTTGGACATTGCAATCGGCAGCACAAACTTGCCTAGGACGACGCTGTCATGTCATAGTGCAGCTATCGATTATCCAAGGGATATTCACTGCATGGAACAGAAAATAATTTACAGCGTGAATATTTCCTTTGGGATCAGTCATAACGCTTGGGAGCCCTCAAAACTTCCACCACTGTCCTATTCAATTTTATATCAATCCCAAGAAGGTCAAAGGGTCAACTAAAAATGATACATGCCGCCTTGCCCGAGATAGAGAGTACACAATTGGAATCACAATTTAAATGCAAAGGAGTCTCGCCACACGATGAATACAGCCTCGATGCGGTAGTCCTTGGTTCCTCTGTTAAATTGCCAAATACCGAATGCTTTCATGAATTATGTATTTCCTTTCCGGATAATAAAACCGCAATATTTACCCTTTAAATTCTTGATAATATGTTTTTATACACGAAAAGATTATTATTATTAGGTTCATCGTCATCGTCATCCTGTCGGTCTCTTTTTCGGTGAATGCCAATTCTTGGTAAATTAATGCGGCCTGGACGTATATTTCAAAAAGGATTTTTTGAGGCATACATTATGTATCCTTTTATGTTCATATTCGAGCTTCTTGGCACTGAATGAATACTAAATTTCAATTGATGCTCAACATATTTACCGAAGTATTGGGACTCCGTAGACAGTTGTTTGCAGGTGTGCAGGACAGTTCTTTGGAAGGAAAAAGAACTTAGTGGTTGGTAGGATTCAAATAGCTTATTGCATTATGTGAATGGGGAAAAGTCCTTTTGAACTTGTAGATTCCTTTAGGAAGACGTGCTAGCGATGCTTCGTTCTAGTTTGTCTTGTAAAAGAAAATATATTCTATGCAACCTAACTTTAAGCTAAACTAAAGTTGAATCGCATCGGGATGAAGTTTACAATGTCAAGATGGTGATCCTGTGGAAAAGTGAAGCAAGTTTTCTTTCATGAATCCTTCATATTAAATCAAATTACTCAAGCAATGGTATAAACGTTCGACACTTTTCAAGCTTGAGTTGCTTTCAACTTTATTATAGAAGTTATGGCGAATAACCCTCCCAAAGGATACAATACAATATTTCAAATGTCGTACTAGTTCTAGAAATTTCTAGAGAGACGAACTCTGGTAAAATTATTCCAAATATAATTTATAGTGGATATTAGTAAAAAAGGATTTGGACTTCGAATTCGAATCATTGACCGACCCTAAATTTATTCGTATCTAGTATCTTAATGCTAGAAACTACCAACAGGTAATAAACTAAATTCAGTAGATGGCATTGGACATCGTATTGTTGTCTAAATAATTACAGGTTTAATAATCATACTTTAAAGAATGATACGCAGAAGAAATACTGGGAGACTACCAATGCGGATTCCGTATGAACTGGTCAACAAGCGGCCAAATGTTCACAGTAAGACAAGTGCTGGAAGAGAAGTGGGAATACGGAGAGACGGTTCACCAACTGTTCGTTGACTTCAAAAAAGCCTACGACTCAGTCGCAAGACAAAGACTCTACCATGTTGTAGTTGAGATGGGAATCCGAAAAAATATGCCGCCCTCATTTAAATTTACATGAACGAAAACAAAGGGCGAGTTAGAATAGAAAACCACCTCACAGACCTACTTGAAATCCGGGACGGACTAAAACAGGGGGGTGGCCCCTCACCGTGTCTTTTTAACCTTGTGCTCAAGTATGTCATCAGAAAGGTACAAGACGACGCCATGGCCCGATCATCCCCGAACGCCGTTTTGGGCGATAATCTAGAAACTCTAAGTAAAAACAGTGAAATCATAATGCAAGCGGTGGGCCAAGAAATAAATGAAGACAAAACAAAATACAAGATTACGGCGAGAGCAGGTGGACCCCGCGGAATGAACATAAACGTCAGAGACAAATTTGTTCTAAAAAGTGAAAGAATGTAAATATCTGGGAACAACACTGACGGCCAGTAACGAAATGTCGAAGGAAATTAACAAAAGGCTACATTCCGGCAACGCTAGTTGGCATGCAGTCAGTAAACTGCTGAAATCCCAACTGCTATCACGTGATATCAAGCGCCGTGTCTATAGAACCATAATCATGCCGATTGTTCTATACGGATGCGAAACATGGGGTCTCACAAAACGGGAAGTAATTCCGCGTATTCGAGAATAAAGTTTTAAGAAGTATCTTTGGCGGTAAATATGACGAGGAGGCAACTCCACAACCACGAATTGGAAGAGCTATACCACAAACCTACAGTAGTGAGAGTTATCAGGTCGCGAAGATTAAGATGGGGCAGACATAGGCAACGATAGGACCGTGCGTAGAATTCTTGACGGTAGACCAACGGGAAAGAGACCGATAGGACGGCCGCAACGGAGATGGGAGGACAATGTAGGGTCTTGTGGGGGTTTAAGTTGTGTGCCAAGACACGGGCACAGTTTCACTCAACTCCCCGACGAGTGGTCCACCGCAAGAATTGTTCACCAGAGAAGAATGGAGAATAAAAACGCGCTGGTGATGTCTAGTTGCTTCATTGCTCCTTTTATTTTCACGTGTCTTCCAAATCAAAACTACACAGGTGTTGTCTAGTTGCTTAATTGTCCTGTTTTATTTTTACGTATTTTACAAATCACAATTACACAGGCGTTGTCCAGTTGCTTAATTGTTTTATTTTTTTGATTTTTACGTATTTTACAAACGAAAATCACACTGGTTAGCTGTGTTGATTGAGATCTTTTTGTTCTTTTATTGTTTATGTCAGCACATATCGACGACACACATTTGATGTTAATGGTCAGATTTACAGAATTTGTTCCTTAAGCACAGTTGGTTCTACTCTTAATGTAGATGGGCACATAACTTTTAATAGTGTTTTCGAAACAAAATTAAAGATGGGACTTAGTTGGTAAGGAAACCCAACGCCCGTATTCACTTTACTCCGTTCTCAATTGTACTCCGCGGGAGATGAGACCGGGCTCTTTTATTTTTAGGTTCAAAATCTGAACAGCACAACGATCGAGACTCAACTCCCCCGGGGATAAAAGAAAAGGCTCTCGTCGCGTAGGCTGTTGGAACTCGACTTTGGGTAATGAAAGAGCGATGTGCGCTCGGTGGTGGTTGGGACTCGACTTTTGGTAATGAAATAGCGATGTGTGCTCGGTGGTGGTTGGGACCCGACTTTTCGTAATGAAAGATCGATGTGCGCCCGGTGGTGATTGGGACTCGACTTTTGGTAATGAAAGAGCGATGTGCGCTCGGTGGTGGTTGTAACCCGACTGGTTAAGGGGAGGCAAGAATCCATTCGTCGGTGTCGTGACAGTGGAGTCATAGCTGAGTAAACTCACTGCCACTTACTACGAACATGAAGAAGGGTTGCTATGCGTACATAGAGAATTTGTTTCAGGGAATTCGTGCCATACAGGCTGGGTTAGGTTCTTCTGCTGCTGTGTATACTGGGGAATCGGTTTCGGGGGCATGACCAAGTATGGACATGGGTTGCCGGTTAGACAAAGGAACATGGTTGTCGTTGCGGTGGTTGTTTCGTGGAAATGCAACGCATCGTGCTGGTGACAGTAAGGAGAATTTGTATTATTTCAGGTGGTTTAGGTAGGATGGGAGCCGAAATGGTTTTCGGGGAAACTAAATGTTGCTTGGTTACAAGCGAGGAAAATGGTTTAAGTAGGAAATCAACCGAAGTAGTTTTTGGGAAAAATGCAAAAACATATTTATTTTAATTTTATTCATTTATTAACTCATATGCTTAATTAATTCTTTTAATTCCCCAATATAGGTTGTTGATTAGGTTTGTTTGTGTCTTTTCACGGTTCTTGTTTGTTTCCCTTTTTTCCCCTTGCTTTCCGCGTGTTTCTTGTTTCTTTTTCGTGCTCATGCCGTATCGCTTATTTCGATGTTTACCTACTCGCCATAAATGGACACCTGCTCTACTCGTGGTGTGGACCTGTGGGGGTATAAGGATAGACGTGCCGACGTACGGCACGTATTCCTTATATCTCCCATCGATCCGTGGGAAGAATTTGTTCGAATAATCACGTCCGAAAAGAGTTGCTCGTAACCCCAGGTTTGTCGTATAGCCATTCGTCTCTCAAAATGCGGCATCGATTTATGTTCATCTTTATCGAGGAATGTGTAATTGTAAACATTTATGGGACGCACGTCCACTTCCTGGTTGTACCGAATCTGATGCGCGTATTGGACGGCATCTCCTTCGAGTGGATAGATAAATAAACGATTGAAGTCTAATTCGAATAAGTGAGTTAAGACAGCAAAGTAATCAATAAAAAAGATAACAGATAACACAGTCAGCAAGTCTTTTAATTTATTGAAAATATTCACTAGTGAGAACATTCCGATACGGTCACACAACACATAACTCTACAACTAAAATTCGGATGTCCGCGGACGAGCGTGTGCATGAGCATGCACACGCGGTGGCAATTAGCGACACCACCTCCCTTGATTAAACACGTTAATCGACTGACTTGAAAAGGGAAGAAATTGGATACAACCAAAAGAGAACATACTTCTGCTCTCTCATTGCCACGTCCTTCGACGTGTGGTAGGTTACATCGGTAATCTGATGATCGAAGAGAGCGGGACAATAAGAGAACAGAAACATGCTGTACGATTATCTTGGGGTGGATTTGGTTGTATGTGCATGAATCAATGTAGTTCTGAGCGGAACCCATTGACCTGATTCGGTAGTATGGTGGGTTCAGTGTACATTGATCCATACGAAGACAGAACTGAGAAAGAGAGGAGAATTAAGCTGATAATATTCACCTGCAAAAAGAGAACATTGATCCCCAGCGAATGAAGTGTCTGGAGAAAAGCCGAAGTAACGCTAGGGAAATATTATCACGTGATTCAATCGAATGTGGTGATAAACTTCCCAAGCGGATCTGCAATGATGCGACAATTTCGTCCGGCTGGATTTGGTTGTCGCTAATCGACATGGACACGAGTTGCCGTATGGCAAAAAAGGTAAGCTAAACTCATTTATGCGTTGTCTCCGTGGTACAATGAGTTTAGCTATGTGTCCTTGGTGGAAACATGCTTTGCAGGTGAACAGGTAAGTAGGGGGAAATGGGGTTGATTTGACGCGCTGAAAGGCGGTCGAAATTAGGTAGGAAATGTTGGTTGGAATTGTGGGTTGTTTCTCATGTAGAATATAGAAACCCCCAAAGGCCATCAGCCCGATCAGGGCAGTGATGGATCTCATAAAGAGATTAAAAAAGGACCTCGATGCTCTCAAGGCTGAGAACGCTGTCCGGAAAAATAAATTATCACGACTAGAAGCCACCCGCATCCCCGTCCAGCACCAGTTCGGAAACTTCTAATTCGGAATTAGAGCTCGAGCCCGTGTTAGAAAATGTCACTGACAATTCTGATGACTCAATGGAGGGCGATGACTCGCGTACCCCCACCCCAAACTCATTTAGGGTCCCAAAGCGGAAAACACCACTCCCAACAACAAGTTGCTAGTGAGGCCTCTCCAATAAGCGTATCGACACTGGCTGCCAGCCAACACCACCCCCATCATCATCATCAGCTCTCCCCAAAAAGTTGTCGAACCCCGCGATAACTCCAAATATTCTAAAAATCATACCTCCACAGGAGCCGTGCCCCCCGAGACAAACTCCGGTAATCAACCCAAAACCAAAGGCCGCTTGTGTTCCCATCACCGTCCAGCCAGATGTCCGCGCACCTGTTTCTAAGAAAAAACTGCAACCCGGGGTCTTTGCATCAGACCTCACTTTAAAAAATTTCGTCGGTGGCATGAACCGACTAGGGATATTCAACTTCAAGGCAAAGACCTTAAGCCCATCCCTGAACAAAATCATAACCTACGATAAGGAAACCTACCGCAAGGTTAACGACAACCTCAAGGCCAAGGAGGTGGATTATTACACATTCACACCGGCCAACGAAAAGTCGCGGATCATTCCTTCTAAAACGAGTCGCTTATTGTTTGGAAAAGAACGACATCGTAACTGCCCTCGAGGCAACATTTCCTAACGTCAACTTCATCATCATCATCATCGGCACTACAACCGGGAACCGGTCTTGGTCTTATTTAGCAAGTCCTGGGGCTTGTTAAATTTTCCATAATGATTTGTTTTTTTTTTTCCGGGCAAGGTCATTAGTCTTGCGCCAGAGGCTCCCCGACGGGACTTCACTGACGTCGAAAAATGCTGTTCCCCACAGTGGAATACCTCAATGCAGACGTTGCCAACGTTTCGGGCATGTCTCCCGAAACTGAAACATGAGTCGCCGTTGCGGTCGTTGCGGAAAACCCCACGATATTGGCAAGTGCGAACTACCGCTAGCAAAATACGATCCCGCAATACATTTACCGACATGCTTAAAGGACAACAAACAAAGAATATTAAAAATCTCCCAACTCCTCCCCCTCAAAAACATGTTCAAGTCCCTAAGCGAGCCCCGGTAAAGGCCACCACGACGCCACAAATTCAAGCGGCGGTGCAAAAGTCTCCCAGGGATCAATCTACAAAGCTCGAGAAACTACTTCGTTTTTTCCCGCTTGATTGAAAATATTCGACCCCGATATGAAAAACTAACAACCGAGGCAGAGAGGGATGGACTCCTTTTCACTGCATATGCAAGTCATACCCTCGAAAATGGATTCAAAAATTAAAGTTATCCTTATAAATGTCAACTCCCTTGTTTCGCTTTCCAAGCGTATGATAGTCTCTGACTTCATAAAGGATAACCGGGCGGACGTGGTACTTGTAACCGAAACTAGGTTGCATCCATGTCACCATCCCACTTTCTCCAACTTTTCAATGATTCGAGGAGATCGAACCCTCACTGGCTATCCCACCATCAACGGAGGTGGCACTTGTATACTGGTTAATAGCGGACTTCGCCATGAAGCTATTGAACTCCCACATTTTGCGTGCATAGAAGTCTCCGGGGTTGAATTGCATCTAGCTAATAACGGTAGAGTGAATATATACTCCGTATACCACTCACATAAAACCAATAATGGCCCCATTAATCCCGAAAATATCGGCCAATTACTTAGGTCCTCGGGGCATACACCCTTCATCATAGACGGCGATTTCAACTCCAGACATCCCCACTGGAACAACTCCGTCTCATGCCCAAACGGCACAAAGTTGTTCCAATGGTACACCGAAAACACTCATGCCCTCAACTTCGAAATAGTCGCACCTACGGTTGGTACCCGAGGTGACTCAATTCTGGACATCTTTTTTGTGTCCAAAGACTTACGTCACCAAATCACTCGTCCTCAAGTTTCAGCGGGTGTATCTGACCACAACGCTGTGACCGCATTCATTCGCGGCTATTGAGCATCCCGGGCTCATATCAGATACTTACCCGATTATGGGGGGACAAATTAGGACAACTTCAATATTACATTGAACGATAAACTCCACCAACTCTCTCTTCCCACTCACAGGAACCTAACGACGGCTGAGATAAACAACACTGCAAAACGACTTTACGAAATTCTAGTTGAAACTTCGGAGACTGATGTCGCGAAGTACAAATTTAAAAAGACTTATCAGATTCCCCATGATGACTTCACTCTTCGTCTCACCCAGGAGCGTAAAAAGCTCCGCAGAATGAGATATCGTCACCGCTTTACGCTTACAGCCTATGCGCTTTTTTAGGGGGCCATTATTGCGATCTATTATTCACAATATTGGCACACTGATAAAACAAAGAACCCAAAACAATCGTACCCGACAATTGGAAGACAAACTGAAGGGTATTCGGATAGACCAGAACGTTTATAAAAATGTTAAAAAGATATGTGGTACTGGGCTTGTTGTTAATAACGACACCAATAAAGCAAATATCATCGGAGAGACCTTTTAAAATAATCACAGGCTTACTCTCCAGGATGGCGACCCGGATACAAATGCGAGCATTAGTTTAGAGGTCCACAGTAAATTAGACGACTTCAACGAGCCAATTGTTGTCTTTAACCCAACTAAGAGTGCATACTTCGATGACACACGTGATAATGGTCACGGTTTCATCGCACCAAATACCCTACAGAACCTAGTTAAATATCGAAACCTCAAGAAGTCACCCGGTATCGACAACATGTCACACCAACCGTTGCGAAGGCTATCTGCATATTTCTTTATAAAGCTGTCCATTCTGTTCAACCATGCTTACAATATGGGGTACTTTCCCCAAGCTTGGAGGCACGCTATTATTTCTCCAATATAAAAAGTTGGGAAACCAACGTATCACCCCTCAAGCTTTCGCCCTATCTCGCTTCTCACTTCCATCAGCAACATACGAGTATATGAAAAACTCATATGCGAGAAACTAAATAACTTTATGAGTGCCAGGAATCTAATACCTGATTTCCCAATTTGGATTTAGAAGAGCGCACAGCACCGCTATGGCTCTCAACATATTTGAAAACCCCGTCTGTGTGCGGCTCTTTAATAAGGAACCCACCATTGCGGTGAGCCTGGACATTGAAAAGGCTTTTGACACAACCTGGATTGAAGGTCCCTTTTTTAAATTACCGAATACTGGCCTCAGTAAAACGCTATGTAGTATTATCTACCACTTCGTTCGAAACAGAACTTTCCAAGTTCGAGTGAATGGAAAGCTCTCCCGAACTTTCAACGCCGCTGCAGGCGTACCACAAGGCTCCATTCTAGCCCCCATCAAACTCGCAACAAATCGACTCAACCGTCACCGGGACGAACTGTATCAGTATTACAGTCGATGGAAAATTCGATTAAAGCCATCCAAAGCAGTAGCTATAATTCTGAGTAGGAAACACTGCCAACCTACTATTCACAGAATATTCGAATACAAATAGGAGATACTACGATTAGACCACAGGACAGGATAAAATGTCTTGGGGTCATTTATACGCAAAAAATGAATTTCATCAAACATGGGACCCACATTCTCCAAAGAGGCCTCGGTCGGTCTAAGCAACTGCACAGCATGTTGCAGTGGAGCAACAAAGTTGAAACCAAAGTTAAACTTCTCTGCTATAAGCAGTTAGTCCGATCTGGAATATCGTACGCCTTTCCCATATGGTCCAGCATGTCTTCGGCTCAAATGGAAAGACTTCGAGTTTTCGAGAGGAAACTCCTCAGAAGATGCACCAATCACTCTAGAAGGCTTGTGCGGTTATATTAGTTTGTGTGCCGGCACGAGACCGGGTTCATTAATACACCACAGTGTTCCGACGCAAACCGTTCACAAAATGAGAAATAAAACACACAGATAATGCTTGAAATTAGTTTTTTAATGGGGCCCTTCGGATTATGTATTCGTGGTGACCAATCATTTTGGTAACACCAAATATTGTTCCGAAGGCATGTTTTTAATTAGCTGATGTATTTTTGGTTAGACTATCAATATTTCATATAAAAACAATCGAACATTGTTAATTTCGCACTTTTCAATCTATACAATTAATACCAGCGAATGAAGGTTGCAATATTAAATTTTTAGGCTTACTTATTTAGTAAATTTTAACGTTAATGTATATTAAAACAAAAGATGTATCAAACCGCGAATGCAAATCTTGCATATAATTCAAAACGCGCTTTCTCGCATACACTCCGTCTTCTGCGCACTCTCTGGTAGATAAAACTCGACTCTTGTGACCCGTGCAGAGTCGACCCTTGGCCAGGGGTGAGTTTTGGTCTTAAGAGATAAAAGTTTCCCTTTGGTGACCAAGGAGAGAGGATCTTTCTGAGTCGATCCTGGCGAGTGTGCGGCTGATCTCGCGCAGATTACATTGTTTACCCATGTTTCGAGGTCATGGGTAAATGAAACCGGGAAAGGGGAATGGGACAATGGGCATCATGGGAGAGGTTTATGCAGCTGTGTAAATGTGCTGCATGCCATTGGGGAAACTGTTGCTAAAAGCAATTTAGATACTTACACAATGGTGATTGTGCACGGTATCTATGTTAGCGGAAAGGATCGACTTCTTTTGTGTGTATATTTACACACTGATGAATTCGGTTTTTGGCGGCTAGACGCGAGATCTGAAAACTGCTTTTGTCGGTTGAACAAAAGGCTGCCGTAAATGTGGATAAGACGGGAAAATCTGCTGAGCACGTGCGTGGCAGGATACGCTGGCTGACAGGGTCGCCGATAAGGTTTCCTGATTTATTACGGTTACTTTGTATGTTCACCGAATTATTTTCAGAAAAATTGGTGTGACGCATTAATGCATAAAATAATGCCTTTAGGGAGGAAATGTTTGCAGGTGACTGCGGGTTGGTGACGGGAGTTGTGGTTGGGACTGTGGGTGGTTCTTCGCGTATTTTGAAAGAACCCACACAGGGCTGACGGTCGCCATTACGCCAACCCTCACATATACGAAGGCGCCTTCATTACCCCTATCGACGAGTACTTGCTTCAATTAGCGTACAAGTACCTCGAAAACATTCAGAGCAGCGAGAACCTACTCATATGGGAGTCTTGCGTTCTTGACCCTTCTCTCTCTCGATCTCTTCGGATCAGATCACCACAATTTCTTCTTCAGTACAAAACTGAAGAAAGCCCCTCCCAAGAACATTCCGCTATATAATAGAGTGTGGCGGATCTTGCGAACGCCACTACTCACCTGTCAATATACACCAGGTAACACCCTTTGCATGAGCATCCTGTTTTTAATAGAGCAGGTACTTACCTGTATTGGTATACCAATAACCACCTAAATCTGTGGAGCACAATGTCTGCTGATACGAAACCGTACATCAGCAACAACAGACATTGCCTACACCAAGCATAATAGTGCGAAGGGCACCATGTACCACAAAGGCAAATCCGGTTGCAAACGCCGCAATCAACACTGCCCAAAAATACCAGTGCAATGCCCCTAAAATACAACTCGGTACATATTACGTAACCGACGAAAATTACCAAGCGTTGTCCAAGCACACAAGAGAAAAGGATTTTTCCCATACACGTGCATGGCAATTAATATAAGCGGACGCCAGCAACGCGTGAACCGATCAGCACCAATGTGCCACACAGTGCTGGTCGCATAGACACATCCTACCATGGAAATGCGATGTACACGATCAGCAATAATGCTATACTCAGTCACTGATCGTGTAAACAGTTAACCCTGTTCAGAACAACTCGCCCCAGCTGCGAATGCGTTTATGTTTACTTTGATACAAAGTCTATGGTTCGGATGCTGGGCGACACATGCGATGAGCAAAAAGGGGACTATCTTGTGTGTGCGTACAAACCCTTCTGTGGTGGCAAACCGATGCGAAAAAGAAAATTACCAAATATAGTCATCGGGACATGGATGTGGCTTTGGGATTAGGTCGCTTGAGTAGTGAGGCAATGGTGGTGAATCCTATTAGACGGGCAGCGCTTAATAAAAATTAATAAAAATCTCTCATGGGATGTCCCAAGAGATCGTGAAGAACAAGCGTATATAAAAGCAAATTAATTTTGTATAATACCTCGTGTGCGGAACTGTAAAATAATATTAATATAACTTCAACTAAGGATTAGTGTTTGTAAAATAATATTAATATACCTCAACTAAGGACTACTAGTGTTTGTAAAATAATATTAATATAACTTCAACTAAGGACTACTAGTGTCACCAAAATAATATTAATATAACCTCAACTAAGGACTACTAGTGTCACCAAAATAATATTAATATAACCTCAACTAAGGACTATTAGTGTTTGTAAAATAATATTAATATAACTTCAACTAAGGACTAGTGTTTGTAAAATAATATTAATATAACTTCAACTAAGGACTAGTGTTTGTAAAATAATATTAATATACCTCAACTAAGGACTGCTAGTGTCACCAAAATAATATTAATATAACTTCAACTAAGGACTAGTGTTTGTAAAATATTACTATTCTAACTACAAATTAAGAACTAATGTTTATGATAAAATTGAATTAACCTAATGGAGTCGGATTAGCAAATATTGTTTCGTCATAATATTGAAATAAAGAACCTTTTGTTTTGCGTTACCAGAGTAACCGAGTGTTTTCCTACATCGGCGAAAATCCACTGACTGTGGCCGGACTGGGTTGGCGTTCCGCTACGACCACTAAAAGCATTAACCCCCCACCACGAACAAAACATAACCCCACAAGAGGATTCCTGGATCCATCCCATTGCGTCTACTGCTAACAAACCACACACACGCGCGCGGACAGTACAAGGCGGCACAAACACACACACACACCGATCAAAGCGCAGATCATCAGACGGCAAAGACGTGATCTGCGTTTACTACCGCACTCAAGACCTACCGATCTTGCATGATTTCTTCCCCACCATGCCTCCATCCAAGTAGTTAGAGGACACCTGAACCAACACTGTCCACACTATCCTTGGATACTGTGGGGAGAAGAAGTATTATGCCTGCCATGGGCACACGGTTCACTTCATTCCCCATCATGAGTTGTTCGTCGCGTAAAACACTGAGCCGAAAGTCCTCACTAAGAAAGGAACGAACGCCGCGGCAAACTGTTCACCAAGGATATCCAAAGGATTGGTAGAATTAAAACACACAGATTTAATTGGTGATCACCGCTCTTTTAATTTAATTTATTTTTATGTGAAAATACTAGCTATTTACTTAATCGACTGCAGTTAGACTTTTTACAATTAAAAACACTAAACGACACGAAACTCGACTCGCGTAAGGGACACGACCCGCAGGGGTACAGACTCCGGTGCACACCCTACGGGGGATGATAAAAATAATCCATGCTCACGCGCTGAAGGATGGAAGACGACTCAAACGATATCCTCTCCAATAAAGATATCGTTTTTTACCTACCACCAGGGAAACGTAAAGTCTCCCTTGGTGGTATAGGAAACCAGATCTTGTAATAAAGGTCATGGTGGTATGTGTGGGATCGTTGAGATCAATGCTATTCACACGTGCAGTGGAACAACGAAACAGGCAGGCGGCAAGGACAAAAGAAAAGCCGACCAAATGGTTCGCTCTTTAATGAGGGTCATGTTTATGCAACGTCGCTATGACGGACGTTGGAAAAAAAGGTGTTAATGGAATACGATACTTTATACCATGGAAATTGTATACCGTATCTTGGGTTAATTGCCGATACGCATCCCTTTCTTGCATTTAGGTATGCCAAGCAATTAGTGGTGGCGACGAAAGAAATGCATCATTGTTTGTCTATTGAATCGCTAGTGTTGCAGCTGTAAAAACAAGCTGACGACATAGTATTTCAAATCAGACAAAGGGTATCGAATGTTTGCTATTTATGGTGCATATGCACATTAAGGATCAATTTTAGGAATTTCAGATAATGCTTGAAAGCATTACATGTCCTTGGAAAAGGAAATGTTTTCTGGGGCAGATGCAAATGCATTGGCGGGAAACAATGGGAGTTATGGAATTCCTAAAAAGGTCAAGAAGAATTCTTACAGAAAATTGTATGCAAAGGGATGCAATGAAAAGGTAAGTTTTCTTTATAGGGATTTTAGGGTTATAATAATTGGGTCTGTTTGATGCGTGAAGCATTTAAGATGCTAATGCGAATTGCATTAGCGAAAGCTGGTGCAGACCCGAGTTGTGGTTATGGGGGTTTTTTCAGGAAGGCGAGCCGTGGGATCTGGCGGAACCGACGCGGTACTCCCCTCCCAGTGACGTAGTCACGAAAAAAAAGGTAGGGGCGAGGGAATGCTCGATGGTGGGTGCTGTGATGATAGGGAGCTTGCTTCGGAATGCGCTGTGGTAATGTTACGGGACTGTCGTGGTGACCAGTTCCTGGTTATTGTTTGGGCCTTTATCGATAAGATGGACACAGTTGTTACCGCTTGATGCCATCAAGGGCAAATGTGTGCGGCGTGGGTCTCGTGGACCAACAGGCTTATCGCCCGAATAGGTCGGAACCCATCGGAAATCCGCTCACATCCGCAGTGACGAAATAGTGTGTGCGAGATGGAGGGGGATTTATCCCAGGGAAATTCCCATCCGCAGTGACGGATTGCCGTGTGCGGAATGGAAAGGGACCAAGTCCATAGCGGGTGTCTTTTGTCCATACGTTTGTATGGCGATTTGTTTGCCGCTGGGACTGGTAGAGGAGGGCGGGCCCTCAATTGCACGTTTTACCTATCGAGGGAGGACCGGTACATTGGTGCCAATGTAGCGGTAGCTGCGACCTCGACCGAATGGAAACTTGCTGTGAGGTGCCGGCCGTCGCTCTTGTTTAAAAAAAAAAAAATAGGGGATTTTGGTTAGGGGGCTCCTGGTGGGTGGTTGATTGTGTCCAACCCCAGGGCGCCCTAGGGTTATTAGATGTGCGCTCCGAAGTATTATGCACCTAGGTATTTGAGGCGGCGTAGGGGGGCGTGCATAGCCTTTAGTTGCCGCTAAATGTGAGCCATGGTGGCTAAAGATTGGGGAACCAGGTATAATGTCTCAGTCCGGTGGTATCGGTTTGATTAGTGGACCGGTGTTGCTGAGACATTTGGGAGACGTTAAAAGATCTAAGGACGAAGGTCCTGAAGTTTAAATAAGGAGGCAAAACCAGGTGTCCTACTGGGTGCTGCTACGCGTAGTAGCTGTGTTACGAGAGAAGCTGGCTTGCTGAAATCGGGTGGAAGGTCAAGGAGGGTTGCATGAAGGCTATGGTTGGCGAGCATGAGCGCCAATATGCAGAAAAAAAGATAGAAAAGGGTGAGGGTGTTTCACGCGAGACAAAACCGAGCGTCCTATAGATTATATGCTACGCGTAGCAGCTGTTGTTACTTAAGGAGCCGGCTTGCAGAAATGTATATAGACGAGAGTAGGCGGACAGGGTCGCATAGAGGCGAGCGAAGTTGCATGAAGACTGCGCTTGGCGCATTTGCACCAATATGTTGTGAAGGCGTCGGGATTGAATAAACCCGAGCGAAGTTGATAAGGGTGAAAAGAAGTCGGGTGTTAGGTGGCGTGAAGCCGAAGGACGTTGAAAATGAGTCGAAGGAGTTTGATGACGTCGAATAGGAGGAGTGAAGTCAAAAGGGTTGAACATGATGCCAATGGGGGCGGTTGAGTGAAAAATGTCGAAACAGTTGTATGGAGTCTAAGGTGGTCGAGTGGAGTTAAAAGGAGTCGCAATGAAGTTGGGTGGAGTGGAAGAGAGTCGGGAGTGTCGAAATGGAGTCGTGTGTAGTCGAAAATTTTCGTGTGAATCTGTACCCAAAAGGGGTTTACAATAATTATTTTTTGATCGTATAAATTTTAGGTATTAATATAAGAGTATTTCTTATTTTTGTTTTTGATTTTTTTGGTTTTTAAGGCTTTTATTGTTTTTCTGCTTTATTTTATTTTCGATGTTAATAAAAAGTAAAAATTATGTTTATAACAGAGAAGAACATAATGTGGCGTAATTGGAATATAAAGTAGTTATTCGATTAAGTTTATTTTAACGGAAATTTCTTATGTTGATGCGTCTTTTTTTAACTTATTTTCATTACTTTTACTTTTTTTGCAAATAAAGTCACAAATAAATATTTTTGCAGTTTATAAAATTATTATTATTATATTTTCCTTCTATTATATGCTTTCGAATAAAAACAATCTCGCTTCATTTGTCTTTGGTAAATGGCCGTGTACATATTTCGTATTGATTTAGTTTGCAATAAAAAAGAAAAAAATTTTACACTTTTTCTGTATTTAATGTTATTTTTTAAGTCGTTGATGGTAATGTGCTTTGGAAATTTCCAATTGTTCATGTTGGTTTGTACATTTCAAAAGAAAATAAAAGAAACGCACTCGTACAAACGAATATATTTCCGGACATATATCCATCTATACGAATGCCGATATCTTTTATAAATAAATTAAAGAGGTTTTAACCAATGAGAACTGTATGTGGAAATTTGCACTTCAAATCAATAATTAATTTCTGCATAAAAAACAAGCTTAATAATTATATCTATGTTTCCTTGTATTGGATAAAACCCACTATTCAATTTTTAAAAGTATTATTAAAATTTTTAAATTTTGATTTCGCTCAGAAGGAGCTTACAATAAAAATGAAACTAATGAACAAAAAAAAAAGGCAAACCTGTGATGCGATGTTGTTGGATAAAGTGTTGAGTCAGGTGGTGTCGCTGGGACGTTGGAGCGATGCTTTCCGGTTCATTGTCGTCTAGATTTGTTGCTCCAAATTTCCGTTCCAGTCATTTGGTAAGACTGACAAAGTAAAATTTTGCTCCAGTTGCTGGTAATGCGCCTTTCGGTTTTGTTTCTAGCCATCCGGTAATATTAACGTTGTAGCCTTCTTCGAGGAAGCTGTTGGCATAAAATTCCATACAGGTCAAATGTCACCAAGGGATATTATACACGCGTTTAGTCTGTGTGTCGTTAGTGGCGTGTCTTGTTTACGTTGGTGATGTTGAGCATGTGTCCTGTGCTGCTGTTCGGTGATACAGGTGGCTACGCTGCATCGCTGGGACGTCGTTGGCAAAGCGGTGTTGGGTAGTGGGTATCCTTTTAATTGTCTTCTGTTAATTGTGTATTAATTCGAAGGCATCTGATTGGCTTAGTTCCGACAACTCTTTCACTTGAAAGGCTGGTGAATACAAAAAAAAAAAGAAGGAAGGATACTTATCTGGAGTCCTTGGCTGTTGTTCCTAGCCAGGTGGTGTTTGCCGCCGGTGTGTGATGGTGTTTAAACGGCTGCTCCCGGTGATGTTGTTTTTTTAATTTTTTGCACTTTTGCACCGTTTAAATAAAAAAAGAAAAAAAAAACCGATTACCGCCATGAAGTCACTGTCCATTGGTCAGAAGGCGCGATTGCTCCGACTCGGAGTCACCAATGTGGGGAGTAAGTAGAGGTGCGCCGGCGTACGACGCTGATTATCTTCCTCCTCCATCATCAATTGTTAGCCGGGTAAACTGTGCCGCTCTTTTAATTTAATTTATTTTTATGTGAAAATACTAGCTATTTACTTAATCGACTGTAGTTAGACTTTTTACAATTAAAAACACTAAACGACACGAAACTCGACTCGCGTAAGGGACACGACCCGCAGGGGTACAGAATCCGGTGCACACCTGTGGGGCTTTTCAGGGCCCGAAGAGCCATGCATCGCTCGATCCCCACTATTCCAGGCGAACGACTTACCTCTCGGTCGAAATTCAGCAAGGTTGCGTAACCTTGCTACGGCATTTACCCCCAGCCAAATCGCCGGAATTATTACGGTTACCCAATCGGATACCTGTTTTGAATATCCGTTAGGCAGCTTACCTATTCTGTGGGGGTTTTCCTTCCAAACCCCTTTTTCTCCAACACCACCCCTGAAAAACATTAAATCCACGGCAAAGCTTATCACCTTGCCGTGGCATCGAAAACTCACCCTCGGGCAGGCATTAATTCCTAAAAAACATTAAGTCCACGGCAAAGCTTATCACCTTGCCGCGGCATCGAAAATTCACCCCCGAGGCGTACATTATTTTCCTAAAAAAAGCATAAGTCCACGGCAATATCATCACATTGCCGTTGCATTTGAAATCCTATCCTTAGGCATACATTCTATTCAGGGCATCTGGTTCCCATAGCCTTACGCTATGGAAACAACATCAACAAAGAGTTCCTTGTTGACTCGTTTTATTGTTTGCCCATGGCACTTCTTACATGCGGCTATCTGGTCCCATTGTTTTGCCACCGCCGACAAGGTTTCGGCTGACGCAAACCAAACATTTCTCTAATTACCAGCAATCGCTGGTTTCCTATTATCGGTCCCCACATTCAGGGACCGCAATTAAGCAACGAACTGGATGCAGCCAGAAAATGTTTACTTTCAACATCTGGCAATGGCTGCACCCTATATTCGTTGCAATGTTTAATCATCGTCAACCGAAATGATGATTTATGGCCTCCCATAGGATGACCAGATGTTTTGTTTACATTCATGTAAGATGCTGCAGCGATGTCGGCATCCGTCCAGGGTCGCCGGACGATCGTATGCAAGGCATACGCACACATGCATAATGTATGCCTATTTTACCCGGTCCAATCACGATTAACGCCCTCGAGTTAATCGTGTAGCCCCTCCTCCTTTGCAGTTCTTTGAGGTTTTCCGTTTCTTTGGTGAGCTCCAGTTAGCAGTCAGCCTTTTCCTTGGAGTCGACCACGGTGTGTGGTGAGTCGTTATATGTTATTCACGTCGGCAGTTCAATCATTAGTTTTTCTGTGATTTCTAATCTTGCTTCGTCGCTTAAATTACTTTTAACGCGATGCTTCAATTAAAACCATTCAGTGGCCTTTCGTCTTTTAGTGCGCCTATTATATTTTGCTTTTATAATAACAAAAGAAACATTGTGAAAATTAATTACCATCACCATATAATAATAAGAGAACATTCGACGAAACTACAACACGTGTGTTTTATTTTCCTCTTACGAAGAACTTTGTGCGGTTTTTTTCAATTTCTTTGGAGAACTATAAGTGGGTGTTGGCTGAATCCGCACCCGTGCTTGGTGCTTAGCTCAACACTACCCACATTGGTGACCCTCAGTGCAAAGAACACTGCAACCTGCCAAACTTCTGATCCGGAGTCAAAGGAAAATAGTGCCAAAAACAGTGACAGTTAATGGATTGCAGGAAGTTCTTAGATAAAAGTGAACTCGGTGACGGTTTATGTTTTTAAAAAGAAAAAAAGTCCTTAGTGCTGCAGTGAAGGTTCTCATAAGGAAAGACCCTGAAATCAATTAAAAGACATTTTAAGGGCAAGAAGAGCCCCACCTCACCAGTTAAACAGTACACAACGCTCGAGGATTTACCAACGCCATCCAGACATCATCAACTGAGCACCGCAGCCACTTCGACAGCTGCAGAGTTAACAGCAATAACCAGTTAAGTATCCTTTTTTTTCCTTTATATTGACCAACCAATTTAGTGCAACAACGGCCAATTTGAACAACTCATCGGCGGGACGGTTATTGCAGCCCCATTGTAATAGAAGTGTAATCTGGGCCACGTGACGGGCCTTACGAATATTTCATAATCGAAGGATACATCGTTCATGGTAAACTCTGTGCAACAGCAACATCCTAACCAGCCTAGTCGGAATTCGCCAACGGATATTCAGGCCCATACTGTGTTTCAAGTAACACCACCAATCGCAGTGGCAGCAGTACTAAAAATAAATTTTATATGTGCGCTAGTTTTTCTCATAGTTAAGGTGATTCTTAAACTATACATAATAAGCCGTCTCTGTACAAATATTATTTTATATTTTCCATTTACCAAAAACATATAAAAACCGAAAAATTGAAAACAAATAGTAACAATTGTAAACCCCTTCAGGGTATAGATCGCATACACCATCCTTACGGTGACATTGACAGCGCATATCGCGACTCCACTCGACCGCCTTCGACTCACCGTTGATCCATTTGACTCCGCTCAACTCCCTGCGACTTCTTTTACCCCATCGGCCTCCCTTCACCTTCTTCGCGTCCTCTTACGCCTTTAATTCCTGTTTCGCGTCATACAACCCATAATGGTCAACACGCGGAACACCATGGCCAAAAAGGCTCTGGAACAATCCGAGCCTCTCGAATTCCACGACGCCTCCAGCGTCGATTTCCCAGCTGAGCAAGTCAATGCTGACCAAGACTTGCCAGCACAATCTACTCCTCTGGCACCACCCGTTGCCCCCAGTGTCGTTAACCGACCCCAACCTTCTAACGCTCTCCCAACCTCTCCTAACACCCCTAGTGCCGGCCAATTGGTGGATTCTGGCATTATCATGCCCACATCTCGTGCCGGCACCTCACAACATATCCAGAGACCTCCAGAGTCCCAAGAATTCCACGATGCTTCCAGCCTCGGGAATGGGACTCGTCATTCTAATATAGGACTTCCCCCCTTCGATGAGGAGGACCCAGACCTTTGGTTTGCGGTAGCGGACCGCATCTTCCAGGCCTCAGCCTTGCACGACGAACAACTTCGTGCAGTCGAGCTGTTGAAAGTGCTTGACCGCACTCAGCGACCGCATGTTGCCCACATTATAAGGTCGGCCGGCCGCAACCCGTATAGCAACATGCGTGAAGCTCTGCTCGACGCTTTGGACGAGCCTGGAAGTGTGCGGCAACAACGTTTAGCCGCTGTAACCAACCTTTCTGGGATGAGACCATCTCTTTTCCTGACCCATTTACGCTCTATAGCGGGGACCAGGATTGGGGACGACCTAATAAAGCCTCACTTTTTGAGGTGTCTTCCCCAACATGCCCGTTCGGCACTTATAGCCCAACCCAATCAGAGTTTGGGCTATTTATCCAAAATTGCGGACGCAATTATGGAAAGCTCAGATCAGTATTCTGAGCCTCCTGCGTATCAAGTAGCGGCGGTTTCTCAACACGCCGCCCGGCCTGCACGGCACCCTCGTCTGCCTTTCTCAGCCCATCAATTGGTCCCAACTCCCCATTCTCCTCAAGCTCAATTGCCTCATAGAAGGCCCGTCTCAACCAATTTCACTCAGGGGAATCCAGAGGCAGGCCCCAACGTTAACCAAAGAAATTCGCCCACACAATTAACCCCTGCTGACCTTCGGGCGCTCCAAACCTCACTCCTCCGCGAGATAACTCAATTGCGCGCGGAGGTGAGGAACAATCCTCGAAGCGCCCAGAATCGAGCCATGCCGAGCCGTCCTATTAATCGGCAAAATTTCTCCCAAAATGCCCCTCAGAGGGCCTATATCCCTCAAAATGCCCCACAGAGGGCCAATTCCTCTCAAAATGGCCCTCACCGGGCCAACTCCCAGCGAGCTCCGGCTCGACCTCCCCGTAATGGCAATAGCAATAGGCAGAATATACCTGATAATGCCGTTACTCTGCCGTGGTGCGCCAATCACCAACGATATGGTGATCGCGCATTTAACTGCAAGGCGCCTTGTGGTTGGACGCAACCTTCCACCAACCAAAGGCGCTCTTTAAACTAATTTTGCCGACCGACACCCTCGCGCAATCGGCCGGCACCCATACGATAAGTCGCCTAACCATCCGGGATTCTAAACTGAATATCGCTTTTACTGTCGATACCGGCGCCGATATTTCAGTCCTCCCGCGATCGTTTGCTCCGCGTAACCGCGTGCCAGCCGCACTTAAATTGTCAGCTGCAAATAATACGCTGATACTTACGTACGGACGTAAAAAGCTGACTCTCCAATTGGGTCTTCGACGTCCGATCACTTGGCGTTTCGTCATTGCGGACGTGAATGAACCCCTGATAGGTTCCGACCTATTAGGTGCACATAATCTGTTGGTCGATTCGACCCATAACAGACTTGTGGCTCCAACCGCACCCCCCTTGCCCATGACGGCATCTCCAGCGGCAACTTCAGGGGCCACAGAGTGCATAGACCCATTTCAGGTTATGGTACAAGAATTTGTTAGTACAACAATTCCTCTACCTAACCAACGCCGACACAAAGCCACGGTGTTTCATCATATAGAAACACGTGGTCCCCCGGTGAGCCAGCGTCCACGTCGACTGGCTCCGGAAAAATTACGTGCGGCGCGCGCGGAGTTCGAGCATATGATCGAACTAGGTATCTGCCAACCGTCGGACAGTCCCTGGGCAAGCCCACTCCACTTAGTGAAGAAACGTTCTGGTGAGTGGCGCCCATGCGGCGATTACAGGCTGTTGAACGCAGCAACTGTCCCGGACAGATACCCAATTGCACACCTCTACGATTTTTCGTACAAGTTACGAGGGTGCAATGTCTTCACTACCCTGGATCTCACCAGGGCTTACCATCCAATTCCGGTGGCACCAGAAGACATCCCCAAGACCGCAGTCATTACACCTTTCGGACTCTTCGAGTTCAAAGTGATGACTTTCGGCCTCAGGAATGCCGCACAGACATTCCAACGTTATATCGACACGGCTTTACGTGGTCTTAATTGCTGCCATGCTTATCTTGATGACATTCTCATCGCCTCCAAAGACCACGCCGAACATAAGCGCCACTTACGTCAGGTCCTAGAGCGCCTCCGTGAATTCGGTCTTGTCATCAACCCAGATAAGTGTCAATACGCCAAGGAGCAAATCACCTATCTGGGTTATGTCGTTGACAACCAGGGCATTCGCCCACTACCAGACCGTGTGGAGGCCCTCATGAAGTATCCCCGGCCTACTAACGTGAGTGAGCTTCGTCGATTTTTGGGCATGCTGAACTTCTACCGTCCGACCCTGAAGAATGCTGCCCAGATTCAAGCTCCGCTCAATGAATTCTTAAAAGGAGCTAAGCGCAATGATAAGCGCCCCATTAATTGGACAGAAGTCTCTGACAGAGCATTCCAACTGTCCAAAGAACAATTGGCAAACGCCACCTTACTCCGATACCCTCTCGAGGGAGCGGCACTTTCTATCCAATGCGACGCATCGGATACCGCAATCGGAGCCGTCCTTGAACAGGATATTGAAGGCCGCCCGGAACCACTTGGTTTCTTTTCAAGGAAGCTGAGTCCCACTGAGCGACGTTACAGCGCCTACGACCGTGAATTGCTCGCGATCTACAGCGCTGTTAAGTACTTCCGTCATATGATAGAAGGACGTTCGCTCTCAATTTTAACAGACCACAAGCCATTGGTCTATGCGTTCCGGAAGAAGTCGGGAAATGCCGCCCCCCGACAAGAGCGTCAATTAGACCTCATTGGGCAATATTCTACGGAGATAAGGCATATCTCCGGTAAACAGAATGTCACGGCGGACGCCCTTTCTCGAATCGATACGATTCATTTGCGTACCGCCTTGAATAACACTGACCTTGCCCTAGCTCAAGAGGAGGACGAACAGCTCAAGTCCCTCCTAACTGCCGATACGGCACTAGAGCTTAAGAAAATTACCCTTCGCGACCCTTTGGGCGAAATCTGGTGTGATGTCTCCACTGGAACCGCTAGACCTTACATTCCCGAGAAACTTCGTAAGGGCGTGTTCCAGGTTTACCACAACCCTGCCCACCCCAGCGGCCGAGCAACGGCCGCTGCTGTCCGTCGCAAATTCATTTGGCCCCGGATGAACAAAGATCTCACCGGTTGGGCCCGTGCTTGTCTCCAGTGCCAACGCTGCAAGGTAGCGCGACATAATGTACTGGAGCCAGCGCAATTCAAGCTTCCCACGGCACGCTTCGCCCATGTCCACATAGACATAGTGGGACCGCTTACTCCATCAAGAGGATTTTCTTATATCCTCACTATGATGGATCGCCGCACGCGATGGCCAGAGGCGACACCTCTCCGGGCAGGAACTGCCGAATCAGTCGCCAAGGCCTTTTATTCAACTTGGGTCACACGCTTCGGTGTACCAACCACCATAACTTCGGACCGAGGTCCACAATTTGAGGCGACAATTTTTAGGCAGCTAACAAATCTTCTCGGCTGCCAAAGAAGTCGTACCACCGCCTACCACCCGCAATCAAATGGGATGATAGAGCGCTGGCACAGATCTCTTAAAGCCTCACTCATGTGTCATAATGACACACAATGGTTTGACGCCCTACCAACTGTCCTCCTCGGCCTGAGGACAAGCATTAAGGAGGACCTGGGTGCTTCGGCAGCAGAGCTTACCTACGGTACAAACCTCCTTCTTCCAGGAGAACTTTTCCTGAATGGCGAAACACCGCGTGACCAACTTCGTGAATTGGGACATCTCCGTGACCTGCTACGTAAGGTTAGGGCAACCCCTGTAACCAGGCACGGCTCCAAAAAACTTTTCGTCCACCCTGAACTGCACAGCTGCACGCACGTCTTTGTCAGGGTGGATAAGGTCAAAAAACCCCTCGACCCACCTTATGATGGCCCATTCAAAGTCTTCCGCCGCATCAGTGACCGCGTCTTCGAGATCGATATTAGAGGCAAGCGATCCACGGTCAGCGTCGAAAGGCTTAAGCCCTGTTTTCTGGAAGCTTCCGCTCCAGAATCACCTCCGTCTTCAAATACCACTCCTACATCACCGGCACAACCTCCCCGTACTCGCGCTCAGGCGCGCGCCCATAACCAACTAACCACCCCCTAACCTGCCTTACCTGTTTCGTGACTACGTCACTGGGGAGGGAGTGATGTGGGGCTTTTCAGGGCCCGAAGAGCCATGCATCGCTCGATCCCCACTATTCCAGGCGAACAACTTACCTCTCGGTCGAAATTCAGCAAGGTTGCGTAACCTTGCTACGGCATTTACCCCCAGCCAAATCGCCGGAATTATTACGGTTACCCAATCGGATACCTGTTTTGAATATCCGTTAGGCAGCTTACCTATTCTGTGGGGGTTTTCCTTCCAAACCCCTTTTTCTCCAACACCACCCCTGAAAAACATTAAATCCACGGCAAAGCTTATCACCTTGCCGTGGCATCGAAAACTCACCCTCGGGCAGGCATTAATTCCTAAAAAACATTAAGTCCACGGCAAAGCTTATCACCTTGCCATGGCATCGAAAATTCACCCCCGAGGCGTACATTATTTTCCTAAAAAAAGCATAAGTCCACGGCAATATCATCACATTGCCGTTGCATTTGAAATCCTATCCTTAGGCATACATTCTATTCAGGGCATCTGGTTCCCATAGCCTTACGCTATGGAAACAACATCAACAAAGAGTTCCTTCTTGACTCGTTTTATTGTTTGCCCATGGCACTTCTTACATGCGGCTATTTGGTCCCATTGTTTTGCCACCGCCGACAAGGTTTCGGCTGACGCAAACCAAACATTTCTCTAATTACCAGCAATCGCTGGTTTCCTATTATCGGTCCCCACATTCAGGGACCGCAATTAAGCAACGAACTGGATGCAGCCAGAAAATGTTTACTTTCAACATCTGGCAATGGCTGCACCCTATATTCGTTGCAATGTTTAATCATCGTCAACCGAAATGATGATTTATGGCCTCCCATAGGATGACCAGATGTTTTGTTTACATTCATGTAAGATGCTGCAGCGATGTCGGCATCCGTCCAGGGTCGCCGGACGATCGTATGCAAGGCATACGCACACATGCATAATGTATGCCTATTTTACCCGGTCCAATCACGATTAACGCCCTCGAGTTAATCGTGTAGCCCCTCCTCCTTTGCAGTTCTTTGAGGTTTTCCGTTTCTTTGGTGAGCTCCAGTTAGCAGTCAGCCTTTTCCTTGGAGTCGACCACGGTGTGTGGTGAGTCGTTATATGTTATTCACGTCGGCAGTTCAATCATTAGTTTTTCTGTGATTTCTAATCTTGCTTCGTCGCTTAAATTACTTTTAACGCGATCCTTCAATTAAAACCATTCAGTGGCCTTTCGTCTTTTAGTGCGCCTATTATATTTTGCTTTTATAATAACAAAAGAAACATTGTGAAAATTAATTACCATCACCATATAATAATAAGAGAACATTCGACGAAACTACAACACGTGTGTTTTATTTTCCTCTTACGAAGAACTTTGTGCGGTTTTTTTCAATTTCTTTGGAGAACTATAAGTGGGTGTTGGCTGAATCCGCACCCGTGCTTGGTGCTTAGCTCAACACTACCCACACACCCTACGGGGGATGATAAAAATAATCCATGCTCACGCGCTGAAGGATGGAAGACGACTCAAACGATATCCTCTCCATTAAAGATATCGTTTTTTACCTACCACCAGGGAAACGTAAAGTCTCTCTTGGTGGTATAGGAAACCAGATCTTGTAATAAAGGTCATGGTGGTATGTGTGGGGTCGTTGAGATCAATGCTATTCACACGTGCAGTGGAAAAACGAAACAGGCAGGCGGCAAGGACAAAAGAAAAGGCGACCAAATGGTTGGCTCTTTAATGAGGGTCATGTTTATGCAACGTCGCTATGACGGACGTTGGAAAAAAAGGTGTTAATGGAATACGATACTTTATACCATGGAAATTGTATACCGTATCTTGGGTTAATTGCCGATACGCATCCCTTTCTTGCATTTAGGTATGCCAAGCAATTAGTGGTGGCGACGAAAGAAATGCATCATTGTTTGTCTATTGAATCGCTAGTGTTGCAGCTGTAAAAACAAGCTGATGACATAGTATTTCAAATCAGACAAAGGGTATCGAATGTTTGCTATTTATGGTGCATATGCACATTAAGGATCAATTTTAGGAATTTCAGATAATGCTTGAAAGCATTACATGTCCTTGGAAAAGGAAATGTTTTCTGGGGCAGATGCAAATGCATTGGCGGGAAACAATGGGAGTTACGGAATTCCTAAAAAGGTCAAGAAGAATTCTTACAGAAAATTGTATGCAAAGGGATGCAATGAAAAGGTAAGTTTTCTTTATAGGGATTTTAGGGTTATAATAATTGGGTCTGTTTGATGCGTGAAGCATTTAAGATGCTAATGCGAATTACATTAGCGAAAGCTGGTGCAGACCCGAGTTGTGGTTATGGGGGTTTTTTCAGGAAGGCGAGCCGTGGGATCTGGCGGAACCGCGACAATACCTCCACCCCCTTTTTCTTTTTCTTTGTAGATATCTCGAGACCGAGCCCAACGTCCTCACGGATGTGGGTGATTCTGGTTATCGTAAGATGACCAGAAGCCAGAGACCAGATGAAGGACACATCTGTCCTTGTCTCGCTAAAGTCGGCCTCTCGCCGTCCCATTTTTTTTTATCTCGCGCGTTGAGTATCTGAACAGCATGCATTCCTGGAGGTTGTGCCCCAGGAGAGCTATTAAATTTTATCCATTAAAATTAAGCCAGTGAATTTAATAAAAGTAGTTTAACCTAGTAAAAGTAGTGAGTTCTTTCTTTAAAAATTGCGTTCTGTTGAGTTTTGACTGCATCAACACAGGCGAGAGCAGGCGGAAACAAGTGAGAGTATAGTCGTGGAAAAATATTCTTTTCAGCTTTGCCGTTACTGGGCATCACCTTTCCCACGGAAGTCGCTAGGTTGCTCGGCGCAGGGAATTACTCTCTAAACAATGATCGATCGCTACTCTTCCTGGTTCACTCTGGAAGCACGGTGACGACCGCAACAGGCGAACTTGGGGGATCTATAAAGAGATCTGGTTCATAAAGAACAAAAATAATATCGCCCCAAGTGACGCTACTACAATTCTAGCCCTACAGTTTACGATTAAAACCAACAATATTGTGTAAGAGGGAAGAAGATGTGAATTCCTGATCGCCTATGTTGTCCTGTCAATGGTTTGTTTATTATCAAACGAGTTTCCAAACCTTATATAAGGGATATTGTTGCATGTTTCTCTCTAATGAATTGAATGAATGAAATGAATGAATATTTCCTCAACTTAACCATATATGTTATTTAAAATATTGTATATTTCAGTTGAAAAATATTATGCTTTGTTATGTACCACACCTCTGAATTGTAAATTGTGTGGTGGCTGCTCCTTGATAATTAATATATAATAAAGGTCTATGTATCGAAAAAAAAAAAACGATTTGCCACGAAGGTTTGTATCCACATTTTGGCCTGCCCGCGATGGAATATCTAAAAGAAAGTTCCGCGGGGATCAACGGGAATATGAGCCTGGCGGGAGGTGGTTTTAGTCGGTAAAAACCCGGCATGCCTCTGGATCGGTCAAGAGGTATCCTTTGAAGATTTCCACCTTCCTACCGAAATCAAAAAAAAAAAAAAAAAAAAAAAAAAAAAAAAAAAAAAATTGACCCGAGGTTCTTTAATGTGACGAATTCAGTACAGATTGGAAAATTTCTTATGTAAGACTCGCCCAAACACATCGCAGGTTCTGTTCCTAAAAACTGAATGACGAGGCTAGCTGTTGGGTCATGCCTCTTTCTCAGAGTTAGGGGTATAAAATTTGCACACGAGTTTCGGTACACCCTGTATAAATCTGATGTGATCTGAACGCAAAATGTGGCATAAAAATACGATGTAAATTGACTGTGGCGTTCAGTTTAATGCTTACACAATAATTTAAGAACAAGTCAAATACAGAAAATAACTCTTCATGCTGTCTAAAACGTATGGCAGCTTATTTAAGAATTTTGTGAATGTCCGGAGCAGCGAGACCATGTTAACGTGAAAAATTGGTCATTACTGTAGTCACCCGTACATTTACAAGAAGTCGTAACTCATTTCCGCCTCCAGTCTGAAAGTGTTTCCCTTGGTTGTAAATTTAACTACTTCAACGAGCGCAGAAACATTCCTCGGTGAACAAGTTCTATATCGCGTTGGGTTCCTTCGTTTTCAAGAGCTCATACTTTTAAGCAGTTCTCCTTGCCTCAATTGTTGTTCGTATCAACATTTACGGTACCTATGAATAAAATAAATCTAATTAGCTATTTCGCAGTATATCCTTAATTGGCTTGCTCTCTCCGGTAATAACGTTCTCGCATCTGCTAGTCCTGCAGCCGTAAATTGTAATTAAAATCAACCACTAATAAAAGAACTTGGCGCTAATAAGCCATTAATCCTAGAAAGCTCATATACATTTCAGATGTAGGCAATAAAGTGGATTTCATTGCTCGTCTTGTTTGCACCTTGCCATTACTTCTAATTAACTCGGACGGCCTCGTCACGGAGCCCATAAACGGGGATAGGGCTCAGTTGTTGTGCTAACCAGGATGTGCGTAGTGTGTCCCGTAAAAGGTATCATCACCATACCTGTATTCTGGTGCCATCATGTTAAATCCGTAAGGACACGACGTAATTTTTTTACCATACATTGTACGTATACTATGTTCCCATTTTTTTTTGTGAGTTCTTTTTATTCAGTTTTGTTTTTGCTCTGCTTATACTCATCCCAAGATAGATAGGAATGTATTGTAATTAACTTTTGCTGTTTCACTTCGTAATGGCAAAAAGCCGACTGCGGATGCTGTGAATCCTGGTAATGTCGCAATCATGTGTGAAACGCTCGTACATATCCTGATTGCAACTTTGACACGCATCCAGGAACATGGCAATTATTTAACGTACCATCAAATAGGTCACAGCCGTGAAATCGTTTCCCGTACAAATATGAAGGGAAGTCTGAAGTGCGATTGTGTGTCTACGGTTCATCCTGTAACCCATGGCACACAACTTAACTTTACTCTCAGAACATCCTTATGCGGCTCAGTTATATTTCCCATGGCAAACACATCACTCGGTTTGGGAAATAGTAAGTAGAAGGATTTCGTTAATTAACGTCACCCCCTCTCCTTCCTGCATGGAATTATAATCCGCATCTTGATTTAGATGTTAACTGTTTGTTGACTACGTTATATGTCCTGAAATGTTTCATCTCAAATGCTGGAACACACAATGCTCATTATCCCGGAATTTAACTTTGCCAAACTAATTTTCAAGTACCGCGCTTACGGAGATTGCAGTAGTCGCATCTTTCAATAAACTGTCAATTCCAGGGATATTTAAGAACAGAATTTATGTTTACAAACACAGAACACAATTATTGTGGCTATTATTGTGAGAATTCATTCTGTGCACAGATCACTCTTGTGTCAACTGAGATATCTAGAATATTTTGTCAACGTCATCTGCTGTTGTGAAGTAGTTTAAATTATATATCTATAAATAGAAATTCTGTGAGTACAATTTTTCCGTCGTTGCTTGAATAATTTTTTTTATTTTAGCGCACATTTTAAATCATTTTGTTTTAATATGAATTATTGTTAACAGATTTCAACATATGGTTCATACTTGAAATGACACTTCAGTTTTGTGAATAGCGACTGGGTCTTTTGGTCAGGAATTTGTGACGGTTATCGTATTATAAAAGGGCAGAGAATTGCAGGTCTGTAGCGGTTCTACGAACCACCACAACCAACTGTAGGTTAAGATGTCCTTTCCGCCAAGAAACATACTTACCTTTATCCATTACACGTGCCCACAGACACGTGTCCCAATAGCCGGTGATCATACCTGTAACAAAGGTTATACGAAATTGTAACAACGTTGATTAACCTTCAAAAATTTCCAATATCGAGTTCAACGCATCCATACATCGTATCCAAAACCAATCCAAAAAGGCAGTAAGCATCGCGTCTAAACAATACGCTAATGCAGGAAATAATCGCATGTAAATCGATCACCCACCCTGAGCAGCAACGCGATATTTTCCCACGAAATACCATTGTCGGTAAGTAAACCGAACAAGGGTGCATTCTCGGGTGGCTAAATGTAATTAGCACCTAAATCCCTCGCATGATCTAATGCTAAGGAACACTTGCGCAAACAAACGATTCGTGCCCCGCTGATTAGCAGGTGTTATACTCCGTGCCGTGCTTTCGGAAACGGTGGGAGAAGAGCCCGGAGTGCCGAGAAGTAGGTAAAATGAAAGACCGGAAAAGATTTGGCATATATAAAGATGGATTGATGTTTATTTTGTTCTTAAATTTGTGACATAATTATGACCGGTCATTTGGCCCGCGGTTCAGGCTTTGAAAAGAGACTGATCGCAACTATTATTTTGTTGGCCAGAGGTTCGGCCTCTGGTGATCTACTGATCATGAAATAAAAAAAAAATAAAAAAATGGTGGCGAGAAGGCCGAATTTAGCGAGACAGGACATATGTGTCCTTCATCTTGTCTCTGACTTCTGGTCATCTTGCGATAACCAGAATCACCCACATCCGTGAGGATGTTGGGCTCGGTCTCGCAGCATCTGAAAAGGGAAGAAAAAAGGGGGGGTATCCAAGGATAGTGTGGACAGTGTTAGTCCAAGTGTTCTCTAACTACTTTTATAGAGGGATGGTGGGAAAGAAATCATACGAGGCTGGTGGGTCTTGGGTGCGGTAGTAAACGCAGATCACGTCTTTGGCGTCTGATAATCTGCTCTTTGGTCGGTGTGTATGTTTGTGTTTGTGCCGTCTTGTACTGTGCGTTCGTGTGTTTGGTTTCTTAATAGTAGACCCTATGGGATGGGTCCAGGAATCCTCTATTATAGAGGGGAATGTTGTTGGGAAGGGTGCTTTCTTCAGTTTTGTACTGAAGAAGAAATTGTGGGGGTTTGATCCGAAGAGATCGAGAGAGAGAAGGGTCAAGAACGCAAGAGTCCCGTACAAGTAGGTTCTCGCTGTTCTGAATGTTTTCGAGGTACTTATATGCTAATTGAAGCAAGTACTCGGTGATAGGGTAATGGAGGCGCCTTCGTATATGTGAGAGTTGGGGTAATGACGACCGTCAGGCCTTCTAGAATGATTGGTGCATCTTCTGAGGAGTTTCCTTTCGAAAACCCGAAGTCATTCCATTTGAGCCGAAGATATGCAGGACCATATGGGAAAGGCGTACGATATTCCAGATCGGATTAGCTGCTTATAGCAGAGAAGCTTAACTTTGGTGTCAACTTTGTTCCTCCATTTCAAGATGTTGTGCAGTTGCTTAGACCGACCGAGGCCCCTTTGGAGAATGTGGGTCACATGTTTGATGAAATTCATTTTTGGGGTATAAGTGACCCCGAGATATTTCATCTTGTCCTGTGGTCTAATCGTAGTATCTCCCATTTTTATTCGAATATTCTGTGAATATCGAGAAGCAGGTTGGGAGTGTTTACTACTCAGAATTATGGCTACTGCTTTGGATGGCTTTAATCGGATTTTCCATCGACTGTAATACTGATACAGTTCGTCCAAGTGACGGTTGAGTCGATTTGTTGCGAGGTTAGGGCCTTTGGTTGACGGGTACACCAGGACGTCATCCGCATAGCATATTTGGTTTACTCTCCCGTCCACAGCGCAGGGAATATCGGAGGTGTAAATATTGAATAAGATGGGGCCTAGAATGGAGCCCTGTGGTACGCCTGCAGCGGCGTGAAAAGTTCGGGAAAGCTTTCCATTCATTCTAACTTGGAAGGTTCTGTTTCGAACGAGCTGATAGATGATGCTACATAGCGTTCTACTGAGGCCAGTATTCAGTAGTTTAGAAGCGAGACCTTCGATCCAAGTCGTATCAAAAGCTTTTTCAATGTCTAGGTTTACCGCAACGGTGGGTACCTTATTAAAGAGCCGCACGCAGGCGTGGTTTTGAAATAAATTGACAGCCATAGTGGTGCTGTGCGCTCTTCGAAATCCGAATTGGAAATCAGGTATTAGGTGCCTGGCACTGACAAAGTTATTTAGCTTCTCGTATATGCATTTTTCATATATTTTGCTGATGCAAGTGAGAAGCGAGATAGGGCGAAAGCTTGAGGGGTGATACGTTGGTTTCCCAACTTTTGCTATTGGACAAATAATAGCGTGCCTCCAAGCTTGGGGAAAGTACCCCATGTTGTAAGCATGGTTGAACAGAATGGAGAGCTTTATAAAGAATAAGGCAGAAAGCCTTCGCAACGAGTGGTATGACATGTTGTCGATACCAGGTGACTTCATAGGGTGTCGAACTGATCATGAAATTGAAATGCACCCCCTTTTATAGGTTTTGGAGTTGACTTTTGTCAACTATTTTAATGTCAAAATTCCAAGAAGCGTACGCAAGGCTTGGCGTGCTTCGATTGGAATTTTGTTCCGAGAATTTTTTAAAGGTTTTTGTTGGATAGATTCTGGGAAGGGAATCATGAAATGCGTTTTGAATTCAGCATGTCGTGATGTTAGGATTTTTAGGAATTGAGTCAATGTATGGTGAATTAACTTTCGGTTAAATTCGTTGTACATGTGACTCAATATGGGATTTGGATGTGTTATGTGGAATTTAAATCAATGTGCGATAATTAACTTTTGTTTAATTTATCGCTCATTGATTCGATATGAAATTTGGGTTTTTTGTTATGGGATTATGGATAGGATTTTTGATGTAATTGGGGGTTTAGATAGGAGTAGCGATTTAGGATCGCTACATAGGCGAACAATCATAAACCCGTAACACTATCCCTGATAGATGTTTATGATGAAAAAGGCAAACAAAGCCTTACATCCCATAGTTCGTGTACACATCCGAAATGCAGGCGATCCTTGCTGCATGCCAGATGTGCAGTTCAAATAAACCACGGAAAGAACGGTGAATAACCGGCGGCATCCGATCCGTAAACAAAAGAAAAAAAGATTCCGACCACCAGCAACGAATGTTAATGATCATGGTCATGAGGAAGATTTCTCCTTTTTCAGATCCGAAGAGAAATCCCCCTTTTAAGATGCAAAGGGAAATTTTATGCTGTTAACAGATACGATGGGAAAATCTGTTAGCAAACAGGATGAATGATTTTCTTTTGCAGATGCGAGGAAGTAATTAGACTGGGATATTTTTTGGAAAGGGACAATTAGTCTGGAGGAAATAGTCGCACCGGAAGGTCTACTGGAAGCATCCGTCTATTAGAAAGTTATCCGTCTATTAGAATGTCATCCGTCTATTACAAAGTGAGTCGAACAGAGAGAAACCTGACGAAGTGTAACTAACGACGTAAAGCGTGTGCGCGAATTTTGTTTGTAAAGAAAATAGTTTACTAGTTTATTCATCCGGGAATGGAAATTCTAATAAAGATTAATGTGCTTCCAAATGTTTAGCATAATGTGTACGAACGAGGAGAATCGCAAGTAACAAAGAAATAGAATTGTAAAACTCTTTAACACATTTTAAACAACCCGTGTATTAATAAACAAAACCTTTTTAACAATATTTGAAACAATCCGTGTATTAATAAAGTTTGGATCTTGACCTATGAGTATACAACAGTGTCATCTAAATTGGAAATATAAAATCTAACCACAGGTTAAAAACAAACTCAACTCTTTGTTTTATTGGTGACAGCATTCGTTTCTGGTGCAGTTTTGTTCGTCTACAGGGTTCGGCGAAACACAGCGTCCAAAGACAATTAAATCACCAAAGGTCGTTGTTGGGTAATAATCTGCTTAAATCGGATGTGTTCAAAGTGGCAACCTTCCCTCTCCTAACTATGTCAACGTTGCATACCAGTATTGCCTACCCGGATACCAACAGCTACATACAGAATTGTAAGTGTCGACCAGAATAGAAGACCTTGTGCAATTGCATTATTCTAATTGTTGAGTATCTCATCAGAAAGACCACCAAAGTGGCGTATATAACCAGCAAAGCAGACAGATAAGAAATACTACGCATACAAACTTAAAGCTTAGTGCACAAAGGGGATATTTAACACCGTTGAGAACCAAAACCACGTTATCTACCAAAATGTTTTCTTTTTGACGATTTCTTTGCAGGATAATAATGTTAAACGATGTTATCAAGTATGTTTTCTAGTGTTAAAACATATGTTTATATTAAAATAAAGTGGTCGTAAATTTTGATCTAAAATGTTTTCCATACGGATGTTAGGTTCTGTAGGGGTTTAGTTTCAGGGAGCGTGTCTCTCCCTGTCCTGAAAAGGATGAGGGATCTCTTATAGACCCCTCCTGAAAAAAAGTCCTACAAAGAGGTCGTCGCCGTGCTTCCTCAAACCTTGAGGGAAGAGCAACGTCCTTAGTTTGGTCCTGCCTCGTTTTTGTCTTTTACGGTCCTCGTCTCCGCAGGTTTCCGTGGGAGCAGGTGATCAGAATCTGTAAGGATGGTTTTTTCTTGTGGAGGCACGACAGCTTTACTCACCAGTTGTCCGCTAAATGAAAAACTCGCTTTTCTTCGGTAAAAACTGTTTTATTTCCAATTAAATTCCTTTCATCAGTTGAGTTTTTCTCCTGGGACTATGATCGATGTTATGCTGCGGGGCGGAGATCGCTTTACTATTCCTTTATAAAAGAAAACAAATCGAGATTTGTATCTCAAAAATGCACAATTTCGTACAAGAATCTCGATTTTTGTATCCTGAGTGAGATGCTCAGTGTTTATTTAAGATAATAATTCAGTTTCGTGAATTCTTTTGAAACTATTGTGCAGATGTGGATACGCAAAGGGAATCGGGTTTCTGTTTGTTTAATTTGATGGAATTTTCCAGATAAATATAACTATCTCTGGATTGCGAATTTTGCTGATGCCGTGGGGCAAATGTGAAACGATAAACGAATATTTGATTCGTTTATTGTGAATTTTGATTTTAATTTGGATTTTGGATTAAATTATGCTGTGGGGGCAAATGTTAAGCGATAAACGGATGTTTGGTTCGTTTATTGCGAATTTTGGATCATATTTGTGTTTTTTTTGGGTTTTGATTGGATTTTAGGTTTTGGAGTATTATTGCTGGGATTTGGATGTAGGAATGGGGAAAAGGGTGGTAGGGCTTTTTAGAGCACTACAAGTATATATTTAATGACGCAGCATTACATTCGCAAACTACAGAACGTCGATTTCATGGAAAATACCACTGGCGACAAAATTTTGAAATATTAGACGACGCCACAACTATAGCCTGTTGAATTGTTTGAAAAGTTCTGGACGACGTCCCAGCCATAGCATATTGAATTATTTGGAAATTTCTAGAAGATGACAGAAGCCTGAGCCACGGAACTATATAAGGAGCACATGGTTGCATGGCCTGTTCAATTTCATTACGGATAAATCAGTTCCTCCGTTAACGTTAACTTCAGTTCAGTTGGTACATTATAAACAACAATTAGTTCCTCTATTGTTGTGATTTGATTCAATTCCTACTTGGGTATTGAAGTGAAGTATTGATTCGTATAAATGAGTTAAGTTAGTCATGTAAAAATTAAGGTCAGTTCATTTCCGCCAGAAAATTGATTTAAAAGAGCATTTTCAGATTAACGTTGTGGAGAACGAAGTCGTGGTGCCGGCGTACGGCACGGGGTTCCACTTTGTCCCACGAATTGTTTGCTGGTTGGTGCACTGCTGAGAGATCGAAACACTGGTTGCACAAGTAAAAAGTATAAAAAAAAACACCCAGGAACTGCAACTTGAAAATAAAATACACTGAGTACTGTCTCTTTATTCAGAGATTACTTTATGGTTCTTAATCGGTGTAAAACTGTTTGTATTAATTTTAAAACATATAATGAACGTTCACTAAATTAAATTAAGTCTTTGTCGCATTTTACAAGTCAATGTAGAGTTATGCTAAGTTAGGTTTAAAACGTTTACGACGGATATACACGATTTCGATTATACTGCCGGAACACGTACGCAACACAAAGAGGGCACTCCTTCTGTGGTTGAGAATAGACTCTGGGACTGATGCGTCCCCGCGGCGCCATGGGGAAAAGGAGAAAAACCGACCAGCGTGGCTAGATGTTAAAATACAACTCGATCGAGGGTTGGAATCTGGCTCTTGACTCACCCTCGATTCGGTGGTGGTGGATATCCTCTTCGCTAAGGATATGTTTTTACTTACCACAAGAGAGACGTAAAGTCTCTTTCTGTGGAACAGAAAACCAGATCTCGTAACAAAGGTCATGGTGGTACACATGTATGTGTGTACATTGGTTCATTCATGGGACAAAGCCATGAGAACGAAACTGTAACAAAGAAAGGGCATAATGTGCATCCATGAGATGTTAGTTCGGCTAAGCAAACAAGCCGAATCTCATTGGATGCTAATTGGGTTTGTGTTTGTTTATGTGAGAAGGTCAATGGTAAACGGATCCAGGAATATGTAGGACAAAGGGAATTTATGATCTGAGAGTTCAACTGAGTAAACAAGTTGGAACTCATTAGATAGTAGATGCATTTGGAATACTTCAATGGTTTGAATTGTTTGCCGTATCACCAGAATGCCTGCTGAAACACAGCGTTCTTTTATTTGTACATGGTACATGCTAGGGAATTAATTTCAGCGTCTATTGTGCTAATTATATGCAGCTGCGATGGACTGTTTATCGTTGGGTAAAAGGGTCGCCAGCCAATGTGTATGTAGATAAATTTATTGTACACATGTTAAGGCTGGGAATAGCCAACTCAAGGTTGATTATGCGGTTGCATTATATGTGAACCGATGAGTTTTCTTTCAGTGAATTTATGATAAGTTTGGAGAGAATTCTAATAGGGAATTTTTAATTCGATTTAATGAATGAAGGTAAGAATTCTTTTCCAGAAGCTTTCAGCCAAATACATTTGGTCATTTGTTGCGTGAAGCATTTATAGGTGCTTTATACGATTGCCTTAGCAGAAAGTTATGATGGCTGGCTTGTAGTTATGGGGTTCTTCAGGTAAGTGGACAGTGGTGTTTGGCGAAACTGCCACAACGTTTATAAAATAAATGTATTTTTAAATATATTGAGATTGATCTGACGAGAAAATCGCTGTGCTAGCCAACCCTGTAAACGTTATACAGTCCACATTATAAAAAAGGAAAAGCGACGTCATGCCGGAATAATACCAATTGCAGTCCGGCTCGTCAACGATTAGTATTTCGAGTGGAGCCCACCTTAAAGTTGGCATTTCGAGCGGATCCAATCTAAAAGTTGGTCCTCCGAGTCGGGTTTTGGAAGCAAGAAGGATGCATGTTACTATATCACCCAAATCATATCCCACTGGAAGAGCATGAATTACATACACTAGTAGATCGCAGCTTACCAGTCGATCGCACAGAAGGAGGTGTGTCTCAAACATACCTTGTGGGAGATTACACCGTAGCGATCAGTATGCACGTTAGAAGCGATCTTATAGACTAGGAAAAAGAGTGTTACCAGATCAGCTAAAACAAGGAAGAGGCGACCACCACCTGTTGAAGGAGTATCACTCAGCCAGTCCGCGGAAGATCGCACTGTATCAGTCGGCTGCACCGAAGAAGGAGTATCTCCAACGCACTTAGGAAGTTTTTTTTTTTTTTACATTTCTGTATTTATTGACCATAAATAATTTTTACAATAAGCAATACAGATAACTTATGATACCTTAGCTATAATTGTTTACATATACTTACTAGTACATTTTTCAAACAATATGATAAAAGTTATATATTGGTTATGGATTAAGATTTTAGTGGGTAGAGCTTCCTGGAAAAGGTCAGAAAACCAGGATATAGTTATTTACTTAACCTATGCTAATTTACTTAACTTAACTTAACTTATCTTAACTTAGTCTAGTTACCTAATTATTATTGAAATAAGTTAGTGTGGTGTGGAAGGAGGTAGCATAGTGATCAATGGGTTAGTGAGGATATTGTCAGTCAGGGATGTGGGTTGGGGAACTACTTTCCGTTTGTTCGTTGAAACGCAAAATATTGGAGAAGGGTTGAATATTACTATATTTAAATTGGTGAGGTGAAAGCTCTGTATTGTGGTATACAATCTCATTAGAGTTATTAACCAATCTGCCAGAGGTGAAGAACGTTCTGATATGGAGACAGTTCGGGTAGGCAGTTCGGTTATCTGACGGAGTCGATGTGAGCGCATTTATTATCGGGTTGGGATTATTGGGAAGATTTTCGATAAATTTGATGGACAGTTCGAGGAAGCGTCGATCTATACGTTCAATATTAGCGGCATAGTAGAGCAAACTACTGTTGTAATATTTGTGGGAGTTGGGATGTCGGTTGAGGCCAGTGATCAGTCTGAAGCATTTCCTTTCGAAGATGCGTAGCTTCTCCATTTGGGCGGGTGTGGCTTAGGAAGTGACTACGCCATACTTATCACCACAGCAAGCCTCAACGCAACGAAGTTGTCGTGAGCTATTGGGTTGTACTGTGGGGTTTTAAGTCTAGTCAGGGCGCCGGCAAGGACCCGGGGTTCACTAAACTTCCCACTCTCTGCTGCACAAACGTGAATAACGAGCGAATTAAACACCGGAGAACACAACATAAATAAAGAAAAACACACAGGTATTATTTGTCGTATAACTTCCTTTTATTTTCACTGAATATTGATTACAATGTTGCTGGTTTGTCCTTTAAGTAATCACCACGACCTCTATCTCTCGTTCCACCTGGAGTTAACACACGTAGTTATTGTTCGACTTTTCTTTACTGTTTTAATGTCACTTTCGGACAAGTTTCCGAATGGAGAAAAAGGTGTTCTAAATCTTTTGATTACCGAGAACCAGACATTAAGGAATTCACATATATGCACTTAAAAGGAAAAATACATTACCACGCGGACTATATGACTTTATTGGACTTTTCAACGGACGAAACTACTCACAACCTTACTCCACTGCGGATAAATTTTGACTCCTCGATGCAATCCGCATCCGTCGGATGCAACGGTGGTGGATCACATCGGTGTAGGAAGAGCGCCAATCGGCCAATCGGCCATCGAAAAAGGAGTTAAATGGGAGGATTTCCCATATGCCCTTATAGGACAAGTAGGATGCCCTTTTGCCAGCAATACAGACAACGATCGGTCCTGCACCTGTTCAAACAACTGGACAAGCATAAGGGGCTGCATGCATTGTGGTCGTAAATCATCGAAGATGCACCCCTGAGAACGAAGTAGGTTTCTGCATCCTAAGTAAACAGAAACGCTATTTCAAGGGTCAAACGATGAGATGCACATCGTTCGTGGTTTTGCCGATGTTACATTGGTGTTCAAAGTAATACCGTTGTAGGCGATACATTGTTCGGTGACGATAGGGCAACCGAAGATTTGAGGTTTGTTTGCATGACTGTGCTGGTACATGGGTACAATGGCGAGGAATTTCCCTTGCAGATGTGCAAGCATACGTCTCGCCCAGGGTGGCCATGGACCAGTGGTTGGTAAATATAATAAACACAGTGAGGCTACTGTGTATTTGTTTAGTTTACAGGCCGGAGCATCATGAGGCATGATCATGGGTATGATTGCTTAAGTAGTAATCATGTTCATATCCAGTTCTACGATCGGTTGGGAGCCAATAATGAGAAATTGAACCTAAGGATATATGGGAGCAATATTTAATTATGAACCGTAGGAAGAATATCGGCTGCAGCTGTGTCAACAATACGCTGGCCAGCGTGTGTTTACCGTTTATGATTGCTGACGAGCTGAGCCGATAGGGGGTATGGAATGGTTCATATATTATAAATCCTATATTCAATGATATGCATGCCAGGTTTGCTTTCAGGTGGGTGATGCTGCAGGGGAGCTGACGCTGCCCATTGCACGTAAGTAAGAAGCCTTGCCAGGTAGGTGGGAGACAGGTAAAAGGGAATGGGTGGTTCTTTGGAAATGGCTTTGAAAGCCAATATTATTTTTTCGTAAATTTTTATTCAATCAAAATAGGATCCCTTGGCATCCATGACATTCTTCCAACGTGATACAATGTCAAATATTCCTTTTTCGTAGAAGTGCTGACTTTTTGAGGCAATGAAATCTGCAGTCTTTTATGACCTCTGCTCGGTTCTGGAAAACCTTCTACCGGCAAAATGATTCCAGGTTGCGGAAAAGATGGTAGTCCGTTGTGGAAATGTCAGGAGAGTACGCTGGGTGCGGAGGAATTTCAACTGCAACAGTTTTTGCACCATTACTTGTGTGGTATGGGATATAGCATTGTCGCGCAAAAGGATCGGGCCGTGCCTATTGACCAATATATGCAGATTGCTATTCAGCCAATTTGGCATGCAATATGTCGATTTCCTCACAATATCTTATAGCATTTATCGTTTCTCCTGGTTGAAGAAATGAAAAGTGGATTGGTCCTTGTGATGTCCACCAAATTGTCACCATAACCGTTTGTGGTGAAGACCGGGTTTGGGGTGTGTTTTGTTTTTTCACATGCATCCAACCACTGCTGAAGTCTTTTACGGTTATTATACAAAATCCACTTTTCATCACAGGTGACTATCCGCCGCAAAAACAGTTCAGTTTGGTTTCTTAATCTAAGCAATGCATGGATTTCCAGACGCCGTAGTTTTTGGGACTGGTTCAGTTCATGGCCCACTTATTAAGTTTCTTAACCTTTCCTATGAGAGAAAGGTGTCGACTTATTATCATTAGGGATACTTCCATGCTTTGTGCAAATGGGGGTCGATTGCGCCGATTTCGTTGGGTACGCTTTCACCGTTCCTCTTAAAACACCGTCGTCAACTAACGTTTCCGGCTTTCCACGTGGTCCATTTTCGAGGCTGAAATCTCCCGAACGAAACTTTCCAAGCCACCGTCGTATAGTACGTTCGTTTACCGCTACATCCTCAAATGCGTCACTAATGATTTTCATTTCCAATTATGCATTATGCCCCATTTTAAATTCATAAAGGAAAAGGGTTCGACTTTGAACTACCGGCAGCATGGTAAACAATTCCTAGAAGAAAAAAAAGAAAAAATCGGTACTTGTAACGAACCCTAAAATTCTCACACGTCAATCACACGTACCACTTTTCTTTGTAAAAAAAGAAAATATAACGTTCTGGCACAGATGTTCACTCGAGAACTTCTTATTTCCGACTGAGCGAAAATCGGACATTTCATGTGGGACAACCTAATACTCACCCGTGCCATTGTATCACCAAGAGCAACTATCCGGTCGTACTGACCAATGGGAAAGACCGTATTCGCCATGTGGGGGGAGGCGCACGATTCCCAACTACCATTCTCGGGAAAATGGAGGCATCACAAAAAATTAAGGCTCGGTTAACTCAATCGTAAAGAAGAGCGGAGATCAAGACGGTATAGGTGGGTGGCAGGCAATAAAATCGCCGAGGCACGGCAAGAATAGCACGAGCAGAATTTGAATGATTGGAAACAAGTTCAGAAACAGGGGTCAGGAACATGAGGTACTTCGTCTTGGGCATAGACATTATCCATACGATTGTCAAACCATAAGCACGTATCGCGGGCGAAATATACCGGTATTCAAGTGCTAAGTGCTAACATTTCTATCACATCATAGCCTCAGATAGATATTCTGAAGAGTGAACTTTACAGTGCTAAGTACGAAAAGTAAACCGAATCAATGGTTGCGGGCGGTTTTCAAAACTCCATACAACACCTCCGTCTCGTAAGTGGTTTTTCAGTTTAATTTAATTCAATTTCACCGTCACACCTCATACGTGAGTGATAATTACCCGAAAAGGTGTTCCTCAAACGAAGAAAAGGGAAATTCCCGATCGATCATCGGCATTGCAAAACGTCCGTCGCTGCCATACAGAGCCGCGGTGGTATACGGTTTGTTTCGTGATCGGTATCAGTTCGTGAGGTGTTAGACAACCGGTCCGGCTGCTGTTTGAGGCTCCATCTGGTTGTATACAAGATAACAAACAAAGTCAGTAAACTGCAGGCTGTTATAGCGACGATATCGTGAACATCAAAATAAATAGCAACAATGGGATGTACCACATCTTCCGAGGAACGTGCTGCTATCCAACGATCAAAGCAAATCGAAAGGAATCTTAAAGAGGATGACATTCAAGCGGCAAAAGATATCAAACGACTGCTCCTCGTGAACGAATTTGCGGTTAATGTAACTAGTGGATAACATAATAGGAAGCAGTACAGTGGAGCTAGAGCTACCCTTGGGGGGGTTCTCTATACTACGCGGAGAACCAACCCACAATTACAACCCAATTTCGCCCGCTAACCGCGCACCACCTCAACCCCAATCCCTTCAGTAAGCTATTTCACCTGCAAAATGTAGCTACCTAAAGGACGCATAACTTCATTAATTCTTCTATGCAGATAATGCATAACTGAATTCAGCCCTTTTTTTTTTTTATGGTATATTTTACAACTAGTACTTAAGAGATTTAGGATAGCAATTCCTTTACAACTATAATCTTAAATCTATATAACGACAATAAAATTCAGCCCTTTTATACCATATGGCATCAATATTCATTGATCACATGAGATTTATACCGGAAATCAAAAATCTCGTTTGGTTAGCAACAGCAAAGTCTGGGCAAGCTACACTGTTGCTATATAGCGAAATCGCTTGGGTAATGTCAAATTCTTTTAGTTTTGTTCTCACGCTGATATTATTCCAAGCCACCGCACGTCCTTCGACCGCCCCCAGACACGGATATTCGCTGGAGATCAATAAACTCAGTAGTCAGGTGAATAGCACGAAAAATATACTTTTTATTCCATCACATTTTCCCTTCTCGGAGTGCATTGCACTCTGAGAGCAATCAGATATAAACTGGGTCATGCGGTCACCAGTTGGTTTGGCTTTCGTTGCATGAGAAAGCAAACCAACCTCGAGATTATCACATTCTCTGTTTCAGTCCTCCATCCTATCTAAGTCCATTGACTGCTGGGTAAATTAGCAAGAGTTTATTCAACTCGATGGGCGGAGAAATGAGAGAATGCGGATGAGTGTACGATCGAGATTGGTTGATCGTGTGGATAGAACCAACAGTCGAGTTTCAACTACAGGCGAGTGTTAACGAGTCGGAGTTCAAGTGGCCAGTAAAGCGGTTTGGCTGAATCTAAATGAACATGAACATTGTGCTTAAATAGTAAATTGTTATACAACGAACAATACAAAATTGGTGTGAAAATTTGCAAAGCGGCTTAAATGAATGTAAATGAATGTAAATGAATGTGAACATCGTGCTTAAATAAAAAAACCAAAAACTCATAAACAAAAAAAAAAAAAACTCCAGTGCGTTTTATTTTTTTTTTTTTTTTCTCCTCTTTCGGCGACTTGGATTTCGGCGGAACAAGTGTTGGAAAGAAAGTGAACCTGTGCTCGTGTCCGGCACCACTACTTTCATTACCCCATAGCCTCACTATACACCACAATAAAATACAGTCCTGGTAAACGATGTTGTTTTTAAACAGCATGATAAGTCCGCTAATTATAGCCGTGGATGCAGAGGAGGTGATGAAAGGACTAGAGACTCATTTGGAAGAACTGAGTTTTAGCATTAGATGAATTTAATAAAACGTAAGACTTTGCCGGGAGATCTAACTGATGTTTGCCACATCGGATGGCCAGCATGGAAGGCTAACTGAGGAACTCAGTCACACCAGATGGGTAGGAAAGGCGCAATATTTTAACTCACCTGAAGCAGTGAATGTAGTCAGCCATGAGATACAGGTGGTTCACGTACTACAACAGTGGTTGGGAAGTACAACCAGAACTTATGCTTTTCAATGACATCGTGAAGAAAGAAGCAGACATGTGTGGAGACTTTGCCCCACTATAACTACCTTCTGGGTCGAGAGGGACGCAGCGGAAAATTGTTCCGTATAAAGATAAACACGGTTCAAAAAAGAGAGTGATCTACACTGTCGAAGAAGTCGAAACACCTCAGAAGGAAGGTAGAATCGAATGTCCAGTGTACCAAAAGCATGAGCTTTTGAAATGCGACGGATTTAAGGAGGTTGGAAAACTAAGAGCTACTCAAGATACCAAGGCTATGCTTTCGCTACCAACACAGAAGATCAACTTACCATTCGTCGGGTTGCAAGAAATATGCAAGAAGCCTTCACAGGCTAGTCCATCCCGGTGCCCCTCCATAAATAAGAGCACAGAGAAGAGAAATATGGCTAAAAAGCCGAAAAAAGTAGTTACTTCGGCACGCACCATCAACAGCGGGAAAGGCATCTAAAAGCGATGCCGGTGTATCTCCACAAATGGAAAGGATCAACTCGATAGTTATTCGTCTCCTTGACGAATGGTCCACCATGTCACTACGGGATTCATCAAAAGCCATAAGATTGGGCCGGACGACAGACCAGAACCACTTACTCTGAAGACAGCCGGGGGACAAAGCAGATCACATAACCTATACCCAGGAAGAGCCAAAAGTGCTGATCAGACATTATAATCGGTGGCATATAGGGACGGAAATATTAACGAAAAGATCAAACCTCGAAACGATGGTCTCGCTCACAAGTTCAGGTTCGGACCTGCGATGCCACTGACAGAATGTCAACGAACTTCGTCGAATAGTATAGCGTGAAAAAAGACAAAATGGAGGCACGAGTTCGACGTCCCCTGGAAGTGGAAGCCATTAGAGTGCAGCTACGCTAAGAGAGAAAGCCGGCAGAATATCGTGTGATTTCGATGATGTTTAGTGCCACATCATCACCAGCAACAGCGAATTATGTAATGAACAAAAACACTGAGAAATTCAGTTTACTGGAGCACAGGGAAGCCTAATGGAAAAATAAATGTAACCCCAAACGACGTAAATGTGACGTAACCGAAATCAGTATCGAAGGAGTTGCATGCAATCTTATTGAAATGCAAACTGACAGTCACAGTTGTTACGTAGTGACTCCCCCACCAGCTTTGTCCCACCCAGAAAACACTAAAAACACAGAGAAACAAAAATTCACAACATATAAAACATTTAAACAATTTAAAAACAAATATTACAAATAATTTACATTTTTAAATTAAAACATTAATTTACTTTTTCAAATTACACTTAAATACAAAATAATGTACATTTTGATTTACACCTATAATATATAAAACATAAATTATATTCCATTCATTTACAACATAAAATAAACACATTCTTTTATACAATCTACAATTTCACATAATTAAACATATAATACAAAAAGCATTAACTTACATTTAAAATTGAAAATATAAAACATAAACATAGACTTGCGCATGCAAACGCCCAGTTATTTCATCGGCGATGATATCTGCGGTAAATTCTAGATCGATCATCACCGTTGTTTTTTCGTTGAGATAACGGTGAATAATAAAATAAAAAAGAGAAAGAAACATGAAAAAAAACCGGTGGAGTCGCAAGCGGTCGTGGCAGTTTCAAAATAAAGAAAAAACGAACGGAGGAGGAAAGAAAACGGTTGGTCCTCCTTAGTGAGTAATTCGGTTAAAATACGAGTAGAGAAACAGTTTATAATACGCACAAAAAAGAAAGAAGGAGAAAGAAAATAGCATCGAAAACTACCCAACGTTCATAAAAAAATAATGAATTTGTCAGATTTTGTGAAACGGATTTTTTCATTTGGATCGCACGAGTGTGTGAGAGCTGGTCATCATCATCATCATCATCGGCACTACAACCGGGATCCGGTCAGTATCATCCAGTACGGCATTCCCAGGCTCTGGGTGTCCTGGTCCACGCCATCCCTTGATCGCAGACAAAGCCTGGCTCGCTTTCTCCTTCCATACTTCCTGGCACAAAGGACTTTCCAGGCCAGCTCCACTTCGCTCATTCGAGCTAGGTGTCGCTCCCTACCGAGCTTGATTTTTCTTACAACATTAGCTTCAAGGTAGATTGCGTACAATTCATGGTTGTAGCGTCTCCGAAATCGTCCTCCCTCACAACAATTCTCCTTAAGACATTCCTCTCGAACGTGGCTAAGATTTCAGAGTGCCTTTTATTGAGCACCCAGGGCTCGAATCCATACATGAGTACTGGTAAGACCATGGTCTTGTACAGTAGTAGCTTGGTTGTTCTGGATAAATTTCGGGATTTAAAGAGCCTCGATAGACCATAGTAGGCTGTGTTGAATTTGATCAGCCGTTCGCGTATTTCTTCTTCCATATTGTTATCGGCTGATACTATTGATCCAAGGTAGTTAACGGATTGCTCTACTTCAAATTCGTGCTCCACTACCCTGATAGTTTGACCAATGTTAGGTCTTCTCTTCGCGGAAGTTGCCACCATGTACTTAGTTTACCCCTCATTAATGTGCAGTCCCAGTTTTTGTACCGCCTGTTCGATCTGGGTGAAGGAGGCCTATACAGCCGATTCGGTTCTACCGATGATGTCGATGTCATCTGTGTCGCCAAGTATCTGGCTAGACTTGATGACAATAGTCCCACTAGTTGTAATGCCAGAATCACGGATTGCTTTCTCCAACGCCAGGTTGACGAGAAGGCATGCCAGACCGTGCTGTTGTCAGAGTACATTAAAGGTGTTGATTGGTTTGGACAGCAATCCCGCTATTTTTACTTGACTAGTTACGTTGTTCATGACCAACCTACAAAGTCATATCAATTTGTTTGGAATGTCGAACTCTCTCATGGCATTATATAGTTCTACCCTGGTTATGCTGTCGAAGGCGACCTTAAAGTCTATAAATAGATGATATAATGGAATCTTAAATTGCGGACATTTTTCCATCGCCTGCCTAAAGGCAATCTGATCAATTGCTGGTTTGCCTGGGATGAAGCCACACTGATATTGACTAATGATGACTTTAGCGTATGGGGTTATCCGATCTTGTAGGATAGTGGAGAGTATCTTATAGGCGGTACTCAGCAACGCTATACCTCTACAGTATCTGCACATTGTGATATCTCCCTTTTTATGTATGGGGCAAATTATACCACGACCACAATCTTCCGGCATCTCCTGTTGCTCCCATACGTGCACCATGATCTCATGAATTGCGTGATGTAATGCTGTCCCTCCTTGTTTGATCAGCTCAGCTGGTATCCCATCAGCTCCGAGAGCTTTATTTGATTTCAGTTGTCTTATGGCTTTTAATGTTTCCTCAATGCTTGGTGACGGCTGCATTTGGTCTTGATTTTGCGCTGGTGGAGCCTCCAATTCTTCTGTGAGCTGACCATTTAGCAATTGATTGAAGTGCAGTTCCCATCGCTCCAGAATGCCTTCAGGATCGGTGAACGGATTACCTTCTTTATCTTTGCAGTAAGTGCAGCATGGTGTGTATCGAGTGATACTGTGGATTATTTGGTAGAACTTCCGCGCCTGGTGCGAACCTCGCCCTCTACTTGTCTCTATTTCACAGACAAGGTTTTTCTTCCAAGCACTTTTCCTTTGTCTGTGAAGTATTTTTGCAGATCTTCTGAGCACTTTGTATTTCTCCTCTCTTACCCGTCTCCTATGAGACTGCTACATTCCCGTGTATGCAGCATTCTTACGCTCGTCCCAAGTTTGCACTCATCATAAAACCAGTCGCTCCGATCTCTACGACTACTGCCTAAGATGGAGTTGGCGGTACTAATGACAGTATACTTAAGGCGTGTCCATTTCTCTTCTACGCCGGGCATTCTGGCCCCAGGATTTTTCTCTCCCTCCGTCAAGCTCTTCGAAGGCGATTCTTCACGCATGACTAGAAGTGTTGCTGATGTTCTTATTGCATATGGCAGCCGTGATGATTCGAACCTGACCCACGGATGCAATATGTCTCCGTAAGGCAATCTGCGCTCAGAAAACTGTACCAACAAGATACTGATCCGAGTCGACGTTGGCACCTAGGTACGCCCGTACCGTTGGGGCGGTTCTTTAGGGCTCGCCCGAAGAACCACTCATTTTCATAACCCAACTTTCCTTTCCCAACCTTCAATACTTTACTAAGCATTATCTCTGACCTACATACGGGCAGTACAAAGCTCTCTTCAACAATTTCTTACCTGAAAAATAAGCCCACAGCAAGAACATCATCTTGCCATGGCATCATACGAAAGCATATCCACCAAACCATTTCGGTTCATTTTACATGAATCATTTAGGAACCTGATGGGTTCCTCTGGGCGGCAACACGCCAATCAAACATACACCGATCCTCCTGTGTCTTCTTGTTCCAACAATCCGTTGGTCCAAAAAGGCACGGCGGGCAACTTGCTTGCTTGCACATCTACAAGCCAAATTTCCGATGATCGATCGCCTAAGCCGATATCCGATCATCGAACTGGACACGATCATAATTGTTGTCCAAACAATCAAATCAATGGCCATGTCCCACGATCCGTTTTTCCTAATTCAAACACTCTCCACCCTAGCGCTTGCCATAGCGAACAAATTTTCTCTTGACTTAACGTCACAGAAAAATCCATTCCTGCCTTCGGCAATATCTTCTATTGCTTACAATAGCATGATTTTAACCAATCGTGTAAACAACCAATGTTCCCATGTTTCATTGGTTAAGGCAAACAAACGCCCATCTTAGCGCTTGACGTCGAAATAGCGTTCTGTTTACACAATACACAGAAATCGATTGCTGCATCCGGCAATCACCAATATCATGTACGATAGGATTGCCTGCAGCCTCTGTTGCTTGTTTATTTATTTGAACAGGTGCAGGATGGGTCTTTCTCCCTCACATCTAACCGCCGATGCATTTTCGTTTATCCTCGTTTCCAGTGAATGGGAATTCTAGCAGACCTGTACGGTCACAATGGCAATACTTCCATCAAAACCCAATTCGATCGTTCATTGGTTATCACCAAAGAAAAAGACCCGATTTGCTCCTCCAGCATCGGTGGAAATCAACCACCGTCGCGACTGGTTGAATGTTCTCGGCAGCAGCCAGTGAGTCAGATCGTAACCACCGAGAAACGCACACGTACTGGGGACGTCGCGTTTTCCAGTACCACAATAATCCCTCCCCGTGTACCCCCACGACGGGAGTCAGATTTAACCGGCCCAGGAGTCTAGTCGAAGTCGCGGCATTTTGGATTGTCCTAGTTGTGCACTGCGTGCAAGTCCATTGTAAATATTTTGTCATTTCGATTGTCCTAGTTGTGCGCTGAGTGATAAGTGATGGTAGATCTTTCGAATGATTTAATGTACAACGAACAAGTTCGTGACACCTTATGTTAATTTTAATTAAGAAAATTGTGGACAAAAGACGAACTCAGTCAGTTTAATTTTCGTTTGGCATCTTTTAAATTAACGAACAAGTTTGTGACATCTTATGTTAATTTAAAAATAAAGAAAAATCATCTACGAACAGAACAGTGCGTTTCATTTATATTCTGATTTCTTTGGTGAACTTGGTTTTTTTTTTGCGACGTGTTGTGGGTGTGTTACTGGACCCACGCCCGTGAAGGCGTATTAGTCACACCAACCCCACACGTTATCGGGCTGGAGGAGTGGTGGCGATCTATCAACACGTGGTCAATTTGGTTGCGAGTGGCTCTATCAAGTGATACCCAGCTGGCTATTTTCGCATTAGACGTTCTCGTAGACTACTTATTTTTCGTCGTCAGGGGACTCCTCTATAGGTCCGTAAACGTTTATGAGGCATATGTTCTTAAAGTTGCCTCGCACGCGAAGAGTGCATGGCCTTTCGTTTATTGCATTAAAGCCGATAATGGCAGGCTTCAGTTTTTGGCTGACTTGAAAGCCTACCCCGAGCACATGGCGTTTTGCATGACAGCTACAATAATTGTTATACTCGTTTCTTTGAATATAACCACTCCCCGTTCATTTTATTCCTTGTAATGTTGTTACGTAAGCCTTATATTCGGACAGGGCATCGGTTAGCTGCTGTGCAGTGTGAGGACGTTCCATGAACAAATTCTCATATTGGTTAGCCATTTTCGTTTCCGTAGTCGTCGTCGTGTATCCGCTCCATATCCGTGGCTTGTTAAATTTTTGATAATAGTTTGTTTTTTCGGCCAGGGGTATTAGCTTTGCGCCAACCTTTCTCAGGATGTCGCTGTATGCATTGGTTCACAGCTTGGCGGATGCCAAAGTAGGGTGTCACGTGGAGACTGCATTTCAACTTGGATTGAACAGGGACAAGGATTCTCCTTGCCGGGTTTAAGGTAATCAGTGACTTTCGCTTGTATTGTTAAGGCGTTTACTCTCTTTCACCGAAATGTTTGATTGCTCATGGCTTTAAATTACTTTTACAAATCGTGTCGTGGTACAAATTCGCATTCGACTTGACGCCATGGTCCAAAACGCCATATGTGCGGTTTTGGTGCCTTGATATATGACAACATTTAATTCGTCGTCCGGGGCTGTATTTCCAAGCTTCGACCGAACATTACAGGTTTTCGTCGCCCGGAGAAAATTATTTTGTAATAAAAAAAAGGCTGATTTTGAACTGCGTTCTACGCAAATCAAAGATGAGTTAGACTCTGTGTATGGGGACTCTGCACCATCATTTACCGCCGTGAAATTTTGGGCAGCTGAATTTAAACGTGGACGTGAGAGCTTGGGAGACGATGAACATTCGAGACGTCCAAAAAATGCAACAACTGACGATAACATCATTAAAGCTCAGTAGACGACCGCCGAATTAAACTGAGAGAGATAGAAAAGAACGTGTTTGGCATATATTAAATCAAGTGTGTTCGAGTGTACAATTCCAACGCGCTCTGTTTGTGCACTTTAGGCGCAATTAATCCGAGTTTTTGCGCTAATTAATTACTGTCGCTGAAATTTGGATACTCCATTATACGCCCGAAACAAAAATACAGTGAAAACAGTGGACTGCAAAGGGGGAGTCGGCTCCAAAAAAAAGCAAAAAACATTGACTCACTCAAACGACTGTCAAATAAAAACTACCCATCCAAAATGGCTGAAAAGTTGGTAATTAACTGTCAAAAGATGCACAACTACATTCACTAGCTCTTATTGACGAGTTCCGCTATCTTCACGTTGAGGTCGGAAACTTTTCAGTCCACCTTTGTACATATGCGATTTTGATGCCCTGATATATGTCGTCCGGGGCTGTATTTCCAAGTTCCGACCGAAAATTACAGTTTTTTGTCGCGCGGAGAAAATTAATTTATAATATAACATAATCTGATTTTGAACCGCGTCCTAGGCGACATTAATAAGAAAACTCGTCGCCGTCGCACTATAAAATCAATATTCAAAAAGGCTCTTGTTACAAAAGTAAAATGAAAAGCCAATCGCGCTTGTTGTTTTATATGTAATAATAGAGAGAGTCGTTTTCCTGTCCTCGCCGAATGCAAGTTATGTTTTCAAAGCAAAATACGACTCGGTGTTTATTTGTCGCGTACGTAGGATAATCGTGTGAGGGATGAGGGACGTGTGAGCAGGGCCACTATGATGTCGAAATACGAGCTTATCAAAATGTGGCTTATCACAATTGATTTGGGTTTGGGCTCAATCCATCCCCGATCATCTGATCTCAACCGATTGTTTTTTTTTTCTTGGAGCTATTTTAAAGATATAGCCTTTGCTAAAGCGATCCAAAATAAGAAGAGGCTACAGGAACAAGGCCGGGGAAATTCATCGATTGTGATCAAAATCACACCCACCATCATCATCGGCACTACAACCGGGAGCCGGTCTTGGCCTTATTTAGCAAGTCCTGAGGCTTGTTAAATTTTCCATAATGATTTGTTTTTTCCGGGCAAGGACATTAGTCTTGCGCCAGAGGCTCCCCGACTGGGAATCGAACCCCGGTCTCCCGTGTGACAGGCGGGTATACTAACCACTATACTATCGAGGAGCCACATCCACATGATTGAAATATCTCTCTCGTGATCACATGACTGTGCTCCAAGTTCATGCAATTTAATCCCATTACACTTCTTTGAACGCAAAAATATACAGGTGTGTGGGTAAGCCGATGGGGTACGAGGTCGTGGCACCGGCATGGGTGCGAGTTCTACCTCGCCCCCACAACTTCCTCTAAATGTTCCACCGATTGTTACGCCGAACAAAAAAAACAAAACTCCACCACTTTTCCTTCACAACAAGGAGGAAAGTAAAACACGGACGCACGTTGTTCGACGTGAGTTCTTTATTTAAACATTTATTTATTAACATGTACGTTGACCATCGTATTGTGTTGACATCCAGAACAAATGATGCAGCGAGAAAAATCGGAATTAAAATTAATTTATGAAATCACACGTTTCTGGTTGATGCGCACTGTTTTCATGTTTAAAAGTACAAAAGATGATCGTTTACTTTATCCGCGACCCGTGTACTTCCACTAAAGGGATTTAAATTAAATCACTTAAATTAAAGCGCACTTTTCCGACTCGACTTCGGATATATGCGTCCCTGCGGCGCCACGGCGAGCAGGAGATCGACCTCAAAATTCAATTCGCTGACTAATGAAATTCTGGGTGTATTCGCTTTCACTGTGGTGATAGCCGGATCTCGTTAGAGGAGATCGTCATTGTACACATTTATATGTGTACGTCGGTTCTTTTCATGGGTCGAAGCCATGAAGGGGCATAATATGTATCGTTGAAACAAACAAAACGAATTTCGTGGGATGCTAATGGGTTTCTGTTTGTTCAGTGTAAAAAGATAAATGAATTTATGGCCTGAGAGTTCAACTGAGTAAACATTAGATGGTAGGTGCATTTGGGATACTAGGATGATTGAATTATTTGCGTATCGCCAGAATGCCTGATGAAGGACAGCGGTCTTTTGTTTACTCATGGTGTGAGTTAGGCAAATATGCTTCAGCGTCGATTGCGCTCATTGTATGCAGCTGCTGGTTGTTTATCGCTGGCTAAAAGGGTCGACAGCCGACGTGTGCATAGATAGTTTTTATGTACACATATTGAGGCTGGGAATAGCCAACTCAAGGGTTGTTACGTGCGCCCGCCACCCCATCAATTAATCATTTTGTAATTTTAATATAATTTGTTTTAAGGTGGTATGATGGTAAGGTGGTGGAGGAGTTGCACGATCCACAAGTGAGTTTTCAAACACGCCCCGATTCGGCTGTGGATCGTGCAGTTCTTCGAGTTCGAATTCGGTTTTCGAAGTGGACGTGAATGGGGAGCGAAAGAGAGAACGGGTTAATGTTTTTTGATGTACGGTTTTTGACATTCCGTTTTGGATAAGAGGAAAAGGAGCAGTAAAAAATTCGGTTTTGTTTTTTTGTCCCGCAGATTTTTCAAAAAAACCACACTAAATGTTAAAATTGTTCGAAAAAGTTGAAATAAATCTGATAACTGACGACGAAGCAGTTGGTGTTTATTATCTGGAAAGACGACGAGTGTGTATACATTTTAATTAGCTGCGCGTGCCGTTCTCCTTTGGAGCCATTTAACGGCGCGAACAAATCGTTTAAACCTTTTCAATGCGATACGGAAGGTCAACAAAGGGTTGACTGGGAATGGCAATCTCACAAGGCGGCACGCAACGAATTGAAGGCTGATCACTGACCTGGAGAGCGGTTTCAGGGGACTAATCTGGCCGAGAACAGGAACACAGTACATTCCTGACCATCGTTTTCCCGGATCACATTAAACACTAATTGATTTTCTGTGGCAAGACCAACAAAATACTGTCACAGGGTAAGATTCCCTGATATGCGGTCGTATGATATGCGAACCGATGAATTTTATTACAGGGAATTTATGGTAAGGTAAGAAAGAACTCTTACAGAAATGTGTATGCGAAGGGAATGGAAGAAAAGGTAAGAATTCTTTTAGATTATACCTTAGATAATCCTAGATGCGTAAAGCATTTAAGGTGCTAATGCGATTGCATCAGCTAAATTATGTGATTGGATAGAGTTATGGGTGTTTTTTTAGGAAGGCGAACTGTGGGGTTTGGCCGAACCGCCACAAGCCCCACCATTCAAGAGCTAGAAGCGGGCATTATCGCAGGCATCGATACTGTAAATGGGGAACAATGCCGCCTGTTATCGACGTCTAGGTCACATTTGCCCAATATTTTTCTACACTCATTTTTCATTGATTAACTTATCCAATAAAAGGATAATTATTGAAAAATCTCGCTTTACATTGCAACGTTTCTATTGCATGTGTCATAAGGGAACACTCTTTGACAGTGAAAATTGTCACTTTTCAATTCAGTCTATTAGCTACCATTTTGTATTAACCCTCTTTTTACTTTAAAGGAAAGGCTTTATTCTATGACAGGACAGTGATCTTTACGCAGCTTTCATTTATCGCAATCCTTACGGTTATCATCTGTCATAGAAATTCCGATTTCAAACTGACTAACTTTCCTTTTGCAGCATTAACACTGTTGCAGTAAGTGAACTTCACCTGTCACCCAAGTTGGAATGGTTTTACACATTTTCGTGTGCAGCAGCTCGTTTGAAACAAACAACAACTTTTTATATTTCCCAAGACACGTGCTTTCAAATTCCGAACAAAATTGAATTTTGGGCTGAATGATATATTCCTCCCATCTCCTGAGATAGGTGTTTTCATACATATCACACCCTTCCAGTATCGTATATTTCAAACTGTAGCAGGCTACCAAAGGCTAGCCTTTGTGTCCCAACTGGAGTATGGTACCTTAAGAAAAATTCCTCAATAGCAAAACCATGTCCTTAAGAAGTTAAATTCAATTGAATAAAACTAACAGCTATCCGTTCCATAGGAAGGATTGCTCCCATAATAACGTCTTTACTCTCACCGATATTGAAATGGGATCTAGTATTTGAAAAGGAATCCTCGACGGACGTTGGATTTTAATCTCTTAGATAGAAACGATTGCCTCCTTAAGTTGAGAGGAATCCATGAGATTTTAGGGCCCAGTTCGCACACGTTTTCCAGTTAAAGTTGTGGTTGATGGGTAAATTGCTTTGTATCAGTTCGTCCATTTACCTGCATCGGAGGGTATAGGTAATCTACGGCAGAGGGCACTGATGCTATGAAATTCACTGCCACCCGTAAGTTATTCAATCAGGTGTGCTTTCAAAAACTCAGACGACAGCATGACTATTCAGAAATGTTGCCCTACCAGGATGCATCTGTGTACAGTGACTTACAGCATTCGGAAGATGTGCCACAGCTGTAGTCGTGTTTTATGCAAATAAATTCCATTGCGAATAAACGTGGATGTTCACGTGATATGATAGGCCCCCGCACAACTCTATTCGAAACAGATTCGGGCGGCTACAGGACGTTTCCATTCGTTGTATGTAGCTTCGAAAGATATCCAAAGGCTGTGATGGGCATCCTTACACAATTTGATGCCTAAATACTAATTATGCAATAAGTTCGAATTTGAAAGGACTTCTAAGTAATTTAATAATAGCGTTGGGTGGTTTATAAATACGGTAAGGCACAAAATCTCTAGGTGAACTGAGAGAGAGATCTATGAAAGTTTTCCTTTGAAACAATTTAAATGGGCTTCGAATTCTTGTATCAAGCCGAAGATTAAATGCCAGCCATTGCCATCCTAGATAACACACCATTTATTTCACACACGCTAACAAAGAACTATTGACTTAAAAATTAACAACAGTGAGGAATAAATTTAATCAGAATCACAACGAACAATTGTTGGATATATCGCATAGGGAAAATTAGGACATGACGTTATGAATTTTCTGTGGGAAGTATATACTAGGTTGGAGAAAAATAAGTGCTTCAGTTTGCAAGATTTTAAAGTGGCATAACCTTCAAAGGGGTAAATCAATCTGCCAACGCTTTCTTTGACAAGCAGAAGATCAATAATTATGGACGACAGTTTTAATTACATTAGTGCACTGCGTAAACGTTAACAGTAAAATCAATGAAATTGGGAAAAACAAATCGCCGTTCTTACATATGTAGCGATCCTAAATCGCTACTCCTATCCAAATCCCCAATATTACCAAATAACCCCATCCAAAACCTCAATACCACCAATAACGCAAATCCCAATTTCATATTGAATCATATGAGCAATAAATTAACCCAAAAGTTAATTCATCGCACATTGATTCAATTCCAAATTAAATTCCATATTGCGTCACATGAATAACGAATTTAACCAGAAGTTAATTCATCGTACATTGACACAATTCCCAAAACCTTAACATCATGAAATGCTTAATTCAAAACGCATATCATGATTCCCCTTCCTAGAACCTATCCAACTAAACCCCTAACAAATTCCCAGAACCTACCCACCCAAACTTCTAACAAATTCCCAGAACACAACTCAAATTGAAACACGCAAAGTCTTATGTGTTCTTCTGGGAATTTTGACAATAAAATAGTTGACAATTCTCAACTACAAAAACTATAAAAGGGCAGTAGTTTTCAATTTCAGGATTAATAAGATTCCAGAGGCCGAACCGCTTGCCGTATGTAAAATTAAATCTTAAACCAATAAAACCAAAATTTAAAACACAAAGAGTTGCCCGTTTCATCCAATAATATCAAAAGACCATCCTCGCTGTCAAGGAGCCCGCAACAGCCAAGTGCCCCGTCCATAAGCTCCCACGCCACAGGAGGAAGTTGCAAGGACACATTGTGGGGCTCTTCAGGGCCCGAAGAGCCATGCATCGCTCGATCCCCACTTTTCCAGGCGAACGACTTACCTCTTGGTCGAACTTCAGCAAGGTTGCGTAACCTTGCTACGGCATTTACCCCCAGCCAAATCGCTGGAATTAATACGGTTACCCAATCGGATAACTGTTTCGAATATCCGTTAGGCAGCTTACCTACTCTGTGGGGGGTTTTCCTTCCAAACCCCTTTTTCTCCAACACCACCCCTGAAAGACATTAAATCCACGGCAAAGCTTATCACCTTGCCGTGGCATCGAAAATCCACCCCCGGGCATACATTATTTCCTAAAAAAAAGCATAAGTCCACGGCAAAATCATCACATTGCCGTGGCATTTGAAATCCTATCTTTAGGCATACATTCTGCCAGGGCAGCTTGTTTCCATAGCCTTATGCTATGGAAACAACATCAACAAGGAGTTCCTTGTTGACTCGTTTTATTTATTTGCCCTTGGCACTTCTTGCAAGCGGCTATTTGCTCCCATTGGTTTGATACCGCCGACAAGGTTTCGGCTGACGCAAACCAAACATTTCCCTAATTACCAGCAATCGCTGGTTTCCAATTATCGGCCCCCACGTTCAGGGACCGCAATCAAGCAACGAACAAGATGCAGCCAGAAAATGTTTACTTTCAACATCTGGCAATGGTTGCACCCTATGTTCGTTGCAATATTTAAACATCTTCAACCGAAATGTTGATTTATGGCCTCCCATTAGGATGACCAAATCTTCGGTTTGGGTCTTTCGCACCCCAGATGTTAGTGTTTACATTCATGGAAAATGCATTAGCGATGTTGGCCTCCATCCACGGTCGCCGAACGATCGTATGCATGGCATACGCACACATGCATAATGTATGCCTATCTCACCCGGTCCAATCACGATTAACTACCTCGAGTTAATCGTGTAACTCCTCCCCTTTTTCAGTTTCTTTGAGGTTCCCTTTTCTTTGATGAGTTCCAATTAGTCAGTCAGCCTTTTTCCTTGGAGGCAGCGTGTGTGTGCCAAGTCGTGATTGGAGTCTTGACATTTTTATTCCCGTCAACAGTTTGTTTACCAGTTTTAAATTATTTCCAATCTTGCGTTATCGCTTAAGTTATATCCAATGGGATCATTCAATTAAAACCGTTTTCAGTGGACTTGCGTCATCCAGTGTTTTTATTATATTTTACCTTTAATATTAAGGTATTCATAAGACTATCGTGACTTTTGATGTTGTTGAAGGTGCCTAATAGTGAATGCTGTGAAAACTAATTTAAATAAACATTGTTCCAGTCAGATAAATAAAGAGACAAAAGAAGATTAAGTGAAGGTGTTTCATTTTAAAAAATCAGCTGCCGTGAATCAAGTAGTGGGTGTTAAGTGAATCCGTGTCGTGCCTGACACACTACATAACACCACCACATTGGTGACCGCGACTCGCGAACACGCGCCTGTGCATATCGTTGAACGAGCATTAGTGCTACTTAGTGACTTTGGTATACTACCAAACCAAGAACTTTGTAAGGGCAAGTAGAGCCCCACCTCATCGGTACGCAGCTCACCATCGCACCTTTAACCATCCAGCCTCAATTGTCATCAGGACCCTCGGACAACCCAGCGTTGGACACCAGGTTTTTCCTTTTAATTTTTTTTTTTTCTTTTTCTTACTTCTTTAGCTTTTCAAGTGTATTTCCTCCTTCGGTGAACTCCTTCCGAGTCATCAAATATATTATATTATTCTCTTAATTTAATATTGTTATATTTCATAGTTTTTTTTTGCCTTTGCGTCTTTGTGTTTTCACTAATTCATACAAATACGTGGTTAACACAGTAGGAATTTAATAAATAAATCAAAACAAAACTCGTTAACGCAATAAGGAAGTGATTTAATAAGAAAAGCTAAGAACGAGCAGTAGTAATGTTTTGTTGATTGTCGTTGTTTTTATTCTCTTTTCCATCATTATATATTGTGTCCATAGAAAAGAAAATCAAGTTTAATTGTGTTAAAGAGACGAGGATATGAATACAGATATTGTATGTTTAATTAAAATATTTCATATCCTTTGCTATAAAGATCAAACGAGCAATAATAATTATTATTTGTGTTTCTATTAGATGGTTTCATTACTGTAAGATTTATTTTGAATATTCTCATACATTTTTTGTATGGCAAAAGTGTTAAATAATATCCCCTTTGTTTTCCTAATCTTTCTTTTGCTTTTAAATATTATTTTAATTGCTCCTACCTTTTTTTTTATTTTATTCTTGTTTGTTTTAAATTAATATAAATACATACACACAGTTAAAGTCTAACCAAAATATTCACAACATATTCAGTTTTCCCCAAAAATATATTAATGTGTATTTACTGAAAGATAACGAAAAGAATTCTTCAATTTTTACTTTGCTTTTAATTAGTTTTAAATCATATTTCAAGACACATACAAATAGCAAGAAACATTTTGGAATTGTAATCATTATAAACCAACAGAAAACGGATTTAATAAAGAACAGCCTGAGATTAATAGAGAACCTACATAAGGCAGTAACTCACACACGTGCTCGCGTAATTACCACATTTATATTCTTTTCTTTTTGCCGCGGTTAAATCTTATTGTCCTTTTATTTGGTTTTGATTTTTATCCAAAAATTCAACGGAATTTGTACAGGATACGCCAACATAAATACCGGCATTTACTAAGGGTTCAAGAAACCGAAGTATCATTACGAAACAATTTCAATCTTCACCCAACAAATTATTTCGCTACCGGGCATAAATACTAATACCAATTACAAACCCCTTCTGGGCACATTTGAACGCACAAGACTCCTCGCACTACATTATTCGCGACCAATCGACCACTTATTCACGACTCGAAGCAAGCCCACGGCTCGATTTCCCCTTTGGCTCCGCTTGACTCCACTTCCGACCTTCGCTCGGCTTATTTTGGTTAGGGAAAACCATTGTTTTAAGACATCCGTGGTTCTCTCAACTTCCTGCGACTCCTTTTCACCCATTGGCCTCCTTTCACCCTTCTTCGCGTTCTCTTACGCCTTTGACTCCCGTTTCGCGTCACTATCCATTATGGTCAACACGAGAAACACCATGGCCAAAAAGGCTCAGGAACAATCCGAGGCTCTCGAATTCCACGACGCCTCCAGCGTCGATTTCCCTGCTGAGCAAGTCGATGCTGACCTAGACTTGCCCGGACAATCTACCCCCCTGGCACCACCGGTTGCCCCCAGTGTTGTTAATCGACCCCAACCTGTTTCTTCTAACACACTCCCGACTTCCTCTAACGCCCCTAGTGCCGGCCAATTGATGGATTCTGGCATTATGATGCCCACATCTCGTGCCGGCACCTCACAGCAAGCCCATAGGCCTTCAGAGTCCCAAGAATTCCACGATGCTTCCAGCCTCGGGAATGGGACTCGTCCTTCAAATATAGGGCTTCCCCCCTTCGATGAGGAGGACCCAGACCTTTGGTTTGCAGTGGCAGACCGCATTTTCCAAGCTTCTGCCTTGACCGACGAACAACTTCGTGCAGTCGAGCTGTTGAAAGTGCTTGACCGCACTCAGCGACCGCATGTTGCACACATAATAAGGTCGGCCGGCCGCAACCCGTATAGCAACATGCGTGAGGCTCTGCTCGACGCTTTGGACGAACCTGGAAGTATGCGGCAACAACGTTTAGCCGCTGTAACCAACCTTTCTGGGATGAGACCATCTCTTTTCCTGACCCATTTACGCTCTATAGCGGGGACCAGGATTGGGGACGACCTAATAAAGCCTCACTTTTTGAGGTGTCTTCCCCAGCATGCCCGTTCGGCACTTATAGCCCAACCCAATCAGAGTTTGGGCTATTTATCCAAAATTGCGGACGCAATCATGGAAAGCTCAGATCAGTATTCTGAGCCTCCAGCGTACCGGGTAGCGGCGGTTTCTCAACACGCCGCCCAGCCTGCGCGGCACCCTCGTCTGCCTTTCACAGCCCCTCAATTGGTCCCGACTCCCCATTCTCCTCAAGCCCAATTACCTCATAGAAGGCCCGCCTCAACCAATTTCCCTCAGGGGAATCCAGAGGCAGGCCCCAACGTATTTAACCAGAGAGGTCCGCCACCACAATTAACCCCTGCTGACCTTCGGGCGCTCCAAACCTCACTCCTCCGCGAGATAACTCAATTGCGTGCGGAGGTGAGGAACAATCCTCGAAGCGCCCAGAACCGAGCCATGCCGAGCCGTCCTATTAATCGGCAAAATTACTCCCAAAATGCCCCTCAGAGGGCCTATATCCCTCAAAATGCCCCACAGAGGGCCAATCCCACTCAAAATGACCCTCACCGGGCCAATTCCCAGCGAGCTCCGGCTCGACCTCCCCGTAACGGCAATGCCAATAGGCAGAATATACCCGATAATGCCGTTACTCTGCCTTGGTGCGACAATCACCAACGATATGGTGATCGCGCATTTAACTGCAAGGCGCCTTGTGGTTGGACGCAACCTTCCACCAACCAAAGGCGCTCTTTAAACTAATTTTGCCGACCGACACCCTTGCGCAATCGGCCGGCAACCATACGATAAGTCGCCTAACCATCCGGGATGCAAAACTGAATATCGCTTTTACTGTCGATACCGGCGCCGATATTTCAGTCCTCCCGCGATCGTTTGCTCCGCGTAACCGCGTGCCAGCCGCACTTAAATTGTCAGCTGCAAATAATACGCCGATACTTACGTACGGACGTAAAAAGCTGACACTCCAATTGGGTCTTTGTCGTCCGATCACTTGGCGTTTCGTCATTGCGGACGTGAATGAACCCCTGATAGGTTCCGACCTATTAGGTGCACATAATCTGTTGGTCGATTCGACCCATAACAGACTAGTGGCTCCAACCGCACCCCCCTTGCCCATGACGGCATCTCCAGCGGCAACTTCAGGAGCCACAGAGTGCATAGACCCATTCCAGGTTATGGTACAGGAATTTGTGAGTACAACAATTCCTCTACCTAACCAACGCCGACATAAAGCCACGGTGTTTCATCATATAGAAACACGTGGTCCCCCGGTGAGCCAGCGTCCACGTCGACTGGCTCCGGAAAAATTACGTGCGGCGCGCGCGGAGTTCGAGCATATGATCGAACTAGGTATCTGCCAACCGTCGGACAGTCCCTGGGCAAGCCCACTCCACTTAGTGAAGAAACGTTCTGGTGAGTGGCGCCCATGTGGCGATTACAGGCTGTTGAACGCAGCAACTGTCCCGGACAGATACCCAATTGCACACCTCTACGATTTTTCGTACAAGTTACGAGGGTGCAATGTCTTCACTACCCAGGATCTCACCAGGGCATACCATCAAATTCCGGTGGCACCAGAAGACATCCCCAAGACCGCAGTCATTACACCTTTCGGACTCTTCGAGTTCAAAGTGATGACTTTCGGCCTCAGGAATGCCGCACAGACATTCCAACGTTATATCGACACGGCTTTACGTGGTCTTAATTGCTGCCATGCTTATCTTGATGACATTCTCATCGCCTCCAAAGACCACGCCGAACATAAGCGCCACTTACGTCAGGTCCTAGAGCGCCTCCGTGAATTCGGTCTTGTCATCAACCCAGATAAGTGTCAATACGCCAAGGAGCAAATCACCTATCTGGGTTATGTCGTTGACAACCAGGGCATTCGCCCACTTCCAGACCGTGTGGAGGCCCTCATGAAGTATCCCCGGCCTACTAACGTGAGTGAGCTTCGTCGATTTTTGGGCATGCTTAACTTCTATCGTCCAACACTGAAGAACGCTGCCCAAGTTCAAGCTCCCCTAAATGAGTTTTTAAAAGGAGCTAAGCGCAATGATAAGCGCCCCATTAATTGGACAGAAGTCTCTGATAGAGCATTCCAACTGTCCAAAGAACAATTGGCAAATGCCACCTTACTCCGATACCCTCTCGAGGGAGCGGCACTTTCTATCCAATGCGACGCATCGGATACCGCAATCGGAGCCGTCCTTGAACAGGACATTGAAGGCCGACCGGAACCACTTGGTTTCTTTTCAAGGAAACTGAGCCCCACTGAGCGACGTTACAGCGCCTACGACCGTGAATTGCTCGCGATCTACAGCGCTGTTAAGTACTTCCGTCATATGATAGAAGGACGTTCGCTCTCTATTTTAACAGACCACAAGCCATTGGTCTATGCGTTCCGGAAGAAGTCGGGAAACGCCTCCCCCCGACAAGAGCGTCAATTAGACCTCATTGGGCAATATTCTACGGAGATAAGGCATATCTCCGGTAAACAGAATGTCACGGCGGACGCCCTTTCTCGAATCGATACGATTCATTTGCGTACCGCCTTGAATAACACTGACCTCGCCCTAGCTCAAGAGGAGGACGAACAGCTCAAGTCCCTCCTAACTGCCGATACGGCACTAGAGCTTAAGAAAATTACCCTTCGCGACCCTTTGGGCGAAATCTGGTGTGATGTCTCCACTGGAACCGCTAGACCTTACATTCCCGAGAAACTTCGTAAGGGCGTGTTCCAGGTTTACCACAACCCAGCCCACCCCAGCGGCCGAGCAACAGCCGCTGCTGTCCGTCGCAAATTCATTTGGCCCCGGATGAACAAAGACCTTGTGGCGGTTAGCGCGAACGCCACTACCCACCGGCCTACTTACCACCAGGTAACCTCTTTTCGCAGGCAGTCGGCGCCAGAAAAGCGAATACTTACCTGCATTAGCATGTAAATAACCACAGGCCCGCTGATACAAGCGTTTGTCCAATACAGGCATCTTCCTAAAAGTAGAAATGCATAAATCAAGGAAATCATGTCACGATGACCAAGCGCAGCGTAGCACCAATGGTAAGAAACTAAACACCAGAGGAGAGCATGGGGCACCTGCACATCGATCTGGTAAAACCATCAACCAACGATCGGATGTTGCAGAACAACCAAGAAAAACGTGATACGGTTGCGCAAGCCTGCGACTAATTCCTGGAATTACCAGAAGGCGCGAAAACCGACGAAACCTACAACGCATGCCCTTTAAAAGGACACATCTCAACAAATACAAATACGTGAGATATAACGCATGCCCATGTAGCAGCATCACATTGCACGTATAAACAATATGAACGTCCCTACACATAATTTGGTACAAAGGGTAAACACTCGCAATGGCGCTCACCCCTGGGCGAACAATAATAAAAAATACACACAGGCAGGGGTAAAATGCGGTTACCCACACCAAGGGATGTAATATGTTTTGGTAGCGAGACCAATCCCGAGGAGCTCGAAAAGTAAAATGACCAAATATGGGCATCGAAGCGATGATGGAGTACGAGATATTCTGTCGCTTCGGTAAACTAATTCAGTCTGTTGATAATTTCTGCATTGAATGGTGGATACGTGCCCCAGTGTGAAAATCGAGAAAATCTTAATACAGTGCCATGACCGATTGTATGTTAACTTTCGCGTCAATCCTTTTTTTAGTTAAAGTGACCGCACTTGCGCAGAGAATAATTACCTCTGTTTGTAATTAACGATTTTGTCAATACAGTGCCACGACCGATTGTATGTTAACTTTCGCGTCAATCCTTTTTTTAGTTAAAGTGACCGCACTTGCGCAGAGAATAATTACCTCTGTTTGTAATTAAACGAAATTCTTAATACAGTGCCACACACGACTGAACTTTGAACCCTTTTGTTTTGTGTCTGAGTTTTTTCTTGAGAATGGTGTCAACCGTGTGTGCTGTTTATTCTACATTCATGGTAAAATAAATTTATGTTTACAATATAATATACTTTGTTAAAATAAGTTCGTGTAATGTTTATTCTACATCCATGGTAAAATAAAATTAATGTTTACAATACAATATACTTTGTTAAAATAAGTTCGTGTAATGTTTATTCTACATCCATGGTAAAATAAAATTAATGTTTACAATACAATATACTTTGTTAAAATAAGTTCGTGTAATGTTTATTCTACATCCATGGTAAAATAAAATTAATGTTTACAATACAATATACTTTGTTAAAATAAGTTCGTGTAATGTTTATTCTACGTTCATGGTAAAATAAAATTAATGTTTACAATATAACATACTATGTTAAAATAAGTTCGTGTAATGTTTATTCTACATTCATGGTAAAATAAATTTATGTTTACAATATAATATACTTTGTTAAAATAAGTTCGTGTAATGTTTATTCTACATCCATGGTAAAATAAAATTAATGTTTACAATATAATATACTTTGTTAAAATAAGTTCGTGTAATGTTTATTCTACATCCATGGTAAAATAAAATTAATGTTTACAATACAATATACTTTGTTAAAATAAGTTCGTGTAATGTTTATTCTACATCCATGGTAAAATAAAATTAATGTTTACAATACAATATACTTTGTTAAAATAAGTTCGTGTAATGTTTATTCTACGTTCATGGTAAAATAAAATTAATGTTTACAATATAACATACTATGTTAAAATAAGTTCGTGTAATGTTTATTCTACATTCATGGTAAAATAAGATTAATGATTACAATACAATATACTATGTTAAAATAAGTTCATGTACTGTTTATTCTACATTCATGGTAAAATAAATTTATGTTTACAATATAATATACTTTGTTAAAATAAGTTCGTGTAATGTTTATTCTACCTTCATGGTAAAATAAGATTAATGATTACAATACAATATACTATGTTAAAATAAGTTCATGTACTGTTTATTCTACATTCATGGTAAAATAAAATTAATGTTTACAATATAATATACTATGTCAGAATAAGTTCGTTTAATGTTTATTCTACATTCATGGTAAAATAAGATTAATGATTACAATACTATATTCTATGTTAATATAAATTAAGTTCAACTCACGAAATAAATACAGTCTACAAACCGGAATAAGTTTATTTACGAGTAAAAACAAGTAGACGAAGGTGAATCGTTGGTTTTGCACTGAACTACAGGGCACAAGCGAACAAGCTTAGACGAGCGGGTACGGAGTTTGGGTACGTCTCGGTGAACCAGTGTCGGACTGACACACTACCGAGACCGATCGCCGAGAGTGAGCAAACCACACGCCACAATTGGTGACCTACCAAGTGAGGAAGAGCACATAACCTGACAGCGAACATCGAACCAACCACCAAAATCACTACAAGTGGAGTCAGATCGCAGCACTATCCTCAACACAGTGCGAGTAACGACACCTGACGAAACCAAATTCTCAACGTTGGACTCCAGGTGACGTAATTTTTTTTCTCTTCTTTTATATATATATATATACGCTGAGCTCCTTTAGAGCCAGCTAAAACACAATATTTTCTTCTCCTTCTATTGTATTTAAAAAGTAGCAGTAAGTAATAACCAAATTTAAAAATATTTATTTGTAATTGAATAGTACAAACGTTCACTACAACAAATTCGCGTAGTAAGCCCCTTCCGGGCATTGAAAAATCGGAACTAATACGGATTTAGCACCGGAAACTATACAGAGTAAATTAAACAACCCACACATACACTGTTCACTCGTTCCCATCAACAGCTGCAAGCAACGGGCTTTCCGCCAACTAGGCAGAGCTACAACTTCTCCTTGCTAACCTTTTCCTGCAATTTCTCGTGGTTCTCGCGTGTCGAGGAACGGCCACCACCCTTTTGTAGAAAATGGCCCAGTTTACGAGGTCAAAGAAGGCTCAACAGGAGTCCCAACCGGAATCACTGCGGGAGGTGCATACCGAACCACAGACGGTCCCACGGGCGGAGCTACAACGGGAGCTAGGAGTACCGCGTCCCGAGTCCCCGGCCTTCGTGGACGCCCTCAGCGTAGAACAGCCCACGGACTCGCTGCACGAAATAGCCCGCGACGCACGCCCTCACAGAACGGAGTTTCCGTTACCCGCTGGTGCGACTCCAACAGTGCAGGCACTACATGTTACCCCGCGCGACCTGCGCTTGCCTCCTTTTGATGAGGAGGAATCGGAGCTCTGGTTCACCATGGCGGACCTCATATTCGAGGCAGCGGGCGTGCGCGAGGAGAGACCATGTGCGCTGGAGGTTATGAGGGTTTTAAACCGAAACCAGCGTACACATGTGGCACACATCATAAGAGCTCCTGGTAACAGCCCGTATACAGATATGAGGGAAACGCTCCTCAATGCACTCGAGGAGTCAATTGCCAAGCGGCACCAACGCTTGTACAACGAGACCAATTTCACGGGGATGAAGCCATCGCACTTTCTCACTCATTTGCGGTCTATAGCGGGAAAGGGGATTTCAGATGATGTCATCAGACCCCACTTCATTAGGGGTCTTCCGCAACAAGCGCGTCCTACAGTAATCGCTCAAACCAATCAAAGCCTGAGTTGGCTGGCTAAGATTGCAGATGCAATCGTAGAAAGCGCCGACCAACGAGAGGAGTCCCCCGCCTTTCACGTAGCGACCATTAACCGCTCGGATGAAGCACCTGCGCGATACTACTCCTCGCCCCATAATATTCCGCGCGCAAGTGGAGGCACCAACGCGTCACAACCAATCGCCACAGACTCGGCACGGGCTCAGGCGCATACTCGGGACGCAGAGCAATCACACTTCCGGCAACCGGGACCCTCGCGTTACGAATTAAGTTTACAACGCGAAATCGCACAATTACGGGCCGAATTACGAGACTTCGCGCGCACGGCCCAAAATCGCCCAACATATCAGAGGCCCCAGACCCAGCCCAGCCCAGCTGGGCAACGCGAAAACCTGAGAGGTGCCACTAGCACGCGCGGAAGATCCACGCCACAGCCGACGGCGAACCCCCAAAGGGCATTAACACCCGCGTGGTGTTCATATCATCGGCGGTTTGGGGCAAAGGCCCGCAAATGCACACAACCCTGCGGGTGGAAGCCAGTAAAACCAACAACAAACGCGAATTTAAACTAGGACGGCCGACCGCAACCTCAGCGCAAACGGTCGGCACACTCCAAGTAAGCCGCTTAACAATCAAAGACGCGAAATTGGATATAAGTTTTACGGTCGACACTGGCGCCGACATATCAGTCTTGCCTAAGTCGTACGCTTCGCAAAATAAAACGCCTAGCAGACTCCAATTACTAGCAGCGAACAACACATCCATAGCTACTTACGGACGTAAGTACCTACGCCTGGATCTAGGTTTGCGGCACCCAATAGGTTGGCACTTCATAGTGGCGGACGTCTCCGAACCATTAATAGGGTCGGACTTACTATCGTGCCACAAATTGCTGGTCGATACCGCGAACAATAGATTAGTGGAACAACGGCCACTCGGTCATCCGCCTGGGGAGGCCCCACGGGCGCCACACGAGGCCGACATCACATGCGATGAGATTCCGGCTCTACTGGAAGAGTATAGACACTCGACAGTACCACTTCCCAACCAGGAGCACATAGAGTCCGGGGTATACCATCACATCGAGACACGGGGTCCACCCGTAAGCCAACGTCCGCGTCGACTAGCACCAGACAAATTGCGCGCAGCACGCGAAGAATTCGACTACATGCTGGAGCAAGGAATCTGCCAACCTTCAGTAAGCCCATGGGCCAGTCCGCTTCACCTAGTTAAGAAACGAAGCGGCGAATGGCGCCCGTGTGGCGACTACCGACTGTTAAACGCGGTCACAATCCCGGACCGATACCCCATCGCACACTTGTATGATTACTCATACAAATTGCGCGGATGCACAGTCTTCACGACCCTGGACCTCGCCAGGGCATACCACCAAATACCAGTGGCCCACGAAGACATCCCAAAAACCGCGGTCATTACCCCTTTTGGACTATATGAGTTCAAGGTAATGACTTTCGGCCTTAGAAACGCCGCACAAACATTTCAAAGGTACATCGATTCAGCTCTGCGTGGACTGGATTTTTGTGACGCCTACATCGATGATATCCTGATTGCTTCCCAAAACCGAGCAGAGCACCAGCAACATCTTAAACAGGTGTTAGAACGCCTCCGCCGTTACGGACTCATGATTAACCCGGACAAATGCCAAATTGCCAAAGAGCAGGTGAGCTATTTGGGTTATCATATCAACAATCGTGGTATTCGGCCTCTCTCGGACAGAGTTAAAGCTCTCAACGAATTCCCACGTCCTACCAACGTTCGCGAATTACGACGTTTCCTGGGCATGCTTAATTTTTACCGGCCTACATTACAAAATGCCGCGCATGTCCAGGCCCCTTTAAATGAATATTTAACGTAGCACCAAGAGCATGGGGCACCTGCACATCGATCTGGTAAAACCATCAACCAACGATCGGATGTTGCAGAACAACCAAGAAAAACGTGATACGGTTGCGCAAGCCTGCGACTAATTCCTGGAATTACCAGAAGGCGCGAAAACCGACGAAACCTACAACGCATGCCCTTTAAAAGGACACATCTCAACAAATACAAATACGTGAGATATAACGCATGCCCATGTAGCAGCATCACATTGCACGTATAAACAATATGAACGTCCCTACACATAATTTGGTACAAAGGGTAAACACTCGCAATGGCGCTCACCCCTGGGCGAACAATAATAAAAAATACACACAGGCAGGGGTAAAATGCGGTTACCCACACCAAGGGATGTAATATGTTTTGGTAGCGAGACCAATCCCGAGGAGCTCGAAAAGTAAAATGACCAAATATGGGCATCGAAGCGATGATGGAGTACGAGATATTCTGTCGCTTCGGTAAACTAATTCAGTCTGTTGATAATTTCTGCATTGAATGGTGGATACGTGCCCCAGTGTGAAAATCGAGAAAATCTTAATACAGTGCCATGACCGATTGTATGTTAACTTTCGCGTCAATCCTTTTTTTAGTTAAAGTGACCGCACTTGCGCAGAGAATAATTACCTCTGTTTGTAATTAAACGAAATTCTTAATACAGTGCCACACACGACTGAACTTTGAACCCTTTTGTTTTGTGTCTGAGTTTTTTCTTGAGAATGGTGTCAACCGTGTGTGCTGTTTATTCTACATTCATGGTAAAATAAATTTATGTTTACAATATAATATACTTTGTTAAAATAAGTTCGTGTAATGTTTATTCTACATCCATGGTAAAATAAAATTAATGTTTACAATACAATATACTTTGTTAAAATAAGTTCGTGTAATGTTTATTCTACATCCATGGTAAAATAAAATTAATGTTTACAATACAATATACTTTGTTAAAATAAGTTCGTGTAATGTTTATTCTACATCCATGGTAAAATAAAATTAATGTTTACAATACAATATACTTTGTTAAAATAAGTTCGTGTAATGTTTATTCTACATCCATGGTAAAATAAAATTAATGTTTACAATACAATATACTTTGTTAAAATAAGTTCGTGTAATGTTTATTCTACGTTCATGGTAAAATAAAATTAATGTTTACAATACAATATACTTTGTTAAAATAAGTTCGTGTAATGTTTATTCTACATCCATGGTAAAATAAAATTAATGTTTACAATACAATATACTTTGTTAAAATAAGTTCGTGTAATGTTTATTCTACATCCATGGTAAAATAAAATTAATGTTTACAATACAATATACTTTGTTAAAATAAGTTCGTGTAATGTTTATTCTACATCCATGGTAAAATAAAATTAATGTTTACAATACAATATACTTTGTTAAAATAAGTTCGTGTAATGTTTATTCTACGTTCATGGTAAAATAAAATTAATGTTTACAATACAATATACTTTGTTAAAATAAGTTCGTGTAATGTTTATTCTACATCCATGGTAAAATAAAATTAATGTTTACAATACAATATACTTTGTTAAAATAAGTTCGTGTAATGTTTATTCTACATTCATGGTAAAATAAGATTAATGATTACAATACAATATACTATGTTAAAATAAGTTCATGTACTGTTTATTCTACATTCATGGTAAAATAAATTTATGTTTACAATATAATATACTTTGTTAAAATAAGTTCGTGTAATGTTTATTCTACATCCATGGTAAAATAAAATTAATGTTTACAATACAATACACTTTGTTAAAATAAGTTCGTGTAATGTTTATTCTACCTTCATGGTAAAATAAGATTAATGATTACAATACAATATACTATGTTAAAATAAGTTCATGTACTGTTTATTCTACATTCATGGTAAAATAAAATTAATGTTTACAATATAATATACTATGTCAGAATAAGTTCGTTTAATGTTTATTCTACATTCATGGTAAAATAAGATTAATGATTACAATACTATATTCTATGTTAATATAAATTAAGTTCAACTCACGAAATAAATACAGTCTACAAACCGGAATAAGTTTATTTACGAGTAAAAACAAGTAGACGAAGGTGAATCGTTGGTTTTGCACTGAACTACAGGGCACAAGCGAACAAGCTTAGACGAGCGGGTACGGAGTTTGGGTACGTCTCGGTGAACCAGTGTCGGACTGACACACTACCGAGACCGATCGCCGAGAGTGAGCAAACCATACGCCACAACCTCACCGGTTGGGCCCGTGCTTGTCTCCAGTGCCAGCGCTGCAAGGTAGCGCGACATAACGTACTGGAGCCAGCGCAATTCAAGCTTCCCACGGCACGCTTCGCCCATGTCCACATAGACATAGTGGGACCGCTTACTCCATCAAGAGGATTTTCTTATATCCTCACTATGATGGATCGCTGCACGCGATGGCCAGAGGCGACACCTCTCCGGGCAGTTACTGCCGAATCAGTCGCCAAGGCCTTTTACTCAACTTGGGTCACACGTTTCGGTGTACCAACCACCATAACTTCGGACCGAGGTCCACAATTCGAGGCGACAATTTTTAGGCAGCTAACAAATCTTCTCGGCTGCCAAAGAAGTCCTACCACCGCCTACCACCCGCAATCGAATGGGATGATAGAGCGCTGGCACAGATCTCTTAAAGCCTCACTCATGTGTCATAATGACACACAATGGTTTGACGCCCTTCCAACTGTCCTCCTCGGCCTGAGGACAAGCATTAAGGAGGACCTGGGTGCTTCGGCAGCAGAGCTTACCTATGGTACCAACCTCCTTCTTCCAGGAGAACTTTTCCTGAATGGCGAAACACCGCGTGACCAACTTCGCGAATTGGGACATCTCCGTGACCTGCTACGTAAGGTTAGGGCAACCCCTGTAACCAGGCACGGCTCCAAAAAACGTTTCGTCCACCCTGAACTGCACAGCTGCACGCACGTCTTTGTCAGGGTGGATAAGGTCAAAAAACCCCTCGACCCACCTTATGATGGCCCATTCAAAGTCTTCCGCCGCATCAGTGACCGCGTCTTCGAGATCGACATTAGAGGCAAGCGATCCACGGTCAGCGTCGAAAGGCTTAAGCCCTGTTTTCTGGAAGCTTCCGCTCCAGAACCACCCCCATCTGCTGATACCACTCCTACACCACCGGCACAACCTCCCCGTACTCGCGCTCAAGCGCGCGCCCATAACCAACTAACCACCCCCTAACCTGCCTTACCTGTTTCGTGACTACGTCACTGGGGAGGGAGTGATGTGGGGCTTTTCAGGGCCCGAAGAGCCATGCATCGCTCGATCCCCACTTTTCCAGGCGAACGACTTACCTCTTGGCGAACTTCAGCAAGGTTGCGTAACCTTGCTACGGCATTTACCCCCAGCCAAATCGCTGGAATTAATACGGTTACCCAATCGGATAACTGTTTCGAATATCCGTTAGGCAGCTTACCTATTCTGTGGGGGGTTTTCCTTCCAAACCCCCTTTTCTCCAACACCACCCCTGAAAGACATTAAATCGAAAATCCACCCCCGGGCATACATTATTTCCTAAAAAAAAGCATAAGTCCACGCAAAATCATCACATTGCCGTGGCATTTGAAATCCTATCTTTAGGCATACATTCTGCCAGGGCAGCTTGTTTCCATAGCCTTATGCTATGGAAACAACATCAACAAGGAGTTCCTTGTTGACTCGTTTTATTTATTTGCCCTTGGCACTTCTTGCAAGCGGCTATTTGCTCCCATTGGTTTGATACCGCCGACAAGGTTTCGGCTGACGCAAACCAAACATTTCCCTAATTACCAGCAATCGCTGGTTTCCAATTATCGGTCCCCACGTTCAGGGACCGCAATCAAGCAACGAACAAGATGCAGCCAGAAAATGTTTACTTTCAACATCTGGCAATGGTTGCACCCTATGTTCGTTGCAATATTTAAACATCTTCAACCGAAATGTTGATTTATGGCCTCCCATTAGGATGACCAAATCTTCGGTTTGGGTCTTTCGCACCCCAGATGTTAGTGTTTACATTCATGGAAAATGCATTAGCGATGTTGGCCTCCATCCACGGTCGCCGAACGATCGTATGCATGGCATACGCACACATGCATAATGTATGCCTATCTCACCCGGTCCAATCACGATTAACTACCTCGAGTTAATCGTGTAACTCCTCCCCTTTTTCAGTTTCTTTGAGGTTCCCTTTTCTTTGATGAGTTCCAATTAGTCAGTCAGCCTTTTTCCTTGGAGGCAGCGTGTGTGTGCCAAGTCGTGATTGGAGTCTTGACATTTTTATTCCCGTCAACAGTTTGTTTACCAGTTTTAAATTATTTCCAATCTTGCGTTATCGCTTAAGTTATATCCAATGGGATCATTCAATTAAAACCGTTTTCAGTGGACTTGCGTCATCCAGTGTTTTTATTATATTTTACCTTTAATATTAAGGTATTCATAAGACTATCGTGACTTTTGATGTTGTTGAAGGTGCCTAATAGTGAATGCTGTGAAAACTAATTTAAATAAACATTGTTCCAGTCAGATAAATAAAGAGACAAAAGAAGATTAAGTGAAGGTGTTTCATTTTAAAAAATCAGCTGCCGTGAATCAAGTAGTGGGTGTTAAGTGAATCCGTGTCGTGCCTGACACACTACATAACACCACCACAACATTTCTTGCGCCGCCCACTCATCCAGAAAACGGTCCCCAGCAGGAACGTCTACAGAAACGACCCAGATATCCACCAAAGAAGGTAAGCCGCCCCCTTTCTCAGCTTTTACAGATGATACCCCAACACATATTTCTATATAAAGAAAATCAATAAACCACTAAATCAATAAAAAAAAATTAATTAAACACCTACAATCAGTGATCAATGATAACCCATACGATAGTCGTTTTCTGTAGGCTTGTGTCTTCGCAGCATGCCATCTTGGTTGACGTTTCGACAAGCTTTTCAACTTATCCCAGTAATAACCAAAGTCAAAACTCCCTTAAATTACTTCTGGGTATTATATTATCAATTAAAAAACCTTGAAAAACTTATCAGTGACAATTTTAGATCAGTAATTAATTATGACTGGAACAACAAAATTAAAGATAGTGGCTCGAATATGTTCCACATATATGTTAAATAAAGTATTTAGAAGGCTAGATTATAATAACATTGCATGTCTGCGAGTTCGGTGGCCTACGGAGTATTGTCCAACTTTGCTAAACACAGGACTTACCGAGCAACACACAAACTCCACCGAAGAGTTAATAATACGAGGGTTGCCTCTTATGTTTCGGGATTTGGCAACCCTAGTGTTGCAATCCGGCAATTGACAGCTCTGTCGTAAAGTTGGACATTTTTGAGGTTATACGCACTCAGAACGTTTTGACATACGAGACAATACGAGATTTGTGTTGTTTACAGTAACTTAAAAGATTCATCTCGGCCCAAAAATGGAATTAAATCGTCATCATTTTCGTGCGATTATTTTTTACAACTTTCGGCGTGGATTAACTCAGCAACAGTGCATGGATGAACTTAATTCAATTTTTGGCGATGAAGCTCCATCAAGGACCAGTGTTTATCGATGGTATGGTGAATTCAATCGTGGTCGTAGTTCACTCCAAGATGAATTTCGTGAAGGTCGTCCAAAATCAGTTGTTGTTCCGAAAACCATTGATGCTGTGCGCGAACTGATATTGGAAGATCTTCATATGACCTATCGTGAGATTGAGATAACCTTAGGCGTTAGTGGGACCAGCATACATTCAATATTGCATAAACATTTGACCGTCAAAAAAATGTGTTCGCGTTGGATCCCACACAATTTGTCAATCGCCCAAAAAAAGGCTCGTGTCCATTGGTCGAAAGAAATGCTCAAAAAATACGGTCGCGGTACTTCGAAACACGTCTATGACATCGTGACAGGTGATGAATCATGGATTTACGCGTATGAGCCCGAAAGTAAACAGCAGTCGACTGTCTGGGTGTTTCAAGATGAGCCAAATCCAACAAAAGTTGTTCGCGCACGAAGCACTTCCAAGCAAATGGTCGCCTGTTTTTTCGGAAAAAACTGGACATGTCGCAACCGTACCACTAGAACAACGCAGAACAGTCAATTCTGAGTGGTACACAACCATTTGTTTGCCAGTTGTCTTTCAAGAAATCAGGAAAACCAACCACCGAAGACAGATCACTCTTCACCACGACAATGCGAGCTCTCACACATCGGCTGCGACAACTGCATTTTGGAGCACCCAAAACATCGATTTGATGGGTCATTCGCCGTATAGTCCTGACTTGGCACCGAATGACTTCTTTTTACTCCCGTACGTAAAAAACAAACTGAGAGGTCAACGTTTTTCGACACCTGAAGAAGCGGTTGCTGCATTCAGAATGCATGTGTTGGAGATACCTCAATCAGAGTGGCAAAAGTGCTTCGACAATTGGTTCAAACGCATGCAAAAGTGTATAGATCTTCAAGGGGAATATTTTGAAAAACAATAAAGTGATTTTCGATGATCAATATTTGTTTTTGTTCTCTAATCCCGAAATATAAAAGGCAACCCTCGTAGTCGAGAATCCGCAAAAGAAACTGAACTCATTTGGTGCTTGTTTCGAGATAGGGTACAGAGTGAACGAATCCGTTCATTCTAATCGCGACCTCGAAAATAGGGCTCTCCAAAACCATATTTCGATGCACAATGAGCTTAACAATTGGTATCTTGAAAGCGAAATTTCACCACATTTACGTAAATTTTTTTTGTTCACAATATTGGCCATCGGTTTCTACACATTTCGGCCATATTTCAGGTAATTTATGAATAGCATGCCAGTAAAACTGCTTGGCTTTCGCGACAAACCATTCGTCGAGCCACTTTCCATCTTTCTCGAAATTGGCGAAGTGCTGCTCTGCAAGCGCGTGCCCCATTGATGCGAAGAGGTGATAGTCAGATGGCGTCAAATCTGGGAGTACGGCGGGTGCAGTGCAAAATACTGCTCTTGTCCCACCCGACACAGAGCATAGTACTCTTGCCGAAGCGATTTGGCCTTGGTGTTGAAGGGCCGGCTTCGCCAGGTGAAAGCAACGATTTTTTCGCCTTTGGGTTTCCAAAATAAACCTATTTTTCGTCATCCATCACAATTCGATGTAAAAATGATTTCCTTTCGCGGCATTGAAGCCGCATTTCACAAGTGACTTTGCGATTTTCCATTGGACGTTCATTCAAATCGTGTGGGACCCATATACCGAGTTTATTTATTAGCCCCATTGCTTGTCAACGTCTGCTGATTGTTTCTTGTGACACATGTAATGCTTCCGATAATAGCGGCTGAGTTTGAGTTAGATTTTGGCGGATATTGTCGATTCGGTCGTAAGTGTTCCGCCGAACACTGTCCGCACACGAGGAAGAACACACTGAGCGGAAACGGCACAAATAAAAAAAAACTCAGAAGGTTTTGGTGTATAAATCTACTTTTATTGTACTTGCTCTTGTTTATATTTAGGTTATTTGCTTACAAGCAGATATTACAAGTTCACTATTTACATTTGAATAAAGTTAGTGCCGTAGATATTGCAAGTTTACTGTTTCAGTTTTACAAAGTTAGTGCACGCACGACCGTCTTGATCACCACGGAATCACTATACGAAAGGTTACGGTTTGAGCACACGACGATTTTCTTAATCGACACTACTAGTTTGTTTCTAAGGCGCGAACTCACACGACTCACAACTCGCGCTACTCGGATTTATTATGTTTCTCGACTATAGTAACCTTCCACGATGGCGTTCCTCCTCGTTCGATGCTTGTCGTCCCGTTGACGATTGAAATCTGACTGACCCTACATACCCCGATACAGATTGTCCATCTGTATCTGCACAGGAGAAAATTTCCCATTTCATCTGCTAACAGAATTTTCCACAGTATCTGTTAGCAGCATACCATATTCCTTTTCGTCTCACAAGGAGAATTTCCCACAGGATCTGGGAGGAGAAACCTGCCCTAATCATCAGCATTGTTTGTTTTGTTTGCAGACGCATTTATTCACAAAGTCTTTTTTATATTTTACAATTTTAGTCTAAATGCTAAACCTATCTTAATAATTTTACTACATAATGTAATTTACTGGCTCTTCACAAGCACTCTAAATTATACAATCATCATCATCGGCACTACAACCGGGAACCGGTCTTGGCCTTATTTAGCAAGTCCTGAGGCTTGTTAAATTTTCCATAATGATTTATTTTTTCTGGGCAAGGTCATTAGTCTTGCGCCAGGGGCTCCCCGACGGGGAATCGAACCCCGGTCTCCCGGGTGACAGGCGGGTGTACTAACCACTATACTATCGAGGAGCCTAAATTATACAATATTATATGCTTAATTTATGCCTTTCAGCTTACATTTTCTTTTATTTATTCTTAATATAATACACATACATTATAAAAAAAATAAACTGTTATCTTAGAGGTCTACCTCTTCTTCTTTTCGAAGCATTATGACAAAAAAAAAAAAAAAGATTGTTTTTGAAAACAAAAAAGATAAAATAACAGAAGTTAACGGGAAGGAGGGCAAAGGAAAAGGAAGGGAGGAAGCTGCGCCAGAGCTGAATATTATATCTGAGGACGTGAAGTCCTTTCTTCGTTTTGGAGCCACCACCAGTTGGGGTTGGTTCGGTCTTTTATTGATTTATCTCTTTCACTGATCACCGTACTGAATCGAAGTCGGTCTGGCCTATTAGAGATGTCGCTATTGTGGACAATTCGTTTATCCCTAGCACCACGGAAAGCGTGGTATATAATAGGTATTCCACCCTCATCTTGGATAAGACCTTTTCCGTCCAAGAAGAGGAACACCTCTGGGGGAATGAACCCGTTCTGGAGGGTACTCTCCAGATACATATCGTTCGGATAATATGCTCCCGCGATAAGATTATTTACACTGCACATTGCCCTTGCAATGTGGCCACGAATAATTTTTATAATGAAGTTGTCTATCCTAGTTAGTCCTGATTTATCATACAGGGTCTTATTAGGGTAAAATTTCTGGTATCGGGACTCTGCTGTTCTATTAAGTCCGAGGCAGGAACGCAAACACTGTCTCTCGAACACGCGAATCTTTTCCATGTAGAATGGGGATATATTGTACCATATTGGACAGCCATAGACCAACACTGGTCGGATGAATGCCGAATATCAGATTATTTTAACTTTTGGATTGAGAATGCTGCTTCGGAATAGACTTTTTGTGGCAACAAATGCGTTTCTTGCTGCAGAGAGAGAGTGACTGCTATATGCTTGTCAAAGTATAAATACTGATCAAGCCAAATACCGAGATATCTGACTACAGTTTTCACTTGTAGTGGGAGATTATTATTCCTTACGATAGAGAAGTTTTTCCAATTGTACTTTGTATCCTGAGAGGCCCTGGAGAGAGGTGTTCTGAAAAGGATAGTCTCGGTTTTGTGGAAATTAATTTTTAGTTTCCAGTCATTACAAAAACGTTTTATTTTATTGAAGTCGTCCTGGAGAAGTCTATTGATGACATCTATTTTCTCTCCTGTTCTGTATACCACAATGTCGTCTGCGTATGCAATGGCATTGTTAAGCTTACCCACTAAATCACTGGTGTAAATATTAAACAGAATGGGAGAATTCACCGCCCCTTGTTGTAAACCGTTTGTAATTTTGAAGGTCTTGCTTGAGAATATATCTCCGCATTTTACCACAAATTGCTTGTCCGTTATCATTTCGTAAATGTTGTACAATAGATAATGAGGCATTCTCAGGTTTTCTAACTTATGAAGAAGTCCTTCGAACCACACGGTGTCGAAAGCCTTTTCAAAGTCAACTAAGCAGGCACCTGTGCATTGGCGCTTTGTCTTGTTCCATTGTATGTCGGAAACAAGCTTTGACGCGGCATGCACCGTACTATGTCCCGCTTTAAAGCCAAACTGGTTGTTGGGGATGATTTTATTTTCATCACACCAGTTCATCAGTGCTTTGTTTATGATCTTCTCGTAAACCTTGCTGATATTTGGCAGCAAGCTAATCGCACGAAGGTTGGTTGGATTGGTCCTGTCTTTACCCTTTTTAGGGATGGGGTGGACTATTGCAGTTTTCCAGTGGGTTGGATAGTATGCCTTATTTAAGACGTTGTTGAATAGCGTAGTGTAGATTTTTACTGCTTCAGGAGGCAAATGTTTTAAAACTACATTTGGGATGCTATCTATCCCAGAAGACTTTTTGCTTTTGATTGACTTAAGGATGTTCGTAAGTTCATCCTTACTCACAAACATATTCATATTCTGGTTACTCCTGGGGGAGTCCGCTCTGTTATTTTCACTGAATGTGGCAAAACTACGGTTTTGGTTCCTCCAGGTACAAAGTTGAGTTCTCAGTGAGCTGTAGGTCTGGAATACGTTGTTTTCGAGGATCGTATTGGAGTGAGTGGATTCGTTCACTCTGTATATTGCTTCGAAACATGCACCAATTGAGTTCACTTTGTCTTGCGGGTCTTCGACTAATATTACTTCTTCGTTGGAGTTGATATGCTCCAGATTGAGTCCTGAGTTCAGCATTGCTTGACAATTCTCAGGAGTCCGTGGGACCCGCAAATATGGAATGTCATTGTGATCTTTCTTTCGAAAAGTTTTATTGATTTGTGAGAACATATTCGATCCGCTAGCTTGAATGGCTTGTATTTTGTTCTTCCACTCTTCATTTATTCTTGAACGGTAATTGTCACGGATCAATTTTTGGAGATTTTTGATTAGGGACTTAAGTGTTCTTATTTCCTGACTATTTGGGTCGCTGAACTGTCTATAAAGTCTTTTCAGCTTTGAGAGCATAATGCTCTTTTGCTTATACAAAGCGTCAATTGCTGATGTCCTACTTATTAGTATAACCGTCGGTATGGGGAACTTTAGGTATGGAACGATTCATTGCATTGGTAATAATATCGTCCAATGTTGTTAAGTAATGATCGATTTCGTCGTTATGGAGGTTTCTAATAGTCGGTGGGTCTATGGCACTGTTACGAAGTTCTTTTTTTATTAATCGATCAAAACGTGACCAGTGAGCTTTTCGAAAATTGAAAGAGTGGATCTGGTCGAACTGCTCTAGTGAATATTGTTCATTTGGGACTTCAATTATGGCTCCAAATCCGTAGTGATCGCTATCGTAATCGATTGTGCGAAGACAGTTTCGCGTAGTTAGATCTGTGCCTGGCAAGTTTATTCGATCGTCTATCATAAGTAAATCCAGAAATGAATTTCCTTTAGGATAAGACGGTGTACTTGTGGCGTACAGTTCTAATCTGCGCTCGATAGCATTCATTTGCCACCAATCATATAAAGCATTGCCTCTTGTGTTCGTGGTTAAGTTACCCCAAGCACTATGCTTGGCGTTGAAATCACCCGCTATTAGGAAATAGTTGTTTTCCGAGTCTAATTTCAGGTGTCGAAATAGCATATCAATTTCATTGATAAATTGCTTACACTGGGTAGCATGATGGGCATAAATGGAGACCACATACAGGTGCTTTTGACTTCTCAACGGAATATCTATTATGCAGGCTTCCAGCACCTGAAATTTGTGTACTTCTGTACTATAAATTACCTTATGATAAAGACCTTTTTTTAATTAAAACTGCAACCCCACCCCCTTGAGTAGAATGTGGCCTGTCACGTCTGATTATCTTATATGTTTTTATAGACAATTTTGTGCCTTTGGTTTACCTTAGTTTCACTAGCCAAAAGTACATCAGGGGATTCGACTTCAAGCATGTTGCCTAGATTATCTCTTCTGTCTATGTGTATTAGTGAATTTACGTTCACCGAAATAATTTTTAGTTTTAGTTCAGTTAGAGGGTTGAAGATTTTGATGGAAGGAGTTATTTGAAAACACAGCCGAACAGAGCATATCTATTCGGGCCATTTGTTCCGTCAGTATTTTTTGAAAATTAGCAAATTGTGTTTGCATGGCCGATATCATATTTAATATCTCAGGTTGCGCATCTACTGCCGGTATTTGCCCATTGGTATGTGAGGATTCCACGGGGACTCGTTGCATAGAATTGCCCGTGATTTATGCATATGATACACGCGGGGCAACGAAATTATTATAAGAACGAGTTTTAATTTTTTTTCTCTTCTGCCACTTGCTTTTGTTTTGATTCCCACTTTAACTTCATATGTTGAAATTTGGGACAGCCTCTAAAATTTGCCGTGTGTCCTGTATTTTTACATAGGACACATGACAGTGTTTCCCTATCCGGAAGCTGTTCCTTTCCCAGCGGACATTCGCCCATGTTATGGTCGGCGAGGCATTTTACGCATCTGATTTCATATTGCAGTTTGATGCAACGTGTCCAAGTCGTTGACAGCGCATACATTGCAGTACGCGCTCAGATTTTCTAATTTTTTCCCAACTTATAATTTGGTGGCTTAGACATTTTATATGTCTAAGCGCATCAACTTTACTATTAGGACTTAGAGATACAGGCAATTTGCGGTTGCACTTTCTAGAATTCGCAGTTGAAAACGGTTTCACACCTGTAAATTTTAAACTACCTGTTTCAACCGTTTTTAATTCCTCGAGTATCTCCTCTGGGGAGAACGAAGGATCAACTCCTTTTAAGAGTATGGAAATTGATTTTTCTGATTTTGGGGTGTACGTGTAGTACTCGGTTTTTGCCCTTCCCAAAGCAGACTTTACTTTATTGTAACCTTCTAGATCTTCGCACAAAATTTTAGTTTTTTCAGCACTAATTCTTTTTGTTTTAAAATCTTTACAAGTCAACTCACCCAACTTCATTAAATCTTTCGCTTCTATGTAACTGATGACAATTGGAGGTATTTTTTCCTTTTTTGGTTGCTGTTGTTGCTCGTCCTTGGCTGTCTTTGTCTGCTGCAGTTGTTTGTGATGCTGGTGTTGAGCGTCCATTGTTTCGTTTATTTGTAGCGAATGTTGATGCTGCCGCTGGTGATTTGTTTTTTGCTCTTTTTTTGCTTCGGTTTCATTCCGTCTTTTGTTTCGCTCTTCCAGGGCTGCTCGTACTTGTTTGGAAAGTTCTTCTCGTTTTTTGATGAGATCAGCAATTAAGCTGTTTAGGTCATCGTCTCCTTCGGGAATGTTTGACTCCAATATCTCCAATTCCTTAAATTTGTTCCCTGCTCCTGAGTAACAAGTATCCTTGGCAGGTATATTTTCTTCTGTGACGGTTTTTTTCGTCACATTTGATTTTTGTCGTTCCATTGACAGGTTTGAGCGGACTTTATTTGCCACTGGGCTGTCATCTATAATTGACACTTCGTTCTTCCTTTTGGTAATTTTTTTGATTGTTTTTGAATTAGCGACTACACATGAGTGTGCCATTTTTAATTCGTCGCTCTTAGTCTTGCCCATTTGGGTTTCGAAACACACACACACTCGTTTTTTTTTTCTTTTTTCGCCGTGCAACGCCGGCCGAACTGCGAAAAACACAGTTTATTCACGAATTCACACACACACGCACTCGATATTCTTTGTTTTAAAACTGCTCACCGTCTTACGATGTTTGTTGCTTGACGAACGACGAGCGACTGTAATCATCATCATTATCGCCATTCGATGCTGGTGGTCGGTATCTCGTTTCTTCCTTTGCTTACGGATCGGATGCCGCACATCTGGCATGCGGCAAAGGCTCGCCTGCATTTCGGATGTGTACCGGATTATGGGATGTACGGCTTTGTTTGACTTTCCCATCGTACATCTATCTGGGATAGTGTTATGAGTTTATGGCTCCATGGCTGCTAATCAGTGGCGCAACGAATCGCTTGTTTGCGCAAGTGTGCCTGGTTTAGGTGCTAATTGCATTTAGCTACCAGCGTATGCATCCGTTGTTCGGTCTATTTACCGAAAATGATATTTCTTTGGAAACATCGCGTTGATGTTTCGGACGGGAGATTGATGACCTGTATGCTATGCTTGCTGCATTTGACGCATTGCTTAAATGCGATGCTTTAGCTGCCCTTTTGAATTGGGGTAGGATACCATGTATGGATGCGTTGAACTCGATCTTGGAAGGTTTTGAACGTTAAGCTCCTTGGTTTTTGCTATCGGGTTCAACGTTGTTGCAATTTCATATAGCCTTTATTATAGGTATGGAAATGACTATTGGCCACGTGTCTGTGGGCACGTGTGCTGCGAAAGGTGAGTAGAGTTCCTTGGCGGAAAGGATAACTCACCTGTAAGGAGTTGTGTGGTTCATAGAACCGCTGCAAGGTCATCATCCAATAACTCCTGCAATTGCTCGTCTTCATATTGATGTGGTTCACCAGAGGTCTCACTGTCTTTCACATTGAAATCACCACTTTTAAATTTTCGAAACCATGTCTCACATGTTCTAATTAATGGAGCGTGTTCACCATATGTTTCTACCAGCAAACGATGACTTTCAACAGCCTTTTTATTTTGATTAAATAAGAAAAGAAAGACGTGCCGCAAATGTTCTTTTTCAGGCATAAAATTCGACAGGATCCCTGAACGATAAAACAAAGACGCTAGTTTTTGGCGGACTCAACTTGTGCGTGTTTGTAGCAAAATCCCAGACGAACAAAATGAGGTATGTGTTAAATTAATACGCTGCGTATTTTTCATTGGCGCCGTCTCTTAGTTAAACCGAAAAAAAAACGTATGCATACACCTGGTTTAGTATTCTAAACACTGTTTTAAGGCATTTTCCTATTAAAGTAGTGATAGTTTAGACTATTTCGTTCAACAACGTTCGAAATAATACATATTATCCAACCCGGTGGAAAACTTCAGTTGCCATCCCATCCACAAAAAGTGCAAAGACAGGAGAATTCCAGCCAATCTTCGCTCGATTGGCTCGGTTCCAAACATCAGCGAGGTATTAGGGAATGTTATAAATCAAGCATTATAAATTGGTGTGATGAAAATTATATCATTCCGAACAACCAGTTTGGTTTTAGATCGCAACACGACACAGTTCATGCCGCGACGAAACTTGTTTCCGAAATACAGTGGAACAAGGCAAGGCGAAAATACTCAGGAACCTGTTTGGGTCACTTTGAAAAGGCCTTCGATACCGTATGGTTAGGAGGGCTTGTATATAAGTCATCAAATCTAGGTATGCCCGAATATTTGTTGTAAAGGGTGGGTACATTTTAAGGGCCGATGTTGATTTTGAATAAAACACAAATTATTTAGGAAATTATTGTCATTTCTTTTTATTATGATAATATTGGTATCGTTGAATTATGTATGGAACGAAATATCGGCCAAATGGCATCCGCGACCTCGGCGGCACACCTCCATCCGATGGTCCAAATTTTCGATGACGCTGAGGCATAATTGAGGTTCTATGCCGTTAATGTGCCGAATTATCTCATCCTTTAGCTCTTGAATTGTGGCTGGCATATCGACGTACACCTTTTCTTTCAAATAACCCCAAAGAAAGAAGTTCAACGTTGTCAAATCACATGATCTTGGCGGCCAATTGACATCGCCACCACGTGAGATAACACGGCCATTGAATTTGTCGCACAAAAGAGCCATTGTTTCGTTAGCTGTGTGGCAAGTGCCACCGTCCTGTTGAAACCACATATCGTCCGCATCCATATCTTCCAATTCGGGTCATAAAAACTTCGTTATCATCTCACGATAGCGAACACCATCCACAGTAACTACCTGACCGGCCTCATTTTGGAAAAAATACGGCCCGATGAAGCGCCAGCCCATAAACCGCACCAAACAGTCACTCTTTGTGGGTGCATTGGTTTTTCGACAATCACTTTCGGATTATCATTCGCCCAAATGCGGCAATTCTGCTTATTGTCGAATCCACTGAGGTGAAAATGTGCCTCATTTTCTTCGAAAATTGATCTTCCGCTGTTGCCATTTCTTGCCACCATTCTGACCATTGACGACGCCTGAAATGGTCAGGAGGCTTTAGTTCTTGAGTCAATTGCACCTTGTAAGCGTATAAGTGCAAGTCTTTATGCATAATGTTCATCAACGACGAGCATGAGAGGTGCAATTGTTGGGCACGACGACGAGTTGAGGTGGACGGCTCTTCAGCCACACTATCGCGAACAGCAGCAATATTTTCTGCAGTACGAGCTGTGCGAGCATGCACTGGTGTTTTCACATCTCCTACAGACCCGGTTTGCTCAAATTTTTGCACGATTTTTCCGATTGTACGCACATTTGGACGATTAAATTGACCGAAAAAATCACGAAGTGCACGATATGCATTTTGATTTGAACGCCCATTATCATAATAAGCCAGAATAACTTTAACGCATTGCTCGATAGTGTGTTTTTCCGCGGTTCAAATTGAGTTAGTCTGAAATTGAGAAATGTCAAATGTAATGCAGAAAAAAGCTTGAGGTTTAGGTGTGGTTCACATTCAACATCGGCCCTTAAAATTTAACCACCCTTTACATTATCTACGATATGATAATGGGTAAACAATTTGTGGCGAAATGTGGGTGTATAATCTCCAACAATACCTTTCGCGACAGAAACAGTTTACAGCAGGTAGCAGTGAGGACTCCCATTTTCTTTAACATTTACACTAGTGATCTAGTGGGTTTTCTCAACCTGTATAGATCTGGAGAAAATATTTATGGCATCAACAGACTTCTGTAATATTATTTCAATAGTAAACATAAACTGTACTTTTCAGAACCCCCCTGTCCATGGCATTGGGGGATATAAAACGGAAACGGAAAAAAATGTCAATTGTAACCAGTTATAATCTTCCCCTACAAGTAAAAACTGTAGTTAGATACCTTGGTATCTGGCTAGATCAGTATCTTTACTTTGAGAAGCACATAACAGCAGCTCGTACCGCTGGTAAAAATGCATAACATAATCATAATGAAAACAAAAACATTTGACAATTTTTTTGCGTGACCGTTAAATCTATATACCATAGCTCTCAGTGTTTCAAATTGTTCTGTATTGAAATATACATCACGACAGTGCAGTGCACAATCTAAGATATAGTGCAGCTTGACCAAATTGGAGATATAAGATCGCTGTAGGGAATCAAGGAAACCGCGATCGGTAGAAATCAAGTTCAGTGAGGTAATGAAAGAAAAATAGAATTTAACATTTAGTTATTATATATCTAAAATCCTTAATTTTGGCGCAAGACTAATAACCTTGCCCGGAAAAACAAATTATTATGGACAATTTAACAAGCCTCGTACTTGTTAAATAAGGCCAAGACTGGATCCCGGTTGTAGTGCCGATGATGATGATGACGATGAACATCTTTAATTGTATTGGAAGCAAATGTGGATTTAAAATAAAATAAAAAAAAGCGTTCAACAACGAGAAAAATATCGCGGGGGCAGTAGTGGTTATAGACAAAAAGAAAAAAAAAATTGTAAATAATATGAAAAAATACGCTCCAAACACTAAGCCCACATTCGCCAAAGAAATAAATAAATCTTTGTATCAGCGCCATACATTACGACTAAACAGTTTTGTGAAATGTGTAAAAAAGTAAGTTTCAATAAATGTATTGTCATATGGTCATCCTGAGAAAGGTTGGCGCAAGGCTTATAACGTTGCCCGGAAAAACAAATTATTATGGACAATTTAATAAGCCTCATACTTGTTAAATAAGGTCAAGACCGGATCCCGGTTGTAGTGCCGATGATGATGATGATATATGTATATAAACATGGGTGGGCCGAAAAGTTTCCGACATCAACGTGAAGATAGCTGCACTCATCAATAAAGGCTAGTGAATGTAGTTGTGTATCTTTTGACAGTTACTCACCAAAATTTCAGCCATTTTGGATGCGTAGTTTTTATTCGACAGTTGTTTGAGTGAATAGATGTGTGTTTTTTAAAATGGACAAAATTGAGTATCGAGCTGTCATTAAATTTTTGTTTTTGAAAGGTAATACCCCAACGCAAATCAAAGATGAGTTAGACTCTGTGTATGGGGACTCTGCACCATCATTTACCACCGTGAAATTTTGGGCAGCTGAATTTAAACGTGGCCGTGAGAGCTTGGCAGACGATGAACGTTGGGGAAGTCCAAAAAATTCAACAACTGACGATAACATCGCTAAAGTTCACCACATGGTGCTGGACGGCCGCCAGATTAAACTGAGAGAGATAGCAGATGCTATGAAAATGCCCAAAGAACGTGTTTTGCACATATTAAATCAAGATGTAGGCAATAGAAAGCTGTCCGCGCATTGGGTGCCGCGTTTGCTCACGCTAGACCAAAAACGTGTTCGATTGAACAATTCCAACGCGCTCTGTTGGCGCAATTTAGGCGCAATTAATCCGAGTTTTTGCGCTGATTAATTACTGTCGGTGAAACTTGGATACTCCATTATACGCCCGAAACAAAAATACAGTGAAAACAGTGGACTGCAAAGGGGGAGTCGGTTCCAAAAAAAGCAAAAAACATTGACTCACTTAAACAACTGCCAACTAAAGACTGACAAAGCTAATGTGTTCGCGAATTTATTTTCCGCGAATTTAAACCTCGATGCCGGTCTTTTGGAGCCGAATATACAGGGCAAAATCTCGGCATTCAATCCGACGAAGGCCAGGGCAATCCTTGTCGCTGTTCAATCCAGATGACACCCCTAGGTAGCTGCTTTGGCACCCGCCAAGTAGTGAACCAATGCATACAGCGACATCCTGAAAAAGGTTGGCGCAAGGCTAATAACCTTGCGCGGAAAAACAAATTATTATTAACAATTTAACAAGTCTCGGATAAGAACCGGTTACCGGTGGAGAGACTTGTGTTGTATAAACATTTAAACACACTCACACAACTTACCGGCTTCCGGCTGGCTAGACCGTGTTCTTCGCTGGAAGTTTGTCCACCGGCTTCCGACTCGTGTTAGGACCTCCGTCGGGCCTTCTGTCCCCGGGGTATCTCGCTATTGTTTAGGTCCTCGGTTGAGGTTCTCCGTCGGAGCTTCTATCCCAGGCGTATCTCGCTATTTTTTAGGTCCTCGGTTGAGGTCCTCCGTCGGAGCTTCTATCCTAGGGGTATCTCGCTATTGTTTAGGTCCTCGGTTGAGGTTCTCCGCCGGAGCTTCTATCCCAGGGGTATCTCGCTATTGTTTAGGTCCTCGGTTGAGGTCCTCCGTCGGAGCTTCTATCCCAGGAGTATCTCGCTATTGTTTAAAGACTTACTTGCTGTGGCCCCGATGGGCCGATGGTGTTCTCCAATAAAAACCCGTTTCTTTTGTATTCGTTTGTTCTCATGTATTTTATTGTACTGATATATTCGTTTTATTTTTAATAATATAATTTGTACTTTTAATTTACGCCACACGTCGGCTGTCAGATAGCAATTCATTTTCTCCTAACGGAGCTTCCCTTTTTATATGAATTAATTTAAGGTAAAAGAAACAAAAATTGCTATGGATTGTAGCAAGAATTTATTGATGCTACACTTAGAGAATTGCTTTCGGTTTTAATATTTTAATTCATGCATGCAATTTTATGGTTCTTTCGCAGAATAAATGATAGGGCCTTTGTTAAATTTGGATGAGAGTGTAGCGTTTCCGCCAAACCCTACGGTCTACTTACCTGAAAAACCCCCATAACTACTACCCAACTCCCTTTAGTTTGCTAATGCAACAGTATTAGTACCTAAAAATGCTGCACGCATTTAAGAGATCAAATCTATGATCTTTAAGTCCCTGTAAAGAAAACTTACCTTCATGCATTCTCTTCGCATACCATTGCTCCTTAAGATTTCTTTATTAACTTACCAGGAATTTCCAATCAATTTCGGCATCTACGTCGCCAGTAAAAATTTCCTTACAGGAATTCCGGTAAACAAATAATTAGATTTACATACATTTGTAACCTTTATGACAGGGACCATAAATACTGCGCCGTCTATGTTCCCAGCCGCGTCATGTACCTTTTCATATACATTGCCTCGCAACCTTTTTTGTTTGTCTTATCAATAAACAACCCAACCAGCTGCATATAATTAACGCAATAGACGCTGAAACCAAATTCTCCAGCATTTCTTAATGCAAATATGAACTCGGTTTCTACTGCAGCTAGAGATGCCATAAACATTTAATTTCCTTTTAGCACCTTTTTCTCCCGACGTCGAAAATAGCGACGAGGCATCGCGTAAACAATGACCCGCATTACCAACGGCGCATTTGGTCATTTTTCCCTTTTGTCTTTGCCGCCTGCCTGTTTCGACGTTCCACTGCTTTCGAACACGTGCAACAACATTGAATCTGTTCGATCGCGCAAATATACCACTGCACCAAAAAGATCGCATTTTCTTAGTGATCACACCCTTAAGAGAAAAGTTTTTCTCTCTTCCTTTTTTCCTTAGCGAAATCATCTCTGCATGAGATGACGATCGCTGGGTCTTATTCCATCCTTCGACCACGCTGGTCGCAGCACTCCCGCTCTGCGCCGGCAGCGGAGAAGCGTAATTAAAATATTATAGTCGCCGTGTTGAGTATTATAGTCGCTGCAGTTTTCGTAGAGTGCATTATTATTGTAATTTACACGTGTGCTTCGTAAAAATTAAATAAAAATTAACAACACCTAACCTATGCGTTTTTATCATGGATATCTTCGGTGAACAACTTCCCTACTTCGGACAGCTCGCGGTGAACTGTGTTTTTCTTTCGGTCTGCGGCAGACACTTTTCGAACTGGTGGAGACGAGGTAGAACATTCGCCCATGCTGGCGTCGCGATCTCCTTCCCACAAGAGTATTGGCATTTTGCGTACAGCAAGGTGCCATGTTCTGTGTAACACTTGCTAAAAAAGGCGAAGACCAGATCCCGGTTGTAGTGCCGATGATGATGATGATGATGATCGTCATATAGTGATTGTTTTTAGATTACTATTCACTATACATCTTCTCGAAAATTTGGGTGTGACTAAAATCTCAGCAAGATGGGTGCCGCGTTTACTCTCAATGGAGAATAAATGCAGTCGCATGATCGACATTATGCACTATTCGGATACACAACTGTGGTTGAAACATTTTTTTTTAGTATTTAAACACCTACTGGTGAATTTATTTATCTTCGATGGCCAATATTGCAGTATCAAATGTAGCCACATTTTCGTTGAATGTGAGCGAACCATTAGTGTACAAGAGATATAAGACGTGTCCCAGTACACTTGTGGGGTACGAGTTGATGTGCCAACGTATGGCACGCGGTTCACTCGAATCCCCATCAAGTTGTTCCGACGAAAATTGATAACCACATGGAATTGAGCACGAAAAGGAAAGACATTCTTGATTATTAAGCATTAACTCACGATTGATTTCACGGTACGTCTCCATTCGCAAACAATGTTTTAATTGTAAACCAGATTTTTTTTTCAAAACTTGTGGCTGGAGCGTGTGCACCCGCGATGTTATTGAGTAACGACTCGAAGCGGCAGCGTGACTGTCCGCTATGACGGTTGAATAGTGACTGCTTTCTGTGAAAGAATTAAATTAAAATTTCGCGCGGCGGCGTGTCCGACTGCGGTGATGAATGACAAGCGACGGACTTAAATACACGCGAAAGTATGGTGAGCCTCGAGCGGCGGCGTGACCTCCGGCGGTAGTGGTTGGATAGCGACTGAATCAAAAAGGAATGAAAGTGGGTAATTTTACTTTTTCACAGGACAACCAATAGAGATCATACTTCTGCTCTTTCATTGCCACGCCCGTCGATGTGTAGTAAATACATTGGTCTATTCGATAGTCGACGAACATGGGAGAATGAGAGAACAGAAACACGATGTACGATGATCTCGGGGTGGGTTTGGTTGTGTGTGCTGGTATCAAATGCAGTTTCTGAGAATGACCTACTGCCCTAGTGTAACGGTTGTGGTGATCTTAGAGTGCATTGAACCTTATGGAAACAGAATTATGGAGGAGAGGAAATGGATCTGGTGCTATTCACCTGCGAAAAGAGATCATTGAGCCCAAGCGAATGGATGATCTGCGGAAAATCGATAGGACGCTACATCGGCTAGGGATAATATTACAGTGGGAGAAACGCTAAGGAATGCGGTAATTACCCGTCATTAGATGTTGATGCAGCCGCGTCGTTTGATTCGACATCGTTGTTGCTAACCAACATGAATTGGAATTTCCGGTGGAAATCTCATGGGCTAGAGGTATGACAAAAAGGGTAGCTAAATTCAATTATTCATTATCTGCATAGGTTTCGCTATGCGTCCTTTGGGAATACATGATATTTCAGGTGAATAGGGGATAGTATGACACTCTGAAAGCAGTCGAAATATGGCGGAAACTGTGGTTGGAATTGTGGGTCGGTTCTCCATGTAATATAGAGAACCCCCACACACTTCCTTGCGGTATTTGGCTTATCCTCAGGTCGGAACATTTATCTTCTTCTTCGTTTAGGGCAACTATCAGCATTTCAACCCATTTTTTTTCAAATGGTATTCGTGAGTCATCGCCTTTTGTAATGACAAGTGAAGTTCGTTTTTTTTTTAAAACCCTCTCAGGGCATGCAGTGTTTGAGTTTAAGCCTTCTGTTTGGCACCGCTGGATTCCCTTTTGATGGCAATGAATAGACTCGCCTATGTATTCCTACAACGCTACAATCACGAGGACTAAGTGATTCAAGTTCTGACACTAATATGCCTGCCTCCACAGTATCCAACATACTCATACTGTCTTTATTTCATTTTGGATTATTTTGTTTACGCATACTTTACCATTTCACAAAGTTCACCAGCTCGAATTCCAAGCAACAGCTTTAAAAATTCATAAATTTTATTCCTATAAAAGATTCAATGGAAAAGTTCTCAGGATCTCTCCATTATTTACATGTCTAATAAATCCTAATGCATCATTCAACTCGACATCCCGACGTCTTGGCATTGCCCAAATGAACGTAGCTGCTATAAACCCTAAATGAGTTTAAAAAGTAGCACGTGCTATGTGTCTAGCAGCCAAGACGTTGTGCTTTGAAATGGTGCGAAATGTTTCTCAGTTTCCACATTACGTCGAATTTTCGATTAGACCGAAAGTCCAGCACTCTGGTGAAATCCGAAAACACAGCTCGTCCGTGAAACATTTGACAAGATGTGCACGTTGTCATAAAGAACTCCGGGCGTATGCCCGGCCACTAATTATAGAGATTTCAGGTCATGAATATTCAGAAGACGAAGCTGCGGCGGCTGGTGGTTGCTTGTGATCCTTTTGTTAAACTACAGCTCGGTATTAGCCTAGCCCGTGGAAAGGTGCAGGCGCACTCAACAGACGCACCGAATTTCCTCTCTGATGTTAATAAGAAAAGTTTCAATGACACAACTTTTCTCGTTTAAATTAAAATTGACATAAAATTTATAGCTAACGTTATGTGGACCGATGACGAGCAGGTCGCTGGCGGTGAATAAAAGAGAAGGTGCAAAGCGGATTGGGATTAGTCAGGGACTAATGAATTAGAAATGAAGGACGGTCTTATTAATTTTGGTTAAACGGTTCCCTTTAGACCCGTTTGCCGGGTCATTGAATTAATAATGTATTTGATGTGGCGATAATTTCTTTTCAAACAACCTCTTCTGGGTCATCTGATGGGCTGTGGATTTTTATCATAAAGTTTACAGTATGTCCCTTGACGGCAGTTGAACGTTTTCGGTTGCCCGTGTATCGGTGTGCACACCATCTGGCATTTGATATGAATTATTACTGAGGAATCTTTTTCATTTGAGTTTCGTGAAAAAAAATAGAGTTGGTGGCGCATACAACCTTCCAATATAAAGGTAGATAATACGAGTGTAGCCGGATACGTGTACAAGTACTGAATTGACCTTTTTTTTTCTAATAATACGCGTGCGAATGTTTTGAAGCCCTTATAAAGTACTGAAGAGTGGGGGTGAAAGGTGATGTAATGGATATGGAAAAAGTTTTGACACATAGTCGTCCTCTATGGTTGAAGATTGTACCCGATGGGAAAGGCATGACCCAGCACAGTTATTCTATATTCACGCAGTTGACGTGGAGAACAAGCCTGTGGGTTATTCGTAGGTTTGATCTTGATTTTTAAGAAACATTTTCTAGTGTTAGAATTTTTCACCACATTCAGTTAAGGAACGAACGGAATATTTCTTATTAAAGATCAAGATTTGGCCATAAAATAGCGATATTAATTCTGAAAAACTTCTTTATTTTAAATTTATATTTAGTTGTAATCTCCTTACATTGCCCCTTTTCTTGATACAATTTAGCTCAGGCGTTTTCGAAAAGCAGCAACTACTTCAAAATGTTTATATCACACCTTTTATATGCTTGTCCTTTTTTTTTTTCAATTTAGATTTGACATTGGGAGGAAATAAAATATCGATCTATCTATCTATCTTTATTTATATATATATATATATATATATATATATATATATATATATATATATATATGGTGGGCTATACATTTATAAACGTATAAACAATTCCAACAACAACGTAATAAACAATTCCCCGCAAGTCGCGCCCCCTCCATCAAACGGTTTTTAAGAAATCAAGGCTTGAAATGAAGTGTTGAAATCAAATTTAAGGCCCACCCTATATATATATATATATATATATATATATATATATATATATATATATATATATATATATATATATATATATACATATATATAGTGTTAATCGGAGATTATGTGCTTTTCTTCGTATGATTATTTCGTAATATATTTGATCGTAATACACGTCTTTGGCTTTTGATTAACTCTAATCAACATACCAACGCAATGAGTACCTGTGAATGTGCATGAAATCAAATGCATATGTGGCGATTCCGCCAGATCCCACGGCTCGCCTTCCTGAAAAAACCCCCATACCCATAACCCGGGTCTGCCCCAGCTTTCGCTAATGCAATTTGCATTAGCATCTTAGATGCTTCACGCATCAAACAGACCCAATTATTATAACCCTAAAATCCCTATAGAGAAAACTTACCTTCATGCATCCCTTCGCATACAATTTTTCATAAGATTTCTTTGTTTTCCTATTTGGTATTCTGAACCAATTCGGCACCAGACAAATTCCTGTAAACAAAATAATTCGGATTGCAATCAATGTAACCGTCATGACAGGGACCATAAATATCGCGCCGTCTATTTTCCCAGCCGCGTCATATACCATACATACACATTGCCTGGCAACCTTTTTTGTTTGTCTTACCAACAAACAACCCAAGCAGCTGCATATAATTAGCGCAATAGACGCTGAAACCAAATTCTCCAGCATTTCCTAATGCAAATATGAACCCGGTTTCTATTGCAGCCAGAGATGCCATAAACATCCATATTGCTTTTAGCACCTTTTTCTCCTAACGTCGAAAATAGCGACGAGGCATCGTATAAACATGACCCTCATTAAAGAGCGAACCATTTGGTCGCCTTTTCTTTTGTCCTTGCCTGTTTCGCTGTTCCACTGCACGTGTGAATAGCATTGATCTCAACGATCCCACACATACCACCATGACCTGTATTACAAGATCTGGTTTCCTATACCACCAAGAGAGACTTTACGTTTCCCTGGTGGTAGGTAAAAAAAACGATATCCTTATTGGAGAGGATATCGTTTGAGTCTTATTCCATCCTCCGACCACGCTGGTCGCACGGTGAAACTCCCGCTCTCCGCGCCACCAGCGGAGAAGCGTAAACAGTAACACGCGAATATATACCCGGAGTCGTGTGTGTTTTATTTTCAACTCTAGGAAGTTTTAGTTTATTTTTTTCCACGTAAATTTATCCGTGAATCTATGAAATAACGTAAATTTATTGATCCCAAATTGTTTATTATCGAAAACATATAAATTTCAAAAAAAATCGGTATGCAATAGTCTCATTGATAAAACAATATCATTAAGTTCATACGAAAGTGTTCAATAGAGTTTTTGTGAAAACGAATAAATCATACAAAAATGTAAAAGACAAACAATAAACAATTTATAAATTTCATTAACTGTTTGATTTTCAAAATTTAAAAGTAAATTAAATTCAAAACTAGACACATTTCATTCTTAAAGCGTGTTTCCTGTGCTGCTGCCCAATAAAACGTTTTCAAAAGGAAAGGAAATCTCCCAACATTCGTTTCTTCCGGGTGAATAGTTTTCCTAGTGCTTGGCGGAACATTTGTGGAACTTTTAGTAATTATGATGGAGGAGGAAGCTAATCAGCGCCGTACGCCGGTGCACTTACTTCCTACCCCACATTGGTGACCCGCGACGGTTTTTGTTTATTAATATAAAAAAACTTGAACACGCGATCTCTGACAAAAGTTGACTCGATGTAGTGAATAAGCACGTAACCTGTTGTGCAGTGACTTTTCTAGTGAGCAATTGTGGCGGCAATTGCCGAAAAGCAATCTATGGGCAAAAACATCGCCCCAACACCAGCACCAGTTTCCATCACCGGAGCAGCCAACAACACCAAGGCAAGTAATAATTAATAATCATAGCCTGGTTAATTTCAGCTAAGGTATCGCTAAGTAACAAGCGGTCTAACAAATAACACAACGCCCACCACCGATGCGATCGAATTTTTCCAGCGGCCGCCTGCAGAAACTTTATCCTTTCTATTTTAATTTATGGAAGGATTCAAGGCTCAATACCTCACCGCTAAATCACAAAAAACCAAGGAAAGAACTGCACCAAGTGATAAAGATCCTTCACCTGTTGTGAATTTTCTTAAAAGAATATATTATTATCAACCAAACAGCGATTCAGACAACACCACCAAATTATATCCGGAATTCTATCCAGCTTTCACACAATGGCTACCCCACGAGAAAGCAATCAAAAATGTGACATTGCGAGGAAATGTGCCAAAGTCATCGAAAACAAAGGAGAAGCAGTATCCTGTTGGTCCGTGGCTCTTGGCATGGTTTATCTTCGCCGTTGTGGGTCGGCTATTTTCCAGATAATCCAGTCAATTTGTGTAGCGTAAAACCACCCTTCCTTCCAGTTGTTTATCTATTACCAATAATTAATAACGTCGTTAAAACTCAAAATCCTTTACAGTTATGTATGATGTATCAATATTAAAGTCCTCTATTTTCTTTTACACTATTCGGTGTTTGTGAAACTGTCAAAAAAAAAAGCAAAAAAAGCAAATGTCATTTTCATTTTGATTAGTATATTAATAGCAATTTTGTAAGAAGGAATTAAAATATTCCGTCAGGGCAATTAAATATTACGAACAGCACAATGTACGAAAATGGTCCAAAATCAAAGAACCAAAGGGTAAACAAACCCAACAGCAAAATTTTGTCAAAAGTGAAATTTTCAATACTATTCAAGTAGGCTAATCATTAAGCTTGTGTTTTGTGTAAAATTAATTAGTGATTTGAAGTGCAAATTTCCTCGCACAGTTCTAATTTGGGAAAATGATTTTCTATTGTAAATGTAGACAACTGGTTAAAGGCAGTTATTCTATCAGTGTAGGAAAAGAGTATAACCGATTTGTCTATTAAAAAACTATGCTTTCCAATTCAAATTCCGAAACATTGTTTTCGATAATTAAAATTCATAAAATATGCATAAAAGATATTGCCACTTATATGGATGGATATATGTCCGGAAATATATACATTTATATGGGTGCGTTTCTTTTGTGGTTTGTAACCTATTAACGTACAAAAAAAAGACAATACTTTTATATTAAAAGTTACACATACTCAGTTTTGCTATTATCTTTCCTTTTTATACATTAAAACGCAGAAACAGAGACACCACAATCAAAATTATGTAGATTATTCATTTAATAAAAATAGATAAAAGAGGCACCACCAGAAAATCTAGGAAAAAAAAAATGTCAAACGATAAAGTAAACCGTACGCACATAATTTAAGAAGCAATCCTTTCAATTACTACGTATTGTAAAGCTACCATTCACAAACGAAAGATGAATTATTGTTTTTGTGAGAAGTGGAAACGATATTGTATATGTATCTAACTTCTTCACATAATATTTACTTTTACACGATAGCCTTCAATTGGGCGAATTTGTTTTGTTTAATGAAATTGAATTTTTTTTTTTTAAATTAAAACATCTACCTGTGTAAAAAATTAAAAAAGAAAATATATTTGTATCCGCAAATAGCACGAGATTGAGGCAAAAATAAAATAAATATTGTAAACCCCTTCTGGGTACAAACCGGTGTACAACCGCGTTCGCCTCGCTTGTGACTCTAACCAATCCCACACGACTCGAACTCAACACACTCGACTTTTCGACTCCATTTCATTTTTTTTTCGACTTTGCTCGACTCTTTTTCGTCGTCTCTCGACTCCATTCATTCGACAACACTCACCCACGCGACTTCACCCGACTTCGCTCACCCCTATTTAACCCTTTTAAACACTACTCGACTCCACACGGCTCCGCTTACTACTTCACTTAATCCTCTTTCGACTACATTTAATTTCTTTTTCTACTTCACGTCGCCAACATTCAACTCTCTCGACTCCATTAACCCTCCACCACCGGCTCCTCATCACACCCTTCGGACTCTTCGAGTTCAAAATGATGACCTTTGGCCTTCTTTAAATACTGGCAAAACTCGCCTCTATCCACCCTTTTAAGACCCCATTTGCATCATTTTCAACCCTTCTGACTTCACTCGGCTCCTTAAGTAACAACAGCTACTTCGTGTAGCATATAATCTATAGGACGCCCGGTTTTGTCTCGCGTGAAACACACTCACCCTTTTCTGTCTCTTTCCTGAAGGTTGGCGCTCACGCTCACCAACCATAGCCTTCACGCAACCCCATGCAACCCTTCTCGACTATGCTTGACCTCTAACACCTTTTTCTGTCTCTGTTCATATATTGGCGCCCATCCACGCCAAAAACAGTTATCACGCGAAACCGTTCATCAATGCTCGACCTTTCTACCCGATTTCAGCAAGCCAGCTTCTCTCGTTACCACAGCTACTACGCGTAGCAGCACCCATCAGGGCACCTGGTTTTGCCCCTTTATTTAAATTTCAGGACATTCGTCCTTAGATCTCCTACGTCTCCCAAATGTCTCAGCAACACCGGTCCACAAATCAAACCGTTACCACCGGGCTGAGACAACATACCTCGTTCCCCAATCTTTAGCCACCATGGCTCCCCTTTAGCGGCAACTAAAGGCTATACACGCCCCTCTACGCCGCCTCAAATACCTAGGTGCATAATACTTCGGAGCGCACATCTAATAACCCTAGGGCGCCCTGGGGTTGGACACAATCAACCACCCACCAGGAGCCCCCTAACCAAAATCCCCTATTTTTTTTTTTTTTTTTAAACAAGACCGACGGCCGGAACCCCACAGCAAGTTTCCATTCGGTCGAGGTCGCAGCTACCGCTACATTGGCACCAATGTACCGGTCCTCCCTCGATAGGTAAAACGTGCGGCAAACAAATCGCCATACAAACGTATGGACAAAAGACACCCGCTCTGGACTTGGTCCCTTTCCATTCCGCACACGGCAACCCGTCACTGCGGATGGGAATTACGTTGGGATAAACCCCCCCCCCCCCCCCCCCCCCATCTCGCACACACTATTTCGTCACTGCGGATGTGAGCGGATTTCCGATAGGTTCCGACCTATTCGGGCGATAAGCCTGTTGGTCCACGAGACCCATAACAGGCCTATGGACCGCGCCGCACACATTTGCCCTTGATGGCATCAAGCGGTAACAACTGTGTCCATCTTATCGATAAAGGCCCAAACAATAACCAGGAACTGGTCACCACGACAGTCCCGTAACATTACCACAGCGCATTCCGAAGCAACCTCCCTATCATCACAGCACCCACCATCGAGCATTCCCTCGCCCCTACCTTTTTTTCGTGACTACGTCACTGGGAGGGGAGTACTGTGGCGATTCCGCCAGATCCCACGGCTCGCCTTCCTGAAAAAACCCCCATAACCATAACCCGGGTCTGCACCAGCTTTCGCTAATGCAATTCGCATTAGCATCTTAGATGCTTCACGCATCAAACAGACCCAATTATTATAACCCTAAAATCCCTATAAAGAAAACTTACCTTCATGCACCCCTTCGCATACAATTTTTCATAAGATTTCTTTGTTTTCCTATTTGGTATTCTGAACCAATTCGGCACCAGACAAATTCCTGTAAACAAAATAATTCGGATTGCAATCAATGTAACCGTCATGACAGGGACCATAAATATCGCGCCGTCTATTTTCCCAGCCGCGTCATATACCATACATACACATTGCCTGGCAACCTTTTTTGTTTGTCTTACCAACAAACAACCCAAGCAGCTGCATATAATTAGCGCAATAGACGCTGAAACCAAATTCTCCAGCATTTCCTAATGCAAATATGAACCCGGTTTCTATTGCAGCCAGAGATGCCATAAACATCCATATTGCTTTTAGCACCTTTTTCTCCTAACGTCGAAAATAGCGACGAGGCATCGTATAAACATGACCCTCATTAAAGAGCGAACCATTTGGTCGCCTTTTCTTTTGTCCTTGCCTGTTTCGCTGTTCCACTGCACGTGTGAATAGCATTGATCTCAACGATCCCACACATACCACCATGACCTGTATTACAAGATCTGGTTTCCTATACCACCAAGAGAGACTTTACGTTTCCCTGGTTGTAGGTAAAAAAAACGATATCCTTATTGGAGAGGATATCGTTTGAGTCTTATTCCATCCTCCGACCACGCTGGTCGCACGGTGAAACTCCCGCTCTCCGCGCCACCAGCGGAGAAGCGGAGACGAGTAATTACTTACCCGAATATACCCGGAGTCGCGAAAGTAACACCCCCTCGAGTGTATTATTAAATGGTGCGAGTCGTCTGTGCGGATAAAAGTTACATATCATTGTCCGTACCATAAGAAAGAGATTATTTAAAATCATAGTTAATATTAATTTGCATTGGATCCAATAGTGTTAACAAAAGTAGTGGTTTAATATAACAATAAAACTAAATAAAAGAAACAGTGTGTTTTAATTACTATCTGGTGGACGGTTTGTCGTGCAGTTTTGCACAAGTTGGTGCCCGGTGTTTATGTTTTCGCCATCGTTGTTCCCTTGGTGCTCGTGACTTTCTTTCCGCGAAATCTTAGTAACGATTTAGTGTTCGGCGGCATTATTAATGATGATGGAGGAGGAGGTATAACTCGCACCCATGCCGGTGGCACATACTTCCTCCCCACACATATCAGACAATCATAGAATCCAGATACCACATTTGGAAAAAAAAAATCGAGGACGGTACAAGAGAAATAATGTGGTACCCAAAACAAATAACAATTCCATGGTAACGATGCATTAAAATGTGCAAAATATCTTTCCTATCGTGTAAATGCAACATTCTGAGAATTGTATCGCACATCTCCACACAATCAGGCGTCGCAGATCATTAACGTTTTAAATCTTATATAAACAAAAAATGTACTGCGAGACTTGCATCTGTTTGCTGGAAAGAAATCTATGAGGTAAGACGTATGTGTGCCGTCGTTGGCACGGGTTCTACGCCTATCCCACGCTGTTGCCCCGTTGGACGTCACCAATGTGGGGTAAAAGTTCCGGTATCGGCTCGTTATCGCTCCAGATGAAGGTCGAATTGTGGAATACACTGCCGTGGATTTTGTTCTAAGTTTGAAACATTTTACTTCTGTAAACGATCGCCGCTTCGAGACACACTGACTTTACTGAGCATCTTGTCGATGGACTTTTCTATATCACTATAATGTCACAATGCAATGTCACAACACATCATTAACAAAGGCGGATCGACTGATGAAAAGGCAGCAAAAGGATAAACGTCCAGGAATTCCAATGGCGATCAATGCACTTCCCGATTGTAGTCAATTCAAAAGAGTCGAATGAGATTCAAACGCACTTTCATTCCTTTTACACACCACTTCGTTGCTATACTTGTTTTTATTTCATATTATTGTCAAAATAATTCACATAGACGGACACTGTATTTAAATCTGATTAAGTAACGTAAACACTGTATTTCAAATTGCTTACTTTTAGTTCGAATAGTTGTTAACATATTTACAAAGACAGTCACTGATAAATTAAACACAGGTTTTCAATTTACAGATTTTTGGTTAGAATTGTTGTTAAAAATATTTACAAAGACAGTCACTGATAAATTAAAGACAGCTTTTCAATTTACTGATTTTCCTTAATACGTTCGTCCAGCGACGGTTGTTGGGCTCAGACTCAAATTATTTAACGTGGATGCATGACTTGCCTCCACGGAATCCGTATCGCGATTAATTATTGCTACCGAAGCGACAGAATACCAAAAATTCCATCCATCGCCTCGGTGACCAATAAGGGATGATCTTAGTTGATGATCACGGAGAGGATGTGCACTCACACAGATGCGGTTACCTCGCGCGCTCATGCTGTGTTCATAAAATGAAATATTTATCCGATTGGTACTGCGTAAGGGATGCCTGCCGATCGGGCGCACGTTGCTGGCGTCCTCTGATATTACTTGCCATGCACGTGTGTGGGAAACAATATTTTCCTTCTGTGTGCATGGACAAGTTTGAGGATTCATATCGTTATGTTAGGAATATGCTGCGTTGTATGCAGGCATGCCCCTGGGGGTAATGCTGATAGAATGTTGATGCTTGTCGATCGGTTTACCGACCGATGTGTTTGTAGGTAAAAGGAAAGGAAGGAATATCTCTTACGTGTGTGCAGCGGAATTCGTTCGGAGACATGTGTAATGAAATGGTTCGGGTCATATTGCTTGCTTGATGCAACTAAATTGCTTATAAGGTACATGTCTGTTTGGTGCTGATGGCTTTTGCATCAGCGAATATTATGGATTTACAGCATTTCAGGTATTTATGGTACAAACTATGTAAAGGTAAGTACATGCTTTCCAGGTTTTGGTGCTCTAGAGAGCAGTTACCTGGATGGTTAATGGGAAGGTAAGCAGTGGCGTTCAAAGGAATCGCCACACATCTATAATGTATCCAAACAATGAATGTATCCTTCGGTCTAGACGATGGAAGTAGAGATAAGAGAGTCTTTTCCCAACCATTGTCCAGAGCAGAATAGAAGGGTCACTTCTGAATCAGCGTTGTAAACGAACGTCCTTAATTACAAAGCCCCTCGCACTCTGAAATTTATCCGTATATTAGGAATTGCTCAACTTGCTGAGCATTAGAAAAAGTCTGCTTCATACTGAACATATGACGGTCGTACGACTTTGGCACAGGTCTACTCACTGCGGCACACGTGCAATCTATTATTTTCGTGGTCAGCCCATCTTTCTTGTTAAGGAATTTGGCAAAAGTAGGTTTTATGTGGATTGATGTTCGATTGATTGTAGCTTGGACATACCTAATTCAATTGCTTGAGAGGAATCGGTAATTTTTGTTGGCTGTTATCAAGCCAATTGTGAGCGGCCTCTAGTAACAAGTTTACTTATAGCAGCTGTCGACATGAGTCGATCCCAGATATCTGTCAATTTTATTATGGATACACTTTTTGAATAAAGAGTTTGCCTTACATTTTATTTTTCAAACGAAATTTCCTGTGCCGAACCGTCAAAAATATTTTAAAAAAACGTATTTTTACTTTATTATGTCGAAAACACAGGGATAAAAGTGGTATAAATGCAAGGAAGGGTTTATGTGGCCGAAGATTTGCCACGTCACGGACGCCCGTCTACGTCTACCATTGACTTTTGATATTACAAGAGATCAAACAATTAGTGCTGAATATCGACATCTCTGCATCAGAGAGTTAGCTTGAGAATTGAATATTAATACAATAATCGTTCATGCAATTTTAACAAATACTTTTGGATTAAAACATGGCGGCGCTCGATCGGTCCCGAAATAGGTAGAAGTCTTAAAAATAAACCATCGAAACTAGGTCTCGGAAACCATAATTTTTCGTGAACTGATAACGAATGATAGTGAAGAACGTGTGATTCGAACTGACGCTATGATAGTTAGAATCACCAAAAATTGAACCAATGCGTAACACATCAGGCTACGTGCCGTGCTTGGAAGTCGATTTTTTTTTTAAACTCAAGTATATTCCGCTGATGTGAATTGTTATGTTATCGCTATGGTATACGGCTCTGACGCATTTTCTTATTCGATTTTCGTTCGGTGTTCTTCACTATTTGCTTGTGTGTTGTGTGTGTATCTGTTAAAGACGCCACACTACTCCCTCCTCAGTAACTTTGTTACGATCAGCTTCACGTGGGAACGACGGAGCGAACGAGAGGACGTCGGAGCAGGCGAGTGTGCTTCTGCTCTATGCGGAAGTCGTGATTGTGTCGTGAAGTTCTGTTTACTATGGGAAAGTGTGTGCTGTATGTACAGATCGCCTCGGTGAGTCACCAATTATTGGTGTTTGGGATGATAGTGAAGAACGTGTGATTCGAACTGACGCTATAATAGTTAGAATCACAAAAAATTGAACCAATGCGTAACACATCAGGCTACGGGCCGTGCTTGGAATTTGTTTTTTTTTTTTTTTTTTTTTAACTCAAGTATATTCCACTGATGCGAATTGTTATGTTGTCGCTATGGTATACGGCTCTAATGCATTTTCTTATTCGATTTTCGTTCGGTGTTCTTCACTATTTGCTTGTGTGTTGTGTGTGTATCTGTTAGAGACGCCACACTACTCCCTCCTCAGTAACTTTGTTACGATCAGCTTCATGTGGGAACGACGGAGCGAACGAGAGGACGTCGGAGCAGGCGAGTGTGCTTCTGCTCTATACGTAAGTCGTGATTGTGTCGTGAAGTTCTATTTACTATGGGAAAGTGTGTGCTGTATGTACAGATCGCGTCGGTCAGTCACCAATTATTGGTGTTTGGGATGATAGTGAAGAACGTGTGATTCGAACTGACGCTATGATAGTTAGAATCACCAAAAATTGAACCAATGCGTAACACATCAGGCTACGGGCCGTGCTTGGAATTTGGTTTTTTTTTTTTTTTTTACTCAAGTATATTCCACTGATGCGAATTGTTATATTGTCGCTATGGTATACAGCTCTAATGCATTCTCTTATTCGATTTTCATTCGGTGTTCTTCACTATTTGCTTGTATATTGTGTGTGCATCTGTTAGAGACGCCACAGGCCTATGAAAAAGGCACATTAACAATCGATCAATTGTCACTTGAATAACGAACCAAATCCAAAAAATCCGCGCCGACGCCATTGAAAAATAAAGGTTTTCTTTGATCGCCGTGGTGTGGTACACTCCGAATTCTTTTCAGAGGGACAAACGATGAATGTTTTGAGGCTGATAATGGTAAGAATGCGCCTATGAGGATTGTAGTAAAAGAGTCTATTGAACACCTCCCCTGTTAGTAGAACGAAAGAATCTTTGACCTGAGCTCTATTTTGGGTTGTTTTTTGTTCTGTTTTTTCTTGATTTCAGGAATGCACCAACTGGTTTAACCCTTGTGTTACTAAATAAATAGAATGACGTTGTTGAATAACCGAGTCACCGTATAAGAATTTGTCGGTAAAATTCCACTTTAACTTGAAATAATTTTGGGTATCTTCGTTTAAATTCAATTCCTTGGAAGGCATTTTAATTTAGGCTCTACTTTTCTCGTAAAGAAGCACGACGCGTCGCTATGAGTTGGGTACTCTCACCACTGCAGTGCTGCGACATTTTCGAATATTTGTGGATGTTCTTGTATGTTCGTCATATATAATAGTATATAACATATTGTGACGCATATGACAATCAGTACTAGAATATTCGAGAAAGTCCGAAACAAAGTACTACAGTATTCTAGAAAGTACTGGAAAACTGGAGACTATGAACAGTAGAACATTCAAGGCTATGGAACGGACGGAAACGAAACGCCGAATCAGAATGAGAAAACGGTATAAATACATTGCACACAGATCATGGAGATAAGTAAAAAGTAAGAAGTAAGCAGTAAAAGACGCGATAAGTACGGAAGAGATAAGTCAAGAAAGCGTTAAGTGTACGGTAAAAGTTACGGCTGTTATTAACGGACTAATAAAGTGTTACAATAATTCAAAATCGATTTAACGGCTCTTATTTATTAAAAATAATTAATCCAGCGAACCCTAAGCTCGCTACAATATGTATAATAAATTGTAAGTTGGTTTCAATCTTCTCCCTTCTCCACTTTTACTTTCTTAATATCGGAAAAAAAACTTGTCGTGCCCGTAGCCACTGACTTCCGGGTAGCGACTGATACAAAACTGCTGGTTGTTTTTTATTGTTTTTATAATCCCACTGAGAGAATCAGATCATACGATGTAACTGTTACCTGGTATGATTCGTTCAACGGCGATGATTGATCTCGAGTTTATCTGAGATATCATCCCCGGTAACACAGCTCATCCAAATTTGTGTTTTATCTTTTAATTGTATGTCTTTAAAGTGTGAAAATATGAATGATTATGTTTTATATTTGATTTATGTGCATAATGTAAAAATGTACTTTGAATAAATGTTTTATGTTCAGTGGGACAAGTGTGTTGGACGAGTTACTATGTAACAAACCTCCCCCCTTACGATGACACGCCGAAGGTTGAACCAGTGAATTCCCATGGGACGTTGCATTAATGGTGGCCTTGTTATTGTTGTTGCTGCTGTTGGTGGTGGGATATGTGCAGTGAAAAAAAAAATTGGAAAATAAAAAATAAAATAAAAATATTTTTGTTCCTTATGACTGTAGGTATCCTAACGTCGAGTAGGTACCTCTCCGAGGAAAAGGCGGTAAGACATTTTTATTGACCGCCTTGTACTCCGAAAGGCATGTCCATAATAGGGCCTTAGACGGTAATCGTGAATTACCTCCGTATTTTTCCCTCTTTTGATGGCGCAGTGTACCGTGCATCTATGTCCTTGTGAATAACGGTAGAAAATCCTAGCCACCAACATGATGATCCGGCTAATACTAAAATAGTGAAGTGCTTTCCTTTCACCGTATTCCAGGTGCGACTGGCGTAGGCGGGTCTTTGCCTATTTCTTCTTGAGATAGTACGGTTCTGAGTGCCCCCTTGCTCGCATCTGTGGTCAGATTAAAAGGGTTTGGTGCGGTCCGGATAGACCTACTTTGTCGTCGAAACCAACATTCCCGTTTTTTTGTTTGTTTCAAATGCCTGTTCTGCATTTAGTTCGGCACTTAGCCGAATTTAATTTCCAAACACCCCTAGCCCTAGAGAACGGCGACGAGATCGACGTTGATACTACGGATTTTACTAAAGCCTTCGATAAAATTTTGCACAGACTGATACTTTTCAAATTATCCACCTTGGGCTTCGAACCCGTATTAAAAGCGTGGATTTCGTCATACTTGAGTACAGCATACATACGCTCTACAGCGTGCGTTTCAGATCTGTGTCTTAAATCCTTCTCGTGCTACCTCTGGAGTCCCTCAGGGCAGTCATTTGGGGCCCCCTTTGTTCATATTAGCAATAAATGACATCGATATGATTATCAAGCATTCCTGTATCTTCCTTTATGCCGACGATACCAAATTCTTCAAAACTACTTGTTCTCCGCTTGATTCCTTCCTTCTCCGGACAAACCTTGAGAACGTTTCGTTGCGGTGCCAGAAGAATTGTCTGGATAATGTCAACAAATGTCACTCAATTACGTTTTCAACCAACCTTTATCCTCTGTTAACTCGATTCGAGACTCGGCATCTTATGCGATAGTCAGCTAAACTTCCTTACATATATTGACGACAAGATTCTCAAGGCCAATTCAGCCCTCGGCTTTGTGAGACGTTGGTCTAAGGAATTTTCTAACCCTTACGTGACTCGATCGCTCTACATTACTTTCGTTAGCTCCCTTATTGAATAAGGTAGCCAAGTTTGGTCCCAACATTAAATATCCCTTATCCGCAGAATTGAAAGTATTCATCGACGGTTCTTGCCCTATGCCCTACGAGGCAGACGAGGGTCTGCTTTATCTACCAGCCCACCACACATCATATGACCTTAACGAAGCAATCTCCCCTACGAGTGCTCCGCTTAGCAAGGAGTTTGTGGGGAAGAAGCATTGTGCATCGGCGTACGGCCCTGATACTCTTCTTTCCTCCATTATAAATTAGAGTTCTCCGGGGACCAAAAGAAACCGAGTTCATCCGAGAATCGAAGAATCGGGAACAATGAGACACCACCGATCCTTCAGGAACTGTTCACCAACACAAGGAGTAAACTCCGCCACAAGACAGTTAAATGAAAAACACTAGTGTTGGTTGATGATCACCACTTTAAATTTAATTTTATTGTTTGTCCTTTAATTTTTGTACTTTAATTGATTTTGTTACACATTATTAAATAAAGTTTTACACATAACTACTGGTGGGATAGTTCCTTTTATTGTTATCCTTTAATTTCTGTACTTTAATTGATTCTGCTACACATTATTAAATAAGGTTTTACATATAACTACTGGTGGGGTGGTTTCTTTTATTGGAATCGTAACACACACCTCATTAATATGTTCAGATTCAGATACACAACTTAGAACACGAAAGACTTCAACATAACACTAGCCACGAGTCGGGGTATATTCGCGTCCCGTGCGCACCGGGGAGCGGGAGTGAGAACGACCTGCTCGGTCGATGGGTGTAAGACGACTCAGCGATATCAAATCGCTGGCAAAGGAAAATCGGCCAGTGGTACTGGCTCTCTTAATTTAGGGATGCATTTTCTATCGTAAAGATCGTAAAGAAACGTAAAGTCTCTCTTTGGGGGTAGGTAACCAGATCTCATACAGAAGATCGAAGTGGTACACATGTATGTGTGAACATTGGTTCTTTCGTGGGACAATGCCATGAGAACGAATCTGAAAACAAAGAAAGGGAATAATGTGCATCAATGAGATGTGAGTTCGGCTTAATAAACAAGCCGTATCTCATTGGTTAGTAATGGATTTCTGTTTGCTCATGCCGCGAGATCATGAGAAGCAGATCCAGAAATATTGTAGGACCAGGAGATCGTATAGATCATTGTCTATGATTGTGCATTGCAGCTGTATTGATAGACCGCAATGCTGGTGGACATGGTGCTAATTGGTTTTAGCATATTCACAGGATGGTTTATAGTAGGGAGAAAAAGTTTATAGTAGGAAGCCAATGTGTATGTAAAGGGATTTATTGTACACATAATGAGGCTGGGAATAGGCGACGCGATGTTTATTATCCCTGTTATGATGGTTACATTATATGTAAACCAAATTGCTTCGTTTTCAGGAATTCGAATAGGGAAATTGCTTATGGCAAGATTGGGATTTGCCTGGCAACCGAAGGTGCCGAATTGGGCTTGGGATTTATGATAAGTTTGGACAGAATTCTTATAGGGAATTTTGAATTCGAATTAATGAATGAAGGTAAGAATTCCCTTCCAGGAGCTTTTAGCTAAATACATTAGATACTTGATGCGTTACAGATGCTAATGCGATTGCATTAGCGGAAAACTGTAAAGTTATGGTTGTAGTTACGGTGGTTCTTCGGGTAAGTAGACAGTGGGGTTTGGCGGAACCGCCACAAGTTGATGACGATGATTACTTGACACGTATTCACTCACATATTACCCATATAGTTTTCACTGTTCGTCCTTTAAGTTTTTTTTTTTTTAATTTATTCTGCAAATTATTTCGTTTCAACACTCTGGGTTTTATTTGTCTGAATTATTTGTGAAAAATGTTATTATACATGTATCCTTAGTGCTTATTTTGCGTTGCGGAATAAAGACATCGAATATTCCCTTAATATGCGTGTATTATAAATTAAAAAAAAAAACATAGCTGCAGAGATTCATATCTTTGCCCGTTGAATGATAGCATTTCAAATCGGCCGCTGTCCCCGAGACAAAAGTGATGATACATATTTAAAAGTAGACCGATTTTCCTCAACAGGAGTGTTGGCATACGTTAAGGAGGGACTTTGCGTATCACATTTTGCTTTGAGAGTAATACTAAAGTTTTAATACCACATCAGATACACTGCCAGCCAAATTATTAACATTCGATCACCAAGACTGATGATAGGTTATATAAGCTCCAGTTTCGAGCTCAATATACCATGATCGATTACATCTTCTCAGTATACTTTCAAAATGTAATTTAATCCTTTACACATACCTGACTTCTTACTTTCTCCTCCTTTCCAAGTTTAGAAACCAACCATGAACATTCGAAATTTCAAAATGTCTTTCATTGGATTATAATCAAAGGATATCCACACGGACTGCAAATTCAATGCTTTTTGTCCCTTTGATTAACTCCTGCGGGTGACATTCTACCCAACTGGGTTAAAATGCCATCACTGTCCTCTATGGAGACCCATGGTTATTTATTCAATTTCCTGTGGGTCACCTTGTAAAAGTACTCTTTTTTCAGACATTGGTTGCTTTCAAAGGTGACCAAACTGGTAGAGGTTACCCTCCATTACAAGACCTAAAGTACGAGTACGCAGATATCTAACTTGTTCACAAACTATTAGGTGTTGCATGCGAATCAGATATCACCAATGTGATTAATGACGAAACACGTTCATCCGATATGCTATGGGTTTCTCCGTTAGTCTCCGAACACAAGAATTCCTACACCGCATAAAGTGTGAAATTAAATACTAGAGCCATGGAAACATAACCCTGGAACCCCAACGAAACTTTATTATTCCTCCAACTACTACTAAGGACATAGTCGGTTACTCGCTTACAGTAGACTGTAGCTGCTATTACCACCACACACCTCGGAAGGCACTTGCAGTTGTACGGAGTCAATTTATAATGGGTTGGTTTACTATGATGCTCTTGGGTGGGAGCTCACGCTTAATAATGACATTAAATGAATCACATCAGCGTGTGAGTCCGTCTTTGGATCCTGCTACCGAATTAAACCCTTTACTTCCATGAATATTTGTTCGGTATATACCTTTGCTTCGGCTGTCCCTAACGTTATCTGTCAAGCAATCCCTGTTGGAAAGACGACCTAACAAATACTAAAAAATGCATACCTGTTACCTGAACTGAAACATCTTATTAAAACGGAGTCATATCCCTCTGAATGAACCAAATCACAAAGCGAAAGGATCTATACCGGAGTTTCAACATTGTCAGAATGGCTCTGTGTCAGTTTCATGTTGTAACTGCATCCAGAGCTCTGAATTACACATTGAGTGCTGGATAAGATTAGATGTGATGTCTATTCATTAGGATATGTTACAAGGTGGCACAAATAGATGCTGTACACTTGTCTGCTCTCTGCCATAAAAGAGCTTCGTTGCCCATTCAAGCAACCAACTGGCATCTGAATATTTAAATTGTTTCCCTTGGTAGCCAGGACTTTGGTGCATTTCGAGGCTTAATTGTTTATGAATCGCCGTACTCTGATTAAAGTTCTGTCCAATTAGGTTATGTCTGCATGGGCTAGATACTTTAATGAAGAGTTAAGCGAACAATTAAATGACTAAAAACGGTCAACAAAATTCAGCTACCATGCGAGGGATCCTACTTTAATTTCAGATAGCGGATGAAGGTTGTTTCCCTTTCGTCCCATAGTGCGCGCATTGAAGCAGTTACATGTTTGGCATCGCAAGATTAAATTATTAAAAAAAAGAAAATACTTTTGAGGTAAGGCGATTCCTTTTGTTATATTTTGTGCAAAGCCCCAAGTTACTGCTAAGAATGGAGACCCACATCGGAAACTATGACTACATTGCAAAAGTATGGGAGTATTGGATTTTTTTTGGAGTTAAGGAACGTCAGCAGTTGTAAAATGAAGAATTTTGTTTTTATTATACTTCTCTCGAGAGAGGCGAACCTATAGCTCCGAGTGGGCGCCCCGAGGTGCCACAAAAAAACGGTTGCAGTACCTTTTGAGCAGCTGCAGGTTGTAACGCTCCGGGAACTCTTGCGCGGGATGGGAGTTCCACAGCTTCCCCGTTCTGAACCATCAAATTGTCACATGGGACAAATTGAAAAAAGGCAGAGATATAATCCAATGTCTTCGCCGCCAAAGGTTCGGGCACTCAGCAGCACACTGCGAAATGCAGTATCGATGCGTAAGATGTGGACAGGACCACAGCGCAGAACAATGCACGTTAGGTAAAGTGAGGGTAGAAGACAGATCTCTTCTAAAGTGTGCAGTTTGTAAGAGTGAGGGACACCCCGCTAATTATCGAGGCTGTCCTAAATTCCGCGAACTACAGGAAAAAAAGTTTTCACAGCAACAAAAATTAGAACACCCGATAGCTCAAGGCCGACCATCACTACATCTAACACCCCAGTTCTCGTATGCTCAAGTAACAGCTGGTAGGAGAAACACGCCACAACCCACCACACGGGTACCGCCGCAACATACTGTGCCTCCAGAAACAGTAACACTAGCAGATGTGCTCACAACCTTGCTCGCTATTCAGACGCAGATCAGGACACTAGACTAGACTGGGTCTATTCGCAATTGTCTAGCCAGCCGTCAATATAAACCCCCCAACAGAAAGCACAATTAAGGCTTTAGTCGTGAATGTAAATTCACTTATCAGAATCGAGAGAAGAGCCGCTCTCTTTAAACTGCAAGACGAAAGTCCTGACGTGCTTCTGGCTAGCGAAACTAAGCTGAATCAGAGGCATAAACTATGTCACACAAACTACGACATTATACGAAGAGACCGACCCAACTCCACACAAGGAGGAGGGGTGGCAATCTTTGTTAAAAAACAACTTCAACATAAGGTAATATATAGTGGTGAGATGCGCAGATTTCAGGTGCTTGAAGCGTGCATTATCCGCATACCCCTCCGACAAGGTAGGGGGATGTATGTGATATCTGCCAACGCACCAGAAGCACATCAACAAAATCTATTTATAGTGGAGCTAGAGACTTTTCCAATGCTTACAACTTTACTCGGAGGGGAACTTTTACATCGTAGGTGGCGATGTGAATGCTAAACACCCAAATTGGGGAAATAGCATATCCAACACGAGAGGAAATCAACTAGCTAGTTGGGTAGAACAACATCACATTGAATATAAGGCTGACCTGCTAGCTACAGAATATCCTTCTTTCCCCAGAGGGGGATCGTTCCTCGATATTATGCTTATTGACACATGACAAATATACACATACTAATAGACAAAATATAAACTGCCTACGCACAATTGAATATGACAGCGATCATTGTGCATTATCGATCGTGATAAAAACACCAAGCGAAGCTGTGGACCTCGGTGAATGTATGATACCGCAAGCCTATAACTATGGAGGTATGCGATGGACGCGTTTCACGAGAACCTTAACAAGAGAAATTCGCTGAAAAGATATTAACCCTCCTACCAACCAACATATCCAACGACGATATCGACAAATTCATACAAAAAATGGACGAAACCATAAAACAAACTATGGACAAAACAATACTAAAAACCACACCTACGGACAACATGAACATGTACCGAAACGCCACAATAAACGCACTCCACAGAAAAAAAAGGTAGACTTCTGTCTCAACTAAAACTACGGTACAGACGATTTATTGATAGGCATGACCAGGAGATAATATCACTGAAGTCCAGATTAAAAAATCTCCAACAGCTGATAAAAGCCAACTATAGGCTATCAGCAAATAGTTGGCTGGAGCAAAGTTCGGGCGGTAAAATCCAACAACCCTAGTATGTTCCCGCAAATTAATAAAATATTTAGACGCAGTAATGAAAACGAGATTCAGTGCCTCCAAATACCACGAACTGACGAAAACCAACGAATGCTGACAAATATAGGAATAGACACAAACAACGCCATCCCAAATGACGAAGTTTTTGTGTTTGAAGATCCCTTGGAAAAAGTGAATGTTGTAGGGGCCGTCTTTCAAGAACTGTACAAGGCAAATGAAGTAATTCGTCGCAACCATGGCTTGGAAGATAGAGTTATACTGAATTATCGTCATCTTCGAAATGACATTTCACAGTGGCGATCAGAAAACCAAGGTTTTATCGAATTCAATAATGAAAATACGGCAAACGCCGAGATGGCTGCCGGAAGCGCCAACAGCCTTTTGATCACTAGTGAAGATTCATGGCGTATTTGCATCATTAAGAAACAAAAAATCAGATGGAATCGATGGAGTACCCAATATAGTACTCAAACATCTTCCTCCAATCACAATTTACATATATGCAGTCTTGTTTAACAACGCTCTAAACAACGCACACTATCCAGTACGTTGGAAAACGGCCATCCAAAAAAAGGGAAAGACAGAACAAACCCAAAAAATCTGCGATCGATCAGTTTGTTACCGAGTATCAGTAGAGTATTCGAAAAAGTTCTAAACAAGGCTCTACTTAAATGGGTTGAGGACAATAATATTGTTCTAAATGACCAGTTTGGTTTTAAAGCTGGTCATGAAACCACACATGCCGCAGCTAAACTGGTTTCAGACATTCAGTGGAATAAAAATCTGAAACAGTGCACAGGTGCCTGTTTGATTGACTTGGAGAGGGCCTTCGACACCGGTTGGCTAGAACGGTTTTACTTCAAGCTAATGAGACTAGGCATTCATAAACCACTACTGTATATACTATACGACATGTTGAATGAAAGGAAATTCGCCGTCAACAGTGGCAATGTGACCTCCAACATTACTGACCAAATAAAAAACGGTTTGCAACAGAGAGCGGTGTTATCTCCGATCCTTTTTAATATATACACTAGCGACTTGATAAGATCTCTTTATCAGGCTATTGCGTATGCAGACGATCTGATAATATATAGAACAGCTCCAAAAATTGAAATCATTAACGGATTATTACAAGGGGATTTCAATGATGTTCAGCGATACTGCAACAACTGGAAACTCAAAATCGATATCCAGAAGTGTGAAACCATCCTCTTTAGAACACCACTGGCTGAAGCTACCAGGGACACCAGAAAAAACTAGTGAAAGCTAGCTATTATGGGACCACACCAACAAACACTGGAAACCAAAAATGTAGTCAAATACTTAGGCATCTGGCTGGATCAGTATCTATATTTTAAGAACTGCGCTGGAGGCTGCGCTGGCCAGGGCAAAGAAAACTTATGCTATGACAAAAATACTCTTTCATAGTAGTGGCTCTCATCAGACCGATGATCATATATGGATGTCCAGTGTGGTTTAATGTGGGACCTAGCTTAATGGAAAAGATTCGGATTTTTGAGAGACAATGCCTCAGGACGTGTCTCAACTTACATCGGACTCCTGAATCTGATCACAAAAAATACTATCCCAATGAAGCGTTGTACAATGGGGCCAATATAAACAGAGTGGATAACTTTATGATCAAGCTGATCCGAGGGCATCTTGCGAGATCAATGAGCTCACCGAACGATTTAATTTTTGGTGCATATTACCCAAACAATATGTATTATGAAGGGGTACGTCGCAATGGCTTTATTCCACCAGAAGCATTCCTTAGTCTTGACATGAACGGCCTCATACAAAATGAATCCGCTATACCGTTCATTTATCACGTGCGTCGGTCGGGTATAGATAAACGAATATATTATAATCGAGAGGTTGTGCACACAGATGAGGAGCCCCTGCAGTTCAGTAGGGCAATAGCACAGAAAGATCGAAAAGACACGAATAAGCAACCCCAGAGATTTTGGTGGCTGAGTGGCAATTAAAAACATGTTTCCTTATAAAACTGTCAAAAAAAGGGAAGTAATAATAATAATAATATTAAAAAAAAAGCCCAACAAACAACGGAAAGCGTACATAGATTTAACATTTCGAAGTCTTGATGTTAGGTATAGGATAGAGTTTAGGGTAAGAAATAAAAAATGATGAATGAAAAAAAAACAAGGTCAAAAGGTCGCGGAACTGATTCGTTTACTATATGCATTGCGTTGAAACAAGAATCAATTGAGTTCGCCTTCTCTTGCGGAACCTCGATTATAATTATCTCTTAGTTGGAGGTGACATGTTCCAGGGCAAGTCGTGAGTTTGGCAATGTTTGACAATTTACCGGCGTCCGCGGAACTCGCAGACATGGAATGTCATTATATCCTTTCTTTGTAAATTCTTTATTTATTTGTGGGAACATATTCGCTCTAGTAGTTTTAATCAGTTGGATTTTGTTGTTCCAGTCTTAATTAATTATTGGTCTATGATTGTCACTGATCAGTTTTTGAAGGTTTTTGATTAGTGACAATGATTTTTATTTACTGACAATTTGGATCACTAAACTGTGTATAAATGTGTTTCAGTTTGGAGAGCAGAATACTCTTTTGCCTTTGTAGAGCGTCAATCGTTGAGTTTCTGTATCGGTTTTGTTTGGCCCTCCATTTGAGTTATTTCTGGGATAGAACGATTCATTGCGTTATAGGGTTATACAATGGGGACTTGACAACTTTAAATTTAATTTGTGAACGCACTCTTTCACTAATCATCAAACCGTCACTGTCAATTTATTCAGTAAACTCAACATTTTCATCATCGTTAAGTACACGAACGAATAACGTCTGCAAATTATAAAAATTTACTACCGAAAAAAAGTTGTCAAGTCCCTATTGGAAGACATATTAGTAACAATATTGTCCATCATTAAAAGGTGATGATCGGTTTCCTCATTATGAAGATTTCTGTCAGTTGGTGGATCTATGCCATTGGAGCGTAATTCTTTTTTTATTATCCGATCAAAGCGCGACCAGTGTGCTTTTCCGAAATTAAAAGAATGTATCTGTTTGTACTGCTCAAGTAGTGAATGTTCGTTTGGGACATGTATTACAGCACCAAGTCCGTAATGATCGCTATCGTACTCGATTGTACGAAGACAATTTCGAGTAGTTAGATCCGTATCTAATAATTGTATTCGCTCGTCGAGCAACAGTAAATCCAAGAAGGAATTTCATCTGGGATATGACGGTGTACTTGTAGCGTACAATTCTAGTTTATGTTCGATAGCGTTTGTTGGCCACCAGTCGAACAACACATTGCCTCTTGTGTTTGTGATATGGTTACCCCAAGCACTGTGCTTGGAATTGAGATCCCCCGCCATAAAGAAATAATAATTTTCCGAGTCTAACTTGAGACTTCGAAAAAGGATATCAAGTTCATTGATAAACTGTATACACGGTGGACATTCGAGAGCATAAGCAGAGATCACATATAGATGCTTTTGACTTTTCAAAGGAATATCTATAACACAGGCTTCTAGTACCTGGAACTTGTATACATCTCTACTGTAGACGACTTTGTGCAGTAAAGCATTTTTAACTAGGACAGCGACCCCGCCCCCCTGAGTGGAATTTGGACGATCTCGTCTAATTACTTTATAATTTGGGTAGCCCAATTTGTGCCTTTGATTTAGCTTAGTTTCGCTAGCCAAAAGCACATCTGGGCGTTCAGCTTCCAGCAGATTGCTGATATTATCCCTTCTTTCCATGCGGATTAGTGAATTAACATTTACAGCAATAATTTTTAGGGTTAATGCAGTCGCAGTGAACGTTATGATTAGAGTGTGGGTTCGTTTGGAAACAGGGTCGAATAGATAATGTCCGTTCGAGCCACTTGTTCCGTCAGTTTTTTTTCGATCTTTTCGAATTTTTTATCAAACGCAGCAAACTGTCCTTGTATGGACAGTAATATTGCTGTTATATCAGTTTGTGCCTCTAGAGCAGCCGTTTTAATGATATTACGTGATTGTTCTAGGATTGGTGGATTTTTTACTCCACCTGCCATTTGGGCGCTTGACACACTTGGTGCCACGAAGTTGTTGTAAGAGCGAGTTTTCATCCTTTTCTCTTCTTCAACTTGCTTCTTTTTGACTTCCAACTTAGATTTTAGTTGTTGGTACTTAGGGCAACCTCTAAAGTTAGCAGGATGACCTGAGTTGTTACAGAGGACACAGGATAGTTTACTTCTATCCGGAACCTGTTCTTTCCCCAATGGACATTCTCCAATGATATGTTTGTTTAGGCATTTGACGCATCTGAAATGCATATTGCAATTCGCTGCCACATGCCCGAAGCGTTGACAGCGCATACACTGCAATACGCGGTCGGACTTCATTATTATCTCCCAGCTTATTGTTTGGTGATTAATGTATTTAATATATCTAAGCCCATCAATTTTACTATTGGGGCTTAGCGACACAATGAAGAAAGGCAACTTACGGTTGCGATTTCTAGAATTTGCTGTAGAAAATGGTTTCACACCTGTAAATTTCAAGCTATCGTTTTCGAAGCTTTTTAGTTCTTCGAGAACCTCTTTGGAAGTAAAGGATGGCTCAACTCCTTTGAGGAGCATGGAGAGAGTTTTCTCCGATTTAGGGGTGTACGTGTAGTAGTCGCTTTTCGATTTCCCTAATGCCGATTTAATTTTGTTATACTCTTCTAAATCCTCGCATGTTAAACTTAACTTAAAATTGTATATTCGTTTTGTTTTAAAAGTTTTGCATGTCAACTCACTCAATTTTATGAGATCTGTAGCTGACGTAGATAGGAGGTACTTTCTCCCTTTTTTTGACTGGCACCAATGAGATGTTTCCTGCCGAGATGTGTCCTGCTGTTGGTGTGATTCCTGCTGTTGACGTGGTTCCTACTGTTGTTGTTGATGTGATCCCTGCTGTTGATGTGATTCCTGCTGTTGAATTTCCTTATCTAGCCGTGTTTTCTTTGCCTTCGTGGGTTGCTGTTGTTGTTCTACCATTTTCGATGTTCGCTCGTTCTGGGTCAGGTTTTTTTTTTAGTTTAACAACTTCCTCCATTTGTCTATCCAGTTCTTCTTTTTTACGACTAATCTCATGGATGAGTCTGTTCAGGACCTCGATTTGATTGCTACCGTCTGCATTTGTTTCACTGACAGCTAGTTCTTTGAATTGGTTTCCAGTCCCTGAGTACTGGCCACCATGGGTGTTGTCTTCGTCAGCGCTGATTACCATCGACGTGTCTGAATTCTTATTTTCATTTGTTCTAAGGCGTGTAGCCTTTAGATTTACGCCTGAATTTTGCCTTCTCCGAGGCGCCATTTTGGCATCAATTTGTTTTCCGTCCATATTATGGACCGCGTGTTCTCACTTTTTTTTTATTGTTTTTTTGTTTTTGGATCTACGTCCGTATTATGGAAAGTATTCACTTCTTTTTTTTTTGCGTGAAGGACAAACAGATTGTGGCCTCGCGCACACACTCACTCTGTTCGCGCACTCACACGTAAACACCGTTAACGTGTTACTCACACACTTTTTGTATTAAACTGTGTTCTTCGTTTTGACTGTCACAACACGTGTTTTCGTTCCCTTTTATTTGATTCTATTTATTAATATTTACTTTGCCTTGACCGTTTCTATATACTGAAATTTATTTGTTTATAAATAGTCTTTTTATAACACTTCAGCCACTCGCGACTCATAGAAGCAAGGTTTTTCATTCAACTCGATCGCCGAACCGAAAACACGTCCGCATTCGGTCACTGTGTATCGTTGTATGTGCCATTTGAGCGTATGACACTCTATATGCCACGAAATTGTTGTAGGAACGAGTTTTCATTCGTTCCTCTTCTTCAACTTGCTTTTTACTAGCTTCCAATTTTACTTTTAGTTGTTGATACTTAGGGCAACAACTAAAGTTAGCGGGATGGTCTATTTTCTTGCAGAGGACGCAGGATAACTCATTCTTAACCGGGAGCTGTTCTTTGCTCAGCGGACATTCCCCAATGATGTGATTGTTTAAACACTTTACATATCTAAATTGCATATTACAATTCGATGCCATTTGGCCGAAGCGTTGACAGCGCACATATTGCTATAGGCGTAACTTTTGCTTGGTGTTTTTGATATTTAATACCTCTAAACCCATTAAGTTGACCGTCGGCACTTAGTGACGCAATAAAGGCAACTTGTGGTTGCGATTTCTAGAGCTTACGATGGAGAACATTTTCACGCCTATAAGCTTTAGACTGTCGGTTTCTACAGTTTGTAAGTAATTTTTCTGGGAGAGAAAGAAGGATCAACTTCTGGGAGAGAAAGAAGGATCAACTTTAAAAGAGTGAAGACAGTTTTTTCCGTCGCCGTACTCAAAACAGTTTTAATGTTATGGTAGTCCTCTAAGTGTAGTGATACATTATACAAATTTTTGCATTATTGATGTGTTTGGTTCTATAATGCTTGCATGTTAACTTACCGAGATAAATAACGTCTTTGGGTTCCAAGTGCCCCACAATAATGGGAGATACTTTCTCCTCCCATTGATCTGTTGTAACTGTTGCTGCTTTCCCTGCTGCTGCTGTTGTCTTGTGGTTGTTTTTCTTCACATAGTTATAAACGCCGCATGTCCCCATTTTCCAGAGCGGCTTTTACTTCTCTGCACAGCTCATCTCTTTGTTTTTGACAAGCTCGGCGATAACGTTGTCGAGCTGTTCATCGGACTTATTTTCCACTGGCTCCTTAATGGCCATGTATTTGTATTTATTCCCTGATCCACAGTAGTGTGCATCACTGGGATACAGATTGTTATCATTTTTACTTATTTGATGCCCGTCGTTCGCATCTGATGTGTGCCTTTTACCGATTAAATTCGGTTGAAGATTCAACCTCCTCGCGTCTTTTTACCTATGACCTGACCTTCGTTAATGGTCAGTGCGTTACTTCTTTTCTTTAATGTTTTTTTGGGGATTTTTTAATTTAAACTGTTGTTTGTTTGCTGACACATGTGATGAGGCCATTAAATATGTTTATTAAACAAATGCACTCAGCGATATTAAATATGTTTATTAAACAAATGCAGTCGCTCACTCTTTATTATACTCGACTGTTTTTTTTTTTTTTCTTTTGTGATTAACGTGTATACAACATCCACGCTTTACTGTTATTTCCTCTGTGAGGAGGACATACACAGCTACAACACATACACCCGTGTACGCGACCAATTCTTTTAATTTTTTTTTTTTTTTTGACGAGCGATGATCGATATAGTTCGTTTAACGACTTTTCAGATACTGGCCGTTTTACATCGCTTTGATATGTGTGTGTCAGACAATGGTGTAAACTTAGGGAAAGATCAGTCGTTTCTACTAAAAATGTTCGGTACGCTATGGGAAATTCCTACGTGCTGAGAATGTTTGTAGTCAAATGGGCAGTTGTCTCTATTTCAACGCATATTGACGGAACTGTAACTCGGTTCCAAGATCCCACACGGATTAATTTTAATAACTAAATTTTGAATATTGAAATTGGTTTGAAAATAGGCTTGCGCCATACGTGTGGGGAGGAAGTATTGTGCAGCGGCGTACGGCGCTGATTCACTTCTCGTCCCCATCATCTACTAAAAGGTTCCAACACGTATAGTTCCCAAACGAAAAGAATAAATACACCGTCCACCAGAAGCAAGTAAAAGGAAAACGCACTTTTTATTTATTATAAAAGGTTCTTTTATTTCACAATACCTGTTTCGCATTTTAGTTAGATTACAGCACCTTTTCGTATTTTAGTTAGATTACTGCCTGCACAAGAAAAGTTACTTTTCACTCGGTAACGCGCTTACTCGACTCGACTTAATTATCTTCGCCTCCCCGTGCACACCGGGGAGCGGGAGTGAACACGGCCGGCGCGGTCGGTGGATGGGAACGGACTTAGCGATATTAATTCGCTGGCAAAGGGAATTCGGCCAGTGGTACTGGCTCTCTTAATTTAAGGATGCATTTTCTATCCCCATAGAAACGTGAAGTCTCTCGTTGGGGGTAGGTAACCTGATCTCATAGAGAAGATCATAGAGATACACATGTCCGTGTGCACATTGGTTCTTTCATGGGGCAAAGCCATGAAAACGAATCTGAAAACAAAGAAAGGGAATAATGTGCATCAATGAGATGTGATTGGGTTTCTGTTTGTTCATGCCGCTTGGTCATGAGAAGCAGATCCAGAAATATTGTAGGACAAAGAGATCGTATAGATCATTGTCTATGAATGTGCATTGCGGCTGTATTGATAGACCGCAATGCATCCTGCACATGGTGCTAATTGGTTTCAGCTTATTTACAAGGAATTGGTGTTTATGGTATCACTGCCAAGGGTAAGTATACCATTCCTATTTGCATTTGCCTACGCTGAAGGATTTAATTTATGCCTTAAAACGTGTATGTAAAGGAATTTATTATACATATGGTGAGGCTGGGAATAGGCGACGCAATGTTTATGATTCCTGTTATGATAGTTACATTGTATGTAAACCAAATTGTTTCGTTTTCAGGAATTCATCTAGGGAAAATGCATATGGTAAGATTGGGATTTGCCTGGCAACCGAAGGTGGCTAATTGTCATTGTTACGTGACTGAATATTTTCTTTTGAAAGAACTTAGTGCGGCCAATATAAAAGTAAACTAGTTTCTACTTTGTGAGAGTCTGCACCTTCGTTCTTAACCGTGAAGTATTGGATAGCAGGGTTTAAACGAGGCCGTACGCTGCGAAGACGAGCATTGCAGTGGTCGACCAAAAGAAGTGACTGTTCCAGAAATGGTAAAAAAAAAATCAATAAAATGGTATTGGAAGACCGTCGGCTAAAAATACGCCAGTTAGCAGAAATGGTAGGCATTTAAAAAAGTGCCGTATATCGCATATTGACTGAACATTTAGACATGAGAAAGCCATGTGCAAGATGGATACCGTGTTTGCTCGCAATCGAACAAAAACAGCGTCGTGAAGATATTTCAATCAAGTGTTTGGTGATGTTTCACCGCAACAAAGCCGAGTTTTGGCGTCGATTTATAACTATGGATGAAATATCCGAGACGAAGAAACAGTCAAAACAATGGACTGAAGGGGGAGAATAAGCTCCAAAGAAGGCAAAGACGGTTCCATCTGCCGGCAAGATTATGGTTTCAGTTTGTTGGGATGCGTGTGGTATTGTAGGGGTTCTTTTAAACCTATCCCAAGACCCTCCCATAATTGCAACTCAACTCCCATTGTTTTTCCCCAATGCAATTGCATTGGGACCTGAAAATATTTCCTTTTCCAATGCCATTTAATGCATTCGACGCGTTATCTGAAAATCCCTAAAAAGAATTCTTCACATCATACGGCATCATATATACAGCTGCAATAAACCGATAAATTTACAAAGTTTTTCAAATTTTTCTTTGTCTTTCAAATAATTATAAGTATTGCCACAAAGTTCTGTCGCCGAAAGGCAAATTATACAAATATTAAGTAATGTTTAGCTTAGAGCGTCTGCGAAGGACCAGTAAGTTATTATATAAGCTATTTAAGCTAGAATTTAAGCATTTTTTGTCTAGCCTTTAATTTAGAAACTAAGAATATAGAAAGAAAATAAAAAAATGTTTAAAAAATGGAAAAAAAAAATGGAAAATGCAATAAACCGACCGCGATTCCTTTGTGCTATCGACAAACTTGTGGTAAATAAAACATATCCTTAGCCGAGAGGATATTCACCACAACCGAATCGAGGGTGATTCAAGAGCCGATTCCAACCTTCGATTGAGTCGTCATTCAAGCACTAGTGCGCCCGCATCACATCCTTACGTCTGGGTAGAGTGCACACGAGAGTGTGCACTCACCAGAGTGTGTCATTAAATAAAGTACATTTTCAACCCCCCTTTAATAAGTCGAGTCGAATCGTGCTACGTTACATTGTGGCGGTTCCGCCAAACCCCACTGTTACTTACCTGAAGAACCCCCATAACTTCGCTAATGCAATCGTATTAGCACCTTAAATGCTTTACGCATCTAGGTTATCTAAGGTATAACTTAAAAGTCCCTGTAAAAGAATTCTTACCTTTCATGCATTTCTTCGCATACAAATTCCCTACAAGAATTCTTTCCATACAGGTGCATAAACCAAAACCTATTCGGTACCTTCGTTTGTCAGGCAAATTCCAACCTTCCCACACCTGTACCGCAATCTCCGCGGCAGCAACAACATTTCCTTCCCGAGGATAGTTAATGTTTTCAATGCATTACCTGGAAATGCCTGCAAAGAATTTTTCCTCCATGGGCATTCATACATGTATCAATGCATCTCTGCATTAGCGACCCAGAACCGAATTTCCAATTAGTGTAGATATTCACACTAGAGTTCGATCCTGGCGTCGCCATAGATGCCATGTACAATTGACAAAGGTGATATATACAAACCGTCATTGTGTAATCATCTGAATTGCTTCGCAATGACGCAACTATCGATACAGCTGCAAGCACTTTGCCCAGAAATGCTCCTTTGTTTGAATCTCCAAACAATCATCGACTTCGCGCACAGCCGCCGGATTGAATTCAAAGTATAAACAATGCAAATATAGAATCTGTTTCCCCCAAACGGATTTCCCTGAATATACAAATGCAAGCAAGGGATTGGTTTCGTCCACCAAACCATTAGCACATTTCCCAATGTCTATTCGTCTATTTTTGGGGCTCCTCGATAGTATAGTGGTTAGTATACCCGCCTGTAACGCGGGGGACCGGGGTTCGATTCCCCGGCGGGGAGCCTCTGGCACAAGACTAATAACCTTGCCCGGTAAAAAGAAAAATTATTATGGAAAATTTAACAAGCCTCAGGACTTGCTTAAATAAGGCCAAGACCGGCTCCCGGTTGTAGTGCCGATGATGATGATAATTCGTATATTTACACAAGGGGATCACTCATCTAAGACTTTTATGATGCCCTCGTCTCATCTTTTCCGTTACCACATTTCTTCGAAGCATCGTCGTCTATTTATTCAGACACGATGCACTAAATAGACAACGATCTTCTCGGTCCCTTTGTCCTTGCCGCCTGCCATGGGTAAACAACACAGATCTAAACGATCACACATATACCACCATGATCTTCATTACGAGATTTGGTTTTTTATTCCACCAAGAGAGACTTTACGTTTCTCTGGTGGTAAGTAAAAACATATCCTTAGTGGAGAGGATATCTACCACCACACCACAAACTCACCCCATTAGCGAGTCGGCTCTGCAGGAACCGTTTATCGCGGAGTCTATTTCCACCTGCCGACCACGCCGGTCGCGCGATCTCCCGCTCTCCGTCGCGCGCCGGAGAAGCGTAGATATATCGAAGTCGTGTCGAGAAAGAAATGTTTCATCCTGTATTAAATTTATAAAAATCAATTTAATATTAATAAGTACTAAGTGAAATATGAGAACCTTTTTTTATAATAAATAAAAAGTGCGTTTCGATTATTTACTTCTGGTGTTGCCGATCGTTCAATGTGGACAACAAACGTGGCGGCGTTTCGCCTTTTGTCGGTGTATTTATATCTTCCGTTGATGGACAATTCGCGCCGGAGGATGATGGATGAGGAAGATGAACGGAGTGTCCGTGTTTGGCACAATACTTCCTCCCCACAACACTAAGTTAAGATTGAACGTTTTTACCACGTTTGTTAAATAAATATAAATATTTTCACATAAAAACAAAATTAAATTAAAAACGGTGATCACCAGCAATAAACCCAGTAATTCAAAACTATAAACAGTGTTTCATTTATATCCTTCTGGTGGACGGTGTGTCGTCAGGTTTTGTTTCCTTGGTGGACAGGTTCATTGGAACAATTCGTGGAAAATTTAGTGGGTTGGTGGTAGAATCAGCGTCCATGCTGGCGCACAGACCACCTGCCCCACAGTATAATTTCCATTGATTATCTAGAAAAAAGAAAAACCATTAACGGCGAGCATTATGCGAACTTATTACAATGTTTGAGTAATGAAATTATGGAAAAATTGTCACATTTGGCGAAAAATAAGGTTTTGTTCCATCACAACAATGCGATGGCTCACAAACCCGTTGCAGTCAGGCCAAAATCAATAATTTGAGATACGAATTACTTACTCGTGTACCCTATTCACCAGATCTAGCACCCTCGAACTATTTTCTCTTTCCAAACTTGAAGAAATGGGTCGTTGGTAAAAGATTTGTCAACGATGAAGAGGTGATGTCTGCAGTAGATGGTTATTTTGAGGAGCTCGACGTTTCTTACCCGAACAGGTTCTCGAAGCTGTTGAACTTCGCTGGGAACAGTGGATCGAGCTAATAGTACACTATGATGAGAAATAAATAAAGTTTTAGCCAAATATTTTGTGTTTTCATTGTTAGGCCGATTAATTCCGGGACTGTCCTCGTACTATTCCAGTATCCCCTAAAATTTCCAGCAGGTTTTTTCAATATAACTTAATAAAAATCTTTTCTATTCATGAATACGGTACATTTCTCCTTTGACGTCTTAATGTTTTTTTAATGTTGACATTTTAATCTTAGTCTCCTTGAATAGCTTCTGAATGTAATTTTACAACACCAAAGAAATGGCATAGACCTATCTGCTGTAAAAGTCTCTACCCTTGATGGTAGTAACATTTTGCGTGATATATCAACGACACACTTTTGTCAATTATTAGCGACAGCCAGCTGTTAGGTATTTATCAACTAAGCCACTGCGCTGACAACATATTCGGTAATATTTACATACAGGCGACTGTCAGTAGCCAGGATATTCAATTCAACCACGGAGGGAGACACCGCTTACTTTGTGATACCATCTAACCGATTATTGCTCCGACATGGTTAGCGACGTGACCCGAAACCTTAAAAGCCGACCAACACAATCGCTATGCAAATCCTCTTCTGAATGAGATCACGCTTTTTGGTTTGTTACTTAGAGAAACTTGATCCATTTTAGAACCACTTCACGGAATTGAAATTGGAAGCGATATTTAAAAGCCCCTTTGTTCTGGTCCTTCATCCAAGGCCGACGCCTTGTCTTGCATTAGTTCCAACGTCCCTTGGTCGCGTTTACAAAGAGGTCATATGGCAACCATCTCATTCACGAAGTCTAGAACTGAAAAATTTTTTGAGTAAGAGAAACACCGAACAAAGAAAGTGCTAAACCGGCGCCGGGGGACGACGGCATAGGGTATATAATGCCGACAATTTGGAAAAGATTTTTGAGTACTATTTGCTTTGGAAATGGGTTTGAATTGTACTCACAAGAGACGAGCGTTTTAGTATTGTTTGAAGAAAATGGTGGGTAGCGGATTTGCGGATAGTTTAAAAGCTTTTTTGCTGCTAACCAACGCTACGACAATCGTTCATATTTTTTAAACTAAGCAGGGAGATTAAGAAGAAAGGAAATGGCTCTTCATTTTGAAGTATTTTAATTATCGGATTTACAAAAATATATATAGGCGTTTTAACTCCTTTTTTGATTAAATTTATGTGACCAATATCTTTGTGTCACGCTTTTGTACTGCAAAAGGGTGCCTATTGTTATCGTTTATTCTTACTGACTGATTTTGTCAGGCCCTAAAAGTGAATGAATAAATCGATATAGAGTTCAAAGAACAATGGTCTATAATTAGAACCATGATTTACTAAAAACAGGACGCAAATCAACGTCGAATGGTAGGAATTCACGACTTACGTTCAATTGTGGTGCATTTATTCTGTTTTACAATTACTTTGCCTCCCAGTAGTCATCTCTTCAATTGGCCGCGATACTGTTTCCTATGAATGCATTTGCAAGCCAACATTTATTTGAGGGAGTTATTGATATAACCGCTGGTTATTGTAGAAAGGAAAGCATCACGAATTTATATTTGCTGAATACATTGGATGACCACCAGACGCATACTTTTAAATCCACCGTTTGCTCATAGATGGCGTTAGTGGGCATATTAAGTTACTGTGGCCATGTCATATTCTTGGTTTTTTATGAGTTTAATGTTTATCAACAGTTTTCAATATACGCTATTAGCAATTTTCTGCAAGATACTCGTTTCCTCTCGTATTTATGTCTGGTTTTTGCTCAGAAATAACATATGAGGAATGCTGTTTTCTGTTCCAATTTGAAGAATTCATCCGCTTTTTCGGAAACAAAGTTGCGATAGTGTAGTGGGTTGTATTAAAAGTGTTTGCCAGTCAAGGATGCCCGAAACTAGATAAGCCTAGAAAAGGCTTCCCTCTAGATCCTATCACGCTCTAGAATTTACCGCGTACCACCGGTTGGACGCCCTGTGATATTTTTTCTTCTCTCTCCCTCGGAAGACGTCACTTACCACTCCTGTCTGTATACCAAGACGGCGAGCACCCCTGACCACTGCAAGGGTGATTCTGTTCTGGCGTACCTGAAAGAGTGGATTAAAAGCAACTTCCAAATTAATGTATTCATATATGCCAGCTTAATTTACATCTATTTCATATAACCTAAATTCCGAATGCACGTGATAGGAGAGTAAAAGTTGTATGGTATATGGCCCCAATCAGGCCCATGATTATATATGGAGGTCCAATGTGGTTCAATATAGATTCAAATTTTATTGTAAAGATTCGGGTGTTCGAAAGGGAATGTCTCAGAATTTTTCAGATTATATCGAACATCGGAATCCTACTACAAAAGGTTATCCAAACGAGATTTTATATAACGAAACCTATAAAAAAAGGGTTGATAATTTTATGATCAAATTAATCAGAGGGCATATTGCGAGGGGAATAGTCGGGCCCAATGACCTTGTGGCGGTTTCGCCAAGCCCCACGGCCCACTTACCTAAAAAACACCCCATATCCGCAACCCAAGTCCCATTCTCCCCCACCAATGCAATCGCACGGGCACCTGAAAATATTTCCTTTTCCAAGAACAATGAATGCGTACATGCATACACATTATCAATGCATCTCTGCATTAGCGACCCAAACCCCGAATTTCCAATTAGTGTAGATATTCTCACTATAGTTCGATCGTGCCGTCGCCATAGATGCCATGCATAATTGACACGGATGGTGTACACAACCGTCATTGTGTATCCATCTAAATTGCTTTCCGCAGACTTGCACTATTGATTCAGTTGCAAGCACTTCTCGCGGAAATATTTCTTTGTTTGAATCTTCAAACAATCACCGACGTCACACTTTGCCGTCGGATTGGATTCAATAGCATAAACATATGCAAACAAAAGAATCCGATTTTTCCAGTCGGCAGAGAGACGATATACGATCTCTCTTGTATAATTTATCGCAATCCCTTTTAGCATCTAATGAGTGGCTGCTATTTAGACAGCTAACCCTCATTACCGAAAGATGCCTTAGGTCGTTTCCCCTTTGTTCTTTTTCCCTCGTCGTAGGTTTGTAGGGGTTTCTCTATCCTATAGGAGAAACAGCCCACAATTCCAACCACAATACCTACCCATTTCCTTGATAAGTTATTTACCTGTAATACATGTCAAAGGGACGCATAGCTAAACTCATTATTCTATGCAGATAATGCATAATAGAGTTTAGCTACAATCAACGCCATACGGCAACACTATTGCGCTAACCATGGGATTTCCACCGGAAATTCCATTCGTATTGGTTAGCAACAACCAAGTCAAACCTAGCGACGCGGTTGCATCATAGCCCATAGGCTTGGGTATTTATCGAACATTCCACAGAGTTTCCCCGATGGTATTATATCCCCAGCCGACGCGGCGTCCTATTGACTTTTCCCAGATCACCCATTCGCTTGGGATCAATGATCTCTTTTTGTTGGTGAATAACCTTAGCTAGGTTTTCCCCTCTCTCGTATTTCTGTCTTGCTATAGTGCGATGACCTAAGAGATTATCACTAGGTCAGTAGACCAGCCGTATACACGGCACTGACGCACACACACCTAGCCAGATCAACGCTGGTTTATTGTGCTTTCCCTTTTGATTTCTCCATTCTGGCTACGCCCATCGACGTCGAACGCATACACAAGTGCGTTTCAACCTGGGTGAGTGTGGTGAGTTGGGGAACACACAGGAGAGCGTGATTACCATTGGCAAATCAATGTGTAAAAAGCAGAAATCACGATTTCCACTCTAATTCAGATGAGTCGCTATTCAACCATCATAGTACACAGTCACGCTGTCGCCTGCAACAAGTCGCTAATCAACTACAAGAGAGTATAGACACACCGTTTTAGTCTGATCTGGAATTGCCTCAATTTTAAATAACTTCTTTTTTTTTTTTTTTTTTTTTTTTTTGCATTTTCCACTAAAAAAGTCGGATATACTTATCTCCAAGTAAACGGTTAAATTTTATTAATTATTGGTGCATGTGAAATCATTGTATGATAAAAGAAACAAATTAAGGTGTAAAATTGGGCATCGTTTCTCGTGCGCCAAATACAAATGAATGAGTCACCATACGTGTACCATTTTGAAAGTGTAAATGTTAACCACATTGTAAACAATTAAAAAAAAATAATGATAGTGAATAATAAAAAAACTATAAAATTTAAACCAAAATAAAATTAATTACTATCAATACCAGTTGGTGTTTCAGTGTTTTTGTTTTCCCTCGGTGCCGCAGTTATACGTGGGGAAGAATGTGAATCTGTGCCCATGATCGGCATCATACTTCTTACCCCCACAGGTTCCGTTTATCCTTGGCTAAACGCATCGATGAACACGGTGATGTGTACGAACACACACATACACCACCGCGTCCGTTGGTCACTGGTCAAAGGAAATTTCATTTCCTTTTCACCACACCACCAAAAACTCACCCCAAACGATTGAATATTGTTGAGTCGTTTTCCATCTGCTGACCGCCACGGTCATGCCGTTCCCGCTGTTCGTAACGCTGCGGGCACGCGTGTTGTACCCCGATTCGTGGCTAGTGTTGAGTCGAATACGGTCATTTTAATTATAATCGATTGGTGTAATTCAAGTCCTTTGCCTGTAATTGAGTGTACTTAGAATCGGTCTTGTGTAATCACCAAATTCAATAAATAATAAACTAACTCAAGCATTTCATTTAATTGTCTTGTGGTGGAGTTTTACCCCTTGTGTTGGTGAACAAACGTGGCTGCGTTGCGTTCTTTTGTTCGGCGGAACGGTTAATCTTTGTGTTAGTGATGAGGTGGGTTGGTAGTAGAACTCTCGCCCATGCAGGCGTTGCGACTACCTACCCCATAACCTAATTTTCGGAGCTTATTATACAAATACTTTGTATTTTGAGAGGGTACGTCGCAACGGCACTGTTCCGCAGGAGGCGGTCCTCGAATTTGATATGAACGGTCTTATACAGGATGAATCCGGAGTTCCGCTGATTTATCATATAGGTAGATTTTCCATAGACGGTCGATTGCGGTACGATCAAAAATTCACGCGCACCGGAGATGAGCTTTTGCCGTTCAATATATTTCAATATTCAGTATTCAATTTCCCATAGAGACTGGGATGAGATTATTAAACAGCACCAACAGTTTCGGTGGTTGAATAACAAATGTGTACCAAAGTCGGTAATGTAACTTCAACATCAGCCAGCTTACACAGATTTAGCTTTTCTAGGATAAGGGTAGAATAAGATTTAATTGAAGTTATGTTAAGGTTCTTAAGCAATTACAAAGCCATAATAAAATAAATAAATAAAATAAAATAAAAAATGAATAGATGTAAGTTAAATTTAACTTTAAAAAAACACCAAAATTGGCACAAAGTTATTTTTAGTTTTTCTTTGGTATTCAAACAAACATAAGTAAAAATCAAAGTTCTGTCACCAAGGGCAAATTCTAGAATAATAATGTAATGTTTAGCTTAGAGCGTCGGCCGAGGATTAATAAGTTATAATATGTTATATATGTAAGTCACTATGTCGAGGTAGAGAGAGAGACTGCCAGACTGGTTGCTGAGGGTCTGCGTATGCGACGGTTGTGGTGGGGTGGACGTGGCTCTGAGAGGAATGAGAAATAGATGAAACTTAACAGGAGTCAGGGCAGATCGAAGGTAATAGTTGAATAAGGCAACATTGCGAGGAAGAAGGGGCAGGAGGAACAACGTCGTGCAGCTGCCGGAGAAGCAGATAAGGTGGTCAAGCATAAACCGTTCTGATTCATCGTTGGCGCAGGTGAGGGCCAATCCATCGATCCTCACCAGGCGAATCGAAAATTGTCGAGGTAGCGCTGTGTTTGATTTGAACGTGGTGGCCAGGAACATGTCGAAATATCGTTGGCGTATGTGCCTCAACCGATTGGTTGACTACCAGGAGGTGATCACCGATTGCGCAACCTGTCTAGGTCAACCGGGAGACAGCGCGTATTCGAAATGGACTTCATTTAAACGCGCCCCTGCCGCAGGTCATAATAGGAGCAGTAGAACAGAATTTTTTCACAATGCCTGGTGCGGCCGAGGATAACGAATGAAGCACAGGACGAAACAAAAAAAAACTGAAGTTGCCGACAAGGAACATTAAGACAGTCAAGAAGCCGTCAGTGGAGCGAGGTGGCTCTGGAGGACCAAGACAGTGGCGCTATTATCACTGTCCGAGTTTAGGAAGCATCGTCTTCAGAAATAAAATGTTAAGCACTATTACTCATTAATCATCCTCTCTGTCCGCGACAGAACCTTGAGAAGGGGTGGTGAAAATAAAAAAAATAATAATAAAGGGGAAAACATGCACGGATGGACAGTTCGTTGGGACACCCGGTTGAGAATCTTTCTGCCCGAAACCTTCCTCACTAAATAATTACCAATCTACCTTACCTCTCATCACACCGGGACATTCGGAAGTGTCGCTGGGTTGGCGCATGTTAAGTGCATCAATGACCGCCTAAGTAAAGATATGGACCATAATGCTATTGGTGCACTTAAACCAAAAAAAAAAAAAAACGCCAACAGATTTTGAACCCAGATGATCCCCGGAACGATAGTTCGATTAATTTGCCCTACATTCCGCCACAACCATTAAAATGACAATCGTGTAGTTGCACATAAAATCGCGGAAGTTGAACTGTAACGCAAACCGATGGAGGTATATCGGCTGACGTCGCATTTCAACGCAATTGCAAATCGGAAATTGCGTCGATGGGGAACGAAATTGCACTGTCGTTTTTTGTTTGTTTTATATCCGCATTTATATAACAATTCAATTACATATTTTACTTAAGACTAAATGTCAACTTCTATTTAACAAATATCATCATTACATTAACTTACTGGCTCTTTGCAAGAACTCTAAATTATACATTATCAATTTTCTTAATTACGTATATAGGGGGTTGACAAGCAAAATAAAAAATAAAAACGAAACAAAATGGACAAAGATAAACAAGAAATACAAATAAAAAAAAATTAAAATTAAAATTAAATTAAAAACAAAAATAAAAAAAAATAAAAATAAATGCGATTTGGGGATAGGGGGGAGGAAAGCGGTGCGCCTGAGAGGCATACTATGTTTGGGGACGAATAGTCCTTTCTTCATCACTGATCTACCACCAGTTAGGATGGAATCGATCTTTTATTGATTTATCTCTTTCACCGATCACCATACTAAAACGCAGGCGATCTGGAAAATTAAAGATATCGTTATCGTGTAGAATTCGTTTATCCCTGGCACCACGGAAAGCGTGGTAAATAATAGGGACTCCACGTTTGTCTTGGTTAGTCCTTTTTTATCCAAGAAAGGGAACGCTTCTGGGGGAATGAACCCATTCTGGAGAGTACTTTCCATATACATATCATTGGGATAGAATGCTCCCGAAATGAGATCATTTTCACTGCACATTGGCCTTGTTGTATGGCACACTTGGTGCCACGAAGTTGTTTTCAGACCGAGTTTTCATCCGTTTCTCTTCTTCAACTTGCTTCTTTCTGGCTTCCAACTTTGATTTTAGTTGTTGGTACTTAGCGAAACCTCTAAAGTTAGCAGGATGACCTGAGTTGTTATAGAGGACACAGGATAGTTTATTTCGATCCGGGAGCTGTTCTTTGCCCAATAGGCATTCTCCAATGATATGCTTATTTAGGCATTTGACGCATTTGAAATGTATTTTGCACTGATCGCATGGTCGAGGCGTTGACAGCGCATACACTACAATACGCGGTCGGACTTATTTATTCTCTCCCAGCTTATTATTTGGTGATTAATGTATTTAATACATCTAAGTCCATCAATTTTACTATTGGGGCTTAGCGACACAATGAAGAAGGGCAACTTACGGTTGCGATTTCTAGAATTTGCTGTAGAAAATGGTTTCACACCTGTAAATTTCAAGGTATCGTTTTCGAAGCTTTTTAGTTCTTCGAGCACCTCTGCGGGAGTAAAGGAAGGATGAACTCCTTTGAGGAGCACAGATACAATTTTCTCAGACTATGTACGCGTAGTACTCGCTTTTCGATTTCTCCAATGCCGATTTCAATTTGCTATAGCTGTTGTGATCCTTCACCCAGGGAGCATGTCTCCTTGTCCTGAAAAGGATGAGGGATCTCTTTAAGACAGCTCCTGAGGGGACCCGTTGTGGTTGGCGCCGTGCTTCCTCAAACCTTGAGGGAAGAGCAGCTACCGATCGTTGAATATGGGTCCAGGGAATCGGCCAGACCCAATAAAAATACTTTTTATTTTAATTAATTCTTATTTTATTTTTAACTTAATTTATTGGCGTCCTACCACTTCGGACGCCAATCGAGACTGATCCTCGAATACGAATTTCATCGCCCTTTTATACAAATCTTCATTGAGTTTGATTTGTTCGAGAGGTGCTCAAAATAAAATCAAAAGGAACTTGTGATTGCAGGCTAGAAAAGTGTATAGACATAATAAAAGTGGCGCAAAATAATAAAGAGGGAGTGTGTCCAGAAATTCGTGTAATATACTGATAGACGAAATGAGATGAATTCAAATAATGAAGAACAATTGTAACTAAAAGTCTGTGTAATGTATTGATAGGTGAAATGAGAACACGAATAATAAAGAAAAATTGTGATTAAAAGTTTGTGCAACGTACTGATAAGGAAAATGAGATGAACACAAGAAAAAGGAAAAAGGATAAATTTCTAACAGAACGCTTGTAAACTATAAATTAAGAAAGTGCTGCTGAATAAAATGGGAATATAGTAATGAACAACAAAAGAGAAAAAGAAAGAGAAAATAAATAATAAAGAAAAGCGAATATACTTTACAATTTTTTTTTTTTATTGTTGGTAGTGTTCTTGTGTGCAGAACCACCCCAATAAACCTTGACTCGCGCGAGCGCTTTACTTGGGATGGTCTCTCGGATGTTTGGCCACCAACTGGAGCGTCTTTCCTGCTTCGCCGATGATTACCATAGGATCTGCTTTAAAGATGTCGCTACTTCAAGTGACATTGTTGAGACAATTCAATGTAAAAACGATTCCGTTGTATGCTACATTTTATTAGTGATTTTGACTTGACGAAGTATGGAACAAGACTGAAGTATCTTATACAAGAAAATTACGCATAAGCTCCTTACTGTCTAATCTCACGTATGTACAGTGAGTCAATTACAAACTGTTGGTTTATATAATTTATCTCACGTGTGTACAGTGAGTCAATTACAAACTGTTGGTTTATATAATTTATCTCACGTATGTACAGTGAGTCAATTACAAACTGTTGTCATATATAAACACTACACAAGAGTATGACAAAATACTTTCGCTTCGACTAGTCGTTTGGTTTATTGGTAGGTATCAGTCGCAACTTATTCTGCTTTGTTAACTGTTATATGTCAAAGTTTAAATTGTGGAGACTTCTCCACAAACTTTGAATTAAACCGAACAAGCTACATTGATGGATCATATAGAGCATAAAAAACCGACTGAACTGCACAGCTTCGGGTGCTCACTCCGAAACTACCCAATGAAGAAAACAAGCTCGCACACATCTTCTCGCGGTCACTCCACGGTACATTTAAGCCTTCTTCACCCAAAAATGGTTATGGTGACAATTTGGTGGACATCGAAAGGACCAATGCACTTTTCATTTCTTCAACCAGGAGAAACGACAAACGCTCTCAAATATTGTGAGGAAATCGACATATTGCATCCCAAATTGGCTGGAAAGCAACCTGCGTTGGTCAATAGGCACGGCTCGATCCTTTTGCATGACAATGCTATACCCCATACCTCACAAGTAACGGTGCAATAACTGTAGCAGTTAGGATTTGAAATTCTTCTGCATCCACCGACGCCTCGTGATATTTTCCCAACGGACTACCATCTTTTCCGCAATCTGGATTCATTTTGCCGATACAAGATTTTCCGGAACCGAGCAGAGGTCATAAAAGCCTTTGAAGATTTCATTGCCTCAAAAAGTCACCACTTCTACGAAAAAGAAATATTCTACAACGTTGGAAGAATATCATAGATGCCAATGGATCCTATTTTGTATGAATAAAAATGTACGGAAAAATAAGATGGGCTTTTAAATTTTTACTATAAAATCGGACACCTCATGTGGTACAACCCAATAGATTCCACAATTAAAACGGAATCTCGACTATAAATCGTTTCCTGGGCACCAACGATATGTCGAGTCAGTTGAGGACTCAACCCGATCTCGGTTAGAGGTAGTGTGGGGGTTCTCTATACCAAGTGGAGAACCAACCCACAATGCCAACCAATTTTGACCGCTAACAGCGCGTCACCCTAACCCAGCTTGTAATCCATTTCCCAACAAGCGAAAACACAACCCAATCCGCAGTTGCATACATCCCTAACCTACCAAGAACCTATGGCGTTCGCGCCGAACCCCACCGAGTGATCCTACACCTCAGCATCACCACCGGAAAAGTAAGTTACCTAAAGACAGGGAAGAATACTCAGGTGTAACCTAAGGGGCGCACACCTAACCTGTGAAAAAGTCACATAAACGGGTACGCGCAATGAAACATTTCGATGGTCGTTCGGCACAGTTTGCCGGGCAAGTAATTGTAAACCTATTTAATGAGGAAAACTCACCCTCATATAATAATGCCGGTGACATTATCAATTCAAAAACAAGACATCGAATTCAAGCGGCAACGTAGTTGCAAACGTATGAAACTCGATAGCATAAGCAAGCGCGGGACACCTGCACATCGATCTAGCAAAAACAGCATGCAGCGATCTGACAATGCAGTACAACCAACGAGAATAGCGTCCCGTCGCACAAGCATGCGACACATCTCCGATATAATACAAACACGAGATTAACAACGCATGCCCTTAAAAGGACACATCTCCCAAATAATACAAACACGAGAGATACACCGCATGGCCGTGCAAAGACACATCAAGTCGCACGTATGGGCTATACGGGCGACCTCTGATATTAAATAAGTATCTACCAAAAAAAAAGCCACACACATAGCGCCCACCACTGTAAACATAATATGCAAACTGCACACAGGCATACGATGTGGTGACCAACACCACTGGCAGCACGATGTGTAGCCCCGGCGACGACTTACACGGCACAGGGCAACAGTGCGATCGTCTTTGGTTGTGTGAGACACAAGAGATGATCTCTGCGCAAACTGGCCGTCGGGCCGATGGCTATTGATGTTCTGGTGTGTGGCTATTTAACCCTGAAGGGATAAGTGCACACCCAGCAAAAAAGTAGTATGCTAGTTGAGGTTGAAGAGTTCAGACGCACCCACCGAAAAACACCTTGTTCCGCTGCTGGTGACGTTAAATACATGTAACACAGGACACTTTTGATCCTTAAATAAATACATTTAACACAGTGCACTTTTGATACTTAACTACATATGACACAGTGCACTTTTGATCTTTAAATGATTGTATACGGTGGTGTAAATACACTTAACACAGTGCACTTTTGATCCTTAAATAAATACATTTAACACAGTGCACTTTTGATCATTAACTACATATGACACAGTGCACTTTTGATCCTTAAATAAATACATTTAACACAGTGCACTTTTGATATTTAAATGATTGTATACGGTTGTGTAAATACATTTAACACAGTGCACGTTTGATCCTTAAATACATGTGACACAGTGCACAGCCAAACATTAAATACTGTGAAGTGCTCCAAAAAAAGCCCTACCGTCTTTTTCTCCCATTCCTAATCCAAAATCCCAGCAATATTACCCTAAAACCCAAAATCCTATCAAAACCTGAAAAAACCCAAACATAATCCAAAATTCGCAATAAACGAATCAAACATTCGTTTATCGCATAACATTTGCCCCCACGGCATAATAAAATCCAAAATCAAAATTAAAATTAAAATTCACAATAAACGAATCCAATATTCGTTTATTGTTCTATATTTGCTCCACAGCATCACCCAAATCCAAAATTCAGAGATCGTTATCTCTATCCTAAAAATTCCATTGAGTTAAACAAACAAAAACTCAAAAGCAGATACATTCAAACATCTGCGTAATAGTTCGTAAGAATTCAAGAAATTGATTTTTTATCTTGTGTAAACACAACTTCTCGCTCGAAATATCCAAAAGATCGAGATTGTTGCACGAAAATGTGTATCTTTGGGATACAATTTTCGATTCCTTTTCCTTTATAAAGGAATGGTTTAGTGAGCTCCGGGCAGCAGTCTAAATTCGTCTATTGTCCCTGGAGGAAGTACCCCAGGAAAATCTTTGAATAATCTTGAGTAAAGTAATAAACACATATCAAAGAAAACAAAAACGAACTTTTAATTTTATCCAATACCTGGCCCCCACTGAAGACTAAGGACGAAGGCCAAATCCAAGGACGTTGCTCTTCCCTTTGGATTTAGAGGAAGCACGGCAACGAACCCTGTTGTGCGACGGGTTTTCAGAAGCTATTGTAAGAGATCACTTAGTCCTTTTAAGGACTAAGAAACACGCTTCCTGAAACCAAGAACACAACAACTGTATGTTATTAAATATGATACATTAAATACTATTTACTATTAAATTTAATACTTGGAAGTACGCTGTAAGTTTAATCCATTAGATGTTATCTCATTTGATACATTGAATACTGTATGTCATTAAATATAATACATTAAATACTGTAAGTTATTAAATATAATACATTAAATACTGTTTACTATTAAATTTAATACTTGGAAGTACGCTGTAAGTTTAATCCATTAGATGTTATCTCATTTGATACATTGAATACTGTATGTTATTAAATATAATACATTAAATACCGTTTACTATTAAAGTCAATACTAGAAATACTGTGTAAGTTTAATTCATAGGAAGTTATTACATGTAATACTCGAAATACTGTTGACTTTAAGTTCAAGAGCTACCATTGGTGCAGATGTAATCATCATCATCATCGGCACTACAACCGGGAGCCGGTCTTGGCCTTATTTAGAAAGTCCTGAGGCTTGTTAAATGTAATAAGTGTAGTAAAAAACAATAAAGATATCGAACCCGAGACGATTGTTTTCCGAACCTGTAAGATAGTGGTAAACCAGCTTAGCCTGACAATAGCGAGATTGGGACTTCTTGGTGAACCTGTGTCGGACCGGCACCCTACCAAGACCGCAACCAAAAATCCCATAAACCCATTTCCCAAGCTGTAATAATTGCATATCCAATTTACAACACGACACTCACCATCTCCATCAACTACACCGAGCCGCATACATTTTCCCAAAATCACCGGTTAATTCTCTATCTAAATTATATTCCCTGCTTGCGACCAAGCAATCCTAATTTCCCCCGAAAATCATACTCTGTAATAAACGCATATTCAAATTTACAACGGAATAGTCACCGTCTCCATCAACTACATCGAGTCGCATACATTTTCCCACAAACGGCTTCGGTAATATCTTATCTAAATTATATCCCTTGCTTGCAACCAAGCAATTCCAATTTCCCCCGAAAATCAAGCTATTTCCTTGCTTGTAACCAAGCAACATTTAGTTCCCCCAAAAACCATTTCGTTTCCCATTCCACCTAAACCATGTAGAAACACACCAATTCCCTCTTACTGGCAAGCCAACAGCATGATGCGTCGCCTTTCCACGAAACGACCATCGCAACGATCAAGACCCTTGACCATACTTACACAACCAAAGAATCCAACTCAGCCTATACGGCGATGATTGCCCGGAACTAAATTCCCTATACAGGCATAGCAACCCTTATCAAAGTTCCTAGTAAATGCCAGGGAGTTGATTTTAGCTATGACTCCACTGCCACCACGCTCCACTGCCATCAGTCGATCGACAGCCACCAAAGTGCGCGCACCTCGCTGAAGTTGAATCTCAACTCGGAAGAAGGCAAGTCGAGGCCGTGCATAGTCATAGTCGGGAGAGTGCGCGTAGTTACGTGTCATATTAATGTGTCCGTACATCACCGTGGAGCATTCCGCCCTTGTAAATTCACATTCTTTCGCAGAATAGCCATTTTCCCGCCCGTCACTGTCCACCGGCCAGTTTTTTACCGAGCTCGATAAAACGCGATCAGAGCACAGATCGATCGTGCCGTTAGTGAAGAAATATATATCACAACGATACATCTGGAAGGAAAGCCAACCCCGTTTCGCTGACTAATTCGTCACCAAAAAAACAGTTAATACTAAAAAGGGAAACAGCCCCCTTACGCTTGTGTAGTGTTTACCCCTTTGCTTAACATTTGTGTTGGGTTATTGTTGTGCCGGGATTCCCTCGTGTTACGCAAAAGTTGAATTTTAAAGGAAATAAGTACCAAATAAAAGGAACACAATCAAAACTGTGTAAAACAAAGTAAAAAAAGAACACCTAAATAAATATTTATTTATACAAAATGGAAAGAACCCTCGAATAATATTTATACCGAAATATAAAAGGAACGCCAAACAACATTTATGCAGAACAAGGTCGTGTGTTTTATTTTCGTCTTGTTACAAGTACGCAATATGTGGCGGACCGGCCGCTTTCACGAACAATTTACTGAGGACAATTTTCGGCGACGCAACGTTGGTGGGTGGTAGGAACCCGTGCCGTACGTCGGCACCCAAACTACAGCCCCCGCATGAGTTTTCGTTATTTGGAAATATTGATGGACGACGTTTACATGCGGGTTGGTGTAACCGACGCCCCTGATATTACAAAATACAATTAGGCTGTGACGAGTTGTTTATAAAAACATTTGCAAGATGTTCCTCCTGACATAGTCCTCACGGAGTTCCGAATGTGACACTAGTTTGCCACCGGAATTCTTTATCTCAGAATGTACCATCATGACTTATCTCCGTGTCCGTCTGCGCCATGAGCCACACATTCGAAACATCGCCGAAGATTTCTCTCGACGATATCGCGGACTGTACAACGTGACGGGGTGGTATCTCGCCTTTGGGCCGACCTACCACCTAAACCAACCTTTTCTCGAACCGATCCATCATAGCTTGACGGGGCCTACCAGTGAGTATACCTTGTGCGGACCTCGGACATTTTTAATTGTAAAGAGATAAGATTTTTTTTTTTTTTGTATATTTAAAAGAAAGTTTATATCTAGAAAACCAATCCATAACAAATTATTTCAAAGTGATCTTCGAGTTTAGTGCTTTTCAATAATGCAGTAGCACTGAATGAATCTTTTAGTTATAAGCTAGTGTTCTTTATTTAGTTTAAACCTGTTCAATTTTTTTTAAATTATCCTACGAAGTGTCTTGCTTCTGAGTTCGCAACTGGATCTTTTGCCATTTCTGTGGCGGTTCTGTTGGGGTTCTTAAGGCCATTGCCAAAGAACCACCCACTCCCTTTAAATAACGCTGTCTCACACTCACCTCACGTCTTCCTACTTACCTGCATACGAGCAGCACAAGCTCTCTTCCAACCATTTCTCACCTGAAAGTTAAACCCCAGCATATCACCATCATTTTGTTCATATTACATGAACCTTACCAACACAAGCGGCTCAGCTCGTCAGCAATCTTGATTGGTAAACACGCACCAAAATAGCAACGTATTCTTGTTCCAACAGTATGTTGGTCCAAGAATACACGCTAACCAGCGTACTTGTTGACACAGCGGCAGCCGATCATTTTCCTACTATTGAATCAGACACGATTATGATTGCTATTCCAACAACCATACCCATGATCGTGTCCCTTCTACCAATTCCTAACCAAACATTGCCCCCATACCCATTAGGTTCGCAACAGTTGCAACCAATTCCCCATTTATCTGCCATCAACCGATTATCTAATTATACATGAACATGATTGTTATTTAAACAATCGTATCTCATGATCATACCCATGTACCATTGTTTTTGCCTAAGCAATACCTCCCCTAGCCGCAGCCATGATAAACACATTTTCGGTTGACCTATCGTCACCGAATAATCTATAGCCTACAACGACACGATTGTGAGCGATTAAGTAAACACCAGAAGGTTCCCATGTCGTACTGGCTAAACCTAGCTGTGTTTACTTTATCTACCATCCGTTGGCCCATGGCCACTGGGTAAGCCGTGTGCTTGCACATCTGCAGGCCGGATTCCTTACGACCCATGATTGTTACTTAAACAATCGTACCGATACCCATGGTTTATGATGGCATAGTCAGCCAGCCTTGGTATTCGATCTTTTATTTGATGATCTGATGAAAAGCCGAAGTGACACCAAATGGGCTAGGGTAATTTATCATGACAACTAATTAGATATTTTGATAAAGTCCCCAGCGGTTTCGCTATGATGCGACGGCGTCGTTTGCTTCGACTTGTTGTTGCTACCCGAAATGACTTTGAAATTTCCGGCGGAAATCTCATGGGTTAATGCAATAGTGTTGCCGTATGGCAAGAAAACACTGAATGCAATTGTGCATTAGCCGAATAGATTAATGACTTCCGGCCAGTCTTCTTTTATGGATTCATCTATTGCAGGTGAAATAGCCGACGGTAGGAATTGGGATTGGGATGACACGCTGTTAGCGGTCGAAGTAAAGCGGACATTGCGGTTGGAATTGTGGGTTGGTTCTCCATGTAATATAGAGAAACCCCACAAGACTTTACCTCTAACTTGTGGTAAGAAAAATGATATCCTTAGCTGAGAGGATATTCACCACCACCGAATCGAGGGTGAATCAAGAGCCAGATTCCAACCCTCGATTGAGTCGTTTACCATCACCCGACAGAGGCGGTCGGTGCGCCACCTCCGCTTTCCGTAGCGCTGCGAAGATGCGTTCATCAAAAGTCGAGCGAGTTTCATCCCCTGAGGTACGTGCCCTTGTTCTAGTATTGTCTGTCGTGTGTCTAGTTATATCCAAGTGTAAATTCAACTTACTTGAGGAATACACCTTATTTTATCGTTTTCATTGGATAATTTAAGATTGCGTTTACCCTTTTGTGAACATTATAAACTAAATAGAAGGAATCATCTAATATCCACCAAATCAGTGTAGTTTTAATGTGACATAATTATAGTTTTCGACATAACACAAAACACACAAAATAACAATAAAAGGATAAACATAAACGACCGTGCGTTTTATTTCTCAGACTAACATCTGTGTATTTCGCTCCGTTTCTATGAGCGCACCATTTTTACAGTGTTCGGCAGAACTATCGCTGGGGACGAGAATTTAATCAGCGCCGTACCCCGGCGCACCATACAACCTCCCCACATGCCCACGTTACATATAGCACTATCTTCTTCTTATTATTATTTTATATAATAACACCATTTTTCTTATAACGCATTGCCAATACTGATGAATCCTAGAAGTTCTTCTTAAGTGATGAGAAATGCGGCAACATTTGTCACAGCAATCCTATCCAAGGTGATTTTCAAGCGGTACATCCCAACAAATGTTCCATAGAGTGGTTTGCGTGTTTATTGAAAACTATCAAAAGAAGAAAATATATAATAAGAAAGTGGAGTCTTCGTTGTTTTGTTCTTTAAATACACCTTCTTGTCCATCTTCCTCTCACATTGTGCCTTGACATTACTCCAACTTTTCATGTTTTATGAAAAAAAAAATGGCTTGCCTTGGATATTAAATGAAGTTCCATAGCTTGACAAAAGGCATACAAAGACATAGTGCGTTGAATACGTTATTCAAAGAATCTCATTATATGTCCTAAGCTGAGGAAATCATTAGATATACACTATACGACATGTATGCCCAATAAGATTGGAATTCGTCAGGACATTGATTAAAGTTTTATCACAAAGTGTCATTCAAAAGCCATCCATCTATCAAGAGTGTAAGTACGCCTAAGGCCGTTACGACTCGACGATATACACAAAAGGAAGCAACTACCCAATATTGACTTTTCGACTTGGTTCTGTCATCCCCAGACTGCACAGATAGGATGAGATATAATCCTGTTCTGCTTGTCGCACACACTTGTCCCAAAGACTCCTAGACCTGACGTGGTGATCAATCATCTGTGTAAGTAGACAGAATCAATTTCGTTTAAATAAACTTACATTATTGAATGAAAAATCCCCCCTCAGTTATTTGATTGATGAAAATAACAATTTATTTGTCTTAACACTGAGTTACAAGCGTCCCCAACGATACTTACTTTATTGTGCAGTGAATGCAACAACCAGGCCAGATTATGTATGGAAACAGCTCCTGGATGATGAATGGTGTCTACCGACTAGTCTTGTAACCCTGTTTGGTTAATTTATTCAATTCAGCGGGTCGGTTGAGTGTATGTAAACGAATTACGATCGTTTTAACGTAGCCCCATAGAGGACAGACTGATATTGGGGCGTTCTTGTAATCCGACGGAATTTTCTTTAGACTGTGTGTACGTGCTGCCCGAGGGTTTGAGATGCAATAATCATAAAAAGCCTATTTGAAAATGTTAATCAAAAGATAGACGTGGTAGAAAGACAAACGCCAGTAACCTCCTATGAATTTCCTGGTGATACCATCATCTAATTTCCTTTCGGGAAAATTAAATTTCCCCTCGCCAGGTTAAACGAAATTGGGAGTACAGTCATAAAGAAGATGGGGCAAGCTACGTATTCTTATGCCCAGGTAGAATGGCAATAATTTGTTTGTTTTTAGATGCGATATTTCTTTAAATAACAGTTCCTCTGTCTCTCTAGGCAGTAACCTCTAATATCCTTCGGGAGCTGACGTTTGTTTTTCATTTTGTGTGCTCTTGTATCTAAATTAGAGGATGATAACGTTGATGCCGGATCAAGCGATGCCCTCACCGTGCCGCAGGTGAAACATGTAAAAGCCCAAAGTGCAGAGTACAAATCGCAAACGCCATCGTCATCTATTTAACCGCGACTTATAAGTCAACCAAGCTCAAGCAGCTTATAGAGGCATCAGGCAAATCGCTAAAGAATCGTATTATCCTTAATCTCCGTGTCAGCCTGATTTTTACTCAACTTCTATCTCGTGTTCTCCCAGAATGGGGGCGTGCTTGAAGGATCAATACGGCCTAGACCTGCTGGCAATTTGATTGAACGAGAAGTCCAAAGTCCTTTGGTTTTTCCCTCATCCTTGCTGTTGATGGTTGAAAGATGCCTGGAATTGATAGTAACTATTTGTTAACGAGAAGGATTCCACAGATATGTATCTGCTCTGGAAATGGCCCAGTAATGTTTCCTTTTTGCAATGAATTCTTACATGTGGTGAGATGGTGTCCTGGCAATACTTCCAATTGTGGAACCCAAAATAAGTAAACCATTTATCACAGTTCTTATCCTTTGTCAAATACACAGACATGAGAGGGTAATGTTTCGGCATCTTAAATCAATAGCAAAGACAAATATGTAATTGTCTGTATTGTGAACGACAACCCTATTCTCCAGTTCGTTGCTTCCGGCTCCGAGATGTCTATCGGTAACCATAACACAGAGCTGGTAGCTCATTAATTGCAAATAGAACAACTACCATACCGAAAGCATGGAATTATATAAACGTTTTTTCTAATATTCTCTATCATTATTATCTTTTTTCTTTTGTTTTGTTTTCTCTCTTTTTCTGTCGGCTAATTGCTGGAAATTAACTTCGTTCTATATGGACCGACAAGGAGTGTATAAAAGTTTCATTGGTTTTTGTAAATGGCTGCGTACGCGAGGACCTACTGGTCTGCCAAGGGATACTCGACTCAGTGACAGCCAAGAAATGCTCATTCCGGTATTAAGTTCATCGCCGTCCTTGTGCTGCTTTATGCCGAATGACTTCCTGATCCTTTTTATTGAGAGTAAATTCATGCTGGCAACATACCGACTGGCAGCGAATGCGTTAGGATGATATCCTGGACTGGCATAGACTGTGTATGAAATCTTTCCATGTATGATTCTTTTTTCTTCTGCTTTTAGTACTCTAAGAAATGATGACACCAAATTAATGAGGTGAAGCCTTGAATCTTCGTGACAGTGAACACTTGGCACATTGTCAACGGATATCCTTCCATAGTCAAGTGCGGTGACACTGGACAGAATCCTTGTGATATATCACATAAGTGCTCCGGAATCTGTCCTCGTAGCTTCGTGTTTTCGTATAATCATTTAATTTGGTTTAATTATTCATGCTAAATGCACCGAAATCATATCGCTATCTAATTGGCTTGAGTTGGGACGCAAACTACCGGAATGTGAAGCATTCTTGGAACCTCATCGTCCTATAATTCAAGTGCAAATATTAAACCTTGCCGCAATAATAATTATTAGTTGTTACCATATCAGACTGACAACAGTGGTTCGAATTTCTCGGGATATATTGTATGTGTTTAATAGCATTGCCGCAACTTGTTGACACTACAGCCTTCGGTGTGGTTGTGGTATTCGGGAAACGCCCCCACCACCCAAACCAATGTCAATCATTACGCAAATTTAATGGCCCATAAAGCTCATTTCCGCGAGTGAATAACTGGGCAATTCATAAGCCATCCATGGAATTTATCAGGACCGAATTTATCGTATTCATTGGAAACTGCATCGGGAATGTAATAGTATTGGTGAATAAGGACGAGGGCGGCCATCACCTCACTGCAGCGACAATTTATGAATTAACGAGGATTAAGCCGAAATAGCTCGATACTCATTTATTATGTGCATTCCAACAGATTGGCAAATATGTAATTTTAGGTTGCCGCTGCAAGGATAACGACAATTGTACACATCGCATTACTGGTATTTGTGAAATTATTAGCATGATGGTAAGGCGTACTGGTGTTTCTAGTGAGGTAGTGTCTGTTGTAAAGGCGAGAATGCAGTGTTTCCGATATAAGGCAGCGAGGAAGGAAATTATGCAGAGAAATGACAATTGTGGCATGAGAAACGGAAAGAACAGTGGCAGGTATCGAATGAGCTATTTTAATGTACCCCGGCCAGTGGGTGTGGTATAAAAACATCCACCACAGGCATTACGCACCGATTGTGATTGGAATGTAAATGTAGGCTATTTTGTGACAAAATATTTGCAATCACTTTGCAGTATCCTATATGTCGCAAATTACTTAAGCTGTATCCACTTGCCGCTACTGGCCTCAGTGGTGGTTGACACTTTAATGGATATCGAGATTCTCATCAACGGTTTAATTGAATTGCGATAAATTACCTTATCTGGGAATTCAGAGCGGACAGTGGCGTGCGTGACTGACAGGATCATAATTATGGTTCATTCGAATAGGTTCAATGTACGACGTACATATTATGACCGCCTTCATGTGCAAGGGAGGTCATAACAATACAAACAAAAAAGCTTAAATGAAAAATATGGTGAGTTTTGTATTAAGTGAAATCGAAAAAATATCTGACAATTATTAAATCAATGCATAGGAAAGGAATAGAAAAGTAACGATATTATATTATAGTGTATGTATTATAGCCTCGGCGCAACGCTAATAACCTTGCCCGAAAAAACAAATTATGGACATTTTAACAAATTTTACTTGCTAAATAACGCTGAGACCGGATCCCGGTTGTAGTGCCGATGATGATGATATATTATAGCATTACAGTAAGAGATAGAACGAACGCTTTAACTCATCAGACTATAGCGTTTGCGATGATAGTGAAGAACGTTTGATTCGAACTTACGCTATATGACAGTGAGAATCACTAAAAATTGAACCAATGCTCAACACATCAGGCTACTGCCGCGTGTACGAATTCGATTTCTAAACTCAAGTATACTCAACTGATGTGGAATTGTTATGTTATCGCTATGGTATACGGCTCTGATGCATTTTCTTATTCGATTTTCGTTTGCTGTTCTACACTATTTGCTATATCACAATATAATAACATTAGACTCATTTTACAGACGGTAACAGGACTCTTACCAACCATGTTACTACCTTGTTCACTGAATCTTTCAACTCACAAACACAGGAACTAACTCAATGTATTCGTAATTACACTGATAAGCCCCTTCAATTAGCATCTAAACAACTTACTGGGTTTCAAAATAATTCTCTCCTTGACCACATTTTTCATAAGTTGAACAATTTTGGGGATGAATTAGCCTACTATTAGTGAGCCTTTTTTTTTTTAAAGTAAAGAACATTTTATTCGGAAAGAAAAACCCATTTTATTCGAAGTATTGACCATTGCTTTCTACACATTTCGACCACCTTTCTAGCAATTTGTGGATACCACCCCAATAAAACCGGTCGTCTTTTGAGGCAAACCATTCGGAGACCCAATTTTCGACTTCTTCGTAGGAATTGAAATGCTGCTCAGTCAATGCGTGTCCAATCGATAAAAACAGATAGTAGTCGGAAGGAGCAAAGTCTGGTGAATGCGGCGGGTGGGGTAACCCTTCCCAACCGAGAGCTTTTATTGTTTCTTCGACGCGTTTTGCTGTTTGACTCGGAGCATTATCATGCAACAAAATTCCCTCTCCATGTCTTGTGGCCCATTCTGGTCATTTTTCGACCAATACGTCGTTCAAATTGATCATTTGTTGTCGGTAACGTTGCGCATCAACAGCTTCGCCAGGTTTTAGAAGTTCATGATACACCACGCCCTTCTGGCCCCTCCAAACACAGAGCATTGTCTTTTTTTCCGAGCCGATCGGGCTTTGAAGTCGATGCTGACGCTTCTCCTGGATGTACCCATGATTTTTGGGGCTTAGGATTCTTAAAATAAATCCATTTTTCATCACGTCACAGTTCGATGGAATACTAACTACCTTTCGTGTCGAAGAAGCCACGTTTCACATGTGGTGTTTCGCATTTCCATCTGCCTGCCATTGAATTCGTATGGCACCCAGTTTCCACACTTTTTGATCTTCCCATAGCTTTTAACCGGTCAGAAATTGTTTGTTGTGCAACATTTAACATTTGTGCCATTTATTTTTGACTTAAAGTGTTATCTTGATCCAATATTGCTTGCGATTCGGCGTCTTCAAACTGTTTTGGTGGTCTTCCACGTTCTTCATTTCGCACATCAAAATCATTATCTCTGAACCGCTTAAACCATCTTTTGCATGTTGCTTCCGTTAGAGCATGATCACCATAAGCCTCGACAATCATTCGATGCAACTCTGCGGCACTTTTCTTCAAATGAAAACAAAAAATTAATGCTTTCCGCAAATCATCATTTTCTGGTACCAAAATCGACATTTTTAACAGTATTAAAAAAAATGATGTTGTTTGTACAATCACTTGATGCATACTAAATATGTTTGACAGATGTCATAGCAACCAAATAAAAAATATATAAGGGCTCATTCATAACAAACGTTCCCTTTCGATACATTTGTATCTTGACGCTCACTTCACACCGCTACACCTGGTATATATATGTATATATATATTTACAGAATTAAAACACCCCTCGAATCATTAAACTGATTCGCATTCAAATGTTGGCCTGAAACCGCAACATTATTTGATATCCCACATGAGATTTACTATCGGAAATCAGAAATCTTATGCCTGGTTAGTAACAGCAAAGCGTGGGTAAGCGACGATGTTGCTACATAGAGAAACGACTTGGGTTATCGCGAATTCCTTTGATCTTTTTCGCAAGCCGATATTATCGCAAGCCCGCGTGGCGTCCTTCGACCTCGCTAGACATGGCTATTCGCTGGGAATCAAAACCCAGAGTCAGGTGAAAAGTATAAGAAATATATTTTTCTACCCACCCCTTTTCCCCTCCTCGGAGTGCATTTTTGGTTCTGTACTCTGAGAGTAATTCAAATATGAAACGGGGTCATGCGGCCACCTTCTTGGTTTCGCTTTCGTTGCAAGGGAAAGCAAATCAACCCTGAAATCGTCATGCTCTCCGTTGCAGTTTTCCCATTCTCCCTAAGTTCATTGACTGTTGCGTAAATTCGCAAGAGTTTATTCACCTTAATGGGCGGGGAAATGGGAGAATGAGGATGAGTGTGCAATCTAGAATGGGTGATCATTGGGAAAGTACCTATTGGTTGGGTCAGGAGTCAGGAGTCAGTGGTAGTCTGCGGTAGTAAGTGGTTGATCGGGTGTTGTAGTTGTTCGCCTGGTGGGAGTTGAAAGAAACAAGAAACTATTTAAATAAATAACAGTGCAAAAGGGAAAGAATCCCATATTTACGGAGTTTAGTTGTTAAATTAAGTAAAGCTAATTTGTAAAATTAACATTAACCCAGAAACCAAATGAGTTAATTAAATAAAATTGTAATAAGTAAGAGAGTATTCAAACGTGACCAAAACAATACATGAAGATACCACAAGGGAACATTCACCAGCAGTAGCGTCGAAACTAGCTCAGGCAGTTCAGCAAACAACACGTAAGTACCCTGCTAATATATATACAATTAGAATCAGAGAATTAAAAAGTGTTACAATATATATATACTAGGGGGCTTAGCCCCTTGCTCGCTGCGCTCCCCAACCACCGCTTCAGTTTTAATGTAATTATCAACAATTTTTCGCCTTCAATATTTACACACATTTGTCAAATTTCCATGATCTAAGTAATCAATTTTAGTTTTTAGATCATAATCAGCACTCAACGATAATTTTGTTTTTTTGCCCGCTTACTTGCACGATATCTAAATCCAATTTACGTTTTCTTTCAGTTTGTTCATTTGTCATGTTTTCTATGTGAATTTTTGCTACCTGTTCTTTGGACATATTTGTTACGCGCCTTTTTGAATTTATTTCTTCTTTTTTCTTTTCATAATATCGTTTTTTTTTTATTGCCAACTGACGCTCGCGATGATAGGTGATACGTTTAATTTTTTTCGACCCATAATTAAATAATGAGTTTGTGCAACTGACACAAAAAAAAATCTGATACACTATCAATTTACGATTTAAAACTAATAATGGGAGTTGGCGAGTGATTAACATGTTATAAAAAAAGCTGACACACGAAAAACTTGTTTATATAATATATATATATATATAGGGATGGGTGGTCTGTGCGTCGGCATGGACGCCGATTCTACCATCCACCCACTACTTCCTGTAAATGTTCCACAGTACTCTGTCCACCAATCGGTCGCCGAGGAAAGAACAAGATAAACACACATGGTAGTCACCAGCAATAAAACGCACTGTTCACCAAAGGTGAGAAGAAAAGTAAAACACTGAATGATTTTTAGTCGGAAAAGTGTTCTCTTTATTTAATTAGTTGATAGATATCTTTTGTAATTAATCAAAAGTTCACGTGTATTAGACATCACCTGGAATCTTACGAAAATATTAATTTAAGCCTTCTCATGGCCATTGTTCAAACGTTAACAATACACATACTATCTAAATACTTCGAGGTTTAATTCCGACTATTCAATTAACTGGGGGGGAAAAGCGACTCGATACGCATTCGCGTCTCCGCAGCGCTACGGAGAGCGGGAGGGGTAAGACCTGCGTGGTCGGCGGATGTAATTGGACTCAGCGATATTCGGCTCGTGCAGAGCCGACTCGCTAATGGGGTGAGTTTGGTGGTGTGATGAAAAGAAAATGAAATTTCCTTTGACCAGTGACCAATGGAAGGCGATATCTGCACGCAGTGGTGTGTATGTGTGTTCGATGCGTTTAGCAAAGGATAACGAAGCCTACAACGAGGGAAAAAGAACAGAGGAGAAGCGACAGGCATCGTTCGGTAATGAGGGTCAGTTGAGTAAATAGCAGCCACTCATTAGATGCTAAAAGGGATTACGATACTTTATACAATGGAGATCGTGTATCGTATCTCTGCCGACTGGGTGAGTCGGATTCTTTTGTTTTGCATATGTTTATGCTACTGAATCCGATCTGACGGCTAAGCGCGCCGGTGGTGATTGTTTGAAGATTCAAACAAAGAATTATTTCCAAGAAAAGTGCTTGCAGCCGAATCAATAGTTGCAACTCTTCGGAAAGTAATTTAGATGGTTACACAATGACGGTTGTGTATACCATCTGTGTCAATTATGCATGGCATCTATGGCGACGCAGGATCGAAATGTAGTGTGAATATCTACACTAATTGGAAATTCATTCATTCATTTCCAGTTAATGCCTTGAAAGCATTAATTATCCTTGGGAAGGAAATGTTTCTGCTGTGGTGAGATTGCGGGACAGGTATGGGGAGGTTGGAATTTGCCTGGCAACCGAAGGTACCGAATAGGTTTTGGTTTATGCTCCTGTATAATGGAAAGGAGTCTTGTAGGGAATTTGTATGCGAAGAGATGCATGAAAAGATAATAATTCTTTTACAGGGACTTCTAGTTAAATAAATTTGATGTATTTGATGCGTGAAGCATTTAAGGTGCTAATGCGATTGCATTAGCGAACCTTATAAGTTTGGGTCGAAGTTATGGGGGTTCTTCAAGTAAGTAACAGTGGGGTTTGGCGGAACCGCCACATATATATATACACATTTTTTTTTATTTATATATATATCTATTTTATTCTATTAATTGGCATGTCGGAACCCGGAAGTTCATAACCTCACCGACTGGACTCCGCCATTGTTGCCTGTTCTATGCGCTCTTCTTTCACGTTCGACGGTAGTGCTCCACGAAGCCCTACCATTTCCCTACCCCATACATTTTGCACTTTCAACACCATCCATATCCCCAATTCAATATTGAACTCAATGTTGAACAAATTGAATCAAACGTTCAATTGTCGCACTGATTCAATTTCCGGAAATTCTTAAAGCATATGCAATCATATGCACTGTATATTCAATTATAGATTTCCAAAATCCCTAAACGAAATGTGCGGACCAGGTTGCCCGATTTTCGAACAAATATTATTGAGAATTATAAAATGCGCGTCTGCAATGTTGCCCACAAAACTAAATATCCATTCACACTTTTCAAATTCAAATATAAACAAATTGCGCCATAAAACGAACCACTTGTTCATTTTATTGCGCATCAACATCTAGGATAATAAATGCGCATCCCCAAGATCCTTTATCTATTGTTTCCTGCCGAACTGCATTTATGACCTTTGTTCCTCTTTTTCCTTTTTATTATCCCATTTCCAAAAGTAAAACAAAACAATTGAATGTCGGCTGGCAATTGAGGCAGTCTAGTTTTGGTGTTGTGAGACTGGAGACTCGGACGGATCGCAACGTGGTGACGTGCGCGGCAAGAAAATGTTAGATTAAAACGTTTCCGTGGTGCAAAAATAAAGTAAACATATTTTATAAAAAAGGTAAAGTGTTTTAATTAATTCGTAAACCAGGTTACTCCTCTTCCTCAATTTTGAGAAGCACGGGAGCGACTTCTATTACACAACCATCCGATCCGATCTCCACGGGGCCCAACCTAACATTGTCATCCCATCTCCGTCCCGGTCGTCCTCTCGATATCTTTCCCGATATATATATATATATATATATATATATATATATATATATATATATATATATATCTCACGCCAGTGGATAACAAAAAACCTCAAAAAGGATCCGCGATAAGGGGCGATGTGTCCCAGACTTCAAGGAAGAAGAAAAGTAGATTAGAAAGTAGTTAGTATGTAGCGCGAGTTGTGTAAAGACCCAAATATAAAGTGTATTAAACTTCAAAAAAGAATCAGTCTGTTTTTTTCTACGGCTACGGTTGTGAGAATTCCTTGGTGACCGCGTTATTTTCGGGTACTTCGAGTTGATAGTTTTTAACAGTTTTAATGCCGATATACAATAGAATTACTGCCGACCACATCCAGGGACTGTGGCGGTTCCGCCAAACCCCACGGTTCACTTACTTAAACCCCCATAACTCCCATCCAATCATATCATTTCGCTAATGCAATGGCATTAGCACCTTAAATGCTTTGCGCATCAAGGATTATCTAAGGTAAAATCTAAACAATCCCTGTACTTATCTTCATGCATTTCTTCCCATATAATTTCCTGGAAGATTTCTTTTCTACCTTTTCAGGAATCCCAAAACCTATTTGGTACCTTCGGTTTCCAGGTAAATTTCAATTTCCCACACCTGCACCGCATACCTGAAACATTTCCTTTTACAAGGACAGTTAATCCTTTCAACGCGCTAGATAAAATTCCTAAAAATAGTTCCTTAATGTGCATATGCACCATAAATACAAAACATTCGGCACCCATTGTTATCAACTGAAATGCAACGACGGGCGGATTTTTTTTACAGCTGCAGCAAGCCGACCAGCGATTTGTTGTTAAATACACAAACAATCATCAATTTCGTACGTGGCCACAAACTAATTTCCCTGTATATACAAATGCAGACAAGGGATTCTGTTCTGCCACCAATCCCATTAGCACATTTTTTTCCCAACGTCTATTATAACGACGATACACACCGAAAACATGACCCTCATTACCGGACTAAGCATTTGGTTGCTTCTTCCTTTGTCTTTGCCGCCTGTCTGCGTCGTTGTTACATTGCCTTCGAGCACGTGTAAACAACATCAGATTTGAACGATCGCACACATACCACCATGTTCTTCATTACAAGATCTGGTTTCCTATTCCACCAAGAGAGATTTTACGTTTCTCTGGTGGTAGGTAAAAACGATATCCTTAGTGGAGAGGATATCTACCACGACACCGAAAACTCACCCCATAAGCGAATCATCTCTGCACGAGATGATTATCGCTGATTAGTTTTCCATCCACCGACCGAGTAGATCGTTGTCCACTCCCGCTCCTCGTCTGCGCCGACGACGCGAATACACCGTGGAATATAGTTGAGTAACCGCGGTCGCGAGCCTTCAGTTTTCATGTGCCTTCAAATTAACCGGACTAATCACAGTTAAATTAAGACTATATAAACCATATAGGAACGTTGTACAGAATGTGTTTCAAATTATATATTGTTGTCTCCTCTTCAATCAGTGTTAAAATAAATAAAAATATAAGGACCATTTATCTCTACAAACGCGCGGTTTAATCACTTCCTCCCTGTGTTGGTGTTTCGGAGTTTCGTTGGTGTTTCCCTCTCAGTGCACCTATTTTACCCTTGGTGTGATTTCATTTATGGTGACGACCATATGTGCTTATCCTTTTTGCTTTACTCCTAGTTGTGGACAAACGTGGCGAAGTTTCGTTCTTTTGTTCATGGATAATTGCGACGGAACCTTCTTATAGTGATGATGGAGGAAGAAGGGAATCAGCGCCGTACGCCGGCGTACCATACTTCTTCCCCACAGACTTACAAGGCTCGGATGACTCCAGGTTCAACCCAAATTCGAAGGACGAGGACTCAACATACAACAAGCATCCATTCAGGATCCATCGTTCGCTTCTTTTCCTCGTTGATCGAGAAGCACGGAAGCGATCCGTACTACAGCGTTATTGGAACAGACGGTGAAGATTTTTTGTTGACTTCTCTTCAACTCTATGTTAAATAATTTATTTGAGTCAGCCGAAACGAGCAATCTCTTATTTTTGTAATAAGAAGCGAGATTTCTCCACGCTTAATCACCATTAATGGCGAGGTTAGTAGTAAGATGAGCTGCAGAACCTTCTAAACCGCCGCTTAGATAGTACACTTTCTCTACGTAAGTCGCAGTTGGATTTTCGCCAACCTACGAAACAGACATGTCGTAGTATTGACGCTACTATGAGAAGGTGCCTGAGAATTTCGGTAGAGAAATCTCAGGGAGAGTTGGTGGGGTGATTGGATGGAGCTAGCATACTAAAACTCGCCAGAGCGGATGCAACTGTTGGCAATTTGGCCTCAATAGTATCGATTCTCTCACAGAGCGCATCGTCAGCAGTTTGATAATGACCGAGCATGGTGGAGTACGAATTATCCTGGAAATACTCGTGCTCGGTATCCGCATCTGTTTTAGATAACAACAGCTTCTCGTGTTCCGCACCGAATTTATCCCAATGAGATTCAACCAACTTGAATTGCTGGTAGCGCTTTGGTAGCAAATGCCCTCATATATACCAGCGGTAGCAGGAGAAGATATAAAAGGTAATCCAGTCATCTGCAAGAGAACCCGACTCTTGAAAGATGCCACGTTGAATTTAGTTAAGATAAAACAGCTTTAAAGATATAAATCTAATAGAAATTTCACAATGATTCAAAAATTATATAATGAAGTGAATAATTGATTTTGTACTTCCTTTGGCAATTTGATGAGTTGAGTTCTAACATGCAAGGTTACCAGATGAGAGTTGTTGTAAGAGTTAACAAACCAAACGTCCACATTTATCACAAAAAGGAATCGTAGTTCTATAAATGACTTATTCATTTGTGACGGTTCCGCCAAACCCGACTATACACTTACCTGAGAAACCCCCATAACTTCCACCAATCTCATAAATTCACTAAGGCAATCGCATTAGCACCTTAAATGCTTCACGCATTAATGAGATCAAATCCTTAATCTAAAAAGTCCCTGGAAAAGAAAACTTACCTTCGCATCCAAATTCCCTGTAAGAATTTCTTTCTACCTTTTCAGGAACACCAGGCAAATTTCAACTTTCCCACACCTACACCTACCTGAAACATTTCCTTTTACAAGGACGTGTAATGCATACAACGCATTATCTAAAATTCGTAGAAATAATTCTTTAAAGTGCATATGGCATCATGAATCCCAAGCCAGTCGGCACCCTTTGTCTGTGTTAAATTCCTATGTCGGACAGCTTGTTTTTACAGCTGCAATAAACCGACCCGCGATTCGTTTGTACAATCGACAAACAATTCCCGCATCCCAATTATTATCATCGGAACTGGATCCTCTAGAATTTTCTAGTATAAACAAGAACTCGGTTCCTGTACCAGTCGGAGATGCCATAAACCATATTTCTACGCATGTAAACATGCATAAGATCCAACTCATCGTTTGTTTTCCCACTAACAAAGAGTCTTCAATTTCTTTCCCTGCCGCAACTAATTACCCGGCATATACAAAGGCATGCAAGGGATTCGTTCGGCCACCAATCCCATTAACACCTTTTGCCAACGTCTATTGTAGCGACGATGCATCGCGTAAACAATGACCCGCACTACCGAACGACGCATTTGATCGTTTCTCCCTCTTGTCTTTACCGCCTGTCTACTTCGTTTACCCATTGCCTTCGAGCACGTGTAAACAACACAGATCTGAACGATCGCACACATACCACCATGATATGCATTACGAGATCTGATTTTCTGTTCCACAAAGAGAGACTTTAGGTCTCCCTTGTGGTAGGTAAAACATATCCTTGGTGGAGAAGATATCCACCACCACCGAATCGAGGCTGAATCAAGAACCATATTCTAACCCTCGATTGAGTCAAATTTCATCCGCAGACCGAGCTGGTCGTGCTAGCTCCTCCAGCCTCGGGGCGCCGCGGGGAGGCATATTTCGCGCATCAACAATTCGTGTGTGAAGTTATTAAGTGAATAAAACTGAACAGACTAATTCCTGTGTATTTTAATTCGAAATCAACATTGTTAAAAATAATAAATAAAGTAAACCGCCTTTGTACAAGTTATTAAGTGAATAAAACTGAACAAACTAATTCCTGTGTTTTAATTTTCCGTTTTGTGTCGTTTCCTCCTGGTGAGCAATTCCTGGATGTCTGTTTATTGTGTTGTCCTGATCCCAGGTGTCGTGCAGATCTCTTTCTGTGTTATAGAGACGCGAATCAGGTGGAGACGAGGTAGAACCCCGTGCCGTAAGTCGGCACCATGACCTCGTTCCTACACATTAACCTCGCACACACGACGTCAAATAGTTCACTTAACACAGCATCTTTCACACAATGTGAACTATAACTATCTAAGCAATCGGGCTGGAAGGACCAAATTTTAATGTATGCATGTATATCTTTAGCCTAATATTTGAGCAGTAGATTGTGATGACTGGTTGTAGTGTGGCACTGTTGTACGACCGCCATCTACGCAAATCACGCCAAATAAAGGGACTGTTTAACTCAAATTGTAAATAGTTTATTTAATACACACAACAAACGAAAATAATTCATTACACATTAATAAAAACTCACTGAGCTTATTTAGATAACTTTTCAAGACCCAAAAGTACAACAAAACTAAGATCGTTAACGATTCGCACACCACCAATATTCCCCCGTCCTGTACCACCACTTCTGAACGTGACTTATTATGCTCACAATTATTATTTACTATATCGATAGACCTGCACTTGTTATAATTATAAATATATGTAGAGCTTACAGTAAGAAACTTTGAAGAACCCTATACCAGGTATGTCTATCCCTCTGACCAATCCCTTAGTTGTGGTGTGTTCACAGTTCGTTACTTCTACAAGTAACGTACAATCAGAATAAGCTTTGCATTCGTAAGCGTCCCCTCGGCTTCAAAGCTAAATAATGTATCCCTCAGTTGTACCTAATGGCAGTGGAAGAAGTCTCGTCCAAGCGGTTTTAATTATGAAGCCCCGAGCCACATTCGAGTCCGGATAGAAGTCGTTCTCCTTTCATTTACCCCCAATAACAAGGGAAGAAGGACAATTGTAATTAAGCCTTTGTATTGCAACATCTAAGCTCTACATTCATTTGCAGCTGGTGTATATTTTGAATTACATTCAAACGAATTCATTCCTTATCCAGGAGCCTTGAGCGTTTTACGGTCAAAACATAAATTCTAGCCCATTTAATTTGTCCGATCCCGAAGTTTACTGACGACTATGGACATCTCTTTAATTAATACCGCTTTGATGTTGCGGACCTACAAAACATGCCTACGCCTACAGTTCTTACCTGTCTATTTCACAAATTCTGAAAGCAATTAGCAGCAACAGTCAGAAATACAATAACTTCCAAGCGAATACCTACCCTGAGGTTAGGACAAACGCAACTCGGTCAGTCGACAGTGACCTTATGGCATCGACAAACTTATCCACCCATCGTTGTTTCGTCCTTGTCCTTTTCTAATTTACGTAAAAATGAAATAACAGTTCAACAGATAGTCTATCTTGTATGGAGGTAGGCAGTCACCACGTTAATCTAAATCGGGGGGAATTCAAGGAGCGAACACTAACATAACCAGAGAAGATATTAAACATCTTAAAACCGTAACTGATGCTGTTCTATTCCACGGTCGTGCTGATCCTATTTGCGGCATTCTCCTTATTTGGTGTCGCTTATCAAAAGGCAAAATAATCACCACCAAACCAGCAGCCACAGAGAAATCCAAGACAATTGTTGTGGAACGAAAATTTCACAACGGGAACGGGAACGCCAAGGACACGTAATAATACTGAATATTTGCTTCATAAAAGATAATGAAAATTAATGAGTTAAAAGGATATTAATTAAGCAGAAAAGCCTCTCTTTTTAACTACAAGACAAGCGCCAAACATTCCTCTCTGCGGCCCTTGGGGTAAGTCGACGAGCTGACGAAGGAGGATGGCTTCAAGGTAAATTTGAATTTTTTATGAATATCCTTTGGAGACATTTAATCAATCACCGCCGCGCTTAGATCAAGAACCGTGAAGACAATGGAGAGGATCCTAAGTGCTGACGATGGCCATGGCAATAGAAAGGACGTCAGTCGATTGGAATGACATTAATTGAATTGGTCTTAGATAACAATACCTTCGGTGAATGGATGGAGGGAGAGTGTGGCCGTGGAGTTGGCTCTTGTCCTCGTAATCGTTGTAACTATTACAAAGTTGGTGTAGTTTTGTGGAAATAATTACATTTAGCCGAATTGATAACGTTTTCTTTTGAATATACCATAGAGCTGAGGTGACTAATGGCTTCGCCATGACGGGAAGTTAAATCGGAAAAGGTCACACTATGAAACCCTATGTTATGTATTCAAATGGAGTTATATATTTTGTAGTATATAAAGATTAGAGAGATTAAACACAACTAATGAAAACAGTAATTGAACTTTCATTAATCAAACAATTACATTTAACTTAAACATTACATTTAATTAACAAGCCTGATCTACCTATACGGTATTCCTTTGAAGCACTTGTGAGCCAAATGTACTAACAATCTCTAGAATTATGTGTTGCGCATTCACCCCATTAAATCACTAATTAGGACTGTTTATATATTACAATTGGAAGAGAAAGAACATATCCCATGGAATTTTCATCGTAATATGCCGGGTAATTCAATAAAAGCGTCCGGTTATGTTTTAAATAGAATACTCAACATTCACTATCATAATCAACAATTTTTTTATCGAAAAAGTCGATCGCTTCTGACGGATCGCGAACAAAATCTTAAGTGTGCTGCATTGGATTTAAAACACAACATTGTTAGGTTCCTTTTGTTAACTCATCTATATGTACCGTTATACCGATTCTTATATATATCTGATATTATAATTATATTGTTATGCGGCGGTATATATTAAAACACAATTGCCATAATGGGCTAACGTTACAGTCCAGTGGTGTATTCGCAGGTGAATAGCCACAGAACATTTTCCTCTCCGTCACATTTGTATCTTTCCCGGGTTCAATGTACTCTGAGATCACCACAGCCACCGCACTAGGGCAGTAGGTCATCCTCAGAGCTGCATTGATACACCCACACAAAAACCAAACCCACCCCGAGTCTGTTTCTGTTCTCTCATTCTTCCTTGTTCGTCGACTATCCAATTAACCGAAGCGTTCACCACCCCTCGACGGCGGGGAACATGATAAGGCAAAAAACGTCCTGTGTGCAAATCAAAAAATCCCATCTTCGTCCCTAATTCAAGTCAGTCGCTTCTCATTTCTCATCGCGCTTGGTCACGCCGCCGCTCGGGCCTAAATTTAATTTTACGGATTTTTAATCAGTTGTCACACAGTCGCAACCGCGGTCGGTCACGCCGCCGCTCTGAAATATTTTATTTCGTGTGGGTTTAACCAGAAGTCGATAATCAACCACAGGAGCGTACAGACACATCGGTTTGGTCTGCTCAGGAATTGGACGCCATTTTAAATCTTACGCGTAAAGTTTTACATTTACCATGAAAACCCGGTTTAATTATCTCCAAGAGAACAGTTAAATTTTATTAATTTATTGGTGCATGTGGAACCATTGTATTATAAATAAAGAACATCTTGAAAGTGTAATTTCAGAATCAATTGTCAACAATAAAAAAAACTATTAAAAGAAAGAAAATAAAATTAATTTCCACCTGTACCAGTTGGTGTTTCTGTGTTTTATTTTCCCCTCGGTGCCGCAGTTGTTAGTGGGAAGGAAGTGAACCGCGCCCGTGTCTGGCGCAAATACTTCTTACCCCCACAGTGTTATACCATTCACTCGTGTACTGTGAACCCTTAAACTATTACCTTTTATCGGATAAATTCACACACCATAAACTTCCGTGCCACAAATTTTTATGTCGCTAACCTTTATGCAGCAAACTCTTATTCTTTAAACGTTTGCTTCTCCCAACTTTTATATTACGAACCCATGTACTGCAAGCTCGTGTATCATCAACTCTTATCCTGTACAACATGTATATACCGTATCCTATATATCAGTTGTATGCATAAGATTTTACTAAGAGATGGCGCCAGCGATAAGTATACAGCGCATTAATTTAATACCTACGTCATTTTGTTCGTCTGAGATTTAACTACAAACGCACACAAGTTGAGTCCGCCATAACCTAGCGTCTTTGTTTTATCGTTCAATGATCATGTCCAATTTTGTGCCTGAAAAAGTACATTTTTGGCACGCATTGCTTGTTGAAAGTCATCTTTTGCTGGTAGAATCATATGATGGAACACGCTCCATCAAGTAGAACATGTGAGCCATGGTTTCGACAATTTAAAAGTGGTGATTTCAATGTGAAAGACGGTGAGTGCCCTGGTGGACCACAAAAATGTGAAGACAATCAAATGCAGGAGTTATTGGATGATGACCCAACTCAAACTCAACGGCAATTAGCAGAAGCATTACATATGTCACAAGAAACAATCAGTAGACGTTTACGATCAATGGGAAAGATCAATACCAGGCTTACGTATAAGGTTTAAATAAGAGATCGTACAAGCGAAAAATACGCAGCTCACAGCAAAACGAGTGAAAGACACCTTGAAAGCGTTGGATGGGACATCCTTCTGCACTCGCCGTACACTCCAGACTTGGCGAAGTATGCTATCACTCTTCGCATCAATGCGGCACGCGCTCGCAGAGCAGCACTTCAGCGATTTCGAGGAAGTGGGAAAATGGTTCGACGAATGGTTTGCCGCGAAAGACAGGCAATTTTTCTGGCATGCTATTCATATTTTACCTGAAAGATGGGCGAAATGTGTAGAAGCCGATTGCCAATATTTTGAATAAAAAAAATTGATATCCCTAGAAAATGACGTATTTTTTTTACAAAATAAACGGGAAAAAAAATATGCGTACACCTAGTATGATACTCTTGCGCGAGTAATTCTGATGCGTTTATTTCCTTCCTTGTTATCATAGTTATTGTTTGTATCATAACTATCTCTTTTTCTATAGGTATTACCACGATCGTTGCTCAACTGAACTTGCTGACACGCCCCTTCAGACATTTTCCCGCGATACCCGTCAATCTGTGAATGTTCATCAGTTCACGTTGAAAGTGGACTTTAGGCGCACAAATAATAATAATCATTCTTTAGCCGAACCACGCAAATGTGGAATGTTCGGCCTGATTGTTGTGGGTTTCTGTTTCAGGAAGCGCGTCTCCTTATCCTGAAAACGATATGGGATATCTTTAATAGACCGCTACTGAAACAACGCACTACAGTGAGGGTTCGTTGCCGTGCTTCCTCTGACCCAGAGGGAAGAGCAACGTCCTGATGTCGGTTTTTTGTTACCTTTGGTCCTGGGTTCCGCAAGCCGTCGACTCCGCTGGGATTTTTTCCTAGACTATTTGGGGGTTTAAAAATTAATGAAAAGTCAGTTTTCCTTTTGGGTGTCTTTTATTTTTCAGCTCCTCCTTGTGTTGTTTATCAGTTTAAGTTTTTTGACAATCGATTTTATATTTAGAATATATAAACCGAGGTACTTAATTTTGGTCCGAACCCGGATGGATACTGAAGTGGGTGTGGATATTGAAGTGACTGTGGATATTGAAGTGAATCTGCTATTGAAGTGATTGAAGTGAATGGATTGAATGAGTCGAATGAACTGCTTATGACTTTACCATTCTTTTATAAAGGAAAACTAATCGAGATTTGTATCCCAAAAATACACATTTTCGTACAACAATCTCGATTTTTGGGTATCCTGAGTGAGATGCTCAGTGTTTACTTTAGATAAGAATTCAATTTCTTGAATTCTTACGAAACTATTTCGCGGATATGGGAATGTATCTGAATTTTGGTTTTCTATTTGTTTTTCTTAATGGAAATTTTCAGATAGAGATAACGATCTCTGAATTTTGGGTTTCGATTGATGCCGTGGGGCAAATGTAGAACGATAAACGAATATTAGATTCGTTTATTGTGAATTTGATTTTAATTTAGGATTTTGGATTTAATTATGCCGTATGGGCAAATGTTAGGCGATAAACGAATGTTTGATTCGTTTATTGCGAACTTTGGATCATGTTTGGGTTAATTCGGGTTTTGACAGGATTTTGGGTTTTTGGGTAATATAGCTGGGAATAGACCAACGGGAAAGAGACCGGTAGGACGGCCGCGACGGAGATGGGAGGACAATGTTAGGTTTGACCTTGAGGAGATCGGATCGAATGGTCAAGCGTGGAAGGAGAGTGCCCAGGACAGGGAAGGATGGCGAAGCCGAGTCGGTGAGGTCATGAACTTCCGGGTTCCTACAGGCCAATAAATAATAATAATAATAGCTGGGATTTGGATGTAGGACTGGGGGAAAAAGGTGGTAGGGCTTTTTAGAGCACTACGTGATCATGTGTTTCCTGGCCGTTGTGATGTCCAGACATTCAAGACTAATATACATCGACACCTCCTTTACTTATCAACTTCCTCTCCACCCGCTCGCACTGTGCTCTGACATTTAAGGGTACTTCAAAATCCCCTTTTGTGCGCGCGTTAGTGTAACCAAAAAAATTAACTGATGGTATCTTACCGCGCGGCTGACAGCCAATTTTTATTTGCTTATTTATGTTATTATTTTTAATACTCTTTCCCTTCTTTTCCTGAGGAACATGGTAAAAACTTTCTCCGATTCACTTCTTATAAAACTGCAACATGATATGGGGTTATCTCACCGGCCGACTGACGTTGGAACTGAAATGATTGCTAACACGTTTCGACAGTCCATCGGTCAGCTGCCCAAAGCTGTTCGCGGATTTCTGCCGACCATTACACAGAGCCAATAGCATAATGTAGAATGTCCCTCGTTTCAATTTTTTTTCGAATTTTTTTTTTTCCCCGCCAAATCGCGACACGGTCAACTCTTTGTCGTGGTGGTGTGGCGGTTCTGCCAAACCCCACGGTACACGTACGTTAAAAAACCCCATGACCTCATTCGAAGTCGCATAAGTTTTGCTAATGCAATCGCATTAAGCACCTGAAAATTCTTTACGCATTAAAGAGATTAAATCTATAATCTCAAAGTCCCTGTAAAGAAAACTTACCTTTTCATGCATCTCTTCGCATATAATTCCCCGTAAGATTTCTTTCTTACCTTATCAGGAATCTCAAACCCAGTCGGCACCTTGGGTGCTTATTTTAGATAAGAATCTCCCTAGACGAATTCCTGTAAACAAAAATATTTGAATTACATATAATGTAACCTTCACCAGGGCCCATAAACATTCTGCTGTCTATTTTTCAGCTTCGCCATGTGTATGAAAATTGTCTTAACGCACACATTGGCCGGCGACCTTTTTCTCCCAGCAATAATATACCAGCAGCTGCATTCAATTAGCGCAATCGACGCTGAAGCCTATTTCCCTAACTCACAACATGAGTAAACAAAAGACTGCTGTCCTTCATCAGACAGTCTGGCGATACGTAAATAAATCAATACCTGCCCTTACTAGCGATGCCATAAACAACATTTCCCAGTAACCTAGCTAAAACCAATTAGCACATTTCCACATCGTATCGTCGTCTCTTAGTTTAGCCACGACGCACATGTTCCAACAAAGATCCCATTAGCATCCGACGATTTCCGTTTTATTTGCTTTACCGAAATCGTATCCTATGAATGCACTCTATGCACTTTCTTTGTTCTAGGTTTGTTCTCATCCATGAAAGAACCATGCACAAACACCATTTCACTGAAAGAGTGCATTTCCTACAGCAGCCGCACCCTTAAGAGAAAAGTTTTTCTCTCTCTTCCCTTGTTTCTTAGCCCTAACCTAGGATGGAATTCATGTCAGAGTTCCATCCTCGGTGAATCTTAATCCAAGCACTAAACAGAGCGGTCTTCTTCCACCCCTTTTAACGTGTGCATCGGAGTGCACACGCCCCCGAGTCGTGAATTTAAACCCCCGAGAGTTTAGTAATAGTGTGTTTTGTCGATGTATAGCCGGGTCCTTTTTCTAAGCGAAATCCGTGACATTTCCCGACACCATGCGCGAGTAATAATTAAAGTGTAATAAAAAATATCGTTTACATAAAATTAAAATATATAAATAATATGAACAATGTGAAAGTGCACTTCCCATTAACTAAACATTAAAAAATAAAAAAAAGGAACTTATATAAAACAGTATACTGAGTATTTTATTTTCACTTATGTGACTTGTGTTGTGTCCGCTCCGCATTTTAGAGTTCGATTTTTCCTGTGCTGCAGCTTCCAGTGTGTGTTTATCCTTTCTTTTGGAATATCGGCCAATCTTCGTATAGTGATGATGGAGGAAGATGGATACTGAAGTGGGCGTGGATATTGAAGTGACTGTGGATATTGAAGTGAATCTGCTATTGAAGTGATTGAAGTGAATGGATTGAATGAGTCGAATGAACTGCTTATTACTTTACCATTCTTTTATAAAGGAAAACTAATCGAGATTTGTATCCAGAAAATACACATTTTCATACAACAATCTCGATTTTTGGGTATCCTGAGTGAGATGCTCAGTGTTTACTTTAAATAAGAACTCAATTTCTTGAATTCATACGAAACTATTTCGCAGATGTGGGAGTGTATCTGAATTTTGGTTTTCTATTTGTTTTTCTTAATGGAAATTTTCAGATAGAGATAACGATCTCTGAATTTTGGGTTTCGATTGATGCCGTGGGGCAAATGTAGAACGATAAACGAATATTAGATTCCTTTATTGTGAATTTGATTTTAATTTAGGATTTTGGATTTAATTATGCCGTGGGGGCAAATGTTAGGCGATAAACGAATGTTTGATTCGTTTATTGCGAATTTTGGATCATACTTCTTCCCCACAGTGGTACCTCACCAGCTGCTGCTAGAAGCCAACTTATTGGCATTTTTTTTCAATAGGCCAATCAGTCAAGAGCTAGAAATTGGCCAAGAGATTTTTTCGACAATTTCACGAAACTTGGGTGTGGCCCACTATTGAAACCCACTCTATCGGTACCGATAGGTCCATCAAATAACCTTCGAATTGTAGTCGAAAATTTCTCGAGTCCATAACTGGGGATGTGTGTTACACAGGATCCTCATTATCCCTACTTCTATTGTAGACTTGTCGACGATTTCCTTCAGATCCTCGGACAGTTGTTTAAGTTGGGTGTCCTCATGAATTCCTTTGGTCACGATTGGAAACTCTATTTCTTATTAAATTGAAACAGCCACCACTTTGTGTTTTGTCTCTTTATTTCACTTAAACGTTTTACACTAGGTTTATTTTTTGTTCTTTTTTGGTTAAATGTAATTAAATTTATTTCACATTGCTTTTCTTACTTTCAATTTGATTCTTAGTTTTCACTTAAGTTCTTTTTTTTTCGTTTATATGTAATTAAATTTATTTCACATTCCTTTTCAAACTTTCGATTTGATACTTCGTTTTCACTTAAGTTCTTTATTTGTTTAGATGTAATTAAATTGATTTCACATTCCTTTTCTAACCTTCAATTTTATTCTTCGTTTTCATTTAAATCTACATACACGAGCTCTGCGTCGCACGACGTTTGCTTTTTTATTTTTACGCAACGAATTGGTTTTTACCAGACTACCATAGCCGAGAACAACCACTGACTACTTGCTGACAACCACTGGCTCGCACAACAGGTACCCTCCCCATTGACGCCCTTTTGTCTGATCGCCTGTTTCCGATCGGACACTCATCCTGATAGCCCCCCCCCTCCCTTCACTGAATGTGAATAAACCCTCGCGAATTTACTCAGCAGTCAATGATCCCAGGCAGAATAGGAAAATTGCAAAAGGGAGCAGCCTGGTTTAGGAGTTGATTTGGCTTCGAAAAGTGAAACCAGAACCGTGACCGCGTGATATCGTTGGGACCTTGGGTAATTCTTGGAATTCAGAACAAAAGTGCATTCCGAGAAGGGGAAATGGAGAGAGATGAAAGTATACTCACCCATACATTTCACCGGTCAGCAACTATTTCCAAGCGGATTGCCTGTACTTTTTAATATTTTTATGGGGAATATGGGCTTGTGATCTTCTTTTGCATTGGAATGCCCAACATAAATTTGGAGATAGATTTGTGGGGATTCACTTCTTCCCCACTGCACCGTCACTACGAAAAACAAATCATCGCCCGAAGAAAATCCAGGAAAAGAAAACACTGTTTTTTTTATGTTCTTTATTTTGATTTCGGAGTTCTTTTTATTTTGGGTAATTATTTTTTTTTGATTTGGATTAACTTATATGTAACTTAACTTAGCACTAGATTTAAATAGCAGAACACGGCGTTTACACAGAAAAGGATCACAACTCAATGTAAATATCGAAAGTGTGCGCTTGGCAAATAATACACAAAGAACTAAAAGCTTTATGAGGACTGCAGCGAGTATGTTGGGTGGCGTTTAAGACAATTATTGGTACGTGTCTGTTCGCGATGACAATTGAATATAACAAACCCGAATCTTGTTACCCTCGAGCGGCGGCGTAACTACATCAATGGTTGAGATGCGACTGACTCTACTTAGGGGTGAAATTCATATTTCATTCCACACACAGGACAACCAAAAGAGACCACGCCTCTGCTCTCTCAACCTCACGCCCGTCAAAGTGTGAGTAACTTTTGTTAATAGGGCAATTGACGGACATTGAGAATGAGAGAACAGAAACATGATGTGCTGTGATCTCCGGATAGCTTTGGTTGTGTGTGTTGGTATCAGATGCAGCTACTGACATGACCTGGTGACCCAGTGGTGCGGCTATGGTGTAGTCGGAGCACATTGAACCGTGGAAAGACAGAAATACCAATGAGAGGAAAACCTAGCTGATGTTACCCCCCTGCAAAAAGAGATCATTGATCCCAAACGAATGGATGATCTGAGGGAAAGTCAATAGGACGCCGCTGATGCTTGGGAAATAATCAGCGTGAGAGCCAGACTCTAAGACGCTGAAACAACCCCAGCGATTTTGCTATGATGCAACAGCGTCGTCCGTTTAGACTTGTTGTTGCTAACCGACATTATGAATGGAATTTCCGGTGGAAATCCCATGGTTAGAGCAATAGTGTTGCCGTATGGCGAAGATAGTAGCTAAACTCAATTATGCATTATCTGCATGGGATAATGAGTTTAGCTATACGTCCTTGGGGCAATTATGTATTGCAGGTGAAATAGCCGACGGTAGGAATTAGGATTGGGTTGACGCGCTGTTAGCGGTTGAAATAAAGCGGACATTGGGGTTGGAATTGTGGGTTGGTTCTCCATGTAATATAGAGAAACCCCACAGATTAAACTGTACACTATGTAGGAACAGCGTACTCTACCCATGTTTCGCAGTTGTGAAACAGCTAGATGGATTATGATTTCAAAGTATGGCAAATCGGCATCGGGGATTTATGTAGAATAGTGCTATGGGGGTTTTAGAGAATTGTTTTTTCAAGGTGAAAAGAATGAAATTTAGCTTAAATATTCGGAGTGGGGGGGGGGGGGGGGGGCAATTATCTAACATCTGTACCGTGGTGAGATGGAACTTCAGCGCAGCTAGTGTTAGAACCGTAGAACCGAACTTATTATTCATTCCATTAGGTCCATCAGCCAATATCTGAAAATTGGCCAACAATTTCTTTCAATAATCTCACAGAGCCTGTACGGCAAATGTTGGGTAATTTACTGAGTGGCCAATGGCTTCAATCTCTTCATCAACCAAGCTCCCAACTATATCGTGGAATGCACAGTGTAATGTAGACGTATCTCACCTCATGATGGACTCTGACTTGCCACTCTATTGAATGTGCTATTATTAATGGATAATCTTTATACATATAAATAACCAAAACATACTTAAATACATTCTCTCTCATTAAAGAAATATCCTTCAATACATTCACAGCGAATAATTAACCGACATCTCTTTCAGACAGAGTACAATAGCATGTTTTTATATGACCTCGATCGTCGAGGTCAGTTACACCTTCTCAATTCGGTAGCTATTAAGAATTTCTCGTCACCATCCAAAAACAAAATAAGAATACTTCTTTTTACAAACTTTGTCCTAAATCTGAACTCAAAACACCAAACAGCTAATCATATATGTTAGCCGAGAATCAAATTATAGAAAAACTAATAAGTCTAATGAAAACAAAACTCAAAACAAAAGTGATTTTACTTATAGTGGTTGTATTTCCTAACCCTCAGAAAATGTTGCTGTTAACAATCTGCACACGCCATACGGATTTCCAAATCACCAAGCTCAATGGCAGAATTCTCATCCACTTGGCTATTATCCTTGTTATGGCTCTTGTCTTCTAGCACCCACTCAAAGCCCCAATTTTCCACACTACAAGTCTCTCGCACGCATACAACATGGTTTACGAATGTACAAAAAAAAAGCATATTTCATTCCCTTGTCATTTCGGCATATTAATGGATCTACGTCTTCTGCTTGTGGGACTGAAATAATATTAGATTCCTTCGTGCAATAACAAACGCATGCCAAAGATATCAAATGGCCTATGGGTTTCCCAGATACAAGTTTTAACAGATATTAATTTCGGTAATATCACGACGCACTGCTTAGATAATTTCACCACAGGCGAGAGAAAAACGACCACTGGGAACCTGAGCCGAGGATCTGCTAATACTCATCAAGAGAAAGGTTATTTGTTGGCCAACATTACATTCACTGTAATGGAATGTGTTCTGGGACAAGGATGAAAGTAATTATCCAGAAGATAAAGATTTCTCTGCCTAAATTATGGTACTCTAATCTTGCCTATTACGTACTACCTTCAACATTTACTTATCCTTTTGTGTGCTCCCAATAAATAAGTACAAGCACCAGATACTCCTTTCCTTTAATTTAGAACAATTTTAATTAACATTTACCTATGGAATTCTAGCTAAAAACAAAAGAAACTGAACTGAGAGATCAAATCGAGATAGGCAAACGGGCAAGACAAACACCAACAAGAGCGATGCGGGTGTAGCCTGTATACTGGAAACTCCATAAACGAAGTTACCTTCCATGACACCATTATGAACAAAACCCATTGTCATATCCATCCGCCCACACTCCACATGCGCCGCATAAAACAAACCACATTAAGGACATTACATTACGTTGTGGCTGCCACCATCAAACTACATTACAATGAAAGGTTATAACTTTACAGAAGGGGGCCCAGTCCGCTCTAGTAAACGTAAGTAGTGTGAGTCCTCCCGACAACATGCCATCCTGCTGCTGATGACGATGAGCACGACGATCACAACACTGGCAATGATGATGAGGACTACGATGATAATGATGATGATACCTCATATACAGCACACAACCCTTCTTGGCATTTGCATGAATCTCAAGGACGACGCAACTATAATATTTACACACATGCACGGGTATCTGAGAGAGTATCCTTTTTGCCAAATTCTGTTGAATGTAATTTCTTTGGAAATTGCTTTCAAGGTAAATGATTCAAGAAGTCATAACATTTTATATGCGGATGTGTGTGACAGTCAGAATGATCGGTGTGTTGCGCGGGTACAGCTGGGACTGAGGGGTAACGATGTGGATCCTCTCAATTTTACTCTACAAATAAACCGCTTGCATATGCTTCGTACAAATGAGAAAATGACAGAATTGTTTTTACGGCGCTCTAAAATTCAATGGGCGTTAAAGCAAGAAGACAAAATTCCATACCATGGTATCGCTGCTGTATACTGCTCCTTCTAACCCCACCGTCACTCCATTAAGACCACAGCAACAGCATATTAAAGAGTAACGATGAAAATATTTTAATAAACATTCTGTGTGTGATGTGGTAGTGATTTTGATGATAAAATATTAAACACTCCTCTGCAAAGCTTGACGAAACGCACCATTAGAACATCTACAAATCTCATCACCTTACGTTCATTTTACGTGTTGATAAAGGGCAGCATGTCTGGTCTTTAAGTACAGATTTTAATGGCGTCGTCTTCGGCAAGCACGCACCTTGTGTAGCTACCGCTCCGGTTACCACAAAACTTTATAGGCGTTAGAGCCGTTTCTTGAGAGATTTAATCACCCCCCGGAAAGGAAAACATTATCGTTATGGAAATAATAGCGGCAGAGTATAATTCTGAGTAGCAATCAAATATGAGCTGTTGCTCTATCAGTCCCACAGAGTTTAGGTAATAACCATTACTTTTCGTCCTGAAGATTCAGTCTCCAAAGATATTAAATCAAAATTCTGTTTGCCGATGTTAAACTGTTGGACGTATCTAAGCTAGGCAAGCTAGATTCAGTGTAATATTCGAAAGGCGAATGGCACATAACATAAGTAACAACAACTTCAATTAGGTTCCTTCACTTGGCAAAATCAGTATATGACCATGATGAGCTCAATACAAAGTCCCTCCGCAAGGAACTTTATTCCTCCCCTATGGCAGAAATTGCCTACACTTGACGGATAACAGCTGGTAACAGTAAGTGAGTTGGTAACAATGGGTTAGTTGGTAATAGTATTTTGATTGGCAACCGTATCTTGAGTAAGTAAAGCAATGAAATCATCATGCAAGCGGCAGAAGAGGTGGGCCTAGAAATAAATGAAGACAAAACAAAATACATGATTCCGGCGAGAGCAGGTGAACCTCAGGGAATGCACATAAACGTCAGAGGCAAGATATTTAAAAAAGTTAAACAATTTAAATACCTAGGAACAATACTGACGGCCAGTAGTGAATGCATAGTAGTGCATTCCGGCACTGCTAACTGGCACGGAGTCAGTAAACTACTGTAATCTCAACTGCTATCACGTAATATAAAAACTCCGTGTTTATAGAACCTAATCATGACGATTGTTCTATACGGATGCGAAACATGAGCTCTCACAAAACTGGAAGAAAACAAATTCCGCGTATTCGAGAATAAAGTTTTAAGGAGTATCTTTGGCGGTAAATATGACGAGGAAGCAGGACAATGGAAGAAACTCCACAACCACGAATTGGACGAGCTATACCGTAAACCTACAATAGTGAGAGTAATCAGGTCTCGAAACCTAAGATGGGCCAGACATGTGGCGCGAATGGGCAACGATAGGACCGTGCGTAGAATTCTTGACGGTAGACCAACGGGAAAGAGACCGGTAGGACGGCCGTGACGGAGATACGAGGACAATGTTAGGTTTGACCTTGAGGAGATCGGGCCGGGTGGTCAAGCTTGAAAGGAGTGTGCACAGGACAGGGAACGACGGCGGAGTCGAGTCGGCGAGGTCATGAACTTCCGGGTTCCTAGAGGCCAATAAATATATATATATATATATATATATATATATATATATATATATATGTATATATATATATATATGTATATATATATATATATATATATATATGTATATATATATATATATATATATATATATATATATATATATATATATATATATATGTATATATATATACATATCACAATATGTTGAGGATGACAGTGGGTTAGTTGCTTACAGTATATTAGCAAGTAATACTATATTAATTGGTAATTGTATCTCAAACCCCAACAATACGTTAACTGACAACAGTATGTTAGGTGGTAACATCATGTTCATTTGTAACAGTCTGTCAGTTGGTGACACTATGATAGCTGGTAAGAGTATGTTAGTGACAACAATACGTTAGCAGTCATCATCGGCACGTCAAAGAAAAGAGACGTGTGGGGGTAAAGAAGTATTGCACACGGTACACTTCTTTCCCACTTATTGTTCATCTTCAGACGCTACGCCTTCCCTTCCCATTCCTCACTTCCCTTTTCATATTTATTTATTCTTCCTTTTCATTTCCATTTTTCATTTAGATTCCTTTTCGTTTTAAAATTTCTTTATGTTAACATTTTTTGTTTTTTTGTTATTAATTTTTTTTGTAAACTTTTTTACCTTATATTATTTATACAAAAAAAAAAAAAAAAAAAAAAAAAAAAAAAAAAAAAAAATACAGAGAGAACTTCGTCTTCTAAAATATTCGGGTAATAGAAAATATATAAAAATATAAAAATATAAAAATATTATTGTACGCCGAAAGGCATTACACAAAATTGTATCGTGTAATTTAGAGTGCTCGTGTAGAGCCAGTAAATTATTTTAAGAATAAGAAAAGATTGTAAAATAGGATTTAGCATTTTAGTCCTAAGTCAACATTTGTTAAATTATTGTACAATAAATGCGTTATTCAATCAATCAAAAATCCCACTTATTGTTCACTGAAAATCCAATTTGCAGGTCTATTTTTTTGTTTATGAGTTCTATATTGTTCTCAATTGATTTTGGTGTTTACACCTTTAAGAAGAGACACGAAAGTTGATTCTTTTACTTGGTACTTGGCGCACGAGAAACGATACCAAATTTACACTTTGAATTTGTTCTTTATTTATCATTCAATGATTCCACAGATAATTAATAAAATTTAACTGTTTTCTTGAAGATGATTAAACCGACTTTTCGTTGCAAATTACGCGTAAGATAAAATTTCCTGTGTTCTTAAAATGACGTCCAATTCTTGAGAAGACCAAAACGATGTATCTGAACGCTCCTGTGGTTGACTCTCGACTTCTGCGTGAACGCTCGATGTAGCGTATACACGCGACGGTGGATATTTAACGACTGATAGGAATTAGGGATGATTGGGTAATTCTGAATTTGCACAGCTATTAGCCAATCACCATCACACTCTCTCATGAATCTTTTCAGTTGCATGTCTCAGCGAGGTGAATAATACTTGCACATCATTCGACAGTCACTAGACAGAACAAAAGAGAGAGGGCAATGACTTCGGGGTTGACTCAGCTTGTGCGCTTGTATCAATGCAGCCTCTGAGGATGACCTACTGACCAAATTCGGTGGATGTGGTGATCTCAGAGGGTTTGAACTGTGGGAAGATAAAATTGAGAAGGAGAGGAAAATGTTTTGCAGCTATTCACCTGCAAGAGGAGATCATTGATCCCCAGCGAATGGAGTGTCCAGGGAAAGTGAATAGGACGCCGAATTGGCTAGGGAAATCTGATCGTGGGAACTAAATTAAATGTTTTGATAATTTCCCCAGCAATAGCATGATTATGAAACCGTGTCATTTGATCAGACTATGCCGTTGCTAACCGGTGGAAATCTTATGGGTTAGCGAAATGGGGTTGCCGTATGGCAATAAGGTAGCTAAACTCAATTATGCATTGTCTGCATAGAATAATGAGTTTAGCTATGCGTTCTTTTGTAAAACATGATTTTCAGGTGAATAGGTTAGTAGGAGGAATTGGGGTTGATTTGACACGCTGTTAGCGGTCGAAATAAGGTTTAAATTGTGGGTTGGTTCTCCATGTAGTATAGAGAACCCCCAAAGACGTATATCTGGGAACAGGGGAAAGAAAAAGAAAAGAAAAGCAAAAAAAAGTCGTCGCGCGAGTGTAAGTGTGCAAGTGTGGATTACACAGTGTGGCCGGCACTGAGAGCGGTTGTTTAAAAAAAAAAAGGTCGAAACAAACATAAAGTGCTAAAGAGTTCGTCACCTTTCAGGAAAAGGGGCCAGGTATAACTGAAAACGATGACACGGAGCCGACTCGAGCGACAGACCAGTCTTACAACAAAGCAACGCAAACCAAATATAGACGGCGAAAAAAATGTAAAAGGAGAGAAAACTGAATACACAGGAGCAGGCAACCAATTCATCGAATTGGTTGACCTTGACCCAAGTGAAATTGAATTACCTACTGATGAAGACAACAATATGACACGTAGTGCAACAGATCCGGTGGAACTAGACAAACTCCTTGCGGATATCGACCTCAAATTAAAAGACCTGGTGCAGCAACAACAAAGGCATGAAAATACAACAACACAACGGAAAAATCATGAACAACAACATCAGCAAGCAAACAAAAGGCAGCAAGCAAAGGAGATGCAGCAGCAGCAAGAGAACCAGCACATCGTAACCAACAAAAGAGAACAGGCGCCGCCTATAATACTTACGTGCATGGAAACAAATGACGTTATAAAATTAGGTGAGTTAACTTGCAAAAGTTTTAAAACGAAAAAAATAAATAATTCTGAAATAAAATTAATGTGCGATGATATTGAAGGTTATCGCAAAGTAATGATTGCTCTTAAAATTTAAAATTTACAGGTGTGAAACCCCTCTCTACCACCAACTCCAGGAAACCTGTCTTTATTGTATTGTAGCGAATCTAACAGATACACACACAATTCACAAGCAAAATAGTGAAGAAGCACCGAACGAAAAAAAACGAGTAAGAAAATACATCAGAACCTATACCTTCATCATCATCATCATCGGCACTACAACCTAGAACCGGTCTTGGCCTTATTTAGCAAGTCCTGAGGCTTGTTAAATTTTCCATAATGATTTGTTTTTTTTCCGGGCAAGGTCATTAGTCTTGCGCCAGAGGCTCCCCGACGAGGAATCGAACCCCGGTCTCCCGCGTGACAGGCGGGTGTACTAACCAGTATACTATTGAGGAGCTAGAACCTATACCTTAGCAGATAACAAAAATAATTCACATCAGTGGAGTATAGTCGAGTTTAGAAATGAAATTCTAAACACGGTCAGTAGTCTGAATCTTCACTGCTTCGCTTTTCAACCGTTTCATCGTGTGTTCAATTCACCTTCTTCACTATCCTCGCTTAACGCTACATAATTGGTGACTACGACGTGATCTGTACACACAGCATAAACTTCCCATAGTAAGCAGAACTTCACACACGGTCACGACTTCTGCATAGAGCACAGCCCCAGACGTTTTCTCGTTCTCTCCTCTCGTTCGTCCGTCGTTCGCATACGAATCCGATCGTAACGAAGATACTGCGGAGCGAGTGGTGTAGAATCTAACAGATACACACACAATTCACAAGCAAAATAGTGAAGAAGCACCAAACGAAAAAAATCGAATAAGAAAATACATCAGAACCATATACCTTAGCGGATAACACAAATAATTCACATCAGTGGAGTATAGTCGAGCTTAGAAATCAAATTCTAAACACGGTCAGTGGTCTGATGCTTCACTGCTTCGCTTTTCAAGCGTTTCATCGTGTGTTCAATTCACCTTCTTCATTATCCTTGCTTAACGCTACAGTATCACTGAGTTGTGCGGTTTCTCTATATCACATGGAGAACCAGCCCACAATCCTAACCTAATTTCGACCGCTAACAGCGCGTCACATTATCCCCTCTCCCACCGTTCGGCTATTTTACCTGTGAAAGAAAGCATAGCTGAATTCATTATTCTATGCAGATAATGCAGAATTGAATTCCGCTACCTTTTGCCATACGGCAACTCAATTTTTGCCAGCCCATGAGATTTCCATCGGAAATCACATCACGTCGGTTAGCAACAACAAGTCGAAGCAAACGACTCCGTTGCATCATAGCGAAATCGCTGGGGAATTTATCAAAATATTTAATTGGTTCTCATGATAAATTACCCTAGCCAATTTGGCGTCACTTCTGCTTTTCTTCAGATCACCAATTCGCTTGGGATCAACGATCTCATTTTACAGGTGAATAGCGCAAACAACATTTTCCTCTGCTCCACAATTCTGTCTTTCTATAGTTTGATGCCCTCTGAGATCACCACAATCACCGCACTAGGTCAGTGGACCAGTCTCAGACGCGGCATTAATACACTCACACTAAGCCAGATCAACCCTGGGTTATTGTGCTTTTCTTTTGATTTCTTCATCCTTTCTACGCCCATCGACGTCGAACGAATATGCAAGTACTTATCCATCTCGATGAGCGTGGGGAATTGAAGGACGCACAAGAGAACACGATTACCATTGGCTGATCGTTGTGTAAAAGCAGAAATCCCAATTTCCATCCTTAATTCCAATCAGTCGCTAGTCATACTTCACAGTGCCAGGTCACGCCGCTGCTCGATCAAAAAAAAAGTCGTTATTCAAACACCATCACTGATGCACGCCCTCGAGCCACAAGTTTTAAAGAAAGCCTATTAACAATTTAAAAGTTATTTACAAATGAAGACGTGCCGTGAAATCAACCGCGAGTTAATACTTAATAATCAATCGCTATGAAATTAGTGCACTAGTTAAATCGAAACGCGAAATTTGCTATTTAAATTCGTTGCTTATAGGGCAACTAGAAAAACATTCCAATAAAATAATAAGTGTATAAAAAGAGATAAACCTAGTCTTAAACGAAAATTAAATAATAAGCCAAACAAAACCTACACCACCCTGTGTGAACTAGTTTTGTCGGAGCAACATCGTGGGGAAGAAAGTGAGCCGCGCGCCGGTGTCTGGCGCAAATACTTCTTCTTACCCCCACAGAGTCCCAAAAGTAAAGTTGATGCTCTCCGATACATCAAACACCTCAATCACCAAACAATAAGTTGGGAAAAAATAAGAAAAACCGATCGCGTATTGCAGTGTATGCGTTGTCAGCACTTCGAGCACGCGGCATCAAACTGCCACATGCCATTCAGGTGCGTAAAGTGCCTCTCTGACCATATCATTGGTGAATGCCCCTTGAAATAATAACAATGTTATTAACCATGCAAGACAAATTTGCCGAATTTCAAAAAACACAGACTAAGCAAAGGGCACGAATAGATATTTTCTATTCAACCCTGTTCTCAAATAACTCTCCACATCAAAATCTTCAACCCTCCGTCTGAACTAAATCTAAAAATTATTGCTGTGAATGTAAATTCACGAATCCACATTGAAAGAAGGGATAATTTAGGCAATCTGCTCCAAGCCGAATGGCTAGCGAAACTAAGCTAAACTAAGGCAAAAAAATGGGGTACAAAAATTATAACGTAATTAGACGAGATCGACCCATTCTACTCGAGGGAGTGGGGTCGCTGTCTTAGTTAAAAAATTGTGCTATAGGCACAGTTCAGTGAGCCAAATAGCAATGAAATCAAAACAATCAAGTCCTTGATTAAAAATCCTCAAAAACTGATCAGGGATAACTACCGAGCAGTAATAAATGAGGAGTGGAGCAACCGAATTCGAGCTGTTCAAGCAAACGGACCAAACATGTTCTCACAAATCAAGAACATATGTCGAAGAAAAGATCACAATGACATTCCCTGTCTTCGAATTCCACGGACTCCCAAGAATTGTCAGATAATGCTGAACGCAGGACTCACCCTAGAGCATATCAACTCCAATAATGTAGTAATAATAGTCGAAGATCCGCAAAAGAAAGCGAATTCAATTGGAGACTGTTTCGAAGCAGTGTACAGAGTTAACGAATCAGTTCATGCTAACACTGAAATTGAAAGGAGGGCCCGTCAAAGAAATTGCTCGCTACGCGATCAACTTTACAACTGGCGTTCCGAAAACCGTAGTTTCATCACATTCGGCGAAAATAATACAGCGGATTCTCCCGTCAAAAATGAAAATAGAAATATGTTTGTGCGCAAGGATGAACTTAGAACCATACTTAGATCAATAAAAAAAATAAGAAATCATCTGGAATAGATAGCATTCCCAATGTGGTTCTAAGGCACTTGCCCCGCAAGGCTGTGAACATATACACTACTTTGTTTAACAACGCTCTAAACAATGCACACTATCCAACCCATTGGAAGACTGCAGAAGTCCACCCTACCCCAAAAAGAGCAAGGTATTCGGAAAAATTATAAACAAAGCACTGATGGGTTGGTGTGATGAAAACGATACCATTCCCAACAACCAGTTTGGCTTTCGAGCGCGACATGATACAGTTCATGCAGCGACGAAACTTGTTTCCGATATACAGTGGAACAAGGCAAAGCGACAATGTACAGGTGCCTGCTTGGTTGACTTTGCAAAGGCTTTCGTCACCGTATGGTTAGAAGGACTTGTCTATAAGTTAACAAACCTGGGTATGCCGCAATATCTGCTATACATCGTTTATGATATGATAATGGACAAACATTTTGTGGTGAAATGCGGGGACATACTCTCCAACAATACCTTCCAAATTCAGCAGGGAGCTTTGAATTATCCCATTCTATTCTATATTTACACTAGTGATCTAGTGAGTTCTCTCAAAAACGCCATTGCGTACGCCGATGACATAGTGGTGTACAGAACAGGAGGAAAATTAGATACCATCAATAGGCACCTACAAGATGACATGAACAAAATAGAACGTTTTTGCGACGACTGGAAATTACCGATTAATTTCCAGAAAACCGAGATTATCCTTTTCAGAACGACCCTATCCAGGGCCTTGAAAGATACAAAAAGAACTGGAAACACTTTTTTTTTGTAGGTAACAATAATCTTCCACTGCAAGTGAAAATTGTAGTTAGATACCTTGGCATCTGGCTAGATCAGTATTTATATTTTGACAAGCACATATCAGCGTCTCTCTCCGCAGCTAATAGCGCATATTCTATGACAAGAAGTCTATTCCGGAGTAGTCGTCTTGACCCCAGAGCCAAAATAATTTCGTACTGGGCATTCATCCGACCAGTTTTGGTTTATGGCTGCCCAGTATGGTATAATATGGGCTCCTCGATAGTATAGTGGTTAGTACACCCGCCTGTCACCCGGGAGACCGGGGTTCGATTCCCCGTCGGGGAGCCCCTGGCGCAAGACTAATGACCTTGCCCAGACAAAATAAATCATTATGGAAAATTTAACAAGCCTCAGGACTTGCTAAATAAGGCCAAGACCGGTTCCCGGTTGTAGTGCCGAGGATGATGATGAGTATGGTATAATATATATATTCACCTTGTATGGCGAAGTTGCATGTGTTCAAACGGCAGTGTTTGCGTTCCTGCCCCGGAGTTTATAGCACACCAGAGTCGCAATACAAAAAATTCTATCCCAACAAAATCCTGTATAACAAATCAGGGTTAAATAGGATAGATAATTTCTTATCAAAATTATTCGTGGTCACACAGCAAGAGCAATGTGCAGTGACAATAATCTTATTTCGGGTGCATTCTATCCCAACGATATGTATGTAGAGAATACGCTCCAGAATGGGTTTATTCCCCCAGAAGCGTCCCCTTTCTTGGATCAAAAAGGCCTTATCCAAGACGTGCATGAAGTCCCGAGTATCTTCCGGTAGAGTGATTAATTTTGCGCCACCTTATATATATATATATATATATATATATATATATATATATATATATATATATATATATATATATATATATATATATATATATATACGAGTGTTCCCTTTAATATTTCGGGATTAGAGAACAAAAACAAATATTGATCATCAAAAATCACTTTATTGTTTTTCAAAATATTCCCCTTGAAGATCTATACACTTTTGCATGCGTTTGAACCAATTGTCGAAGCACTTTTGCCACTCTGATTGAGGTATCTCCAACACATGCATTCTGAATGCAGCAACCGCTTCTTCAGGTGTCGAAAAACGTTAACCTCTCAGTTTGTTTTTTACGTACGGGAATAAAAAGAAGTCATTCGGTGCCAAGTCAGGACTATACGGCGGATGACCCATCAAATCGATATTTTGGGTGCTCAAAAATGCAGTTGTCGCAGCCGATGTGTGAGAGCTCGCATTGTGGTGGTGAAGAGTGATCCGTCTTCGGCGGTTGGTTTTCCTGATTTCTTGGAAGACAACTGGCAAACAAATGGTTGTGTACCACTCAGAATTGACTGTTCTGCGTTGTTCTAGTGGTACGGTTGCGACATGTCCAGTTTTTCCGAAAAAACAGGCGACCATTTGCTTGGAAGTGCTTCGTGCGCGAACAACTTTTGTTGGATTTAGCTCATCTTGAAACACCCAGACAGTCGACTGCTGTTTACTTTCGGGCTCATACGCGTAAATCCACGATTCATCACCTGTCACGATGTCATAGACGTGTTTCGAAGCACCGCGACCGTATTTTTTGAGCATTTCTTTCGACCAATTGACACGAGCCTTTTTTTGGGCGATTGACAAATTGTGTGGGATCCAACGCGAACAAATTTTTTTGACAATCAAATGTTTATGCAATATTGAATGTATGCTGGTCCCACTAACGCCTAAGGTTGTCTCAATCTCACGATAAGTCACATGACGATCTTCTAATATCAGTGCGCGCACAGCATCAATGGTTTTCGGAACAACAACTGATTTTGGACGACCTTCACGAAATTCATCTTGGAGTGAACTACGACCACGATTGAATTCACCATACCATTGATAAACACTGGTCCTTGATGGAGCTTCATCGCCAAAAATTGAATTAAGTTCATCCATGCACTGTTGCTGAGTTAATCCACGCCGAAAGTTGTAAAAAATAATCGCACGAAAATGTTGACGATTTAATTCCATTTTTGGGCCGAGATGAATCTTTTAAGTTACTGTAAACAACACAAATAGCGCTCGTATGTCAAAACGTTCTGAGTGCGTATAACCTCAAAATTGTCCAACTTTACAACAGAGCTGTCAATTGCCGGATTGCAACGCTAGGGTTGCCAAATCCCGAAACATAAGAGGCAACACTCGTATGTATATATATATATATATATATATATATATATATATATATATATATATATACTGGCGCAAGGCTAATAACCTTGCCCAGAAAAAACAAATTATTATGGAAAATTTAACAAGCCTCATATTTGTTAAATAAGGCCAAGACCGGAAGCCGGTTGTAGTGCCGATGATGATGATGATATATATATATATATATATATATATATATATATATATATATATGTTAAAAAACCATTTAAAGAATGTATACATAAATTTAAAAGCAAAATATGTATATATGTATATATATATATATATGGCTCCTCGATTGTATAGTGGTTAGTATATCCGCCTGTCATGCGGGAGACCGGGGTTCGATTCCCCATCGGGGAACCTCTAGCGCAAGACTAATGACCTTGCCCGGAAAAAACAAATCATTATGAAAAATTTAACAAGTCTCAGGACTTGCTAAATAAAGCCAAGACCGGTTCCCGGTTGTAGTGCCGATGATGATGATGATGATATATATATATATATGATGATATATATATATATATATATGTATATATATATATATATATATATATATATATATATATATATATATATATATATATATATATATATATATATATATATATATATCATCCTAAGAAAGGGTGGCGCAAGGCTAAGAACAAGTTTTTGTGGACAATTTAACAAGTCTCGGATAAGGACCGTATACCCGTGGAGAGACTTGCTAAATAAGCCAAGACCGGATGCCGGTTGTAGTGCCGATAATGATGATACATAAAAAACCTAAAAATCATAATGTAACCAGATTCAAGTTTTCCTTTTTTTCTCTGATAGAATTTGTAAATTTTAGTTAAGGTAAAAACAATAAAAGATAAAAATGCTGTACACCGAAAGGTAAAATATTTGTATAGAAAACAAAATATATGTATGTAGAATAATTTGTATTTCTAATACAGAACCAGTAAATTACATTAAAATGTGTTTAGCATTTAGTCCCATATTGTAAAAAATCTTATCTGTACGTCTCTTTCTTTTGCAAATAAATGCGTTAAGAAAAGAAAACTTGAACACTGAACGCTGTAACAAAATCGATTGAGTAGAATTCGAACACATGTGTAGCTGCTTGCCCGGTGAATACCATAGCAGCATTCCAACCGCCGTATGACTTTATCAACCAATACCTTGTAGCGTCTTACGAACGCACAATTCCGCCCAGGTAAGGTTCCAAACCTTCAAGGAACTTACTTACCTTATCCATTACACGTGCCCACAGACACGTGTCCCCAAAGCTCTTAATCAGACCTGTAACAAGGGCATAGGAAGCTGAAACAATGTTGAACCCGACATCAAAAAAAAACAAGGAACTTAACGTTCAAAAACTTTCAGCATCGAGTCAACGCATCCATTCATAGTATGCAAAAACAATTCCAGATTACAGGCCATAAATCTTCCATCCAAAGCATCTGCACGATGTTTACCAGGAATTACATTTTCGGTAGATAAATAACAACGGATGCATACGCTGGCAGCTAAACGCAAGAAAGCATATCGCCAATCCGCGGCCAAAATTGTAAACAACCGTAATTATCGCAACAAGATAATTCGGAAGATTTACAAGTCCAACGCCAACAAAGGAAATACTCCGGTCCCACGATTCCTTTGTAAAAATTTCACACCCATTAGAAGGATCTAATGGATTTCGGTTGTGTTTACAAAAGGCAAACAACCACGGGCTGTACGCCCGAACAATCATCTCCGTTCTGCGCGCCAGATGTTTTATGCAAATAGAGGCGGCACACAATCGACAAGCGTCGATCCGAACTTCGATCACCACCACGGATAGTGATGATGATATAAGGATGTATGCGTCGAGGGACTTTCTCCTTTTCAGGCACCTAAATTACCCATGGGCATTAATAACATGCCGCTAACAGATACTGTGGAAAATTCTGTTAGCGGATGAAATGAAAGATTTCTTCTGGCAGACGTAGATACGATCTGTATCAGGTTTTGGTTTTTGGATGGAGATAGTTAGTTAGATTCGAATCGTCAAAGGGTCGATATAGGACTTCCGAGCGGGGAGAACAGACGGTCGGATAGGAGGGAACGAATAGGAGGAATTGAATCGCGTTACACCGGTGTTAAAACGTAGAGCGTTAGAACGTGTGTGTCATCGCTAATATGTCCCTAAGACACCTTATTGTATGTTTAACGATTTGTGCAAAATATATAATAAAAGTAAAGTTAAAGTAGAAGGCGATTTCCGATGTTTTATTTGTGACGGCATTCGCTCTGGTGCATCATATTCACCGTGTGACGTACTTCCTCGGGATTTTCATAGACAATTAATCGCATCACCGAAGTGGCTACATTACCTCGCCAAAACCTCACGACCTCTGACTTCATTTTCCGAGGTGATTGCAGTTTCACTCACCGAGGCGCATATACACCCATTCTTTGGGTTTCTGTACAGGAGTTGTTATATAATATATTATTTATAAAAAAGTCTTTATTTATTGTAATATTTTTCTCTTGATTTATTTTTATTTATGTATTTATTTATATTTTCTTTACCATTTTCTGTTTTTCTTTTCTTCCCCTTTTTTCACCAGTTTTCGGAATGGCGCGTCTTTTTTTTCAATTAACGTGTTTTAATTTCTTCTGATTTGTTTATATTTAAATTTTCTATTCTGGATTATTCCCTTATCGTTTGGGGATATCATCGCAATTAGTTAATCCCTATTGCAGGCGTAACCAACAAACAAGGAATGAATATCATTTTTGGTTTGTTAGTATTTATGTCCTCTTCGCCGTCTACTTGATTTCTGCTTTCAATATCTCGTTTTCTTGATTATTTGTTTAACTGTTCCCAAATACTGGTTAATCTTTGCGGCATGTAACAAAATCAATAATAAATTTATATTTACCAGGGCCTTCCAAAAGAGAACAAACCGAACAGAGGCTAGCACTCAAGAGACTGGATAGATAACTGAATCATAACAATTTTGAAACTGATTTAGATGGTCAGCAATTTTGTGCACTCAGTATCGTTTACGGCTCGTCGTGTAAGATATGACAAAGACAACTTGTGAAGCTGAATTTGCGTTTTTTCTAAATACAGATGTTTAAATATTTTCAGGATGTCCTATTTTTATTTGCACCAAGTATTTTAAAATCGCATCATATTTATAAACAAAGACTAACATTTTACGATCACCACTTCAACTCTATACACGATTTAAATGTTAAGCATATTAATACTTAGACAAGTTCGGTGGCAACCGATACATTCGCATAATATATATATTTTATTATTCCCCCTCATTGGTTTTCATCGACATCAACACATCTGTTATTCTCGTTACATCGCCAAGAAAGGAACACGAACCATTTAATTTATAAAGTGATATCATGGCGTGCACGATAACTTCACCTTAAGTCAATATCCTGATATCCTTCCTCGCTACCACACACATTTATCGATACCTTTTAAAACAAAGTGGACACTTTTATGGTGTAGCCAAACCCAAACGATAACTAGGTGCTATCCAATCCCGGAAAGTGATAGATTCTTTTTAGATTGACGTAAGGCACGAAACCTAACACACAGATAAAGATACCCTGTTGTTGTGGGCCCACTTCACTCCCCTCAGAATGGCGCAAGGATTCGAAGATAAACAACAATCAATACAGTTCGCGTCCTGTAACATTCAACACACCCAATTACAATAAATGTTTTATTGTCTTTGGGGGAAACTTTTGAGAAAGAGAACATCGGACCATTGAACTTTATTAATGAGACAATATCCCTGAAAGTATTTTCGTAACTGGAAATGACAACACAAATATAATTAATTTGCTATATGGAGTTTAAGATGGTAATTAAATAAATCATTCCTTAATTTGTCACGAACGGACTACGGTAAGGTATTATATCACATCTTTGGGGGAATTTCGGGAGATTTAGCTGGTTTTAACAAAATAAATTCTTACAGAACCTTTTAAGTATGTATTAACATGTAATGCATTTTCAGTTTTTTTTTCAATAGTAAAAGCTACATCTCATGGTCAGACTTTTTACACCTAGTGGAGACATGAAGGTGATTTTGAAATACTTATAGATTTGATGGACGTTATGATAATAAAGGAAACACATAATTAAGAAGAGCAGTCCAAATTTGTCTGCTTCGGCTAAAGATCTATTATCTACCTTTACCCGAGATTAATAGTTATCCTTAATTGATAGATATTGGCGGAAAATATTTGCATGGGATTTCAATTGTCAAATATTCTTAACCCTAAACCGGTAAACTGGGGTGTGTTTACACCCCGGACGATTTTAAACCTCCCGCCGAAAGAGACCGATTTTCTTTTACAACACGGGACCCTGATCATAATTCAATTCCATCATTAAAGAGTAGTATAACAATAATCGGCTGCGCCAGTTGTTGCAATAAGGATTGTGATATAATGTTATAGTATGAACTGCGCCACTTGTTGTATTAGGTATTATAACTTGTATTAAGATATATATTGAGATTTTCTTAATTGTTGCAATATGAATTGGTAATATAAAGAAAGCGGTCTATTATGTGGCTGCGCGAATTGTTAAATTGTTTTGTATTTGTTATTTATTATAGTTGGATGAATCGGTTGTTATATATTGATATTAAATTGCAATGAATAATATAAATGGATGATTATGAATAAATGATAGTTGTTGTAAATATGTTTCCGCTGGTTGATACTGATTATTGTTTGTTTTAAATGGTTGTTATAAATGTTCTCTGGGAAGTGATGTAAATAGAATTTCGTGATATGAATTTGGATGTTAGAAATTATGTCGTTTCGTACATATCAACCGGGTCCGTTGATGTAATGTCCGGGTGGTTGGAGAATCTGTCGCGACCGGCACAGACCAACCAGGGACCGAACAAAAGGCTGCGCCAGGTGTTGGGGAAAATCTATTCAACACCAAATTTTGTGGATTCATGCATCAGCAGTCATGTGGCCGAGTGTAAAGTGTAAATGGCTTCCGGGGGGCACATGCAAGTACTTCACACGGTGGCGGCTATTCTGTCAACGGTGTGTGCTTTTGCTACCATTACCTGTTTACCGCATGTCCAGAGCACTGACTGCAGCGTAACGGTCCGTCACGTGCCGTTAGCGGTCACCGGATTGAGTAACGGAGCGACCACGGTAAGCTTTCCGGTCGAGTTCCTGAAAACGCCTTGATTTCTTCTCTAGCACACCGAACTTACCCCTTAATTCTGGGGACTTTAACAAGGGGTCATCTCCTCCTGCACTCGTGCGGATGCGCCTCGGGTTCCAGCAAACCAAGAAAAACCAAAACGGGGTTACTTTTCCAGAAACGCCTTGCGTACTCTTCTTTATTTTAACACACTTAAGATTTTTTGTTTAACATTAAGTTTAATTTTCATTTTAAATATACATTTTTACAAAGAACTTAACACATTTTCACAAGTGGTAAGAACAAAGAAGAAAAAATGAAAAACTAAATTACTCGCTTCATGCAACAAAACGGACCAAAAAAGGAAACCTCCTACCTCGAGGAGGTCAGATCTGATGCTCTCGTAGATCCACTCTCTCTCTATTCCTCGTCATTCCGTCACCTTTCGAACATAGTCTTCGCCATTACTGTCCCTTCGAAGATTGATAACCCAACAATGCAGGTGTGTGCAATCACTAGTATTTAGGTGTAGATTCACAATGGAATGTGTATCCCAGTTAATGTTTCGCTTTTAATGATATATTTTTAATTTATTTCTGTTATATTTTCAATCCATAAATGTATGCCCGTTTTTAATTTTACGGAGTTTATTATGCAACAGTAGGGAGACACACTTCTAGCCCCAGTCGCTTGTGGCAGTTCCGCCAAACCCCACGGTTCACTTACCTAAAAAACCCCCATAACTTCCATCGAATCATATAACTTCGCTAACGCAATTGCATTAGCACCTCAAATGCTTTACGCATCTAGGATTATCTAAGGTATAATCTAAAAAGTCCCTGTAAAAGAAAACTTTCCTTCATGCATCTCTTCGCATATAATTTCCTGTAAGATTTCTTTTCTACTACCCTTTCAGGAATCCCAAAACCTAGTCGGTACCTTCGGTTCCCAGGCAAATTTCAATTTCCTACACCTGCACCGCAATCTCCACCCAGCATACCTGAAACATTTCCTTTTACAAGGACATTAATGCCTACAACGCGTTAGATAAAATTGCTAGAAATAATTCTTTAAAGTGCATATGGCATCATGAATCCCAAGCCAGTCGGCACCCCTTGTCTGTGTTAAAATCCTATGTCGGACAGCTTGTTTTTACAGATGCCATAAACCATATTTCTACGCATGTAAACATGCATAAGATCCAACTCATCGTTGGTTTTTCCACTAACAAACAATCTTTAATTTCTTTCCTTGCCGCAGCTAATTACCCGGCATATACAAAGGCATGCAATGGATTTGTTCGGCCACCATCGCGCACATACCACCATGATCCTCATTGCAAGATCTGGTTTCCTATTCCACCAAGAGAGACTTTACGTTTCTCTGGTGGTAGGTAAAAACGATATCCTTTGTGGAGAGAATATCTACCACGGCACCACAAGCTCACCCCATACGCGAATCATCTCTGCACGAGATGATTTTCGCTGAGTCCATTATCATCAGCAGACCAGCACAGCCATGCCGCTCCTGCTATCTGTAGCGCTGCAGACACGCGTACATACCCAGAGTCGGGGTCGGGTGGCTTAATAGTAGTAAAGTTTTTAATCATTTTATTTGTGCGAAAGGTTGTGAATTAAATATATCAACAGAGTGACACGAACAATCGACTAACACAAATTAACTTTATCCAAATCAATTGTCTGTGCTAAGTGCTCAAGAAAAAAATAAATTGCATCCGATCGCGAAATGAGTGTGTAAAGAGCACCTAGCCCATTAACTTCGATTTTTTTTAAATTGATAAGAAAGAAACTATAACATCATAAAACAATAGGTTCATTGTAATAGTTTAGTATCCAAAGTTCGAGTATACATTTATAGTTCGATACGTTTTACCAATGGCATTAAGTAAATAACAACAATTTAAATAAAACAACACTTCATACAAACAACATTCCGTGCGTTTCATTTCTTTTCGTTGTGGACAATGCGCGGATGAACCTTTAGTGACGATGGGACGAAGTAGAAGCCGGTGTCGTACGCCGGCACACGACTTCGTACCCCACAAGTAAATTAAAGCTCTGATCAGGAAAAATTTTTTAAAAAGTGTAATTGAAGATCTCACTGTTCCTCATATGAAGAGAAGGCTAGAGAAGTTTGAATGTCGATTCAGTTAATTTTGGATGAAAATCCAGTACGACAATCATCAAAACAAACAACAAAACAAGCAAGATGTTTTCTTTGCCCCCGCTCTTTAGATAAAAAATCATCTGTTACGTACGCTCGATGTAAGGCGCATATGTGTCCAGAACATAGGAATGTTTTCTGTGAAAATTGCACTCAAAAAAAGTATGTTTTTATAAATAATTATACAATTATACTTTCCATTATTATATAATAAGTTAATAATAATGTAATAATTTTTAATTAGCGAAAGTAATCTTTATATACCAATATAAATTTTTTTAAACAGATTTCAAACGACTATATATCATAAATAAGAACCTTTCTCCTTTATAACGAAGTTTTTTTTTTTATCTTATTTGGTCGGAATTTACTCTTAATACTTTTTTTTTTTATAAATAATTATATCCTCCATTATTATATAATAAGTTAATAATACTGTAATAATTTTTTATTAGTGAAAATAATCTTTATATACCAAAATAATTTTTTTTTAAATAGACTCTAAATGACTATATATCATAACTAACAACCTTTCTCCTTTATAACGAAGTTTTTTTCAACTTATTTGGTCCAAATTTACTCGTAATGCCTTTTTTCATGGTGAAACTCAGTTCTTCGATTTTTAGAAATTCGCAGACTTTGATTTCTCGAAATAAATACCTTTTTTAAGAAACGAATAAATCAAGCTCACCTACTTTAAAACGGCATATTTTCACTTTGTAAAACCGTAGGATTTATTCGATTTTGTTGAAAATTAGCTGAGTTATTAAAAATATAATAACAAAGGGTAATTTTTTGCTTTTTTTACATTATTTATACTTCGAACCAACTTTTGACAAGCTTCTTCAAATTTATACAAAAAATCCTTAGCACCATGAAGTTTTGCACTAGAAAATAGAAAAACTGAGCACCAGGAAATTTTGCGCTAAAAAATAGAAAAACTGGGCCCCCTCCAGAACCTCGAATGTTAAAATATACCCGTGATATAGAATTTTAAAGATTGTTTTCATACCCCAGTTTACCCGATTAAGTTGACAAATATATGTTTAGCGTTTAAGGGTTAATACACCGCAATATTCGAACTCGAAAATTCCATTCAAAGCCATCCAACATGTCCTTGGGTATGTACAGTGCTATGAAAAATTATAGACGCAAACGTAAACTTTCAGTTTTCTTGGAATAAGTAATGAACTTTTATAACTAGTTTTGTGACAAAATATTGTCAACCGACACCAACTCAGGGAAAACCCTTTAATAGATGAATTGCTTCTTTAACAGGAATGGTATTTAATTTTCTGAAAAAAAACAAACTAATTTCGTCTGTGAAAAGGTTTAAACTCAGGCGTGTTTTTCGATCTCAGGATTAGTTGTAACGCATACCTCGGTGTAACAATAGTTCTTAAAAAATAATCCAGACATTATGGAGTAATAATAAAGAAATTTTTGTTTTACCGAGTGAATTTTTTTAAAGTTCTAAATATGTCACGTGGGAAACAAATAACGGACATTGGAAAGCAGAGTCGATTTACAAAATAGTGGAAGGACGTAAGGAAAAATTTGAAATGAAATAAATCGCTCTCAAGGTGTAGTGAAGAATTTTCTACCAGCCGGTACTGAAAATTACGGAAGAAATAATATATGTGGGAGACCAACCGAATTTGAACCGACGGTACAACGAACCGTTTTACGCGAACTACCCAAAACAGGCGCTTCTTCGTCGCAAATGGATCGACGTTTTAATTTGGACTGCTATTCTAGCCTCATTAGAAAATGGGCAATAGTCTCAAGCAACTTGAAGCGCTTCTGCAAACCACCAGTCAAACAGCGACATAAGGAAGCACGCGTTGGATTCGCTCAAACACACATCCGACACAGTGAAATATGGTCTCATGTGATCTTCTGTGATGACAAAAAATTCTCAGGAAAGAAAGGAAAATCATAACACACAGGACCTTAGTAGGAGGATGAGTTATGGTGTGGACGAGTTTCATTGGAAATCTGAAAACAGAAATTGTTTTTATTTATGGAAGGATAAACGTCAAAAACTACCAAGGAGTGTTGGAAGAGCTTTTGCTTCCTTTAATAACCCTAACAGAGGACGAAGATGTCACATTTCAACAGGACAACTCTCCCATCCATACAGCACGAAAAACAATAGCGTGGTTTCAAAAGCATGGAATTAAACTTTAATGGCGGCCAGCTTTAAGTCCAGACATAAACCCCATTGAGATGCTGACAAGGGCGTTTTACCACCAGGAATAGCAACAAATTCAAAACGTGGAACAGCTCAAAGAAAGAATTGTTGAAGCATGGGTTAATATACCGGACAACACTTTAAACAGTCTTATTTCCAGTTTACCACAAAGATTTTTAACTATTGTAAAAAATGAGGAACAAAGCATTCCATATTAATTTTAATTTTAATTTAGTTAACGCAGAACCCTCATATATTTAGCTTAGTACAACCGAATATACAGTATGTTTAAAAACAAAAAAAGGGGCGGGGGGTTGTGGCGGTTGCTTCGAACGCCAGTAACCAATCTTCCAATAAACCTAAGTAAAAACCCCCAAATAGGGCATAAAACAAAAGAGAAACAAGTACCGTGGCAGCTCCATTGAACGCCACTACTTACCTTACAGGTACAAAAGGTAACAGTTTCCTGAAATACATTAAAAGCCTGTACTTACCTTCTGTACTCTAACCTGCAAAATCGAGGCAAAACCATGTATAGCGTTTGAAATTATAGTGTGAAGAAGATCGTGTGATTCGAACTGACGCTATGACAGCTCGAAACACGAACAAAATTTTACCTACGCGTTACACACCAGGCTACTGACCGTGTTTAGAATTTGATTTCCAAACTCGACTATATTCCACTGATATGAATTATTTTTATTTTATCGCTTGGTATATGGTTCTGATGTATTTTTCTTGTTCGATTTTTCGTTCGGTGTTCTTCACTATTTTTGCCTGTGAATTGTGTGTATCTGTTGGAGTTGCCACACCACCCCCTTCTTGCGAGCGACGAGCGAGCGAACGAGAGAAATGTCGGAGCAAGCCAAGCGAGTGTGTCTTCGTGCTCTATGCAGAAGTCATGATTGCGTGTGTGAAGTTCTGTTTGCTACGGGGAGTGTGTGTGTGCTGCGTCGTGTACAGATCCGTCGTAGTCACCAATTATAGTAGCGTTAAGCAAGGATAATGAAGAAGGTGAATTGAACACACGATGAAACGGTTGAAAAGCGAAGCAGTGAAGCATCAGACTACTGACCGTGTTTAGAATTTGATTTCCAAACTCGACTATATTCCACTGATATGATTTATTTTTATTTTATCGCTTGGAATACGGTTCTGATGTATTTTTCTTATTCGATTTTTCGTTCGGTGTTCTTCACTATTTTTGCCTGTGAATTGTGTGTATCTGTTAGAGTTGCCACACATCAAACATAATTTCTCGCTGATATGAAATTACAGCGGCAACTAATATAATATCTTCAAGGCAATTTGGTTTATCAACCAACCAACCAATATTGCCTGTGCAAATATCTACACGATATTCTTTTGTGCGCCAGCTGCACACCAGCAGAAAAAGGTATTTTGCCTTGGCACAGCATGCCCACATCGAGCGACCGATACATGAGGGCATCCGGCTGACGCCCCGGTGGTCGAATTCGCAAATGGAAAATTACCATCAGAGTTCGACTGCGAGGATACACCAACAACACGCACACGATCAGCATCACGCTACTCGTAGCCACTGATCGTGTAAACATTGCAACCCTTTTGCCGTCGAGATACTCGCACCTGTTGCGAACTTAAAAAGGGGACTTATGCTATGTTTGCATACTTGCGGACGCACACGATGAGCAGCAGAAGCAATCATCGTGTGTGTATTTCAACCCCTTTTGAGTTGAACCTAACGCAAAAAGAATATATTACCAAATATGGTCATCGAAGCGATGATGGGATTTTTGTATCCTATCGCTTCGATGAAATAATTTAAGCTCGGTTCGGATTCCGTGAGGGCAGGTCGCGCCCTCACGTTAATTTACATCCCTCTTGGGCCGTCCCAAGGGATAAGTTAATTCGCAAGTAGTCTGGAGTGTCGTATCGGTAGCGCTGTTTCGTGCGGGGGGAATAGAGCTTTATATCCAAGATAATAGTCTGAGTGAACCACGACGGGTTGTTTTGTATATTCATCTGAATTGTATAGCGGGCTGACGCACGAACCAAAGGAGATTACACTGAATTGTGATTAAATAACATTTTGTCCTGTGCGTGGTACAACTTATGTCTTATTTAACTTAACCGAACTCTAAGTGTAGTACTAAGTTCTATTTGTTTAACGGACCAGATGTGTCGTACAAATTATATCTTATTTAACTTAACCGAGCTCTAAGTGTTGTACTAAGTTCTATTTGTTTAACGGACCAGATGTGTCTTATAAATTATATTTTATCTAACTTAACATATAATCACTATTTTATAATATTCAAGTGATGTTCTTAAGTGTATTTAAAATAACATATAATCACTATTCAATTGATGTTCTTAGTGTATATAAAGTAACGTGTAATATCTATTGAACCATTTCTAACTGATATTAATAAGTGTATACACAGTGATATATATTATCTCTTCTTAACAATATTCAATGTATAGCCGTTAGTGCATATTAAGCAAACTATTTAATCATCGAAGTGAAACACTGCGTTTATGTCTTCATTAATAAAACTAAAGTAAAGAACAGAAACGGAGAATGTGTTTTAATAGCTTTTGACGGATAGAACTGTACCAGCGACAGTGCATTTCACGAACCGATCTTCCGCTTAATTCTCAGACGAAACCACAATCGAACGTTTACTCCCCAAGTTGTTGACAATAGAGTGCGCGATACTAGGGTGGTAGGAGTAGAACCGGAAAATGAGGAGATGAAGTTTTAAAGCAGTAGAGGGTAAAGAAATAAATGATTATAATAAAAAATAAAAAAAATTGTCTTACGTTTATACTTTTTCACTGGCGAAATTTGGTTTTTTCAGAAACTTAATGACCATTCCTGGTAAAAAAGCAATTAAGCCATTAAAGGGGTTTTCCTGAATTGGTGTCGGTTGATAATATTTTGTCATAAAACTAGTCATAAATGTGTATTACTCATTCCTAAAGAACGAGAATATACGTAGGTACGCTAGGGAGCTTAGCCATGATGGCGCGAGTTATTAAATAAAGTTATTATTTATATAAAGAATATTTATTCATTCCTTATGTTATTCGAGTTTACATCTAGTATTGTTGCAACTAACTGGGTTAAGGCTGGTGATCCGTAATTATTTCATTCCTCATGAAACTTCAGTTTATCCTTGCCGACCTCTCTGTTGCTATCAGTTGTTAGTCATGGCATGCAGTGATAAGTTTAATCACGGTGGTGATAGTTGTGAGTCATACTTCAGCGATACGAGGGTTGCCTCTTATGTTTCGCGATTTGGCAACCCTAGTGTTGCAATCCGACAATTGACAGCTCTGTCGTAAAGTTGGACATTTTTGAGGTTATACGCACTCAGAACGTTTTGACATACGAGCGCTATTTGTGTTGTTTACAGTAACTTAAAAGATTCATCTCGGCCCAAAAATGGAATTAAATCGTCAACATTTTCGTGCGATTATTTTTTACAACTTTCGGGGTGGATTAACTCAGCAACAGTGCATGGATGAACTTAAATCAATTTTTGGCGATGAAGCTCCATCAAGGACCAGTGTTTATCGATGGTATGGTGAATTCAATCGTGATCGTAGTTCACTCCAAGATGAATTTCGTGAAGGTCGCCCAAAATCAGTTGTTGTTCCGAAAACCATTGATGCTGTGCGCGAACTGATATTGGAAGATCGTCATGTGACCTATCGTGAGATTGAGACAACCTTAGGCGTTAGTGGGACCAGCATACATTCAATATTGCATAAACATTTGACTGTCAAAAAAATTTGTTCGCGTTGGATCCCACACAATTTGTCAATCGCCCAAAAAAAGGCTCGTGTCAATTGGTCGAAAGAAATGCTCAAAAACGACGGTCGCGGTGCTTCGAAACACGTCTATGACATCGTGACAGGTGATGAATCGTGGATTTACGCGTATGAGCCCGAAAGTAAACAGCAGTCGACTGTCTGGGTGTTTCAAGATGAGCCAAATCCAACAAAAGTTGTTCACGTCCGAAGCACTTCCAAGCAAATGGTCGCCTGTTTTTTCGGAAAAACTGGACATGTCGCAACCGTACCACTAGAACAACGCAGAACAGTCAATTCTGAGTGGTACACAACCATTTGTTTGCCAGTTGTCTTCCAAGAAATCAGGAAAACCAACCGCCGAAGACGGATCACTCTTCACCACGACAATGCGAGCTCTCACACACCGGCTGCGACAACTGCATTTTTGAGCACCCGGGTCATCCGCCGTATAGTCCTGACTTGGCACCGAATGACTTCTTTTTATTCCCGTACGTAAAAAACAAACTGAGAGGTCAACGTTTTTCGACACCTGAAGAAGCGGTTGCTGTATTCAGAATGCATGTGTTGGAGATACCTCAATCAGAGTGGCAAAAGTGCTTCGACAATTAGTTCAAACGCATGCAAAAGTGTATAGATATCCATGGGGAATATTTTGAAAAACAATAAAGTGATTTTCGATGATCAATATTCGTTTTTGTTCTCTAATCCCGAAATATAAAAGGCTGCCCTCGTATGGGACTGCAATCTGTTGGCTGTGATTAGTGTCGTGACTTGGGTGAGTCATACTTCGAGGGGTATGTGAATGTTATTGGCAGGTGACTCATGCAGGAATGTTTGCAATGCAGTGGATACCTTAACTCGCACAAAACTTAGTTCATCCTTATTGTTATTATCAATATTATTTTATACATAATCTAGAGAATAACCTATTTAATGAATTGTGATATACTGCTCAATGCCAAAAGCCCTATGTTAATGTCATTTCATTTTTTTTTTTACTTTATGATTCAAAAATAACGTAAACCTACGTAATTCTAATTAAAACTAACTTACTACACACATACAGATTTAAGGATCTACTGTCATGCTCCCTAGGCTCCACCGACCCACAGTCCATTGACTAATAATCGGCAGATCTGATGCCACGTGGCAGGCCTGGTCGAGCCTATAAGTTATAGAAACAAACGATTGAAAATAAAAAAACACACTTGTTTTTCTCTTTTCTACCGATTTATTTTATGAGGGCCTCTTGTCGCCTCGGAGTCTGTTTCAAGACTATAGTGCATTAATATTATATCTTATAATCTAACCCAATCTTCTGAAGATACAGGTAAGTTGAGTTCACTTCCATACCCGATTCACTCTGTTTTCACTTATATAGCAATATCTACGGCCTAAGCCCAACCACGCAAGCACATTCCCGATATTTCCTTCAGGATTGATCCAACATTTGTTCCACGGTCGACGTACTCCATCTTCCGCATAATATCCCATACGCTAATTATTTTTTTTCCATTGTTTCAACTTATCATTAGGATTCTTATGGTGGTCGCATGTAGTCTTACTGTTTGTCATTGCCTTGCTCTGCGACCATACTGCGCTCTTCATGGAATATACTGCATTCCATTAGAATGTGTTTAAACAAATATCTAAAATTTTAAAATTTTCGAACCGCACTCTTTATTCCACATAATTAATGTTTAATTAAATCAATATAATAAGATACAAAAACAAATTGGTATCTACAGTCTTTATGTTAATGCTCCTTTGAAAACAATGTTCTTGGTGGCGAACCTTTTAGTCAAAAAACTTTGAATTTTTATCCCTGCCCTACTTCAAACTCTAGATCGGGCTACATATATTTGATCATGTGTAAATAAGGTACCACCGAACTAAGTAATAAGCCAAACAATGACATGGGGAATACCAATAGTCTAGATCAGCTTGGAACCCAAAGTAATACTAATTTCTAAGAAAATATTTCAGCCATCAATTTATACTCTTGTATCTAGTATATTTTCAATATTAATCTTGTTCCGTTACACAGTTCATCCGATTTGCATAGCTTTTTGATAGTAGCCCAGATGATTATGATGGATATTCTGAAGCGATATTTTCATGTTGGGTTTCATCTCCACTAATAGATTCCACTGAAACCTTATACCTAAAACAGATAAATTGATTTATTTTTGCAAAAACAAAATCCTCAAATAAGAACAAAACCAAAATAAAATCTAATTCGAAAAGGAAAAAAAAAAGAAATAAGAAAAAAGCTCATTTAAACATATGCACAAACTAATTAAAAAAGGAAAAGAAATAAGAAATAAAGGGAATAAAAACAAATCCTTTATTCAGAGCCTGCTGAAACCCACAACGGCAATATATTAACATACACTCAATATGTGCAAAAAGAAAACAAAAATTAAAAGTGAAAAGAATAATCTCTTTTAGTATCCACCCGTAAATCAAGTTGCTCTCCTTTTAAATTTTTAGATTCGCGAGGGTCTGTTCGTATTTAATGGGTGGGGAAATGGAGAAATGAGGATGAGTAAGTGATCGGTATAAAAGGGCGCGAATTGGCAAAGATCTCGTTTTCCACCATTGCGGTCAGCCTGTACATTCTAAAGGCTTTCGACACGATATGGATCGAATAACTCGTCTTTAAATTGTTGAGCACTGGTCTTAGTAGAACGCTTTGTAATACTATCTACCATTACCATTGAAACAGTACTTTTTAAGTTCTGGTGAATGGAAAGATATCCCTAACTTTCAACGCCGCAGCAGGCTTACCACGTGGCTCTTTTCTAGGCCCTATCCTTTAATATCTAAATATATTCCTCGCCCTATGGACGGGAGAGTAAACCAGATATGCTATGCGGATGACGTCCTGGTGTACAGGTCATCCAAAAGGCCTAAAGTCACAACAAACCGACTCAACCATGATCTTGATGAGCTATATCAGTATTACAATCGATGGAAAATTCGAATTAACCCATCCAAAGCCGTAGCCACGATTCTGAGTAGTAAACACTCCCAACCTGTTTCTCGATATTTACAGAATATTCGAATATAAATGGCAGATACTACGATTAGACCACAGGACAAGATGAAAAATCTTAGGGTCGCTTGTAGCCCCAAAATGAATATCATCAAATATGTGACCCACATTCTTCAACGGCCCTCGGTCGGTCAAAGCAACTGCATAACATTTTGAAGTGGAGCAACAAAGTTGACACCGGGATTAAACTCCTCTGCTATGAGCAGCTAATCCGATTTGGATTATCGTGCGCCTTTCCCATAGAGTCCTGTATATCTTCGGCCCAAATAGAAAGACTTCGAGTTTTCGAAAGAAAACTCCTCAGAAGGTGACGATTGCTATTACGCCAACTCTCAGGTAAATGACTGTGCCTCCATAACCCCTGTTGATGACTACCTGCTCTAATTAGCACACAAGTACCTCGAAAGCACTCAAAACAGCGAGAGCCATGTACGGGGTCAGGCGTTCTTGACCCCTCTCTCCTTCGATCACTTCGTGTTAGATCGCCACAATTTCTTCTTCAGTATAAAACTGAAGAAAGCAACCTTTCCATCAACATTCCCCTCTATAAGAGGTTTCCTGGACCGATCACAGAGGATCTACTGCTAACACGCTACACACACGCACGCATAGTACAAGACGGCACAAATCCACACGCACACACACCACCGCACGGACGATTTTGGAGAGACATATCATTCGGACAGTTACTCCGAGAGGAGTAATAGAATACATGCTTTGTTCAAAACAGGCATGGTCCGTAACAAATGGTATTCTCTGTGAAATGATGCACCAGCTGCGACGCGATGAGCGGAGTAACAGGTAAACCCCGTCCCGCCCCGCGATGGAATATCTAAAAGAAAGTTACGCGGGGATCAACGGGAATATGAGCCTGCTGGGGGGTGGTTTTAGTCGGTAAAAACCCGGCATGCCTCCGGATCGGTCAAGAGGTTTCTTTTGAAGATTTCCACCTTCCTACTGAAACCAAAAAAAAAAAAAAAAAAACACCCCCACCAAGAGTATGTAAAGTTTTAGCGAGACTGCTACCCAATATTGGAGGACCCCGGCCCCACATAAGGAAACTCATAACCAGTGTCAACACCTCCATTATAATGTATGCAGCTCACATATGGGCAGGAGCCGCACAGTATAAGTCGTACATGAGGGGAGTGAACCCCGCACATAGACTGGCGTCACTAAGAGTATGTTGTGCATTCCGAACGGTATCCGAAGATGCCATAAATGTTTTGGCCGGGAGGACACCACTTGGCATTGCAGCTAAAGAAAACGCTGCATTGCATAAGGTCTCTCAAGAGAACCGTCGGAGAATGCGGTCACAATTAGAGCTCTCAAGCCTAAGAGAATGGCAACGAAGGTGGGATTCTTCCACCAAAGGAAGATGGACCCATACAATGATACCTGATGTGAAAATCTGGGTGAAGAGAAAACATGGCGAGCTGAATTACGACCTGACTCAGATAATATCAGGACATCAATGCTTTCGGAAATACTTGCACAAGTATAAGCATGTATATCACCCATACTGCTTGTATTCCGAAGGCAAAATAGAAAATGTGGAACACGCACTCACAGAGTGCGTGAGATTCGAGACGCACGAACGATTTTGGAGAGACATATGAGACGTACAGTTACTCCGGGAGGAGTTCCAAACAGGCATGGTCCGTAACAAATGGTATTATCTGTGAAATGATGCAGCAATTGCGACGCGACGAGCGGAATAACAGGTAAACCCCGTGTCGCTCCGTGATGGAATATCTAAAAAGGAAGTTCGAGGATCAACGGGAATGTGTGCCTGGCGGAGATGATTTTTGTTCGTAAAAATCGGGCATGCCTCTAGATCCCGAGGTATATTTAGAGGTTTTCCACCTTCCACCTAACAACAACAACAACAACAACAAAAACCACCCGCCAAAGCGAAGATTATTAGATGCCAAAGACGTAAGCTGCGTTGACTACTCTGCCGCACTCAAGACTCCCTGGTCTTGTATGATTTCTATCCCACCATCCCTCTGTTCAAATAGTTAGAGTCCTTAAACTGGCCCTGTAGACACTATCCTTACATACCTGCCCCCCAGATATTCAGATATCTTGAGACCGAGGCCAAGATCCTCACGGACGTGAGTGGTTCTGGTTGTCGCAAGATGGCCAGAAGCCAGACGCAAGATAAAGGGCACATGTGTCCGTATCTCGTTTAAATCGGCCACCCAGCACCCCCTTTTTTGTTATCTTCGTGTGCACCTTTCCAACCTCACTTCGTATGCCAGGCAATCTAATATGAATCACATTTAAAATTGTGGTCATTTTAAAAGGATATATCTTACTTAATTCCTTAGATCTCGACTAATTTATTGCCAATTAACTATTCTTAGCTGAGCATTAACTTGAGAACTACAAGTTTTCGTAACCTGAGTCATTTATAGCCACGGCAGCAATTTCAATATATTGCACCCCGATGTCTACTAAAAGAAACTTAATTTAATTCACAAATCGTAATTGAAAACACTCCATACGTCCATTACAAGGAGCCTTAAAATGAATTGGGGATTAATTAGAATCTACTTTCCACCATTATGCTTATTTGTGTTTGTACACGTAGCAACCGTTGCTTTTCAGTTGCTCCGACCGAGTTCCGATCAAATTAGTATTCGAAACCACCCGACCGCATCCTCAATAATTTAGTCCTGCTAGCTAAGCACAAGTACTGCAGAGTATTAGTAGCCGGGAATGAACCTTTATAACTGTACATCTCTATAATTGTGTTTATTGTTGCGTCTCGTTTTGTGCAATTGTTCAAGTAAGCGGCTGTGTGGTTTCATTTAAGGATGTTGAGTAATTAACTTTTTTTTCTGTTTGGCATCCTGCAGAATGTTTGTTTACCTATGAACCTAGTGGTTGTGTGGTGCTCACAATGTTCGCCTCAGCGGTTTCTATCAACTGGGAACCTGAGTTATGTGTTTCTCAAAATTCTCGATTAACCATAAATGGCATTGGCAAAATAATTAAATTTAATTGAATCGTCTTATCTGCAACATCATTGCAACCACATAATACTCTGGTGCAGGGAAACAATTCGAAAGGATACTGGATAGCATATCAATACCTAACAGCCTCCCAAACTTTACCTTAGACTGCACATTCATAGTATCGCACTGATGAAGCTCAAGTATATTGCCTTTGTTTACCATAAGGGATAACAAGGATTTTGATAACGTCAATGGTGGTATAGGTAGGTATGCTGATGAGGGAGCAGCGGTGATATTGAGCAACGGAGAATCTCCTTCTATAATATTTTAATTGGATTTCTAATGTAAATGGGTAAATCGCCGATCGTGAAGGATTAAACTAAATATATACCGTTGAGTATTGAACATTATGTTGTACAATGGCAGCAGTCTTCATATTAAGTCGATTATCTTCCCATGAACAAAGGTGGTATAATCGATCTTTATGGCAATGAGTATTTGTTTTAGGGAGATATATAGTCTACTTAATCGAATCCCTATCTGGATTTGATTAGGGTTCAAGGAGCTCCTTGTTTTACAACCGTAGTAGAGATAGCAACAACGACGAGCTTTCAAATTCTAAGTCGGAAAATATTTGTCGGGTAAATTGGTGATGAGATAGCTCTTGCCTTAATCTATAACGAGTAAATTGACCACACAAGTTATTAACACCATTATCAATGCGAATAAAATGGGCGAAATGGATAACAGAATTTGATTGGGGGCTCTTGTTACAGGCTCTAATTTCTCTTATCAAGTGAAAAGGTGAGTTCCAAAGCAACATCGGTTTGATAAGGGTTTAAATGACTTGCTCTCTTCGAATTAATATCCTGTGCGGAATATTTAAACTGTTATAAAGATTCAAACACTACTTCAATTTGATTACATTAATGCACACAGCCAAATTTCATTAGAGTTCACTTCTGCAGGTTTGCCCATCGCGCTTGTGCATATGCTTTTTTAATTGACTCAATTGAGGTCCCATAAAATTAGTATTCAAAAGCAACCAATCGTTTTACTGAGGGACGTATGAATTCAGTTTTCTCAACGGCCGACCCACGTATTTCCCTAAAAACACAGGTAATGTGCTTATGCGGTGCATTGCCCACTTTAGCGGTTTCTAGCGACTAAGGTGCTTGAGTTATACGTTTTTCAAAACATCTTTCAGCCCAAGGATACATTAGCAAAATAACCCAAAATTATCAAATTTATCGACGGCGTTATAAAGCTCACACAACGACCGCCGGGAGAATATTAATAATAATATTTGAAGATCTTCCAAATAACATATCAATATGTAAGTGACTGTCAAATTTATCTTAAGGAGACATAGCACCTACAAATAAAAAAAAATTTTTTTTTCGAAAGATGAATTTTTTATTAAATACGAGACATATCTTAATGAAACTTTGAACATATTTTATTGGTCTTGTTACATCCAAAACCACCCACCCATAAATACATACCTCTTTGGAGCCAGTCTCCACCATTTAATTGCGGTACACGCAAAATCATCTACTAAAAGGATGAAGCACTCCCCAAGCCCTAGCAGTACCCCATACACTAAACGGGTTTGTGGCGGTTGCACTAAACGCCACTACTCGCCTTCCCAAATTACTAAAAGCTTCCAGTCCTGAAGCTCCCATAACCACATTGTTTCGCTAATGCAACTCCATTAGCACCTGCAAACATTTCCCTTCTCAAGGACAATTAATGCATTCAAGCATTACCTGAAAATTCCTGAAAAGAATTTTCCCCACAAGGGCATTCTCGCAGACATCAATGCATCTCAGCATTAGCAACCAAGAACCGAATTCTATATTGGTGTAAATATTCAGACTGGAATTCGACGCTTGAGTTGCCGCAGATGCCATATACAATATGCATAGATGTTATACACAATCGTCATTGTGTAACCATCTAAATTTCTTCTTCATGACTTGCAACTATTGATTCAGCTGCAAGCACTTCTCTCATAAATGCTCCTTTGTCTGAATCTCCTTTCCATGGTTCGCCCACCCATGATCGTTTTGTCCATCGACAGACAATTAAGACTTCTCGCGCATTATCATCGAAACCGAATTCTTCAGCATGCATCACGTGCAAACAAAAGAATCCGGCTCCGCTGCAGTCATTCCAAAGATACGATATACAATTTTCATTGTATTAAGTATCCCAAAATCCATTAGCACCCTCGTCCTAATGGCAATCCACATCTTAAACAATGATCTACATGATCCCTTTGTCCAAATTTCGGTTCGACGTTTAATTACGTTTCTCATGACCTCGTTGCATGAGTAAACAATGATCTACATAATCACACACACACACACACACCACCGGAATTTAGCCAACAAGATTCTCTTACTGGTTACCCCATGGCGAGAAATTGTCTCTCTCTTTCCTTTGGTTCTGAAAACTACCCACCGAATTGAGGTTGGATCAAGAGTCGGATACCAATCCTCAGCTGAGTCGTAATTTAACCATCAAAGTGATCGGGTCGGTACCGGTGCCGGTACGGTGTGAACCCAGAGTCAATTTTTATCCCCCGTGTTGCGCACACATCAGAGTCGCATTTCTTAAGGAACCGCATACATTTGGCCGCACTTTTCGCAGCTTCAAATATGTGGTCATTTCAGTTAAGAGTCGAATTAATTCGACTGCCGAGGATTGATAGTTCCTTGGCTTCGTCGATGCAAGTGCCGTTCATAGACAGTATATTTAATTTAGCGTTCGCCTTTGACGACATGAGACAGCACTGAGTTTTTTGGGCATTGAATTCTACTTGGTTAGATAATCCCCAATGATATATCTTGTTGGGGTCTGAATTCAATGTATCAAGCATAAGTTGCGGTGGAACAAAGCCGTTGCGATGCACGCTCTCGTAGTACAGACTGTTTGGATAATAAGCCACGAAAATTAGGTCGCTGGACGAGCTTATTGCTCTCGCGATATGTCTTCTGATTAATTTAATCATAAAATTATCCATCCTATTTATGTATGCTTCTACGGCTTCATCCCAGTCAAATCAGCGATTGATCAGGTATTCAGCCTTAGGCAGGCGATGGAAAAATGTCAGGAATTTAAGATTCCATTATATCATCTGTTTATAGATTTTAAGGCCGCCTACGAGAGCATAGCCAGGGTACAACTATATAATGCCATGAGAGAGTTCGGGTTCCAAACAGATTGATACTGTTACGTGCGGCTTCCGCCATACCCATCGTTTGTTTTGTTTTAAATATAATATAATAGTAGATGGTAAGGTGGTGAAAAAACACACGATCCACATGTTGAATGTACGAACATACTTTTCTTCGATTGTGGATCGTGTGGAAGCTGGATTCCTTTTCGGAGTGGATGGAGATTGAGAGGGACAAAGGTTTTAGTGTGCTTAGCTGAGCAAAGAGCAACCGTTTTGGGTTCCGTTTTTGAATGTGAAGGAAAGAGGAGATGATGAGTTACGGTTGCGGAAACGGTCTTACAGTTTTTCTTTTCACCATCTGGCCTGATTTTGTAAAAGTACACTTTAGTGGAACTTTATGTAGTAATAAACTTATCATGTACTTAAAATTCGTACATACACAACGTCGTCTTATTTTTCGTAATTTTGGTGAAGTGAATGTAACAATAAGAGACTTCTAAATACACTACTAGCTCTGTGGAAATGCTTAACTCGAAAATTGGGAAACAGTGACCATTTTCCGTATTTATACATGCATCTATATATTTATATATGTAACTCAATCAACGAAGCCGAAGATCTGTAGATCTGTGGGTAGTATTTGCTATGCGTAAACACGGACGCGGGTTCAGTCAAATACCCCAACAAACTAAAAGTTCCGTGAGAGAAGAATAAACTGGTGATTTAGTGTAACACTGGTGAATAAAACACGTCGATTGATTCTAGTTATTTAGTTTCTTTTATTTGAATTCACTTTACACCATGTCTTAGTTTTAGATGACAATAAATTAAATAACAACTATTATAGTACAAAAACACGCACATTAAACGAAATGACAAAGTACAAAAAGGTAACTTGGCACAAACTCTCGAGCGACAATTATTCAATATAGATCTTAACTTCTTCTTTGCTACATCGATTTAATTTTAACTAGACTCGCGAGCGACAATTGTTTCGCTAAACACTCGACTCCGTGTGCACCGTTTCAGGGTTGAAATTTGACTCCGATGATGCAACTCACATCCATCTCTTCGATGGCCGCCAATTGTATAGATAAGGGAGGATTAGATATGTGGCGTATAGGAAAAGTACAATGCCCTGAGGACGATAATCGGTGGACACCTGATCAAACAGAAGTACATCGTTGGTGATGTATGCCAGAGATTGAAATAGATTTTTGTTTCAAAGTAAACCAAAATGCTATTTCACAGATCAATGGTGTATATGATGATGATGATGCACAGATGATGTATATGATGTGCCTATGATACAAAAGGGGTCGTCATGGTATTTGCCTAAGATTCCTTGGAAACGCCGATGTAGGCAATATCCAATCTAGTCATTGGTTCCGGTGCACAAGGAGGCAAATTATTTTGTTGACATAAGTCAACAGGAACCTCGTCGACGACGGCAAAGGGTCAGGCTGGATGGCTATATGTTTAGAATAATATGCGGGTAAGTAAAACGCACACAGTGGGATACTGTATGTTTAATTTAAGTTTTCAGGCGGGTCATCATATGCATGGCATTGGTAAGGTTACCTAAATAATGATCTTTTCCATCCCCAAATTCCAGGATCGGTTGATAACCGATGAAAGGGAATTGTCGCAAGTGTTGCGGACCTAAGGGTATAGGCGCGATATTCACTTATGAACCATAGCAAGAATACCGGCTACAGCTATGTCAACAATTACCAGCGTGTATTTATCTTTTATACTTGCTGACTAGCTGAGCCGATTGTCTGGCATGGTGCATGAATGAATGAAATAATTTGTTTGGAGTGCATGGTTGATAACATTTAACTTTCAGGTGAAAGAGAATGAAGGGTAGCTTACGCTGCCCCAAAATTGCAGGTAGGTATAGTGGGTTAGAAAGTGGTTAATTTAAGAGGATGGGCGGTTCTTTGGGAATGTATTAAAGACCCGCCACATTACTCCCTCCCCAGTGACGTAGTCACGAAACAGGTAAGGAAGATTGGGAGGGGGGTAGTTGTCTGTGGGCGCGCGCTTGGGCGCGGGTGCGGGGAGGTTGTGCGGGTCAGGCGGCAGTTGTGTCTTGGTTAGGAGGCTGTTCTGGAGCTGAAGCTTCCAGAAAGCAGGGCTTAAGTCTTTGCACGATGACCGTGGATCGCTTGCCTCTGATATTGATCTCGAAGACGCGGTCGTTGATGCGGCGGAAGACTTTGAATGGGCCATCATAAGGGGGGTCGAGGGGTTTTTTGACCTTATCCACCCCGACAAAGACGTGCGTGCAGCTGTGCAGTTCAGGGTTGACGAAAAGTTTTTTGGAGCCGTGCCTTGCTCTAACTTTACGTAGCAGGTCACGGAGATGCCCCAATTCGCGAAGTTGGTCACGCGGTGTTTCGGCGTCCAGGAAGAATTCTCCTGGAAGAAGGAGGTTAGTACCGTAGGTGAGCTCTACTGCCGAAGCTCCCAGGTCCTCCTTAATACTTGTCCTCAGGCCGAGGAGGACAGTGGGCAGGACGTCGAACCATTGGGTGTCGTTATGACACATGAGTGAGACCTTGAGGGATCTATGCCAGCGCTCTATCATCCCATTGGACTGCGGGTGGTAGGCGGTGGTACGACTTCTTTGGCAGCCAAGGAGATTTGTTAGCTGCTTAAATATTGTCGCCTCGAATTGTGGACCTCGGTCCGAAGTTAAGGTGCTTGGTACACCGAAGCGTGTGACCCAAGTTGCGTAAAAAGCCTTGGCGACTGATTCGGCAGTAACTGCCCTGAGAGGTGTCGCCTCTGGCCATCGCATGCAGCGATCCATCATTGTGAGGATATAAGAAAATCCTCTTGATGGAGTAAGCGGTCCCACTATGTCTATGTGGACATGGGCGAAGCGTGCCGTGGGAAGCTTGAATTGCGCTGGCTCCAGTACATTATGTCGCGCTACTTTGCAGTGGTGGCACTGGAGACAAGCACGGGCCCAACTGGTGAGATCTTTGTTCATCCGGGGCCAAATGAATTTGCGACGGACAGCAGCGGCTGTCGCTCGGCCGCTGGGGTGGGCTGGGCTGTGGTAAACCTGGAACACGCCCTTACGAAGTTTTTTGGGAATGTAAGGTCTAGCGGTTCCAGTTGAAACGTCACACCAGATTTCGCCCAAAGGGTCGCGAAGAGTGATTTTCTTAAAGTCATGTGCCGTATCGGCAGTTAGGAGGGCCTTGAGCTGTTCATCCTCCTGTTGAGCCAGGGCAAGGTCAGCATTGTTTAAGGCGGTACGCAAGTGAATCGTATCGATTCGAGAAAGGGCGTCCGCCGTAACGTTCTGTTTACCGGAGATGTGCTTGATCTCCGTAGTGTATTGCCCTATGAGGTCTAATTGACGCTCTTGTCGGGGGGAGGCGTTTCCCGACTTCTTCCGGAACGCGTAGACCAGCGGTTTGTGGTCTGTTAGGATGGAGAGTGAGCGACCTTCTATCATGTGACGGAAGTATTTGACAGCGTTGTAGATCGCAAGTAATTCGCGATCATAGGCGCTGTAACGTCGCTCTGTAGGACTCAGTTTCCTTGAAAAGAAATCAAGTGGTTCCGGTCGGCCTTCGATGTCCTGTTCAAGGACAGCTCCGATTGCGATATCCGATGCATCGCATTGGATGGATAGTGCCGACGAGGGGGTATCGGAGCAAAGTGGCATTTGCCAATTGTTCTTTGGACAGTTGGAATGCTCGATCAGAGACTTCTGTCCAATTAATGGGGCGCTTATCATTGCGCTTAGCTCCTTTCAAGAATTCATTTAAGGGAGCTTGAATTTGGGCAGCGTTCTTCAGCGTAGGACGATAGAAGTTAAGCATGCCCAGAAATCGACGAAGCTCATTCACGTTAGTAGGACGAGGATACTTCATGAGGGCCTCCACACGGTCTGGAAGTGGGCGAATGCCCTGGTTGTCAACGACGTAACCCAGATAGGTGATTTGCTCCTTGGCGTATTGACACATCTGGGTTGATGACAAGACCGAATTCACGGAGGCGCTCTAGGACCTGACGTAAGTGGCGTTTATGTTCGGCGTGGTCTTTGGAGGCGATGAGAATGTCATCAAGATATGCATGGCAGCAATTTAGACCACGTAAAGCCGTGTCGATATAACGTTGGAATGTCTGTGCTGCATTCCTGAGGCCGAAAGTCATCACCTTGAACTCGAAGAGTCCGAAAGGTGTAATGACTGCGGTCTTGGGGATGTCTTCAGGTGCCACCGGAATTTGGTGGTAAGCCCTGGTGAGATCCAGGGTAGTGAAGACATTGCAACCTCGTAGTTTATACGAAAAATCGTAGAGGTGTGCAATAGGGTATCTGTCCGGGACAGTTGCTGCATTCAACAGCCTGTAATCGCCACATGGGCGCCACTCACCGGAACGTTTCTTCACTAAGTGGAGTGGGCTTGCCCAAGGGCTGTCTGACGGTTGGCAGATACCTAATTCAATCATGTGCTCGAACTCCGCGCGTGCCGCACGTAATTTTTCGGGAGCCAGTCGACGTGGGCGCTGGCTCACCGGGGGGCCACGTGTTTCTATATGATGAAACACCGTGGCCGTATGTCGACGCTGGTTAGGTAGAGGAATTGTCGTAGTAACAAATTCCTGTACCATGGCTTGAATCGGGTCTGTGCACTCTGTGGCCCTTGAAGTTGCCGCCGGAGATGCCGACATGGGCAAGGGGGGTGCGGTTGGAGCCACTAGTCTGTTATGGGTCGAATCGACCAACAGGTTATGTGCGCCTAATAGGTCGGAACCTATCAGGGGTTCATTCACGTCCGCAATGACGAAACGCCAAGTGATCGGACGTCGAAGACCCAGTTGTAGTGTCAGCTTTTTACGTCCGTACGTTAGTATCGGCGTATTATTCGCAGCTGACAATTTAAGCGCGGCGGGCACGCGGTTACGCGGAGCAAACGATCGCGGGAGGACTGAAATATCGGCGCCGGTATCGACAGTAAAAGCGATATTTAGTTTAGAATCCCGGATGGTTAGGCGATTTATAGCAGCGGTGCCGGCCGGTTGCGCGAGGGTATCGGTCGGCAAAATTATTTCTAAAGGTCGTCCCTGATTGGTGGCTGGTTGCGTCCAACCACAGGGCGCCTTGCAATTAAATGTGCGATCACCGTATCGTTGGTGATTGGCGCACAAAGGGAGAGAGGCGGCGTTGTTGGGCGTACTTTGCCTCTGAATGTTGTCATTTTGTGAAGGTCGAGGTAGTGCTCGGCGAAAGTTGGACCGCTGAGCGGCATTTTGGGAAGGTTGTTGCCGATCCAAGGGGCGATTAGATACGGCGTGATTCCGAGCGCCTCGTTGGTTGCTTCTCGCCTCCGCGCGAATTTGATTTAGTTCGCGGAGGACTGAGGTCTGTATCGCACGAAGGTCAGAAATGGTTACCTGAGCAGGAAGACTTCTCGGGCGGAATTCGTTGGGCCTGCCCTCTTGGGTCCGCTGTGTGATATTGGTTGATGCAGGCCTTCTGGGATGTGGTGACGGAGAAGGTTGACGCACCGGAGCCGTCGTTGGGGCTGTTAGTGGCGGAAAAGGATGCCGTGTAGGCTGAGCGACGTGTTGAGAAACCGCCGCTACTTGATACGCTGGAGGCTCAGACTGCTGGTCTGGCGTGGGGAAAAGGCCAAAGAGTTAAAAGGAGTCGCAGTGTGTGTGTTGTCGAAGAGTGATGAAAAGAAGGCGATTGTGAGGTTCGGAGCCAAAAGAGAATCGTACAAAGTCGAGTGGTGTTGCTTAAAGTCGCGGATATCCCGGAACACGGTTTTTATTAATTAAAATGTGTCGAGCGAAGTTCGGAAGTGGAGTCAAGTGGAGTTTTTTTTGAAGTCGCGTAAAATTGTGTGGAGTTGAATGTGTTGGTGCCTGCTTGTACCCAGAAGGGGCTTACAATATTTATTATTTGTCTTTAGTATCGTTTAAATTTTGTTATTAGAGTTAGGTTAATATGCACAATATTGGATAATAATAAAACAAAAAGGAAAACCGAAATCAAATAGCTTAATTCTTCCGTTTTTGTACTGTAAGTGTCTACTATATTAGTGTTCTGTTCTTATAGCCGATAAAATTATTAAAAAAAATGTCGCAACGTTTTAATTTGGTTGGTTTGGGTGTTATTTTTGGTTAAATATTTTTTATGCCCTACGGACTTTCTAAATAACTAAAAAAAAGCTATTTTCGTGAAGAACGTGTATTAACTGACAACTGTGTGAAAAAGTCTTAAAATGCGTAAACTTAAAACATAAGTGAATCGTTTTCAAATATTTCATCCAATTGGGTAACAATTTGTGTTCTAAATTCTTGCTCTGAAGGAGCTTACCAGAGAGAAGAGAAAATAGATATATATATATATATAAACAAAACAATACTACAAAAAAAAATTAATGAAAAGAAAACAAATGCTTTTTAATAGACTTGCTGTTTTTTCTGCATTTCCGGAACTGTTGTTGTCCTAAGGTGGGCTGCGTGAGGTGGGGTTGCTTGGATGTTGTTGTTCGTCGGGCTAAAGTTGGGTTGGGGTTCTTCTCACCCTTAAAATGTCTTTAATTGATGGTACTTGTCACCTCACACACTTGTTTTAAAAACGGTTCAAAAAGGGTGTCGCGCTCACACAAGAGTCAACAATATAGGTTTTATTCGAAGGTTGCGTGAATTTACCCTAAGGGTCAACAATGTGGGTAGTATTTGCTATGCGTAAACACGGACGCGGGTTCAGTCAAATACCCCAACAAACTAAAAGTTCCGTGAGAGAAGAATAAACTGGTGATTTAGTGTAACACTGGTGAATAAAACACGTCGATTGATTCTAGTTATTTAGTTTCTTTTATTTGAATTCACTTTACACCATGTCTTAGTTTTAGATGACAATAAATTAAATAACAACTATTATAGTACAAAAACACGCACATTAAACGAAATGACAAAGTACAAAAAGGTAACTTGGCACAAACTCTCGAGCGACAATTATTCAATATAGATCTTAACTTCTTCTTTGCTACATCGATTTAATTTTAACTAGACTCGCGAGCGACAATTGTTTCGCTAAACACTCGACTCCGTGTGCACCGTTTCAGGGTTGAAATTTGACTCCGATGATGCAACTCACATCCATCTCTTCGATGGCCGCCAATTGTATAGATAAGGGAGGATTAGATATGTGGCGTATAGGAAAAGTACAATGCCCTGAGGACGATAATCGGTGGACACCTGATCAAACAGAAGTACATCGTTGGTGATGTATGCCAGAGATTGAAATAGATTTTTGTTTCAAAGTAAACCAAAATGCTATTTCACAGATCAATGGTGTATATGATGATGATGATGCACAGATGATGTATATGATGTGCCTATGATACAAAAGGGGTCGTCATGGTATTTGCCTAAGATTCCTTGGAAACGCCGATGTAGGCAATATCCAATCTAGTCATTGGTTCCGGTGCACAAGGAGGCAAATTATTTTGTTGACATAAGTCAACAGGAACCTCGTCGACGACGGCAAAGGGTCAGGCTGGATGGCTATATGTTTAGAATAATATGCGGGTAAGTAAAACGCACACAGTGGGATACTGTATGTTTAATTTAGGTTTTCAGGCGGGTCATCATATGCATGGCATTGGTAAGGTTACCTAAATAATGATCTTTTCCATCCCCAAATTCCAGGATCGGTTGATAACCGATGAAAGGGAATTGTCGCAAGTGTTGCGGACCTAAGGGTATAGGCGCGATATTCACTTATGAACCATAGCAAGAATACCGGCTACAGCTATGTCAACAATTACGCTGGCCAGCGTGTATTTATCTTTTATAATTGCTAACTAGCTGAGCCGATTGTCTGGCACGGTGCATGAATGAATGAAATAATTTGTTTGGAGTGCATGGTTGATAAGATTTAACTTTCAGGTGAAAGAGAATGAAGGGTAGCTTACGCTGCCCCAAAATTACAGGTAGGTATAGTGGGTTAGAAAGTGGTTAATTTAAGAGGATGGGCGGTTCTTTGGGAATGTATTAAAGACCCGCCACAGATCAATTTGCCAACTCAGTTTTACACCGAACCATAGAGAGGATTCATGTCGGAAACGAATGTGGAGACATCCCCAGAGGAGTGTTTTTGATTCGTGGAGAGAAAGTAGTGCTTCTAGGCGAAACTGACCGAGAGAAGGAGTCCAAGCTGCCGCTAAAGGAAATCTCTGTAGACGACATACTGGATGCCCAACGCAGAGAGCAGGAATAACGACAGGTAACCAATTTTATATATCAAAATTTCTGTGGCGGAATACGTCACAGTAGGTTGACCATGACCAACGTAACTAGTCAAGTAAAAATAGCCGGATTGCTGTCCAAACCAATAAACATATTTAATGGACTCCGACAAGGGGACGGTCTGGCCTGCACAGGAAAATGTGGCCTGCACGTGTGCAGCAGAATTGCTTGGCAAACAGGGGTGCCGAATAGTTTTCCTAATTATGGTTGTGTATGCAAAAGAATTCTTTTCAGGAAATTTTCAAAATGCATTGGATGCATGAATGGTAAGAATTCGTTGCAGGGAATTTTAAGTAATGCACTAGGTGCATTAAATATCCTTGATGAAGGAAATGTCCTTAATGAAGGGAATTTTTGCAGGTAACTGCGGATTTGCCAAGGGAGTTGGGGTTGAGATTGTGGGTGGTTCTTTGCGTAAGGCTAGAGAACCCCCACAGATTTTCATGCACCAGATTTACTTTCTAGAAATTTAGAAAATCTATAAAACTAGAATAGTAAAAAAGGACGGGTTAAGGGATGTTGTTCATAGCATCAACATTAGTCCGGCAAATAGGGAAATATTTGAGAAAGCGACAGCCAGAGATCTAATATTGCAAAATCGGATTACATGGTGTAAGGTAGGTGGCCAAATATGGTAGTCGATCAAAAGTACCCGAGAATTCGAAATTCATTTGGAAAGAAAGGCATACGATTTATTTAGAGGATATCTTCGAGGACAGAGTGTTTGTACGGGGGTCTTTAAGGACCGATATGTTGCTATTATTGCAAGAAGGACATTTAGGGATAGTGAAAACCATTGCGAGGGCGAAAAGTTCATTTTATTGGCCTCTTATGAACACAGATTTCATGAATGTTATCAGAAGATGGGCTGTATGCGAGAAATTTCAGCCAAAAACCGAAGTCACATTCCCTTGCATCATGAGATTTCTCAGAGACCCTTTCAGAAAGTCGCTACGGACGTTGTTGTGCGATGCAGCTAGTGGTGATTAGAGTGCTTCACATAATAACGCGTTTTTAAATAACTCTCCACCCTCTACACTCGAGGTGTTAGCTTGTGTCACAACCGATTAGCTCAGTTTCTATTCCGTTAAGTTATGACACAAGGAATAATGGGGCGAATTCAGTAGAACACTACAATAGTACTGCTCTTGGTCATAAACATACAAAACCCCTTGAGAAAATAGGAGCGACGATAACGCTGGGTTGAGACCAAAGGACATTAGCGGCGAGCGAAGACAACAAATTGGAGAAAGAAAACGTAATTCCTGAAGAAAAAGAAACAACAAGAAAAATTGGAAAAAGGAATTAACGATAAATAAACATAAGGGGAATAAAGGCGTTTCGACACGATACAACACAAAGAAAGAAAAAAAAGGACTTTTAACTCGACACAACACAAATCAACATAACATATGAAAGAAAACAATGGTTTGGATTCGGCACGACAAAAGGAAATACAATTAAGAGACATCACGGATGAGGTTTGTTGGTTTGACGTGCTGGTGCTATGGAAAAATTGCTTTTGTACATGCAACGTACATAGTTAAGTATAGTTTAATTATATGAACGCCACTGCATTTATACATTATTCTATCTCAAGTGAATAACACATAAATGAATACAGTGATATAAATGAAAAACAAAAATACAGTCCACTCACACCACGGCACATCACAGTGAAGATACAGGTATTTGAGTTAGAATCAAAGACATACCTTGTTGTAATAGATTATTTTTCTAATTGGTTGGAAATTTAGCAAATGAGCGGTAAAAAGGCAAAGGATGTAAAACTAGCGTTAAGACGTATATCTTCGACGCATGGGATCCCCGAAACCATGGTTTCTGACAACCAGCCATTTAATTCCTTTACGTTTAGAGAATTAGCGAAAAAGATAGAACTTTGAATTTATATATTCAAGACTCAGATATCCGAGATCAAATGGGATAGCCGAAGAAGGGATGCACATGGCTAAAATGTTGTTGCGTACAACCAAATGTCAAGAAAAAGACCTGTATGCAGCTCTGCTAGAGCACCGATCTCCGGTAGAGCCAAGGCTGGGATATTCCCTAACGGAAGTGTTAATGACTCGTAAATTGAGGATTAGAGGTATGCTAGACATGGATGACCACAATGTTAGGTTTGACTTTGAGGAAACCGAATCGGATGCTCAACTGTAGAAGGAGACTATGTGGGTAATTTTGGTATAGTGCCAAGACACGGGCAATCGATTCACTAACTTACCCAACACTCAAAGTAAATTCACCGACACACCACGTATAGAAACGTGTCTCCTTCTCTGCAACGATGACGCCAATTAAAACACTGGAGGATTTTAGTTTCTTGGCTTTTTATTTAACTCGTGTTATCAATTTCTCCACTTTATGCTGTATTCTTAAAGCTATCAAACATCACCGCACTGTGATACATTTAGTTCTATTTTCTAAGAAAAACGGCCAGCAAAGCGGTTTTCTTTTACACAATCCCAATTTGACACTTTAATTACAAAACGCACACGAAAAGAAATGACTCAGTGTAAAGGAAGAGCTCTTGGAATAACTCTAGATGACTCTTATTATTTTAGGAATTAATAAAACCGAATAGCGCGACAGCAGAGACTTGAATTCTCTCCTCGAAGGGTGAATTTTGACTCCTCGATGCAATACATATCCGTCAGATACAACGGTGGTGGATCAGATCGAAGCGGGAGGAGCGAACAGGCTCAACTTGGCGACGGCCAATGGGTGATCGAAAAGGAGTTAAATGGGAGGATTTCCCATATGCCCGTATAGGACAAATACGATGCCCCTTAGCCTGCATATCGACAACGATCGATACCGCACCTTTTGAAACAAATGGACGAGCAAAGGGGGGCTGCAGGCATTGTGTTCATGTAATGCCGTTCTAGGCGATACATTCTTTGGTGACGATAGGTCGACTGAAGATTTGGGGTTTGTTTGATTTAGCCGTATGGCTCTGGTGCACTAGAAAGGAAGATATTTTGTCGACATTAAGTCAACAGAAATCTTGCCAACGGTGGCAAAGGGTCAGGCTGGATATATTGCCATCGTACGATAGAGAATAGATATTTGCTTGAGTCAACAGAATTTTGCCCACGATGGCTAGGGACTAGAATAGATATGAGCATGTTTGTTTTAGAGGTAGATAACGAGGGCCACGATCATGGGTATGATTGTATCCAATTCCATGGTCCGTTGGTGGCCGATCCTGGGAAATGTATTGCAGCTGCTGGAAACCGAATAGACATAGGAACATTGTATGTTTACTTATTGGCCATTGCGTACAGCATCAATACGTTTGTACGCAGATTGCCAACGTCCCGTCGGTCGATGTGTCGGGTGTGTGTTTATGTTAAAACAACACTTGAAATCCCTGTAGGCAGCCAGCAAGGGGCTGTGCTGTAGATGGTTGTTTGAACGATCGACCGATGGTTCAGCAGATAAGGCGAGGATGAACATGTCATGTACGTCCATGAGAAAATGCTTCTTAGCCTTGCGCATTGACATGTTCGGGGATTCATGTTGGTTACCTGATAAGGTAACCGAATTAGATTTCAGGGGCATGATGTGTTGGATGCATGCTCCGAGGTGAAAGTTTGATGCCACGGCAAGATGAGTAATCTTGCCGTGGGCTTATGTGTTCATGTGTAAGGTGATGCGGGGTGGCTTACGCTGCTCATTTGCAGGTAAGTAGCAGACAGGTAATTTACGGATATGGGTGGTTCTTAGGGAATACTGAAAGAACCCCCACAAGTTCACAGGTCAGGGAACGATAGCGCAGACGGGTCGATGAGCTCATGAGCTTCCGGATTCCTGTAGGCCAATAAATAGCAGTTGAAGTTACTTTGTCAAATATCTTCACCCCAGCAATAACCAACCAAAGTTTCATGATAATCAGATGGACGATCGCGAATGAACAATTATCCGATATAACACCAGTTGGCGAACGTTAATCGTACTATAGTATTTCAGAAAAGTTCGCGCTAGTGGCGACAACAATTCACTAAAGTTTCATCGCAATCTCTGGAAATGCCAAGCGTTAACACATTATGTTGGGTATGGGGGGTGCCGGAGGTGGGGATAGATGTTCGAAAAAATCACCCAAACACTCCATATTCCTTTATGCAGGAAAAATGAGCCACACACTCTAGTATCTCCCACTCGACGGTATCCATACACACGTGTGACCCATTCGTCTAATAATGTACCATGCCTGTTCAGCTATTACAGGACATATGGCCATAAATCCGATGGCGATTGACTTCCTGGGTAAATATAAACAGCTAGGCGCGGCGGACAGCCGTGTAATAATAGCGCGGCCAAGTAGACATTGGCAATCTAAACGAGTTCTTCTTTACCCAACGTTGATCCGGCGTTCCTTTACGGAAACGGATCACAGTAGAAACAGTAAAGCAAACAAACAATATAAAAAATTGCTTGTCCTACAATGGGATACACAACCCATGCTAGCTCTTTCCATAAAAGGCCAAGCAAAAAATATTGGGTCGGACAATTACATCTCCGGCCGAGATTATTACAAATGATAAGAAATTACACGTGGAGAATATATTTAAAAGATAAGTGTGAAAACTCTAAATGGTCCTCGGCATATCTTCGGCTACATGGTGGTCAAGGCTCGTGTGTGAATTAGTGAAACTGTCGGTCACAGATCTTAAATAAATAAAACATCGCACATAGCGATAACACATGCGTCGCACAACGAACAAAGGAATGGTGTCATGCCCTAGGAATGGACACCACAATCAGAATCCCCACAAATCATAGTGATAACATATAAGTATAAATAACCCAAGTTATTCTTGAAAAATACTCTTTTTTCTTTATAGTCCGAACTGTATAGATCGTAAGTTTTATTTTCCTGAATAAAGTCTGAATGCACGACTCACTCTCTGCATGAAAAAATATATTTTCGATCTTTCACTGAGCCATAACAATAATTTGTGTGCGTAAGCGTTCCATCCACACCCTGTTTCTCTGCGAAAATGTAGGAAGAGGAAACCTATTCTAAAACGGAGAATCTTTTGGAAGAGAGAGGAAGATAGATAGATAGATAGATAGATAGATAGAGAGAGAGAGAGAGAGACAGAGAGAGAGAGAGAGAGAGTGATAGAGTGAGAGTGGATCCAGAAGAATGAGAGAAAAATACCCAGGAGTTGAGATTGTTCATTTGGGAAAAAAGCCAAGTCAATCGAGAACTAAACACCGGAAAAACGTGTCGAAGGTTTGCGGGTCGTATCTCGAAGCTGCTATTGTAGTGTGAATCTAAAACAAAACTTATTGAGTTCCGTGAAAACTGTCAAAATCTCCTTAACGAACACCAATATGGCTTTCATAGCAAATGATCCATAGGGGATCTAGTCGTTTATCTTATTAGAAGGTGAATCCACTGCATCCGTTACTTCGGTGAAAGCAAGACTGTCGCCTTGGATATTTTAAAACCTTCCAACCGAGTTTGGCACCCAGCCAACAGGGCTGGGTCACGTTGAACAGGCTCAATGGATAACGCACTACATCCCTGGCTGTTGAATTAAGCCGCTCAATCGAAATAGTGATGGATGCTGTCAAATTGGACTCCATTTGGCACGTATTCTCACTTAGTCTATTTCCAATATTTGTAAACTACGAGGGTTGCCTTTTATATTTCGGGATTAGAGAACAAAAACAAATATTGATCATCGAAAATCACTTTATTGTTTTTCAAAATATTCCCCATGAAGATCTATACACTTTTGCATGCGTTTGAACCAATTGTCGAAGCACTTTTGCCACTCTGATTGAGGTATCTCCAACACATGCATTCTGAATGCAGCAACCGCTTCTTCAGGTGTCGAAAAACGTTGACCTCTCAGTTTGTTTTTTACGTACGGGAATAAAAAGAAGTCATTCGGTGCCAAGTCAGGACTATACGGCGGATGACCCATCAAATCGATGTTTTGGGTGCTCAAAAATGCAGTTGTCGCAGCCGATGTGTGAGAGCTCGCATTGTCGTGGTGAAGAGTGATCCATCTTCGGCGGTTCGTTTTCCTAATTTCTTGGAAGACAACTGGCAAACAAATGGTTGTGTACCACTCAGAATTGACTGTTCTGCGTTGTTCTAGTGGTACGGTTGCGACATGTCCAGTTTTTCCGAAAAACCAGGCGACCATTTGCTTGGAAGTGCTTCGTGCGCGAACAACTTTTGTTGGATTTGGCTCATCTTGAAACACCCAGACAGTCGACTGCTGTTTACTTTCGGGCTCATACGCGTAAATCCAAGATTCATCACCTGTCACGATGTCATAGACGTGTTTCGAAGCACCGCGACCGTATTTTTTGAGCATTTCTTTCGACCAATTGACACGAGCCTTTTTTGGGCGATTGACAAATTGTGTGGGATCCAACGCGAACAAATTTTTTTGACAGTCAAATGTTTATGCAATATTGAATGTATGTTGGTCCCACTAACGCCTAAGGTTGTCTCAATCTCACGATAGGTCACATGACGATCTTCCAATATCAGTTCGCGCACAGCATCAATGGTTTTCGGAACAACAACTGATTTTGGACGACCTTCACGAAATTCATCTTGGAGTGAACTACGAGCACGATTGAATTCACCATACCATCGTTTATCGGACTTGATGGAGCTTCATCGCCAAATATTGAATTAAGTTCATCCATGCACTGTTGCTAAGTTAATCCACGCCGAAAGTTGTAAAAAATAATCGCACGAAAATGTTGACGATTTAATTCCATTTTTGGGCCGAGATGAATCTTCAAGTTACTGTAAACAACACAAATAGCGGTCGTATGTCAAAACGTTCTGAGTGCGTATAACCTCAAAAATGTCCAACTTTACGACAGAGCTGTCAATTGCCGGATTGCAACACTAGGGTTGCCAAATCCCAAAACATAAGAGGCAACCCTCGTATCACTTATCCACCATCCACAATCCAGTTGGCTCGTTTCCTGATAATAGCACGTTGAATTCTTGTACTGATTCGAATATTCCCGATCAACCATTTCGACCCTCAGAAAAAATGAGTAGTAAAACTCATTTGCCGCCCAGACGTAAGTCGTGCAATTCCCAAACTAGAACATAAGCACAATGTAAACAAACCTATCTCGTTTTTGAAGATCTTATGACGGTCGTTGCTCAATAGAGCCCGCTGAAAATACTCCACCTCTCCAAACGTTTTTCCACGATGCCCATCAATTAGAGGGCGTGCATCAGTTTACGTTGAAAATGGACAACAATTCTCTGCGTCTTTCTTCGTTGTTGTAATACTCACGCATTCAAGACTTCCTTTTTTTCTGGGTATCATCATCATCGGCACTACAACCGGGAACCGGGCTTGGCCTTATTTGGCAAGTCCTGAGGCTTGTTAAATTTTCCATGATAACTTGTTTTTCCGGGCAATGTCATTAGTCTTGCGCCAGAGGCTCCCCGACGGGGAATTGAACCCCAGTCTCCCACGTGACAGGCGGGGATACTAACCGCTATACTATCGAGGAGCCTTTCTGGGTATGTATATCCCTAATTGGGAAGAACTCCGCTTTACTGGCGAATTATAATTCTCTCGACTTTTCAAAGAAAGCAGCACAATCATATGAGATAGCACAATGAGATGAGATTATCGCTGAGAATTTTTGCTGAAAATACCACTAGGTCACGGTAAGTCCGAATAGGGCAATAATTCTCATGACCGACTGTTTGTTGACCACTCTGGATTCATTTCGTTGAAGGTCATTGAGCACCGTATTCAAGATCATTTAAGCAAATCATGCAAAAGCAATGATAACATTTTCAAACCAGTTAAGCTACATCGAACGGTGTATTAAAAAACGTACAACTGGCTTACAACAATCCTATTTGAAATATAAGGGGAAAGTGAGCCGACTCAAATGTCATATATGGAGAGGCAAATTCAATCGATGGTCAATATTAAGATTGAGTATACAGCCTTATATTTGGCTTCCATCGGTGCCAGTGTACCCCGGGGTCCCTTTCTGTCTTGTAGTCTTAATAAGTATTTCATTTAGTACTTATGTAACGAAATATAAACAAATCGATGGATGACAAACCAGCTTTAGAAAACGATAAACATTGACATTGACAAATTGGGCAAATTGAATTGCCCGATTTTAGGGTGTGTCGTTATTCCGTTATACCCAAATTACATCACAGTCGTCAGTAGCTACAGAACTCCCCGATACTTGTTTGAATTAAAACTAGACCAACCACCGAAGGCGCATTAACATTACCCACAGTTCTTGGAGGAAACAATAAAATATCTCGCCGATTTTGGTGCCTGGACTTGGCAGTCTAATTAAATTTACCCGGTCTTTCCGCCAATGTGCCTGTCAGGCACACTCGTCCCGGAGGAGCCTTGGCGCATTCATTTTCCCTTTGCACTTAAACTGAATTCGCGGCTTTCCGCTCGCGACCGGCCATCTTTCCTTTATTTCATTTATTTTTTTCTGCTCCTTGTTCGTCGCCTAGTGGCAACACAAACGTACTCAATAGGCAATATTCTTCGGCCTATTTTTTTTTTTTTTTTTTTTTTTTTGTGAATTCGTTCCGCAAATTTTCAATAACAGGATCTAAGCAATTTGTGCCAATTGAAAACTAATGGAAATTCAAAAGAGTACATTGGTGTCGGATGTGACGAATGGGGAGTTGGATCCATTTGGAGTATCGTTCTGGTGGCCCGTCTACCGTATGTTGCGCCATTGATGGGTCCGCCGGAATGACTTTTCACTAGATTAAATTTGTTTTAGATTAGAGCTTAGTGCACTTTGCTTGATTAGTTTTTTATTTGTCATGGCTCCGGGGACTACACTTTTTATTCGATGGTGTCTATGTGCCGTGGGACCCAAATTGCACATCCAAGCGCCACATACGAGTTCGCATTCGAGGAATCGGATGATTGCGCTGTTGGTAATGGCGACTGATTCCGGGTGGAAGGATCGCTCTGGAAATAAATAACCAGACCCTGGCGAGAATGAAGTCATGGTATGGAGATTTACGCTTACGGGAGTGTTAGTTTATCATTGGGGCGGTGAATGAGTTGGGCAACTTTGAAAGGTATTTCAACCGTTGGTTGACTCGGCTTTTTGTTTTTATTTCATGATTTAATTTCACATTTATGATTCTACTGCCAACGGCAACGTTCAGAATGAGGTATACGACGAATCTAATGGATTTGTTTATGTTGCAAACTAATTTAGTTGATACAAAGAGCGATCAAGATGTTTTTTTTTGAATCAGATCAATCTGTTTTTAAAAATGACGATAGTCCTCATAGACAACTCCCTTGTCTGCTTAATTAGGTTTTCCTTTCTATTCCAAATCCGTTTGCCTATAAGTGAAAGACGACGTTTTAAAACATTTGAGGGAGGTTGTTATATTCTTCCAATCTTTTCAAGATAAAAGACACTATGCATTTACATAGAAGATGTACAGACAAACTATATCCACCGAAATTAAACAACAAACAAAACAATTATGTTTTACTTAAACAAGCTCCTTAACATTATAGAATTACTTACCTAATATCGGCTTAAGAAATGCATTAAAAAAAGTTTGAGATACATTTATAGCATCACCTTTATCTAAGATTAAAATCCTTGTTAGTTATTGCAAGCGGATTTCTAATGGTGAAGAATGTAACTATTATGAAAAAAAAGAAAAGGAAAAACAGTCATAATGTTAGGGTAGAAAAGACAAACCTAACCCTACTGCCACCATGAGCCTCTGTAAACCATTAATACCATGCAACTGCCATTTGGTAGTTCGCAAGGAGCCCTTTTAGCCCGTGAATATGTTCTGGATCAAAAGACGACCGATCGCATAAATGAAGATGATGATCGAGCATGTTCACTTAAAGCAAAAAGGACGATATGTTTCATGGTTTCAATGGGACCGAGATCCTTTTGTAAACAATGCAACCATGAGTTTTCTCAAGTAAACAATACTGATGTTGAAGGCAACATCTAAGGATATTCGTGTGTCACGATTCCTGGCTGAGAAAACATGCATTTACATTTTTTTTAAATATAACAAATAAAACACAATTTCACATTTTTAAACATATAAAATAAAATGTAAAATATAAATATTAAAAATAAATTTAAAACTTAACATCACATTACATTTATTTACAAATTACATTACATTTGTGGCGGTTCCAATAACGCCACCGCTCGCCTTTTCTAGGTACAACACCTAACTTCCACTATTTTACTACAGCACATCGATCGGTGAACCGACCGGCAAACTAAAGAATTAGCATCTATGGCCATGTTCCATAAAGGCAATTTGGTTTCACAATCAAGCAACCAACATTTCTCGAGCACCACGGTGCACATATCCCACATCGAATTTGCGGCACACAAGCAGGAGATATGCTTGCCTTACTTCCATGCTGTAATCATATCGGTCGCTAAACCAATCGACATGAAATGGGTAACCCGCACCTGGCCACAAGGGAACCCAGTTCTCGTTAGTGTAAATACATACACGAGGATTCGACCCTCTGATGACGCCAGCAACGTGCGCCCGATCAGCATACATCCCTTACGCGGTACCAATCGGATAAACATTTCCTTTTATGGAATTATGTTATCCATGGACCGCTTGCTCGTGCACAGCATCTGTGTGGCACATCCTATCTGTGATCATCCCTTATATGGTCACCGAAGCGATGGATGAAATTTGGTATTCTGTCGTTTCGGTGGCAATCTTCATTCGCGATACGGATTCCGTGGAGGCAAGTCGCGCCTCCACGTTAAACAACCAATAGAGAGTCGTGTTTAAACAACCACGGAGTTCAGTCAAGTCTGATCACCAGGAGTCGGTATTTTCATAGACGGTGCGCGACCCACCAGAATTGAGTATTAGTCGCGATTCACGAATGAAGGACAATTTGGATTCCCGTATGCATGTGTTTAAGTTAAAGTTTATTAATTCTTTACGCTGTGAATTAACATCATCTATTGAATGACAATATGAATTTACCGTGTGCGTGTACTAACGTTAAAATCTTTTATATTGTAGCGAGCTTAGGGTTCGCTGGATTAATTATTTTTGAATAAATAAGAGCCGTTAAATTGATTTTTGAATTAATATAACACTTTATTAGTCCGTTAATCACAACCGTCACTTTTACCGTACACAACGATTTCTTTATTATCGCTTCCGTACTTATCGCGTATTTTCCTTCTTACTTCTAACTTGAGACTTATTACTTTCTACTTGTCCCCATGAGTTGTGTGCGACGTATTTATACCAGTCCCCCACATTCTGATTCGGTATTTCGTTTCCGTTCGTCCCATAATCTTGAATGTTCTATTATCCATAGTCTCCAGTTTTCCAGTACTTTGTTTTGGACTTTCCCGTATATTCCAGTACTGACTGTCATATGCGTCACAATATTCTTACGTTGTGAACTGGCAGAATTTAATTTATATCCTTATGTTAACCTAATGTCAGAAAATGTATACCCGTTTGCTGTGAATTGACAATCTGCTATGGTTAAAGTCTATTTTTCCTTATGTGTGAATTAACATCGTTTATTGAATAACAAGTTGAATTTACCATTAAAGTCTATTATATTCTTACGTTGTGAACTAACAGAATCTAATCTATATCCTTATTAATGACAGAAAATGTATATCCTTATGTTGAATTAAAAAATAAAAATGAATGAAGGAGGTGGTTGTTTTACTTGGTGACTGGCGAACAGGTCACCCGGCATCGGCGACTTGGATTTCAGCTGTATGAATGATGGAGGAAAGGAGTGAACCGGTGCAGTACGCCTGTACACCATACTTCGTCCCCACACATTTATTCACCTTTCCACATATCATTGAAAATGCATCAAATATAACTGTTTTGTTTGTGCTCCTCTCTACACGTTTGTACAAAATACGCATACACCACGGGGTTTGGCATCCGCTTTCCCATTAATCATTGTGCTATGTTGTTTCACTGCTTGATTCATGTTCATCTGCTGTTGTAAGGCATTTGCATCGATTTGCCGCTGATTAATTGCCGAATACTACCACTGTAATCCAGGGACAGTGGCTGCAGCTGCTGCCATATTTAAACGATAACCATAACCAGTGCCACCGGTATCTGATGTAGCAACAACCTGAGCCATTGTTGTAGCAGGATTCTGAAAGGTCGGTCATCATTCAACGATACACAGTGACCGAGTGCGGACGTGTTTTCAATTCGGCGATCGAGTTAAATAAAAAAGTTGCTTTTACGAGTCGCGAGTGGTTGAAATATATAGAGTATTTATAAATAAATAAGTGCCAGTGACAAAAACAGTGAAAACAAAGTTAATATATATAAATATGACCAAATAAAAGAGAACGAACCCACATGTTGTGTAACAATCAAAACAAAGAACACAGTTTAATACTAATTGTTACGTGCGGCTTCCACCACCCCATCAATTAATTGTTTTTAATATAATTTGTTTTAATGTAGTTTGATGGTAAGGTGGTGGAAGAATTGCGCGATCCACAAGTGAGTGTTCGAACACGCCCCGATTCGAGTGTGGATCGCGGGCGAGTTCGAATTCTGTTTTCGGAGTGGACGTTCAGGGAGTGCGAGAGAGAGTTTCGAGGTAGTCTTGTGCTGTAAAATAGCAGCAGGCAGTCGTTTTCGAGTGGACGAGCGAAAGAGAAGAGAAGCGAAAAAAAAGTTCGAATGTTACGCGCATTTAGTAAAGTTTAACTGTTAAAAGATCGGATAGTGGAAAAACACAGAATGTAACTCGCGAAACCACGCCAATATAGAAAGATTGTACTCGTCTTGATCAGCCTTAGTTGAGAATTGATTTATATTTTCGTTAAAGTGTAATAAAACTCAATAAATTATAAAACTCTTGTGTGATATATAAAACCGTGTTTTTGTTTGGTGACTTCAATTAAGAAGTCTTGCACCCTGGGGCTGATGAACCTTGGCTCGGAACCGTACGCTAAGTGGTCCAGTTGCGAAGGGGTACTCGGAAAATTTCAACTAAATCCTACGAATTAATATACAGTCTTTCATGACCTAAAAGTTTATTAATATATATACATCCTAATATCATCAGTGTAACATTCATCCTCATCATTGCTCAACGGTTAAATTCCAACTAAATCCTACGAATTAATATACGGTCTTTCATGACTTAAAAGTTAATTAATATATATATATACATCCTAATATCATCAGTGTAACATGCATCTTCATCGTTACTCATCAATTAAGCTCCAACTATAACAAGCCAGTCAACAAGCTTGCACTTTAAAATATATGTTAGACGGTCATCAAATCCAGCAGTGGTATTATTGGGGATAACCAGAAAGGATCAGGTGTAGCATCAGCAGAGAGTGTCCGAAAGCCCAACATGTGTAACATTTCCTAAGAGTTAAAACAACTGTCACACTTCTAACCTGTACAATTTGGCACAGTCTAAGCCAAGGAAATCAAGTGTGACATAACTACCTGAGTGCGCACGTGAGCTTGTGTTTAGCAAAAAAAAAAAAGTTAAAATGCAAAATGGCAGAGAAGAAACAAATAATTAAAACATTTGAAACCAAAGTACGCCCTGCAAGCTCCCCATTGACAAGATCGGCGACAAAAATCTACAAGCCAAACGAGGCAATAACAGACTTGCTCGAAAAGGGGAAAATGGAAGAGGACAATACAATCCCCCCGGTTCCACATAGTGCCGGCAATGTGACTAATAACATGTTTGCGTGTTTAGCGACCACTGAGACTGCGGACGACGAGTAAGAAATCAGCGAACTCGAAGCGAGGCTATCCCGAGCAATGGCACAATTAGTTGAGAAGCGTCGCAAAAAAAAGGAATTTGCGAAAAAGGAACAGCAGCAGAAAAAACAGAGACAATATGCACAACAAAATCTTAGCCAACAAAAAGGATGTTCACCACAACAGATTACACAACAACAAGAGCAACAGGCAGCAAAAAGGAAAGAGAAGATGCCACCCATCAACATTACAGACATGGATTGTAACGAACTGTTAAGTCTACGTAAACTTTCTATTGAGGAGGATTTTTCAATTAAAAGACTGACAGGAAACTAGCTTGCCTTACAGACAAATTTGGTTGAGGACTTCGAAAAAATAAAAAATGTATTAAAAAGAGCCACCGCATAATTTTACACACACACCCCGAAAGAAATAAAAAATATATGGGTTCTACTAAAAGGTGTCGACTCTGAAACAGAACCAGAAGTTCTACCACAAACGCTACGAGAGCTTAACTGTAATGATATTGAGTTTATCGCCGTAAAACCTTTCAATACAGCAAGGGATAGACGGGAGAATCGCAAATTACCATTCATCCTGGTGCAGCTGGGCCCCGGTAGCAAAATTGGTGGATTTAGGAAAATCACTATCCTCAACCATCACATTGTGTGGTGTTTTTCCTGCCACAGAAAATTATATATATATATATATATATATATATATATATATATATATATATATATATATATATATATATATATATATATGTAGATAAATTACCTGTTCAGGAGACTCGTTCTGAAATATTCTTTGCTCGGCTCCGGTCTGAGTTGCAGTCTTCCTTGCGGCTGTGGTCTCCAACGCCTTCGCAACTAACAATTTTGCACTGGTCCCGGGCTGATGGGGAAATGAATAGATTTTCCTTTGTTCCTCGTTTATCTTAGATAAGGTTCACAGGCACACGGGAGGAAGCACAAGACGACGGTGCACACCCAATGACGAGACAAACCACTGTGCATGAGAATTATGAGCCGGAAGCTTCCTTATGTCTTTTCCATTATATGGTCTTCCCGCACTGGAGTAACATGCTCAAGCAAAACACTGATCACTTGCCCTTCGAAACTAGTCGATCGAATATGTTATATTTTTCCTTTTTTACTTTTCGATAATAAGGCACGGGGATTATCTTCTTTTTCCTTTTTATTTCCAAACTTAACTTTTACTTTCGACAATAATAAACGGGGATTTTCTTTCTTATTTTAATTTTTAAACTTCACTTTTTCTTTTCGACAATGATGAACGGGGATTCTGTTCCTCTTCCTCGGCTGTAACTCCACACTCAACGGGAAGCAAAAAACAGTATGTCCCCGACTCGACAACAAACGGAATCTTTTCAAAAACAGTATTCCTTCAAAACACTAACCTGTTCTCTCTCTCCCGCTCTCCCTCAACGTCCACTCCGAAAACAAAAACAAACAGAATTCGAACTCGCCCACGATCCACACTCGAACTGGGGCGTGTTCGAACACCATCAAACTATACCAAAACAAAACTAATTTAAAACAATCAAATGATGGGGGTGGCGGAAACCGCACGTAACAATTGTCACATGGGACAAATTGAAAAAAAAGGCAGAGATATAATGTCTCTGCTGCCAAAGTTCCAGGCACTCAGCAGGAAACTGCGAAATGCAGTATCGATGCGGACAGAACCACAGCGCAGAACAATGCACGTTAGGTAAAGAAAGGTTAGATGACAGATCTCTCCTAAAGTATGCAGTGTGTAAAAGCGAGGGACACCCTGCTAATTATCGAGGCTGTCCTAAATTCCACGAACTACAGGGAACAAAGTTTTCACAGCAACGAAAAATAGAACGCTCAAGTAACAGCTGGTATGAGGAACACGCCTCAACCTACCACACGGGTACCGCCGCAACATACAGTGTCTCCGGAAACAGTAACACTAGCAGATGTGCTCACAACCTTGCTCGCTATTCAGACGCAGATGACACAAATGGAAAAACAAATAAAGGAGCAGGATACTAGAGGAGATTGGGTGTATTCGCAGTTGCCTAGCTAGCCGTCAATATAAACCCCCGAACAGAAAGCACAATTCAGGCTCTAGTCGTGAATGTAAATCAAAATCGAGAGAAGAGCCGCTCTCTTTAAACTGTCGCAAGACGAAAATCCTGACGTGCTTCTAGGTAGCGAAACTCAGCTGAATCAAAGGCATAAACTATGTCACACAAACTACGACATTATACGAAGAGACCGACCCAACTTCACACAAGGAGGAGGGGTGGCAATCGTTGTTAAAAAAGAACTTTAATATAAGGTAATATATAGCGGTGAGATACTTAGATTTCGGATGCTTGAAGCGTGCATCATCCGCATACCCCTCCGACACAAAGTTTTCAAAATTTTTCTTTGTCATTTAAATAATTATAAGTACTGTGGGGTAGGAAGTAAGTGCACCGGCGTACGGCGCTGATTAGCTTCCTCCTCCATCATAATTACTAAAAGTTCCACAAATGTTCCGCCGAGCACTAGGAAAACTGTTCACCCGGAAGAAACGAATGTTGGGGGATTACCTTTCTTTTTGAAAACGTTTTATTGGCAGCAGCACAGGAAACACGCTTTAACAATGAAATGTGTCTAGTTTTGAATTTAATTTACTTTTAAATTTGGAAATCAAACAGTTAATGAAATTTATAAATTGTTTATTGTTTGTCTTTTACATTTTTGTATGATTTATTCGTTTTCACAAAAACTATTGAACATTTTCGTATGAACTTAAGGATATTGTTTTATCAAAGAGACTATTGCATACCGATTTTTTTTTTTTGCCGCACTATATGTTTTCGATAATAAACAATTTGGGATCAATAAATTTACGTTATTTCATAGATTCACGGATAAATTTACGTGGAAAAAAATAAACTAAAACTTCCTAGAGTTGAAAAATAAAACACACACGACTCACGGGGGTGCGAACTCCGACGCACCCCTCGATGGTAAAAGGGTGGCCCATCGTATTTACGCGTACCGAGCGCAAAGGTAGCGTAGTGGAGACCCGACCGACTTGGTCTGGTGATGGAATGAGACTCAAACGATATCCTCTCCAATAAGGATATCGTTTTTTTACCTACCACCAGGGAAACGTAAAGTCTCTCTTGGTGGTATAGGAAACCAGATCTTGTAATACAGTTCATGGTGGTATGTGTGGGATCGTTGAGATCAATGCTATTCACACGTGCAGTGGAACAGCGAAACAGGCAGGCGGCAAGGACAAAAGAAAAGGCGACCAAATGGTTCGCTCTTTGATGAGGGTCATGTTTATACGATGCCTCGTCGCTATTTTCGACGTTAGGAGAAAAAGGTGCTAAAAGCAAATTGGATGTTTATGGCATCTCTGGCTGCAATAGAAACCGGGTTCATATTTGCATTAGGAAATGCTGGAGAATTTGGTTTCAGCGTCTATTGCGCTAATTATATGCAGCTGCTTGGGTTGTTTGTTGGTAAGACAAACAAAAAAGGTTGCCAGGCAATGTGTATGAAAAGGTATATGACGCGGCTGGGAAAATAGACGGCGCGATATTTATGGTCCCTGTCATGACGGTTACATTGATTGCAATCCGAATTATTTTGTTTACAAGAATTTGTCTGGTGCCGAATTGGTTCAGAATACCAAATAAGAAAACAAAGAAATCTTATGAAAAATTGTATGCGAAGGGATGCATGAAGGTAAGTTTTCTCTATAGGGATTTTAGGGTTATAATAATTGGGTCTGTTTGATGCGTGAAGCATCTTAGATGCTAATGCGAATTGCATTAGCGAAAGCTGGTGCAGACCCGGGTTATGGTTATGGGGGTTTTTTCAGGGAGGCGAGCCGTGGGATCTGGCGGAACCGCCACAGTACTCCCACAAACAAAATTCTGTCGCCAAAAGGCAAATTATACAATAGTTATGTAATGTTTAGCTTAGAGCGTCTGCGTAGGACCAGTAAGTTATAATATAGAATAATTAAGCTAGAATGTAAGCATTTTTTGTCTAGCATGTAATTTAGAAACTAAGAAGATAAAAAGAAAATAAAAAAATGTTTTAAAAATGAAAAATGAAATGAGGTAGGAGGCTGTATGTGATATCTGCCTACGCACCAGAAACACATCAGCAAAATCAATTTATAGTGGAGCTAGAGATTCTTTTCCGATGTTTACAACTTCACTCTGAAGGGAACTATTACATCGTAGGTGGCGATCTGAATGCTAAACACCCAACTTGGGGAAATAGGATGTCCAACACGAGAGGGAATCAACTAGCTAGATCAACATCACATTGAATATAAGGCTGACCTGCTAGCTACAGAATATCCTTCCTTTCCCAGAGGTGGATGGTTCCTAGATATTATGCTTATTGACACACGACTTAAACATACACATACTAACAGATAAAATAGAAACTACTTACGCACAATTGAGTATGACAGTGACGATTGTGCATTATCAATCGTGATAAAAGCACCAAGCGACGTTGGAGAACTCGGTGAATGTATGATTCTGCAACCCTATAGCTATGGGGGTATGCGATGGACGCGTTTCACGAGAACCTTAACAAAGAAATTCGCTTAGAAGATATTAACCCTCCTACGAACAGAAACATATCCAACGAGGACATCGACAAATACATACAAAAAATGGACGAAACCATAAAACAATCTATGGACAAAACAATTCCAAAAACCATACCTCCGGACAACATGAACATGTACCGAAACGCCATAATCAACGTACTCCACAGAAAACAAAGTACACTTTTGTCTCAACTAAAACTACGGTACAGACGATTTATTGAAAGGCACGACCAGGAGATAATATCACTGAAGTCCAGATTAAAAAATCTCCAACAGCCGATAAAAACTATAGGTTAGCAGCAAATTTGTATTGGAACAACAAAGTTCGGGCGGTAAAATCCAACAACCTTAGTATGTTCCCGCAAATTAATAAAATATTTAGACGGAGTAATGAAAACGAGATTCAGTGTCTCCAAATACCACGAACTGACGAAAACCAACGAATGCTGACAAATATAGGAATAGACACAAACAACGCCATCCTAAATGACGAAGTTTTTGTGTTTGAATATCCCTTGGAAAAAGTGAATGTTTAACGATACATCCTTCAAGAACTGTACGAGGCAAATGAAGTAATTCGCCGCAACCATGACTTGGAGGATAAAGTTCTACTAAATTATCATCATCTTCAAAATGATATTTCACAGTGGCGATCAGAAAACCACGGTTTTATCGAATTCAGTAATAAAAATACGACAAACGCCGAGATCACCGCCGAAAGCGCTAACAGCCTTTTGATCAGTAGTGAAAAAATCCATGGCGTCTTTGCATCATTAGGAAACACAAAATTAGTTAGTGTCGATGGACTACCCAATATCTTACTCAATAATCTTTCTCCAATCGCAATGTACATATATGCAGTATTGTTTAACAACGCGCTGAACAACGCCCACTACCCAGTACCTTGGAAAACAGCCATCATCCAAACGTTACCAAAAAAAAAAAAAAAAGGGAAAGACAGAACAAACACAAAAAATCTGCGATCAACCAGTTTGTTACCGAGTATCTGTAAAGTATTCAAGAAAGTTCTAAACAAGGCTGTACTTAAGCGGGTTGAGGACAATAACATTATTCCCGATAAGCAGTTTAGTTTTAAAGCTGGTCATGAAACCACACATGTAGCAGCTAAGCTGGTTTCAGACATTCAGTGGAATAAAAGTCTGAAACAGTGCACAAGTGCCTGTTTGATTTGTAGTGCTCCAAGAAGCCCTACCATTTTTCTCCCACATTAGATTGTTCTCCCACATTACATGTTCATCCTACTTATAACAAAATCCATTTAATATTCCCAACATAACATTGTCAAACCAAATCGAACTAAACGTTCAAATTCTCATTTATTGAATTCAAATTCATTTTTTTTTTTTTTTTTTTTTTTTTTTTTTTTTTTTTTTTATTAGACTTCTCTCGGGAAAGGCGAACCTATAGCGTCGAGTGGGCGCCCCGAGACGCCATCAAATAACTGTTGCAGTTCTTTTTGAACAGTTGCAGGTTGTAACGCTCCGGGAACACTCGCGTGGGAAGGAAGTTCCACAGCTTCCCCGCTCTGTAACGGAACGAGTTCTGATACAGGGATGTTCGCGCCGTCGGGAGATGAACCACAAACGGGTGCAATCCGTTGGACTGTCTTGTGGAGCGCATATAAACCGAATTGCGTGGAACAATGCCAAGAATCTCCGAAGAACAGCACCCGTGATAATATCTGTAAAACAGGCAGAGGTCGGCCACGCGCCTTCGATGTGATAGCGACTGCAGTCCCGACGTCAGCACCGAGTCCCCGATCAGGCGGATCGCTCGTCTTGTACGCTCTCAAGTAGGTCGAGGGTATGTTTAGGAGCCGAGCTCCAAACATGAGAGCGATATTCGAGCGCGGGTCTAATTTGAGATTTATATAGGAGAAGAAGTTGGGCCGGTATCAAGTGCTTGCGCGACAGATACCAAGCAGTGATCTGAGTTTCCCAGTGGCGCAGAAACCTCTACGGTATAAATGCTCGGTTCGGATGTCAAAAACAGATCCAGGGTGTTCGCACTTCTCTCGGGAGAGGCGAACCTATAGCGCCGAGTGGGCGCCCCGAGATGCCATCAAATAACTGCTGCAGTTCTTTTTGAACAGTTGCAGGTTGTAACGCTCCGGGAACACTCACGTGGGAAGACAGTTCCACAGCTTCCCCCCTCTGTAACGGAACGAGTTCCGTAATTCTTGGGGTTGCGAGTTAACACTTCAACGGGACTCACCGCTGATGACGAATCGACTGATCCCGTGTCCGATAACCAACCTTAGGAGGAAACACCTTCTACCAAACCCCTTTAATCACGGAAGCAGAGCCGTGCTAACTCAAGGCAAAATAGGCCAAGACCTGCCTATTGCCTACATCTGTCGCACCTGGAAAGCGGTGAAAGAAAACCACTTCACTATTGTGGAGGAGGACTACCCGGATTATGTGGGCGGTTCAGATTTACCGCCGTTATTCACCAGGTCGTAGATCCACGGCACACTCTACCAACAAAATGAAAAAGACGGAGGTAATTCAATACCTATCTAAAGCCCTATGGTGGACAGGCCCTATGGAGTGCAAGGTTATCAACTAAATGGCGGTGGTCTATCCCCCTTTTTCTGCCGTGTTATCCCTTTACTTTAGGGCGGACCCGTAAGGAAGAAAAGGAAGAGAACATAAAAAAAAGTCTCTATGTTTCATTTTCTTTTTTTTTTTTTTTTACATTTCTGTATTTATTGACCATAAATGATTTGTTACAATAAGTAATACAGATAACTTATAATTATCTTAGCTTTAATCGTTTACACATACTTGCTAGTACATTTTTCAAACATTATTATAAAGTTATATATTTCATGGGTGGACAAGATAGGAGTAGGTGGGGATTCCTGGAAAAGGTCAGAAAACCAGGATATAATTATTTACTTAACCTATAACTAATTTGCTTAACTTAACTTAACTTAGCTTAGCCTAGCTTATCTAATTATTAAATCTATTATTATTACAATAAGTTAGAATAGGGTGGGGCGGGAGGTATAGTGGTTGATGGGTGGAATTTGGGTTGGGGTGGGTACTATGAGTCGGGGATATGGGTTGGGGGAACACTTTCCGATTGGTCGTTGAAACGCAAGATATTAGAGAAGGGTTGTATATTACAATATTTAAACTGGTGAGGTGAGAGTTCAGTATTGTGGTATACGATCTCATTGGAGTTGTTGACCAACCTGCCAGAGGTGAAGAGGGTTCTGGTTTTGGGATCATTGGGAAGATTTTCGATAAATTTGATGGACAGCTCGAGGAAGCGTCGATCTATACGTTCAATATTAGCGGCATAGTAGAGCGAACTACTGTTGTAATATTTGTGGGAGTTAGGATGTCGGTTGAGGCCAGTGATAAGTCTGAAGCATTTCCTTTCGAAAATGCGTATCTTCTCCATTTGGGCGGGTGTGATATGGTACCATATCGGGCATGCATATGTGAGAGTGGGTCTGATTATTTGTTTGTAGATAAGTGATTTGACTTTGGGAGAGAGACCATTCGGTTTGTACATGACTTTTCTGCAGAGGTTCAGTTGGGTTGTGGCTTTACGAATCGTATTTTTAATGTGGGCGGAGAATGACAGATTGTTGGTAAAGGTTATACCTAGATACTTTAAGGTTTTGGAGGGTTTAATTATATTGTTATTTATTTTAATTCTGATTTTATTATGGCAGCGAATAGTGTTGTTTGTACAACTCGCGTTTCTGCCTTTAAAAACTATGAGCTGAGTTTTGGTTGGATTTAGTTGAATTCTCCACTTGGTAAAGTAGGCTGACAGGATTGGGAGATATCTGTTAATACAGTTTCTTGCCTCCTTGACAAGCTTGTTGGTTGAATAAATTAAGGTGTCGTCGGCATAGTTGAGCATTGTTGTATTGGGTAACAGTGGCTGCGGTGCGTCTGATGTATAAAGAAGGTATAGTAGTGGGCCGAGGATGGATCCTTGAGGAACTCCTGCGGTTATGCTATAAGGTGTCGATAGAGTTGAGTTTATTTTCACCATAAACTTTCTATCAGAGAGGTAAGAAGCGAGAAGTTTTGTGGAGTGGATGTTTAATCCATACATTGAATGAAGTTTGTATAACAGTCCTGCGATCCAGACACAGTCGAATGCTTTAGCTATGTCTAGGGAGACACATACCGTTGGGGATTGGTTTTGGAGGTGGGTCGTCACATCATGTGTCAGTTTTAAGAGAGCATGACAAGTGGAGTGTTGTGAGCGGAAGCCAAATTGAGAGTTCGGAATGAGGGAGTTATCCCTGGCAAATGAGAGAAGATTTTTGTAGATTTTACATTCAAGAATCTTGCTGAGCGAGTTTAGCTGCGATATCGGACGGAAGTTATCCGGGTACTTGGAGGGCCCAGATTTGCTAATAGGAACGATCACTGCTGTTTTCCAACTTTTAGGGAAATGTGAAGCGTTTATTATGTGGTTGAGAAGAACGAGAATCGGGAGCAAGTTGCCTGGGTGGAGTCTTTTGAATAGGAGGTTAGGGATTCCATCTAAGCCAGTCGATTTTTTATTGTTACGTGAAGTAATGACTTCGGATAGTTCTTCAAGGCTTAGGAATGTGTCGATTCCTACGGGGTGTGATGCTTTATTGCTTTCGGTGAATTCAGTAATAAATGGTGTGAGGGATGGCTCCAGTGAGCGTGGAATGTAATCGTTCACGGTATCGTGGAAATTTGTTACTGGGAGGGTATCGTTTTGCTTATGGACTTTGCAGAAATGTTCAGCGAGACAGTTTGCTATATCAGTGTCCGACTGAACGATGTTATTATTAGTTGGGTGAATAAGATAATCTGTTCGAGGCTTGAGTTTGCGACCCGTTAGTCTGTTTATGTTTTTAAATAGATCGCGATTTGGTTTGATACTGTTTAAGGTGGATGTGTAGGTCTGATTAGTGAAAACTTTTAGTTGTCCATTTATCAGGGAGGTCAATAGCTGGATCTGTTGTTTAATAAAAGGTGAGTAGCTAGTGTGCAATTTTCGTCGGAGTTGTTTTTTTATACGTAATAATTTTGTGAGTAAGTTGGGTAGGGGTTTTCCTAAGTGATTATGAGGAACGATAGTGGGTGTATGGCTGAAGAGAGCATTTCCCAGTATTTGCTCTATTTGGGCCGCTGCTTGGTCAATTTGTGTAGGGGGCAGGTTAGAAGATTCCGGTAAAGAAAATTTTGAAAAGCTAGCAGCAATATCCTTATTGACTTTTTTCCAGTTTGTTTTGGTGAAATTTGGAATAGGATTCAGAGTGTAGAGTGGTTCAAGCGAGGGGATTTGAACCGAGGTGTGGACAGAGCCATGATCCGAAGGGAATGTGAAGGACACTGTGGGAGGATTAGATGAATAGCTATCTGTAGACTTTAGGAAGAAATCGATTGTTGACTTGGTTGAGCTGCGAATTCGAGTAGGTTGCAACGGGCAGTCTGCGTAGACATATGGATGAAGTCGGAGGAGATCAAGGAGTTGACAGCCGTATTTGTTGCATTTGATGTCATTAAATGCAGTATGTCGTGCGTTCCAGTCTCCTCCTATTATGAAAGGTGCTGGCAGAGACTGTTGGATTATTTGTGAGATGTCTGCACTAGGGAAGTTTGGTTCACGAGAAGGGTGAATGTATATGGAGGACAAGACCAGTACTTTATTATTTCGGCAGAAAAGTTTAACAGCCGTGTATTCGACACTAGTTATATTAGCAAATCTAATCTCAGCAAATTGGAATTTTTTATGTATTAGGATTCCCGTACCTCCATGAGGGCCAGAGGTTCGTGGGTTGGACACAAATGTGTAATTAGGTATGTAGACGCGAGAAGTGGATTTCAGCCAAGTTTCTGAAAGCAGAAGAATATCTGGGGAGAACTTTTCAACAAACAGTCGGAGGTGTTGTCTACGGGTGTGGGAATAAATGGACTCTGAGTTGAGGCAGATAAGGGTTAAGTTATACGTTAAGGGAAAGGATGTGGGAAGTTATTAAATTTAAGATCTGACCTTTTTTTTCCAATTCGGAACTGTGTTTTAAGGTTGGTAGTAGTGTCTCCAGACTCCTGATGTATCCCAAGATATCCAGGTTGAGAACGTTGGGGTTGGGTTGTTGAGATTTCGGGCAGCTACGCGAACTTTTCGTAATTTCTGCATATGATGTTCCTGACCCCCTGAGATGGGATGGTTGTGGTGATAAGGGTTTCGTTGCAGCTGGTTTGGCCGTATTAGTTACCGTGTGTAACGAACGTCTCTCCAGAATCCGTAGCTTTTCGGGGCATTGTGAAAAACTAGCTGGATGTGGCCCTCCGCAGTTACAGCAAGTTATGGTAATTTTTTTCGTGGATGTTGATCCATCGGCGTTTGTTTGCTGAATTATTGATGGTTCTGTGCCAGGCGGGTTCACTTTGCACTCTCCTGGTATATGCTGTTCGGCACATTTTCCGCATCGTGCACTTAGGTGGCACGCAACTGCTAGGTGTCCTGATCCTTGACACCTTTAGCAATGGAGAATGCTCCGTTTATGTGGCTCCTCGATCGTGATTTTGTGTGTGAACAAATATTTTATTTGTTTAAGTTGGGTGACATCACCGTTCGGTGGGATCTGTATGATTCGCAAGCTCCTAATATTATTCTCCCTCATGTGTGGGGTTTGAAAGTAGTCCAATCTGTGGATTTTCATTGACGGGCATATCCTCAAGATTTCGAGTGTAAGTTCCTCGGTAGTCCATGCTGGATCAATGTGCCTTATGATGAATGTTTTTGGTTTTATCTGGGCATGCTGGAATGTGAAGAACTCGTGTTTGTTCTCTGAGAGTTTTCTTATTGCTATGCCGTGATCCGTTAGAGTCATCGTCTTGATAGAGATCGAAGATCCTTTTCAGTCCGTGGTAAAATTTCTGTGTCCAAGGGCATTCTCAAGCGTCTTGATGACTTGTTTGGTACTATTAGGATTTTTAATATAGATTGGGGGTGGTCTCACCTTATTTGCAGATTTCTGTCCAACTGTTTGCCAGTGGTCTTCTGGTTTGTGGGTATCTTGGGGCGGTGGCGAGATATTCGATGATGATGGGTTATTGTTCAATGTTAATGAGATGGGTTGGGGAGGAACTTCCTTCATGGGGACGTCGACATTGGTTTTGGTTTGCGCTTGAAGAGAACGAATTTTTTCTTGTAGTTGTTCCATTTGGGCTGTTAGTATCCTTATTGTTTCCATCGCGTCATCGTATTTTTTGTGGTATTCCGTTGTTAGTTGAGTAGCCATTGTAGCTACTTTCTTCGGTGCGTTCAGAGGACTGTGAGCAGTTTTTTTCTTTCGTTTTTTAGGTAACTCGGCGGTACTGGGGCCGCTGACCAGCATCTGCGAACGCAAACTCCGGATGTGGTCGCTGATTTTATGTTTTGGTTTACCAATTTTACTTAAATTTTAAAATGTCGCGCAAAAATTTCACAAAATTTTCCACTTAATATTATACACGATACACTATTGTTCGGCCACAGACCGTTCCTAATGACGGTCACACATTTATGTCTGCACGCGCACACGTGTTTTCTTTTAATTTTTCTTTTCTCTTTTGTTTTTCAAAAGCAGTGGTAGGACGCGTCTACACACTTCGACGATCGCAGAGAGATTGTTTCATTTTCATTTAAATCTTCATTACAAACAACCCACCACCAACAGCAGCAGCAACAATAATAAGGCCACCAATAAACAATTGTGACAATCGGTTCGATCCCAATAGTTCAATCTTCGGCGTGTCATTCCTCTTCCACGAATGATACCCATCCTTGTGAGAGGGACAAAAGTAAACGACAGAAGCGGGAACATTTGTCAACGGCGATTCGGTTGATGTATTGAATTGAGATGCGAAGTTGGAGTGTGATTTGGGTGGAGGTCGTGACTTGAAATGGGATTATGCACCAAGGCCATAAGCAACCAAGACAGACTTTCCCGGACCAGCAGGTGACCTAAATATACCTAACAAAAATTAACATAACAGTATTAAATAGGAATCTCCGGTTTTGTAGTTGTGTAAAATACTATCATCTCAAAGAAATGAAATCGGTGAACCAATAAGCGGAGAGTATTTTTCTTTAGAAATAAGTGTGTAAGAAAGTAAATATTAAACGTACATCTACGTTCCATAAGGAAAATTGGATGACTACCGATGTTTTGACGGCTGACCGTTGACAGTTTTTGACCGTTGGCCGCCGACTTTTTGACGGTTGACCGGCAACCTTTTGTCCGTTGACAGACAAATTTTCTATCGTTGATGGACCACTTTTTTTTCATTGACGGAGAACTTTTTGTTTGAATAGATACAACATTTCAGTCTTTGACAGACAACTTTTTGTCCGTGGACCATCAACTTTATATTCGTTAAGCATCGTCTTTTTATCTGTTGACAGACCCTTAAAAGGCCGGCCGTTGAAATGAAAAAAAAAAAATAGTTTTAGGTTTAATTCAGTTCACTGGCAAAGGAATCTATATGTGCTTTTCTCCAGGAAAACTTACAATCTCTTTATGTTCAGTAGAGGTTTCCCGCAGTTCAGTTCGACCAATTGTAAGTAATGTGAGGCACAGCAAACCTCGTCTGTATTTAATGCACAACCTACAAGATACTCGCTCATTCTAATACTAATCTTGTTCACACATTTATGTAGCTCCGAAAATTATTAAATTTTCTTATTAGATCAGCAGGAATCCACATTCCTAATTATATATCGCACTACATAAAGTATGCTCACGTCCTGCAAGGTTATTCACACTCTGTGGTGCTTGCTGTCGGGATATTAAGAATGGCCAGATAGATGTCGATTTCTGTACAAAAGGGTTTCATCATTCCACAGCTAGACAATTATAGTCCTGCAGAACAATGCAAATGAAAATCAAAATCCATTGTAATTTCGGCATTTCTAAATTTACTAAAATCTAAGGGGAAGAGTTAGACAACCACGATTGCCAGGCCTTGTATCCGTCACCCTACTTAATTTAACTGCGAATGAACTTAACATCAGCTTGTTTCTGTGCAGGGTTGACGTTGTAATCATTCGACCACATATGCGTATGCGAGTTACCCTGGGTGGCAAAGTAGTGCCAGTTTACGGCATTAAAGAAACAATTTAGTATTCACCCAGCCAAGCCAACCAGACCTCCCAGGAACATGATCAGCATGTTATTCGTACGATTTCACCCTTCAGGCAGGGAATCAATCAATGTCGCGCTTGACGGGTGGCGTATCATTCTTTGCTCTATAGTGTTCCATTCTGATTTCACACAGATCTCCCTTCACAAACGTTCGGATAACATTATTTGGACCTGCAGGTTTAAAGTACCCATTTTGCAAGTCACTCCTCTGTCCAACCGCCGCTGATGTGAATGACGGTGTGAACTGAGCTCTCCATTTTTGGGGTATAACAATGTTCATTAGGGTAATTACGCGTACCAAGTTAGGAAAATCGGATTTCACATAATTACATGCGGAATGTGCACATTGTAGTGAGGAACAAAAAAAACACCTGATCGCATCACGAATTACTTCCAGCTAATTGCGGTAATCAATTTGCTGATTAGGATCAAAGGCCACAGCGATACGGTTGTGTTACAGACATTGTTGGGGCGGGGTTGTACACCAGCTAAGTCCTTCATTAATATTCGATTTTTCGGTTTCGCCCACTCTGATTCCTAAATTGTGCATCAGCACTAATTCGATTTTGATTGTTCCTTCCGGCCGTAGAATACTCTCAATGAAATCACATTTAATGTATCTATGTTCTGTAATAAACTATTCAACAATTAAGCAAAGACACCCAAAGGCGAACATTGTTGCGGAAGAAAATACATTGAATAATAGAATACAACAATTGCTTGTGGTAAACATGTACTTCAATAGGGGGCTTGGATTTTATACCTTTTTAACACGGGACAAACAGGCGCTTTTATATCCTCAAATGTGAGTGCGGATTGGGAGAAAAGAAAGTGTCGATGCCCATTAGTTTAAAATGCTTGAAACCACAGCGAAAAACATGACCAGGTAGTAGCGTTCTCTTTGTGTAGTTCGACTGAAGAATAACTCGCTATGTTTTTAGGCCCGTCTCAAAGCAATTTTTGACATTAACTTATGGGTACTCTCATATGACAGCTTTCACTGCCGAATATTGAGATAAATGGAGCTGTAGAATTCGGATTATTGCAAAAATAATGATCTCATGTCATCCATTAATTGAGACGACTGGAGATTGGAAATGTGCGTTGCATCAATCTTCAAAATAAAGTAGGTGCTGTTATAAATATGGTTACGAAAAAGATTGGGGACAATCAGGATACATTCTATCTGTATGCTAGTGACGGAAACCAACGTGAGTGACTAGATGTCAAATGGATAGCATTGCCCGATTTCGACGGCTGGCAAGTAAACGAAGCGCTGTTTTTGATGCTCCTGGCCGCATGTAGGGCTGGATTGACATGTAAAATGTGTGCAAAGTGGATTGACTGAAATATTTCCAACATTTGTTAAACAACAGTAATAGTTTGCCTATCCTGTTCCTAGCCTCATAATTGTAGTCGTTACGGCAAACAGTCCAGTTAATTCGAGGCTAGATAAGGAAAAATTATTGCTTGCATCTTTTAATTTGAGCATCAAGAATAGAGAATTCCTTTGCCTTAACGATAACCACTTTTTGATGAATCTACAAATACCATTTTCTTTTTCTTGGCCGAAGGTGATTTGTATTAAATTATACTCATGATATTATTCAGCAGCTTTACTAGCTCAGCATATACTATTACAATGTTAGAGAGCATAAGGCGAGTATGTAAAAAGCAGTAAGAAAATTCAGAATTCTGTCGTCATATAATATTTTGGAAATGACATCTGACCCAATTTTCCACACTTTGGTATGTGTGTTGTTTCATCGCGGTAGCTTCCACAAAAAAAAAAAAAAAACGATGCCACTTGGAGGGCGCGTTCTATGAGACTCTAGAAAAAGTATTTGACGAAATTTCATCATTCGCCAAATGTTCGTTTATCATGCACACTCAAAATTCAGGCAATATCAAAATCACAATGCATATCTCCATATGCATTGTAACCAGATATTTTATGATACGTAAATAGGCCCAGATTCCCATCCAATTTCTCATCCAATTCCCACGGACTTTGTCCCCATCTTTAAAAGCTTCCTAAAGAACCGTCTATTTCTTTAAAACAACCTACTTTTCCCTCACTCCATACACCACTATACTTACCTGCATTCGAGCAGTGTAAGCTTTCTTTCAAATAACTTTCACCTGAAAGTAAAACCCCAGCAGCCATGCACATCAAACAAGTTATTTCATTCATATTACATGAACCGTGCCAGACAATCGGCTCGGCTTGCCAGCAATTATAAAAGATAAATACTCGCTGGCCAGCGTAATTGTTGGCACAGCTGTAGCCGGTATTCTTGCTACGGTTCATGAGTGAATATTGCCCCAATCCTACAGTTGCGACCAATTTCCTTTATCGGTTATCTACCGGACATGGGATTTGGGCACGAATATGATTGACGTTAGACAATCATACCCATGATCATGTCTAATGATTCATTGTCTAAGCAACGACCAGCCGCTATTCTCACGCTGGCTATTCTAAACGAAATGTTTCTGTGTACTCTACGTAAACAGAAGACATTATTTTTGCCTGCATGCCAGCATTCCTGTGCATTATCGAATGCCTAAAATCAACATGTACCCAAATCTAGTAGCGTTTGCCGTCGCAGCGAAGCTATGTTGACTTAACGTCAATCAAAAATCGATCCCCTATCGTACGATGGCGATACAGTCAGCCCGTACACCGATCATCATATTTGACCAGCTCCATGTTTGTTTTTCCTTTCCTGCGCCCAGCGACTGTTTCGTGTGTCTTTCTTGCAGAGGAAAAGACATTCACCCTATCTGGAAATATTGTTTTCCCCTGTGATGACATGCCTGGAAACACATCGCAATCACCAGAGGCTGGGTCAACGTCGCCCAGCTCGAGGAGTCAGATTTGGATCGCGGAATCACGCACACGTGCCACAGTCGTTGCGTTTAAGGAGTAAAATTCAAATGTCGAGTAGTGGAGTCGAGCTTTTGAGTCGCCATTAGTGTACGAATGTGATTAAATGAACTCTCTCAGTTTTTAAGGTCCAATTAATGTGCAAACGCTACTCTGCGCTGGGTTAAGAAACAATAAGGACACCTGTGTAACCTAACAACCTAAAGTACCACAAATAAAAGATCAATTGTCGCCTACTGATATAGTGAGTTTCATTTCTACGCATTTGATTTCCTGGGTTCTGTGTCCGCTCGGTATCAATAACTTGTGTTTTATTTTGTGAGAGAACGGTGGGTTATTTAGTGGGCCAGCACCGTACGCCGGCGCACCCTACTTAAAACCCCACAAACTCCTGTTTGCATTAACCAGGTGGATAGCACAAACACACCCCAAAAACGATATGTGATAAGGGCCGATGCGTCGAGACTTTGATGAAGAATACAAAGTAATTTAGGAGGCAATTAGTGAGTAGCGTGTGCAAGGAGATGATCCTCCAAAATAAACTTAACGCTAAAATAAATCGGTTATATAAAATATATCTGTTATTGTTATTGGCTGTGATGTAGAGTTTTTGTTGCTGCGTTGGTTTCCCAAAACATACAAGTGTATCATCACTAGAACATTTCCCTCCAGCTCGTCTTTTTATAGATTTCTTTTCCAGTGTGTGTAGTGCCGCTTGACGTTATCGTGTGGTCCTCGGATTTGCTTTATTAAGGACAACGACGGTAACCCACTTTTCCCGGAAGCACGAAAAAAAAAACGAACGAGCCTTTTCAAATGGAAATCACGCGAATGGGAGCAGAATTGAATCGAAAAAATTCCAGAACATCAGATGTATGTATCATCATCATCATCATCATCGGCACTACAACCAGGATCCGGTCTTGGCCTTATTTAACAAAATCTCCACCGGTCCCCTTTTTCAGGCCGATGTCATTCAGTTTGGCACTCCCAGGCTCTGGGCGTCCTGGTCTACGTCATCCCCCCATCACAGACAAGGTCTGCCACGCCGTCTCCTTCCATACATCCTACCACAAAGGTCTTTCCGCGCCAGCTGTCTCGCCAACCGGAGTCGACTGAGCTTGATTTTTCTTACAACATTAGCTTCAATGTAGATCGCGTTGTAGCGTCTCCGGTATCATGAGTACTGCTAAGACCATGGTCTTGTACAGTAGCAGTTCGGCTGTTCTGAATAAATTTCGGGATTTAAAGAGCCTTGATAGACCATACTAGGGTTCGGTGGATTTGATCAATCGTTCGCGTATTTCTTCTTCCAAATTGTTATCGGCTGATAATATTGACCCAAGGTAGTTAAAGGATTGTACGCCTTCAAATTCGTGCTCCACTACCCTGATAGTTTGACCAATTTTAGGTCTTCTCTTCGCAGAAGTTGCCGCCATGTACTTAGTTTTCCCCTCATTAATGTGCAGTCCCAGTTTTTGTGCCGCCTGCTCGATCTGGGTGAAGGAGTCCTGTACAGCCGATTCGGTTCTACCGATGATGTCGATATCAGCTGCGTAGGCAAGTATCTGGCTGGAGTTGGTGATAATATTCCCTCTAGTTGTAACGCCAGAGTCACGGATTGCTTTCTCTAACGCCAGGTTGAAGAGAAGGCTGGCCAGACCGTCCTCTTATCGGAGCCCATTATCTCCCTTCTTATGGATGGGGCAAATTATTCCACGACGCCAAACTTCCGGCATATCCTCTTGCTTCCATACGTGCACCAGGATCTCATGAATTGCGTGGTGTAACGCTCTTCCTCCCTCCCGTCCTGAACGGCGATGTCATCCGCATATGCGAGCACCTGTGTGACCCCGTTCAGGGATGATTCGGCCATCTTGTCGTCTTGTACCTTTCTGATGACATACTCGAGCACAAGGTTAAAAAGACATGGTGAGAGGCCGTGCCCCTGTTTTAGTCCGTCGCCGATATCAAATGGTTCTGAGAGGGGGTTTTCTATTCTTACTCGCCCTTTATTTTCCTCCATGCAGAATTGAATGAGGGCGGTATATTTTTTTCGGAATTCCCAGCTCAACTACAATTTGGTAGAGTCTTTGCCTTGCGACCGAGGCGTAGGCTTTTTTGAAGTCAACGAACAGTTGGTGAATAGTCTCTCCGTACTCCCACTTCTTTTCCAGCAGTTTCCTTATTGTGAAGATTTCTCCCTCATCCCATATTGTTTTGATGAGTTAGTGGATCTTTCGAGTGGTTGCCTCTCCCCCATGCTTCACAAGCTCTGCCGGTATACAGTCAACTCGGGAGCCTTGTTGTTTTTCAATCGTTTTATTGCGTATACAACTTCGTTGAGAAAGGGCTCTGGGATCTGAGGATCGGCTGTATGTACGTCTGGTGCGTTTATTTGTGGTTGCTGGGTGCGCACATTGACCAAGTTTTCAAAGTACTGCTTCCATTTTGTCACGATACGTTCTGTTTCTGTGACCAGACTGCCGTTTGCGTCTCGAATTATTTTGGCTCTCCCTCGGTAGTCATTTCTAATTGAATTTATGCCGACATACATACCCCTGATGTTATTTGCTCTGGCATTTTCTAGGATTTTTTCGATCCGAGTCTTTTCCCGCTCGTGTTTTTTTTTTTTTTTGCGTTTGTAAAGTCCCGTTGTCTCTTTCTGAATTGTCGCGTATCTTTCTGCGTTGACTTTATCATATTTTTTAAGTGGATCACTCTGAGGCGTTTACGTTGTTCGATCTTGGCCCTCCATTCATCATCAAACCAAGGTTTGGACTTAATTGTTTTCTTAGATCCTAGTACCTTCTGGACTTTTTGTTTGATTGTGTCTCTGATCGATGTCCATTAAGTGTCCACACTATTGGCTTCCTCTTCCTCACTACTCCCATTCTCTAGGATGCTAAATCTATTCGTTTGTTCGTCTTGATATTCAGTCCTTTTGCGTAGGTCTTTTAGTTTATCAATGTTGAATTTTTTGCTCGTCTCTCGTGACTGCCCGTGCGGGCTTGCTGCGAGCTGACTCCTAATTTTGCCCATCACTAGAAGATGATCGGAGTCGCGATCTGCTGCTCTATATGATCTTACGTCAAGGATATTCGAGTGGTGTCTTTTGTCTGTGAGGAAGTGGTCTATTTGGTTACGCGTTACGCCGTCGGGTGATATCCATGTGGCTTTTTGACTTTGCCACTGCTTGAATATCGTGCTTTTCACTACCAGATCTTTTGATGCTGCGAACATGATAATTCGAATTCCGTTATCATTTGAAACGCCGGGTAGACTTTCTCTACCTTTAGTTGGTTGGAAGATATCTTTCTTTCCAATTTTCGCATTGAGGTCCCAGAGGAGGATTTGAACATCAAATGATGAGATCCCAACAAGTACTTTCTCTAGGGTCTCGTAGAACGTGTCCTTCGTTTCTTCGTCCGTATATTCTGTAGGGGCCCTGTATTTTTAGCACCGACATTCGGTCATTATTAACTTTCACATATTTTACATGGGGCGTAATCTTCTTGCTAATTATGATGAAGTCGGTTCCGAGTTCATGTGTATCGGTACCTTCACACGCCAGTGTAAACCCGTTGGTTTCGAGTACTTGATGTGGGAGTCGGACTTCCTGAAGCGCGATGATGTCCATTTAATATTGTTTCGCATTTTCTACGATCGTCTGTATCGCGCCTGGTTTATATAACGTTCCAACATTCCACGTCCCGACGCGTATATCCCGCTTTTTCCGTTTTGCCATACGTCTTATTTTTGCCGAGTCGGTGTTTTCTTGATGATTTGTTCCCTTACGGTAGTGTCGGCTCATCACACCTACGTCTACCGGATTTTTCGTGAGATTGTTTTTGTATATTGATTATTCATTTTTGTTAGCGCGAGCTTACTCCTCTGATTCGAACCGGTGTCAGAGGGGCGCCGTTATAATATACCCAGTATACCCCTGGCTACAAACCATCCAATGGGCACGGTGACGCGTAACATCCTGGATTAGGGGTAGTAGATGTTTGTGTGTTACTCCTCGCTAGCCTGTCTGACATGGGTAGCCATGTCATGGTAGTTTAAACCCCCGCACCACCCCAAGGTTTCTACCAAGCGGGAGTTTATGTATTATATGCGGAAATCAATGTGGGATAAAGGTGATGGGGGAATTACTATGTCATCATAATCATCGGCACTACAACCGGAATCCAGTCTTGGCCTTATTTAACAAATCTCCCCAAAGATCTCGTTTTCGAGCCGATGTCATGCAGTTTGGCACTCCCAGGCGCTGCGCGTTCTGGGCAACGCCCTCCCTCCGTCGTCTGCCGCGCTGTTTCCTTCCATACATCCTGTGGGGTAGGAAGTATGCTGCACCGGCGTACGGCGCTGATTCACTTCACTCCCCATCACGAAACGAAAGTTCAGCCGCAGCAATTGTGTCCACCAGACAAGCAATCACACCAAGGATAAAACGTACGCGCTGGTAGAAAACACAAGCGAAACTCCAAAACCCAACGTCGACAAAAGTAACAATGAAACACTGGTTTAGTTATTCGACGTTTGTTCTTTCATTTTATTACTTTAATTAATCCATAAGTCTTATTTATATGCCGCAACACTAAATTAGATGTAAGAACACAGATTCGAATTATTTATATGACGTAACACTAAATTAGATGTCAGAACACAGATTCGGGTTATTTATATGACGCAACACCAAATTAGATCTAAGAACACAGATTCGGATTACTTATATGACTCGCGCGCTTAATCGAGTCGACTGGTAATAACTATGTCCCCGTGCGCGGAATGGGGAGCGGTAGACGGGCCGTCTGACCGGCTCGGTCGGGTGATGAAAAAAACTCTGCGATATCAATTCGCTGGCTAAGAAAATTCGGCCAGTGAAACTGGCGCTCTTAATATAAGGATGCATTTTCCATCCAAAGAGAAACGTGAAGTCTCTCTTGGGGGTAGGTAACCTGATCTCATAGAGAAGATCGTAGAGGTACACGTATGTGTGAACATTGGTTCTTTCATGGGACAAAGCCATGAGAACGAATCTGAAAACGAACAAAGGGAATAATGTGCATCAATGAGATGTGAGTACGGCTAAGTAAACAAGCCGAATCTCATTGGGTGCTAATTTGGTTTCTGTTTGTTCATGCCGCTAGGTCATGAGAAGCAGATCCAGAAATATGTATGACAAAGCGATTACGTAGATCATTGTCCATGATGTGCATTGTACCTGTATTGATAGCCGCAATGCGTCATGAACATGGTGCTAATTGGTTTTAGCTTATTTGATGAGAATTGGTGTTTATGGCATCGTTGCCAAGGGTAAGAATACAATTCCTATTTACATTTGCCTGTGCCATAGGGTTTAATTTATGCCTAAGACACAAGATGCGTATATTTGCCAGCCAATGTATATGTAAAGGAATTTATTATACTCATGGTGAGGCTGGGAATAGTCGACGCAATGTTTATGATCCCTCTTATGATGGTTTCATCATATGTAAACCAAATTATTTCGTTTTCGGGAATTCGACTAGGGAAAATGCGTATGTGAGATTGGCATTTGCCTAGCAGCCGAAGGTGCCGAATTGGGCTTGGGATTTATAATGTTTGGAACAGAATTCTTATAGGGAATTTTGCATTCGAATAAATGAATGAAGGTAAGAATTCTTCCAGGAGCTTTTAGCTAAATACATTAGATACTTGATGCGTGAAACATTTACAGGTGCTAATGCGATTTCATTAGCGGAAAACTATAAAGGTTGGGTTGTAGTTACGGGGGTTCTTCGGGTAAGTAGACAGTGGGGTTTGGCGGAACCGCCACAATCCTGCCACAGAAGTCTTTCTGGGTGGGCTCCTCTTCGCCCATTCGAGCTAGGTGTCCCGCCCACCAGAGTCGACCGAGCTTGATTTTTCTTATAACATTAGCTTCAAGGTAGATTGCGTACAATTCATGGTTGTAGCATCTCCGGAATCGTCCTCCCTCATATACGGGGCCAACAATTCTCCTTAAGACCTTCCTCTCGAACGCGGCTAAAAGTTCCGAGTGCCTTTTATTGAGCACCCAGGTCTCGGATCCATACATGAGTAGTGGTAAGACCATGGTCTTGTACAGTAGTAGGTTGGATGTTCTGGATAAATTTCGGGATTTAAAGAGCGTTGATAGACTATAGCAGGTTTTGTTGGATTTAATCAGCCGTTCGCGTATTTCTTCTTCCATATTGTTATCGGCTGAGACTATTGACCCAAGGTAGTTAAAGGATTGCATTACTTCAAATTCGTGCTCCACTACCCTGATAGTTTGACCAATCTTAGGTCTTCTCTCCGCAGAAGTTGCCACCATGTACTTAGTTTTCCCCTCATCAATGTGCAGTCCCAGTTCTTGTGCCGCCTGCTTGATGTGGGTGAAGGAGTCCTGTACAGCTGATTCCGTTCTACCGATGGTATCGATGTCATCTGTCATATAACATGATGATATTTGAGCAAGTCATTCGGGCACTAAATTCAATGTTATACATTTCGTGGCTGAAGATATAAGTAAAAATTTGGGTACTTGCGGTTTTCTGCGCCCTGCATCATGGATAACTTTCACTAGTTCAAATGAAGTAATTGCGTTTGAAGGCCTTTTTGGTGTCCAAAATTCGGGCATAAGTACCTACAGCAGGATCCATAAAAAAGACGTATAGCACTCTTATCAAAAAAGTATGTTGAATTCCCAGTTTGCCCAGTTCGATGCCGCAAGATTCTCTGCTACTTTGCGTTTCCCTGAATGTCAACACTTGTTGGGAGTGTGTGGGGAACGAGAACGCGACGCCAGCATGTGCGCAGGGTTCTACCTCATCTCCACCGTCACTAAAAGATTTGGCGAAAGAAAACACCAACAAGGAACGACGATCACCCACTGAACAGCGCAGCAAAATGTTCGCCAAGAACAGGAGAAATTAATTGAAACGCACAGTTGTTTATTTGTATCTCTTTATTGTTACTTTGGTTTGTTTTGTGTTATGCCGAAAACTATATTTATGTCACATTTATACTGCACTGATTTGATGGAAACTAGATGAATTCTTCAATTGGTTGATAATGCTCACAAAAAGGTACACGCAATCTTAATTATCCAATGGAAACAATTTAGCAAGGAGCATTCCTCAAGTAAGTGGAATTTACACTTGGATGTAACTCGGCGCGCGACACACAATACCGGAATAGAGGCGCGTACCTCAGGAGATTGAACTCGCACGACTTTTGATGAACGCATCTCCGCCGTACGACGGAGAGCGGAAACGGCAACGACCGCGACGGTCGGCGGATGGAAATGCACTCACCGGGGATAGAACTCTGACATGAATTCCATCCTAGGTTATGGTTAAGAACAAAAGAAGAGAGAGAAAAACGCTTCTCTTAAGAGTGCGGCCGCCAAGAAAATGCACCCTTTCAGTGCAATGGTATGCGTGTGTGACCGTACAGATCGATGTTATTTAGACGTGCTCGAAAGCAGTGGAACAACGAAACAGGCAAGCGGCAAAGACAAAGGAGATTTATGATCCGTGTCTATGCTGTGCATTGCAGCTATCATAGACGGCCGTTCATAGGAGAAATGTGGTAAAAGCAAATAAGGGCATCATACAGACATGGATGAGTGGTGCGGATCCGTAAGTAAATGTATCGCCATTAGGAAGAAGTGCTAATAGTTTTTCTATTTACACAATGGGAAATTTGTATCGCTGGTGATGCTAAAGGGATCGAATTGTATACATGATTACATGCGAAGGAATTCGTTTTATGACTCTAGGGTAAGATGAGAGTATTTGCTTTTGTCCGATGGTCAAAGAGCTGCCGCGGCCGTGGAAATGCCAGGGACATGTGGCATGCACATGTACGGAGGGATTGCATTGGTGGAACAAGGGTGCCTAATGGTCGGGAATCTATGGTGCATATGCACGTTAAAGAATTGTTTTTAAGAATTCCAGATAACGCGTTGTATGCATCAAATTTCCTTGGAGAAGGAAATGTTTTCAGGTGCCAATGCAAATGCATTGGCGGGAAACAATGGGAGTTGTGGAATTCCTAAAAAGGTAATGAAGAATTCTTACAGAGGATTGTATGCGAAGAGATGCACGATGGTAAGATTTCTTTTACAGAAGCTTTGAAATAAATAAATTCATTTACAGGTGATAATGCAATTGCAAAAGGGCGGAATATCAAGACGAACTAACGAATAGATTTAGCATCCTAGAGAATGGGAGTAGTGAGGAAGAGGAAACCAATAGTGTGGACACTAAATGGACATCGATCAGAGACACAATCAAACTAACAGCCCACGAGGTATTAGGATTTAAGAAAACAACTAAGTCCAAACCTTGGTTTGAGGATGAGTGCAGAGCAAAGATCGAAGAACGTGAACGCCTCAGAATGATCCACTTAGAAGAATATGATGAAGTCAACGCAGTAAGGTACGCGACAATTCGGAAAGAAACAACTAGACTTTTCAAACGCAAAAAACGCGAATGGGAGAAGACTCGGGTCGAAAAAATCATAGAAACTGCCAGAGCAAAGAACAGCAGAGGTATGTATGTCGGCTTAGATTCAACGAGAAATGGCTACCGAGAGAGAGCCAAAATAATCCTAGACACGAACGGCTGTCTGGTGACAGAAACAAAAAATATCGTGACAAGATGGAAGCACTACTTTGAAAATTCGCTCAATGTGCGCACCAGACGTACATACAGCCAAGCCTCAGATCCCAGAGACCTCTTTCGACGAAGTTGTAGACGCGATAAATCGACTGAAAAACAACAAGGCCCCCGGAATCGATTGCATACCGGCAGAGCTTGTGAAGCATGGAGGAGAGGCAACCGCTCGAAAGATCCACAAACTGGTTAAAATAATATGGGACAAGGAAGTCATTCGGGAAGAATGGAAACCCGCAATAGTCATCCCCATTTTCAAAAAAGGCGACAGATCTGACTGCGAAAATTACAGAGGAATATCATTGCTCCCAATCACATACAAAATATTAACAAATGTCATACTGGCAAGAATCACCCCGTACGCAGAAGAAATATTGGGAGACTACCAATGTGGATTCCCTCGGATCCGGTCAACAAGCGACCAGATGTTCACAATAAGGCAACTGCTGGAAAAGAAGTGGGAATACGGAGAGACGGTTCACCAACTGTTCATGGACATCAAAAAAGCCGACGACTCAGTCGCAAGGCAAAGACTCTACCATATTGTGGTTGAGCTGGGGATCCCGAAAAAATATGCCGCCCTCATTCAAATTTGCATGAACGAAAACAAAGGGCGAGTCAGAATATAAAACCACCTCTCAGAACCCTTTGATATCGGCGACGGACTAAAACAGGGGCCACGGCCTCTCACCTTGCCTTTTTAACCTTGTCTTCGAGTATGTTATCAGAAAGGTACAAGACGACAACGCGGCCGGATCATCCCTGAACGGGGTCACACAAGTGCTCGCGTATGCGGATGACATCGCCGTTCTGGGCGATAATCTCGAAACTATAAGTAAAAACTGTGAAATCATCATGCAAGCGGCAGAAGAGGTGGGCCTAGAAATAAATGAAGATAAAACAAAATACATGATTACGACGAGAGCAGGTGGACCTCAGAGAACACATATAAACGCCAGGGGCAAGATATTTGAAAATGTCAAAGAATTTAAATATCTGGGAACGATACTGACGACCGGTAACGAAACGTCAAAGGAAATTAACAAAAGACTAGATTCCGGCAACACTAGTTGGTATGCAGCCAGTAAACTATTAAAATCCAAACTGCTATCACGTAATATAAAACTCCGTGTCTATAGAACCATAATCATGCCGATTGCTCTATACGGATGCGAAACATGGCCTCTCACAAAACGGGAAGAGAACAAATTCCGCGTATTCGAGAATAAAGTTTTAAGGGGTATATTTGGCGGTAAATATCACAAGGAGTCAGGATAATGGCGGAAACTCCACAACCACGAATTGGAAGAGCTATACCGCAAACCTACAATAGTGAGAGTGATCAAGTCGCGAAGATTAAGATGGGCCGGACACGTAGCGCGAATGGGCGATGCTAGGACCGTGCATAGAGTTCTTGACGGTAAACTAACGGGAAAGAGACCGACAGGATGGCCGCGGCGGAGATGGGGGAACAACGTTAGATTGGACCTCGAGGAAATCAGATCGGATGATCGAACGTGGAAAGAGAGAGCACAGGACAGGAAACAATGGCGGAGCCGAGTCGATGAGGTCATGAACTTCCGGGTTCCTACAGCCCAGTAAATAATAAAATAATAAATAAAATGCAATTGCATTAGCGAAGTTAAGAGATTGAATGGGAGTTATGAGGGGCTTTTTAGGTAAGTGTACCGTGGGGTTTGGCGGAACCGCCAGAGGAGCCGTTAGTGGAGATGATGTATTAATGGTGTAAAAATACGTTTACGCCTTTGTTAATTCTTTACGTTTTATTTCATATGTATATATATGTATATATATATATATATATATATATATATATATATATATATATATATATATATATATATATATATATGTATATACGAGGGCTGCCTTTTATATTTCGAGATTAGAGAACAAAAATCAAATATTGGTCATCGAAAATCACTTTATTGTTTTTCAAAATATTCCCCATGGAGATATGTTGGGAATATTACGTTGAGTGTACCGACGTACGGCACTGATTCACTAAAATTCCAACGATGAGGAGAAAAGTCACAACGCACTGGTTCACCATGGAAGGGAAAAATAAAACACGCAGAGAGTTGATTGGATGTAAATTGTTTTTTTACTTGTGGTTCATTTTATTGTAGGTTTTTACATGCACTGAGCCTGTTCACACAAATGTTCCTGAGTGGAAATTTATTGTTTCGTTTAAAGTTACTAAAAGTGAAGCACCGTTATTTTACAAAACAGGTGCCTGTTATTAAATCTAACCTCGTTCTACGGCTATTTACAACATAATAAAAATTATCGAGATACTTGTGCAAACTCAATGATTTTGGCACACACTTCAATAACGAAAGATCATATTTAGATTTTGGCACACACTTCAATAACGAAAGATCATATTTACGGTGCGCAGGAAAAGTTTTTGAACGGATTGATTACGTTGTGCAAATTCGGAGCGTACGCGACCTCACGACTCACTTTTGACTCCGTACTCCTGATGATAAAATCTGAGTGCCCTCCGTTCGCCACCATCAGAAAGATATCGCAAAGAAAAGCCTTAAAAGGGGAGGAGCTACACGATCAACTCGAGGCAGTCAATCGTGATTGGATTGGGAAATATGGCGTACATTTCGCATGTATGTGTATGCGTCACATACGATCGTCCGGTGAACATAGATAGATGCGGGCGTCGTTATTGCATCTCATCGTAATGATCATTAAGCGAAGGAATAGGTCTCTGCGATCTTATGTCAACAGAGACGCTATTTCCATGATCGGGTAATGGATATGCATTGTTTGCGTTTGCCAACATTGCATGGGTCTGCGGCTGTGTACACAATCGATTGTGTAATGCTTGCCGGCAACAGACCCTTCTGGTGTGAAAAACATACCGAAGATCAGCTCGCCCGAGGAGAGGCCATAAATCAACATTCGGTTGATGGACATGCAATTTTCCAGGTCCGCAGACGGTTGGCGGCCGTTAATAGAAAATTCCGATGTACCATAAACAATCCGGAAGATATGGATGCGACGTTTAGGTATTGCAAACGAATATAGGGTACGGCCGTTGCTAGTTGTTAAAAGTAAACACTTGATGGCCACATCCAATTCGTTGCTTGTTTGCGGTCCATGATCCAGCTATTGCTGAAAATGCGGGAAATGTTTGCTTTGCGTCGGCCGAAACCTTGTCGACGGTGGCAAACTGGTGAGACTTGGTAGCCGCACGCTTAGAGGTGACATGGACAAACAAAACAAGCACATTAGGAACTCTGTGTTGATTTTGTTTTCATGGCATAACGTGGGTAGCATAAGGTAATAGGGACGTGATTCACTGGGTGCAATGCATGCCCGAGGGTGAAATTTTTGATGCCACGGCTAGGTGATAACCCTTGCCGTAGACTTAATGTTTTCAGGAATGATCGTGGAGAAGGGGTTTGGAAAAACCCCCCAAAGAAAGGTAAGCTGCCTATAAGGTATTTATGTCGGTTATCCTTTGGGATAACCGAATTAATTCCAGCGAATTGGTTGGCGGTTAAGGCCGTAGCAAGGTTGTATAATCTTGCTGAAGATTCGACTTCAAGGTAAGTCGCATTGCTGGAAATGGTGGGGATCGAGCGATGCATGGCCCTTCAGGCCCTGAAAAGCCCCACAGATCTATATACGTTTGCATGCGTTTGAACCAATTGTCGAAGCATTTTTGCCACTCTGATTGAGGTATCTCCAACACATGCATTCTGAATGCAGCAACCGCTTCTTCAGGTGTCGAAAAACGTTGACCTCTCAGTTTGTTTTTTACGTACGGGAATAAAAAGAAGTCATTCGGTGCCAAGTCAGGACTATACGGCGGATGACCCATCAAATCGATGTTTTGGGTGCTCAAAAATGCAGTTGTCGCAGCCGATGTGTGAGAGCTCGCATTGTCGTGGTGAAGAGTGATCCGTCTTCGGCGGTTGGTTTTCCTGATTTCTTGGAAGACAACTGGCAAACAAATTGTTGTGTGCCACTCAGAATTGACTGTTCTGCGTTGTTCTAGTGGTACGGTTGCGACATGTCCAGTTTTTCCAAAAAAAACAGGCGACCATTTGCTTGGAAGTGCTTCGTGCGCGAACAACTTTTGTTGGATTTGGCTCATCTTGAAACACCCAGACAGTCGACTGCTGTTTACTTTCGGGCTCATACGCGTAAATCCACGATTCATCACCCGTCACGATGTCATAGACGTGTTTCGAAGCACCGCGACCGTATTTTTTGAGCATTTCTTTCGACCAATTGACACGAGCCTTTTTTTGGGCGATTGACAAATTGTGTGGAATGGAACGCGAACAAATTTTTTTGACAGTCAAATGTTTATGCAATATTGAATGTATGCTGGTCCCACTAACGCCTAAGGTTGTCTCAATCTCACGATAGGTCACATGACGATCTTCCAATATCAGTTCGCGCACAGCATCAATGGTTTTCGGAACAACAACTGATTTTGGACGACCTTCACGAAATTCATCTTGGAGTGAACTACGACCACGATTGAATTCACCATACCATCGATAAACACTGGTCCTTGATGGAGCTTCATCGCCAAAAATTGAATTAAGTTCATCCATGCACTGTTGCTGAGTTAATCCATGCCGAAAGTTGTAAAAAATAATCGTACGAAAATGTTGACGATTTAATTCCATTTTTGGGCCGAGATGAATCTTTTAAGTTACTGTAAACAACACAAATAGCGCTCGTATGTCAAAACGTTCTGAGTGCGTATATCCTCAAAAATGTCCAACTTTATGACAGAGCTGTCAATTGCCGGATTGCAACACTAGGGTTGCCAAATCCCGAAACATAAGAGGCAACCCTCATATATATATATATATATATATATATATATATATATATATATATATATATGTATATATATATATGTATTTTACAATATTGAACTTTTATTATTTTCTGTTTAGTGTGTAACTGACACCACTCGACTCGTTTTCCTCTCTTCTTTTTTCGTCTTTCAAAATCAACTACTTTTACACATCTCGATTGTCACACAACTGTTTTTTTTTTTCAAACCTGTCACCGCGGTTGTTTTTGTTTTTCCGCTCGTTCTTTGTTCATCTTTTCCGTTGTCTCAACGAAGAATTTCGGCTATGATCAACTTCGAAACTATTCGAAGATATCATCGCCACGGAAACAACTGGGTTTAAGTACCAGCTATATATTTTTTGTTTTCAATTTAAATTCGATGTTTTGTGTGTTTAATTATGTGAAATTGTAAATGAATATAACGTACTTTTAGATTGTATGCATTATGTGTAAACGAAAATGTACATTGTGTTTTGTATTTATTCAAATAGAAACTGTGATAATTGTTTGGAACGTAGTAACGTATGTATTTAATTAATGTTTATTAATGTAAAGGTCTACTTGAAAAATGTTAATAAATGTTTTAATTTAAAAATGTAAATTGTTTGTAATGTACGAGTTTAATTTTTAAATTGTTTAAATGTTCTATACGTCATGTAGTTTTGTTTATGTTTTAATGTTCTCTCACTGTGATAAAGGTGTTGGTGGAGTTACTACGTAACATCAGTAGTATAGTAATCTCATTTTAAAAATAAAAACGCAAATTCGATCTTATTGTAATGGCAATAACTACAAACATTTTCGGATTTTTTCCCGTACACCATAGAGGGTACGATGTCCGTCACCCATTGACATCATATAGTTTTAACAAATCACAATGGGTTTCTCGAAAGAATCCTGGTAGTTCTTGAATCACATGAGTTCCACTTAAGACGATTGCTATAATTCCATAACTGCTATTGTTTGGAAGGCTTCCTTGAAAACAATAAAACGAATCCCTTGCATCCTGGCACTTGTAGCTCTCTCTGGTCAGGACAATCGCTCACAGTCTCTGAAAGCCATGTTTAAAGACAGTGATATCAAATATTTCCTCTTGTTCAAGAAGGACTCTTGCAATAACAGCTCTTGTTCATAAATAATCGTGCTTATGACAAGAAATGGATGTTCTGTTGTTCCCAATCCATTTCTATGACCAGGATGATAATGATGATGTTCAATTTAAGTCTAAATTCATACACTATGTGACATGAGATGAGAATGATGGATGTCTATATGAGATTTAAATGGAATCGAGAACAAGGACTGGTTTCCCTCCTTCGCCACTGTATCAATAATTCTGCCACCGATGCTGCTCGGCAGCTGCGGCTGCTGTTCCTCCAATGAATGCTGTTTGTGCTTACAAGGATAACGATGACAACAGCAACGACTTCGACTACATTCAGTGGTGGTACTTGAATCACTGCTTGTTCATCTGTACCCTTCTATCATTTACGTTTATGTATATGATGCAAAAGTTTGTTGGTAGAACCGATCCCATACCATGTTTCGAAGGAAGCGATTATTATTGCAAATTGCATGTGTATGCCGTTGCCCTTGTTAGGCCATAGCTCATGCCGGCTGTTTCACATGTTTTCTACGAATATTCCATGCAACAATAGTCATGGCTATCACCCTAAGGACGGAATTGATGGTCTTGAGAGGCTGGCCATTGATTTTGTACGGAAACAATTTGGTTGCAGAGGAAGAGGAGAGGGGATGCCTTGCAATGGGCTCGGTCAGTTATGCGCTCTAAGTAAACGTGATTCTCCGATACTTTGTTATGTCCTTGCCGCCACACCACACCTTCAACGAATCAATCATCTGAGTGACTTTTAACAAATTGTTAGTTCCGAAATGACTTCAGCAACATTACCTTGAGTTGGCTAATTGTAGTCTTGGTCAATCGTTGGCTCTGTAGATGGCGTAGCTCATTAGTCAAAAGGATGTCCATTAGAACCAATTTCACTTCCATTTGGATTACTTCACATCGATGCTATCAAATGAACTACCGTCAGGACAAGCAATACAAGCAATGTTTATAAATCAACTAAGACACGCAATTCTCTCATTTTGCTCCCCGGGCGTTGCTCTTTTCTGTACAATTATTATTATTTGTTTTTTTTTTCTTATGTTTGTTGTGTACTATTGTAATCCTGGAATCGTATGCCTTGAAAGAAAGGATTTCTTCTATTCTTCGCCATTTAATCGAGTGTGATGAACGTAAATGGAGACATCTGTATACACAACGTATATTTTTAAACGTGGTGAACAACAGACCGAGAGAATATCCATTTGGTATTAAATTTTGCTTACGCATTAAAGCCTGGAAGCCATCTGGAGAAAATTCAAAGGACAAATAAATTTTCCCTTTGTCAGAATGTTTGGTGCAATATCTCACAGTTGTGACAAGTAAATGGTCGATGTTCCTGAATATGGAAGTTTGGTGTGTGAAAATAAATTTACGAAAGTATTTGGCAACCCTTTTCATTGGATTGTCAAAATGAAATACATATAAAGGACATGATTGCTTGAAAACTTTTTGAAAAACCGGCCGTAATAGGACCCTCGAGAATTATTGGACGGATGAAAATAAATGTCTTGTGATTTCTTGAAAGTTTTCAATGTTTGAAGAACTTACGTGGAATAATGAACAATAATATGCCTAAGTATGATGTTACCATATATACGAGATGCGTATTTTCGCAATCCTTGAAAATATGTTGGAACTCGGTGGTTTGAAATATTCAACAAGATCTTTCTTTTAGGGAATTGACACCAGTAGAATGCGTAAATAACAAAACAATTGTAACTACGCTTACATAGTAACAAACATAAATCAAAAATTCAACACCGGTAGAAGGAGGCACTATTACAACATATGTATATCATGTACAGATTTTAAACATATAACGATGAACTTTTATTACATATATACATTTGATCCCAAAAGTGATTTTAAAACAAAAATTCTTTAATAAAATCGTAGATGGGTTTAATAAATAAAGATTTACATTTTCATTAAAAGCGTTTTGTATTTTTTTCATAAAACCTATGTCACGCGCAACTTCTATGAGAACTGCTTCACACGTTTTCGTCACTATCGTTGCCATTTCTATTGGGATATTTGTTTTTAATTGAACCAAAGAGGAGGGATATTGTTCTATACCTTGGATTTAAACTATTCCCAGAAGAAAGAGACAATCTTTTAAAAAATTTAAGACGCTTGCTCTTTTGCCAACGCAGAGATACGGAATCCCGGGAGCAGAGTGTCCCACACTCTCCACGTTTCTTCACAACCTAGGTCGCTCTGTACATATGTTCTCAAAAATTGATTATTCTGTGTCTCTCTAATGCAATGAATTTGATACAGTTTACAAAATATTTCCTTATTTGCTCTCCAGGGGATTGACTTGCCAAGAACGCAAAACATTTCTTAATAAATAACGAGTATAAACCGAAAACCACGGGTGGTTGAATCATCACAAAGAGGGGTTTCAAGTGATGTGGCGATAGGTGGGCCGACTTCACCGAATCGAATCTACTAAAAACAGATGCGTTTGATCGGCTTATGGTCTCCAAGGCAGAAGCACCCAAACCGAAGGACCACCGGTAAATGATGCTGATGAGGAGCAGGACTAGGAGCAAACGACTCCAAAGTTGTGCAAGAAGATAGCGACCATAGCGTGGTAGTCCAAAAAAGAGGAAGACACAAACCCACAGACTAATATGCGAAAACGGACTCTATCGTCATAGGAAATGCATCAAGTTTGACATACATGGACATACTTTGGAACATAAAGATCCCAAGCTGGAAGTAGTGGGGAAGTCTGTATCTAGAATCCGGAGAACCCAGAAAGGGAGTTAAAGAAATCGAGCGGAGAGCGACACAGAATACGGCCACCATTAGCGAGGCGGTGGGAAAAGAGGGAACCATGAGAAGTTTGATACATCGAACTATAATCGAGCTCGAAGATGTGGATGAGGTTACTTCAACGGTGAACATATGTGAGGCAGTAAGTTCGCAGTTTGGAATCCACGACATGCCTCCCACAGACATCGTATTGTTGCGCAAAGCACATGAACGTATCCAAACTACTTTTATCAACCTTCCTGCTGCCGTAGCAGAAAATCTTCTGGAGATTTGCAAGACTGAAATTGGATGTGTCTGTGGGGTACGAGAAGTATTGTGCCAGGCATGGGCACTCGGGTCACTTCTCAGCCCCATCACAAATACCGCTGAATACAAAAGACACGAGCACCAAGGGAACAACAATGAAGAAAACACCCCGGAATTTATTTATTCGGTTTTATTCTCTAAATATATATTCCTTAAGGGAATTTGTGACATTTAGTTAATTGCTACTTATTTTATTTCAATACACACAAGGTACGGACTTTATTTTAAACTACTACACACACGACTCCAGTATTATCGCGTCCTTGGCGCGCGACGAGGAGCGCGAGCTCGCGCGACCAGCGTGGTCGGCTGACGGAAATGGACTCAACGATATTCATTCGTTGTCCAAGGGAAATTTGGGTGCATTCGCTTTTATGGTGGTGATAACCGGATCTCGTAGAGGAGATCGTCATGGTACACATGTATATGTGTACGTCGATTCTTTACATGGATCGAAGCCATGATAACGAATCTGAAACACCAAGAAGGGGCATAATGTGCATCCAGGAGATGTGTGTTCGTTGAAACAAACAAATCGAATCTCGTGGGATGCTAATGGGTTTGTGTTTGATTATGCATCGAGGTCATGAGGAATGGATTCAGGGCAATTACAAGACAAAGGGAAAAGCGACATATGCATCGTTCGGTAATGAGGGTCACCTGGATAAATATCAGCCACTCATTAAAGGAAAAATGCGTTTAGGATACCACAAACGATGTGGATTGTTTATGGTATCACCAGGAAGCCTATGGAGGAACAGCGTTCTTTTGTTTGCACTTCGTGCGAGTTAGAGAAATTGGCTCCAGGGTCGATTGCGCTAATTGAATGCAGCTGCTTTGGTATTTTATTGCTGGGAGAAAAAGGTCGCCGGCCAATGTGCACGTTGTTATATAATTAAACTTCAATTAATCACCCCCCCCCCCCCCCCCCCCTTTGAATCAGTGACTTCTCGTCATTAACATCTCGTGTTTTTACGCACATATCCTTCATCCTTCCCATATCCTTCCCTTCCCTACAAAGTACGAATTGCCTATTCCCTTTACAATAGAACCTAATTTAAATAAACGTAAAACCAATTTAAAACCTTATTCACATTGCAATAGTCATCTTCTTTGTAGTAGCCATAGTCGCCCCCTATTAGCCATTAGGCATCTCGGCCGCTTCCTCGAAATCACTACCGTGGAAGCGGAACGAAAAAGGATGTGTGGCAAACGACACGAGATGAGTCCTTCTTGAAAAACGAACAGCGAACGCGAGTGGTTGTGCGGTGCGCTAACGAGAAAGAGTAAATTTTGAATTTGAGAGTTACAGCGTGCGTGTGGTTCGTGGCGCATAGAGCGATTGTTATTGAAATAACAACTGATAAACCTGTGAAATAATGTACTCGAAGAATACATTTGAAATTGTAATTTGTCATTTTGATTGTGAAGTCACTCGGTGTCTTTTTGCGTGTGGCTTTTGTGCAGAGGACATTTAAACGAGACTCCCTGTCCTCAATGTGTGTAAAATATTTGCGTATCTTATAGTTCTTAAATTGTACGACTATTAGTAAGTTCAGAAAAGAATTCAATAAAATACAAATTAAATTCATGAAAAATAAAAGTGCAAGTTGGATAAGTGTTCTTTTTCGCCCCATCACCGTCGCAGATCATTGCAGGAGGAAATTGAAGGTGCCGACCACGGGGTAAGTTGTGTGAAGAAAAATAATTATAAACAATTGTTGTGAAATTAATCTACAACAACGTTAAGAGATTTATCATACACATAGCGAAGCTGAAAAATAGACAGCGCAATGTTAATGGTCCCTGGTGAAGGTTACAAGATATGTGAACCGAATTCCTTTCTTTCAGGGATATGCTGTCTATTCCATAGAGAATTCTTTGTTGGTAAAATTTCGCCGATGCGTTAATACATGGGAAAATGCCTTTGTAGATGCAATTCTTTTTAGGAATTTTAGGTAATGCTTGTATGCATTAATGTCCTTGGAAAAGGAGATTGCGGTGCAGGTGTGGGAAAGTTGGAATTTGCCTGGCAACCGAAGGTACCGAATAGGTTTTGGGATCCCTGAAAAGGTAGACAAGAAATCTTACAGGGTATTGTGTGCAAAGAGATGTATGAAAGGTAAGTTTCCTTTTCCAGGAACTTTTAGATTAAAGATTTGATCTCTTTATTGTGTGAAGCATTTAAGGTGGTAATGCGATTGCATTAGTGAAGTTATGAGATTGGGTGGAAGTTATGGGGGTTGTTCAGGTAAGTGAACCGTGGGGTTTGGCGGAACCGTCACAGGTCCTCTATCATTTTCGAAAATGGGCCCTCGTGACCAAATGTTTGAAATATGTGGAGTTCGGCCATATGGCCAAACACTATAAAAAGAAACATCGCTCCCTGTTCTGCAGACAGTGCGGAACCAGTGGTCATATCGCAAAAGATTGCGTCAACGAGGCTGCATGCATATTTTGCAAAGAAACACATCCTCGCGGAGCAAACTAGCCAGCGGTCACTAAGAGCTATGCGGTATTAAGGAGAGGAAGAAACCAAAAATCCCTATGTAGATTATACAGATTTATCTGACGCATTGGGAGACGACCCAGGACATGCTAAAACAAATGGCCAAGCAGGAGGAAGCCGACGAGGTACTAATCAGCGAACCACATAAAGCTCCCCATTGCAACATATGGATCAGTGATGAGAGGAATCAACCTGCTATAGGGGTATATGGAAGACACGACCTTTAAGGCATTTGAGACCAACAAAGGGGCTTCATAAGGGCTCAAATAAATGGCGCCAACTTGTATAGCTGCTACGCTCGCACTAGGTGGACAATAAACGGATATCAGTAGATGCCAGAGGCGGAATGTCCATGGTCATAGCCGATCACTTCGATGCATGGGCGCCCGAGTTATGGTATTGGGGTATACCTCAATAATAAAACATCCTCGGAAATTAAAACAATTAAACAATTCCTTCTTCATCTTTAATTTTTTGTTTTTATTTGTTTTTATTGTTCTTCACTTCATTTTTGTTTTTATTACACACAGTAAAGTACACTATGTTATCTTACTCATATAACGTATGCATACATGCATACATGTACAGTCCGGGGTATCGCCGAGAGAAATCTTCGACGGTGTTTCGGATGTGTGGCTGATGGCCCGGACTGACACGGGGATAAGTGATGATGGTACCTTCTGATATAAAGAATTCCGGAGGTAAACTAGTCTCCCATTCGGATCTCCGGGGGGGACTATCTCAGGGGGAACATCATGCAGATATCATGATAAATAATGGAACTTTGAGAGGTTCGTCATCGCATAACTGGGCTCGCTCTCGAAGCTCGGCCCACGCTCGACTAGTGACGGCATTTTGTAACATCAGGGGCATCGGTTTCACTAATATGAATGTAAACGCCGTCCACCAATATTTGCAAACAACGAAACCTGATATCCTTGCCCTAACTGAGAACCAGGCCGATTCGTCAACTGATTCGACATATCTTCGTTGCTCAGGATACGACTTACATTCGAGATTCCGTTTTAAGGCCGGAGTCTGCGTTTTCGCGCGGTCTAATCTGGCTTGCCAGACGATGGAGGCGTTGGAACCCAATAATATGGACATCAAATGGTTGAGGGTCGTCCTGACGAATTCCGTTAAATTTCTTTCTTGTCTTTACCGCTCCCCGAATGACGATCGACCGGCGACATTTTTCGATTATCTTTCATATACCGTCGACTGGATGCAGATCAACTATCCAGCTTCTGAAATTGTTGTCCTTGGCGATTTTAATGTGCACGACTCCGACTGGTTGTTACATTCTAACAGAACCGACGAGGCTGGGGGGCTGGTGGAGATGTTTGCTGTAAGCCACAACTTGACTCAATTCGTGGGGGAGCCAACGCGAGTGCCGGATACCCGAGGCGATTATGCGAACACCCTGGATCTGTTTTTGACATCCGAACCGAGTATTTATACCGTAGAGGTTTCTGCGCCACTGGGAAACTCAGATCACTGCTTGGTATCTGTCGCGCAAGCACGTGCATATCAAGCGAATAACCGGCCTAGGCAGTTTCGCCATGTATGGAAGTATGGGGCCGCTGACTGGGGCGATTTGCGAGACTTCTTCGCATCCTTTCCGTGGTCCGAGGTGTGCTTCGGAAACTCCGATGTTAACGCATGCGCGGAGTCGGTATCAGAGATTATTCTTCTGGGGATGGAGATGTATATTCCACATTCCATCAAACGAAGTTCGTCTGATAAACCGTGTATTGACAAAAAATGCGAGCAGATTACAGCGGCAAAAAATAGAGCTTTTAAGCAATGGCGCTTCAATCCCACCGATGTTAACAGATCGAATTTTGTTAGAATCAGAAACGCGTGCAACCAGGCGATTGATACCGCGAAGAAGGCTCACAACCACAGGGTGATCAATAAGCTCATTCGGTGCCCAACTGGTTCGCGCTCCTTCTGGTCAATGGCAAAAGCTGTCAGCGGTAACTTCGCATCCTCCACCTTCCCTCCGTTGGTGACAGACAGCGGGACGTTAGTCACGAATCCAAAGGATAAAGCTAATGTGTTCGCGAATTTATTTTCGGCGAATTCAAACCTCGATCCCGGTCTTTTGGAGCCACCTGTGATCTCGCCGCTACAGTCTTCCATGCGGGATGTGAGATTTCGTCCGCGCACTATTCAACGCATTCAACGTGAACTGGATTATAGGTAGGCAACCGGCCCGGACGGAATACCAGCAATAGTCCTTAAGAACTGTGCTCCAGAACTATCGCCGGTTCTTGGCAGACTCTTCCGCTTATCTTATGCACGGAGGACCTTTCCTGCCTGCTCGAGTTCAGCCAATTCCAAATACGGGAAAAAAGTGTCTCCCACAAAATTACCGTCCGATACCATTACTGTCTATTTTATCTAAGGTAATGGAAAAAGTCATCAATACGGAGTTGGTTAAGTATTTGGAGTGCAACGGCCTTCTGAATGATCATCAATACGGATTCCGTGGCAGGCGGTCCACGGGAAACCTTTTGACACTTATAACCGATGTATGGACATCTGCGATTGAACGGCATGGTGAGTCAAGGGCGGTCGCATTGGATATCTCCAAGGCTTTTGACCGCTTCTGGCACAGGGCATTGCTGAGCAAACTTCGTTCATATGGACTTTCCCAACAGCTTTGCGACTGGACGAGGAGCTTCCTCGAGAATCGATCGATCCGCGTTGTTGTGGACGGCGAGTGTTCGTGCCCCGAGGTTCTATTTTGGCTCCAACCTTGTTCTTGTTTCACATAAATGACTTGTTGGAGATAACGGATAACAAAGTGTTCAGTTTTGCGGATAATAGTACGCTTGTTTCCTCCTATTCGAGTGATCGGTCGATTGGTGCATCAACGTCGCACCAGCTGAGATGGAGACAGATTGACTCTCTGAATGGGGATCTGGATAAAGTCCGGCAGTGGGGAAAGGCCAATCTTGTCGACTTCAATGCAACGAAGACCCAGTATACTACATTCATAAAGAAAACTGGATCATCGGTTCCACGGCTGATAATGAATAGGCAGGGCCTCAAATCTGGAGAAAGCTTGAAATTGCTCGCCGTCACGGGCTGTGGGCATGTATCATGGCATAAACACGTGTCAAGTATCGCCAGATCAGCCTCAGGAAAACTGAGTTATCTTTTTAGAGGCAAGAAATATTTTACTTCGGCCCAACTTCTTCTCCTATATAAATCCCAAATTAGACCGGAACTCGGCTCCTAAACATACCCTCGACCTACTTGAGAGCGTACAGAGACGAGCGATCTGCCTGATCGGGGACTCGGCGCTGACGTCTGGACTACAGCCGCTATCACACCGAAGGCGCGTAGCCGACCTCTGTCTGTTTTACAGATAATACCACGGGTGCTGTTCTTCGGAGATTCTTGGCATTGTTCCACGCAATTCGGTTTATATGCGCTCCACAAAACAATCCGACGGATCGCACCCGTTTGTGGCTCATATCCCGACGGCGCGAGCATCCCTGTATCAGAACTCGTTCCATTACAGAGCGGGGAAGCTGTGGAACTGCCTTCCCACGCGAGTGTCCCCGTAGCGTTACAACCTGCAACTGTTCAAAAAGAACTGCAACAATTATTTGATGGCATCTTGGGGCGCCCACTCGACGCTATAGGTTCGCCTCTCCCGAGAGAAGTCTAATAAAAAAATAAAAATAAAAAAAATACGTTTTATACTAAAAATAAAAAAAATACATTTTATAAATACAAAAATACATTTTATACATTTCTATTGTCACCGGTGCCCAACTGTCTTCCGTTACACATATATTATAACAATTCTTCTTTAGTGTTAATCTCTGATTTGTTGTTTCTTTAAACATACAAGTTTTGTAATCTCTGCTCACTTTAGTTTCTCTTATTTTCACAACCCCTTTCTTTTTGGTCTCTTTTCTTTTATCCAGCTATATTCTTCGATTTTACACAACTACACAAATTTATCTTTTTCATACTGTATAACTACAATTTTTCAGCGGACGGGATCAACTACTGTTACAAATTATATTTTCAAAATAACGGACTATAAACCTTAGGCACATCTGATCCACATTTTGTACTATCGACTTCCAAAAAAATCCGACTCTTCCGATAACAAATACTCGATCCTCGACTCACCACTAGACTGCCTAATATTCTGTTCGTACCCCTTCTCGTTCCCTCGGGGTCAACAGCTCCCGATGACGACAATGCAATTTCGCTCCCCATCAACCTACTTCCTGATTAGTAATTTCAATTTGCAATTGCGTTAAAATGCGACGTCAGCCGGTATGCCTTCATCGTTTTGCGTCACAGTTCAACTTCCGCGATTGCAAAGTGACGCAATAAATTTTGATGTGCAATTACACAATTTTCAATGCAATGGTTGTTGCGAAATGTGGGGCAATGAATTGCATTACAGCTCAGGGTTATCCAAGTTCAGAATCGGTTGGCGTTTTTTGGTTTAAGTGCATCAATGACCTAATGTACAGCATCTTTATCCATGTCGTCACTGATACGCTTAACACCAGTATAGGGCAGTAAGCATACCAATACAAGGGGACGCAGGCTATTAGTGACATTTGCGTCCTTAGAAATTGGTGTAACAAATGCGGATAGAAAGAGCACATACCGCAAAGCAGGAAGGGTGCCGGTAATTGACATCACTCTTTTCTGCAATCGACTCATAAGGACGGCTAAATGGCAATTTAGTGGAAGACACACTCAGAGTGGCCATCAGTGCTACCGTTGAATTAGGCGGAAGGTCAACCACCACACACCACGAATAGATCCATTGTGGAAAGATAGCACGAAATTTCTTTCGAGGTAACAATGAGGACATAACACAGCAACTGAAGGAAGCGCGGTGGAAATTGTCCACGACTTAATGGGGATGGTGAATACAGCGTGTGTGGTAGTAGTTTCAAGAGAGACACTAACGAATAGAAGAAAACCATGCTACTGGTCAACGGAAATTAAAGCACCAAGCGCATAGTGCTTACAACCCCATCGCAGGATGCAAAGATCAAGAGGAAAAGTAGGCTTTCAACCTTGACGACATAAAAAAGGTAAGGTGCGGCCTAAAAGTGGCCATAAAAACCAGTAATGCGAGATGCTTCAAAAATATATCTGAGAAAGCAGACATAAATCCTTGGTCCACTGCTTATAGAATGATCATGGCAAAACTAAAGGGACATACGGCCTCACAAATAACTTGTCCCAGCATGTTGCGCTCAATGGTAGAGCATCTCCTTCCCGGAAATCCGAAACGGAATGGTACGTTGTTATAAGATCCGGAACCGAGACCATACCAGCACTGGAGCTATAAGAAATGTGGAGCGCGTGTTAAGTATGACTGAAGACACAACTCGTGTGTTATTGAATTCACGAGAAAAAGGCTCCCTTGCCTGACAGGATCCTAAGCAAAGATATCAAACCTGTGCTTAGAACGATGTGAAATGCCTAGAACAAGGTTTGTTTCTCGACGTATGGGAAGTCCTGTATTTAGTACATCTGCCAAAGGGAAGAAATAAATCGCTAGATAGTCAATCATCATACCGCCTTATATGCCTCCTGAGTACGATGGAGAAAATACTGGAGAAGAATATATAAGGTGGATTCTTCGCGACAGCAGAAAACAACGCGGCGCTATCGGATCACCAATATGGCTTCAAGAAATCACAATCGACCATCGACCCCTTTAAAACAGTGATGGACATGACAGCCAAGCAATAAAAGAAACAGTATGGAAAAGAGGAACAAAGAAACACTGCACCGTCTTAACACTGGCCATAAAAATGCCTTTAACTCGGCGAACTGGTTATCCATGGCAAGAGCTCTTAGTCGAACGGGCACTTCACAGTATATTCTAAATATCGTCGAAAACTACTTTACCAATAGAATGTTGATGTACGATACGGATGCGGGCAGAAAAATCGACGGTGCTTCGACAGGAGTTCCTCAAGGGTCGGTGCTAGGTTCAGTCCTCTGGAATATTATTTACGACAGCATTTTCTAAATAAAGTGAAAACAAGGAGTGGAAACGGCCACTAATCAGGTAATTCGACTAATCCGCTGTACCAGAACTAGCTAACCACAGAACGGAGGCCGCCCTACGGGGCTAGTCGAAAGCGTATGGGATATGGTAATTTCCTTTTTGGAAGCCACCATTGGCCATCAAAGGAAGCTGTTAAGTACTTGGGAGTTATGCTTGACAATCGACTAAAATCTAAGTCTCACCTAGAGTATACAAGTAAAAAATCCGGCAGCGTACAGGTAACCCTATACGTAATATTGCCAATAAGAGAATTATCCTGTCAAACGTAGTCACATCAACATAATCGTATGTTGCGTCATTCTGCAAACAAAACTACTGAAGAAAATGATGAGAGCAACACACAGGTTTTGTGCATTAACGACTATGTGTGACTTCAGGACGATCTCTAATGACGCAGCGTTTGTCATAACCTGATTAATCTCCACGAATAACTTTAATCAGGAAGTGCTTCGAATCTATAAAAGGCAAACCATGAGGGAGGAAGTGCCTGACGGAATGGCGACAATAAAGCTAAGAGAAAAAGAAGCTTCTATAGATTTATGGTAGACCAGATGACACATAGCTCCTCGATAGTGTAGTGGTTAGTATACCCGCGTGTCACGCGGGAGACCGTGGTTCGATTCCCCGTCGGGGAGCCTCTGGCATAAGACTAATGACCTTTCCCGGAAAAAATAAATCATTATAGAAAATTTGGGTGGAGCCAAAATGAAACCTTGAGGCAGCCCGGAATTAACAAAATACCGGTCCGAACACTCGCCGTCCACAACAACCCGGATCGATCGATTTTCGAGGAAGCTCCTCGTCCAGTCGCAAAGCTGTTGGGAAAGTCCATATGAACGAAGTTTGCTCAGCAATGCCCCGTGCCAGACGCGGTCAAAAGCCTTGGAGATATCCAATGCGACCGCCCTTGACTCACCATGCCGTTCAATCGCAGATGTCCATATATTGGTTATAAGGGTCAAAAGATCTCCCGTGAACCGCCTGCCATCGAATCCCTATTGGCGATCATTCAGAGGTCCGTTGCACTTCAAATATTTAATTAACTCGGAATTGATGACAATGATGGCAATGCCATCGGCTGGTAATTTTTTGAGAGACACTTTTTATCCCTCTGGGGAATTGGCTGAACTCGAGCGATTTCCCAGCAGGCAGGAAATGTCCTCCGTACATAAGTTCAGTGGGAGATTCTGCCAGGAACTAGCGATAGTTCCGGAGTACAGTTGTAAAGGACTATTGCTGGTATCCCGTCCGGGCCGGTTGCCTTCCTACAGTCCAGTCCACGTAGAATACGTTGAATAGTACGCAGGCGAACCTCACATCCCTCGTCGAAGAGGTGGTTCCAAAAGACCGGCATCGATGTTTGAATTCGCGGAAAATAAATTTGCGAACACATTTGCTTTATCATTTAAATTTGTGATTAGTGTCCCGCTGCCCGTCACTAACGGAAGAAAAGAGGAGTAAACGAAGTTACTGCTGACAGTCCTTGCCATTGACCAGAAGCGATGCGAAACAGTTGGGCATTCAAGGTGTTTATTGGTCACCCTGTCGTCGTATACCTACCTTCGCGGTATCAACTGCCTGAATGCACGCGTTTCTGATTCTAACAAAATTCTTTCTGCTAACCTCGGTGGGATTATATCGCCATTGTTTAAAAGCTCTACTTTTTGCCGCTGTAATATGCTTGCATTTTTTATCAAACCAAGCTTTATCGGATGAGCTTTGGTGGAATGGGAAATGTAGATCTCCATTCCGAGAGGAATAATCCCTGTGACCGACTCCGCGCATGTGTTAATATCATAGTCTTCAAAGTACATCTTCGACCACGGAAAGGATGCGATGAAATCTCGCAATTCGTCCCAGTTGGTAGCCCTATAGCGTTTGCGATGTTAGTTAAGAAGGTGTGATTCGAACTGACGCGATGACAGTTAGAATCACCACAAATTGAATCAATGCGTAACACGTCAGGCTGCTGGCCGCGTGTACCAATTCGATTTCTAAACTCAAGTACACTCAACTGATGTGGGATTGTTATGTTATCGTTATGGTATACGGCTCTGATGCATTTTCTTATTCGGTTTTCGTTCGGCGTTCTTCACTATTTGCTTGTGTATTGTGTGTGTATGTATTAGAAACGCCACAGCCCCATACCTCCATACATTGCGAAGCAGGTTAGGTCGGTTATTCGTTTGAAATGCAAGAGGTTGAGCGACCGATACCAAGCAGTGATCTGAGTTACCCAGTGACGCAGCAACGTCCGCGGTAGAAATGCTCGGCTCAGGTGTCAAAAACAGATCCACGGTGTTCGCATAATCACCTTGTGTATCCGGCAGTCGCGTACGTTCCTCCACAAGTTGAGCCAAATGGCAGCTAACAGCGAACATCTCCGCCAAGCTCCTAGCCTCATTGGTTCTGTAAGAATGTACCAACCAGCCGGAATTGTGTACATTAAAATCGCCAAGGACGATAATTTCAGAAGCCGGGTGGTTGATCTATATCCAGTCGAATGTACGTAAAAGATGTTCGAAAAATGTCGCTGGTCGATCGTCATTCGGAGAGCGGTAAAGATAACATAAATTTAACGGAATTCCTCAGCACGATCTTCAACGGCATGATGTCAAGTTATTGGGTTCCAACGCCTCCATCCTTTGGCAAGCCAGATCGGACCGTGTGAAGACGCAGTCTCTGCCCTTAAAACGGAATTTGGAATGTAAGTCGTATCCCGAGAAACGGATATGTGTTGATTGGGTTGACGAATCGACGTAGGTGTCAGTTAAGTCAAGGATTCAAGTTTCGTTGTTTGAAAATTTGGTAGACGACGTTTACAATCGTTTACATTGGTGAAACCAATGCCCCTGGTGTTACAGAATGCCGTTATCGGTCGAACGTCGACAGGGCCTCGAGAACGAAGCCTATTATGCAATGACGAATTTCTTAAAGTTCGGTCATTTATCAAAATATATGTATGATGCTCCTCCTAACATAGCCACTCCGGAGATCCAAATGGGAAACTAGTTTATCTCCGGAATTCTTTATCTCAAAAGGTACCATCAGGACTTATCTCCGTGTCAGTCCGGGCGATCAGCCATACGTCCGAAACATAGTCGATGATTTCTCCCGACGGTATCGCCGAATGTACAGCGTAGCATGGTGGTATCTCACTTTGGGACCGACTACCACCTAAACCAACCTTTTCTCGAACCGCTCCATCAGCCAAGCTCCGAAAGATGGCTAGGGATTTCTGCCAACTATTTAACGGCGCCTATAGCTTGATAGAGTGGTATTTCACCTGGCGACAGAGCGTTGGGACCACACCTACCACTCGGCCTTTAGTCGCCTCTTACGACAAGACGGCCTAGCTGTGAATATATTCGAACGCCCTACTCACAGGGCACCCACTATACTGCTCTTAGAAGAGCGCCATCAGGAACCTCTTTGTCCCTAATTCTCTTTTACTATATTTAAGTCAAATTTTTAAACTTCCGACCACACTCCTGCAGTTGGTTTCGCAATATATTCGCCTCTAATTCTCTTGACGGCATCTGTTTCAATTGATTCCGTACTTTCGCAGTATATCCTCTTCTAATTCTGTTTCGTACTTTCACAAAGTTTGGCCTTTTTAATTCGATTGCTACTTTTGAAATTCCGTCCTCCGCTTATACAATAACTTCAATAATGATAAGTTCTGACCGTTTCGCGTATATGTATAGTTGCAGTAATGTACCACCCATAAGTCACTCCGGACACCTATTGCAACAAAATTTAAAGTGAAACCATATCCATGCTAATAGTATCCCAGGCAAAAGAAAAACAGTGGATATACTACATTGATGCTCTGGGATAACACGTTTTTTTTTCTTGAATTTGGCTTGTAGGTGAAAATACTCAGTTGATAATATTATCGTAATTTTCAATAAGTCTACAGTTTAACACATTTTTTCATAGAAAAAATACGAGTATTATGTGAGAACACATTTGTATACAAAAGAGGTTTCTTTTCTAGCAGCAATATTAATTGCTTCAAGTCCGCTTTTATCCAAATTTCGTAGAATGTGTGTAATTATAAAGCCGCAAACAAAACGCGGTTGGATTTAAAAGCATCATTTGACCTTCTAAACAGTTCTGTGTGTGAATGGATGATAATATAATTCACCAATTAATGAACACCCTAGGGAACGTTCAAGGGCGGTTGACTCCAAGTTGAAAAGTGCTAGTGACAGTACGGTCCTTTTTCATTTTGTTGTCACAATATTTTCGACCGCTGGTTATGCCACCAACTGCCTCCATTTTGAACAGGATTTTAAGTGATGGTGTTTATAATTGAATCTCTGTGTATGATGTGGATAGCCCTCACCACAAGCGTTTCGTTTCACTATATGTGGAGCAATGTATTCCTGCGGTTTGGTCTGGTTACGAACTTGATTCGGTTTTCGCTTTCTGTGTCATATGCATCAACGTGTGTGCTTTTTTCTTCTATATATACACTTTTTCCTTGCTTCTTTATGTGTGGGTAGATGCGAGAAGATCATCACGTCATCAAATTGACTTTCTAAAATTATTCCTCGGATTAGAAATGATACAATATGAGAACCAAAAAACGAACGTCGTTTTATTTTAATTATTATCATTAATTATCTCACAAACATTTGTATGTTCTTGATATACATTTTTTTTTATCGTTTAAGGACGAATTCAGTGCTTCCGACCTAAAAGCGAACATCTTGCCTGTAGATATAAATAAAAGGTTTTCCAATTGAATTTCCGTAAAATATTTGTTTCATAACATTGATTGATTTTTTACTGCTTTTGACATTTAAGACGTAAACGCCAAAATTTTTGTAAAACTCAATCTTATTTGCGGTAGTTCGTCCAAATGTTGGTAGTCATCATAATAGTTATACTTGATTAATGTATGAACCCAGTCCATTAATTTCTTCGCAATCGATTCAGCAGTATGAAAATGTGAAAGACGCGATTAGGCAAGCAACCAGATAAGCCCACACCCATTGTTACGAATTAAGTTAGTATCTTGGTATCATTCTCAGTGTGTTGGTCCAACACTACCAACACTCCAGAGTGGTTCGCTCCAAAACTTCTTGGACGTTCCAAAGAATCTCTCCTGAGATGCGCTCTAATTCCGCAGTTTTCACTGGTTCTTCTAGGGAAATTTGTGGGGGTTCCACCAAACCCCACGGCCCACTTACCTGAAAAACTCCCCATATCCGGAACTCAATAACCATTGTCTCCCGCCAATGCGATTGCATTGGCACCTGAAAATATTTTCTTCTCCAAGGACATTAATGCATACAAGCATTACAAAGAATTCCTAAAAAGAATTGCGTCTACAAGGGCATTCATACATTACCAAGCATCTCTGCATTAGCGACCCAAAAACCGAATTTCCAATTAGTGTAGATATTCGATCCAGCCGTCGCCATAGATGCCATGCATAATTGACGCAAATGTTATACACAACCGTCATTGTGTACCCATCTAAATTGCTTTCCGAAGACTTGCAACTATGGATTCAATTGCAAGCACTTCACCAGGAAATATTGCTTTGTTTGAATTTTCAAACAATCACCGACGCCAAGTTTTGCCGTCAGATCGGATTCAATAGCATAAACATATGCAAAACAAAAGAATCCGATTCTCCCAGTCGCAGGTAATCAGGTATACGATCCTTTTAGCATCTAATGAGTGGCTGCTATTTAGACAGCCGACCCTCATTACCGAAAGATGCTGTAGGTCGTTTCACCATTGTTCCTTTTTTCCTCGTTTCAGGCAAAACGCATCGATGAACACGGTGATGTGTACGAACACACACATACACCACCGCGTACCTGAGATCGTTTTCCATTGGTCACTGGTCAAAGGAAATTTCATTTCCTTTTCACCACACCACCAAACTCACCCCAAAATGTGGATTAAATCACTGAGTCGTTTTCCATCCACGGACCGCCATGGTCGCGTTGACTTCCGCTCTCCACCGATGCACGCGGAGATGTGTCTATACACGTTGTCGAATGAGTGCAAACTTTTAATCTTTAAAAAGTCAAGTGCGTGTCAAATGTGAATCAAGTGCTAAACGATAAACAAAAATAAATTCCCGTAACATCTCTTTCGAATAATGACGTATGTAACAAAGTAATGCATCAAGATACCATGGATAAATCCGAAATTAATGAAAGTGTTAACGATACGTTTTAATTTGTTGCGCTGCTGTTCCTGACAGTGTTTTCCCTCTTGTTCTTGGTGATCGTGCTTTCGAACAGTTTTGCTTCTCTCCGTGTGGTGTCCAACGAACCGATAATAATATTGGGGACGAGGTAGAACTCTCGCCCATGCTGGCGTCGCGACTTACTCCCCACAAATTCATTACTGTTTTGTTTAGATTCACAACTTTACACAATTTCCTCCCTGCTCCATCTTTCAGTTTTCTTTTCAGCTTTAACACGGACTGCTTTCAATTTATTTATCTTTGTCTGGATCTCGAGAGTCCTGTTGTCTCAAAAATTGCAATTCCCTTTCGTGCTCTCTTCCTGTGCCCTCTTTTCATGTTCTTCCTTATCTTTGTTTTAGAATTAGAATTGTTTTATAATCTAAAAGCCCCTAGAAGAGAATTCTTACCTTCATGCATAACTTCGCATACAAATTCCCTATGAGAATGCTTTCCTAACTTATCATAAATTCCCTGAAAGAAAATTCATCGGTTTACATATACTCCAACCGCATAATCAGGGAATCTTACCCTTGAGTTGGCTTATCCCAGCTTCATCATGTGTACAACAAATCACTTTTCATAGACATTGGCTGGCGACATTTTCTTCCAACAATAAACAACCCAAGCAGGTGCATATAATTAGCGCAATCGACACTGAAGCCAATTTCCCTTACTCGCACCATATGCAAACCAACGAACGCTGTTCTTCCGCAGGCATTCTGGCGATACGATAGACAATCTATACGGTTTGAAGCATCCCAAACGCATCTCCCATCTAATGAGTTCTTGTTTACTCAGTTAAACTCTCAGGTCATAAATTCCCTTGTCCTACATATTCCTGGATACATTTACCATTGACCTTCTCACATAGGCAAACAAAGACCCAGTTAGCATCCAATGAGATACGGCTTGTTTGCTTAGCCGAACTCACATCGTATGGATGCACATTGGCCCTTTCTTCGTTTTAGATTCGTTCACATGGCTTTGATCCATAAAAGAACCAATGTACACACATACATGTGTACCGTGACGATCTCCTCTATGAGATCTGTTTGGTTACCCCAAAGAGAGATTTTACATCTCTCTCGGAATCGAAAAATCACTCCTTAATTAAGAGAGCCAATTTCACTAGCCGAATTTCCTTTGACAACGAATGAATATCGTTGAGTTTATTTCTATCCGCCGACCACGCCGGTCTCGCGATCTCCCGCTCTCCGTCACGCGGCGGAGAAGCGTAGGTGGTGTCGCGATAGGAGTGTTTCACCGTGTTTAAGATTTATAAAAATAAATTTAATAATATATATAAGTTCCAAGTAAAGTAATCAAATGTCGGTGATCACCTGTCAATTCGTGCGTTTTATTTCCGAACATCGGCGGTGGACAGCTTATCTTTTTCAAACAATTCGTGGACGTTGCGTTGTGGAGTTTCGCTTGTGTTCCTCTCCCAGTGCGTACTTTTCATCCTTCCGCGTTTGTGGACAACTTTGGTGCTGCGATATTCGGTGGAACATTTAGTGACGATTCGGTTTGGCGGAACCTTTTACAACTGGGGGAGACGAGGTAGAACCCCTTGTCGTGCTCCGGCACAATGACCTCCTCCCCACACTTTCTGGTTTCCTTCCTTTTATGGACAAAAGGTAACCCTTCTTCCATCTTTTCCGACCCTGGACCTTTTTGTTTTTCAGTTTTATCGTTCCCTTCTGAGATGGACTTTTCCATGAGCATTTCCTTGTCTTTGGGAGCACAGCTTTCTCAACAATATGCACTTCTTCTTCCTCACTGACTATTATCGAGAATATCCTTTGGGTCCTCGAGGAATACGTGTTCCTCTCGTTCGACTACTTCTTTAGTAACACTTCCCATAGCTAGGGGAGCTCCGACATTGCGCTCACATCTTTTGATTGTCACTCTTCACATTTTGCCTAGTGAGCTTCAAGTTTCATACGATCCTCTATCTTTCTGAACTCTCTTTCAACGTGCTACTCAGGTCCTTCTATGGGCGACTTGCAACTCCTGCGGAGCAACCATTATTTTGGGCTCCATATCGGCCTTTCTTCTCGGCCGAGCTGATTGTACTGTGCCAAGTACTTCACTTAACTCGAAGACGGAAGTTGTCTGCGGGGAGGACGTCTGCTGGTCTGAGTTGTGTCCCTACACTGGATTGCATAGCAACAGTGTGACTTCCCACAAGGCGCGTGGGCGACACTTTTCTTTCTATGCGGATAACTGGTAGGTTGTGGACTACATCAGAGTACTCGGTGCTCTTCCGCAGCTTCTTTCTCGATTTCACTTATCTGGAGACGCTCCCTGGTTCTCCTCTTCCCTTTCGTTCGCTAGGGTGGCTGCATTCCAAGGGCTTCTACTTCAAGTGACATCTTATGAGCGCATCCGTCTCATCTTATTTCTGTCTGCTGTAATTGACAAACTCTTCCTGGCATCGCTCCCATGCAAGACCAAACCCGAACTCGTGAGCGTGGTGAAAGATTCGTAATCCGTTTGTTTCTTTAATTTACTTGTGATTACAAGTCCCCAGTTGTCTTCTTCTGTTAGTATTTTAGGCTCTTCCACGATGTACGTTAGCTGGTCCTTGATACCCCGTAAGTGGTCGTATACCATTTAGCACGGATAGTGAAGATGGCGATTCGAACACACAATGAAACAGGGAGGAGCGAAGCATTGAAGCATCAAACTAACGGCCGCGTATTCGAATTCGATCGTTTTCTCAGGTACACTTGTTTTGTGCGGTTTCCGCCACCCCCATCATTAGATTGTTTTTAATATAATTTTGTTTTAATATAGTTTGATGGTAAGGTGGTGGAAAAGGCGCACGATCCACATGTGACTGTTCGAACACGCCCCAGTTCGAGTGTGGATCGTGGGCAAGTTCAAATTCTGTTTTCGGAGTGGATGTCGATGGAGAGTGAAAGAGGGAAAGAAACAACAGGAGGAATTTTCGATTCCGTTGTTGACGGTTGTTTAGAAGAAAGACAGTTGGTTGTCAGTAAACAGTTCGTTAACAGAAAAAGTGGAAAAAAAAGGAAAAAGTAGAGGATTGTGACGGTTTCTTTTTTGTTCCATTGTGGTTACCAAAAGACAAGAGAGGCGCGTTTTTGCTTTTCTTTTGCAAAAAATATTGTCAATTAAAAATTAATAAAAGTTAAGCGAATCGAATTGTTGTGTTCTTCTTTCGTGTGTGGTTTGTTCCAACTAAGATATTGGAAGGTGGCAGTTTTGTGGGTAGATGCCGAGAAGCCCTTGAATTGAGCTGCACGGACGCGGACGTTTTGGTTTGCGGCGGAGGACCCAGAGGCGTCCGCTCGAGCGAGCTGAAGAGCCCGGAGGTTTCGGAAGAGTTGTTTCTTCAAGTCTTCCAGCACTATGACACCTTAACTCATGCTCAATAAGCAATTTCTGTGAGAACTGGTTCGGTAACCCCCATCGAGTATTGCTGACAGGCGAAATCCCTAAAGGACGACATTCAACAATGGAAGGAATTGTGCGTAGAGGAACCATTTGATCTGACAAAAACTGCTGGATCTGTGTACGATTTCGAAACGTTTGAAGAAGTGAAACCAGAATTAATATTGTCATCACCTTAACGACTGGTAAGCGTTTATATATATATATATATATATATATATATATATATATATATCCAAATATTCTGTGGCAAGAAAATACACAGGAAAAAAAAAGTCCTACCGAAAGCTCGACCGCCCACACGATCCGGTTAGGACCCCCTCGCCAAGGCGAGGTGATCCCCTCTCGTCCAACCTCCAAAATGTCACTCGGCCGGCGAAATCGTCCCGCTCCTATGATCTTTACTTTAATTTTCATCATTTCGACTCGCTTACTCCCAGTAAGGCTTCAGACGGTTGTTGTGTACAACCACCATCCTCTTACCTAGCTTCACCGTGCTGTTGGCCGAGCTTTTCACATCCACCACGTCATAAGGACCTCTCCATAGGGGCGCCAATTTCCCTTTCTTGTTTTCCTCCCGCATCAAGACTTTATCGCCCAAATGGAACGTGAACGGGCGTAACTGGCGGTCATGCTACCCTTTGGACCTCTTTTTCGAGATCAACAGATTGCGCCTAGCTATTTCGTATGTTTTCTGAAGCTTGTACTTCAATAGCTTATGGAAGCTCTCATGGTTGTAAACCGGTTCCGGGGGTAATTTGATGTTCGAGGGAACCTCCGGAGTAAAAACCAAAGAGACAGTCCATCGGCGTCAATCGGGTACCCTCGTGCACGCTGGTGTTGTACACGAAAGTGGCCGCCCTCAGGTACTAATCCCAGGTTTGGGGATATGTGTCCACAATGCTGCGTAGGTAGACTACCAGCGGTCGATGGGCTCGTCCCAAGGCACCATTCGATTGTGGATGGTACGCTGAGGTTTGCAGTTTTTTGATGCGGAGCAGCCTGCACACGCTTTTAAACAGGCAGCTCAGGAAATTGCTGTCCTGATCGGTGACTAGTTGCGTCGGTACACCATACCTTGCAGATATTTGGTCGAAAAAGACCGGAGCCACCGTCTCTGCCTTTGCATTGGGCAGGGCATAGATAAATTAGATAAATTATCTTGGAACGTAAGTATGTATAGATTGCCTTCAGGAGTACGGTCCAGGGGGCCCACGATATCTAAATAAACCTTTTCGAAGGGCCTTTTGTCAATGTCGGTGATTACCATCGGCATTCGTAAATTTGGGGAAGACATCATGCGCTGACAGATCTTGCATACTTTAATGTAATGCTTGATGTCGCGCATCTTATTCTTCCACCAGTAGTGCCTGCGTATCTTCTTATACGTCTTGATAACCCCTTGGTGCCACCTAAAGGGTGATCATGGTAATCCCGTAATAAGTGTTGGATCTCCTCGGGATTAGTTATTTCCATTCCTTTTTCCGTGCAGGAAGGAATGGGGTCCTCTTCTAGATTCTCTTCGATTGAGTAATCAAACTCCGATAACTTATGACGAAATCTGGTTAGGCGTGAGGTGGGTTCTTTCACGCCGAAAACTCCCTTCAGCGGCTTGTGATCCGTGTACACGGTGAAGCGTCTACCTAACAAATAGCAACGAAAATTTGTTGCCGCCCATACAATGGCCAACAACTCCTTCTCTATAGTGCTATAGTTTCTTTCGGACCCATTCAGGGTGCGGCTGGCATAGGCGATAGGCTGGTCTTGGCCTATCTCACCTTGGGATAACACTGCTCCCAGTGCCTCATTACTCGCATCCGTGGTTAGATTAAAGAGTCTTGTGAAGTCTGGGTAAACCAATAATGGTGGCGAAATTAACTTCCCCTTTATCTCTTCAAATGCCTGTTGACATTTGGACGACCACGTGAACTTCACGTCCTTCCTTAATAAATTGGTTAAGAGGCGCACTATCCGGGAAAAATTTGGCACAAATTTCCGGTAATAGTTCGCTAGCCCCATGTATGATTGGACGTGACGTACCGTCTTAGGAATGGGGAAATCTCTGACACTGCTGTCGTGTCAGGATTTGGCGAAGCCCCTTTTTCCGAACAAACATGTCCCAGGTAGACTACTTCCCTTTGCAGGAATCTACACTTTTCTGGTTGAAGTTTGAGGTTGTGGTATCTCAACCGGTCGAACACCCTCCGGAGCTTGTCATTATGGTCAGCCAGGTTCTTACCATATATGACGATGTCATCGAGATAAACGAAGCATTCGACTCCTTGCAAACCGCTAAGCACATGGTTCATTAGTCTCTGAAACGTAGCCGGGGCTCCTTTTAACCTGAACGGCATACGTCGAAACTCATAATGCCCATAGTTGGTGCTAAAGGCGGTTTTACTCCGATCGTTTAGATCCACCAAGACTTGGTGATAGCCACTGGCCAAATCGAGCGTGGAGAAGTAACGCGAGCGACCGAGCTGGTCTAAAATGTCCTCTATACGAGGGATAGGGTACGCATCCCCGATGGTCTTTTCGTTTAACTTTCGAAAGTCTACCACAACTCTCCATCGGGCTTCTCCGTCGGGGCCCGCTTTCTTGGGAACCACTAGAAGGGGGGAGTTCCACGGGCTTTTGCTGGGTTGGATAATGTCGTTATCCAACATTTCCCGAATTTGCTCATTGATAACCTGCCTTTTGCTTTCGGGCAATCGGTACATTCCTTGGTTAATGGGTGCCTGATCCCGTACCAAAGGTATTTCGTGCGAGATCGCACTGGTGTACGTCAGGTAGTCGCCCTGTAAATGGAAGATATCGTTGAACTCTCGACATAACTCCGTTATCGATTGGCACTCGGGTGTGTTCAGGTTATCCCCTAAACGAAGTTCCCCGTACAGTTGTGCCAACCTGGAGCTCAAATCGGGTTCATCAGGCGACTGACCATCCGAGAACAGATGTCGTATGAAGTGGAGGGATTGTCCCTCCGAAGATTGGTTCTCGGGCACGGGCCTGCTTGACTAGATACGCAGTGCGAGAATAAAATGTTTCCTCGCGCGTCCTGCGGCACCAGAATGGTTTTTTCCCGGATGTCAATGGCGATAGCCACCTCCATTTGGGAACGTGTCGGCACTGCCACCGGCCTACTCGGGGCTATTTTGATCAACGGCGGTTCACGCTCATCCATCCACGATGTTTCCTCTCGCTGGGGTGACCTGGCCGAGCATTTTTTCGTAGCCCTTCCCCGTGTGGGTGGGGTCCCCGGAAGAGTGTGGACCTTGGTATCGACCTTGGCAGGTCCCCGCGTCCCAACTCCCCGTTTGGCCACCTTATGCTTCAGCCCCCCCCGCCCAGCCATTCACAAAGTCAACGGAGAAGAATTCGGGATTTATGGCTGTTCGGGGAAATTCCAAATACCCGCCCAGGCCGATGACCCTGCAATGCCTGGACAGGAAGTCATTGCCCAACAAGCCGTCTGCTTCTAACCCCGGCATGGAGTCTACAACATGGAAACTGCAGGGAATCTCATGGTGCAACTTGAGACTCCCATGGCAGCACCCCCTCTACTTACCGTTGCCAAACATGGTCTGCAGTGGTGTGGATTGCCGAACGTCCACCGCCTGGCCCCGGTGAAGGGCCCTCAGCTTCAAAAGACTGACCTCAGCGTCAGTGTCCACCATGAGACGCGTACTGTTTCTACGGCCAATGTCCAAAGGGGGCTGGACCATGGGGACTTCCACTGGCAAAAGCTGAGGACAGTTTTGGCCAATTAGCGTATTTAGTGCGGTCGGGTTGCGGTTTCCCGACCCGACCCCTGGGAGTTTTCCGACCTCTTATCAGATGTCTCCTGCCGACGCACCGTCGCCGCATAAGTGCGTCAGCTGCCAGATTCGCACCGTGCCTTGTCCCTCCGTTCAGGACTATCCCGCCTGGAAGTCTCAATAGACTCCGAACTAGCGGGAAAGGTACGCCTCATCATGGGCCCACGGTGCTGGGGTCGCTCTTTCCGATTTCCTGCATCCCTTGGTGAGCTCCCACGCCTCGCACCCGCCTTCGAGGGCCCCGAGTCCATGGAGTCGGGTCGCCTTCCGCCACCGCTCGACGCGGACGATCCTCGCCTACTATCTCCACCTACATCCCGGGAGTCCAAAGCCACCGCGCGACTACTACCGGCCCCACGATTGCGCCGTCGCTGTCTCCTACGCTTTCCGCGCCTATTTCTTGCGCCCCCCCCCCCCCCCCCCGGCCGCCCGCCAGTCTCCACCTGGGTGTCTTGCTTTTGGCCCGCAGCAGGCGCTGCTCCGGCGCGCCGCTCGCGGGGAGAAACCTGAGAACCCCGTTGCTGTTCCCAATTCCGCTTATACTCGCACCCACGCAAGTTATGACCTTATGACGGCCACAAAACTCCCAGCAGCACCGGACGCTGAATACTCTGGGACCTGATGTCGCCGGCCCGCCACCAGCAGACTGGGGTCGCGGCTCCGGTAGGGCTCTCCGCTGAGCCTGCGACCGCTGATGGGACGGCCCATGCCGCGCGATTTCGCCCTGTTGTCCTCTACCCCTGTATGGAGTCTGGGGTTCGCGCGTCCGTCTCGGACGATCCGGGCAGTCCACTATATCGTGGCCATACTGCCAGCATTCGCGACAGAAAGGAGTGTTTCGTCTTTTCAGACATTCGTCGTACACATGACCCCTTATTTTGCAAAAGCTGCATGTTGTCTGGGATTCCAATGGGGCGCGCCGATCGACCAACCAGATCCCGGGCCGGATTGGCCCGACCCGATCGATCCTGGGGCACATATGCCCCCTGAGCCAAGCCCTGCGACTCTCCACCCCGGCTCGAGGAAGGCACGGTGTTTGACCACGCTCCCTCGCCAGAGGAGAGACCCTTACGACCGCTCCCGAACGAAACCGTCCTCCTTCCGCCGACGACTATATGGCTCTTCGCCAGGCAACACGACAGACACCGCCCGGGGGTCAAGATTCGATAAAACCGGCGCCGGCGCCGCGGTGCAATCCCTAAAAGTGGAGGAAGGGCCATCTATAAAAGTTGATGAGCTTCCCGGTTCTACATTCAACGATTCCGACGTTCGGTCGGCGATTCCGGGCCGCGCATCTACAAACGGGTCATCTTGCCGCAACATTTCCCTTCTAGCTCGCTCGAAGGCGGTCAGGTGGTCCACCATACTGTGAAATGGGACATCACCCAACGTGAGGAGGAAGTGCCTTAGTCCTCCCCCCCTTAAGTCCCTTACCAACACCGGCTTGGCCATTCCTTCAAGCTGGCTTGCGAAGACGGGCCTACCCTGCCGACCATAATAGCGCTCAGCGGCCTCCCCGCACCGTACCACGGCCCACTTCACTCGGGAAACGAAACTCGTGGCATCCTCGGAGGGCAGTTGTCGCATTTTGGACAGTTGTGCACACAACTCCTCATACGACACCCGGGGTTCAAAGGCCTCTCTAAGACGCTGCTCCGCTTCGAAGAAGGTCGTGGGTGGCATCTCCTCGAACATTCGATAGGTCTCGCCGCTCAGCCTAGAGGGTAGCCACCAGAGGAAGGTATGCTCCTCCTCCGCCGCCAGACCATCCAAGGTCCTTCTGCAGCCCTTGAGAAACAAAGAGAGTTTCCGGACCTTCCTGTCCGGAAAACATGGGGACCGCCTTCGACACAAGGTCGAAAAACCTGTCTGTGCCCAAAATGGTCCGTACAGGACATGTCTGCGGGCCCAGTTTAAAGTATGAGGGCATCGGCGTGTCCGCCATGCTTCCAACAGCTTGTTTGCTAACGGTGGGAGGGGGGCGCGTTGGTGATCGTTCGTCCACAAACTCGTCCCGCGAATCGTGGAATGCCTCCGGATCCACCTCGTCAACCGGCGGCTCGGGAAGGGCCTCGGGCCGCGCCCTGGCAGGGGTGCCCTCTCGGCCTTCTCTTTGTCGCTGCCTCGTTTGCATCTATAGGCCGTCTAACCAAACTCAAAATCTCACGATACCAAAACCAAACCCCGACAAGCCCTATCGCCAACAGTAAAACCGGGGAAAAACAACGGTCCAACCCCGAGATCCAACAAAAAACACCGTAATAAATACAACACCTCCAACGAGAGAACCAATCCGAACGCGACAGAACCAATCCGTACTCGAGCCGGCTGTATATCGGATACCAACCCACAACGTCCGAGCTGATTAGTGTTCTATTTCGAAACCTCTGATTGCCAAAGGCCGCACACGAATCGGGGGGCGAGAAAAACAACAGGAAACACAACCCCCACAACAACCAAACAAACACTCCCAAAGGGACACACACCAACCGCAGCAACAAAACGGCAGACCACGCAAGAAACGCCACAGAACAAACAACAACGACACCGCCTGAGAAGAGAGAGAGAGACAAAACAAAATACCGCAACGTTTCACCCGTGGCGTAGAAAAATAATGTCTACCTTATTGCAAATTTTGTAACACAAAGAAGAAAAAAAAATTTTTTTTAACGCGACGATTAAGCAACAATACCAAAAGTTACACACCACGAATACAACGCGCAGCCGAAAAAAGAAGAAAAGCGGAATCACAATTCCAAAAAATTTTTTTTTTTATACCAGAGATAAGCCAATGTTACCAATAAATTAATATCACACCATTGAGTTGAGAGAAAAAGAACTAAAATTGGCTACTAAAGTTGGCTACTTAATATAAACAATCGACAAACCAAATTGGCGACACTACCTTACTACTAAAATCAAGACAATCCTACTAAAATTCGTACATTCACTGAACACTAAAAATAAATAAATAAATAAATAATAGCATTAATAAATTTACAAAAATAAAGAGAAAAAAAAATAATATATATATAAATTTCCGCTTTGCCTGCGACACTGCAATTTTATTCCAAATACGACGGGGCACCTGTATTGACTATTCGGTGCAGCTGAAAAAATTCGATCGCCTCGTTGAACCGTTAAATAAATCATCAAACCTGCCGTGGTCCGTCCGGAAGGTTTGTCCGCAGCGCCAGTTTGTGACAGATTTAGTCCAGCTGTTAGGCAGAGTAATGATCACCCTCAGCCTCGACAAGCATTTCATGCGACTCGCCGCCAGGAGTAATTAATTTCCAGCGTCAGGTTGGATGTTATTATCGGTAAAAAAAACTTCAATAATTCAGGAATTTGCCGATCCTGTCCGCAGCGCCAGTTGTGGCATGTATAGCCACATACATTTATGTATTTAAATTGAACCTGTTTTTCCTCTCCAGTTTCTACTCTGGTACCTTCTGTTTTCGAACACGAATGTGTCTTTGACGGATTAAAACCCAAACATGATGGATAGAGTTGGCCGGTCCAAATTTAAACACTTGCGGCGGCAAACGGCGCTCAAAGAAAAGAAAACGACCCTTCATTCCTTTCTCTATGCGTTTAATTTTCAAACTTTTTATGTTGACAATCTTTTTCTCTTTCAAAATGTTACAACTTGTTCAAAAAAAAACAGACGGGACAAACTTTTTCTGTCTTTCTGTGTTTTTAACATTTTCTTTTTTAACTTTTAGTTTTAACATTTTCCTTTACAATTTTTAGTTTTTAACATTTTCTTTTTTACTTTCTCTCAGCCGGGACGTTGCTTTTCTTCGCCCTTTCAACTGTTAACACCAACTCGAACTCGCAAAAACTGTCTCCAAAAGAACAGTCAACAACGGAATCAAAATCTCTCTTGCTGTTTCTCTCACTCGCTCTCCCTCAACGTCCACTCCGAAGACAGAATTCGAACTTGCCCACGATCCACACTCGAACTGGGGTGTGTTCGCACACTCACATGTGGATCGTGCGCTTTTTCCACCACCTTACCATCAAATTACATTAAAACCAAATTATATTAAAAACAATCTAATGATGGGGGTGGCGGAAACCGCACGTAACACACTCAAATGCTTTGTTTATTCGATTTTCGCTATTGTTTTTCACTATTTGGTTGTGTACTGAGTGTGTGTATGTTAGAATCTCTTCCACGATGTAGGTTAGCTGGTCCTTGATACCCCGTATGTGGTCGTATACCATTTAGCAAGAATAGTGAGGAACGTGGCATTGAAGCATCAAACTAACTGCCGCGTTTTTGAATTCATTCGTTATTCTCAAGTATACTTAACTGATGTGGAATTGCTATGTTATCGCTATAGTATACGGCTCTGATGCCGTGCTTATTCGAATTTCTTTCGATGTTCTTTACATATTTGCTTGTATATTGTATGTGTAACTGTTAAAAATACCACAAGAGCTCTACGCAAACGCGCCAAATTCGATGCATAAGTGAAGTCGGACGCGGTGTCGTCGTAGGATATCCGGGACGCCAACCATCCTTGCCTCAAAAGGTAGCAGCTCGACCATATGACACAAAATGGGTCATTTTGGTCTTTGAAAAAGCATTACTATGGCTTGGGACAGCCCCGGGATGTCACTATTCCTTGCGTAGTTGTGTTGTGGCTTTAGTTCCGCTTCCTCAATTGGGTTCGATTGGTCGGGCCATGATTCGACCTGGACTCGTCCTGTGCTTCTGAACTCTTTCCACTAGTGCAGGTTTCGCGCATGCCAGTTTTGCCTTTGCTCTGGCTATTTAGAGCTGTCGTTCAATGGGCACCTTTACTGCTTTAGCCTTCGCTCTTCTCCTGGAAGACCGATCCGACCGTGAGTTCACCTTCCGCGATGCATCCTTTGACTCATAGATCTTTGCGGATTCGGTAAGAATCCTCTATCCTTTGGTCATGTGGGCCGATAGTTTTTCCTATCGATGTATCGATCGGTTATCGACTCAGGGATGTGGAGCTCAGGTAGTTTTTCTTCTGGTCTCGCGACGTCAGTGCTCAGTGGGTCCATTCTACTAGTGTGAAAAGGAGCGGATAAGCTGTGATCTCCCATTGAAGGAGTGGGAGACACTCTTTCTTCTATGCAAGCGGCTGCTACAGTGCGGACTACCTCAGGCTAGGTAGTTGATGCTCCTCTAAGTGACAACTCGTTCGAAAAAACAAATGAGATTCACCAGCGTAAGTTCCCGAAGAATTGAAACCGTTTCGATAATACCATCTGTGATATGCTTCAGAAAGAGAGTACTATATGCTGTAAATATACCAAGATTTGTGACAATATCACGAAGAGGCGCACGCGAACCGTGCAATAAAGTACAATTTCATCTTTAAAATTTAGTAAGGTGTGCTTTACACGGCCAACGGTATGAGATGCAATATTGTGTTTTACGTGGGCTGATATCCACTACTAAGAAGACGAAGTTTGAGCATCTGCATGGCCTAAAAAACGGTGTCCACCGGAGCGACCATAGTAATGTCAGTCAGGTTCCGTTTCCATTGAAAGAAAGAAAGGACAGAGGCTGAATTATATAAGCTGCGCCAATTTTTTGGATAAGACTCCTCTACATAGCCGATCTTATGGATGTACGATATACAATGTAAATGGGACATACCCAACACGAAGGTGGACATACCGATCATCAACGAGTGCGCCGATAGACCCCACAACAAGGTAGACGATTACAGTGTCTGGCAGCACACGGGTTCTATGAACAATACCTGCAAACATTCAAGTATGGTATAGTGATGACGTGTCCTGCATGGGGCGCGTAGTAAGTACGAAAACATTCGTACCCGAATGCACTTGATTCCAAGAGGACTACCCTATGCTTGCCGAAGAAATCCAGGTCACAGTAAATGTGGCCAACATAAGAGTGCTACTGTTGAGCTCAAACAACGGATAGGCATTCTTCAGCTCACGGCTCGATAGCGTCATGTAGAAGCCACGTAGGCTATGAGAACTGCAGAATATTAACGACAAAATACGTCGACCCAAAAATGTCGAAAAACGGTGTTTGGCGGAATAAAGAGGTCGAGAAGTCTAGTCTATACACATAGCCGGATAATTGAGTACAGGGCGTATACAAGTGACCTATCAGATTACCATAATAAATAAATAAATAAAAATAAAATAAATAAATAAATATGTAAATGAATAAAAAAAAATGAAGACCACATCACACAAGAGAATCCGGAATCTTCACTTAGCAATTATACAATTTAAAATTCGAGTGCTGCTGTAGGCGAGGCCATGGCCAAATTCATTGGTCCACTACGTTTTGATTCCAACCTTCTAATAGTGTAATAGTGCAATGGTGTTGAAGAATTTGACTCGACACCTCGCAGAAATGATTAGAACCAAAGTAGCGGCGCAAACTTAAGATTATATATACTATGTTAATTCTTTTGATATGCAATATTCATCATTTATTTTTCAATTTTCGTTTGATGTGGTGTTCCGCTCTATGGTTGCGCGTTCGTGTATGTCTACTGAGATCACCATATCAAACCCTGCTTTTATAATGACTCTAAACATGTACGAACAGCCCAAAAAGGAATTAGATGTCACCAAATTGAATTTGGTTAGAATCAGGCTTGCAACCAAGCGATTCGGGGCACGAACGATATCAAGAACTATAGAGCAAATAACAAAATACGCAGACGACTAACTGGTTTCCGTTCCTTCTGGTCTGTTGACATTAACTTTAATTATGCCTTTGTCCCTACGTCAGTGATGAGCAACAATACCTTAGCCACATTCTGGACAGAAATGTTCAATACTTTACGAGATTTCATCCCTAAAAACAGATTTCTTAGAGCTGTCTGCTGTCGAAACAATGTAATCTTCAATGACAGATGCATAGTTTCCCCAACGTTCAGTTTAACGCACTGCTTGTGGACTTGTGTGCAGAAAAGCAATTGAACCGGTGCACACAAAACCTTAAGGCTGTCCAGCGTACAGACAGGGGACATTTTTGAAGCACCCTTAATATAGATTTAAAGGAAATTACTGCCATAGGTTACATATGAATATGTGGGTGCACCATGTAGAGCCATTCTTCCGTATTTTTTCGAGTCATTGAAAACGAGACTACACTTCAAAGGTTAACGTTATCCTAAAGTGCAGATACAACCAGAATGTGAGTATTCAGGTAATAATGTCGATGTTCGTGGTGGCTTAGTGGGTGTTAGCAACGCGTCACTCCATGTCCCAGAGAGCCGCCGCCTCCACATATAGTGTGGATTCTCAGGAAGACGCGGCATCAAACTACAGTGTGCCGATCCCCAATAAGAGACCACGATCGATAACTGATGATTCTATTCCTAAGAAGATGCTGCCGATATAATAGCAGAACACACTGTAGCTGGTCGCAGGTCACAGGAGGCCGATCACCATGTACAGGACGATACAAAAAGCGAACGATCTCACCTCTAATTGAGTTCGATAATAGCGATCCTAGGATCACTTCGGTTCACTAAGAAAATACTCGTAACTAAGAATTTGGTTATAAGCAAAAGGTGTAAATAAAATGTGTATATACGAGACGCAATCACATATAAACGGTAATTTATTTTCATACATTTATTGAATAATATTACACACTAACTATGCTATCAACATTTTTCAGTATAGTCTCCTGTGTGATCTACACACTCTTTCCGTCGATTTGGAAGCTTTAATATGCCTTGTTCGTAGAAAGATTTAAGGTGAGTTCTTAGCCAATTGCGCACGTGATCCTCGACTTCTTCATTACTTTCAATTTTTTTTTCTCCATGTGAATCCGTCAAGGGTGCGAACAAAAAATAGTTACAGGGGGACAACTCTGGGCCATAAGGAGGGTGTTCGAGGGTTTCCCAGCCCATTTCTTCCAATGCATCTCTTGTCAATAACGCGGTGTGAGGCCTGGCGTTGTCATGAAGAAGGATGCCATGTCGAATCGGCATACCTCGTCTTTGGTTTCGATATGTGGCTTTTTGCGACTGTAAAAGATGACAGTAGTAAGCTGCACTCACGGTTCGTTGTTCGTGAAGTCCTTAAAACTCCCTTTGAGTCGAAAAAAACCGTTGCAACAACTTTTACGGCTGGGAGAGGAGTTTTGGTCTTCACTGAGCAAACTTCATCCTTCCTTCCCCACTCCTTACTTGCCATTTTCGTCTCGGGAATATAATGATGTACCCACGTCTCATCACATGTGACGATATGCTTCAAAAATCCTCCTCTTCTTGTCGAAATCGAGCCAGAAGTCTTCCACCGATCTCCGACCTGACCTGTTTTTGATTTACGGAGAATAATCTCGGAAGCCACAGACCAGTAATTTTATTGAAGTTAAGATCATCGGTGATAGTGGATTGGAAGTGATCATAGCTAATATCCACTTCTGATGAGATTTCTCCAACAGTTGAGCGGCGATCACTTTCAATAAGCTTTCGAACGGCGCGGTTGTTGTCGTCTGTACGACTTGTCCTTGGGCGTCGTTCATGACTTTCGTTTTCGACACGTTCTCGCCCACTTTTAGATTCTCTGGACAACGTATACACACGATTCTGAGACAGTGTATCATCACCAAATGTTGCTTTCAATCAAGAAATAACTTGCGAGGGTTTAACGTCTTCATTTGTTAAAATTTTAACAACAATCCGGTGCGCAACAGACTTGTGTACCTCTTCCTTACTCGTCGCTCGACCGCTAGCCAAGCCGGTCTCCCTAGTCTTCATAAACCAAAAACCATCCACCCACAAGATTATCTAGTTCGCAACTTGTTGACTTGTCCTTGGGCCTCAATCATGACTTTCGTTTTCGATACGTTCTCGCCCACTTTTAAATTCTCTGGACAATGTATACATACGGTTCTGAGACAGTGTATCATCACCAAGCTGTGCCTTCAATCGAGAGAAAATCTTCGAGGATTCAACGCCTTCATTTATTAAAATTTCTATAATAATCCGTTGCGCACCACACGTATGTACCTCTTGCTCACTCGTGGCCGTACTGACTAGAAAGTCGAGCGAGACCGCAGTCGAGCCGGTTCCCATACTCTTCATAAACCAAACAACAGCCACGCACAAGATTATCTTGCTCGCAACTTGTTGCTAAGCAAAAAAGTAAAATTACCATTTATATTTGCTTTACCCTGGTAGGAATACTGTTGTATCAATTATAGAGAAGTCGATTTAACTGCGCTCTTACACGTTCCTCCACCAGCGGTAACGGGTGTTCGAACCATTTGTGTGCTTTCGGGTGCACCATACCGTTTCTCCCTATCAACAGTAAGAATCAGAGCAGTAAGCAGACCTTACCATATCAAAAAGGGGTTTAGCGGATTTTTGTTTAGTTTGTCCTAGTGTTCCGCCGAACACTGTTTGTAAGAAGGTGAGAATCACACGGAGCGAACAGCACAATGAAACACGAAGATCGTTTGGTATTTAATCTTTTTATTTTTTTGATAACACTTATTGTTTATACGTTACGCAATATGATGACTTCGGGTAAGGTGAAAGTCACAACAATGTTTTAATAAAAAGCAGTAAGCCACACGAACGAAGCACAAGTTACCCGCTTAAGTTACGTTAAGTGAAGTTAAGTGAAGTTAAGTTAAATTAAGATACGCGCTTGGAACCCCAGCTACTCGAACAATTTCTCACCTCCTCCTCGCGATGACTTCCTCGCCGTTCGAATTGTCGTCTCGTTGACGATCAAAATCTGACTAAGTATCTGCCCTCAACCATATCCTGCTCACACAGATACCCAGATTCAAACTGGTATCTGTATCTATCCGGAAAATATTCCCTATTTGCTCTGCTAACAGAACTTCCGAATTTCTGTTAGCAGCATGTTATCACATCCCCCGGGATATTTTGTAGTTTCCTGAAAGGGGAAAGTCATCTTGCATACATCATTATTATCGCTGATAGAATTTCATTTCCACGGCCTTCTGTTTGCACAGAACATCTGGCGCCCAGACCAGAGATATTCGGCGATTGTTTTGACGTGCAGTCCGTGGGACTTATTTGAACTTGGTACCCGGAATCGAAATCCATTAGATCTTTATAATGGTGCGAAATTCTAGCGTGGCCGTGGGACCGGAGTATTGCCTTTGTTGGCTTAACTCCTCATAAATTATCGGATATCTCGTTGAGATATATTCGATTGCGATAGGTCGTGGCTGCCTTCTGTTGTTCAACGGATTTGGGTGGTCCTTGCGTTAGATTACCCGCACGTGCATCCGTTGATCGGCTCATTCTTTGATGATAGCAATTCTTTTGTATTGAATTTCGGAATTGCCGGTTCGATGAGATGTTCCTGGACGCAGGCAGCATGTATGGCATTTTGTTTTTTTTTTTTAAGAATAGAACGCATGGATGTTTATACCTTTGTTTCAGGCATGGAGAATTATAATTGTTGAGCTTAACCTAAAAAGCTTTGGGGACGTTCAGTTCCTTGCTTTTTGGTGTCGGTCTCAACGTTGGCTGCGAGTTGCAGGCCCTATCGTGGGACTTTGGGGCACGCGTCTGTGGGCGCGTGCAACGCTCTCAGGTAAGTAAGTTCTTTGAAGATAGGAACCTTACCTGCGTAGAATTGTGCGTTCGTAGAACGCTACATCACTCCCACCCTAGTGACGTAATCACGATATGAAGTAGTTAGTTGCTTGGGGGGTGTAGTTGAGTTTTATGGGCGTGCTCCCTTCCGTATTGGGCGGTGTTTGGGTGGTAGAGGGGCGAAAGTTATCGCGTTCGTCGTTCTTTTTCGATTGTCAAAAGTTGGGGTTTCAGGTTGCCGTACATTGATAATCGCAGCGTCTTCTTGTGCGCGCAGATCTCGGGTGCGCTGCCGCGTTATCGGTCCGTGTAGGATGTCCGACGCCCCGCGCGCGACCATTTCGCGAGGGTTTGGTTGATTATCAACATTTGACGTGCCTGGCGTTTCGTGGGAGTCTGCTGGGTTGCGTACGGGGCAGGTTTCGGCTGCCGCCGCTGGTTGTTGATGCACTTCTCCCAGTACGGTATCTGGTGGTAGTTCCAGGTGGCACGGTTTCAGTCTTTCGACACTGACGGTGTACGGCTTGCCGTCGATGTCAACGGAGAAAACTCGGTCGTTTATTCGATCCAGCACCTTGTATGGCCCTTCGTAGGGCGGTTCTAGAGGTTTCCTAACTTTGTCCACCCTGATGAAGACGTGCGTGCAGCTGTCCATCTCTGGGTGAACAAATATCCTCTTGGAACCGTGTCTGGCGACAGGTGTTGCCCTGACCTTTCGCATGAGTTTGCGTAGGTTTTCCAAATTTGGCAACTGTTCGAGCGGTGGTTCTCCATCGGCGAAGAACTCTCCTGGGAGGCGCAGATTGGTTCCGTAAGTCAGATCTGCTGCTGAGGCTCCCAGGTCTTCTTTTATGCTTGTGCGCAAGCCTAAAAGAACTGTCGGTAGTACGTCCAGCCATTGATTATCGTCATGACACATCAGTGAGGCTTTCAGCGAGCGATGCCATCGTTCAATCATCCCATTGGACTGGGGGTGATAAGCTGTCGTATGGCTTTGTTGGCAGCCGAGTAGATCGGTCAGCTGCCTGAAAATCGCTGCCTCGAACTGTGGTCCTCGATCGGCTGTGAGAGTAGCTGTGATAAGCTGTCGTATGGCTTTGTTGGCAGCCGAGTAGATCGGTCAGCTGCCTGAAAATCGCTGCCTCGAACTGTGGTCCTCGATCGGCTGTGAGAGTAGCTGGGACGCCGAAACGTGTGACCCAAGTCGAATAGAATGCTTTGGCCACATTCTCTGCGGTCACTGTTCGTAGTGGCACTGCTTCTGGCCACCGAGTGAAGCCATCGATCATTGTCAGGAGGTACATGTAACCTCTCGACGGCGTAAGCGGTCCCACAATGTCGATGTGTACATGGGCGAATCGTGCCTCGGGGAGCTTAAACTGTGCTGGTTGTAGCACGTTGTGTCGATCGACTTTGCAACGCTGACATTGCAAACAATTGCGTGCCCAATTTGTTATGTCTTTTGCCATATGTGGCCAGACGAATTTACGTCGGACGGCTGCAGCGGTTGCGCGTCCGCTTGGGTGGGCTGGGTTATGGAATGTTTCGTACACATTCCTTCGAAACTTTTCTGGGATGTCGGGGCGAGCTGTCCCTGTCGATACATCACACCAGACTTCATCTTTTGAGTCGTTGAAAGGAAGTTTACGCAGAACTAGTGCTGTCTCCGCTTTCAATAGGGACTCGAGTTGATGGTCCTCTCCTTGCGCTTGTGCCAAGTCGGCATCATCGATTTGCGCACGGAGTTTAATTGCATCGATACGCGAAAAAGCATCTGCAATTACGTTGTTTGCACCTGGAACATATTCGATTCGCGTGCTAAATTGCCCGATGAAATCCAGGTGCCGCTCCTGTCGTGGGGTTGAACTTTCCGCTTTTTTTCGGAAAGCGTACACCAGTGGTTTGTGATCAGTTTTGATCGTCAACTGGCGTCCTTCGACCATGTGCCGGAAGTACTTTACTGCGGAGTAAATCGCTAGTAACTCCCTGTCGTAGGCACTGTATCGTCGCTGGGTCGGGTTCAATTTTTTTGAGAAGAAACCCAGCGGTTCCCATTTACCATCGCACTCTTGTTCGAGTACGGCCCCAATTGCAGTGTCGGAAGCGTCACACTGTATGGACAATGGGGCTCCTGCGATGGGATGTCGAAGTAAAGTTGCGTTCGCCAGCTGCTCTTTCGATAAGCGAAAAGCTTGATCAGCTGACTCGGTCCATTGAATCGGTCGTTTGTCGTTTCGTTTGGCTCCTACTAGGTATTCGTTCAGAGGAGCCTGGACCTGTGCGGCGTTTCGAAGCGTTGGGCGATAAAAGTTTAACATGCCCAGATAACGCCTAAGTTCTCGCACATTCTTGGGGCGAGGAAACTGCATTAGTGCATCCACCCTGTCTTGTAATGGGCGGACGCCTTGGCCATTTATACAATAGCCAAGGTACTTGACTTCCGATTCTCCGAGGTGGCACTTGTCTGGATTGATTACCAGGCCGAATTCTCGGAGGCGCTCGAACACTTGCTTCAAATGGGAGCGATGTTCGGTCATGTTTTTCGATGCTATGAGTATATCATCGATATACGCATAGCAGAAGTCAAATCCGCGGAGAGCTGAGTCTATGTAGCGCTGGAACGTTTGCGCTGCATTTCGGAGACCGAATGTCATCACCTTGAACTCGAATAGTCCAAAAGGTGTGGTTACCGCGGTTTTCGGTATATCTTCGGGAGCCACCGGAATTTGGTGGTACGCCCTCGTGAGGTCGAGGGTCGAGAAAACTTCGCACCCCTGCAGCTTATAAGAAAAGTCGTGCAGGTTTGCTAGCGGATATCGGTCGGGTGTCGTTACTGCGTTCAGCATTCGATAATCGCCACATGGGCGCCACTCGCCGTTACTCTTTTTGACGAGATGAAGTGGGCTCGCCCATGGGCTGTCGGACGGCTGGTAGATTCCTAAGTCGAGCATATACTCGAATTCTGCACGAGCCTCGCGCAATTTTTTGGGAGCCAATCGGCGCGGGCGTTGGCTCACTGGGGGGCCGCGCGTTTCAATGTGATGAAAAACGCCGGCTTTTGCGCGTCGGGGATTGCTAAGCGGAACTGTTATATCCGCAAATTCTCGCAACAGATCGCTGAATGGTCCGTTTGCGACAGTGCACGTTAACGTCAATGCCTCTCCCGCCTTGGCGTTTACTGGCTGAGAAAGAGACGTTAACGGGTCCATCAGTCTATTGCTGGCTACGTCCACTACTAGTTTGTAGTGTCGCAGCAGGTCCGATCCTATTAGAGGTTCGGTCACATCGGCCACTACGAAGTACCATCGAATTGGTCGACGTAGGCCTATTTTTAGTGTTACTAATTTCCGTCCGTAGGTTTTAATTGGACTATTGTTCGCGGCGAACAATCTCAATTTACCCGGCAACCGATTTGCAGGTGCGTATGAGCGCGGAAGAACGGAAATATCCGCACCTGTGTCAATAATGAAGTCCATATTTAACTTCGAATCGTATATTGACAAGCGACTTAATTGGGGGTTGCCGGCCGTTTGCGCTTTTTCTACGGTCGGCAGTTCTAGTTTAAAGAACTAGCCTGTATTGCTGGCACATGTGACCAGTTGCAGGGTTGCCTGCACTTCCTGGCTTGTGCCCCGAAACGATGGTGGAAGTAACACCTGCCCAGGGTGTTTTCGTTGGTTGGGGTGCGCGATCTGCCGCGCCCGCGTCTAAAGTTTTCGCGCGACCTGCTTCGTCGCCGTGATCTGTCACGGCCAGGCCATGAATTGTTCCCCACGCTGAGGTTATTCAGTTGCGCTTGCAACTGCTGGACCTGCCTGCCTAAGCGTTCTATCTTATTGCTCGTTTGTGTTGCATGAGTGCACGTTACCGTGGAGGTTCGTGGTTGGGGCAGGGGTGGATTTTGCGCGGGGTTCGTTGCCGGAAGGAATTGGAGATCCGTTCGGGATCTGTGACCGTGGCCATTACTGCCTCGGCGTGTCGCGCTAGCTCATCGAGACCAGAGTCGGCTAGAGGCGCGACGATTGCCTGATCGTATTCTGGCAAAGACTCTCTAAATATAGCCGTTAAGGCTGTCTCGGACATGTCCGTGCCGGCCAGCGCACGGAAATAGGCGGCGCGCTGGGATGGTCGCATCCCAGAGGTGTCGGTCGACCGTAATAATCGTCGCAAGCGATTTTGCGGCGTTTCGCTATATGCGTTAGTCACCATCTCTTTAAACGCCGTGTACGGTTGCGGAGATGGGGTTTTTATTAAGCATTTCGCATATGGAAGCAATTTTGGGTCTTGTACCCGTGTTACCACGAGGAATTTCACCTCCTCGTCGGTGATCCATTCCACGCTGGAAACTCTTTCGGCGTACCCGAACCAGTAGTCTGGGTCGTCGGACGTGAAGTCCGGTAATATTGCGTTACGCAGTTGTGGGCGGTGGTCCGCCTGGAATGGGATGTCGGCTTCTTGACGGAGGGCAGGAGCCTGTGATGTCGTTGGCGAAGGTCGGGCGTCGTTTGCCATTTGCGTTTTTTGAACCGCGCTTTTCGACCTGGTGGTTAATGTCGACTTGGGGAGGTCTCGCGTTAATTTTCTCTGTGGGAGAGCGATTATATTTCCTCTCAACGTTTTCGCTTTCTGTATCGAAGCTTGCGACCTTGTGGTTGGCATCTACTTTCAATAGTTTCGCGTCGAAAATCTGTCGCTCGGTGCGCGGATTGCTTTAGTGTTGGGGATTCGCGTTTAGTTTTTCCCTTTTCGGGGAATGTTTTCAATGGAGAAACGCGGCGAAACGACCTGCTGGTTCCAATAGTTTACAGGGAAAAGGCCTAGCACAAAAGGATACTGTCTGATTTCCAAAGATAAATCAGGGAAAAGGGCCTACACCAGAGGATACTTCGGTTAATTCGACGGTGCTAGGAGCAGAAAGGAGAGGAGCTATCCAGTTCAGAGGAAGACGAGAAGAACGAGGAGGTGAGAACTATCGAGGTTTTTCGCGGATGCACAGCTGTTTCTGCGTTGCCTTTATTGCGGCGATCAATTTCGCTTTATTTCGCGGTTGTAACGAGAAAGTAATGTCAAGTGTGTCGTCGGTTCGCGCGTGTGCTTCGTGGCTCTGAAGGAGCTTACAAAATTTTTCTATGTGCGCTTATAAATCACTATCATAATCACATTTATTAATTTATTTAGGAGCAAGAGGTTTTGACATAATTCTAATCGGGCGAAAAATTAATGAAATTAAATTGAAGGAAAAATAACGTTTTGTATCTTAGTTTCCCAATCTTTTCGGAAAGTTTACTAAATTAAGTGAATTCGTAGTTAAAGATGCCTGCTAATTCTCAACTCTTCCCTACTCTTTTGGTTACTTTAATGTACATATGTGCGTGATATCATTCTGTGGCTTTTATTTTATATATTGATTGCTTTTTCTTACTGAAAATTTACAATTTTAAATATTATTTGTTCTTCGTCAATGTGGTTTAGGTTTCATTATTATATCTTTTGTTGTTTTTGTATTAAATTCTGCTCTGAAGGAGCTTATAGGTTTTTTTTACTTGAGGCTCAGAAGGAGCTTAATAAATTTTTCACAAGTCACAAGAACAAACGAAAAAAAAATGGATTTCTCTGCCTTTTCAGCTCAGAGGGAGCTCGCACAAGAAGGCACAAACAAACAAAAAAAAGTTTAGATTAAAAACAAAAAAATGCTTACATTAAAAAAAAACAAAAAGGAAATATATAAATGTTTTATTAAAAACTTGCGGTTTATCCGAACTACTGCTGTCGATCCTTGTCTGCAACTCCTGGTGTCGAAGGTGGGCTGCACTGTGGGTGGTTTTCGCTGGCACTTTCACTGCAATTGATTTTCTTTGCACTGGCTCTGTCTGTTTTTACGTGTTATTTTTCCGCGCGTATTCTTTTCTGTGTCACTGTTGGTGCTTATTTATGCGTGTTCATTTATTATTGATGTTTCACGGTTCGGTGTTACCACTTTGAAATGGTTTTGGCGTGTTCTTTTTACTCGCGTCGCGGTCACCACTTTAGCGGATTTTTGTTTAGTTTGTCCTAGTGTTCCGCCGAACACTGTTTGTAAGAAGGTGAGAATCACACGGAGCGAACAGCACAATGAAACACGAAGATCGTTTGGTATTTAATCTTTTTATTTTTTTGATAACACTTATTGTTTATACGTTACGCAATATGATGACTTCGGGTAAGGTGAAAGTCACAACAATGTTTTAATAAAAAGCAGTAAGCCACACGAACGAAGCACAAGTTACCCGCTTAAGTTACGTTAAGTGAAGTTAAGTGAAGTTAAGTTAAATTAAGATACGCGCTTGGAACACCAGCTTCTCGAACAATTTCTCACCTCCTCCTCGCGATGACTTCCTCGCCGTTCGAATTGTCGTCTCGTTGACGATCAAAATCTGACTAAGTATCTGCCCTCAACCATATCCTGCTCACACAGATACCCAGATTCAAACTGGTATCTGTATCTATCCGGAAAATATTCCCTATTTGCTCTGCTAACAGAACTTCCGAATTTCTGTTAGCAGCATGTTATCACATCCCCCGGGATATTTTGTAGTTTCCTGAAAGGGGAAAGTCATCTTGCATACATCATTATTATCGCTGATAGAATTTCATTTCCACGGCCTTCTGTTTGCACAGAACATCTGGCGCCCAGACCAGAGATATTCGGCGATTGTTTTGACGTGCAGTCCGTGGGACTTATTTGAACTTGGAATTGCCGGTTCGATGAGATGTTCCTGGGCGCAGGCAGCATGTATGGCATTTTGGGAATTGTTTTTTTTTTAAGAATAGAACGCATGGATGTTTATACCTTTGTTTCAGGCATGGAGAATTATAATTGTTGAGCTTAACCTAAAAAGCTTTGGGGACGTTCAGTTCCTTGCTTTTTGGTGTCGGTCTCAACGTTGGCTGTGAGTTGCAGGCCCTCTCGTGGGACTTTGGGGCACGCGTCTGTGGGCGCGTGCAACGCTCTCAGGTAAGTAAGTTCTTTGAAGATAGGAACCTTACCTGCGTAGAATTGTGCGTTCGTAGAACGCTACAGGGGTACTGATATGGCAGACCATTTGAAACCCCAGAGTGATCCAATGAAATGAATGATTAATACACAAAAAACAATCTCATAAAAAACCCGGTAGGTGTAGGCGTGATGAGCCAACACTACCATAAGGGAACAAATCATCAGGAAAACACCGACTCGGCAAGAAGAAGACGTAGGGAAAAACGTAAAAACCGGGATAAACGCGTCGGCACGTGGAATGTTCGAACGTTATATAAACCAGGCGCGATACAGACGGTCGTAGAAAACACGAAACAATATAAAATGGACATCGTCGCGGTTCAGGAAGTCCGACTCCCACATCAAGTAATCAAAACCAACGGATTTACACTGGTGTGTGGAGGTACCGATACACATAACCTCGGAACCGACTTCATCATAAGCAAGAAGATTACGCCCCATGTGAAAGATGTGAAATTTATTAATGACCGAATGTCTGTGCTAAAAATACAGGGCCGATGGTACAATTATGTATTTATAAACGTACACGCCCCAACAGAATCTACGGACGAAGAAACGAAGGACACGTTCTGCGAGACCCTGGAGGATGTATTTGATGGGATCTCATCATTCGATGTTAAAATCCTCCTCGGGGACCTCAATGCGAAAATTGGAAAGGAAGATATCTTCCAACCAACAATAGGTAAAAAAGTGGACGATGTTCAGGCACACGCAAATCCATAAAGCCACATGGATATCACCCGACGGCGTACCGCGTAACCAAAGAGACCACTTCCTCATAGACAAAAGACATCACTCGAATGTCCTTGACGTAAGATCATATAGAGGAGCAGATTGCGACTCCGATCATCTTCTAGTGATGGGCAAAATCAGGAGTCGCCTCGCAGCAAGCCCACATGGGCAGTCACGGGAGACGAGCAAAAAGTTCGACACGGATAAACTGAAAGACCTGCGCAAAAGGACTGAATATCAAGACGAACTTACGAATAGATTTAGTATTCTAGAGAATGGAAGCAGTGAGGAAGAGGAAGCTGATAGTGTGGACACTAAATGTACATCGACCAGATACACAATCAAACTAACAGCCCGAAAGGCATTAGGGTTTAAGAAGACAATTAAGTCCAAACCTTGGTTTGAAGATGAGTGCAGGGCGAAGATCGAAGAACGTAAACGCCTCAGAGTGATCCATTTAGAAAGATATGATGAAGTCAACGCAGAAAGATACGCGACGATTCGGAGAGAGACGACGAGACTCTTCAAACGCAAAAAACGCGAATGGGAGAAGACTCGAATCGAAAACATCCTAGAAAATTCTAGGGCAAAGAACATCAGAGGTATGTATGTCGGCATAAATTCAATTAGAAATGGCTACCGAGGGAGAGTCAACATAATTCGAGACGCAAACGGCTGTCTGGTCACAGAAACAAACAATATCGTGACAAGATGGAAGCAGTACTTTGAAAATCTGCTCAATGTACGCACCCATCAACCACAGATAAATGCACCGAGCGTACATACAGCCGAGCCTCAGATCCCAGAGCCGTCTCTCAACGAAGTTGTAGACGCAATAAAGCGATTGAAAAACAACAAGGCTCCCGGAGTCGACTGCATACTGACAGAGCTTGTGAAGCATGGAGGAGAGGCAACCGCTCGAAAGATCCACCAGCTCATCCAAACAATATGGGATAAAGAAGTCCTTCCGGAAGAATGGAAAACCGCAATAGTCATCCCCATTTTCAAAAAAGGCGACAGATCTGACTGCGAAAACTACAGAGGAATATCATTGCTCCCAAACGCATACAAAATATTAACAAATGTCATTCTGGCGAGAATCACACCGTACGCAGAAGAGATACTGTGAGACTAACAATGTGGATTCCGTAGGAACCGGTCAACAAGCGACCAGATGTTCACAATAAGACAACTGTTGGAAAAGAAATGGGAATACGGAGAGACGGTTCACCAACTGTTCGTTAACTTCAAAAAGCCTACGACTCAGTCACAAGGCAAAGACTCTACCAGATTCTACTTGAGCTGGGAATCCCGAAAAAATATGCCGCCCTCATTCAAATTTGCATGAACGAAAACAAAGGGCGAGTCAGAATAGAAAATCACCTCTCAGAACCATTTGAAATCAGGGACGGACTAAAGCAGGGAGATGATCTATCACCGTGTCTTTTTAACCTTGTGCTCGAGTATATCATCAGAAAGGTACAAGACGACAACATGGCCGGATCATCCCTGAACGGGGTCACAGAAGTGCTCGCATATGCGGATGACATCGCCGTTCTGGGCGATAATCTAGAAACTGTTAGTAAAAAGTGTGAAATCATCATGCAAGCGGCAGAAGAGGTGGGCCTAGAAATAAATGAAGATAAAACAAAATATATGATTACGGCGAGAGCAGGTGGACCTCAGAGAACACATATAAACGTCAGAGGTATGATATTTGAAAAAGTTAAAGAATTTAAATATCTGGGAACGATACTGACGGCCAGTAACGAAATGTCGAAGGAAATTAACAAGAGACTGCATTCCGGCAACGCTAGTTGGCACGCAGTCAGTAAACTGCTGAAATCCAGACTGCTATCACGTAACATAAAGCTCCGTGTCTATAGAACCATAATCATGCCGATTGTTCTATATGGATGCGAAACATGGGCTCTCACAAAACGGGAAGAAAACAAATTCCGCGTATTCGAGAATAAAGTACTAATGGGGTATCTTTGGTGGTAAATATGACGAGGAGGCAGGACAATGGAGGAAACTCTATAACCACGAATTGGAAGAGCTATACCGCAAACCTACAATAGTGAGAGTAATCAAGTCGCGAAGATTAAGATGGGCCGGACACGTGGCTCGAATGGGGAACGATAGGACCGTGCATAGAGTTCTTGACGGTAGACCAACGGGAAAGAGACCTGTAAGGCGGCCGCGACGGAGAAGGGGGGACAATGTTAGATTTGACCTTGAGGAGATCGGATCGAATGGTCAAGCGTGGAAAGAGAGTGCCCAGGACAGGGGACGATGGCGAAGCCGAGTCGGTGGGGTCATAAACTTCCGGGTTCCTACAGGCCAATAAATAATAATAATAATAATAACAGTAAATGATGCTCGAAATCGTTTTCTCTTCACCTTCGCCTTCGTAGACGCCTCGCGAAAACCAAACCAGATACCATTGCACAACGAGCGGGTGGCACCCGGTAAATTCTAGAACGCGATAGGGTCTAGAGGTAAGGCGTTCCTTAATATTCGGGTGTTGGTAGGCTTGGCGATTTTCCGGTATCCATTGGCCAGCCGGTGGTGGAGGCTAAATTAATCCTTGCATTAGACTCCACTACACTGTTGAAAGTTAACAGAGAACAGCATAATTACAGACTTTTCTGTTAAAGCAACATTTGTATAGTTGTAAGCATAGATCAACCGGATTACCAACTGAAGCAATTAGTGATAAGTAGTCGTTTTAGAATTTCTTTATTGGTAGACTGTTTAGTTGAAGGACAAATTGGATTCGAATCGTTTCATTGAGACACTGGAGTTATTTCTCCGATAGAGTATAACGTTTATTATATATTCGAAACATGACTGTCTTTTTATATTTTCCTATCTTGGAATTTACATCTTCCTCATCGGAATTCAGATAGCCACGAAATAAGGTCTCTACAAGTATTTGATACATCCCTACGTGACCAACCAACTAAGCATTGAGTTCTTAGAAAAATTATATCTCGCCTTTAATTTTCTTAGCACCTTTTTTTCTTATTTGTTTATCCTCAGCTTTATGTCCTTTCTGTGTGAATTACAGCCAGTCATTTAACACTTCCAATCACGTTGTACTTTCAAAAATGTCCGCAGTCAATTTCCTGACCACATCTCTAGAGTACAAAATCTCCTAACCGCATCCTCTAACCGTAACGTCCGACATATCCTCTCCCTTCTTTATTTACGTTGGTTGTATTATATTTCCTACTACAAATCCTCCGAGATGTAAACTCATCACGCCAGCAGCTGCCATTAATTAGAGATTCTGGTATGCACGTTACTTTTAATTTGGACGCCACCACCTATTTCGTCAAACCATAAACACGCTCTCAGACGAACGATGGATGTGACTTCTGACACACAGTCAAAGGCATCCTTCTTGGGTTACTGCGCCCGTTTTTGCCTTACTTCAGCCCCAAATGGTCCTGCTGCTGGTCTCCAATTTCATCATGGGCATCAGGCATCCGCAGGGGTCTATGACGTTGCACGAGCAAATTGCCCTGCTGCTCATTCGTGTCATTGAAGAGCTAATTAAGAAATATGGAGCTTTCCCTCGGCTCTCGGTTACGTGACTTGACTGCTTTATGGCGAATTAATTTCTTATTTCGTGTTTGGTTTTAACATTTCTTTCTCGCTGCTATACTCGTTCATTTGCTTTCTTGATGCCTTGATGGAAAATTTGTTTAGTGCATGAACTCGTGGACGGCCAGCTGTGGTAATAAACGATAGTCACTTTGTTCACTTATAAATGAAGGACTTATTCTCTGAATCCGGTATTAATATTTAACAGAAATAAGAGAGTTTATGGGAAATTTTTGTTTGCAGCCTTCGATGGTGAGTCAGTATCCTTCAAAACATTAGACAAGAAGACATAAACTCAAGAAATGACAACAACAACAAAGCTGACTGTCACCGAGTGGCCCAAACCAAGTCGACCATGACACTTATGTCCACAATTAAAAATACTCAAACAAATGACGGAAGAAGCACTTAAAAAGTTCGTAAAACTTTTCAATTGTGATTATGATTTGATATAAAAGTGTCACAGAGGAAGATGTCATCGCCGCGATGAAGGACGCTGGTATCATTAAACCGTTTTAGGGAATTCTGCCCGTTCTCCAAACGGAAATGCTGCCTGTCCTTGCATTCCGAGAATAGCTAAGAGAATAAAGAGCCAAAAGTTGCAGGACCGGCAACATTCCAACAGCCGCAAGGAAAGAGGAATTCCACTAAAAGCATTTAGGTGTTCGTTTGTATTATTGCAGTAGCATAATGCAGTCGGTGTACGACGTAGCTTGTTGGCCAAAAGTTTCGTTCCCTCAAAAATATGTTAGCAATGGGAAATGTTTTTGAAATATATGGTCTTTTCTTGTCCATATAATTTGTAGCCGTTGGGTTTTTGATTGCAGCTGTGCCGTTTGTTGTTATCGAATGTAACGTTAACGTTAACAATAACTTCTGACAACTGAAGCAGGTAGATAGACATTCGTGTATACTAATACCACATCTTGTCTAATCACTGCTTTTCAAATTCCAGATTTGTTCCAATTTTAAATGGTAATATAAAATCGTATCCCCAAGGGTTACGGCATAACCCACCTTCAATGACCAGAGTCATCTTCGACAAAAGGACGAACTACGTCATTTCAATATGACATACTCGACAGGATTCAATTTCCATAAACACGACTTTGCTTTAATGCTTAGCATTTGCATAAAAGATTCAACCGGATTTCCAGCAGTTGGTCGACACTCTTCTTCCCTTGAGTAAATTCAGTAAAACCAGTCAATGTCCTTTATGTGAGTCCAGAATTGTGTGTCTAAATTAAAATCATTGTCGGCAAGTCGGTCGTTTAAGGTTTTCCCACCTGAAAATACCGATTTAAATTACTTTTGAATTCACCTTGTCTCCTAAGCAAGGTAATGTTTACATAACTTTAACGGAGAGTGAGAAAAGCCGGGTTAGAATAGATAAGAACCCATTGAAGAATTCATCGGAATCCACTAATAGAACGTTTTCATAAGATTGGGTATATGACTATGAAAGTTGTGCAAAAGTGCATGTGAGAGTTCGGCTATTTAGTTATACAATCGTCTGTCAGAAGTTATTTTGTTACCAAATTAAGAAGTTCATGCAGCAGCGGACATTTCTATTCGAATTGGTCAGCACCGTACTGCTATCGAGCTTATTCTTCATTAAACTTATAAGCAATTACCCTTAGGAATATAAATATGAATGAATATTAGGAATTTAAATGGTGAATTCGAAAATATAAATTGTCACATAAAAACTCTGTTCCTTAATTTAGACCTATAGCGTTTGAAATAATAGTGAAGAAGATCGTGTGATTCGAACTGACGCTATGACAGCTCGGATCACGAAAAAAATTGTACCTAAGCGTTACACACCAGGCTACTGACCGTGTTTAGAATTTGATTTCCAAACTCGAGTATATTCCACTGGTGTGAGTTATTTTTATTTTATCGCTTGGTATACGGTTCTGATGCATTTTACTTATTCGATTTTTTCGTTCGTGTTCTTCACTATTTTTGCTTGTGAATTTGTGTGTGTCTGTTAGAGTTGCCACAGACCTTTTTGCCAAGATGTTAAAACAGTCTTCTTACCCAAATTTCGAACTCTTAAGGGGACATTCCGGTTTGTCGGGTCAAAAAATAGTTTATGTTCATGATCTTTTTAAAAAGAAAATATTAAAGATATAACAAAAAATTTTTTTTAAACATTTTATTCATCTTTCGACTACGTTTGTAAATTTTGTCGAGTAACTCCGGAACCGGAAACCTCCCCCTCCAGGTGTTCAAAGTCAGCCATCCATTCTACTCGTGTAAGGCTTATTTTCGTTCCCGGTGAAAAAATACGAAAAATGCAAAAATTTATTGAACTTGTGGCGTTCGCGTCGAACCCCACCGAGTGATCCTACACCTCAGCATCACCACCGACAAAGTAAGTTACCTAAAGACAGGGAAGAATGCTCAGGAGCAACCTAAGGGTCGCGCACCTAACAGGTGAAAAAGTCACATAAACGGGTACGTGCAATGAAACATTTCGATGGTCGTCCGGCACAGTTTTCCGGGCAAGTAATTGTAAACCTATAGAGGAGGAAAACTCACCCACATATAATAATGCAGGTGACATCACCAAATCAAAAGCAAGACATCGATTTCAAGAGGCAATGTAGTTGCAAACGTTTGAAACTCGATGTCCTAAGCAAGCGCGGGACACCTGCACAACGATCTAGCAAAAACAACATGCAGCGATCTGACAATACAGTACAGCCAACGAGAATAGCGTCCCGTCGCACAAGCGTGCGACACATCTCCGATATAATACAAACACGAAAGATACAACGCATGCCCTTTAAAGGACACATCTCCTAAATAATACAAACACGAGAGATACAACGCACCCCCGTGAAAAGACACATCAAGTCGCACGTATGGGCTATACGGGCGACCTCTGATATTAAATAAGTATCTATGGAAAAAGCCACACACATAGCGCCCACCACTGTAAACATGATATCTAGGTACACACCACCAGGGGTACGGAGTGGCTACGAACATTGATGCCGGCTCCTGCGATGACTTACACAGCTCAGGGCAATGGTGTGATCACTTCCTTGGCTGTGTGAGAGACATCGTTAAAAGAGTTGATCTCCGCATGAATTGGTTCGCGGAGAAATGGCTGCGGCTGTGTTGGTGTGCAAAACCAATCCTAAAGTACCAGAGCACAGCCGGGGAGTTAGAAAACTGAAGACCTCGAGAGCGATCGGATCCCGGTTGAGCCATTACTCTGGATACAGTGCCGATAGTATACGAAAAGTCAAATTAACGCGTAGTGCAAAAAAAAGATACTCGCTAAAAATAATTGATTAACTTGGTGCTACCGCAGAGACATTACTCTGGATACAGTGCCGATAGGATACGACTAGTCTAATTACCACGTAGTAAAAAAAAGAAAAAAAGGATACTTGCTACAATTTAAACGACTAGACTAGTGCTACCTCAGTGCGCCAGTTTCCTGCCCGGTGGATCGTTGCGGTTCCTATTGTTCAAGACTAAAAACCTTCGAATTCAAACTTATTATTCCATACTTAAAGTAAGTTCTATGTTAATAAAATAAATATCATTTGTGTGTTTAATCTTATGATAACGACGAGTCGCCCTTTTATGTTACATTATAATACGGACTCAAAACGTAATATTCCAAACTTAGACAAATTTAGTGTTAATGAAATAAATATTATTTGTGTGTTTAGTCTTAAGAATAACGACGAGTCGCACTTTTATGTTACATTATAATACAGACTCAAACGTAATAATCCAAACTTAAAATAAATTTTGTGTTAATGAAATAAATATTATTTGTGTCTTTAATCTTAAGATAAATTTTGTGTTAATGAAATAAATATTATTTATGTGTTTAGTCTTAAGAATAACTACGAGTCGCACTTTTATGTTTACATCATAATACAGACTAAAACATCAAATAAAGATACTAAACGAGGAGTCAGATTGTTTCCTGCACACCAAGACATCGGTGAACGATCATCAGACGGACGAGGTAGAGTTTGGGGACGTCTTGGTGAACCTGTGTCGGGCCGACACTCTACTTGGTAAAAACCCCATAAACTTAAATACATTTAGCCCGATGTGAGTGAAAAAAATTTTTAAATTGATAAAAAACAACAAAATGGCGGACTATTGAAAAACAAAATGGTTTTTCGGCCTTTTTTTACTCTATTTTTAAGTTATAACTAAAAAAATTAATAAATAAATAAAAAAGTAATTCACTCACAATTTGCGTGTGCTTCTTCAAAATATGTGTGCGAAGTTTCATAAGAGCCGCATGCACCATTTTCATATTATCGCTTACACCGCATTCAAAAAAGTCGTTTCAAGAAAAACGCATTCAAAGTTTGGAGATAAATTAGACAAAAGATAAAAGTGATTTTTTTCATGAAATCATCGGGATTTTTTATACTAACAGCTCGACATATATTCCTGGACCATAAACAATTCCTTCCACGACTTCGAATTGGTCCTCCAGTTGCATTTTCGCCTTTTTCCTCGCTGTTCGTGTCTCGTGCGAGTTGTGTATTAGGCTACGGTCAGCGTCTTGCAGCCGATCTCTGTCCCTCTCGTTCGCAAACGCTCTCGCAACGTACCCAATTTTGATGCCAATGACTTGCATTATTAGCAATACGGGTAAAAACCCCCTCATTAAACATACAAGCTGCGGTAACAGCCGCAACTTCAATGACTTTCTTACCACTGTATGTGTGTTTTGGCGCCATTTGCCAGATAGTAGCATTGAAACTTTCGTTGTTATTTTGCGTGAAACCTCCCTCGCATTTTTTTAACAAATCTGGATCTGTCAGTTTGACGTAAACTGGGTAAATAGCTGTTCGTACTTTAGGATCCAAGGGAGGTTTGTCGTGATGGAACTTTGACAGCTCATTCGCAGCTTCCGCGCGTTTCCATTTGCACCGTGACTCCGGGCCCTCTGGGCAGTTTTGATGTTGTGGATTTCCATCGGTTGATATTTTGTGGTAGTATGTTGCCCAAAATTTCTTTCGCCATTTCTTCAGCAGAGGGAGCATTGCGACTAATCGCAAGTTTGTAATAAGGCGTCTGTTCTGTTATCATTTTTTCCGTAAGTTTGCCAGGACCAACTCCTCCTAATTGTTCTGTTTTTTTTTTGCTTTTTTATGACACCGCGTAATTGCGAACCGATTCGCTTTCCCACGTGATTGATACACTCGGCCTTTACAACATTTGGAAATGATTTCTGCAACGCATTCATTATTTTTACATCCCCGTCTCCAACGTATCTTTCGTAAATGCGGCCGTGCAGATCAAAAGCGCGCTCGAACATCTATAACATTCCGTCAGGCTCCATTTTACCCGAACTTCCATTGTGATCCAATGTGCAAACTGGTTCCTTTCATCCCAGAAGTATCATATTCAGGGGTGCCTTTCTTTGTTTTCATAAGGTTGTAGTGCTCCAAAAAGCCCTACCACCTTTTTCCCCCATTCCGAATCCAAAATCCCAGCAATATTACCCTAAACCCCAAAATCATATCAAAACATGAAAAAAAAACCCAAACATGATTCAAAATTCGCAATAAACGAATCAAACATTCGTTTATTGCCTAACATTTGCCCCCACGGCATTATTAACCCCAAAATCCAAATAAAAATTAAAAGTTACAATAAACGAATCTAATATTCGTTTATTGTTCTACATTGGCTCCACAGCATCACGCAAATCCAGAAATTCAGAGATCGTTATCTCTATCCCAAAAATTCCACTGAGTTAAACAAACAAAAAACTCAAAAGCAGATATGTGGGGCTTTTCAGGGCCCGAAGAGCCATACATCATTCGATCCCCACTATTCCAGGCGAAGCGACTTACCTCAAAGTCGAACCTTCAGCAAGGTTGCGTAACCTTGCTACGGCATTAACCGCCGGCCAAATCGCTGGAATTAATTCAGTTACCCAATCGGATAACTGTCATGAATATCTGTTAGGCAGCGTACCTTTTCTGTGGGGGTTTTCCTTCCAAACTCCTTTTTCTCCATCACCATCCCTGAAAACATTAAGTTCACGGCAAAGCTTATCACTTAGCCGTGGCATCGAGAATTCATCCTCGGGCAGGCATTAATATCTGAAAACATTAAGTCCACGGCAAAGATTATCACATAGCCGTGGCATTGGAAATCTCATCCTCGGGCATGCATTGCACCCAGGGCATCTCGTTTCCATAGCCTTATGCCATGGAAACAAAATCAACAAGGAGTTCATTGATTACTCGTTGTTTTTGTTTGTCCATGGCACCCCTAGCATGCGGCTATCAGGTCCCATTGGTTTGCCACCGCCGACAAGGTTTCGGCTGATGCAAACCAAACATTTCTCTAATTACCAGCAATAGCTGGTTTCCTATTATCGGTCTCCACCGATCAGGGACCGCAAACAAGCAACGAATTGGATGCAGCCAGCAAGTGTTTACTTTTAACATCTGGCAATGGCTGCACCCTAAATATCTAAACATTGCATTGGCACCACAGATTGTTATGGTATATACAATTCCCTATTAACGGCCGCCAACCGTCGGCGGACCTAAGGAAATTCACACCCATCAACCTAAATGTTGATTTATGGCCTCTCCTAGGATGACCAGATCTTCGGCTCGTGTTGTTTTTACCCCAGATGTTCCTTGCTGCCGGCAAGTATAGCACAATCAATTGTGTACACAGCCGCAGGCCATGCATTGTTTGCATTCGTGGAAGATGCAGTTGCGATGCTGGCATCCATCCTCGGTCACCGGACGATCGTATGCGAGGCATACACACACATGCGAAATGTATGCCTATTCCCCGGTCCAATCACGATTAACTACCTCGAGTTAATCGAGCAGCTCCCCTCCTTTTGCGGTTTTCTTTGGGTGTTCCTTTTCTTTCGTCGGCAGTAAATGTCCAGTCAGATTTCAACCCGCGAAGGCAGCACACGAGTGAGAGTGTTCACTGCGCACGAGTTGGCATACGCGAGTCCAGTGGTTATTAAATTTTGAATTCAAAGTTAACGCTTATGTCCAAGGAGTCCAATAATGATTACATTAATTTTTAAATTCAAAGTTAACGCTTATGTCCAAGGAGTCCAATAATGATTACATTAATTTTTAAATTCAAAGTTAACGTCTATGTCCAAAGCATTTCGGTTACAGTGGTTATTAAATTTAAGACGAACGTTTAGATGTGTACCAGAAAAAAGCGCTGCATTAGACTGTAGTGATCGTTTAAGTGCCGACTGATATATTAAGGGAACAATTAATATAATAATAAAAGAACATTCAACGGAACAACAACACCAGTGTTTTCATTTGACATTTTTCTGTAGTGCGCAGTCTCCAGGAACTCGAGGGCGGAGCTCGGTGCTCGTTGATGCAATTTTCGTTGATAATCTCCTGTGAACAATCCGTGGGTGTTTTACTGAAACCGCGCCCGTGTAGGTGCACTAGCCAAAACTACCCCACATTGGTGACCCGCGAGTGTAAAAAGAACACGCAACTTCCGAACAAACAGTGACTTTTGGTGACTAGCGAAGAACTCGCGAATCTTCGTTCAGGTGTCAGGAGTATTAAACGGTGACTAGCGGCGTAAAATAATATATGAGCAAAACACATCGCTCCAACGCCAGCCTTTCTTCCAGCACGAGGAACAACACCATCTCCGGACCATCATCAGCTACCATAACATCATCGGACGACACTGCAGGACAACCAAAGTTTTTCTCAACAATATCAATATTCGGAAAGGTACGCTTTTTACAATTGTTATTTTTTTTTTCTCGTATTAAATCAAACTCTTTACACATCATGAGATACACAACTCTCATTTACAATAAAAGTTTAATTATTTTGTTTTTCTTTGAATTCATTTTTACATAACATGAACAGTCAGTGAGTTTGTTTTGTATAACGAATATACGATTTAGTTTCATTTTTGTTTTTTTTTTGTGTTGTTAAGAAACGTATCCACGTACTGTTTTTGATTCGATATATATGTACAAATGTATATACTCGGACATTACCCAAACATAACATTAAATACAAATAAAACGCAATTAAAGCTAACTATCCCATACTGTACTTTCTTTTTAAATATCGTGCACAATTATACACAATTATACATAATTCAAAACAGCTCATCAAGCAAAACAGTTTCAAAATTAAAATTTCCAACAATACTCCGAAAAATTGTTTAATTGGGCTACACCCAATGTATGAAATTACAAATTAATCATTAAGCTTGTGTTTTAAACAATTCAAATTAATTTAAAGGCAACAAACAACAGAAAGTAAGAAATTAAAGTACACAACTAAGCCACCAAAAAAAAAAAAAAAAAAAAAATCAGCTAACAAACCAACTTATGGTTCCCTTTTGAATTTTCTTAGTTTTCCATTAAAAAGATACAGACCTAATTAACATTTAAACCGCGGCAATACACCAGCATTTAATTGTAATCCATGTCAGTTTTTATTTTTATAACTTTATATTTTAAATATTATTTTTGTCTTCATTTTATTGTATCCTTAAGATTTGTCCAAATAAGTATATGTACCTAATTTCTTCACATGATATTTACATTTACATACATATTCTTCAATTAAGTGAACTTGTATTGTTAATAAAATTGAATTCACCCTAAATAAAAATATCTGCCTGTTAAAAAACTTGAACAAAGAACCCAATCGAAAGAACCATATCGATCAAAAAATTACAAACGAAAACATATTGGTACTCTCAAACAGCAAGCAATAAAGGCAAAATTAAAATTAATTTTGTAAGACCCATCAGGGTATTTATTAACACGCAACTACCGGTAATTGCACATACGACTCCTCCGACTATCGCTCGACGCATTTTAATTAATAAAACCGTTTCGGGGGTATTCAAGATTCCATCACTCCACTTGACTTCACTTCCAACCTTCGCACGACCTGTTTCGACTTGTGAGAACCATTGTTTTGGGACGTTCGTCGGTTCTCTCAACTTCCTGCGACGTCTTTTAGCCTCATTGGCCTTTTCACCATCCCTCGCGTCATCTGGCGATTATTCCAGCATCCTAACTTAACCATTTCTCTTCGTTGGCGATTTTCCTTCACCTTTCTTCGCGTCCTCTTACGCCTTTTATCTCCGTTTCGCGTCACTACCCATAATGGTCAACACGCGGAACACCATAGCCAGAAAGGCCCAGGAACAACCCGAGCCCCTTGAATTCCACGACGCCTCCAGCGTCGATTTCCCTGCTGAGCAAGTCAATGCTGACCTAGACTTGCCGGCACAATCTACTCCTCTGGCACCACCCGTTGCTCCCAGTGTTGTCAATCGACCCAAACCTGCTACTGATAACACACTCCGCACTGCTTCTAACACCCCTAGTGCCGGCCAATTGGTGGATTCTGGCATTATAATGCCCACATCTCGTGCCGGCACCTCACAACAAGCTCATAGGCAATCAGAGCCCTAAGAGTTCCACGATGCTTCCAGCCTCGGGAATGGGACTCGTCCTTCTAATATAGGGCTTCCCCCTTTCGATGAGGAGGACCCAGACCTTTGGTTTGCAGTGGCAGACCGCATCTTCCAGGCTTCAGCCTTGCACGACGAACAACTTCGTGCAGTCGAGCTGTTGAAAGTGCTTGACCGCACTCAGCGACCGCATGTTGCCCACATAATAAGGTCGGCCGGCCGCAACCCGTATAGCAACATGCGTGAAGCTCTGCTCGACGCTTTGGACGAGCCTGGAAGTGTGCGGCAACAACGTTTAGCCGCTGTAACCAACCTTTCTGGGATGCGACCATCTCTTTTCCTGACCCATTTACGCTCTATAGCGGGGACCAGGATCGGGGACGACCTAATAAGGCCTCACTTTTTGAGGTGTCTTCCCCAACATGCCCGTTCGGCACTTATAGCCCAACCCAACCAGAGTTTGGGCTATTTATCCAAAATTGCGGACGCAATTATGGATAGCTCAGATCAGTATTCTGAGCCTCCTGCGTACCAGGTAGCGGCGGTTTCTCAACACGCCGCCCAGCCTACACGGCACCCTCGTCTGCCTTTCACAGCCTCTCAAGTGGTCCCAATTCTCCATCCTCCTCAAACTCAATTACCTCATAGAAGGCCCGCCTCAACCAATTTCCCTCAGGGGAATCCAGAGGCAGGCCCCAACGTATTTAACCAAAGAAGTTCGCCACCTCATTTAACTCCTGCTGACCTTCGGGCGCTCCAAACCTCACTCCTCCGCGAAATAAGCCAATTTCGCGAGGAGGTGAGGAACAATCCTCGAAGCGCCCATAATCGAGCCATGCCGAGCCGTCCTCTTAATCGGCAAAATTACTCTCAAAATGCCCCTCAGAGGGCCTACATCCCTCAGAATGCCCAACAGAGGGCCAATTCCACTCAGAATGGCCCTCACCGGGCCAATTCTCAGCGAGCTCCGGCTCGACCTCCCCGTAACGGCAATACCGATAGGCAGAATATACCTGATAATGCCATTACTCTGCCGTGGTGCGCCAATCACCAACGATAAGGTGATCGCGCATTTAACTGCAAGGCGCCTTGTGGTTGGACACAACCACCCACCACCCAAAGGCGCCCTTTAAACTAATTTTGCCGACCGACCCCCTCGCGCAATCGGCCGGCACCCATACGATAAGTCGCCTAACCATCCGGGATTCTAAACTGAATATCGCTTTTACTGTCGATACCGGCGCCGATATTTCAGTCCTCCCGCGATCGTGTGCTCCGCGTAACCGCGTGCCAGCCGCACTTAAATTGTCAGCTGCGAATAATACGCCGATACTTACGTACGGACGTAAAAAGCTGACACTACAACTGGGTCTTCGACGTCTGATCACTTGGCGTTTCGTCATTGCGGACGTGAATGAACCCCTGATAGGTTCCGACCTATTAGGCGCACATAATCTGTTGGTCGATTCGACCCATAACAGACTAGTGGCTCCAACCGCACCCCCCTTGCCCATGACGGCATCTCCGGCGGCAACTTCAGGGGCCACAGAGTGCACAGACCCGTTTCAGGTCATGGTACAGGAAGTTGTTAGTACAACAATTCCTCTACCTAACCAACGCCGACACAAAGCCACGGTGTTTCATCATATAGAAACACGTGATCCCCCGGTGAGCCAGCGTCCACGTCGACTGGCTCCTGAAAAATTACGTGCGGCGCGCGCGGAGTTCGAGCACATGATCGAACTAGGTATCTGCCAACCGTCGGACAGTCCCTGGGCAAGCCCACTCCACTTACTGAAGAAACGTTCCGGTGAGTGGCGCCCATGTGGCGATTACAGGCTGTTGAACGCAGCAACTGTCCCGGACAGATACCCTATTGCGCACCTCTACGATTTTTCGTACAAGTTACGAGGGTGCAATGTCTTCACTACCCTGGATCTCACCAGGGCATACCATCAAATTCCTGTAGCACCAGAAGACATCCCCAAGACCGCAGTCATTACACCTTTCGGACTCTTCGAGTTCAAAGTGATGACTTTCGGCCTAAGGAATGCCGCACAGACATTCCAACGTTATATCGACACGGCTTTACGTGGTCTAAATTGCTGTCATGCATATCTTGATGATATTCTCATCGCCTCCAAAGACCATGCCGAACATAAACGCCACTTACGTCAGGTCCTAGAGCGCCTCCGTAAATTCGGTCTTGTCATCAACCCAGATAAGTGTCAATACGCCAAGGAGCAAATCACCTATCTGGGTTATGTCGTTGACAACCAGGGCATTCGCCCACTACCAGACCGCGTGGAGGCCCTCATGAAGTATCCCCGGCCTACTAATGTGAGTGAGCTTCGTCGATTTCTGGGCATGCTTAACTTCTACCGCCTAACACTGAAGAACGCTGCCCAAGTTCAAGCTCCCTTAAATGAATTTTTGAAAGGAGCTAAGCGCAATGATAAGCGCCCCATTAATTGGACAGAAGTCTCTGATCGAGCATTCCAACAGTTCAAAGAACAATTGGCAAATGCCACCTTACTCCGATACCCTCTCGAGGGAGCGGCACTTTCTATCCAATGCGACGCATCGGATACCGGAATCGGAGCCGTCCTTGAACAGGACATTGAAGGCCACCGGAACCACTTGGTTTCTTTTCAAGGAAACTGAGTCCCACTGAGCGACGTTACAGCGCCTACGACCGTGAATTACTCGCGATCTACAGCGCTGTTAAGTACTTCCGTCATATGATAGAAGGTCGCTCACTCTCCATCTTAACAGACCACAAGCCATTGGTCTATGCGTTCCGGAAGAAGTCGGGAAACGCCTCCCCCCGACAGGAGCGTCAATTAGACCTCATTGGGCAATATTCTACGGAGATAAGGCATATCTCCGGTAAACAGAATGTCACGGCGGACGCCCTTTCTCGAATCGATACGATTCACTTGCGTTCCGCCTTGAATAACGCTGATCTTGCCCTAGCTCAAGAGGAGGACGAACAGCTCAAGTCCCTCCTAACTGAGAGACATAGTGGGACCGCTTACTCCATCAAGAGGATTTTCTTATATCCTCACTATGATGGATCGCTGCACGCGATGGCCAGAGGCGACACCTCTCCGGGCAGTTACTGCCGAATCAGTCGCCAAGGCCTTTTATTCAACTTGGGTCACACGCTTCGGTGTACCAACCACCTTAACTTTGGACCAAGGCCCACAATTTGAGGCGACAATTTTTAGGCAGCTAACAAATGTCCTCGGCTGCCAAAGAAGTCGTACCACCGCCTACCACCCGCAATCAAATGGGATGATAGAGCGCTGGGACAGATCTCTAAAAGCCTCACTCATGTGTCATAATGACACACAATGGTTTGACGCCCTACCAACCGTCCTCCTCGGCCTGAGGACAAGTATTAAGGAGGACCTGGGTGCTTCGGCAGCAGAGCTCACCTACGGTGCTAACCTCCTTCTTCCAGGAGAACTCTTCCTGGACGGCGAAACACCGCGTGACCAACTTCGCGAATTGGGACATCTCCGTGACCTGCTACGTAAGGTTAGGGCAACCCCAGTAACCAGGCACGGCTCCAAAAAACTTTTCGTCCACCCTGAACTGCACAGCTGCACGCACGTCTTTGTCAGGGTGGATAAGGTCAAAAAACCCCTGGACCCACCTTATGATGGCCCATTCAAAGTCTTCCGCCGCATCAGTGACCGCGTCTTCGAGATCGACATTAGAGGCAAGAGATCCACGGGCAGCGTCGAAAGGCTTAAGCCCTGTTTTCTGGAAGCTTCCGCTCCAGAATTACCTCCATCTACTAATACCACTCCTACTCCACCGGCACAACCTCCCCGTACTCGCGCTCAAGCGCGCGCCCATACCCAACTAACCTCCTCCTAACCTGCCTTACCTGTTTCGTGACTACGTCACTGGGGAGGGAGTGAAGTGGGGCTTTTCAGGGCCCGAAGAGCCATACATCATTCGATCCCCACTATTCCAGGCGAAGCGACTTACCTCAAAGTCGAACCTTCAGCAAGGTTGCGTAACCTTGCTACGGCATTAACCGCCGGCCAAATCGCTGGAATTAATTCAGTTACCCAATCGGATAACTGTCATGAATATCTGTTAGGCAGCGTACCTTTTCTGTGGGGGTTTTCCTTCCAAACCCCTTTTTCTCCACCACCATCCCTGAAAACATTAAGTCCACGGCAAAGCTTATCACTTAGCCGTGGCATCGAGAATTCATCCTCGGGCAGGCATTAATATCCGAAAACATTAAGTCCACGGCAAAGATTATCACATAGCCGTGGCATTGGAAATATCATCCTCGGGCATGCATTGCACCCAGGGCATCTCGTTTCCATAGCCTTATGCCATGGAAACAAAATCAACAAGGAGTTCATTGATTACTCGTTGTTTTTGTTTGTCCATGGCACCCCTAGCATGCGGCTATCAGGTCCCATTGGTTTGCCACCGCCGACAAGGTTTCGGCTGATGCAAACCAAACATTTCCCTAATTACCAGCAATAGCTGGTTTCCTATTATCGGTCTCCACCCATCAGGGACCGCAAACAAGCAACGAATTGGATGCAGCCAGCAAGTGTTTACTTTTAACATCTGGCAATGGCTGCACCCTATATTCGTTGCAATATCTAAACATTGCATTGGCACCACAGATTGTTATGGTATATACAATTCCCTATTAACGGCCGCCAACCGTCGGCGGACCTAAGGAAATTCACACCCATCAACCTAAATGTTGATTTATGGCCTCTCCTAGGATGACCAGATCTTCGGCTCGTGTTGTTTTTACCCCAGATGTTCCTTGCTGCCGGCAAGTATAGCACAATCAATTGTGTACACAGCCGCAGACCATGCATTGTTTGCATTCGTGGAAGATGCAGTTGCGATGCTGGCATCCATCCTCGGTCACCGGACGATCGTATGCGAGGCATACACACACATGCGAAATGTATGCCTATTCCCCGGTCCAATCACGATTAACTACCTCGAGTTAATCGAGCAGCTCCTCCCCTTTTGCGGTTTTCTTTGGGTGTTCCTTTTCTTTCGTCGGCAGTAAATGTCCAGTCTGATTTCAACCCCCGAAGGCAGCACACGAGTCGAGTGTTCACTGCGCACGAGTTGTCATACGCGAGTCCAGTGGTTATTAAATTTTGAATTCAAAGTTAACGCTTATGTCCAAGGAGTCCAATAATGATTACATTAATTTTTAAATTCAAAGTTAACGCTTATGTCCAAGGAGTCCAATAATGATTAAATTAATTTTTAAATTCAAAGTTAACGCTTATGTCCAAGGAGTCCAATAATGATTACATTAATTTTTAAATTCAAAGTTAACGCTTATGTCCAAGGAGTCCAATAATGATTACATTAATTTTTAAATTCAAAGTTAACGCTTATGTCCAAGGAGTCCAATAATGATTACATTAATTTTTAAATTCAAAGTTAACGCTTATGTCCAAGGAGTCCAATAATGATTACATTAATTTTTAAATTCAAAGTTAACGCTTATGTCCAAGGAGTCCAATAATGATTACATTAATTTTTAAATTCAAAGTTAAGGCTTATGTCCAAGGAGTCCAATAATGATTACATTAATTTTTAAATTCAAAGTTAACGTCTATGTCCAAAGCATTTCGGTTACAGTGGTTATTAAATTTAAGACGAACGTTTAGATGTGTACCAGAAAAAAGCGCTGCATTAGACTGTAGTGATCGTTTAAGTGCCGACTGATATATTAAGGGAACAATTAATATAATAATAAAAGAACATTCAACGGAACAACAACACCAGTGTTTTCATTTGACATTTTTCTGTAGTGCGCAGTCTCCAGGAACTCGAGGGCGGAGCTCGGTGCTTGTTGATGCAATTTTCGTTGATAATCTCCTGTGAACAATCCGTGGGTGTTTTACTGAAACCGCGCCCGTGTAGGTGCACTAGCCAAAACTACCCCACAGATACATTCACACATCTGCACGATAGTTTCATAAGAATTCAAGAAATTGATTTCTTATCTTGTGTAAATACAACATCTCGCTCGAAATATCCAAAAAATCGGGATTGTTGCACGAAAATGTGTATCTTTGGGATACAATTTTCGATTCCTTTTCCTTTATAAAGGAACAGTATAGTGATCTCCAGGCCGCAGTTGAATATCATCCGTTGTCTCTGAAGGAAAATATCCTGGAGAAGGGCGAAGTTTAAATTGAAACAGAAATAAATAAAATACTAAAAGGAAAAACGAGCCTTGTTTTCATTTTTCTGGTGAGTAAAGTATAGGTACTCCCTCAAAGAGAATATTTCTGAAGATCTGGAGTATCACCTGGCCCCCACGGAAACCAGCGGACTTGCGAAGACTGAGGCCAAACCAAAAGGACGTTGCTCTTCCCTCTGGATCAGAGGAAGCACGGTAACGACCCCTTGTAGGACAAGTTTTCAGGAGCGGTCTGTTTTAAGAGATCGCCTTGTCCTTTTAAGGATCAGGAGACTCGCGTCCTGAAACAAACCCCTACTAAACACAACCAAACATTTTGGTGGCAGCGGTGGAATTCGAACCCACGCCTCCGAGGAGACTTGTGATACTCCAGATCTTCAGAAATATTCTTTTTGAGGGAGTACCTATACTTTACTCACCAGAAATATGAAAACAAGGCTCGTTTTTCCTTTTAGTATTTTATTTATTTCCAATTTAAACTTCGCCCTTCTCCAGGATATTTTCCTTCAGGGACAACGGACGATATTCAACTGCGGCCCGGAGATCACTGGTGTTGTATTCCAGAATACTACCCTTATTAAATTTAACACTGGTGGCAGCGGTGGGATGATAAGGTGTTGTTTGTATCTTTTTGATTTTTAGAATCTTGCATATTTCTTTAAAAAGGTGGCTTAGGAAATTGGTGCCTTGGTCCGTTAATACCGCGTCGGGTATTCCGAAACGACATATGATTTTCTCCACAAAACTACGAGCTATGGTGGGTGCTTCCGCATTGGGTAGCGGTATAGCTTCAGTGAACTTTGTTAAGTCATCTTGGAACGTTAATATGTATTTATTACCTTCGTAACTAGTTGGGAGCGGGCCAACAATATCTAGAGCTACTCGTTCGAAGGGGGTTGTACTTGTTGTTGTGATTTTCATTGGGATTTTTCTGTTTAGCGTTAGTTTGTTTCTTTGACACGAGTCGCATTTGCGGATGAATTCTTTCGTGTCTTTTATGAGGGTTGGCCAAAAGTACCTTGTTTTAACACGTTTGATTGTGCGGGAGACTCCCTGGTGCCCTCCAAAAGGTGAATTATGGAAGTCACGGAGGATTTGAGCGATATCCTGTCGGTCTTCGATATAGATTCTTTTGTCAGAGTAAAGATACACGGTGATCTTGGTTTGTTGGTTTCTGGGTTTTAAAGTGAAAGTTGCTCTTTCAGTCTTATGTGCTGCTGGAACATTTTGTACTTCAGTCTTTGCTGCTGAAACTTTGTCACCCAATCTTCTCTGTTTTCGCTTTCTATTCTGTTTAGAACTATTACTTTTTCCTTTTGATTCGAACTGAAGGTCTGAACAGGTGGCTCGTGATTCATTTGTAGAGCCGTATGGCTTTCTTCGATGCTCACTATCATTACCCTTTGACATTGGAATCTTCAGGAGGTGTTCCTTGAAATCGACTACACATCTATATTTAAATAAAAAATCGTTTCCTATGATTCCGTCATAAGGCAGATTTATTTGTTCGGTGAGTAGGTGGAAAGGATGATCCATGAGCATGGTATGATCCTGGGTTTTTACTTCTAGGGTACCACTTACCGTCCCCAGGGTTTTTAAAGAATCACCTGCTAGTGTGGATATTGTGTAGATCTTGTCATCTTTTTTCTGATTCTTTAAGCACGATGATTTCAGAAGACTTAGGTCGGCGCCGGTATCAATTAAAAGAGTCGTGTACATATTGTCTGCGGGACTAACTCTAAGACGTATCGCTGGTTCTTTTAATTCGGGACAAAAGGGTACGTGAAATCTTAGATTTGGTGTATATTGATCATTACAGTCGTTCGAAAGGTATGGCTGTGTGTCTCCTTCCGATTTGCCTTGTTTCCTCTCTATCTGAGTCGACCGAATACTATAGATTGAAGAGTGCCGTTCAGCATGATTCTGTTGGCGTCTGGCCTCGTTTTCCGACTCTTGCACCCGAGAAAAGTGAACATTTTGCTTATTGTTTTGTCTATTGGTGGTTCTAGAATAATCACCAAAACGATTTTCAGAGTTTGTAGGATTATTTCGGAATGGGTTACGCGTTGTTGTACCTTGTTGGTAATTTGTTGAAGCCGATCCATTCCTAGATATCTTGTATCTACACTCATTCTCTGTGTGATTATTCCGTCCACAGAATTTACATACAATGTTATATTCCCTTTTTATGGGTTGTCTATTCGGAAAATAGTTGGATTGCATGTTTCGATAACATGTGTCCTGTGTATGCCCTGACTTACCACAGGTTTGGCAGACTATGCGATTGAATGTAGGTTTTTCATTGTATTGATATGACCTGGGAGAATTGTCCATTCGAGCACCATGTGATACTACATGTGCAATCGACTGTTTTAAATTATTTCCCCCATGGACTTTAGCTAGTATCTTTAGCTGTTCGTTCATTAGTCCATCTTCAAATGTTTGTACGGCCAATTTTTTGTTTTCTTCAATTAAGTATTCCCTAACCACCGCGTCTGCTGTTATTTCACACGTGGCAGAGTTTAAAGTCCTTAGAGCATTCGCGACTCTATCGCCGTATTCCCGGACGGTTTCTCTGTAGCGTTGTTTCAGAGAAATCAACTCATTGTGTGCCGTCGACCGAGATTGCTCCTTTTTATATTCCGATTCGAGTTTATCTTTTAAATCCTCCCACTTAGCGATTTGGCTATACCTAATCAGATCGTAAGCATGACCCTCTAGTCTATTTTTGACTAGATCTAAAAATGTCTCGTATATATCCGGGTCTGCCTTCTTTATGGATCTAAATAAAACGTCTCCCCCGGAAATAAATTTACCTAAGTCGCAGGGTTTCCCGTCAAAGGTAGGGACGATTCTGAAAACATCAGAAATTCCGACAGACAGAGCCATTTCAGGGGTTTTACTGAGTATCTGTTGATAGTGGAATTGTTCTTCCCCCTGCCTAGCCGCCTGTCTCGTGTAATATGGACTCGTAATATTGAAAATTTGAATTAAAGTATGGCGAAAATTTGTTATCAATTCTTAAAAATATGGTTTATGAAAAAATGGCCTTTATGTTATTATTCAATATATATATATGGAAACGATATGGTTTGGACCCAAAACTGAAAAGAAAGAAAATTTTCGACGAGAAGGAAAAGAAACGGAAATGTCGTCGAAAAAAAACTGAAAAGAGAATTTTCAAAATTTCTATCGAGAAAACACTTTTTTTTTGAAAAAGGAAAAAAATCCAAGTAAAATAGTCCTACAAAAAAAAAAGGAAGAGAGAAAAAACAAAATATAAAAAAAATTCTTACTACTCTAGATGTTGATAGAAGTCTTGTTGAATTTCTTATTGTTGTCCTTTGTTTTTCTTCTTTGTTGTGTCGTAGAGTTCCTCTTTGTGTTCCTTTCTATATTTTATATTATTTTGTTATTCTTGCCAGGCAGACTTCACGCCCTAGAAGTTGAATATCCTGGTCTTTTCTGCTTTCCTTTTTTTTTCTTTTTATTTCGTTGCTTTATGTCGAGGTTTTTTCTTTTTCTTCTTATTTTGGTTTGTAGAGTTCCTCTTTGTTTTGTTTTTTTTTTTTTTTTCTCTTTTCTTCTTGAAAAATTTTTTTTCTTCTTCTTATTTGATTATTTCTTTTGTGTTCACTTTATTATTTTTTTTGTTTTAAATTTTTTTGTTTACTTTGTTTTTCGTTGTTTTATGTTTACTTTTTTCTTCTTCTTATAAACAATTTGTTTTTTTTTTGTTGTTTTAAATTTTGTTTTGTTTAAAAAAATTTTTTTTTTTCTTCTTATTTTCTTGTTTTTTTTTTTTCTTATTTTCTTCTTTTTATTTGGGATCCTTTGGTTGTATCCCACCGCTGCCACCAGTGTTAAATTTAATAAGGGTAGTATTCTGGAATACAACATCTTCCATTCCCGGCCATCTGCCATTCCCGGCTCCCCGCGCTGCCTGATGCGGCGTCATGTCTCGCATCCGTCTTTGAGGATTTTGAGTCCATGGAGTCGGGTCGCTTACCGCCACCGCTCGACACGGGCGATCGTCGCCCATCATCTCCATCCACCTTCCGAGAATCCCTACTTTCCGCGCTATCATTACCGGCGCCTCGATTTCGCCGACGCTGCCCCCGACGCCCTCTGCGCCTATTTCTCGCGCCCGCCCCAGTCTCCACACGGGTGTCTTGCTCTCGGCTCGCAACAGGTGCTGTTCCGCCGTGCCGCTTGTGGGGAGAACCCTGGGAACTCTGTTGTTGTTCCCACCTTTGCCTGTATTCGCACCCGTGCAAGCTATGACCTTGGCGGCCATAAAACTCGCAACAGCACCGGACGCTGAATACTCTGGGGCCTGATGTCGCCGGCCCGCCGCCCGTAGACGGGGGCTGCGGCTCTGGTAGGGCTCTCCGCTGAAACTGTGGTCGCTGATAAGACGGTTCCTGCCGTGCGAATCCGCCCTGCTGACCTCTACCCCTGTATGTGGTCTGGGGACTGCGCGTCCTCGTCGGACGATCCGGGCAGTCCACTATATCGTGGCCATACCGCCAACACTCGCGACAGAAGGGAGTGTTTCGTCTTTGTAGACACTCGTCGTACACGTGACCCCTCAGATTGCAAAAATTGCATATTGTCTGGGATTCCAGGGGGTGCGCCGATCGACCAACCGGATCCCTGAACGGATTGTCCCGACCCGATCGATCTCCAGGCACATACGCCCCTTGAGCCAAACCCTGCGACCCTTCACTCCGGCTCGAGGAAGACACGGTATTTGACCACGCTCCCTCGCCAGAGGAGGCCGGAGCATAGGCACCAACATCCCGTCTATAATTGAGAGGCCCGTACGACTGCTCCCGAACGAAACCATCCTCCTCACGTCGACGACTATCAGGCTCTTCGGCCGGCAACACGAATGACACCGCCCGGGGATTTAAGTTCGATAAAACCGGCGCCGGCGCCGCGGTGTAATCCCTAGAAGTGGAGGATGAACTTTCCAAAAGGGTCGAGCAACTTCCCGGTCCTAACTCTAATGTTTCTGACGCTGTCGGCCGCGCATCCACAAACAGGTCGCCCTGCCTCAGCATTTCCCTTCGAGCTCGCTCAAATCCGGTTAGGTGGTCCACCAGGCTACGAAAAGGGACATTACCCAACGTGGGGAGGAAGTGCTTTAGTCCTTCCTCCCTCAGACCCCTTACCAACACCGGTTTGGCCATGCCCTCAAGCTGGCTGGCGAAGACGGACCTACCCTGGCGACCATAAAAGCGCTCAGCTGCCTCCTCGCACCGTACCACGGCCCGCTTCACTCGGGAAACGAAGCCTGTGGCATCCTCGGAAGGAAGTTGTCGCATTTTGGAAAGTTGCGCACACAACTCCTCATACGACACCCGGGGTTCGTAGGCCTCTCTAAGACGCTGTTCCGCTTCAAGGAATGTCGTGGGTGGTCTCTCCTCGAACATCCGATAGGCCTCGCCGCTCAGCCTAGAGGGCAGCCACCGGAGGAAGGTATGTTCCTCCTCCACCGCCAGCCCATCCAAGGTCCTTCTACAGCCCTTGAGAAACGAAGAGAGTCTCTCGGCCGTATCCGGTCCTTCCTGTCCCGAAAACATGGGGACCGCCTTCGACACAAGGTCGAAAACCCTATCTGCGCCCAGCATGGTCCGTACAGGACATGGTTGTGGGACCAGTTTAAAATACGAGGGCATCGGCGTGTCCTCCATGCTCCCGACAGGTTGTTTACCGACGGTGGGAGGGGGGCATGTTGGCGATCGGCCGTCCACAAATTCGTCCCTCGAATCATGGAACGCCTCCGGATCCACCTCGTCAACCGGCGGCTCGGGAAATGCCTCGGGTCGTGCCCGGGCAGGGGTGCCCTCTCGGACATCTCTTTGACGCTGCCTTGTCTGCATTTATAGGCCGTCTATTAAACTACAAAATCTCTCGCTACCAAACCCGGAACCCCGACAAGACCTATGGCCAACAGCAAAACCGAAAAAAAAACAACAACCTAGTGATGGGAAAAACACAGTCCACCCCCGAGCTCCAACAAGAAATATAGCCTCCAACAACAACAATAATTATAACGTCCTCAACAAGACAACCACCCCGAACGCGACCGACCCAACCAATGGAAGGGACGCGAACACCACAATACACACGCCAACACAAAGAGAGATATTACTCAACACGTTAACCACAAAAAAAAAATAATAAAATAAATAATATTAAACACGTTCCCTCCAACGAACGAACGAAAGACTGCACAACACAAATGACCACTACACCGCCCGAGAATAGAAAGAGAGAGAGAGAGAGAGAAAAGGAAAAGAACCCGAGAAGACAAAAGAAAATCAAACGCGACGATGCAGCAATAACACCGAAACTTACACACCTCGAATACACGCGAAGCTGAAAAGGAAAGAAAAGCAGAATCCCGGTTCCAAACAAAAATTTGGAGATCGATTAAGCCAAAAATCAGTTAATAAATAAATAAATCAGAGCAATAATTAACAATCAATAAATGACATCGAAGTATCAGCTTAAGGCTAAAACCAAAACAATTCTACAGTAATTAACATACAAGTTTTCCATTTAACAATAAAAATCAATAAATACATAAATAACAAGTATTGTTCAATTCACAACAAAAAAGAGAAGAAAAAAAAATAAAAATTTCCACGTTCTGCTTTCCGTCCTTCCACCATGCAGGTCTCTCCGCTCACGATCGTCGCCAATTATCCGCCAATGCCACCCGATAGGCAATGAGTATTAGTTATTTGATGTAGCTCAATAGGTTCTTTAGCTTTGTCAAAAGAATAATCTCAATCACCAAACCTGCCTGAGAAGGTTTGTCCGCAGCGCCAGTTGTAGCATATACAGTCCCAGCGCAGACTGCAGAGGCAAACCCCAGTGCTGGGGGTTGGATCGCAAATATGAAAGTGCGAAAGCGCACTATAATGTCGGGTGATGGTAGGTTTTGCCGCCGAAACGGGACAAACCCCCCGATCTACCAACCCATAGACCGGGGCAAGTACCGAGTCCAAAAGAGGAGGACTAAATCAAATATATAGGAGCGGGACGTTTTCGCCGGCCGGGTGACATTTCGGAGGTTGAACGAGAGGGGATCGCCTCGCCTTAGCGAGGGGGTCCTAACCGGATCGTGTGGGCGGTCGAGCTTTCGGTCGGACCATCGTTTCAGTGTCGGGCCCGCCGCGATAGATGGGAATCTGTGTAGTTAGTGTTCCCCTATTAAATGTTATTTATTTATTTATTTATTTATTGTTACTAACCCTAGCATATAGGTAGCCGAAAATCCTTACTAACATTAACACTTAAGCATATAGACTAATTTATTTATTTATTTATTTATTGATTGTTCTGCTGTTTGTTTGTTTGTTTGCTCTCCGCCGCCCACTCTCCGGCGTGACATTCCTCTCCTAAGAATGCCACGCAGTCGTGTGGGGGGGGGGGGGGGGTGTATTACGTACGTCGGCCACCACCATCATTTAATAATTTGCATTTAATTTTGTTTTAACATAGTATGATGGTAAGGTGGTGGAAGAATTGCACGATCCTGAAGTGAGTTTCTGAACCCACCCTGATTCGGGTGTGGATCGTGCAGTTCTTCGAGTTCGAATTTGTTTTTCGAAGTGGACGTGAGTGGAGAGCGAGAGAGATGGAGGGTTAACCTTTTTTCAAATATACGGTTTTGAGTTCCGTTGAGGGAGTTGTAAAAGCAAGTGGAGGAAAAGCAAGAAGAAAAAAGGTGTTCCCGTTTTTTTGTTCTTTGTTCTTTTTTGGAGACGTAAAATTAATAATAATAATAATTGTAAAAAAAAGAGAAAAAAAAGTTGGACTCGAAATAAAAATTATAAAACACTAAAAGTGTTCGTGGAAGTAAAGTTTTTCTTATTTAATACAAAAGTAAAAACGCAAGTGTTTAAAGATCGGACTGGCCAGTCGCAGCCATATCGAAGGCTCCAAAAATCCAACGATTGGTAACCCCAATTGTCTTTCAAAGGAAACGAAGACGTCTTGCATTGAGGAAGAAGCGTCAAGTGACATCCAAGGAAGCTGCGGCTGAATGTGCTAAATTGTTGGCCCAAGGAAACGAAGACGTCTTGCATTGAGGAAGAAGCGTCAAGTGACATCCAAGGAAGCTGCGGCTGAATGTGCTAAATTGTTGGCCCAAGGGAAGAAGAACCAGGACTGAGTCGGATGGAAGCTGCTGCTCCGACCTCCAACTCTCCCCGGCAAAGTAGTTGAAAACGGCGGTAAAACCCAGGTAACCAAATTATTACTTCATTAATCAAATTTTGTGTGGCTGTATATGCTACACCATCTCCAGAAGCAGTAAATTTTTTATCTTCACTTTCATCAGTTTTTCTTTTTCTTCTTTGCTAGGTTTTTTTATCACGGAAGAAAAAACGCTGATACAAGCGGTGTGTGCATTATCGAGAGCAGCGTAGTAGATGTGTTTCGTAAATTCGCCAATATCCATCAGTGAAGCGAAACAATGTAATCCATTTAACCCGCATTACGCATTACGAATATTATTCTACGATTAATTTCGTAAGCTTTGTTGACGATTCGTCGACAGGACTCGATGACCCTTTCACCACAGTTGCATTCGACGATCAGTTTGAATCCTAGGCCTGTCTCCGATTTTTTTGAAAAGTTTATCGAACCGTCACAATTTTTACACTTTATAAAAAACTGAAAAAAAAAAAGTAACATCACGTATTTTTTGTTTTGTTTTATATCCACATTTATTTAACAAATTAATTACATATTTTGAGCCGACGAGCACTACAACCGGGAGCCGGTCTTGGCCTTATTTACCAAGTCCTGAGGCTTGTTAAATTGTCCATAATGATTTGTTTGTTCCGGGCAAGGTCATTAGTCTTGCGCCAGAGGCTCCCCGACGGGAAATCGAACCCCGGTCTCCCGCGTGACAGGCGGGTATACTTACATATTTTACTTAAGACTAAATGTTAATTTCTATTTTATAAATATCATTCTTACATTAACTTACTGGCTCTTCGCAAGCACTCTAAATTATACATTATCATTTTTCTTATGCCTTTCGGCGTACAATAACATCACGTATGCTGCCGTCACTGTGACCGTTGGAGCGAAGTCGGCCGATGTAGCAAATTTTTGTGCCGATGTAGTCGCATACTCCGTTTCCAGTTCATTTACAGTTCCCATAAATACTTTTCGTTTTTTATATCGACTGCCTGGACGCACCCCTGACTTACGCGAACCTTTAACGTTTTTAAACATTACGTTAGAAAAATTTACCGTTGAAAAACGTATGAAACGGACGCCAAAACGCGAGCACTGCACACTCTGAGACCACGTTTACACTAAATACTTTTTCCTCCTCATGAAAAAGAAACAAAGAAACATCAAAAATACCTACCCCTCGACGTCGTCGGTAGGAACATCTTCCATAGTCACCAAACAAGAAAAAACCTCCAGCACCGTGCAACGAGCAAGTTAGTTTCATATATATGAAACTAACTAAAACTCAGGCAATCGCAGGTCACCCGCAGTACGCCCGAATGTAAAAACAACATACCCAGGAGCGACTATCCATTACCGCTTATGAACATGTTGTTCAGTCGCACAAGATTGCGACATATTCAAAGAAGTGGCAGTTGGCCCAAGCCAACAGCGAAGCAAATTAATGCCCATAAATGGATAGTCTGCATCTTTCTAAATACACGGTAGTTGCCACCTATGATACGAATTTGTATCCGCGGGAGACTCGACCCTTTAATGACCTTTAACTTTGGAACCGCCTAAGATTTCGTTTCCAAATTTTAACATATTATTTTTGAAGTATAAAACTATCGATTAAGCAAAAAAAAAATTGGTTTTTTGAACCGAACAAACCGGAATGTCCCCTTAATTGAGACGTTAACAAGAAGTTTAATATTTTTGCATATACCTTACAATAATAAAAATATAGCAATACTCTGTCGTTAGCATTATATATATATATATATATATATATATATATATATATATATATATATATATATATATATATATACAGGAAATTCCATCTAATTCCCTTATCCGACTACTTTCGTCTCTTACCAATACGTAACATATTATACTCAAATGAACTCTACTTCCGCGGTAACTAGACCAAATAATCAGATTATACTAAAAGTATGATTAAACCAAATTGAAATGCGCTATGTATTAACCAGTAGCCGACATCCAAAACATTTTAGTAATACAGAAAACATTTTATGTTGATTCAAGCCACCCATTTCATCCAGCACGAGTTTTTAATTAACGTAACGTTTTTACAATCTGTTTCAGCATTCACCTCAACAAATTGAATTCATTAACTAATCCAATTTTCAAACGCTCAAAATCGTTTAATAGCAACTGTTTATTAAACTGTGCAAAATAACAACACGTTCCTGGAGGCATTATTATCACATACATTCATCTGCAACTGACAGAGACACAACGAACATTTTTTCGACAACACTGCCTCACGTAGTAACTTACCTGTGCCTCACATTTGAAGGGCATCAAAAGATTTTAAACTGAAATACAAAACCCGAACTTCAAATTTTCTAAATGAAAATTTAGACACGAAGAACATTGCAGACGTTCTTCCTACCCTAATAACTCATACCAAGTTCTACAAAGGGCTGTATAAGATTTAATTACTTTCCTAACAACAACCAAATAAAAGAAAAAAAGCTTCTCTAATTGAAGAGCAAATATTTCTTTGTATTAAATTATGCTCATCTACGAGGTATTCATTACCATGACACGCTTCTTTGTAAACTCAGCAGGTAAAGATAAAAGGTATTGAAGACAGTACGGCTGCAGTACATTACCTTGGTGCTTCCAATTAGGATGTGAAAATATGGAGATTGTGGCTTCATTAGCAGAAGGTGAATTATCGCCAATAATTAGAACCTGTAACATAATTAGAAATTCCGTCAGATCTTGTGAAAAATCATTTTCTTCAACTAGGTTTATTTGCAACGGACGTGGAAAGGAATACAACTCAACAAGGGATCTTAGAGCCGGTGAGAATAATAAATGTGTAATATTCGAATGTGGCAGGTGTATCGCATGATAATGTGTAGGAGTTACTCCATGTATTTCTGGAATTCCTCCATAGAGTTGATTTTTTTTTTTTTTTGATACCTCAATGTGTGGGAATTAAACAGCAGAAGATTTTTGAGATCAAAGTTAGATTGAGATTTCATTTTTCAAAGCAAAAGTATGTGCACCGTCAAATTAACGCCGTCTATGTCATGGGTAAAATAAAGCTGGTTTTCTCTCTTATATTCAGAGTGGACTATTTTAGAGCGACGGATATCTGATTGATATCTGGCTTATGAAATTTATCTGTTAATTAGTATTTGTAATTCGACACCAAATTATAATCCGATAATTTTGACATATGTGGTTCTAAAATAATAGTTTTATAGGAGTCAATCGAAGTAAACACAACCCTGTGCAAAACTATCGAATTAAACTTATCACTCGGTAAAATAAGATGACGGTACAGGGTATTCTAATTGAATAGGAGGTTTTTCAGAACGCTATAATTTTTTTATTACTCAACAAATTATATTGAAGTAATGGCTTTAAGTTTTTGATTGTCTTTCTCCTATTATCAATTAATTTTTTTTTTGCACCTTAGGTATGCATTATTACCTGTTTTGGCTGGGGATTACTTTTCCATTATATGGCGAGAGCTTCTGGAAAAGGATGTTTCTCGTTCAGCTTCCTGTTGGATATGTGGCGGTTCCGCCAAACCCCACTGTCTACTTACCCGAGGAACCCCCCATAACTACAACCCACCTTTGATTAGTTTCTGCTAATGCAATCCCATTAGCAGGTGTAAATGCTTCACGCATTAAGTTTACCAAATGTATTTAGCTAAAAGCTCCTGGAAGAGAATTCTTACCTTCATTCATTTATTCGAATTCAAAATTCCCTATAAGAATTCTGTTCCAAACTTCATTAATCCCAAGCCCAATTCGGCACCTTCAGTTGCCAGGCAAATCTCAATCTTACACACGCATTTTCCCTAGTCTAATTCCTGAAAACAAAACAATTTGGTTTTCATACAATGTAACCATCATAACAGTGATCATAAACATTGCATCGCCTATTCAGCCTCACCATGTGTATAATAAATTCCTTTTCATACATATTGGATGACGACCCAACCCAAGGGACAAAAGCAAATATACGCATCTTGCGTCTTAGGCATCAATTAAATCCTACAGCATAGGCAAATGCAAATAGGAATCGTATACTTACCCTTGCCAGCGATGCTATGAACACCAATTCCCTGTGAATACGCTAAAACCAATTAGCACCATGCCCACCAGCATTACGGCCTATCAATACAGCTGCAATGCACAGTCCAAGACAATGATCTATACGATCTCTTTGTCCTGCACATTTCTGGATCTGCTTCTCATGACTAGCGGCATGAACAAACAGAAACCCAATTATCATCCAATGAGATTCGGCTTGTTTGCTTAGCCTAACTCATATTTCATAGATGTACATTATGCCTTTTTTTTGTTTCAGATTCGTTCTCATGGCTTTGTCCCATGAATGAACCAACGTGCAGACATACATGTGTACCTTGATGATCTTCTCTATGAGAGCTGGTTGGTTACCTCCAAAGAGAGACTTTACTTAATTAAAGAGAGCCAGTGTCACTGGCCGAATTTCTTTTGACAGCGAACGAGATCGCTGAGTCCTTTTACATCCTCTGACCGTACAGGTCGTGGTCATGTCACGCACGCTCCCCGGTGCGCACGGGGACGCGAAATTCAACCGCGAGTAATCGTTAAAGAGACGGACTTAGTCATTTTGGAGTTAACTTCGTCCTTAATAAGGGTAGTGTGAATTAACGAATCGTCTGGTCGTTAGCGGAAACTTTACTTAGTGCATAATCAAGAAACAGTTTAGTGCATAAGAACCTACAATAAATACAGAATATACCAATAACTATAATGCCGTGTTTTATTCCTGTGAGGTGTCCGCTCCGTGCTTTGGAGATTGATTTTCGGTGAATCCTGTGGCGGTGTTGCTCAATGTTTTGTCCTCCATTCTGCTGGCGGTATTTCTTGTTGGATATTTATAAAGTGACGTTGGAGGAGCGAAGTGAACCAGCGCTGTTCGCCTGCGCAACATACATCGCCCCCCACAGACACTCCTATTGACATTGGGAACGGAATGTTAATTTACATGTCTATCAAGTAAGTTTCGGATAACACCACTTTCGTTATCGGCCATCTTTGGAATTCCTGTGACCATCGTTCTAGGGTATCTTTTGTTTCGCGATTGGCAGTGCATCCCAACACATGATCTACGTACAGTCCTTTTCAAGATATCTAGTATCCTATCCATCGTGGGCGAAATTTTAAACCATATACGAAAACCCGTACGTTAGAATATATCTACGTAATAATGGTCTTATATAGGAGAAGCTTTTTTCGGAACTTTCCTTCTCAGTAACGGAGCTAAAGGTAGATTATATTTTTGACCTTTTTAATTCATTGGGTGCGTGCTGGTTGACTTTCAGAAAATTATTCAAATTGATATCTAGGTAGCAAATGTTTTCCTTTTTTCTCCTAGAGGGTTTACTCCGTCGAACTCGAGATTGCAACTCCCCATGATTTCTCTTGTGGCGGTTCTACGAACCACACAACCCACTATAGGTTGAGATATCGTCGTTCCACCAAGGAACATACTCACCTATATCCATTACACGTGCCCACAGATACGTGTCCCCTTACTCTCACCTGAAACAAAAGGTAACATTACATACACTAACATTGTATTCAATAGTAAAAAGCAATCGAACTAAACGTTCAAAAGTCTCTAATATTGAATTCAACGCATCCATGCAAGGCATCCATCCAATGCATCCGTCCAACGCATCCATGCAAGGCATCCATCTAATGTATCCATTCAACGCATCAATGCAAGGCATCCAATCCAACGCATCCCATTCGTTGCGCCCATGCTACGCATCCCATCCAACGCATCTATCCAATGCAGCAATATAATGCACCCATTAAACGCAATATCGGTAAACAAACCGAACAACGAATATCTCCTCTTGTAGCTACTCGTAATAGCAATTAGCACCTAAATTCCTAGCATGACCCAAAACTCTAAAGGCGCACTTGTGCAAACAAAGGATAGTGATTCACCGCCGACCAACAACCGCATGGTCGCATGCTAGAGGCAGAGAGTACGTAGCCATACCCGTAAACTTCAAGGCATGGGTAACCGCATGGATCAGTCATGGTGACCACCACGTCATAATAGCGGAATAAGCCGGAAGGTATGATAATCACTGCACAGCCCGAACACGTTCTAAGTTGAAGGACGGTGCGTTCGACGAAGGTTCCTTCGAAGAAATAATGGGGACCTATCACACAACAACCGAAGGAAGTGCGGCGGAGACTGCCCTTGAGTTAATAGAGATAGTGAATACGGCGTGTGACGTGGCAATGCCAAGTGTGATACCAACGGATGGAACCATGCTACTGGTGGACGGTCGAAATTAAAACGCTAAGAGCACAATTCGCGACGGCGCGAATCTCTGTGCATGAGAATTCGTTCCGTTACAGAGCGGAAAAGCTGTGGAATTCCCTCCCCGCGCGAGTGTTTCTGGAGTGTTATAATTCGCAACTGTTCAAAAAGAACTGTAACAATTATTTGGTGGTATCTCGGGGCGGCGACTCAGCGTTATAGGTGCGCTTCTTCCGAGAGAAGTGTAATATATACATGTATTTAAAGAAAAAGGGTGCTTAAAATCTTATCGCAAGATGCAGGGGTCAAGACAAGGAATTGACTTTCAAAAACATTTTTAAAAAATTAGGGCGCCATCTACAAATAGTCATAAAAAACGGCAAGGCCAGATGATTCAAAAACATATGGGCGGAAGCAGACATAAATCCTTGGGGCGTCGCTTACAGAATGGTCATGGCGAAACTGAAGGGACATAAGGCTCATAACTGTCCCAACGTGTTGCGCTCAATAGTAGACCACCCCTTTCCCCTAAAATGGGACGCGGAATAGAATGTTGTCATAAGATCTGCCAGCGAGACCATACCAGCACTGTCGCTAGAAGAAATTCAGAGATACAAAGAAGCTCATGGGGCCGACAAGATCCCAAACACAGATATAAAATCTGCGTTTAGTAGGAGACAGAGGTGTTCCAAGCCATGATGCAGAAATGCCTTGAAAATGAAATATTTCCTGACACATGGAAGGTCCAGTACTTAGAACTTCTGCCCAAAAGGAAGATATAAACAACCTGATAGTCCATCATACTATCGCCCCATATGCCTCCTGAGATACAATGGGTAAAAGACTAGGGAGGATGATATACAATATATTGCTCGCTATTGCCGAAAACAATGTATAACAAAGTGTTCAGTTTTGCGGATGATAGTACGCTTGTTTCCTCCTTTGCGAGTGTTCGGCCGATTGGTGCATCTGCGTCGCGTCAGCTGAGATGTAGACAGATATACTCTCTGAATCAGGATCCAGATAGGATCCTGCAGTGGGGAAGGGCCAATCTCGTCGACTTCAATGCAGTGAAGACACAATATACAACATTCACAAAGAAAAGTGGATCATCGGCTCCACAGCTGATGATGAATGGCCGGGCCTTCGAGGCTGGGGAAAGTTTGAAATTGCTCGGCGCCACGGTCTGTGGGAATGTATCATGGCATAAACACGTGTCGAGCATCGCCAGGTCAGTCTCGGGAAAGCTGAGCTATATTTTTGGGGCCAAGAAATATTTTACTCCGGCCCAACTTCTCCTCCTATATAGATCCCAAATTAGACCCGCGGTCGAATATTGCTCTCATGTTTGGAGCTCAGCTCAGCCTGATCGGGGACTCGGCGCTGACGTCTGGACTACAACCGCTATCACATCGAAGGCGCGTAGCCGACGTCTGTCTGTTTTACAGATATTATCACGGGTACTGTTCTTCGGAAATTCGTGGTATTGTTCCACGCAATTCGGCGTATGTGCGATCCACAAGGCAGTCCGACGTATAGCACCAGTTTGCGGTTCATCTCCTGACGGCGCAAACATCCCTCCATCCCTTCCCACGCGACTGTTCTCGGAGCGCTACAACTTTCGTTCAAAAAGAACTGCAACAGTTATTTGTTGGCATATCGGGGCCGTGAAATCATAAACATCTTAACGCAGCTCCCACGCTAGATGTTTATGATTTGGAAATGCAATTAGAAACCTATACCAATCCCACGGTTCCTTTGTTACCCATCTGAAGCGCACAAGAACCTTGTTGTCTTAAGCCAGATGGGTAACACAAACAAATCCCATGAAAATATCGGAAAATGAGTGGCGGTACCTTCGATCTTTCAAACAAAGGAACAAGATTCCGATAAGGAGGCAGAGAGGAGAATTATGATTATGATGGGAAATTTGTCATTGCAGATACAGGGATGAGAAATTCGAATTGGAGTTTAAAAATAGGGAGTCGTCGTAGAGAATCCGAAGGAAGAGGTATTAATTTGTATGTACGTGGGTGTGAGACCTTGTCCCGAAAAGTATTCGATATCGCGCCGTTGCAAATTCGTGTCCGTGTAAAAAGTAACGTCGAGTGACAAAAGAACTTGTATCTCAGCCAAGTGATCCGTAGTGTTGACAAAGTTTTAATGTGCAAAGTTCCCTGATTGGTACAGTGCCATCAGCCTCCCGAAAACGCTCGGATGAATTTAGCTCGTATTGTGTATTGACATTGAAGGAGTACACATAAGTTCGCGACAGGTGATCCGGCGTTGTAAATCTGTATTTCATGTATCAATAAAACTGAATTCATTAAACAATAAAATAAAAAGAAAGATTCAAAACTATTCTCTCCGTGTTTGATTGTTTGGCGGTGTTCCCTTGTTTCAAGTTGTTCTTTTGTGTGTGGACAGTGTTCGCGGAACACTTACGACTATTAGACCAAAAACCGTCAAACTCTCATATGACACTGTGGGGGGGAAGTATTGTGCCTAACACGGACACTAGGTTCACTTCCTACTCCATCATAATTTGTTCGCCGCGTAAAACACCGAACTGTAAGTCATCACTAATAAATGAACGGACGCCCCCTCGTTCGTTCGCAACCACGGGTAAAGGGTGAGCGATAAACACCCAGGACACTGCGACACAACAAGGAGACGAGAACGTTGAAACAAAACACACAACAACAAAATACTGTTCGGATAACGCCTCGATATTTATTATTCCTTTTATATCACTGCCGATTGTCTTTTTAACACGCGATACAATAAACACGACTTCGATAACTCCACGCTCAACTCAAAGGGGGACGAATACAATGTACGTACAGCAATACCGAGTAATTCGGATTTATTTCGCCCACGACTCCGAATATATATATATCGCCACTCCGCCGGGGCGACGGAGAGCGGAAGCCGAACCAACTTGCCCGGTTGGATGATGGTGAACGGCTCAGCGATATTCAATCGTTGACGAGGTCACACGCTAATCTTGATCATGGTGGTATGTGCGCATGGTTCTGAAGGAGATCGTGTGATTCGAACTGACGCTATGACAGTTTGAATCACGAAAAAAATTGAACCTAAGCGTTACCCATCAGGCTACTGGCCGTGTTTAGAATTTGATTTTTAAACTCGACTATACTCCACTGATGTGATGTTATCGCTATGGTATACGGTTCTGATGTATTTACTTATTCGATTTTTCATTCATTCATTCATCGATGAAAAACGAACCTAGAACAAGGAAAGGGAATAAACAGCATTCATGGGATACGATTTCGGAAAAGCAAACAAAACCGCAATCGTCGGATGCATGTACGTCGCGGCTAAACAAAGAGACAACGATACGATGTAGAAATGTGCTAATTGGTTTTAGCTAGGTTACTGGGACATGGTGTTTATGGCATCGCTAGTAAGGGTACGTATTGAATTCCTATTTCCATTTGTTTATGCTGTTGGATTTAATTGATGCCAAGAGACGCGGAATGCGTATTTGCTTTGGTTTGCACATTGTGCGAGTCAAAGAATTTTATTGCTGGGAGAAAAAGGTCGCCGGCCAATGTGTACCTAAAGAAATTTATCGTGCACATGGCGAAGTTGGGTAATAGACGGCGCAATATTTATGATCCCTGGTGAAGGTCACATGATATGTGAACCGAGGTTTTCTTTTCAGGGATATGCTGTTTGGAACAGTATTCTTAAGAGGAATTTTGAATTCAAATAAACGAATGCACTTAAGAATTCTCTTACAGGTACTTTTAGGTTATACGAATTGGATATATTTGATGCGTGAAGCATTTAAGATGCTAATGCGAATTGCATTAGCGAAAGCTTATGCGGACTGGGTTGTGGTTATGGGGGTTTTTAAGGTAAGTGTACCGTGGGGTTTGGCGGCAACACCACAACACTTTCCACTAGGATTTCGGAAACAAATAGATTCTGACCAGGGTTCATTGATTCTTACACCCCATCGTCACTAGAATGTATATATATATATATTTGTTTAGGGTGTTCGGAAACAATTCCAATTTAATTTTGGTGTCATACCATATACGCATATAGTACGGTTTTCGAGTCTTCATTCCGCTTGATTCTATCTTTGCCTTGCGTGGCAATATACATATGGATTTTGTACAACTTGGGGTCCAATATTCATCCATGTTGTACTCCCCGTTTTATATGGAGCGTGTAAGGTTTACTGGGAATCAATGTAACCTGTTCGTACGTAGAATTCGGTTTCGATGGTAATGCTTGAGATGCGGTAATTGTTTGTCGATTGGACAAACAAATCGCGGGTCGGTTTATTGCAGCTGTATCAACAAGCTGTCCGACATTGCACTTTTTCTGATTACGAAGGGTTTGGGATTATATGGAGAATTCCTTTGGGAAAATAGATATGATGGGTAAGTACTTTAAAGAATTCTTTCAGAGAATTTGAATAACGCATTAAATGCGTGAATGCTGGGAGAAAACTTTTTAGGGATTTTTAGATAATGCCTTGAATGTGTAGGGGTACGAGATCGCGACGCCACTCGGGCGAGAGTTCTACCTCGTCCCCACAATTCACTTAATGAAAGTTCCGCCGTAATTAGTTCACCGAGGGGAACATCACACACCGGAGAAAGAAAAAAACACGTCGCCAATACACGCGGAGAAATTAAACACAGTATTCCTTTGGTTTAGTTTTATATTTATTTAACTGGGAAACACTATTGTTGGATAAATGGTAGAATTCGCGGATTATCGTTTTCGTTTCAATTTTTTATTAGATATTAAGATCGTACAATTGGACGTCAATAAAAAAAAAAAAAAAAAAACAAAAAAAAAAAAAAAAAATCTTCGCCACGACTCGGGGTATATTATTGATATGTACGCGACTCCGTGCCCACCGGAGAGCGGGAGTTAGCATGACCATGGCGGCCAGCGGATGAAATTCGACTCACCGATATCTTGCTCGTTCAGAGCTCACTCGCTCATCGTCATTCATTTTTAAACATTTTTTTATTTTCTTTCTATATTCTTAGTTTCTAAATTAAAGGCTAGACAAAAAATGCTTAAATTCTAGCTTAAATAGCTTATATAATAACTTACTGGTCCTTCGCAGACGCTCTAAGCTAAACATTACTTAATATTTGTATAATTTGCCTTTCGGCGACAGAACTTTGTGGCAATACTTATAATTATTTGGAAGACAAAGAAAAATTTGAAAAACTTTGTCAATTTTTTTTGTTTTTTATTCTTAAAATTTAACTTACTTAACTTACCTAAACTTATCTACTTTTTTTTTATTTTTTATTTTTTTAAATGTAAAATCACTTAGCTTAACTTAACTTAAATCTTATACTACCCTAATTCTAGAAAAGCCAAGTCTATGTAAGCTAGCTGATGATAGTGTGATTCTATACCGACTTTGATATCCAGGTCTTTATATGCCATTCAACCACCAGAACTGTTGACGCTGTCTAATACTATCGTCCCGGTCTCTGTGGGAGATAGCCCTACTGAAGCGCAGGAGCTCTTCTTCGGTGCGCGTTACTTCCCGGTCGTAGCACAATCGTCCGTCTACGGATGATCTACTTACATAATAGATCAGCGGAATTCCGGATCTATCCTGTATAAGCCCTTTCATGTCCAAATCAAGGAACGCCTCTGGTGGAACAAAACCGTTGCGACGCACGTTCTCATAGTACAAGGTATTTGGATAATAAGCCCCGAAAATTAGGTCATTGGACGAGCATATTGCTCTCGCAATATGTCCTCTGATTAATTTAATCATAAAATTATCCACCCTATTTATGCAGGCTTCATTATATAAAGTCTCATTTGAGTAGTACTTTTTGTATTCCGATTCCGGTGTTCGATATAATCTGAGACAGGTTCTCAGACACTTTCTTTCGAACACCCGAATCTTTTCCATCAAATTTGGATCTATGTTAAACCATACTGGACAGCCATATATGAGCATTGGCCTAATTAGCGTCATGTAGCATATGACTTTTACCCTGCTGTCAAGTTGGCTACTGTGAAATAGCCTCCTTGTCATAGCAAACGTTTTTCTAGCCTTGATCAGAGCAGCCTCTACATGTCTGTCGAAATACAGATATTGGTCTAGCCAGATGCCCAGGTATTTAACTAAACTCTTGGTTTCCAGTTTATCTCCATGGGGTCCCACGATAACTAGCTTTCGCGAGTTTTTCCTTGTGTCGTTCGTGGCTTTATATAATGGGGTTCTAAATAGGATGGCTTCACATTTCACTCGCTCATCGTTATCATGGTGGTATGTGTGCCTAGAACAAAGAAAGACATATAGTGCATTCCTAGGATACGATTTCGGTAAAGCAAATAAAACCGAAATCGTCGGATGCATGTGCGTAGCAGCTAAACAAAGAGACCACGATGCGATGTGGAAATGTGCTAATTGGTTTTAGCTAGGTTATTGGGAAATGGTGTTTATAGCATCCCTAGTAAGGGTACGTATTGAATACCTATTTGCATTTGTTTATGCTGCAGGATTTAATTGATGCCCAGAGACGCGGAATGCGTATTTGCTTTGGTTTGCACATTGTGCGAGTCAGAGAATTTTATTGCTGGGAGAAAAACGTCGCTAGCTAAATGTATACATAAAGAAATTTATCGTATACATGAATGAAGCTGGGAATAGGCGACGCAATGACAATTATCCCTGCCTGGAATGGTTACATGATATGTGAACCGAGGGTTTTTCTTTTCAGGAAATTTATGATGAGGAAAGTAAAAACTCTTACAGGGGATTTGTAAGCGAAGGAATGCTTGAAAAGGTAAGAATTCTTTTGCAGGTACTTTTGGGTTATACGAATTGGATCTATTTGATGCGTGAAGCATTTAAGATGCCAGTGCGAATTGCATTAGCGAAAGCTTATGCAGACTGGGTTGTGGTTATGGGGGTTTTTTTAGGAAGGCGAACCTTGGGATCTGGCGGAACCGCCACAAATGAATTAAATGTCCTTGAGAAAGGAAATGTTTCAAGTATGCGAGGAGATTGAGCTTCAAATATGGGGGTTCTTCAGGTAAGCTCTAAAGAACCCCCCACAGTTCCACCTATCAGTAGAATTTTAAAAATATAAGGGACATCATTATCTCCTTACAATGGATAGCATTTTCATGCAGTCTACGGAGCTCTCTATAAACCAAAAAAAAAAGAACCTTCTCAAAGTTACAGCTATTGATGATCTGTATAGGCCAAAACGTTCTCTCCTAACTAGACTGAAACTCCTCTATCGGCAGTACACCAACTGACAAAACCCGGAGATAACGACACTCAAAACCCTGATCCGTTATCTTTAACAGCTGATTCGCGAAAACTACAGAACAACTATAAACCCAAAATGGGAAAATAAAGTTTGAGCTATAAACCCTAACTGCTCGAATAACACTCAGATAAATAAGAGGTTCCGAAAGAGGAATCACAATTACATTCCGTATTTAAAAATCACACAAACTTCGACGAATTGTCAAATACTACTAAGCGACTGTATTACCGCCACTAAACATTTGTGAGGGTGAATCTCTATTGATAGAAGACCCCAAGAAAACACAAATACTATTGGTGGGTATTACATGGGCTGAAAAGTCCCGGGATTTTTCAATAGATGGCGCCTATAAAAAATTAGTACGACTCATTTGAAGAGGGCTCATCTCTCACTAGTCGTCCGCCTCACTAGTTGTACACTTGAATATAAAGAAAAATTGACTTTCGGTCAGCGTTGTAGCTCCCAGCTTTGGCGGATTTAAAAAATTGAAGAGTGTCGTATTTCTTGAAGCAATAGCATATATCAAGGGAATCATTTTCGATCACATTACACCAATTTATCGGAGTAATTTTCGAAGTGTTGCGGTTCAATAAAACTACGCGTTGAAAAAAAAAAATTTAACAAGCGCTAAAAAAGAGCTAATTATATTGCAACGTTTCTCAATGCAGATTATACAATTTGGTTCTGAGTTTTGCTTCCAATGTCGATTTAAAGAAAATTTGACGAAGTGGGGACAAAAATGTCGAGGCCTCTTGTGGGTAAACATACTCAAATCAAAAATTTTAAGAAAGTACTTCATGACCCCAAGTTTCCTTGCTATTCGGCTGAAGAACGTTTCGTCTTGTAAGTATATAACCAATTTTAATGACTGTTTGTAAATGTGGAAGTATATAACCAACTTTAATGACTTTTTAAATGTAATATGATAATTATGCAATGTGTTTACTTATTACTGTTTCTTCAAAATTAGGGATCATTGCTTACCTTCAATCCAAGCAAACTATATACATTTTTCTGAGAGCTCCCTGATGGTACTCTTTCACAAAAAGACGATTGACTGTTCATATATATGTCAAAATGCTGGGATGAGCGTCCTATCAACAACCACTAATCTTAAACAGAAGCTATAGGGACCAATGCCAAAGCCAACAGCTCTTTGGGTGTTGAAGGCAATACAGAAAGTTCAAAAGCGGTTTTGTGAAAGTCGGATTATATAACAAATTCTACAATACATCTTGGTAAAAAGCCAAGGAGACGCTTTCCTATGGCATAAAACCACAAATCGGTTGCTACAGTTGCCTTTTATTGTGTCGTGCTGGTTCTTCATTTTGGAATTGGATTACATTTGTGCGTTACAGATCTCTAATCTCGTTTTGAGTATTCTTCGACTGAACTGATTGTTGGGTTTCATGCTGGTTGGCGTAAACCTTTTTCTTTGGTGCCGTCGAGTATGTTCATTGGGGTTCGTATTTGGAATGAAATATCATTTGAGTATTGTGTTGCTATTCGGTTTTTAGATTTGGATTGTGGCCGAATGTGAATGTATTGCTAACAGGGATTTCCTACTAAATGTCGTGTGTATGGCTTCAATAAATCGCATTTGTCTGACGATTGCCGAAACGATATTAGGATACACATTTGTTTATTTGAAAATGGATCCGGTAAGAAATATCGAATTTGTAGAAGGACAGTGGGTGTGATTATTTATGTGGCTCCTGTGGTAATACTCTTACATCTTGAGTCGATATTCTGCAAGTTACTGGATGTTGAATTTCATAATTTATTGAATGTGTGTTCTTCGGTGGTGAACATTTTAATAACGTTTGCCTGTCGGAAAATAAATTAAACGAAATTCAATTGATTTTGGAATATTTCAGAATTTTACGGATGAATGCCAGCAATCACTGTGTCAGCCTTTTAATTCGACGATTTTCACTTAGGTGTATAGTTTTTGTCTCATTTGATATGAGTTTGTAACATTCAAGTATATGTTTGTTTGCATTCAGTTTCGTCGTTGCTATGGAAGCAGAGCATAACATTAACAAGCAAGAGCCTTTCTGCCGATTAGTTATAGAGAAATGTATCAAGAAACGTTGGCGTAAGGTTCCCTTTTTATCAATTTTAACTCACGTCGAATTTACTCAGAACAAAAGTTTCAAGTGGTCAGTAGGCTAATATAACACATTCACCGACTGAACTATGCCACTTTCGAAATGTGAAATTTTCAAGGTATAAGATTTGTATAAAAGTGTTGCTGGTGTTTCAAAATCTTTTCAAAACTCATATCAAACAATGTTAATACCCCCGGACTGGATTGAGAAGTCCGGAAATTACACGACCATCATCATCATCATCATCGGGACTACAACCGGAATCCGGTCTTGGCCTTATTTAGCAAGTCTCTCCACCGGTATCCGGTCCTTATCCGAGACTTGTTAAATTGTCCATAATAATCTGTTTTTCCGGGCAAGGTTATTAGCCTTGCGGCCGCCTTTCTCAGGATGTCGCTGCACGCATTGGTTCACTACTTGGCGGGTGCCAAAGTAGCTATCCAGGAGTGTTACGTGGTGACTGCATGTCAGCTTGGATTGAACAGGGACAAGGATCGTCCTGGCCTTCGCCGGGTTGAAAGCAGAGACTCACCCCGGAAATTACACGATACCCTTCTATAATTGAAATTTATTATGAATTGCATTCAGAATTCAAACTTCAAGAAATGAAGAGTTCAGAGAAAAATATTTCAAATCAGTAAAACAAATATTGAACGCCTTTTAATCTAAGAAAGTTGGACCCAACTTCCTGAATCCATTTTATAACCTTAACTTAAATCAATATAGGTCAAAAATATTTTAGGCGTGCAAGCAGAAACTCGACTTTTTGTCAAGTTCAAATTTATTCGAAAAGATACTTATACAAAGATTGAGTGATATGGCTCGATGAGAAACTCCCAACTGTTTTGCAAGCTCTTCTTAAGGTTGACATCAATTTTCATTCAGTAAAACCTTAAGCGCTTCGTCGTCAAATCTTTTTACTTCACCTGGACGTGGAGCGTCCTTAAGACTAAAATTTCCTTCACGAAATGTTGCAAACCACTTTTTTGTTGTTGCATGACTCACAGAATGTTCACCCTAGGTCGAATTTATCAATTCCATAGTTCAAGGAGCTTTTTTTTTATTTGAAAACAGAATAGAATTCATTTTCCAAACAAATTGTATATTTATTTGTTTCCTAAATCTAAATTCACTTTTCCAACATTTTTTATTTCCGTTTTTTTCTTCGATTCCAAATTATAGGCTAGACAAAAAATGCGTAAATTCTAGTTTCATCATCATCATCGGCACTACGACCGGGACCGGTCTTGGCCTTATTTAGCAAGTCCTGAGGCTTGTTAAATTTTCCATAATGATTTGTTTTTTTCCGGGCAAGGTCATTAGTCTTGCGCCAGAAATTCTAGTTTACTTATCTTGTATTATAACCTACTGATCAAGACGCTCTAATCTAAACTTCACATGTCTATTGTACAATTTGCCTTTCGGCGACAGAACTTTGTTTGTTTTTAATTATGTCTATTTATTTAGCAAAGAAAAACCAGAAGAAAAATGTTGTTCCAATTTTGTTTATTTTTTAAATTAAAAGTAATTTACATCTATATACATATACTTTTTTTTTGGAATTACTTAAAAACCTAATTTAATATAATTTAAATCTTCATCATCATTATCACAGCACGACAACCGTGATCCGGACTTGGCCTTATTCAGCAAGTATCTCCACTGGTCCCGATTTCGAGCCGATGTCATTCAGTTTGGCACTCCCAAGCTCTGGGCGTCCTGGTCTACGCCATCTCACCATCGCAGACAAGGTCTGTCGCGCTGTCGCTTTCCATACATCCTACCACAAAGGTCTTTCCGGGCATGCTTGTGGCAGTCCTGAGAACCACACAAACCACAGTGGACCCAAAATGTACCTTTCCGCCTAACTAAAGGAGACATATATATTCCCTTGAGCCAACCGCAATTTGGTTTTGTTTATCGAAAGGACTATTGTGGGAACAGGAGGTAAACAATAAACCGAACAACCGGCACTGTTCCTACAAGGAAATAAAATCCGTGTAAATATCGCAGCCGAAGAAATCACCAGGACCATAAAACACACGCGGGTAAAGTGCACAAAGCGATACCGCAGATGTGTGAAAAGCCTGACGATCCTCGTCATATCTCCGGCCACATGGACAAGAACGTTTCGCGTCTGTGTGTGTGGGTGCATCCACCCAGTATTCCTACGAACAATAGGAAATCGTAGAACGGGTGGGGGTGCGATCTCCTGTGAAGGAGAAATCCCTTGGAACAGAGAGGACACAAAGGGAAAAGAGAACGGAAGATAAAGGAAGAACAACCGGGTGAGTTTTTCACATCCAGGAAAAATAGTTTTCCAGTCCGTAGTGTGTTAGAATGCTGAGGGAAAAGATTCTGAATGAAGAAGAACGGGCCAAAGAGTTTCGGCGCACAACCAGTGTTCGGTTTAACACAACGATCTCATGAATTGGGTGATGTAACGCTGTCCCTACTTAATTGATCAGCTGAGCTGGCTTTATTTTATTTGAACTGTCTTATGGCTTTTAATGTTTCCTCAATGCTTGGTGGCGGCAGCATTTGGTGTTGATCTTGGATTAGGGGAGCCTCCAATTCTTCTGTGAGCTGACCATTTAGCAATTCATTAAAGTGCACTTCCCATCGCTCCAGAATGCCTTCAGGATCGGTGATCAGATTACCGTCTTTGTTCTTGCAGTAAGTGCAGTGTGGTGTGTACCGCGTCATACTGCGGATTATGTGATAGAACTTCCGCGCCTGGTGCGGAGTTTTTGCTGGGGTTCTCATTGCGTAAGGCATGTTGATCCGAACCTGATCCACGGATGCAATACGTCTCCGTGAGGCAATCCGCGCTCGGAAAATTCTACCAACAAGATAATGATCCGAGTCGACGTTGGCACCTTGGTCCGTTCGTACCGTCATCAGGCTCAAGGAGTGGCGGCGATCTATCAACACGTGGTTAATTTGGTTGCGAGTGGCTCCATCAGGTGATACTGTTGGGAGGACGTCGTGGCACCGGCATGGGTGCGAGTTATACCTCCTCCTCCATCATCATTAATAATGCCGCCGAACACTAAACGATTACGAGGAAGCAGTGGAAACATTAACGAAAGCAAAACACACGGCTATGGATTTGTTGCACAAAGTTTGTTTTTATTTAAAATTTATATGTTTTCGATAATAAACAATTTTGGATCAATAAATTTACGTTATTTCATAGATTCACGGATAAATTTACGTGGAAAAAAAATAAACTAAAACTTCCTAGAGTTGAAAAATAAAACACACACGACTCCGGGTATATATTCGCGTGTTACTGTTTACGCTTCTCCGCTGGTGGCGCGGAGAGCGGGAGTTTCACCGTGCGACCAGCGTGGTCGGAGGATGGAATAAGACTCAAACGATATCCTCACCAATAAGGATATCGTTTTTTACCTACCACCAGGGAAACGTAAAGTCTCTCTTGGTGGTATAGGAAACCAGATCTTGTAATACAGGTCATGGTGGTATGTGTGGGATCGTTGAGATCAATGCTATTCACACGTGCAGTGGAACAGCGAAACAGGCAGGCGGCAAGGACAAAAGAAAAGGCGACCAAATGGTTCGCTCTTTAATGAGGGTCATGTTTATACGATGCCTCGTCGCTATTTTCGACGTTAGGAGAAAAAGGTGCTAAAAGCAATATGGATGTTTATGGCATCTCTGGCTGCAATAGAAACCGGGTTCATATTTGCATTAGGAAATGCTGGAGAATTTGGTTTCAGCGTCTATTGCGCTAATTATATGCAGCTGCTTGGGTTGTTTGTTGGTAAGACAAACAAAAAAGGTTGCCAGGCAATGTGTATGTATGGTATATGACGCGGCTGGGAAAATAGACGGCGCGATATTTATGGTCCCTGTCATGAGGGTTACATTGATTGCAATCCGAATTATTTTGTTTACAGGAATTTGTCTGGTGCCGAATTGGTTCAGAATACCAAATAGGAAAACAAAGAAATCTTATGAAAAATTGTATGCGAAGGGATGCATGAAGGTAAGTTTTCTTTATAGGGATTTTAGGGTTATAATAATTGGGTCTGTTTGATGCGTGAAGCATCTAAGATGCTAATGCGAATTGCATTAGCGAAAGCTGGTGCAGACCCGGGTTATGGTTATGGGGGTTTTTCAGGAAGGCGAGCCGTGGGATCTGGCGGAATCGCCACAGTACTCCCCTCTCAGTGACGTAGTCACGAAAAAAAAAGGTAGGGGCGAGGGAATGCTCGATGGTGGGTGCTGTGATGATAGGGAGGTTGCTTCGGAATGCGCTGTGGTAATGTTACGGGATTGTCGTGGTGACCAGTTCCTGGTTATTGTTTGGGCCTTTATCGATAAGATGGACACAGTTGTTACCGCTTGATGCCATCAAGGGCAAATGTGTGCGGCGTGGTCCATCGGACTGTTATGGGTCTCGTGGACCAACAGGCTTATCGCCCGAATAGGTCGGAACCTATCGGAAATCCGCTCACATCCGCAGTGACGAAATAGTGTGTGCGAGATGGAGGGGGATTTATCCCAGGGTAATTCCCATCCGCAGTGACGGGTTGCCGTGTGCGGAATGGAAAGGGACCAAGTCCAGAGCGGGTGTCTTTTGTCCATACGTTTGTATGGCGATTTGTTTGCCGCTGTGACTGGTAAAGGAGGGCGGGCCCTCAATTGCACGTTTTACCTATCGAGGGAGGACCGGTACATTGGTGCCAATGTAGCGGTAGCTGCGACCTCGACCGAATGGAAACTTGCTGTGAGGTGCCGGCCGTCGCTCTTGTTTAAAAAAAAAAATAGGGGATTTTGGTTAGGGGGCTCCTGGTGGGTGGTTGATTGTGTCCAACCCCAGGGCGCCCTAGGGTTATTAGATGTGCGCTCCGAAGTATTATGCACCTAGGTATTTGAGGCGGCGTAGAGGGGCGTGTATAGCCTTTAGCTGCCGCTAAAGGGGAGCCATGGTGGCTAAAGGTTGGGGAATCAGGTATGTTGTCTCAGCCCGGTGGTATCGGTTTGATTTGTGGACCGGTGTTGCTGAGACATTTGGGAGACGTAGGAGATCTAAGGACGAATGTCCTGAAATTTAAATAAAGGGGCAAAACCAGGTGCCCTGATGGGTGCTGCTACGCGTAGTAGCTGTGGTAACGAGGGAAGCTGGCTTGCTGAAATCGGGTGGAAAGGTCGAGCATTGATGAACGGTTTCGCGTGATAACTGTTTTTGGCGTGGATGGGCGCCAATATATGAACAGAGACAGAAAAAGGTGTTAGAGGTCAAGCAGAGTCGAGAAGGGTTGCATGGGGTTGCGTGAAGGCTATGGTTGGTGAGCGTGAGCGCCAACCTTCAGGAAAGAGACAGAAAAGGGTGAGTGTGTTTCACGCGAGACAAAACCGGGCGTCCTATAGATTATATGCTACGCGAAGTAGCTGTTGTTACTTAAGGAGCCGAGTGAAGTCAGAAGGGTTGAAAATGATACAAATGGGGTCTTAAAAGGGTGGATAGAGGCGAGTTTTGCCAGTATTTAAAGAAGGCCAAAGGTCATCACTTTGAACTCGAAGAGTCCGAAGGGTGTGATGAGGAGCCGGTGGTGGAGGGATTAATGGAGTCGAGAGAGTTGAATGTTGGCGACGTGAAGTAGAAAAAGAAATTAAATGTAGTCGAAAGAGGATTAAGAGAAGTAGTAAGCGGAGCCGTGTGGAGTCGAGTAGTGTTTAAAAGAGTTAAATAGGGGTGAGCGAAGTCGGGTGAAGTCGCGTGGGTGAGTGTTGTCGAAGGAATGAATGGAGTCGTGAGACGACGAAAAAGAGTCGAGCAAAGTCGAAAAAAAAATGAAATGGAGTCGAATAGTCGAATGTGTGAGCGCGGAGTCAAAAGACGTCGAATGGAGTTGAGCGAGTCGTGTGAAATTGTGCAGAGTTGAAAAGAGTTGCGAATGTTATTGAAACGGTTGTGCTGTGGTATGTACCCAGATGGGGCTTACAATGATTATTATTTTGTTTTAAAAATGTATAAAATTTTGCAGCAACCGTTTTTATATTCAGTAAGGTTTACAGTATATCTGTGAATACTTATGATACCGGTGTTTCGTATTTTAGTTTGTTTTAATTGTTTGTTTTGACTGACAATATGTAAGCACGCTTAAAAACTATAAAGGCAGGAGATGGACAACAACTGAGGTTAAGTAAATTTTGTTGCATCAAGATAAGTGTATCTGTTTAATATGTAAAATATCAAATTAAGCGACAGAAAAAACAGAAATTTGGGGAGAACAGCAAAACTAAAGGAAAATATAAAAATATATGTTGTCTTGTTGCCTCTTGTGAATTATTTTTAATTTAAACAATGTTGCTTTATGTTTATATTTACTTTTTTTTTAAATTATATTGACTTTCTGGAACTTGTTTAACTAATTTTAGCACAATGTGACAGAATATCTGAAGCTCTAGGGTATTCCTGAATTGTGGTTATGTTAAAGGAGCTAAATTATTTTTCCTTTTTTTTTTAGGTTACTTTAATATATAGTTCTTTTCATGTGTGTTAATACACTTTGTTTTTCTCAGTAACTACACAATAAGTGAGCTTAAAAGTCATTATTGAAAGTGTTTCGAAAATTCATATCTATAAGGGTGTATTTATCATTATGAAACAACAAAAATATTATCGATATTAAATTATTCGAATGTTTTGATTTTTAAAAACGCACTGAACTTTTTGATTGGCGCGTCTGTTTTTGTGTTTTAATGTATTAAAAAGGAAAGATAATAGCAAAACTGAGTATCTGTAATATTTAATATAGAAGTATTATGCCTTTTTCGTACGTTAATAGGTTACAAAACAACAAAAGAAACGCACTCATGCAAATGCATATATTTCCGGACATATATGCATCCATATTAATGTCAATCTCTTTTGCAGTTCTTTGCCTTTATATATTTTTTCTTGTTTGAAAAACTGTTTATTCTTCTTTTATTTAAAACTGGTAGAATAACTGCCTCTAACCAGTTGTCTACATTTACAATAGAAAATCATTTTCCCAAATTAGAACTGTGCGAGGAAATTTGCACTTCAAATCACTAATTAATTTTACACAAAACACAAGCTTAATGATTAGCCTACTTGAATAGTTTCTCGAAATAGTATTGAAAATTTTACTTTTGACAAAATTTTGCTGTTGGGTTTGTTTACCCTTTGGTTCTTTGATTTTGGACCATTTTCGTACATTGTGCTGTTCGTAATATTTAATTGCCCTGACGGAATATTTTAATTCCTTCTTACAAAATTGCTATTAATATACTAATCAAAATGAAAATGACATTTGCTTTTTTTGCTTTTTTTTTTTTTTGACAGTTTCACAAACACCGAATAGTGTAAAAGAAAATAGAGGACTTTAATATTGATACATCATACATAACTGTAAAGGATTTTGAGTTTTAACGACGTTATTAATTATTAGTAATAGAAAAATAACTGGAAGGAAGGGTGGTTTTACGCTACACAAATTGACTGGATTATCTGGAAAATAGCCGACCCACAACGGCGAAGATAAACCATGCCAAGAGCCACGGACCAACAGGATACTGCTTCTCCTTTGTTTTCGATGACTTTGGCACATTTCCTCGCAATGTCACATTTTTAATTGCTTTCTCGTGGGGTAGCCATTGTGTGAATTTCCGTATTGCATCGGTAGTACGCTGATCCTTATAATGCTGCGATCGTTTGGGTGCACCATACATGCCTCGGTGGTCCATGATCGCGATCTCATTCTGCCTCTAAGATTACTTGCATTCTGGGAGCAATGAATGATGAGTTGCTCATGCCATTGTTGCTTGGTAGTGTTGCGTGACTCCCTGTTCAGAAAAAAAAAGGAAGAGATAATACGGAACTTACCAAATCCTGGCCGTTGCTGTTGAGGCGAGTACTGCTCCCGGCCAGGTGATGTTGGTAAAGCCTTGGCTGTTTGATGCTGCTGCTAGTCCGGTGATGTGTTGGGGTAACTGATGCTGGTGCGTCGCTTGGTAATCCTGTCGTTGGGGCGATGTTTGCCCATTCATTGATTTTTGGCAATTGCCGCCACAATTGCTCACCGATTGTCACTGACACAGTCGCAGCACCGAATAGTCACTGTTCAACGAGCACTAATTCCTCCTTGCGTTTTCACAACGCTTACTGACTGTTTTTGCAACACTGATCTCTGCTCGTACCGGTCTTTTAGGTGGTTGCGTGTTACTCCGAAAGTTCACCAATGACGACAAACGCGGATGTTCGAAGGTTGCAGTGTTCTTTTTACACTCGCGGGTCACCAATGTGGGGTAGGAAGTAATGTACCTGCATGGGTACTCCGTTCTACTTCCTCCTCCATCATGTATTGTTCGCCGCGCAAATCACCCAACCGAAAGAAACGAAACAAAACAAAACCTACGCCACACAAAAACACTGGAGGGAAAGTTAATGTTCTTTTATTTAATTGGATGTATTGGTTCGTTTTCACAAAAACTATTGAACACTTTCGTATGAACTTAATGATATTGTTTTATCAATGAGACTATTGCATACCGATTTTTTTTGAAATGTATATGTTTTCGATAATAAACAATTTGGGATCAATAAATTTACGTTATTTCATAGATTCACGGATAAATTTACGTGGAAAAAAAATAAACTAAAACTTCCTAGAGTTGAAAAATAAAACACACACGACTCCGGGTATATATTCGCGTGTTACTGTTTACGCTTCTCCGCTGGTGGCGCGGAGAGCGGGAGTTTCACCGTGCGACCAGCGTGGTCGGAGGATGGAATAAGACTCAAACGATATCCCCACCAATAAGGATATCGTTTTTTACCTACCACCAGGGAAACGTAAAGTCTCTCTTGGTGGTATAGGAAACCAGATCTTGTAATACAGGTCATGGTGGTATGTGTGGGATCGTTGAGATCAATGCTATTCACACGTGCAGTGGAACAGCGAAACAGGCAGGCGGCAAGGACAAAAGAAAAGGCGACCAAATGGTTCGCTCTTTAATGAGGGTCATGTTTATACGATGCCTCGTCGCTATTTTCGACGTTAGGAGAAAAAGGTGCTAAAAGCAATATAGATGTTTATGGCATCTCTGGCTGCAATAGAAACCGGGTTCATATTTGCATTAGGAAATGCTGGAGAATTTGGTTTCAGCGTCTATTGCGCTAATTATATGCAGCTGCTTGGGTTGTTTGTTGGTAAGACAAACAAAACAGGTTGCCGGGCAATGTGTATGTATGGTATATGACGCGGCTGGGAAAATAGACGGCGCGATATTTATGGTCCCTGTCATGACGGTTACATTGATTGCAATCCGAATTATTTTGTTTACAGGAATTTGTCTGGTGCCGAATTGGTTCAGAATACCAAATAGGAAAACAAAGAAATCTTATGAAAAATTGTATGCGAAGGGATGCATGAAGGTAAGTTTTCTTTATAGGGATTTTAGGGTTATAATAATTGGGTCTGTTTGATGCGTGAAGCATCTAAGATGCTAATGCAAATTGCATTAGCGAAAGTTGGTGCAGACCCGGGTTATGGTTATGGGGGTTTTTCAGGAAGGCGAGCCGTGGGATCTGGCGGAATCGCCACAATACCCAGATGGTTTTCTGGATATCTTTACGCGGAAACCTGGTACTCGCAACGACTAAGTTCTTTAATGCTGCCAGTTCGATGACTCGCAGTCAATTGACATTAGTGTTTTCATACAAATCATGAGAACCTGCGTAGTGCCTGAAAACCGGCTCCCGACCTATTTTCGCATTCAAATCACCAAGAACGATTTTCACATCCTATCTTGGACAGGCATTGAGGGCCCGTTCGACGTTCTCGTAGAATTGTTCTTTTTCGTCGTCAGGGGTGTCCTCTGTAGGTCAGTGAACGTTTATGGGGGTTATGTTCTTAAACTTGCCTCGCACGAGTTAAGGCCCCATTTATTCATATCTTTGTGGGACTATAGAATATATAGAATTATATAAAAATATGAATCACCCAAGAGGTGATCATTTGTTGACACCCAAAAGATGATTCGTCTAATTCCATACAACTTAACGAAAGTACATCACCATCCAAACTACTAGATGTCGCCTCGGATAGTCTTAACGAATCGACAGTCAGATAATGGTGGTAGAGCGATTCTACTTCCTTTTCGTATGGGATACTGATCGAGTGAGCATGGTTTTTTAAGCAGCTCACTCTTCTTGGAGACACCGACCGGCATAGCCGCAACATAAGAATTTAAAATAAGTAGTCCTAAGAATAAAAAAATAATAAAGATATATTTTTAATTGAATATAAAATTGTTATCGGAATACTTAATTCACGCGAAGAGTGCATAACATTTCGTTCATTGAATTAAAGCCGATAATGTCAGGCTTCAGTTTTTGGCTGACTAGAAAGCCTACCCCGAGAAAATGGTATCTTGCATGACAGGTATAATAAATGTCATAGTCGTTTCTTTGCATAAGACCCCTCCCCGTCCATTGTATTTCTTGTAATGCTGTTATGTCAGCTTTATATTCGGTCTGGGCATCGGCTAGCTGCTGTGCAGCTCGAGCTCTGTATTGTGAGCGGACGTTCGATGAGAAAACTCTCAAACCATTTAGCCATTTTCGATTCCGTGGTCGTCGTCGTGTATCCGGTCCATACCAGAGGCTTGTTGAGTGTTCCATAATAGTTTGTTTTTCCGGACAAGGTTATTAGCCTTGCGCCAGCCTTTCTCAGGATGTCGCTGCATGCATTGGTTCACTACTTGGCGGGTGCCAAAGTAGCTATCCAGGAGTGTTACGTGGAGACTGCATGTCAACTTGGATTGAACAGGGACAAGGATCGTCCTGGCCTTCGCTGGGTTTAAAACAAACAGTGACTTTTCCCATCATATTTGAACCTATATTCAACCACACTGTGCATCCGTATATAATCATGGGCCTGATTAGGGCCATATACCATATAACTTTTTCCCTGCTATCAAGTTGGCTACAATGATATAGCCTCCTTGTCATACCAAAACTCTCCCTAGCCAAGCAGCATCTACATGTCTATTGAAATACTGATATTCATCTAGCCATATGCCAAGGTATTTAAGTACACTCTTGGTTTCCAGTTTACATTCATGCGGTCCCACGATACCTAACTCTTGCCAGTTTTTCCTGGTGTGGTTCGTGGCTTTATGCAAAGCGGTTCTAAATAGAATATCTTCGCATTTCTGGAAGTTTATTTAAGTTTCCAGTCGTCGCAATATCGCTGGACTTTATTGAAATCCCGTTACAGTAAACTGTTTATGATTTCAATTTTCGGGGCTGTTTTATAAATTATAAGATCGTTTGCGTAAGCAATCGCATCGGAAAGTGCGCCTAATATGTCACTAACGTAAATGTTAAAAAGAATAGGAGAGAGTACCTCTCCCCGTTGAAAACCGTTCTTGATATTATACGTTATACTGGAGAGCACGAACCTCCTATTATTTGGCATATCATAAAGTATATAGAGTAAAGGTTTATATCTACATGTCTTGTCTGACAATTTTGTAGTATAATCCTTCAAGCCAAACGATGTCGAAGGCCTTTTCCAAATCGATCAGACAGGCCCCCGTGTATTGGTTCTTGCATTTATACCATTGTATGTCAAAACCAGTATAGCATTGGCATGTGTGGTTTCATGACCCACCTTAAACAAAAACTGGTTATTTGGAATAATGCTGTTGTGATCAACCAAATCTTTAGCAAAGCTTTGTTTATAACTTTCTCGAATAATTTGCTGATGCTTGGAAGTAAACTTATCGAACCCATGTTCATTGGGTTTGTACAGTCCTTGGCCTTTTTTGGTATAGGCAGTATGTTTGGTGTTTTCCAACGCGTGGGATAGTGTGCATTATTTAACGGGTGTTAAATAGAACTGTGTATATGTCCATTGCCAATGGTGGTAGATATCTGAGTTCGATATTTGGTATTCCATCTATTCCCACTAACTTTTTGCTTCTTAGTTAGTCGCAGATACCCTGGATCTCCTCCTTCGTTATTAATAGGCTATTAGCCCTGCTATTGGAATTAATAGCATTTGCCAAATTATCGTCATTGAATTCAATAAACCGAGATTCTCCTCTTTGCCAATTTGAAATTTCATTGTGCAAGTGATTCCCTAGAACTCTGATTTCCAAATCGCAGTTTCGGTGGATGCTTTCATTGACCTAGTAAATTTCCTGGAAGACCGCTTCCGCGGGGTCAACGGGAATTTGAGGCTGGCAAGAGGTGGTTTTAGCCGGTAAAAATCCGACATGTCTATGGATAGGTCCAGAGGTATGTTTTAAAGATTTTCATCTTCCTACCCAAACCAAAAAAAAGAGCTCTCACAGTGCATTTTATTGAACAGGTAGGGTGAACGATAAAAAACAAAAGGGATTGTTGTTTAAATTAAGAATAAAAGCTTTATTGGTATACACGTCCGTGTTGCACGAAAGCTGGATGCTAAGAAGAAAGAAAAGAAAATTGACAAATGTGAGTTTGGCGTTTCTTGGTGTGGATGACAATTGTGTGCCTTAAGGGCCTGAATGCAATGAGAAGAGTGAGTGTTTTCATGAGTGTGATAGTTTACAATTTGAATACAATTTTTAATTTGTTTAACACATTTTCTTAGGAATCTTCTGTCACTAAGGATAGCGTTGTTTGTATCTATGCCTATGTCGATTAACATTTGCTTGTTTTCGTCATTGAAGACACCGAATCTGATTTTGATTATTTCTCCTGGATGTCTTAATATTTTGTGGGAACATGTTCGGATTGTTAGATTTTATAGCTTGAATTCTGTTGTTTCAATACAAATTTGTTGCTAATTTCTAGTTAGCTTTTAGTAATTGTTGGAGGTTTTTTAATCGGGATTTCGGTGATATTATCTCCTGGTCTTGTCTGTCTGTAAACTGTCTATATAATTGTTATAATTTTGATAGAAGTCTGCTGTTTTTCCTGTGGAGTACGTTGTTTTGTTTCTGTACATGTTTATGTCATCTGTAATTGTTGTTTTACGAATAGTTTTGTCCATTGTTCGTTTTATAGTTTCGTCCATCTGTTGAATGTACTTGTTGATTTCGTCATTCGACAGGTTTCTGTTTGTTGATAGACTGATTTCGTTCAAACGTTAATCTTTTGTTAATGATCTGACGAATCACGGCCATCGCATTGCCCCTAGTTGTAGGATTGTGGGACCACGAATTCCTCCAGTTCTGGTAGTCCGTTCGGAAACTGTATTAAGGCCGTGAATGCACAGTGGTCACTGTCGTGCTAAATTGGCTGTAAACAGTTGCTATTATGTCTACTGGTGTTTCATAGTCTCCATCGTGTGTCAATAGGTATGGTATCTAGATAGGATCTACCTCTAGGGAACGATGGATATTCCGTAGCTAGAAGGTCTGTAGGTTTTTTTGTTGCTTTATTTTCACGTCTATTATATCTATACTTATATATATACATGTATTAATTTTTATTACAAATCTATTTGTGTATGTTTTCTTTTTAACAGTTTTGGGTGTTTTAAACTTTATATTGTATTTTTAATTCTATATGCGTTTTTAAACTGAACATTAATTTGAAGTTTATTTTGTCATTGATTTACATAATTTAACTTTCACGGTGACCCCATGTCAGTTGTTTTTTACAAAATTCCTTACAAATGTGTTATAAGTCTTCCTTTTCTGATTTCATGAACCATTCACAATTTTATTTCTTCAAACCGTAGGAATCCTTTTTACACTATGATTTATTTTCAACATTCTAACTGTTTCTGAATTTCGTAATGATTTCCACTTTGTGTCTTGAGGTTCTTGATATTTGTCGCTGTTTTTCTCCAAATGCTGTTTAAAATTTTCCTTCCAACTTACTAATTTTAACAAAAAAACCTATCACTGTTCTTCAATGCAAGATAAAATACGGGCTACCACGAACCACAGCTGAAATAAGACTAAAAATCTCTTTTGGTCCAAACTCGAATCAACCCCCAAGGATGTGCACTATCCATGGTAGCTGATCGTCCATACATACTCCTTTCACACCATCCGTAGCGCCGCCAACCCCTAGCGAGGATCATATTCATCCTCTCGCAACGCTGCACACAACCAAGGGTGTGAATTCACAGCCGCCTTGCTTTGTGTATCATGTTATGGCAGCAACACTCGGCAGCGATGATGCTGTTTGCACATCGGGGGATGTGCGCCGCAACATCGCCGGCGGCATTCGATGGCCATGGATGCGCGAGTTATTTTGGGCTGTTCCTGGAGAAAATATTTTCAAACAAAAAGACCTTTGTCTCTGTTTATTTAGAAAGTATGTTTCCTTTTATTATTTTCCTCCTCTGAGCAGCTCGTGTATTCGAGTCCGTAGTCAGACAGGATCTCTTGTCTTACATTTCGAACATAACTCTATTTATATTTTTCGAATCTATTAATATCTTAAATCTATTAGGCAAAACAGATTTTGAAGTACCTGTGTTTCTATTATTAAAATACAGTGGTTCACGTTTTCTTTTGTTCGTGTTTTGGGAATGACATTAAATTGAACAGATTTTGAAGTATCTGTGTTTTATGTTTTGTTTGTTACCTATCTTAAGCTTTCAGGAATGTTAGCTATCTTATATTTTAGGGGTGTTAACTCCCCCCCTGCTTAAAGCTACAATGTCCTCATTGTTCAATTTTTGTAGTTTTATTAGTTTTTATTAAAAAGTTTCTGGGACTTGGCATTTATTGTTGTTAATTTGTATTCGTTGTATCTCTTACATTCTTTGTTGATTACAATTATGGTCATTACGCATGACAATAATATGCCTATAATTATAAATGTAGTGAGGATTGGTTTTTTTCTCCATATTGTTCTTAAAGTGTCTAGGTTTCTAAATGTATTATCGGAGTTCGAGTATAATATATTGTCAATTTCGATTTCTATTTTATTGTCATTAATTATATATTCTTGTATTCTTTCTTGCAGATTTACATATTCTGTATTATCGATAGTTACATTGTCTATGAATGAATGTTTATCTTTTTACAAATAGGATGTTATAGTTTCTGTCGTTATTTTTGTCAATCCATGAAAGGTTAAATTTTTATATCTTAGTATTTTTGGGTATTTATAAACTGAAAATTTACGCTATTCTTCCTGTGAACAGATATGTCTGCGTAATCTAAAATATTGATTAGGGGAATTTCTATTGTTGTTTGATTTATTAATTCTTTGAGTTCGTATATGTCACGGGTAAACTTTATTAGTGTTAGAGCGTATACGATCTTTATGTATTTCCGCGCCTCCATCTGTGATTACTAGGGTGCCTTGATCTTTTTTGACTATTTATTTCGTGTAACGTGTGGTTTCTTTACCGCGACGGTTCTTTTTTACGTATATTACTTCTCCCGGCGTATATGTTTTTTCTTTACGATTCTTATTTTGGTACTTATTTTGTTTCTCTTGTGCGTTTTTTAGTTCTGTTTGGATGTCTTTTTTTATGATGCCGAAAAATAGGTTGATAGGTTTCTGGCCCGTTGCCGAATGCACTGTGCAGTTGTATTGTTTCACCGCATTGAATATTTCGTCGGTGACCGTGCTCGTCTTTTCAACCACCAAGCTTTTACATATTTCTAAAAGTGTAGAATGGGCACGTTCTATGTTTGCATTTGTTGTTGAGTGTGCTACTGGTGCAAATGAGTGCGTTATTCCTCTTTGTTTTAGAAGGAGTTCTGTCTTGGTTCCTTTAAATATGGAGGCGTTATCAGTCATTAAACTTTCTGCTAGTGGGAATACTTGTGAAACGATTTCGTCGACGGCTATGGTAGTTCCTATTTAATTTGGGACATTGCGTATATATAGATATTTGCTGTATGTGTCTATTGCTGGGATGCATGTTTTCTTTTGTAGATAAAATGTGTCCATTTGAATATGTTTTCCTGCGTTTGTAGGTATAGGTGTGGGTTTGATCATTGGTTTCGTGGGATATCTGTCGTATTTGCATGTGTGGCATATTTCGCAGTCTTTTGCTTCTTTTTTACACATTTGTCTAAAGTTAGGCCAAAAGTATTTGTCGGCTATTTCGATGGCGTTATTTCTGTGGCTGCGATGAGCTCTTCGGTGAACTTCTTGAATTATTTTTAATTGTTCATCGTCGTCTATAATGTCTGTGAACGCGTTAGGGGTGTGAACTATCTTTTTGCACTCTAAATTTGATTCTAAGATTTCTCGTATTTCATATAATCTTACTTCGTCACAGTGTATTGCGTTAGTATGGTTTGGGTTTATGACTTTTTTATGGTGTTAATAAGTTCAGACAAATCGCTAATTTTAATATGTGATCTCCTATATCCGTCAAATATATTTTTACTCTCTGTCTTATCTCCATTCGAGAATTCAATGTATATTTGGTTTTTGAAATGATTTACTGGTTTAGATGTACTTTTTATTTTATAAGTTGGGGAGCTGTCTACGGAGTGAATAGAGGACATATTAGAGTTATTGAGTTCCTGCCTGCTGAGTGCATCTGCAACGACATTCTCATTGCCAGGTTTGTAAATTATCTTGCCAGGTTTGTAAATTATCTGTGTTTGTGTTTTTGTTCGAGACCGCATAAAATAAAGATTGGTGATCTGTGTGTATTGTCAAATCCGATACGCCTTGTATATAAAGTCTGAGTTTGGTCAGAGCGAATATTATTGCCAACAGTTCCTTGTCGTTAGTTGCATAGTTTTGTTCCGTTTCGCTAAGGGATCTCGACACGAAAGTAATAGGTTTTCCTCCTTGTGACAAAACTGCACCAATTGCGATACTTTACAGGAATTGTATGCGAAAAGATGGATGAAAGGTAAGTTTTCTTTTCCAGGGACTTTTAGGTTATATGAATTTGATTGCTTTAATACGTGGAGCATATAAGATGCTAATGTGATTGCATTATGGGGGTTTTTCAAATAAGTGAACCGTTGGGTTTGGCGGAACCGCCACAACATCATCGTTTTTGTGCCAAAGTTTATGCCTCTGAATTAATTTGGTTTCCCCAGCCAGAAGCACATTAGGCTTTCCGTCTTGCAACAAGGAGTGGTTCTTCTCTCTGTCCTCATAAGTGAATTTACATTCACGGCAAAGACTTCAATTGATCTTTTGGTTGGAGAGTTTATAACGAGTTTCTGTTTAGACTGGGCAAGTGCGAATAGATCTCGTTTATTTGACTTTGTTCTGAGTTTGAATTTTGTTGCTGATGTTGGCCGCCTTTTGGCTTCGGCTTTCCTTGTTGTTTTTTTTTTTTTCGTTTCAGCGCTTCGATTTTTTTCTTTCTTCTTCTTTCCTGTTGTCGCGCTTTTGCCATAGCTAGTTTCGCTTCTAACTCACTTAATTCTTGTTCTTCGTCCTCAGCTTCAAATAAAGGCAGACGAGTGAATGTTTTATTAGAAAAGTTCCCGCTGCTGTTGGAGGTAGAGACCAAAGCATTCTCCGCCTCCATTTGTTGTTGTTCTAACATAAGTTATGCAGCTTTGTTGCGAGTCATTATTATGTTATTTATTTCGCTCTCTTTGATCTTTTTTTTACCGATTTTAATTACGGTTTGGTGCACGAAGAGCATTTTAATAGGCTAATTTTGCCTTTTAATATTGTACTGTTTGTTTTGATTCCCTCTTCATTGTTCATGCCGGAGCAAGCGGTTAACACACGTTAACACAACAACCGGAAAACGTAGTGTGCACAATTTCCTTTCTTCGACACTCCACCGAATATTCGCACAACACAATTTTTTCACAAACCAAAACACGGCACGGAAATCAAAATGTATTGTCTCGTTCAAGTATTTGGTCTACCTGACTTCAGTCTTAAGTTCCGTTGAAAGATTCGTTAACTTTCGTTTGGAGATACGTCTACACCGGATGGTGGTCAATTTGCTACTGACAGAATAGAATGCAGTGGTGTATGGCACCACTTCACTATCGCCCCACTAGAGAGTTCACTGGAAAAACACTGCCGCCCAAAATTCTATCACCAAAAGTAAAAGCCAATAAGTAAACGTCACCGGTGTTGCTATTGTTTGTAAGTTCCCCTTTATTTTTGTGTTCCACTTATTTTCCTGACTATTCTTATTATTTGCAGAGTCGAGCCTTATATAACGACACCTGTTGTAATGCGAGTCCTAAAGCACCTTCTCCATGTCACCACCGAACTTGTAAGCGACCAGACAACTTGTCTTATAAAGCCGCGCGTATATTAGTTACACTGGGATGGCCTCTGGGTGTGTATAAAGACGGCAGTTATAACGCGACTTATTATTGGTATCATTAAACTGAATTTCATAAATTTTATACGAGATGAAACACTTATCCCTCGACGCTGTGCCCGTAGCAATTGAAAGAGGAACGTTCGACTCGACTTTATTCGACACGCGGGGGCGTGCGTGCCCCGTTTGGTCGCGGTGGTTGTCAGGGGACTCTCGATGTACGCGTGGCGGTTGCTGAATGACGACTGACTAGTAATGGAAAAGAACCTATTCATCGTGTCGTGGCGGTTGAGTCATAGCTGACATAAACTCACTGCCACTTACTAGGAACTTGAAAAGGGTTGCTGTGAGTGCATAGAGAATTCAGTTCCAGTGAATTACTGCCGTACAGGCTGGGCTAAATTCCTCGGTTGCTATGTGTACTGAGAAATCGGTTTTGGGTGGGCATGAGTTGTCGGTTAGACACAGGGATATGGGTCTTGGTCGTTGCAATGGTTGTTTCGCGGAAATGCGACGCGTCGTGGTGGTGAGTTACCTGTAAGGAGAATTGGTGTTGTTTCCATTGGTTTAGTTGGGACGGGTGTCGAAATGGTTTTCGGGGAAAGTAAATGTTGCTTGGTTACAAGCGAGGGATATAATTTAAATAAGAAGTTGACCGAAGTGGTCTTTGGGGAAAATATATGCGGTTTGATTGTAGGGAATTGATGTGGTTTTACATCCGTTTGGTGGAATAGGAACTGAAATGGTTTCCGGGGAAACTAAATGTTGCTTGGTTACAAGCGAGGGAATATAATTTGAATAGGGAATTAACCGGAGTGGATTTTGGGAAAAATGTATGTGGTTTGATGTAACGGGTCAATTGAAAAGTCCCCGGCCCGACAGATAGATGGCGGCACTAGAATTAAATCCATATGATTTGTAGTTAGCCCTAACCTTCAAAAAAACGCGTGTATAAATTTGACAGATGTCGAATCATTAGTTTGTGAATTATAGTATTTTGAGTGAAGCAACTCAAAATAGGCCTCAGTTTCGGCGATCACCTCTTCATTCGACGAAAATTTCCTCACAGCGAGCATTCTTTTGAGATCTGAGAACAGGAAATAGTCGCTGGGGGCAAGATCTGGAGAATACGGTGGATGCGGAAGCGATTCGAAGCCCAATTGATGGATTTTTGCCATCGTTTTTACTGACTTGTGACACGGTGCATTGTCTTGGTGAAGCAGCACTTTCTTTTTCTTCAAATGCGCTCGTTTTTCGGCGATTTCGTCCAATAACGCTGTGTAGCGTCCTACGAACGCACAATTCCGTCCAGGTAAGGTTCCAAATCCTCAAGGAACTGACTTACCTTATCCAGTACACTTGCCCACAGACACGTGTCCCCAAAGCTCATTAATCAGGCCTGTAACAAGGGCATAGGAAGCTGAAACAATGTCGAAACCGACATCAAAAAACAAGGAACTTAACGTTCAAAAACTTTCAGCATCGAGTCAACGCATCCATTCATAGTATGCAAAACAATTCCAGATTACAGGCCATAAATCTTCCATCCAAAGCATCTGCACGATGTACCAGGAATTGCATTTTCGGTAAATAAATAACAACGGATGCATACGCCGGCAGCTAAACGCAAGAAAGCATATCGCCTATCCGCGGCCAAAATTGTAAACAACCGAAATTATCGCAACAAGATAATTCGGAAGATTTACAAATCCAACGACAACAAAGGAAATACTCCAGTCCCACGATTCCTTTGTAAAAAGTTCACACCCATTAGAAGGATCTAATGGATTTCGGTTGTGTTTACAAAAGGCAAACAACCACGGGCTGTACGCCCGAAAAATCATCTCGGCCTTCGCGCCAGATGTTCTGTGCAAACAGAAGGCCGTGAAAAAGGAAATGCTATTTCAACGAAGAATGTATGCAGGATGACTTTCCCTTTCTCAGAAAAAAAACTATGAAATATCCCCGGGGATACGGCAACATGCTGCTAACAGGAATCCGGAAATTCTGTTAGCAGGGGAACTAGGAAAAGTTTTGGATAGTGTTACAGATACAATCCGTCTCAGAGAGATTTGAATCGTCAAGGAGAAGACAGAGATTTTGATCATCGAACCGCGAGGATCTCTAACGAAGAGATAACCGACTGAGGTCGTGAATAGAATTGTTCGAGAACGTCGAGTCGTACGTGTGCTTAATTTCAAAAATAATTAACTTGTGTATTCTAGACGATAAGTGCAAAATAAGCTTTGTGGATTAATAAAAGTCACCGTACAAATAGAAAAACAGTTTTTCGTGTTTTATTTGTGCCGTTTCCGCTCAGTGTGTTCTTCCTTGTGTGCGTACAGTGTTCGGCGGAACACTTACGACCGAATCGACAATAACTGCCAAAGCTGTGTAATAGTCGCTGTTGATGGTCCTTCTTTTTCAAGATAGACAATGAAAATTATTCCGCGCGCATCCCAAAATACAGACGCCATAACCTTGCCAGCCGAATGTTGCGTTTTTCCACGCTTTGGGGTGGGTTCATCGTGTGCAGTCCACTCGGATGACTGTCGATTGGACTTCGGAGTGAAATGATGGAGCCATGTTTCATCCATTGTCACATATCGACGCAAAAACTCGGGTTTATTACGCTTGATCATCTCCAAACACTGCTCCGAATCATCAACTCGTCGTTGTTTTTGGACAAAGGTGAGCTCACGCGGCACCCACTTTGCACAGAGCTTTCTCATACCCAAATATTCGTGAATGATATGATGTACACGTTCAGTTGATATCTTTAGAGTGCCTGCTATTTCATTCAATTTCAATTTACGGTCATTCAAAATCATTTTGTGAATTTTTCTAATGTTTTCGTCGGAAACAACCTCTTTTGGGCGTCCGCTGCGTTCACCGTCTTCGGTGCTCATTTCACCACGTCTAAACTTAGCATACCAATCCTTGATGGTTGATTTTCCTGGGGCGGTGTCTGGAAACTCGTCATCAAGCCAAGTTTTTGCTTCAACTGTATTTTTCCCTTCAAAAAGCAATATTTTATCAACACGCGAAATTCCTTTTTATCAATTTTTTTCACAATAACAGAAGTTGCTTCACTCAAATTACTATAATTCACAAACTAATGATCCGACATCTGTGAAATTTATACACGCGTCTTTTGAAGGTTAGGGCTAACTACAAATCATATGGATTTAATTCTAGTGCCGCCATCTACGTGTCAGGCCGGGAACTTTTCAATTGGCCTGTTAGTTGAGGGAGCTAATTGATATTCCGTTGTAAGTTTGAAAATGCATTTTATTACAGATTGGGAAATGGATTCTTGGTAGGATCAAGATGTATGCGATTACAGATTTGGAGACGGATGCTGTTGCGTATTGTGAAGTGTGTTCTTTGCATGTTTGCGAATGTGTGCGATTGCTGATTGGGGAATGTATGCTTTGCGGGTTTTGAATGGGAGGTTGGGTTGATGGTGTTGGTAGGGATTGTGGGTTGGTTCTCCATGTGATGTAGAGAATAGTGGTGTTAATGTTGCTTATCGACATCCATCTGTTATACAACTGAGTCGCACTGAATGATTGCGTGCAACTGACTAAGACTTAGTCAGAAAAACAACGATCCATATGTCCAAACTGGCGAGCGAATAGCATGCGTTCAAGTTTGTTTTTAATGCAACCAATTGCAGAGCCGAGTTTCTACTTACGCACCTATTAATAGACTAAAATTTTAATTTAGTTGGTCAGGTTTCTCTATCCACATTAGACAATTTTTTCTATAAAATGTTCAATAATAACTGACTAAATTCTTTTAATTATTGATTACGAATGATTTGAATTTTACTTGCAACTTCCTACCTTTATTTCTGCTCTAAATCTTACAAAAACAAGTAATAAACCCATGGTAAACTCAATATTATAGAATTATATTTGCTGAGCACCAGTTTAGAGGGTTTTGAAAACGCATATGATCCAATGTAAGTTGTAAAAATATTGTGTGCTTCCCCAACCAAGCAATAAACAATAAGCTTTGAAACGTTATGTAAGCAGTAAACGACGCCAAAACGTAATTGAAATCCATCTGCCAACATAATTTCCAATATATTAAGAGAAATGGTTGTGAAACACATTTGCGCCAGACAATTACAATTTTGAGTGCTCCCTTCAACAGCATGTTTTCGAACCACTAAGGTGACTGCTTTCACCTACAAAACAAAAATAAAACCTTTTTCATATCCACAAACGGTTCCATGGGCAAGATATCACTGAACAGGATTTTACTCAGGTTTCATTCAAAGAAAGAATTGCAATCGATCAGGGTAAAGGACACAGACCACATCCGCCACATCTCTCCTATAAACGAAAATACTGCTGCACCATTCGTGATCCTTTTACCATTTGTACAGACCAACCACACACAAGTATACTTTTACGAATTATTGAAATCCAATTTAATAGGATATTAACCCATCTAGAAAATGTGATGTAATAAAAAGCAGTTTATTGTTGCGCTGGTGATACCTAGATTTCCGTTTAGCTTTTTCATGTCTGAAGTTCCACTTTTAAGACTGCCCAGACTCTGGCGTCGTAGTCCCTTTAGTAGAAGCACAGTTGGGATTCTTATTTATATTTGTTGGTGGGAGTGATAATATGAACGGCTAGTAGGGTCTTATGTAACGTGGAGAAAACTTGAGAGCAGACAACCATTGAAGTTATAGATTTGATAGCTTTAGAGCGGTTGAGTCAGTGATTGAATGGTTAGACGACTTCGTCATTGTTGTCATCCTCGTCGTCTCTGGTATATTCGTTGTCGTTGCCATTGTCGTGGTCGTCATCCCTATTGTGGAATCATGATAAATCGGAATCTGCAAGGAATCATCGGAAAGGAATCCATTTTCATATCTCTTATTATGAAATTCAATAAATCCTGGTTTATCGCTATTTAAAAAGCACTCGCACACACAGTGACGGAATTATAAAGCCGTTAATGTCGACCCCAGAATATTGAGCATTAACTGATATAGTGACAAGGACATCGACCATCAAATCCAGCCTATTTGTCTCATCATCAATTTGAAATAAATCTTCTGATGGTGTGGGTAGAAGCATAGAATTTAAATGTACCAAGCAACCAGGATCTGATGAGAAAGTCCTGGCAACGAGATCATTTAACTGCCGGCACAGTAGATTGCTGAAGTAATTGTTGCTCAAAACTAAACTGTAAGTTAGCTCGTTACGGGATGTGTGCATTTAGAAGGAAATCCTTTTATGTTTATGTGGATGTAGATGTAAATCAGAAAATATTTACTTAAGGACGAGTGCAATTCATGTTTGTACTTTCCACTTTGTTCGAATAGGACATGCTCTCAAAAATGAAGACACAAAGGGAATGTTATTAAATTAAATATTTAAATTACACTCTAGAATAAGTTAAAACTTTTTATAGGATATACGTCATATTCATCGTCCTGGTCCTTGTTCTTCCAACTATCTAGGAGTTGTATTCTGACACACATGCTTAGAAGTCACAGAGTAATTATTTGTTTCGCTCATATTTGTTTTGTCGCACGCAAGGACTAAGCACTTCCGTTAGTGCATGTACATGCACAAAAGCAAAGATCATTGAACAAAACGTTCAAGAGAACTTGCAGCTACTAAATCAATAAAATGTTTGTTGAGCATTAAATGGATTACCATAGTGAAGGAACATGAACACTGAGGAATAAGTTAGTTTTAGTTTTTGATATCGCACTAGTGAAATTGTATGTGGTGTCACCACACGCACACACTTTGTTATTTTATTTGCCGGTTCAGGTTGGTCCGCATCCTTATCCATCTCCTCATAGTCCTTAAGTGTAAATCAATTCATTCTCGATTCATTTGTTTGGTGAATGCAAATCGAATTTTTACTCCAAACACACTCGTTTCATTTTTCCGAACAGGTTCAAAATGGATGGGGGTGGAATGTATTATCTCTATTAAGGTTAGGCAAACATCCGGAGGAAGACTATTCCACTTCCTAGGATTTGCATGAATAAATTTTCGGTTATCTTTCCGAAAATGGTTAGAATATCATTAAAATGTGCTAAGGATGTCTGCAAAAGCAGCATCGATTTTTATGCACAGATATATTTACCTTTTTGTTTTATCTTGTCGCACATTTTTTGTTATTATTTATTTTATGTTAATGGAAGTAATGAAATAATTTTTTTTAATTATTGTATATCAATCATAATGGAGAAACGTCCACACAATTTACAATTCAGAGATATGATTTATATTAAACTGAAATATACAATATTTTAAAAATAACAAAGTTGGAATAATTTCATTAAAGGGAAGTATACAACGAAACCCTTTATATAAATTTTACTTAAAATCCAAAATAAATTAAAAGATAGATTGGATTGCAACACTAAGAATTAAAAGGACATATATATAAATATATGCACAATATACATACACTCACATGCATATCCATACATACATATGTTAAGGAGTTAACAATTAAACACTAAGTTCATTTATAAGAGGATTGTCAGAAAAGTTACATCTAATTAAAAAAGTTTCGGTGAGCTTGCGTATTTTATCAGATATCATTTCAACGCAGGGAGAATGATGCAGACCCTTACAGAGAACACCAGTTTAACAGTGCGCCAGTTAAAAAGTGAAGTGACTACATATTTAAAAAGTAAAAGTATGTCAAAAGCAATTTTTGACAACAAATACAATTCCTAAGAATTCACAAACAAAAGACAACAAGGACACACCAGTAAACTAAATATTAATGTAACAAGCGCGACAAACAATAAATATACTCGAGTTCACGCCAAAAGTTTAAATTCAATAGACATGTGGTGACCAAAATTAAAACAGTGAAGATAGTCAAAACAATGAAATTCAGAAACCAAACAAAACAAATAATAAACGTAAAAACTTAATTGTAAATACTAAGTGAATTAAAAGCACATAAATTAAAATAAAACCTAAAAGCAAATGTGCATATTGCAGTGAAGTGCGAAAAATAAAATAATAATCAACGATAAGAAACATAATATATCACCTCGGTCGCAAGCGCAAAAAACAAAAATTAAAATAGATTGCTCGTTAAGCAATCGGTATTTACCAGGTGTACCGGTATAAATGCATTAAATAAAATCAAAATAAGTGCATATAAAAACAGTTGAGTGAGGTGCAAAAGTGTTCGCGACAATAAAAACAAAAACAATAAAAAGATAACACTGCGGTCGCAAACGCGAAAATTAAAACAAACAATATATTGCTTGTTAAGAAAGCAATTTTTAAATCATCGTTTGGCGCGAGTGCAAGCTTACTGACTCTTAGCAGGCGGTAGGCGAGTTCAACTCAGCTTGCAGGAGAAATCAAGTCGCCGTGGTTCAAAAGGTCGCCTTTGTTTTTTTTTAATGAAAACAAACTGGAAAGAACCAGAATGAATACGGAGGACGATAAGAACACGACAACGCACAAACGAAAAGGCGCCCCGAAAAACTCCATTGTGACGCGAAGCAAAACCGCGAAATTGACGATGGATAAAGGAGATCAACAATTGGCGGACGACAGTGAGCTCCCCTTCCCCTCCAATTTTAACATATATGGGGCAAATAATTCATTCGCTTCTCTTGCATCCTCAGAGTCTGAGGATGAAGAGGAAGAGATAAGTGAATTGGAGGCGAAACTGGCGATGGCAAGAGCCCGATTACAAGAGAGACGCCGAAAGAAAAAAATAGCGGCGCTCGAACAAGAACAAAACCAGCAACAACTACAAAAGCTAAAGCCAAAAGTCGGCCAACAGCAACAATCTCACCATCAACAGCAACATCAACTTCAACATCAGCACCATCAACAGCAACAGCAACAGCAACAATTAACACAAAAGCGATCAACGAACCAGCAAGCAACACAGCAGCAGCAAAGCAACAATAACAGCGGAAAAATAAAGATGCCACCAATCAACACCATAGATGTTGACTGTAAGGAATTGGTAAGTCTTTGTAAGCTAGCCATAGGTAACAATTTTGCAGTTAAAAGACTGACGGGTAACAGGCACGCCATTCAAACATATACGGTGGCAGACCACGACAAAATTAAAGAGGTCTTAAAAAGAGCCACCGCGGAATTTTACTCGTTCACGCCGAAACAAACGAAGAGCGTAACGGTTCTATTAAAGGGTGTCGACCCTGAAATGGAACCGGAGGCTCTGCTCGAAATGCTTCAAAACCTGAAGCACGAAGATCTCGAGTTTACCGCGGTAAAACCATTCACCACACCCAAGGCAAGAAGGGAAAACCGCAAGCTACCCTTCTTTTTGGTGCAATTAACACCCAACAGTAGGATTGGTGGTCTAAGAAAAATTTCAGTCTTGGATCATCAAATGGTCACATGGGACAAATTAAAAAAAGGCAGAGACATCCTGCAATGTCTACGTTGCCAAAGGTTTGGTCACTCGGCGGCGAACTGTGAAATGCAGCGCCGTTGCGTAAAGTGCGGAAAGGACCATAAGGCAGAAGAATGCCCTCTGGGAAAAGAACGGGTAGAAGACAAAGCCCTTCTAAAGTGCGCAGTGTGTCGGAATGAGGGACACCCCGCTAACTATCGAGGATGTCCTAAATTCCGAGAAATAATGGCAAGAAGTGTGACCCGGCAAAAAAAACACAGAGCCAGCTCGTACGACAACAATGCCCGTAACTTCGCAGCGGTCGTACGCACAAGTTGCTTCGGGTGGGAGAACACCAAATCAGGCTACATCACAGGTAGCCACAAATACTCCCACACAGACTGAAACAACACCGCAAGCGGACGTGTTCGCAATCCTGCTCAATCTGCAGAGACAGATGACACAGCTACAAAGCCAAATAAACGAGATCTACTCGCATTTGCCCAGTCTAAATAACAAGTCGATATAAACCCTCTAACCACAACATCAATAAAAGCTCTTGTCGTGAATGTAAATTCACTAATAAGAACTGAGAGAAGAGCCAATCTTTTTAACCTGTTGCAAGAGGAACAACCTGATGTACTTCTGGCGGGGGAAACAAAGTTAAACCAGAGACATAAGATAGGACATAAAAACTACGATATTATACGAAGAGATCGACCTAACTCCTCTCAAGGGGGCGGTGTCGCAATCTTTATTAGAAAAGGGATCAATCATAAAGTAATATATAGTGGAGAAGTGCGCAGGTTCCGGGTGCTGGAAGCCTGTATCGTCCGCATACCCCTTCAGCAAGGAAGGGGTTTGTATGCGATTGCGGTCTACGCACCTGAGGAGCACCAACAAAACCTATTTATAGCGGAGCTCGAGACACTCTTTCGATGCTTACAATTGCACCTGGACAAAAATTACTTTATCCTAGGGGGAGATATGAACGCCAAGCATAGAAATTGGGGAAATTATATATCTAATGCCAGAGGAAATCAGTTGGCTGGTTGGTTAGATCAGTATCATATTGAATATAGAACTGACCTGCTAGCTACGAAATATCCATCGTTCCCCAGAGGTAGATCGTTCTTAGATATCTTGCTAATCGACTCACGACTGAGATTACTTAACACCAACAGACGAAACACAAACTGTTTACGGACAATTGAATACGACAGTGACCACTGTGCATTCACGGCAGTAATAGAGCTTCCGAGCGAGCTCGCAGATCTGGAGGAATTCGTGACCCCGCAACCCTATAACCACAGGGCAATGCGATGGCCGCGGTTCACCAGACCATTAACAAGAGAACTTCGTTCGAATGACTTTAATCTGCCAGTAAACAGAAACCTGACAAATGACGAAATCGACAAATACATTCAACAAATGGACGAAGCCGTAAAACAAACAATGGACAAAACAATTCCCAAAACAACAGTTACAGATCACATTAACATGTACAGAAACGCAACAATAAACGCACTCCACAAGAAAAAGAGCAGACTGCTATCGAAATTAAAACAATTACACAGACAGTTTACAGACAGACAAGACCAGGAGATAATATCACTGAAATCTCAATTAAAAAACCTCCAACAATTACTTAAAGCTAATTATAGATTAGCAACAAATTTGTATTGGAACAACAGAATTCGAGCTATAAAAACTAATAACCCGAATATGTTCCCACAAATAAATAAAATATTCAGGAGAAATAATCAAAACGAGATTCAGTGTCTCCAAATTCCACGTACCGAGGTAAACAAGCAGCTGCTAACCAACATTGGCATAGATACAGAGAACGCTATCCTCAATAGTGAGCTCTTCGTGATCGAAGATCCTTTGGAGAAGGCGAACGCTGTGGGAGCTGTCTTTCAGGAAATGTACAAGGTGAATGAAAGCATTCGCCGAAACAATGACCTGGAGGACAGAATTCGACTGAATCACCTGCACCTCCGGAATGAAATTTCACATTGGCAATCGGAGAATCCTGGTTTTACGGAATTCAGTGACGATAATCTGTCAATCGACATTAATGCCAATGGTGGGGCTAATAGCCTTTTAATCACAAGGGAAGGAATCCAGAGTATCTTCGACTCATTAAGAAGCAAAAAGTCAGTGGGAATAGATGGAGTACCTAACATCGTACTCAAGAACCTGCCCCCAAAGGCAATAGATATATACACGGTCCTGTTTAACAACGCGTTGAATAATGCATATTATCCCGCGCGTTGGAAAACGGCTATCATTCAGCCCATCCCAAAAAAGGGCAAAGACTGTACAAACCCAATGAACATGCGTTCGATAAGTTTACTCCCAAGCATCAGTAAAGTATTTGAAAAAATCATTAACAAAGCTCTGCTAAAATGGGTAGACGACAATAGCATTATTCCAAACAACCAGTTTGGCTTTAGGGCGGGTCATGAAACCACACATGCCGCAACTAAACTGGTCTCCGATATACAATGGAATAAATGTAGGAACCAATGCACAGGTGCCTGTCTGATCGACCTGGAAAAAGCCTTTGATACCGTCTGGATCGAAGGGTTGTATTACAAACTGGTCAGATATGGCATACATAAGCCTTTACTATATGTACTTTACGATATGTCAAAGGACAGGAGGTTCGTGGTCAAAAGTGGTAATGTGACCTCTAATAAAACGTATAATATCAAGAATGGCTTGCAACAGGGCGCGGTACTCTCTCCGATTCTTTTTAACATTTACATTAGCGACTTATTAGATGCACTTCCGCAGGCTATTGCGTACGCAGACGATCTCATAATTTACAGAACAGCTCCGAAAGTTGCGATCATAAATAGGTTAATACAGCGAGACTTCAACAAAGTGCAGCGCTATTGCGATGACTGGAAACTTAAGATCAACTTCCAGAAATGTGAAGCCATCCTATTTAGAACTCCATTATATAAAGCCACGTACGACACAAGGAAAAACTGGCGAAAGCTAGTTATCGTGGGACCGCATGGAGATAAACTGGAAACCAAGAGTTTAGTTAAATACCTTGGCATCTGGCTAGACCAATATCTATATTTCAACAGACATGTAGAGGCTGCTTTGCTCAAAGCGAGGAAAACTTTTGCTATGACAAGGAGGCTATTTCACAGTAGCCAACTTGACAGCAAGGTAAAAGTCATATGCTACATGACGCTAATCAGGCCAATGCTCATATATGGTTGCCCAGTATGGTTCAACATAGGTCCAAATTTGATAGAAAAGATTCGGGTGTTCGAAAGAAAGTGTCTCAGAAGTTGTCTCAGATTATATCGGACACCGGAATCGGACTATAAAAAGTATTACTCAAATGAGACTTTATATAATGAAGCGTACATAAATAGGGTGGATAATTATATGATTAAATTAATCAGAGGACATATTGCGAGAGCAATAAGCTCGTCCAATGACCTAATTTTCGGGGCTTATTATCCAAACACCTTATACTATGAGAGCGTGCGTCGCAACGGCTTTGTTCCACCAGAGGCGTTCCTTGACTTGGATATGAAAGGGCTTATACAGGATAGATCCGGAATTCCGCTGATCTATCATGTAAGTAGATCATCTGTAGACGGGCGATTGTGCTATGACCGGGAAGTAGCGCGCACCGAAGAAGAGCTCCTGCGCTTCAGTAGGGCTATCTCCCGCAGAGACCGGGACGATAGTATTAGACAGCGTCAACAGTTCTGGTGGTTGAATGGCATATAAAGACCTGGATACTAAAGTCGGTATAGAATCACACTATCATCAGCTAGCTTACATAGACTTAGCTTTTCTAGAATTAGGGTAGTATAAGATTTAAGTTAAGTTAGGCTAAATGATTTTACATAAAAAAAAAAAAAAAAAAAAAAAAAAAAAAAAAAAAAAAAAAAAAAAATTAGATAAGTTTAGGTAAGTTAAGTAAGTTAAATTTTAAGAAAAAAAAAAAAAAAAAAAAAAAAAATTTACAAAGTTTTTCAAATTTTTCTTTGTCTTTCAAATAATTATAAGTTATGCCACAAAGTTCTGTCGCCGAAAGGCAAATTATACAAATATTAAGTAATGTTTAGCTTAGAGCGTCTGCGAAGGACCAGTAAGTTATTATATAAGATATTTAAGCTAGAATTTAAGCATTTTTTGTCTAGCCTTTAATTTAGAAAATAAGAATATAAAAAGAAAATAAAAAAATGTTTAAAAAAATGAAAAAAAGAATGATGCAGGTTGAGCATCATTTTGAGAAGCCTGTTTTGCATCGTTTGCAATCTTTTTATATGGCATTTAGCACAAGAGGCCCATACCTGACACCCATATAGCAAAAGTGCTTGGAAGATGACTTTATATATAACTATTAGGTGTACAACTTTGCTTCCGCCGTTTTACAATAGATGGCTGTAGCGGTAAGTGGTAGTTGAAATAAATAGATCATAGATGTCATACATTAAGCTTAGGTATTTGTAAACATAATTATTATTATTATTATTTATTGGCCTGTAAGAACCCGGAAGTTCATGACCTCACCGACTCGGCTTCGCCATCGTTCCCTGTCCTGGGCGCTCTCTTTCCACGCTTGACCATTCGATCCGATCTCCTCAAGGTCAAACCTAACATTGTCCTCCCATCTCCGTCGCGGCCGTCCTACCGGTCTCTTTCCCGTTGGTCTACCGTCAAGAACTCTATGCACGGTCCTATCGTTCCCCATTCGCGTCACGTGTCCGGCCCATCTTAATCTTCGCGACTTGATTACTCTCACTATTGTAGGTTTGCGATATAGTTCTTCCAATTCGTGGTTATGGAGTCTCCTCCATTGTCCTGCCTCCTCGTCATATTTACCACCAAAGATGCCCCTCAAAACTTTATTCTTGAATACGCGGAATTTGTTTTCTTCCCGTTTTGTGAGAGCCCATGTTTCGCAACCATATAGAACAATCGGCATGATTATGGTTCTATAGACACGGATCTTTATGTTACGTGATAGCAGTCTGGATTTCAGCAGTTTACTGACTGCATGCCAACTCGCGTTGCCGGAATGCAGTCTCTTGTTCATTTCCTTCGACATTTCGTTACTGGCCGTCAGTATCGTTCCCAGATATTTAAATTCTTTAACTTTTTCAAATATCTTACCTCTGACGTTTATATGTGTTCTCTGAGGTCCATCTGCTCTCGCCGTAATCATGTATTTTGTTTTATCTTCATTTATTTCTAGGCCCACCTCTTATGCCGCTTGGATGATGATTTCACAGTTTTTACTAACAGTTTCTAGATTATCGCCCAGAACGGCGATGTCATCCGCATATGCGAGCACTTGTGTGACCCCGTTCAGGGATGATCCGGCCATGTTGTCGTCTTGTACCTTTCTGATGATTACTCGAGCACAAGGTTAAAAAGACACGGTGATAGATCATCTCCCTGCTTATTCCGTCCCGGATTTCAAATGGTTCTGAGAGGTGGTTTTCTATTCTGACTCGCACTTTGTTTTCGTTCATGCAAATTTGAATGGAGGCGGCATATTTTTTTGGGAATCCCAGCTCAACTAGAATATGGTAGAGTCTCTGCCTTGCGACTGAGTCATAGGCTTTTTTGAAGTCCACGAACAGTTGGTGAACCGTCTCTCCGTATTCCCACTTCTTTTCCAACAGTTGTCTTATTGTGAACATTTGGTCGCTTGTTGACCGGTTCCTACGGAATCTACATTGGTAGTCTCCCAGTATCTCTTCTGCGTACGGTGTGATTCTCGCCAGAATGACGTTTGTTAATATTTTGTATGCGGTTGGGAGCAATGGTATTCCTCTGTAGTTTTCGCAGTCAGATCTGTCGCCTTTTTTGAAAATGGGGATGACTATTGAGGTTTTCCATTCTTCCGGAGTGACTTCCCTATCCCATATTGTTTGGATGAGCTGGTGGATCTTTCGAGCGGTTGCCTCTCCTCCATGCTTCACAAGCTCTGCCGGTATGCAGTCGACTCCGGGAGCCTTGTTGTTTTTCAATCGCTTTATTGCGTCTACAACTTCGTTGAGAGACGGCTCTGGGATCTGAGGCTCAGCTGTATGTGCCCTTGGTGCATTTATTTGTGGTTGATGGGTGCGTACATTGAGCAGATTTTCAAAGTACTGCTTCCATCTTGTCACGACATTGTTTGTTTCTGTGACCAGACAGCCGTTTGCGTCTCGAATTATTTTGGCTCTTCCTCGGTAGCCATTTCTAATTGAATTTATGCCGACATACATACCTCTGATGTTCTTTGCTCTAGAATTTTCTAAGATTTTTTCGATCCGAGTTTTCCCCTATTCGCGTTTTTTGCGTTTGAAGAGCCTCATTGTCTCTCTCCGAATTGTCGCGTATCTTTCTGCGTTGACTTCATCATATCTTTCTAAGTGGATCACTCTGAGGCGTTTACGTTCTTCGATCTTCGCCTTGCACTCATCATCAAACCAAGGTTTGGACTTAATTGTTTTCTTAAATCCTAATACCTTTTGGGCTGTTAGTTTGATTGTGTCTCTGATCGATGTCCATTTAGTGTTCACACTATTAGCTTCCTCTTCCTCACTGCTCACATTCTCTAGACTGCTAAATCTATTCGTTAGTTCGTCTTGATATATTTGTAAACATAACGCCATCGAAATATTAGTCGATTTGTGTCTGCATCATAAAGCTATTCTCGATTAAACATGTCAGCTTACGAGCCAAATTCTCGTCATTTGTGGGAGGTTTTAATTTTCTGCTTTAATATGAAGAAATCTGCGGCTGAGGCTCATCGAATGCTCTCAAATACCTATGGTGAGGCCGCTATTAGTGAAACAACGTGGCGAGAGTGGTTTGAACGCCTCAAGAACGGCGATTTCAACGTCGAAGAGCAGCATGGCGGTGGAAGAGAGAAGGTTTTCGAAGATGTAGAATTGGAGGCATTACTTGATCAAAACTCGTGTCAAACGCAACAAGAATTGGCAGGATCATTGGCAGTGACGCAACAAGCCATTTCAAATCGCCTGCAAGTCATGGGAATGATTCAGAAACAAGGAAATTGGGTGCCGTACGAGTTGAAGCCGAGAGATGTTGAACGGCGTTTGTGCGTTTGTGAACAGCTGCTTGCAAGGCAAAGACGGAAGGGATTCCTGCATCGCATTGAGACTGGGGACGAAAAATGTGTTCATTACGATAATCCCAAGTGCAGAAAATCATGGGGATATCCCGGCCATGCTTTCACGTCGACGGCCAAACCGAATATCCACGATTCCAAGGTCATGCTCAGTATTTGGTGGGACCGGCACGGCGTAGTGTATTATGAGTTGTTAAAACCGACTGAAAGAATCACAGGCGATCGTTATCGAACGCGATTAATGCGTTTGAGCCGAGCATTGAAAGACAAACGGCCGCAATACAACGAGAGACATGATAAAGTGATTTTACAGCACGACAATGCTCGAGCCCATGTTGCGAAATTGGTCAAGACATACTTGGAAACTTTGAAATGGGAAGTCCTACCCCACCCGCCGTATTCTCCAGACGTTGCTCCCTCGGACTATAACCTGTTTCGATCAATGGCACACGGCCTGGATGACCAGCACTTCCGGTCTTATGAAGAAGTAAAAAATTGGATCGATTCGTGGATCGATTCCAAAGATGACCAGTTTTATCAACGCGGGATTCGTATGCTGCCCGAAAGATGGGAGAAAGTAGTGGCCAGCGATGGACAATATTTTGAATCATAAATGTATAACCAGTTTTTTACAATAAAGCCTCGAATTTCGGAAATTCGGAAGCAAAGTTGTACACCTAATATTTAATTTTCAATTGATAATAAGGACTTTTGGCGGATTTTTGGTCAATGTTTGAATGGTGTGTTCCGCCGAACACTGTCTACAAAAAAACACGGAGCGAATACAATTGCAAATGAAACACGAAATGCCTTTTGTATAATTTTTGTTTATTTCCTTTTATTTTTGTGTTATTGTTGTACAACTAAAGGGTTTAACAGCTTGAATGCCCGTGGCGATTTTATAATAATTATTACAATGTCAATCAAACACAAACTAGGATACGTGTCTGCTATTCTCGGTTCCTTACCACTATACCTATATCGCCCCCTAATTCGCTTAATCGCGAAACAACACCGATGGATAGTTCGTACCGTTTTACTTCAATGTATCGCGAAACTACACTGGTGGATGAGTTCGTACCGTCCAATAATTGAATGTATCGCGAAGCTACACCAGTGGATGAGTTCGTATCGTTCGAATAATTCAATGTATCGCGAACTACACTGGTGGATGAGTTCGTATCGTTCGATTAATTCAACGTGTCGCGCAGCGCGGACCGACCTGTTCGTAGGGTTCTCTATCTGGACTGTAGTACTTCTCTGGGGAATGGTTTCATTCAACCCTTGTTTTCTTTCTCCTAGTTGGTGACTCTCCCTCCTTTCGCTTTCCCTTGCTGGTGACTTTCTCTCAATCGAGAATCTCTCCACCAGGAAAGATCGCGCTCGCACATACAGACGCGGGGTTTGCCGTCTGTGGGTTAATCAGAAATGTTCACATTTCTGTTGCGTTGCTTATGCAAACAATCGAATGTGTGGTTTACTTTAGGCGATCATGGGATAATGGTAATTATCATTGTTTACTTTGCCCTATGGGAACAGCATTTTCGTTTATTGCTGTTGCTCCGCAATGGCCTTTGTTTAGGCGAAGTGCATTGCGGCAGGGAGAAAGGTTTTGTCGACGGATTGGTTTTCCGGATTGGTTCGCCGGGGATGTGATGTTTGTCGACATCTGGCGCAGCTGTGCCCAACGTTTGTGTGTATCCAGTTGATGAATCAATACACAATTTCTGTGCTGGGTCATGTCCTTCGGTCGCCGTGCAGGCGTAGGAAAATTGTTCGGAATTTGTGGCACATGTATCTGTGGATACGTGGGGTTGTTGACTCCAGAATGAATGTCACCGTTCGTCAGGTGAGCAGGTGGACTTCGGCGACACGTGTCTGTGGGCACGTGCAGTTTGGCTATAGGTGAGTATGTTCCTTGGTAGAACGACGACATCTCGACCTATAGTGGTTTGTGCGGTTCGTAGAACCGCCATAGACTTCCTATTAATAAATGGGTATAGCAACTTAATTGCAATATTTGTTTTATGTAAAGTCCTTGCAACGTGTTCCTTAAATGTAAGTTTATTGTCCAAATACACCCCCAGATATTTCACAACTGGTTCCCATTTTATTATATGTGGTATCCATTTACTGCAAGCTGATTAGAAGGTAGGAAAATTGGCTTTCTTTTTCTTATGAAAAAGAGAGCTTGTGGGGGTGGAATTATTGATGCCTGACATGGGCACGGATTCACTTCACCCGCCAACACTTACGTCGTCAAAAATAGTTCACAGAGGAAAGGGGATCAATGTTCACCAGGAGGAAAATTGAATTAATGAAAACGCTGTTTAATTTGTTGTTTTTATGTTCTTTATTAATCCCTGGGGCAATTGCTCTTAATTTCTTTTACTTTACATTATAATAAATTATCACGAGATTTAAATTGAAGAACTTGTATTTGTATTTACACGGGAAGGGATCACGAAACAAGGTAACTATTGGAAAAGTACGATTTGGCAAAATACACAAGGAACTAAAAACATATTGAGGACTGCGGCGAGTATGTTGGATGGCGTTTCAGATACTTGTGTGTCGTTTGAGAAATGAATAATGACAGCCTTTAAAAGAGTCGTAATTAAATTTGCCTCCGAGCGGCGCGTGAACTGACCGCTGTGATAAGCGACTGATTTCAATTAGGGATGAAATTTTGATTTTGCAATACGCACGGCTATTAGCCAATCATCATTGCGCTCTTCTCATGAATCTTCTCATTTGCGTGTCTCAGTGAGGTGAATAATACTCGCACATCATTCGACAGTCTCTGGGCATGCGAAGGAAGAAAAGAACAAAATAGAGAGCGCAATAACTTCGGCGTTGGCTTAGCTTGTGTGCTGGTATCAATGCAGTCTCCGACGATGACCTATTGCCCTAGTGCGATGACTGTGGTGATCTCAGAGTGCATTGAACTGTAGGAAGACAGAACTGTGAAGGAGAGGAAAATTTAACTGGTGCTATTCGCCTGCGAAAAGAGATCATTGAACCCCAGCGAATGTAGTGTCTGGGGAAAGTGAGTAGGGCGCCGACTTGGCTAGGGAAATCTGATCATGGGAACTAAATTAAATACTTTAATCATTTCCTCGGCGATTTCATGATTATGCAACCGCGTCGTTTGATCACACTATGCCGTTGCTAACCGACATGATGCGATTTCCGGTGGAAATCTAGTAGTTTGGCGAAATGCGGTTGCCGTATGGCGAAAAGATAGATAAACTCAATTATGCATTATCTACATAGGATAATTAGTTTAGCTATGCGTCCGTTTAACGCGATTTACAGGTAGAATATCTTATACGGGGAATAAGGGTTGAAATGACGCGCTGAAAGCGGTCGAAATACGGTATGAAATTATGGGTTGGTTCTCGATGTAGTATAGAGAACCCCCACGGCGCCCCCCCCCCCCCTCCCTCGGTGACGTAGTCACGAAACAAAGGTAGTGCGGACGGAGTAGTTCGGAGAGTGTCATAGGGAGAGTCGTATGTTTAGGATCTGGTTGGTGGCTGGGCTTGGGTCCGTATTGGAAGTGGACCTGGTTGGTACCGCATGTATTGCCGACTGGGGCAAGGCGATTGCGGTGCGGTCCACTCGCATGTTATTGTTAGTTTGAACCAACAGGTGTGACGTCCGAGTAGGCCGGGGCCTATCGGGGGCCCGGTCGAGCAGTCCTACAGTCGGTATCAATTCGCAGACGCATCTGTTTAAAGTATATTATCACAGAAACAAACTATGGAAGATCCTTCCTGAGCGAGTATCCTGGAACTTTTCAAGGAAAACTGCAACAACTGTCTAATAAAATCCAAATACCATTCAGAGCTATCTAAGCCAGTGGAATTCATACCTCTAAAATTCAATGGTTGATCCTATAATTTAACAGCACTAGCGTGGGATGACCTGCCGAACCCTACTAGCTCCATGGAACGTATTTTTATAAACGGTCTTACCGACTCATGCCTCCATCAAGTAAGCAAAGTCCCAAATCATATGGGGAGACAACTGGACCTCGTGTTCACAACGGACCCACACAAGTCCTCAGTTGCCCCTAGTCCACACGCCCTCTCCACCATTGATAATTACCACCCCCCGCTGCTCTTATCTATATATCTTGTTCTTGAAACCCAGCCTTCTCTACCTCATGACAGCTTTTCCTACAACTTCCACAAAGCTAACTTCCGCCTTTTAAATGAGCATCTTAGCAAAACAGCGTCTCGCTTTGATCATTTGGGGGTAGAAGAAGCTACTGCCACTCTCTATGAGGAGTTCTACTTTGCCGTCGCATTATATGTCCCCTATTCTCGTCACAGGTCGTCGGTTTCATCGCCGCCATGCTACAACCGCCCAGTCCACGCTCTTAGGAATAAGAGAAATAACTTGTGGGACATTTTCCTCAAAACGCGTTCCTTCCGAAACTACTCCAACTATCTCAGTTCCTTTTATAAATTTTCCGAGCTCTAAAACTCCCTCTACACCAACTACCTCACAAAAACACAATCTAATTTGATCAATGACCCCAAATATTTGTTTTTTCACTTCCAACTACAAACGTAATTCCGACGCCTATCCTAACTCCCTTTCTTATCGCGCGACTACTTCAACCGACCCCCTAACTACTGCCATTCTATTCGCTTCGTTTTTCAATAAATCCTTCACAGACATCCCCTTCGAACCCAATCCGTCTCACTTCAAAGACTTGCCCGAATTCTCCCTCGGCATCTTCACCCCTCAACTTATTCAGCGTCACGTAGTTAAGGAGAAATTAAACTTACTCAAAGACGAGTTCAGCCCTGGGACGGATGGACTCCCGGCTGTATTTTTAAAGAAATGTTCCTCTTTCCCTCCCGATATCAAAGATATTCTATCTATCCCTTTCACAGGGGATCTTCCCTAGTATTTGGAAATCCTCCTATGTCACCCCCATAGATAAAAAGGGACCTAAAAACGATATAAGCAACTACCGTCCCATCGCCAAACTGTCTCATATCTCCAAACTGTTCAAGGGAATTCTTTACAACGCGTTATCTTTCCGTATTAAATCCATCATCTCATCCAACCAGCATGGTTTCCTTTCGGGCAGGTCGACCACAACGAATTTGATCGAGTTCTCATCCTATACTCGCCGTGCCTTAGAGAATGGCAACGAAGTCGATGAATCACCACCGATTTCAGCAAGGCCTTTGACAAAATCTCCCATAATCTCATCCTTTTTAAGCTGGCCTCCCTAGGTTTCGAACCCCTATTGATCAAGTGGTTATCTTCTTATCTGAAAGATCGATCCTACCGTGTCAAATTCAGATCCTCCCTGTCCAATCCTTTTCTTCTCAGGTCAGGGGTTCCGCAAGGCAGCCATCTAGGTCCTCTCCTATTTATCCGTACCACCAATGATGTTGACTCCATTATTAAATACTCATCCATCCCCCTCTATGCGGACTACGCCAAACTCTACAAAACGATCATCTCTCCTCTCGACTCCTCAGTTCTCCAAACGGACCTCGACAGCTTCTCAACTTGGTGCCGTAATAACTGCCTTGAACTCAGCGTTGTCAAATGTCACTCCATCACCTTCTACCGCAAACGTGCCCCCCCCCCCCCCGCACGTTCCTACTTCCTGCTAACCCAGCAGATATCATCTGTACCCTCGATACGTGACCTCGAGATCTAATTGGACAGGGAGCTTAGCTTCATACCGCGTATTGATGATATTATTCTTAAGGCCAACTCTGTCCTTGGGTTTGTGAAACGCTGGTCTAAAGAATTCCCTAATCCTCACGTTTCCCGTTCTCTCTACATAGCATTCGTCCGCCCCCTTCTTGAATATGCCAGTCAGGTCTGGTCCCCACACTACTCATCCCATGTACGCTGAATCGAAAGCGTGCAACGTCGTTTTGTGCGTTTTGCCCTCCGCGGACTGAATCCACGGAATCTCCCCCCATACACAAGCCGGCTCCATCTGATCAACTTCAACACACTTGAAGAGCGCAGAACACACCGTCTCCTTTCAGGCAAAATCAACTGCCCAAGCCTGCTCTCCATCATTCCACTTCACGCTAAACACCCTTAACCTGCGAAACCCTCATCTCTTCTATCAGCCCACCCAGCACACTTCTTACGGGTCAAATGAACCCATTTCGCGAATGCTGCTGCGGGCAAACTCCTACCCTACCTCCTTCCATTTCAACTTTACCTCTACTGTTCTCAAACTACATCCCCTTTCTTCCCCCTCCTGACCACGCCGAGTTAACGTATGAATCACCCAACCACTATACATCCTTATGTTCACCTTGAAATAAGAAATTCATCTAACAACAACTAGAGTCTGCATTTTTACAATCTTCTAGGAATGTGTTTCCTATTCATTCCTTAAAATATTTAACATTAAAATTGTGTCTAGACATCATTTACCTAGATCCAAAAAAACCCAAAATAAAATGCTAAGAAGCAAAACATATGTATCTATTACGTTGGGTCATTAAAAATACATTAGGAGATTCCTAGGCTAAGATAGAATTTAAGTATTAATAGCATAGAAAAACTGCAGAGAGTGTTCATAGCAACCTGAAATTTGATGAATAAACTAAAGAGGCATAGCCTCCAAAAAAATTTATATTTTTTCTTTATATAAATTATAACAACAATAACTGGCGATCCTGCCACTCACTTTAAAAGTTTAATTTGAGTTGGAACCTAATAAATTCTGGGAAGAATTTTAAAAATATATCGACCAGAAAATCATAGGATTTTCTCACCAGTTCCGGACCCGATCAAGCTGCGCAGATCATCGAGAGGAACAACGCCTAGAAAAGGAGGCAGTAAGCAATAATCTATTTTTTCAGAAAATCAGAAATAAAATAACCCGTGTGTGAAATAAAGTAAAGTAATTAATATACTAAAGAAGAAAATATGTGCGTCGTCCGGATATTTGTTTGGCTTAAAGCAATTTCGTGTGAAAATCTTTGCTTATAAATGGTTTTGTGTTTGGCTGAGTAACTTACGGAGAGTTTCCTTAATAACCTTTGAGACATGAATTGATTTTGCAAAAATAAATTAAATTCAGTGAATAAACAAACTAAATTCAATAAACAAATAAATTAAATTCAGTGAACAAATAAACTAAATTCAATTAACAAATAAACTTAACAAATAAATTAAATTCAGTGAACAAATAAGCAAACTAAATTCAACGAACAGATAAAAACCATTGAAAGAAAATAAAAAAACGAAAAACCAAATTAACGGAAGGACCATTCGACAAACCAACTGAGGATGAATCAAGTTACCAAGAGGAAAAATCACAAAACACATCAAAAATGGCCACAGACAACGCCACAATCAGGGCAGACATAACACATTTGGCCCAACAAATACAAGCAATTGTGTCAGCGGTGAACCAACTACAATTAAAGAAAAACGAGGAACCTGAAATACGCCCCGTGAGACTAATCGAACACGAGGATATAACATTTAAATTCAACAAGCCCGAAGACATAGAGTTGGAGGCATTCAAAAACCTTCCAAAATTCAGCGGGAACCCAGAGGAATATGCATCTTGGAGAGACAACGTCTGCAACATAATGAAAGCCTGTGAAGCCCATAGAGGACATGCCAGATATGCTACAGCACTATCTATAATAAAATATAAAATTATAGGAGAAGCAGCTAGGCTATTAACAAATTATCGGACGAAATTTTGTCTCGAAGCTATACTGCACCGACTGGATGCAGCATATAGTGACAACAGGCCCCTCTATGTATTGAAAGAAGATATGTCACGCATTCGGCAAGGAAGAAACACGCTGGCTAAATATTACGATGGAGTCAACAAAGCCTTAAATCTAATCATATCGAAAATTCAGTTCGAAGCACGTCATCAAGAAGGGAAAAAGGCATTGTGCGAAGAAGCCGAAAAAGAAGCAGCAAGAGTATTCCTAAACGGACTAAACAACATACTGGCAAAACAAACCCTATACGCCCATAGATGTGAATCATTAGCAGAAGCTTACGGCATAGCCCTAGCCGTACAACACGATACGAGACACACGGATATCGCACCAAACTTCCGGATGATTAAAAGAAACCACTCACAATACAGCCCGCCGAGATACTACCAACCCCAAAGAAATCAAACTCCCAGGAACTTCAAGGACAGAGAACAGCGAGTACCAAATATAGAAGTGGAACGATCCCAACAGCACTATACAGGAAGAGATTCACGGCAATATTTCAGACCCGGATGGAGACAGCAACAGCTTTATAACAACAGCAGAAATCAACCACAACCAGAACCCATGGACGTGGATAGGTCTACCATCAGAACAGCAAGGCAAAACAATCCGTTCAGAAGACCCGAGCAATTCCAACAACAGGCCCACCAAACGAAGCTGGAACAACAGCTGATCAACAACCTAACACCAGCCTCAGAAGCAGACTCTATAGCAAATAATGTAAGTAAAAATGATATCATTAAAGAATCTTTTGTTATATTAAAAAATGGCTTGTCTAGTTTAAGTTTAAAAAACCCTGATACCCAAAAAGAGTATTCAATTTTAATAGATTCGGGTGCAACTCAAAATTATTGCAAAAATACTATAGATTTAAGCTTTTCAATTCCAATAAAACAAACATATACAAAAACTCTCCATGGAAGAAGTATTATAGAGGCAAAAAGAAACATTCACATTTTAGGGAAAAGATTAGAATTTTTTGAGCTCAAAGATTTGAAGGAATTTGATTTAGTAATTGGACTAGAGGGATTAAAAAAATTAAAAGCAGAAATTGATTTTTACGCAATGATACTAAAGACTGAATATGACAATAGGAATAACGAAAACCAGAAACTAAACTATACTATTGAGGATCAAGAACACAAAAGGGAGATAGACGCATTAATGAACAGAAACAAAAGGATCGATATAAGTTTACCCTATACGACAAGCATCATCGCGACAATTAAAACAAAAGACGACGAACCAATCTGGTCTAAGCAATACCCGTATAAGATTGCCGACCAAGACTTCGTTAACAAAGAAATCGAAAGTTTACTACACCGTGGAATAATTAGACCTTCGAGAAGCCCGTACTGCTCACCTATTTGGATAGTTCCAAAGAAGGGACTAAACCCAGACGGCACACAAAAGAAAAGAATGGTGAATAATTATAGGAAATTAAATCTTCATACTATAAACGACAGGTACCCAATGCCAAACATTGTGCATACAATCCAAAACTTAGGGGAAGCAAAAGTTATTTCCAAATTGGACTTAGAGTCGGGATTTCACCAAATACTATTAGCCGAAAAAAACAAAGAGAAAACGGCATTTGCTGTAAATGGGGCATTATATGAATATAATAGGTTAGCGTTTGGATTAAAAAACGCCCCAGCGATATTTCAACGCTGTGTGGTCGACATTTTGAGACCCTTTGGAACAAAATTCTGTTATGTATATATCGACGACATAATTGTCTTCTCGATAACTCGGGATGAACATATGAACCATCTCCGACAAATATTCGATGCTCTACATAAATCTAACTTAACGATTTCAGAAGAGAAATCACATTTCTTTAAAGACTATGTGAAATTTTTAGGCTATATAATAAGCCACAAATCCATAAAAACAGACCCAGAAAAGATTGAGACCATCAGAAAATACCCAGAGCCAACAAACCTAAAGAAGCTACGTGCCTTCCTTGGCCTAACTGGGTTCTACCGTAAGTTCGTAAAAAACTTCGCCATAATAGCAAAGCCCCTAACGAACCTACTCAAAACCGATCAAATGGTCCCAAAGAAAGAAAGTACAAATTATAAAATAAAATTAAATCAAGAAGAAAGAAAATCATTTGAAGACCTGAAAGCACATTTAGAAGAATGCATGGAGCTATCGCAACCAGACTATTCCAAACCATTCGAACTAACCACTGACGCATCAAACACAGCGATTGGCGCAGTATTATCTCAAGAAAAACGACCGATTACATTCATCTCTAGAGCATTATCAAAGACAGAACAAAACTACGCAACAAATGAAAAAGAATTGCTTGCCATAATCTTTGCACTAGACAAACTAAGAATATACATACAGGGAGTATCAGACTTAACGATTTTCACAGACCACCAGTCTTTGACCTATGCAGTGTCCGAAAAGAATACAAATACTAAGATAAAAAGGTGGAAAAATAGGATAGAGGAATATGGAGCAAAAATAGTATACAAGCCTGGTAAAGAAAATATAGTCGCAGACGCATTAAGTAGACAACAGATAAATAATTCATCAACATCCTCGGTACATTCAGTGGATAGTTCACCAGTATACAAAATAAAAAGCGTTGCAAAACCAGTAAATCAATTTAAAAGTCAGATATTCATAGAATTTGCGGAAGAAGACAAAGTAGAACTCAAAACAACATTTACGGATTACAAAAGATTCCACTTAAAAATCAGTAATTTATCAGGAATCATTGGAGTGTTAAAAACGGTTATAAACTCGAACCACACCAACGCTATCCATTGCGATGAAGTGACACTTCACGAGATCCGAAACATAGTCGAAGAAAACCTAAACTGTGATAAAATCGTTCGCGCACCAAATTCTGTAATAGATGTGTGGCGATTCTCCCGAACGCCAGCACTCATCGTCCCACAATCTAGGGAAAAACCCCCAAAATAGGGCATACAACAAAAGAGAAACAAGTGTGACAGTACTTCCTTTTGTCGATCTTGCCACAGAAAATCAATCAATGTTTAATTTACCTTAAAACAGTTCTCCAGGTCAATGCTCAGGATTGTTTTCGAATTTTGTTGACCTCCAATTGACTGGGTGCACAAATTCTGTTCGATGATCCATCAATTCTGTGAATTACTCCGCCTCAATTTGTAATTGATGTACAATTCCGGAAATTTGTTTCTCCCTGTCCTTTACGAAAATGACTACACCATATTGATCTGTTGGTCTGACAGTCATCAGATTTATTTGGACTTGTTTTTATATAACCTTGCCTTTAACAAATTTTAATGTTAACTTCAACAAACTTTTACTTTAATTTTAACAAGTTTTAATAATGTGGTTTTCTTTGGAAAAATCCCCGGGACAAGACATAAACGAATTTCTTTCTGCCTTTCTGCTAATGCTCGACAACGGAACACCGAACCGTATTTCTTAAAAAAAAAAACGTTAATCTCCATCTCTCTCGCTCTCCACTCACGTCCACTTCGAAAAACAAATTCGAACTCGAAGAACTGCACGATCCACACCCGAATCAGGGTGGGTTCAAAAACTCACTTCAGGATCGTACAATTCTTCCACCACCTTACCATCATACCATGTTAAAACAAAATTATATTAAACACAAATTTTCAAATGATGGTGGTGGCCGACGTACGTAACACACCTCCCCCCTCCACAAGACCGCGTGGCATTCTTAGGAGAGGAATGTCACGCCGGAGAGTGGACGGCGGAGAGCAAACAAATAAACAATTAACAAACCAACCAATAAATAAATAGATAAATAAATAAACATGCCTAGGTGTTAAGGTTAGTAAGGATTTTCTATATATTTCGTACTACTTATACATTAGGGTTAGTGGAACAAAATAAATAATGCTTAAGTGCTAATGTTAGTACGTTTTAGGCTACCTATATACTAGGGTTAGTAAAAATAAATAAATAAATAAATAAATTAACTAGTAGTTATTAATGTAAGAGGGGGAACAACAGACAAGCACTCCGCAAAACCAAGGACAACACAAACGTCCGCGGCGGGTCCGACACTCAATCCGATGGTTCGACCAAAAGCTCGACCGCCCACACGATCCGGTTAGGACTCCCCCGCCAAGGCGAGGTGATCCCCTCTCGTTCAACCACTCCAAACTGTCACCCGGCCGGCGAAAACGTCCCGCTCCTATATATTTGATTTAGTCCTCCTCTTTTGGACTCGGTACTTGCCCCGGTCCATGGGTTGGTAGATCGGGGGGTTTGTCCCGTTTCGTCGGCAAAACCTACCATCACCCGACATTATAGTGCGCTTTCGCACTTTCATATTTGCGATCCAACCCCCAGCACTGGGGTTTGCCTCTGCAGTCTGCGCTGGGACTGCGCCTGCAGCATTAAGCCTGGCCTTAAAGACTTTTCGTCAGACTCTCAAGTTGGTCTCCCTCGACGAAGGTCCGGGCAGTCCACTTTACGAGGACGAAGATTCCGGAGGGTAACCAGAGTCTGGCCAGCTAGGATCAGGGGCTCCAAGTTATAGGAAGGCTTATCCTTCCCTTATTTGTTCTTTTATTAAAGGTGTTGTCTAATAACTATATTACCAACGTCCGCTGTTCGGGGTTCATCGATGACCTCGTGGGTAGCACGTGGTTGAACAGCTTTTCGCAGCCCTCCCCTGTATGGGTAGGGTCTCCGGGCGAGTACCTGCCGCAGTATCGACCTTAACAGGTCCCTTTGGCACGTCTCCCCGTTTGGCTGCCACACGCTCAACCCTTCCCGTCCCATTGCTGATAAATTGAATGGAGAATGGCACGGGATTTACGGTCGTTCGGGGAAAAACCAAACAACCCCCCGGCCCGTCTACCTTACAATTCCGAGACAGGAAGTCGTACCCCAACAATCCGTCTTCCTCCAAACCCGGCAAGGAGTCTACTATTTGGAAACTGCAGGGAATCTCATGGTGCAACTTGAAATTCCCAGTGCAGCATCCCCTCGACTTGCCTTTGAGAAACAGCGCTTGGAGCGTTGTAGATTTATCCACATCCATGCCATATCTAGGATGGAGTGCCTTCAGCTTCAACAGGCTGATCTCAGCGCCGGTGTCCACGATTAGGCGCGTAGGGTTCCTACGGCCAATGTCTAGAGGGAGAGCGACAATCGGGACTCGAGTCGGCGAAAACTGAGAACAGCTGGAGCTGGGTTTCGTTTTTAGTGCGGTCGGGTAGGATCTTGCCGACCCGACCTTGGGGAGTTTCCCGAACTCTCCCATTTCACCTTATGTCGACACTCTGCCGCCTTGTGAGTGTGTCGACCGCAAAACGCGCACAATGATCCGCTCCTCCGTTCAGGAATATTCCGCTCGGGATTCCCACTGGACACCGAACTAGCGGAACTGGAGCTATTCTTTCTGCCCACTTTGGGCCCAATGCGCCGGGGCTGCCATTCCCGGCTCCCCGCGCTGCCTGATGCGGCATCATGTCTCGCATCCGTCTTTGAGGATTTTGAGTCCATGGAGTCGGGTCGCTTACCGCCACCGCTCGACACGGACGATCGTCGCCCATCATCTCCATCCACCTTCCGAGAATCCCTACTTTCCGCGCTATCATTGCCGGCGCCTCGATTTCGCCGACGCTGCCTCCGAGGCCCTCTGCGCCTATTTCTCGCGCCCGCCCCAGTCTCCACACGGGTGTTTCGCTCTCGGCTCGCAACAGGTGCTGTTCCCCCGTGCCGCTTGTGGGGAGAACCCTGGGAACTCTGTTGTTGTTCCCACCTTTGCCTGTATTCGCACCCGTGCAAGCTATGGCCTTGGCGGCCACAAAACTCGCAACAGCACCGGACGCTGAATACTCTGGGGCCTGATGTCGCCGGCCCGCCGCCCGTAGACGGGGGCTGCGGCTCTGGTAGGGCTCTCCGCTGAAACTGTGGTCGCTGATAAGGCGGTTCCTGCCGTGCGAATCCGCCCTGCTGACCTCTACCCCTGTATGTGGTCTGGGGACCGCGCGTCCTCGTCGGGCGATCCGGGCAGTCCACTATATCGTGGCCATACCGCCAACACTCGCGACAGAAGGGAGTGTTTCGTCTTTGTAGACACTCGTCGTACACGTGACCCCTCAGATTGCAAAAATTGCATATTGTCTGGGATTCCAGGGGGTGCGCCGATCGACCAACCGGATCCCTGAACGGATTGTCCCGACCCGATCGATCTCCAGGCACATACGCCCCTTGAGCCAAACCCTGCGACCCTTCACTCCGACTCGAGGAAGACACGGTATTTGACCACGCTCCCTCGCCAGAGGAGGCCGGAGCATAGGCACCAGCATCCCGTCTATAATTGAGAGGCCCGTACGACTGCTCCCGAACGAAACCATCCCCCCCCCCGTCGACGACTATCAGGCTCTTCGGCCGGCAACACGAATGACACCGCCCGGGGATTTAAGTTCGTTAAAACCGGCGCCGGCGCCGCGGTGTAATCCCTAGAAGTGGAGGATGAGCTTTCCAAAAGGGTCGAGCAACTTCCCGGTCCTAACTCTAATGTTTCTGACGCTATCGGCCGCGCATCCACAAACAGGTCGTCCTGCCTCAGCATTTCCCTTCGAGCTCGCTCAAATCCGGTTAGGTGGTCCACCAGGCTACGAAAAGGGACATTACCCAACGTGAGAAGGAAGTGCTTTAATCCTTCCTCCCCCAGACCCCTTACCAACACCGGTTTGGCCATGCCCTCAAGCTGGCTGGCGAAGACGGACCTACCCTGGCGACCATAAAAGCGCTCAGCTGCCTCCTCGCACCGTACCACGGCCCGCTTCACTCGGGAAACAAAGCCTGTGGCATCCTCTGAAGGAAGTTGTCGCATTTTGGAAAGTTGTGCACACAACTCCTCATACGACACCCGGGGTTCATATGCCTCTCTAAGACGCTGTTCCGCTTCAAGGAATGTCGTGGGTGGTCTCTCCTCGAACATCCGATAGGCCTCGCCGCTCAGCCTAGAGGGCAGCCACCGGAGGAAGGTATGTTCCTCCTCCACCGCCAGCCCACCCAAGGTCCTTCTACAGCCCTTGAGAAACGAAGAGAGTCTCTCGGCCGTATCCGGTCCTTCCTGTCCCGAAAACATGGGGACCGCCTTCGACACAAGATCGAAAACCCTATCTGTGCCCAGCATGGTCCGTACAGGACATGGTTGTGGGCCCAGTTTAAAATACGAGGGCATCGGCGTGTCCTCCATGCTCCCGACAGGCTGTCTACCGACGGTGGGAGGGGGGCGTGTTGGCGATCGGCCGTCCACAAATTCGTCCCGCGAATCGTGGAATGCATCCGGATCCACCTCGTCAACCGGCGGCTCGGGAAATGCCTCGGGCCGTGCCCGGGCAGGGGTGCCCTCTCGGACATCCCTTTGCCGCTGCCTTGTTTGCATCTATCGACCGTCTAGCTAAACCTAAAATCTCACGATACTAAGAACCGAACTCGTAACCTCGACCGGCCCTGTGGCCAACGGTAAAACCGGGGACAAACAACAAAATTAGTGGTGGGAAAAACAAAATTAGTGGTGGGCTGTATATCGGATACCAACCCACAACGTCTGAGCTGATTAGGGTTTTATTTCTAAATCTCCGACCGCTAAAGGCCGCTCACGAATCGGGGGGCGCGAAAAACAACAAGGAACACGTTCCCCACAGCAGACAAACAAACACTCCTAAAGGGGACAACCACTATACTCGCAGCCACCAAACTACCGACCGCGCGAAGGACCTCACAACACAAACAGCAACCACACTCACCGAGAAGAGAGAGAGAGAGAGAGAGAGAAATGGGGGAAACAAATGCAATAAATAAATATGTAAATAAATATTTAAAGAGGGAAACAAAAAAAAAAAATCCACACGCGCAGCCGAAAAGGAAGAAAAGCAGAATCACAATCTCAAACAAAAGTTCCGTTGGATAAACCAAAGTCAAAAATCAACATTATACCATTCATCCGAGCAAGCAAAGCAAGAAAAGAGAGAAGGAGGAAAAAAAAAAAATTCTCCCATTAACATAGGCGACTCAATGCAAACAATCAATAATTAAATTAACACTAACTTAAAGCCAATATCAACACACTTCTACTGAAATTTTCACAAGATTCGCACTTAACCCAAAAAAAAATAAATAAATAAATAGAAACAATTAAAAAAAAAACAGTATGGACTTATTTACAAAGATAAAGAAAAAATAAGAAGAAGGAGAAAAAAAAGAAAAAACAAAAAATACATATACAAATCTCCTCGTTGCCTGCGATTCCACACCTTCATCCAACGCACGATAAGGCACCGGTACTGAATATTTGGTGCCGCTGAGTAACTGCGATTGCTTCTTCGATTGCACAGATAAAATCTTCAAACCTGCCGTGGTCCCTCGGGAAGATCCTGTCCGCAGCGCCAATTTGTGACAGTACTTCCTTTTGTCGATCTTGCCACAGAAAATCAATCAATGTTTAATTTACCTTAAAACAGTTCTCCAGGTCAATGCTCAGGATTGTTTTCGAATTTTGTTGACCTCCAATTGACTGGGTGCACAAATTCTGTTCGATGATCCATCAATTCTGTGAATTACTCCGCCTCAATTTGTAATTGATGTACAATTCCGGAAATTTGTTTCTCCCTGTCCTTTACGAAAATGACTACACCATATTGATCTGTTGGTCTGACAGTCATCAGATTTATTTGGACTTGTTTTTATATAACCTTGCCTTTAACAAATTTTAATGTTAACTTCAACAAACTTTTACTTTAATTTTAACAAGTTTTAATAATGTGGTTTTCTTTGGAAAAATCCCCGGGACAAGACATAAACGAATTTCTTTCTGCCTTTCTGCTAATGCTCGACAACGGAACACCGAACCGTATTTCTTAAAAAAAAACGTTAATCTCCATCTCTCTCGCTCTCCACTCACGTCCACTTCGAAAAACAAATTCGAACTCGAAGAACTGCACGATCCACACCCGAATCAGGGTGGGTTCAGAAACTCACTTCAGGATCGTACAATTCTTCCACCACCTTACCATCATACCATGTTAAAACAAAATTATATTAAACACAAATTTTCAAATGATGGTGGTGGCCGACGTACGTAACACAAGTACCGTGGCAGTTCCATTGAACGCCACTACTTACCTTGCAGGTACACAAGGTAACAGTCCCTGAAATACATTAAAAGGTCTGTACTTACCTTCTGTACTGTACCTGCAAAATACAAGAAAACCCTGCTGTTGCAGTTCCGCAACATATACATTCTATCTTATACCAGTCGGAAAATACATACCACACGGAGCGCCACCTATTGCTGAGTAGACAAAAGCAAAATGGTCTATGCATGTGACGTTTTCTGTGGTACTGTTTTCGCACAGCGCTGGTTTTACTGTTTTTCGTGGACAGTTTGTTTTTGAAGTTACTGGTGCGGTGCCGTAGTATATACGGTGCTATGTAATTCGTTATCATCGTTTTAGTGTCTGATTTGTTTAAAGTGATCATTTTAAGTGGCAATTATTAAATATAGTAAAATAAAGTAACTTATTGTAAATTAAAATAATTACAAGTTTTCTTTTGACACAATCGTTGTGGAAAAATGGATTGCTGTTCCCAAACTAACTAATGGAGTTGGCATTTTGCTGTCACGTCGAGGAGCCTACTCGACGCTGTACATATGGTCCTTCGAGCCGGATGTATAACATCCGAACAGGAAAGTGGATTACGTCCATGGGAACAAGGAAACATCAACAACATGTGATCAACGTGAGCAGCGCTCCAGTAAAACAGGTAGGTGGCAATCATTTTATAATAATATATACAATTAATTAGCGATCCGAATGGATCCTAACTTAAGGAGTGTTGTGCTGTGTCGTGCTTGTGTTTAAATCTACGTTTTGACATAACACTATTTCCACCACTTTGATGACGAAAATAAATCAGTACTTAAATCAAAAAAAGGACGGAAATTAAGGTTGAGCTAACCGCTTTCAATAAATGTTGCTGAATTTCCACTGAATGGAAATACGCAGAGAACAAACAAAGGCAAATGAATGCAATAATGATTTAAAAAGGAAAATTTCGGAATTAATAACATTAGATTGTGAAACGGGAAACAATCACCTTCTTATATCAAGAACAGGATCGTGCAGTGATTCGGGACTATTCTAGTTTCTAACATGAACTGAGAGTTGACATTGATGTGGAATCAATAACGGCAATTACAAACAAGGCCGCAAAGTTAGATCTATGCGAAGTGCCAATCAATGTTATCGAACGCAATCAGCAATTCCTTGAAACAGCCGAATAGATTAATAATGAAGGGAAGCGCCTGATGAAGGAATGCAAATATGAAGAAGTGGTACTTTAATCAACCGGGCCATTAGTTTCGATCCGAAAAATCCAACATTCTACTATAATCAAGCTGCAGCATATATCCGTGTCACAGAAAATGATCGTGCGATTAACGACTGCAACTCTGCGTTGTTCGACAATCCAAATTACAAGATAGCATATGACCAATGGGAGATGTATATCTCAATGCAGGAAAGTACGATGAAGCCATAGACGCTTATACGGAAGCTATTCAATTGGAACCTGATAACAACGATTAAAAATGGGCCTGAACAAACGGAAGGAATTGATACGAGCCACAATAGGTGTTGTTGCTGAGCAGCGAAAGCAAGCCGAAGAACAACTATCCCAGATCTACTTAATTATGTGATTAGTTCAAACCATTACAAATCGTTGTGAAGAACGATGTTGAACTTAGCTACCGCAAAGGTTCATTTTCTCCCTCTGGTCCGATAAGGAGACAAAACCTGGCGAAGCAATTATCTTCTCAACTCTTGAACAGGATCGTGCACTGTTTCGGGGCAATATTGTGAATGCAATTGTGCATGCTCCCGACATAATGGTCCGCAGGTTTGAAAGACATGGACGTCCCAAAAACGTTAATGAGAAATACCTGAACTTACAGAATGGTACTTTCTGACGTTTACGTCGGGTGTTTTGGATATTTCAATCAAGGATTTCGACCAAACTCGTAACCGCGTTCCTGCGTCACCGCAAGTCCTAACACATATTCTAGTGTACCTGAGAAATGCGGTGATTCATGTATTCCTGGAAGTAATTAAACCACACATGGTTGCAATTATTAAGATGTTCTATTTCCAGCAATGTTCTTCACGGAGTCTGATCAAGACCTCTGGGAAAGCGACGCACATGAATTTATTCAATTGAATTTCAATATTTAACATTTTTTAGGATTTCGGTTGTCTGGTTCCTGCAGCACCAATATTTCAATATTTGGCACATTTAAAGATTTTATCTATCCAGTCGCTGCAACATAAATATTTCAACATCAGGTAGAACGCAGAAAGGAATTTTACCGAAAACAATAGGAAGCATGAAGCAGGTTGTTACATCACCAAGCGCTGATGATGACCAAAGGGATGGAGCACTTCATATAATTGGAACTCTGGCAAATGTGCTTCTGAAAAACGAAGACGTCGTGGTCAAGTAGAATATGCTTACCACATATCTATTTCCAGAGTTTCACATCGGGCAGAGATATGCGAACCGTACTGGTTGGATAGTTCATTATCTTGGTGAACTACCTGAAAACTAGCTTCTGCTTTATTTAATTAATTTCCTTTTTGTAATCGGCGAGAATAAAATGATAAACGCTTCCTCTTTTCCCCATCTTACGACTCCAATATAAATAAAACAACATTTTTTTGCGTTTCATTCGAGTGGAACGCGTATGGATTTACGATCCAAATTAGAACCTCGTTCAAAGATTCATCGAAGACATAGAAGGATTCACGATCCAAAAGAGGACTACGTCCAAGAAGTCATCGATGACATAGATGGATTTACGGTTAAACAACAAGTTAAATAACAATCAACTTTACAAAGCCAAAATACAGTCCACTTATAATATCCGAGGTTGTTGCATTTCTCTTCATTCTGCAGAGGTCACCGCGGGTAAATGAAGAAGTTGTCTATCGGTCTCAGTATTTCGGTTGAGGACATCATTCGGCTCCTCCTTCAACGATGTTGCGGGTACTTTTCACGATCCACGCTACAGGATTTAGGCAAGCGTCACCTGCAACAACATCAGGGAGACAAAAAGTTTTGGAAACTTCCCTCCGGTAGAAAACTAAGCTTCAGCGTTTCACTCTAAACGGTCAGTACTGAGACAAAGTTCGTCAACGAAGACACTTCCGGTCCTATACCTGCAAGTATCATCTCAAACATCGAACTTGCAGATGAATAAGTCCAAGACCACCGGGAATTGCGATTTACCATCTCATTTACATCCGTTCCTGGGGCACAGCTTCTCGTCACCTGGACTCATCGCTCAGGCTTCCAGGATTGTCGCTTCTCGCCACCCAGGCACATCGCTGTTAAGTGTCTGGAGTTCTTCGCTTTCGCCGCCTGGACGAAATGCTCTGGGGGCACCCTCTTAATACCGCCCATTGCACGTAGCTGCCACGGGGGCACCACTCCAACGGAGTCGGTGTTTAAGATAAACTTTCGGTTACAAGACTAAGGGACAAGAAAACGAGGAACAAGGAAAGATGCCGGCACCCTTCGGAAAAGCATGACATCAGAAAGCTGTCGCGGATTTGGAGTTCACCGCTGCTCGTCGCAAGGATTCATCGGTCGAGCATCCTGATTTTGCCGCTCTCGCCACTCAGGCACATCGTTGTCACGTGTCTGGGGTTCTTCACCTTTCGCCGCCTGGACGAAATGCTTTGGGGGCATCCTCTTAACACCGCCCATTGCACATAGCTGCCACGGGGGCACCACTCCAACGGAGTCGGTGTCTAAGATAGACTTTCGGTGCAAAGATTATGGAATATAGAAAGAGAAGAATAGGAAAGATGCCGGCACCCTTCGGGAAATCCAACCAACGGAAGGCAAATAGTGAACACATGGTCCAGCCACCAGTCAAAGAAGAAAGCCACCATGTCCAGCACCATCATTCAACCAGTTTCAAATACGACCAAAGGTAACGCTGCCGGCAGAGGGTTCAGTTCCCATCAAGAAACTCGCCCAACGCCGAGCATTGGTTTAGCGGCGTAGATGGGACATATCCCCAACTGCAACAGCATCAGCCAGAGCAATCAACTTGGATTCGAGTCGCAGATGATTCTATGCGGTTGGCGGGATACCTAACATTTCTGGCAGCGGCACAGGCTGGACATACTTAGAAGATGGTGGAATTACAATCCATCACATTCAACATATTGGCGACCACATCGCTTAACTACCATTCATGGATCCACGATCCAACATAGGACTACGTCCAAAATATTTATACGATACATATGGATTTACGATCCAAAGAGAGGACTACGTCCAAGAAGGTCACCGATGACACAAAGGGATTCACGATCCAAAGGAGGACTACGTCCAAGAAGATCATCGATGACACCAGGGATTTACGATCCAACCAACATTCAACATTAAACGCCTAAGTCAAACAACAAACTATGAATAACGTAAGTGCTTATTCAAATCGTTGCCGCAGCTGATGCGGCAAATATCGCCTCAGACAACCCCTCCACAACATGTCGGAGACTATAAACAATAAACAACGACGGCCTTATCACAAGCTACAACATTAGTAATCAATGGCCAACAGGATCTTCGGTCACACACATACACACACATACACACACACACACACACACACACACACACACACACACACACTGATAATTGACTAGGAATTGAAACAATAACTAAGTATATTTTATAACAAATTAATTCAATTAATAGTTAGTTCTAGTCAACATAATTAATTATTGCCACCCTACCACTGCACCGTACCGTTTTACGAGCAACACGAGCATTAAGGGCTCTGAGCTCAACGAAATACCAACCGCCACTTCCCACGGCGCTGACACCAGGTGGTGACGCCAACTAAGGAGGACTACTGGATCCATCGTCGCGGCCCGGGAAGATGTTGCAGTTCCGCAACATATACATTCTATCTTATACCAGTCGGAAAATACATACCACACGGAGCGCCACCTATTGCTGAGTAGACAAAAGCAAAATGGTCTATGCATGTGACGTTTTCTGTGGTACTGTTTTCGCACAGCGCTGGTTTTACTGTTTTTCGTGGACAGTTTGTTTTTGAAGTTACTGGTGCGGTGCCGTAGTATATACGGTGCTATGTAATTCGTTATCATCGTTTTAGTGTCTGATTTGTTTAAAGTGATCATTTTAAGTGGCAATTATTAAATATAGTAAAATAAAGTAACTTATTGTAAATTAAAATAATTACAAGTTTTCTTTTGACACAATCGTTGTGGAAAAATGGATTGCTGTTCCCAAACTAACTAATGGAGTTGGCATTTTGCTGTCACGTCGAGGAGCCTACTCGACGCTGTACATATGGTCCTTCGAGCCGGATGTATAACATCCGAACAGGAAAGTGGATTACGTCCATGGGAACAAGGAAACATCAACAACATGTGATCAACGTGAGCAGCGCTCCAGTAAAACAGGTAGGTGGCAATCATTTTATAATAATATATACAATTAATTAGCGATCCGAATGGATCCTAACTTAAGGAGTGTTGTGCTGTGTCGTGCTTGTGTTTAAATCTACGTTTTGACATAACACTATTTCCACCACTTTGATGACGAAAATAAATCAGTACTTAAATCAAAAAAAGGACGGAAATTAAGGTTGAGCTAACCGCTTTCAATAAATGTTGCTGAATTTCCACTGAATGGAAATACGCAGAGAACAAACAAAGGCAAATGAATGCAATAATGATTTAAAAAGGAAAATTTCGGAATTAATAACATTAGATTGTGAAACGGGAAACAATCACCTTCTTATATCAAGAACAGGATCGTGCAGTGATTCGGGACTATTCTAGTTTCTAACATGAACTGAGAGTTGACATTGATGTGGAATCAATAACGGCAATTACAAACAAGGCCGCAAAGTTAGATCTATGCGAAGTGCCAATCAATGTTATCGAACGCAATCAGCAATTCCTTGAAACAGCCGAATAGATTAATAATGAAGGGAAGCGCCTGATGAAGGAATGCAAATATGAAGAAGTGGTACTTTAATCAACCGGGCCATTAGTTTCGATCCGAAAAATCCAACATTCTACTATAATCAAGCTGCAGCATATATCCGTGTCACAGAAAATGATCGTGCGATTAACGACTGCAACTCTGCGTTGTTCGACAATCCAAATTACAAGATAGCATATGACCAATGGGAGATGTATATCTCAATGCAGGAAAGTACGATGAAGCCATAGACGCTTATACGGAAGCTATTCAATTGGAACCTGATAACAACGATTAAAAATGGGCCTGAACAAACGGAAGGAATTGACACGAGCCACAATAGGTGTTGTTGCTGAGCAGCGAAAGCAAGCCGAAGAACAACTATCCCAGATCTACTTAATTATGTGATTAGTTCAAACCATTACAAATCGTTGTGAAGAACGATGTTGAACTTAGCTACCGCAAAGGTTCATTTTCTCCCTCTGGTCCGATAAGGAGACAAAACCTGGCGAAGCAATTATCTTCTCAACTCTTGAACAGGATCGTGCACTGTTTCGGGGCAATATTGTGAATGCAATTGTGCATGCTCCCGACATAATGGTCCGCAGGTTTGAAAGACATGGACGTCCCAAAAACGTTAATGAGAAATACCTGAACTTACAGAATGGTACTTTCTGACGTTTACGTCGGGTGTTTTGGATATTTCAATCAAGGATTTCGACCAAACTCGTAACCGCGTTCCTGCGTCACCGCAAGTCCTAACACATATTCTAGTGTACCTGAGAAATGCGGTGATTCATGTATTCCTGGAAGTAATTAAACCACACATGGTTGCAATTATTAAGATGTTCTATTTCCAGCAATGTTCTTCACGGAGTCTGATCAAGACCTCTGGGAAAGCGACGCACATGAATTTATTCAATTGAATTTCAATATTTAACATTTTTTAGGATTTCGGTTGTCTGGTTCCTGCAGCACCAATATTTCAATATTTGGCACATTTAAAGATTTTATCTATCCAGTCGCTGCAACATAAATATTTCAACATCAGGTAGAACGCAGAAAGGAATTTTACCGAAAACAATAGGAAGCATGAAGCAGGTTGTTACATCACCAAGCGCTGATGATGACCAAAGGGATGGAGCACTTCATATAATTGGAACTCTGGCAAATGTGCTTCTGAAAAACGAAGACGTCGTGGTCAAGTAGAATATGCTTACCACATATCTATTTCCAGAGTTTCACATCGGGCAGAGATATGCGAACCGTACTGGTTGGATAGTTCATTATCTTGGTGAACTACCTGAAAACTAGCTTCTGCTTTATTTAATTAATTTCCTTTTTGTAATCGGCGAGAATAAAATGATAAACGCTTCCTCTTTTCCCCATCTTACGACTCCAATATAAATAAAACAACATTTTTTTGCGTTTCATTCGAGTGGAACGCGTATGGATTTACGATCCAAATTAGAACCTCGTTCAAAGATTCATCGAAGACATAGAAGGATTCACGATCCAAAAGAGGACTACGTCCAAGAAGTCATCGATGACATAGATGGATTTACGGTTAAACAACAAGTTAAATAACAATCAACTTTACAAAGCCAAAATACAGTCCACTTATAATATCCGAGGTTGTTGCATTTCTCTTCATTCTGCAGAGGTCACCGCGGGTAAATGAAGAAGTTGTCTATCGGTCTCAGTATTTCGGTTGAGGACATCATTCGGCTCCTCCTTCAACGATGTTGCGGGTACTTTTCACGATCCACGCTACAGGATTTAGGCAAGCGTCACCTGCAACAACATCAGGGAGACAAAAAGTTTTGGAAACTTCCCTCCGGTAGAAAACTAAGCTTCAGCGTTTCACTCTAAACGGTCAGTACTGAGACAAAGTTCGTCAACGAAGACACTTCCGGTCCTATACCTGCAAGTATCATCTCAAACATCGAACTTGCAGATGAATAAGTCCAAGACCACCGGGAATTGCGATTTACCATCTCATTTACATCCGTTCCTGGGGCACAGCTTCTCGTCACCTGGACTCATCGCTCAGGCTTCCAGGATTGTCGCTTCTCGCCACCCAGGCACATCGCTGTTAAGTGTCTGGAGTTCTTCGCTTTCGCTGCCTGGACGAAATGCTCTGGGGGCACCCTCTTAATACCGCCCATTGCACGTAGCTGCCACGGGGGCACCACTCCAACGGAGTCGGTGTTTAAGATAAACTTTCGGTTACAAGACTAAGGGACAAGAAAACGAGGAACAAGGAAAGATGCCGGCACCCTTCGGAAAAGCATGACATCAGAAAGCTGTCGCGGATTTGGAGTTCACCGCTGCTCGTCGCAAGGATTCATCGGTCGAGCATCCTGATTTTGCCGCTCTCGCCACTCAGGCACATCGTTGTCACGTGTCTGGGGTTCTTCACCTTTCGCCGCCTGGACGAAATGCTTTGGGGGCATCCTCTTAACACCGCCCATTGCACATAGCTGCCACGGGGGCACCACTCCAACGGAGTCGGTGTCTAAGATAGACTTTCGGTGCAAAGATTATGGAATATAGAAAGAGAAGAATAGGAAAGATGCCGGCACCCTTCGGGAAATCCAACCAACGGAAGGCAAATAGTGAACACATGGTCCAGCCACCAGTCAAAGAAGAAAGCCACCATGTCCAGCACCATCATTCAACCAGTTTCAAATACGACCAAAGGTAACGCTGCCGGCAGAGGGTTCAGTTCCCATCAAGAAACTCGCCCAACGCCGAGCATTGGTTTAGCGGCGTAGATGGGACATATCCCCAACTGCAACAGCATCAGCCAGAGCAATCAACTTGGATTCGAGTCGCAGATGATTCTATGCGGTTGGCGGGATACCTAACATTTCTGGCAGCGGCACAGGCTGGACATACTTAGAAGATGGTGGAATTACAATCCATCACATTCAACATATTGGCGACCACATCGCTTAACTACCATTCATGGATCCACGATCCAACATAGGACTACGTCCAAAATATTTATACGATACATATGGATTTACGATCCAAAGAGAGGACTACGTCCAAGAAGGTCACCGATGACACAAAGGGATTCACGATCCAAAGGAGGACTACGTCCAAGAAGATCATCGATGACACCAGGGATTTACGATCCAACCAACATTCAACATTAAACGCCTAAGTCAAACAACAAACTATGAATAACCTAAGTGCTTATTCAAATCGTTGCCGCAGCTGATGCGGCAAATATCGCCTCAGACAACCCCTCCACAACATGTCGGAGACTATAAACAATAAACAACGACGGCCTTATCACAAGCTACAACGTTAGTAATCAATGGCCAACAGGATCTTCGGTCACACACATACACACACATACACACACACACACACACACACACACACACTGACACTGATAATTGACTAGGAATTGAAACAATAACTAAGTATATTTTATAACAAATTAATTCAATTAATAGTTAGTTCTAGTCAACATAATTAATTATTGCCACCCTACCACTGCACCGTACCGTTTTATGAGCAACACGAGCATTAAGGGCTCTGAGCTCAACGAAATACCAACCGCCACTTCCCACGGCGCTGACACCAGGTGGTGACGCCAACTAAGGAGGACTACTGGATCCATCGTCGCGGCCCGGGAAGATGTTGCAGTTCCGCAACATATACATTCTATCTTATACCAGTCGGAAAATACATACCACACGGAGCGCCACCTATTGCTGAGTAGACAAAAGCAAAATGGTCTATGCATGTGACGTTTTCTGTGGTACTGTTTTCGCACAGCGCTGGTTTTACTGTTTTTCGTGGACAGTTTGTTTTTGAAGTTACTGGTGCGGTGCCGTAGTATATACGGTGCTATGTAATTCGTTATCATCGTTTTAGTGTCTGATTTGTTTAAAGTGATCATTTTAAGTGGCAATTATTAAATATAGTAAAATAAAGTAACTTATTGTAAATTAAAATAATTACAAGTTTTCTTTTGACACAATCGTTGTGGAAAAATGGATTGCTGTTCCCAAACTAACTAATGGAGTTGGCATTTTGCTGTCACGTCGAGGAGCCTACTCGACGCTGTACACCTGCGAAACATTAAGTCGCGCTGAAGCGAAGTTCCAGCGGCATCAAACGCTGTATTCTTCAGGGCAATTTGGTTTAACAACCAACCAACCAATATTGCCTGTGCAATATCTACACGATATCCTCTTGCACACCAGCAGAAAAAGGTATTTTGCCCTAGCAAGCATGCCCACATCGAACGACCGATACATGAGGGCATCCGGCTGGCGCCCCAGCAATCGAATTCGCAAATGGAAAATTACCATTAGAGTTCGACTGCGAGGATACACCAACAAGATGCGCACGATCAGCATCACGCTGCTCGTAGCCACTGATCGGGTAAACATTTCAACCCTTTTGCCATTGATATACTCGCACCTGCTGCGAACTTTTAAAGGGGACTTATGCAATGTTTGCATACTTGCGGACGCACACGATGAGCTGCGAAAGCAATCATCGTGTGTATATTTCCACCCCCCTTTTTGAGTAGCATCTAAGCAAAAGAGAATACCAAATATGGTCATCGAAGCGATGATGGGATTTTGGTATCCTATCGCTTCGATGAAATAATTTAATCTCGGTTCGGATTCCGTGAGGGCAGGTCGCGCCCTCACGTTAATTAACATCCCTATTGGGCCGTCCCAAGGGATCGTTGGACTTGTGCGTTAATTTAATACAGTCTGAAACAGTTTGTGATCGAACCCGGCAGGAGCGATTTAATTCAACGTACCCGAATTGAACTAATGTGAAATCTCGTTTTGGAAACTTTAAAACTTTAGTTAGCGATTTAATACAACGTACCCGAATCGAACTAATGTGAAATCTCGTTTTTAAAACTTTAGTTAACGATTTAATTCAACGTACCCCGAATTGAACTAACGTGATCTTATTTACTAAACTTAAGCTAGTGTGTTAATACAACGAATTAACTAAGTTGGAGTATTATTTAATAAACTTAAGCTAGTGTGTTAATACAACGAATTAACTAATTTGGAGTCTTATGTAATAAACTTACTAATTAATAATAGACGGGCTCCTCGATAGTATAGTGGTTAGTACACCCGCCTGTCACCCGGGAGACCGGGGTTCGATTCCCCGTCGGGGAGCCCCTGGCGCAAGACTAATGACCTTGCCCAGACAAAATAAATCATTATGGAAAATTTAACAAGCCTCAGGACTTGCTAAATAAGGCCAAGACCGGTTCCCGGTTGTAGTGCCGATGATGATGATGATGAATTAATAATAGTATAAGTAATTAGAAAGAAGTGTACACAACTAAATTAAAAGTCATAAATAAATAAACTAATAGCTGGTGAGAGGTGTGTTTTTGTCAACAACCCGAGGAAGGATAGAAGATAAAGACACAACTATTAAAAATACCCACAGATGTAATAAATGAGGACGAACAACTTAAAATTGTTCAAGAAACACACAAAAGGGCTCATCGAAACTATCGAAACAACATTTTAGAAATATCTGAAAAATACTTCTGGCCCACATTCAAACAAATGTGCAAAGCCGAAACAAAAATCTGCGAAGTTTGTTCAACCTGTAAATATGAAAGACACCCGATTACACAAGTAATAAAACCCACACCTATCCCAACAAAAGTAGGAAAAAGTCTACAGATGGACACATTCCATTTAGAGAAGAAAATATATATAACAACAATAGACACATACAGCAAATATCTGTATATCCGTAATATACCAAACGAAATTGGAGTAACAGTAGGCATACAAGATAAACTAAAGAACGCACAAGAGAAACAAAATCGATTCCAAAATGAAAAGAGAAAAGATAAAATATATTCACCCGGAGATATTATTTTTGTAAAAAAGAACAGACGAGGGAAAAACGAAACTCGTTACACAAAACATATTGTAGTGGAAGATCAAGGAACCACGATAATTGGAAATGGAGGTAAAAGAATTCACAAGGATCTTATTCGTGCTGGGAATAATTGAAACAATCACCGGAAATATGGAAATTATACCTTTAAAGTACAACAAATTTACCTGAACAAAAATCCCAGACGTATGTGTATATGAAAACTCAAGTATATTAATTCACCCATTTAATCTAACATAAATTATGAGCCCTTACAGAGAAATCACATCCCAGAACTTAAAGAAATAATAAAAGATGAAGCTTAAAATATTCCATTAATAAATATCCTAGCCTACGCAGACATATTTGTTTATAGGAAGAAAGATACAATCTTCGTCAAATACCTAATGATAATCTAGCCCTAGATACATTCCATGCATTAGTTCAAATCATGCCAGAAACCGTAGTATGTTATAAGACAATTTTTGGAACTAATGAATGTACAATAAAAATATATATATATGTATATATATATATATATATATATATTTATATATATATATATATATATATATATATATATATATATATATATATATATATATATATAAATGAAATTATAAGACTGGCAGACGATACAATAGAAAGAGTTAATGAAATTGTAAACCATAGCAATAAGATAGAAATAGAAATTAATAATAAACTATACTCAAACTCAAGACTAAATGAGGAAATGTATAATACCTTTAGAAGATAATCCAGTATTAAGCATTATAATTTGTATCATCATCATCATCATCGGCACTACAACCTGCAACCGGTCTTGGCCTTATTTAGCAAGTCCTGAGGCTTGTTAAATTTTCCATAATGATTTGGTTTTTTTTTTCCGGGCAAGGTCATTAGTCTTGCGCCAGAGGCTCCCCGACGGGGAATCGAACCCCGGTCTCCTGCGTGACAGGCGGGTATACTAACCAGTATACTATTGAGGAGTTATAATTTGTATACTCCTTTTTAAAACTATAATATTTCTTCGTAAATTTTTTTAACATACTATATAAGAGGTATAATGAATACAAAACTAAATAAGATAAATTAAAATCAAAAAAATCTTTAATAACATATTACTAGAGTTACAACACATAAACAAACAATGGGGACATTGTATTTTAACGGAGGGGGGAGTTAACGTATGAATGACCCAACCACTATGCATCCTTATGTTCACCTTGAAATAAGAAATTCATCTAACAACAACTAGCGTCTGCATTTTTACAATCTTCTAGGAATGTGTTTCCTATTCATTCCTTAAAATATTTAACATTAAAATCGTGTCTAGACATCATTTACCTAGATCCAAAAAAACCCACAATAAAATGCTAAGAAGCAAAACATATGTATCTATTACGTTGGGTCATTAAAAACACATTAGGAGATTCCTAGGCTAAGATAGAATTTAAGTATAAATAGCATAGAAAAACTGCAGAGGGTGTTCATAGCAACCTGTAATTTGATGAATAAACTAAAGAGGCATAGCCTCCAAAAAAATTTATATTCTTTCTTGATATAAATTATAACAACAATAACTCCCGCTTCAATTGGAACTTCTTCGTCAATTGTTCTTTTTCTGACAGTGTTCTCGTTTCCCGTCTTGCGTTATCCTAAATCACTATATATGTACTCTGTCTATGAAAATTATATCGACGTCATTACTATATAAAATAACCGGAAGCCAGTGCAATATTAGTCTTAAGATTCAAATAAGGGTTTTTTATTGTAGTTTTCCCTTAATTTATTATTTGTTATTCATTAAAATTGAGCTATTGTCATTATATAGATTTAAGATTATAGTTGTAAAGGAATTACTGTCCTAAATCTCTTAAGTATTAGTTGTAAAATATACCATAAATGTAATTATCTACCAAATAAAATTGAATTGAATTGAAATTTAAGCATATCAAAACATATGTTTTGCGGACGGATATTACAAAATCAAAAGTTCATCAGTACATGATTTTAAGTCCGTGATTTTTGAGATGATATGAGGACTTCTTCAGCATTTAAAGCGTTTAAATATCACGCAGGTGATTCTGAAAATTGTGTGTACTTGGTTAAAAAAATGTATCCTGTCCCAAATTTATATCAAATAGCTCAATCCAACAAAGCTCGCTAGACCTCCTTTGTCCCAGCTCATTGCTGTCCTTACTTCCAACTCAAACCCCGAAGATGTTGGCTCACCTGATTATCGTTTGTCTCGCACCTCACCACAAAATACCTTATGAGGTTGCTAGGAATAGCAGGTTACTACGCTAAATTGGGAAAAAGAAACTTGAGGTACCTCATTAGTATCAAATGAGAAAACTTCACGTCACTACGTCGTTAGCTATGGGTAGATATTTTCAGAACAAAACGAAAACGGTTACATGACAATCCCGTAAAATTAGAAAATAATTACAAGCCCCGTGCTACTCAATTAACTTTCAAGTTCTAAACCCTCGTTAGGTAAGGCATCGTGTTCATTTGCCAATTCCATTGTCCATGCGTTGTCTCATATCACAATTCTTATTCAACATCACGACGGCTACTTCTTTTGTCCCGGGGGTATTTGTCCTCTAACTTCGTTTTCACAATAATCAACTTTGAAACCAATTTGATTGTTAGTCATCAAGGAGAAAAAATGTAAATTGTGATATGCCCCTGAATGATGTAAACTTACGTGATGCTGAAGAGAGACCCAAAGGGATCGGTAATTAAATAAGAAATGGATGCCTGATATAAAAATCAAATAACACCAACAGGAGGACATATTTCTCGATGGAATAAACTGAAAATGCCGCCTCACAATATCCACTCTCCATAAGCTCTATGAAGTATCTGTTTTAATAAATACTCATGGTCGAAAATTCCCTCTGTCTCGATGTGCTCAAATTTGATTTTTTTGTAGATTGAGATAACTCATGGGGTCCAACACGAAAGAAAAAGAATCAAGAAGCAGACGACTACCCAATCACGCGACATTGAATTAGCATTATCATGAATTAAACATGAACCACTTGATGATACCCACTTCCATTGTAGCTGTCTGTGTACATCCTCTATCCCTCTAATCACGCCAAACAGCGACGGCAGCTTTGTCCTTTCTTCAATTGCAAATTCGTCCACCTTATTCGCTACTTTTGTTTTGTTAAAATATTTTAGAGTAATTTGTGGTAAACAAGTGACGATTTGACTGCAGGTTGACATTGTGGTTCGTTATAAGATAATGGTGAAAAAAAGTCTCACACGTACGACACTTCATCGTCAAATCCGGACAGTCTCGAATATACGTCTGGTAGGATTGGATTTTTTATCTAAGTAACAAGGCTAAGAGCATGCCAAACTGTGCTTAAAAGCGGTAATTAAATTCCATTCGTAAATGGGCAATAAAACAAGGAAATGTCCTTGTTGGCCTTAAAATTAAGATGTGACGGCCCTAACTGTCATAAAAAAAACAATAGAACTCGTCGTTTAAGGCACTGTTGGTGTTGTAAAAGGGAAATAAATTAAACTCATTAATCGATATACGGTTTTTTTTTATTGACTAAAGCTGCAGAATTCTGGTGTTCCCGACGATAAAGAATTCCCCCGAATTACAACGTATGAGCTATGTTCATTTAAGCTAAAATGCTAACGTTAGTCCTAAGTGGCCCGGTTAAACACTCCATGCGTTTGTAGCTCGACTGAAGAACGATTATCTGTTTTTTTTTCTTATACGCCTCAAATGAAAATTTAGTGTGAGCCGATGTGCGTACTCTGACTAACGGATCCGTAGAGTTAAAAGAATAATTCGAAGGCGATTGCAAGGACGAAGTACAATGTCCGCCGAGAAGGGTAGTGACCACAGATTCGGTTGAAAAAAAAAAAAAAAATTGATGGCGAGAGGGCCGACTTTGGCGAGACAAGGACAGATGTGTCCTTCATCTTGTCTCTGGCTTCTGGTCATCTTGCGATAACCAGAATCACCCACATCCGTGAGGATGTTGGGCTCGATCTCGAGATATCTGAAAAAGAAAAAGGGGGGAAGGTATCTAAGGATGGTGTGGACAGGGTTAGTTCGGATGTTCTCTAACTACTTGGATGGAGGGATGGTGGGAAGGAAATCGTACAAGACCGGTAGGTCTTGAGTGCGGTAGTAAACGCAGATCACGTCTTTGGCGTCTGATAATCTGCGCTTTGGTCGGTGTGTGTGTGTGTGCTTGTGCTGTCTTGTACTGTGCGTGCGTGTTTGTAGTGTGTCAGCAGTAGACCCTATGGGATGGGTCCAGGAATCCTCTATTATAGAGGAGAATGTTGTTGGTAAGGGTGCTTTCTTCAATTTTGTACTGAAGAATAAATTGTGGTGGTCTGATCCGAAGAGATTGAGAGAGAGAAGAGTCAAGAACGCAAGATTGCCGTACAAGCGGCTTCTCGCTGTTCTGAATGCTTTCGAGGTACTTATATGCTAGTTCTATCAAGTACTCGTCGATAGGGACAATCGAAGCACCTTCATATAGGTGAGAGTTCAGGTAGTGGCGGCCGTCAGGCCTTCTAAAGTGGTTGATGCATCTTCTGAGGAACTTTCTGTCGAAAACTCGAAGCCTTTCCATTTGGGCCGAAGATATGCAGGACCATATGGGAAAGGCGTACGATATTCTAGATCGGATTAGCTGCTTATAGCAAAGAAGCTTAACTTTGGTGTCAACTTTGTTGCTCCACTTCAAGATGTTGTGCAGTTGCTTAGACCGACCGAGCCCCTTTGGAGAATGTGGGTCACATGTTTGATGAAATTCATTTTTGGGGTATAGATGACCCCAAGGTATTTCATCCTGTTCTGTGGTCTAATCGTAGTACTTCCTATTTGTATTCGAATATTGTAGGGTTGGGAGTGTTTACTACTCAGAATTATAGCTACTGTTTTAGATGGATTAAGTTGAATTTTCCATCGACTGTAATACTGATACAGTTCGTCTAGGTGACGGTTGAGTCGATTTGTTGCGAGTTTAGGCCTTTTGGATGACGCGTACACTAGGACTTCATCCGTATAGTATATCTGGTTTATTCTCCCGCTCACAGGGCGATGAATATCTGAGGTGTAGATATTAAATAGGATGGTGCTGTGGGGAACGAAGTCGAGGCGCCGGCATGGGCGTGGGCACGGGCATTTGTATTCGGATATTCTGTGAATATCGAGAAGCAGGTTGGGAGTGTTTACTACTCAGAATTATAGCTACTGCTTAAGATGGGTTAAGTCGAATTTTCCATCGACTGTAATACTGATACAGTTCGTCCAAATGACGGTTGAGTCGGTTTGTTGCGAGTTTTGGGCTTTAGATGACGTCATCCGCATAGCAAATCTGGTTTACTCTACCATCCACAGGGCGAGGAATATCTGAGGTGTAGATATTAAATAAGATGGCAGCGGCGTTGAAAGTTCGGGAAAGCTTTCCATTCACTCGAACTTAGAAGGTTCTGTTTAAAACGAACTGGTAGATTATATTACACAGCGATTTACTGAGACCAGTATTCAGTAATTTAAAAACGTAACCTTCGATCCAGGTTGTGTCAAAAGCCTTTTCAATGTCCAAGCTCACCGCAATGGTGGGTTCCTTATTAAAGAGGCGCACGCAAACGTGGTTTTGAAATATGTTGAGAGCCATAGTGGTGCTGTGCGCTCTTCTAAATCCAAATTGGAAGTCAGGTATTAGGTTCCTGACACTGATAAATTTATTTAGCTTCTCGTATATGAACTTTTCATATATTTTGCTGATGCAGGTGAGGAGCGAAATAGGACGAAAGCTTGAGGGGTGATAATTTGGTTTCCCAACTTTTGCTATTGGGCAGACAACAGCATGCTTCCAAGCTTGGGGAAAATACCCCATGTTGTAGGCATGGTTGAGCAGAATGGAGAGCTTTATAAAGAATAAAGCAGAAAGCCTTCGCAACGAGTGGTAGGACATATTGTCGATACCGGGTGACTTCTTGGGGTTTCGAGATTTAACTAGGTTCAGTAGGGTATTTGGTGTGACGAAGCCGTGACTATTATCACGTGTGTCGTCGTAGTATGCACTGTTAGCTGAGTTAAAGACAACTATTGGCTCGTTAAAGTTGTCTAATTTATTGTGAATCTCTGAACTAATTATTGCATTCGTTTCCGGTCGCCATCCTCGAGAGTGAGCTTGTGATTATTTTCAAAGGTCTCTCCGATGATGTTTGCTTTATTGCTGTCATAATTGACAACAAGGCCGTTGTGCATGATTGGTCCAGTGATACGAGAGGTGTCACATATCTTTTTAACATTTTTATAAATGTTCTGGTCCATCTGAATACCCTTCAGTTTGTCTTCCAATTGTCGGGTGCGATTGTTTTGGATTCTTTGTTTTATCAGTGTGCCAATATTGTGAATAATGGCTCGCAATAATGGCTCCCTTTGCGTAAAGCGGTGAAGATATCTCATTCTGCAGAGCTTTTTACGCTCCCGGATGAGACGAAGAGTGAGGTCGTCAAGGGGAATCTGATAGGTCTGTGGTTAAGTTTTTATTATGATATCCGAAGGATACGGGTTGATAAAAACTCAAGCGACGAAGGACAAACCTCTAACACCGACGATGAGTCAACATCAAAATTGTCTAAAACCCAATAAAACAAACACCAGCACCAAGAAAAACCGGAACAATTAAAACACACAGGCTTCTTTCTTTAAAGCGTCTTTTTTGATTAATTTTTCACTATCTTCTTCCGATACTCGTTCACAAATATCCACTGGTTACGAACTGGAAACTGCAGCTAAATGTTCACAAAAAAAGGGCAAATAAAACACGTCCGTTCGATTAAAGAAACTTTATTAAACTGTAGTCCGGATTATTTGAAATGGTTCACATATATATTTACTTTAACAGGTGGCGAATATGCTAATTACACGACGTATCATTTTGAAAACAACATAAATGAGCATATTCGATTTAAACATATATTCAATTAACACATATGACTTTAAAACATTGATTCGAATAAACGTTGACTTTTATTAAAATAGCCGACACACAACACTCTCGACACGAGGATCTCTTGGTGTTCCGCCCTGTCTAGGTAGACCGATAAAATTTGACTGACCTGACTCCGTAAAAATTGGTCCAGTCTCCGGCGATTGTGGTGGATTTCCACCGCACACCATCGCAGGAGAAACATTCCTTCCCACATGCATGACCAATGGGAGCCGATCAGCATCCCATTGGAAAGTCCATGCACAATATCTTTTCTATGGGAACGAATGTCTTCCCATTGGAAGGAAGGACAAACGAACACGCATCGAAACGAATAGATGGGAGATGTGCAGATGGGTACACATAAACATTGGAGGGTATATTGAATACCGAAATGTAATCCAATGCTTAAGCGCTAAAATGCGGCTTGTTTGAACAAGCCAATAAAAATACATTAGGAATATCTAAGCAATGGTGATCCGTGATAATTGGATGCAGCTGCATGGGCATCGATTTGCATGATATGCTCGTGGGGATCGATAATTGCTTGAGAAAAACAAACACAGAAGAATTTCCGTGGGTATGATTGCAATGAATTGCGATAAGGGGACTGCGGAAGATTTCCCAATGGTTGGCAACGGACATGGGTGCCTACCAGAGGAAACAAAAAGTTTTAAGGGTTACAGCGATGTGGATAATGCTGTGGCAAGATGATGATCTTGCCATGGAATGTTTTGCAGGAAGCTTAATGCTGCCTAATTGCAGGTAAGTACCATGGGGTAAAATAGAAAGAGGAAGATTTAAGAGGGTTAAGCGATGGGTGCTTCTTCGCCACCTTGAAGAAACCCCACAGGTCTTTTCAAGTTTGTACTTCGGGACGTGAGTCTCAGAAGTTTCAATTAGAATCTCGTGAAGTCGAGTTGCAGCGTTATTTATCTCAACCGTCGTTAGGTTCCTGTCAGTGGGGAGAGAGAGTTGGTGAAGTTTTTCGTTCAATGCAATATTGAAGTTGTCCCAATTTCTGCGCCCATAATCGGGTATGTATCTGTTACACGCAACGCCTACCCTCCCCTAATACTCACCCTTTTTGGGGGCCACCCCCCACCATTAACAGGATTCACCTTCATGTGAAGCCCCATATGTTGATTAATCCAAATCAACATATCCAACCCAATGAGTACCTGTAAAAGTGCATTAGCTACAAAATGCATATACGGGCAAATCATGGAATCCAGATACCACATCTGGGAAAAATTCATGACGGCACAAAGAAAATAATGTGCTGCTCAAAACAGAGAATAATTCTATGGTAACGAAGCAATAAAGTATACAAAATATCTTTGCCATCGTTGACCATAAATGAACACTTGTGTAAATACAAGATTCTAAATTGTATACACGCATCCACACAATCAGATCTCGCAGATCATAAACATTTTCAATGTTTATTATTTTCAAGAAATGTACTGCAAAGCATACCTCATGGGTATCAAAAAGGATCTATTGTGAGTAAACAATGGATGGATGTATATTTCGGTCTACACGACCGAAAGAGAGATAAGGGTGTCGATGTATGAACGTCGTCCGGTTTGGACATTCATAAATTAGAAAAGTCTGAAAGAAACCATCGTCCACATCGGACATAAAAATATAAAATTCGAATACCAATCGTTGTCCTGGACGTAAGTCAAAGGTAAAGCCGCCGCGCGTGAAAATTCGATAGAAAAATAAAACGAAGTGGAAGTACCCCGTCAACCTAGACGTGTGCCGTCAAGAAAGTCGTGTGCCGTGTGTGAAATTTAAATTTAACAAGCCGCAGAGCTTAAAATAAAATTAAAAGTAATGTTTACTAAATTAATTGTGTGTTAGTCCAGTGACTTTGTTATTTTCGAAAATAAAGCAGTGTATTTTATTTAACTACGTGTGTTTGCATTCTGTGTGTGCATATATAGTGTCCCGAACAATTTCTTTAACAAGTGGCGCAGCCGAAAAGTCCAAGGAAGCCTGAGTTTAAAACTCGTAAGAGCTTGAAAAGCCTTGACTTTGAAAGAGCTTACAGAGCTCCCAAACAAAAACAAAACGTGTTTCAAAAAAAAAAAAAAAAACAAAAAAACACAAAATAAACAATAGTGAAGTGAAAAAAAGTGAAAAAAAACATTAAATAACCACACAAAAAATAAAGACACACAAAACAAAAACACTAAACTAAAACTACAAAAAAGTGACTAAAGCACACAAAAAATAGTACAATTTAGACGTTCAAACAGTTAAAAACAAAAATGTTTTAATAATTAATATGAATTATAGAAAAGACAGCACACTAAGTAATCACACACTGCCACAAACATAAAAAATTATAATAAATATATAAAGTGTTGACTACTGCACCAATAACTACCACTGGATCACTTCAGCGACATCAGAAAAGACATAACAACGAGGGAACAAAATCGCAACCAGCATTACAGGACAACAATAACAGCACCCCAGCACACCAAGGACACTAGAAGAAGCCAAGCAAGTCTTGAATGCCTGGAAGCCAACGCGAATTCGTGCCCCTTCGCCGTTCCCGAAGAATAAAGAAAACTGCAGCGGCAGGAACTGCAGCATCGGTGGTGAGTAATTTAAAAGTATTATTAAAAAAAATTAATAGTAGAGAGATTAAAACAATTATTAACAAAAATAATAAAATGGACATACCGAACAAATTAAACATAACAAAAATAGATGTTCTGCCTGGGACAAGTTTTACCCAAACCCTGACCCAACAACCTAATTTTGAAATCCCACTTACCGCGTCCACTCCCGTTCCCCCCTCGTTTCCTGGTAGTTCGGTGAATCTGGGAGGTATTTTGGATTTGCTGGCAAGGGCGGTGCCAATTTTTTCAGGTGTTAAGGCTCCAAATGCAGCAAGCGAACTTAAGGCGTTCGTAAGTAGCTGCAGGAGGGCAATAAGTTGTTTGCCAGCTGAGGAACAACGGGTGTTTCTCCAACTACTACCCACGCGACTGGTTGGCGATGCCTATGAGTTGGTCACCGCTAAGTCAGTAGAGTCTATTGAAGAATTGGAGACACTCTTCCAGAGCTCACAACAGCCACAAGAGTCGTTCGAGGACTTGCTGAACCAGCTACGAGCAACACGACAGGCTCCTGGAGAAGAGATGAATGGTTTCGTCTCAAGATTGGTGAAAACCATGGCGCAGTGCCAAAATGCAGCAAACAAAACGTACGGCCTGGTGAACGGCGCTGCGTTCAAGCTGCAGGTAGACTTAGCAGCGAAATCCGCTCTGAAAGGTGGTACTGCAGATCCTTTTCTGAGGCAATTCATGGTGTTGGTCGGTGATGACACATTTGACGGTTTGGCCCAGAAATTAATCCAGATGGAGAAGTCACAACAGGAAATGATACGGTTGTATAACTCCACCCAAAGTAGACCCCCAGTCCCCAACCAATCTGAAAATATGTCCCAATTAAACTACCCACGACTCGATCACTATCCTCATGTGCAATATAGCACATATCCTCAGGAGACAAATAATATTCATTATTTAAGTTCTCCCCACGCCCCTGTGCAATTTGCTCCACAGCCACAGGCAAACTTCATAGGATCTTACGATCTGCCTGCGCCTGTGCGACAAGCTACATATCCACAGGCGGTGTCAAACAGTGTACCAATCAACGCTCCTTCTACCCTTGTTCCATATCCACAGGCTGTATCAAACAGTGTACCGGTCAACGCTCCTTCTGCCTCTGTTTCATACCCACAGGTGGCAGTAAATCGAACACCAGTCGATTCTCCACTTGCCACTGGATGGAATTCGATAAACCCACAGGCGGTTACACAAAACTTATCGGCTCCAGCTGCATACCCTGGGGAAAGTCAGGCAATACCAGCTCAGTTCAGCGGCACCCGCTCTCCCTTTCCACAGGATGCACGCATAACTTGCAGTTTCTGCAAGAAAAAGGGACACGTTTATGAGGAGTATCTAAAACGCAGAAATACGCCTTTCTGCATGGGTTGTCGGCAATATGGACATGATATTAGGGAATGTCGTGTACCCGCAACCCAACCAACATATAGAAACTATGGGCCTCCAAAAAGCGGTCGGCCACAATCAAATCTAAGAGGACCCCAGGTACAATCACCACAGGTCCCTCAACCATCAACTTCCGCTCAGGCGCGCCCCACGCAAAACTACAAAGTTTACAGCGTAGGACACAGCTGTGAATTCTGTGGCAGACGAGGCCATAAGTGGACAGAATGCCGCCACAAATTAAATTGGGAACAGGCAGGTCATTCGACTTCCGCCTCCAACAATATTCGGGAATCAAATCCGAAAAATAATCAACGTCGGTCAAATCCACAAAAGCGCACAGTCACATTGACTGTCAACGTGGATCCAGACTTGGTGTCGGAGGAAGAAGAACAGGTAAGGCATCAGAATTCTAACCGAGATACTCCAAGGAATCGGTCTCAACGACGACCCCGTCGAACAAAGGCAACGCAAAACTCCCACCCACCCGAGACCAGCAATACGCGCTCAAATACCAACCCGCCCTCCCAAAGCTGGAGAAAGCCCTGTGAATTTTGCAATAGGCGAAATCACACGGTGGCAGAATGCCGACAAAAACAAAGATGGGAGAATAGTTCGGGAAACTCAGTACGGTCGGGTTCAAATACCCCAACCCGACCGAATTAAAATCACATAACACTAACTGTTCTCAGGCGCCACTAACCCGTGTCCCCATAGTCCAACTTCCTTTGGATATAGGGCGACGCAAAGAAATAAAATTAGTAGTAGATACTGGCGCCGAGATCAGTATAATCAAACAGAAAGCACTCCACGCCAATTGCCAAATAGATAGCCAAGACTCATGCACTCTGCAGACGCCCTTTGGTTCAGGGAAAAGTAGAGGCAGCTGTTTAGGGCATTTCGAGTTGGCACAGAGCGTGCCATGCTCATTCCAAGTGGTACACTCTCTGCCTGGGCTCAAAGAAGATGGTTTCTTGGGCAACGATTTTTTGTCCAGGAATTGCAAAGTGGATGGACCGGGACAGTGTTTGGAATTCCCTCGCATGGGTACCAACTCCGAACACTTTACCACCCCCTTCGCAAGGAATCGAGGAAAAACAGGACGAACACGGGCAGCCGATGAGAAAAGGACTATTGACGAAATGGGACCCAAAAAGGTACAACCCATAGTTGGTAGCTCTTCCAAAGCCTTTTCTAAGAAAAGTGCTGGCTGCAAAACTGCATCGCTCCCAATATCCCCGATCCCACAAGCAGAGCCTCACACTTCTATAGAAATAATCAGAGAAAATAGGACTACAGATCCAGCAGCTCCAAACTCTGAAACAGTGGAAGTTATTCTGAGTGAACCGGTTGAAATACCAGGACGTTCACAAAAGGTAATTGTGTTACCAATAGAAATCCGAGAGGAAGTGATCTGTTTGCCCAAAGAAATGCAATCAGGAATATACCTATCGAATTGCATATTAAACAATGCTTCGAGGCCAAAGATTGCAGCACTCAATATAACAGACACTGCCAAATTAATTCACCGGATAAAAGTAGAGTTACTGCCCACCAGGGAATACTCATTAATTCCCCTGGATATCCGAGATAACGAAAGCCTCCGGATGCGAGTATGTACGTCAGCAGATAAAACCGAGTTAACCCCTTCGGAGGTGGCAACCCTCCAACACATAAAATACTTGTACTCGGAAAATGAATCGTCAGGTGAAACCACAATTGATACACGGTTGGAGAAACTATATGAGGAACTTAATTTAGGGAAAAATCTAAGTTCTGAGGAGCACCAATCCATTGTGAGTTTATGCCAGGAATATCACGACATATTTCATCTGAAAGGCGATTACCTGACGTACACCAATGCAATAATGCATGAAATCCCTTTGGTACAGGACCAAGCACCAATAAACCAAAGGATGTACAGACTACCCGAAAATAAAAAACAGATAATAAACGAGCAAGTGCGGGAAATGCTAGAGAATAATATTATTCAACCTAGCAAAAGTCCATGGAACTCACCACTTCTGGTAGTTCCAAAGAAAGCGGGCCCCGACGGAGAAACCCGATGGAGAGTCGTAGTTGATTTCAGGAAGCTAAATGAAAAAACCATCGGAGACGCATACCCGTTGCCTCGAATAGAGGATATACTTGACCAGCTCGGTCATTCGCGTTATTTCTCTACGCTCGATCTGGCTAGCGGCTACCATCAAGTATTGGTAGACCCCAAAGACCAACAAAAAACAGCTTTCAGCACCAATTATGGACACTATGAGTTTACACGTATGCCGTTCGGATTAAAAGGAGCACCGGCTACGTTCCAAAGACTCATGAACCATGTCCTAACCGGACTGCAAGGTCTCGAATGTTTTGTATACCTAGACGATATTGTCATATATGGCAAAAATTTGGCAAACCATAATGGCAAACTTCAAAAAGTCTTCGACAAACTAAGAGAACATAATCTAAAACTGCAACCGGAGAAATGTAGGTTTCTACAAAAAGAAGTGGTTTACCTTGGACATGTCTGTTCGGAAAAAGGAGCGCTGCCAAATCCCGCTACAACTGCCAGCGTAAAGACTTTTCCAACTCCAAGAACAGTTAAAAACGTTCAATCCTTTTTAGGTCTTGCCAACTACTATCGAAAATTCATTCCGGATTTTTCCAAGATAGTACGTCCCATAACTAACCTTTTAAGAAAAGAGGTAAAATTCACATGGTCAGATAAATGCCAGCAAGCATTTGAAAAAATAAAAGAGCTGTTAACTTCACCACCTCTTCTTATCTACCCTGATTTTACACGGCCTTTTAACCTGACCACGGACGCTAGCAATGAAGCACTAGGAGCAGTGCTCTCACAAGGCGAAGTGGGCAAGGATCAACCTATTGCCTACGCTAGTCGGACCTTAAACAAGGCCGAAAGAAATTACTCCACAATCGAAAAAGAGTTGTTAGCGATCGTTTGGGCTACCAAAAACTTTCGTTGTTACTTGCAAGGACGAAAATTTACGGTCTACACAGACCACAGACCTCTTAGAGGAATGTTGAAATTAAAGGATCCCTCATCCCGTCTAACAAAATTTCAACAAAAATTAGCAGAGTTTGACTACCAGATTGAGTACAAACCCGGAAAGTACAACACAAATGCGGACGCCCTTAGCCGCATCCCCCAAAATTCCCTTGATCAACCTATATCAACAGAACAACCTTCAGGCATACACCCAAAGAAAATGCCTATTAGAAAACAACCCCCTCAGCAATGTAATGCCGTAACTCGTGCTCAAACCAAAAAACAGGCAGCGAATACAAATGACAAACTTACCCAAGGACTTCCAGAAGACACTGATCCTCCTGAGAATGCAACGGTGAGTCGCACATATGAGATAGGGGTGATGGAAATTACAAACCCCGAAGAAATCCAAATAATACTCAAAGACTACCATGACCTTCCCATGGGTGGACACCAGGGAGTGGCTAAAACATATAAAAAGATTCGTAGGAACTACTGGTGGAGGAACATGTTGCGTGACATTAAGCACTACATAAAAGTATGCAAAACATGTCAAACCATGAAGTCCTCACCAGCCCTGCGTATGCCAATGGTAGTGACTGACATTGCTGAGAGGCCCTTTGATAAAGTCTACTTAGACATCGTGGGTCCTATCGAACAAACTCCTACTGGCAACCAATACATTTTAACTTTTCAGGACAATTTGTCCAGGTATATGGATTGCTATGCTCTACCAAATGTAGAGGCAGAATCGGTGGCGCAAGTCTTTTTCGATCAAATCATTGCTCGGTATGGTGTTCCGAAGTGTCTAGTCACCGATCAGGGATCCAACTTTCTCAGCGGCTTATTTAAAAGCGTGTGTAAGCTGCTCCATATTAAAAAACTGCAAACCTCAGCATACCATCCACAATCGAATGGAGCTCTCGAAAGAGCCCATCGACCAATCGTAGAATACCTACGCAGCATTGTGGATGAAAACCCTCAATCTTGGGATCAGTACCTGAGGACGGCGACATTCGTGTACAACAGCAGTGTACACGAAGGTACAAAACTCACGCCTATGGATTGTCTCTATGGTTTCACTCCGGAAGTACCCTCAAACTTAAAACGAGCACCGGAACCAGTGTATAACCACGAGAGTTATCACAAGCTATTAAAATACAAATTACAGAAAATGTATGAAATAGCTAGGCGAAACTTATTGGCTAGCAAACAGCGGTCAAAACAGTACCACGACCGTGTAACACGCCCTTTCACGTTTCACGTGGGCGATAAAGCTTTGGTACGAAACGAAAACAGGAAGGGGAAATTAACACCCATATGGAAAGGCCCTTATGTGGTTACATCAATTACAGGAGCCGTTAATACCACTATCAAGGTAGGCAACAGAAATGTTGTAATACACAACAATCGTCTGAAGCCATTTTATGAATAAACCAAACTACACCTGATGAACGAACTACCAATATTCCCATTCCCTTTCCTTATCCACATACATTATCTATTTGCTTCCCAGGACAAAAACCTTTCTCAGAAATCATAGATGACTCCCTGGCAGAACACAAATGAATTGTATGTGTCGTAAATATTGTAGATAAAATAAGATCTGTAAAGTAAACAAATATGAACAAAATTGAAAGGAGTAAAAAGTTGAAAATTGTAAAACAAAGAAGTTGTAATACAAATGCTTATAATAGAATTATATATTTTACCTCATAAAATTAAGCAATAATTATTATCAATAAATTAAAAACAAAAAAAAAAAAAACTCAAACCAAAGTTTTAAACATATAAACAATAATATAATCTTTTCTACAAGTACATGTAAATTGAAAAAAAAAAAAAATCTGTATATATAATTAAATGAAACTTAATCCTACCAACATTTTATACAAAATAACTTTATGTGTTTACCTCCAATCTGTTTATTTCATAATTGCAATGGAATATTCTGTTTAAATTTATAAGAAAAATAAAAGAATCATTGCAAGTTTTATTATAATCACTAATACTCCTGTATTATTCTTAGAATTATAAGTACTATTATTGTAAATATATGTTCTCCTTTTAGTTAGTAGTCACAAAAAAAAAAAATTAAGTCAAAATTATATATAGACAGATTTTATACAAAAAGTTATACTTAACATATAATTAATGGTCCTCCTAACAAGGAAAAATACAAAAAAAAACCGAAATTATGAAGTTTCCAAGAATATACTTCACATTACCCATACATTACTATTGTAAGATTTCTCTTTTAAAATAAATAAATATAGATATACCTTTACTTCAATTAAGTTTAAAAAAAAAGAATATATATATATATATATATATATATATATATATATATTAATGCCTTAAATACATATTAGAAAAATAACTCTTTATTACGAACTAAATTAAGAACATTTATTTGATCCTTTGCATACTACTTTGAAATGTATTTACTTTAAACTTTACTTTTATAATACATGTATCTATTTTTATTATTTTTTTGTCACTTAATACACTTTTACAATAATTGTACAACCCAGCTACAATAAAACAAACCAGATTAATGTAAACTAACGTCCAAAAATAAATGGAAAAAAATATACTCTTATGTAAACTAGCGAACAAAGTTAGCATTACATGCTCAAAAAGTATATATATAAATAAAAACAAAAACGTAAATCTTGTAAACAAAATACAATGATCCCAACAATTGTAATGACAGAATATGGGACACAAAAAAAAAAAAAAAATTATTTTTCTTTAAACAATTTTTGTAAACGCGCACGCTGACACTGACATTTTTTCACGCAAGGGTTCACGCCCCGGTACCCACTTTAAAAACCGTTCGAGAGTATTATTCCTCTTCTAAGAATAATACTCATTTTCTAAAGGGGGGAGGATTGTTACACGCAACGCCTACCCTCCCCTAATACTCACCCTTTTTGGGGGCCACCCCCCACCATTAACAGGATTCACCTTCATGTGAAGCCCCATATGTTGATTAATCCAAATCAACATATCCAACCCAATGAGTACCTGTAAAAGTGCATTAGCTACAAAATGCATATACGGGCAAATCATGGAATCCAGATACCACATCTGGGAAAAATTCATGACGGCACAAAGAAAATAATGTGCTGCTCAAAACAGAGAATAATTCTATGGTAACGAAGCAATAAAGTATACAAAATATCTTTGCCATCGTTGACCATAAATGAACACTTGTGTAAATACAAGATTCTAAATTGTATACACGCATCCACACAATCAGATCTCGCAGATCATAAACATTTTCAATGTTTATTATTTTCAAGAAATGTACTGCAAAGCATACCTCATGGGTATCAAAAAGGATCTATTGTGAGTAAACAATGGATGGATGTATATTTCGGTCTACACGACCGAAAGAGAGATAAGGGTGTCGATGTATGAACGTCGTCCGGTTTGGACATTCATAAATTAGAAAAGTCTGAAAGAAACCATCGTCCACATCGGACATAAAAATATAAAATTCGAATACCAATCGTTGTCCTGGACGTAAGTCAAAGGTAAAGCCGCCGCGCGTGAAAATTCGATAGAAAAATAAAACGAAGTGGAAGTACCCCGTCAACCTAGACGTGTGCCGTCAAGAAAGTCGTGTGCCGTGTGTGAAATTTAAATTTAACAAGCCGCAGAGCTTAAAATAAAATTAAAAGTAATGTTTACTAAATTAATTGTGTGTTAGTCCAGTGACTTTGTTATTTTCGAAAATAAAGCAGTGTATTTTATTTAACTACGTGTGTTTGCATTCTGTGTGTGCATATATAGTGTCCCGAACAATTTCTTTAACATATCTGACATGAGCCCGGGATGCTCGATAGCCGCGGATGAACATGGTCACAGCGTTGTGGTCAGATACACCCGGCGATACTTGGGCACAGATTCGGTTGGTCCCTTTTTGTCTTATTTATATACTTTTTATATCATACAAATATATTTTGCTGGACTTAGGGCATCCAACCCGTTTAACGAAAATCCTTAAACTTCTGTCACAGCATGTATGCTTAGGAAGATGATGATGACCCTGTGGGGGTTTGTGGCGGTTCTACTGACGCCAGTGCTACCTTTTCCACTTACCTCTCAATCTCCCTGCCCTAAAGCTCTAGACACCTCATAGTTCTTCGATTATGCAATCGCATCCAACACCCTCAAGTATCACCACATCAAGAACATTTACGCAATTAATGCGTTATATCATTTTCCTGGAAGAAACCGGTACGCCAGTACCGCATACATCAATGCATCTCAGCATTGTTCTAAAAAGAAAACATTTCGGTTGCCATATTAGATAACTGAAATGGATTATAGAAACAATCAACAGAACCCCTTTCTGCCTGCGTTTACTGTCCACACATGCCGGACAGATTTTCATGTTGTACCAGTACTCAGGGCGGCTTTTATGCAACCTTCAAAGCACCAGCGCAACTCGCGCCTAGCTGCCAAGAGCCGAATTCATTGCCAGTGTAAATACTCACACTGGAATTCGACCCGTGACTTCCTATGAATGCAATACGCAATTGACATGGATGTAAAGATAACTTGCATTGTGTAACCATCCTAATCCCTAGCGCAATATTTAGACAGCTGCAAACACTTATTCCCAAAGATGCTCTTTCACGAATTTTTATTCCCACGGTTCGACCACCCATGAGCTCGCATCACGAGCAAACAAAGTGATCCGCGCGCAAAATTAGTTAGCCGAGATTGATACACGGTGGATTTCGCCTGCGCGAACTTCCTATAGGAAAAATCAGTGTAAATTAAATAGAATTAGGACCTTGGTAAATTTATAAACACCCATGAATATTTGTGTCAGTAAAATTTACGAACTTAGTGCGGACCTGATATTGTGATCCGCCACAGTCCAAACAATTAAATAAAGAGACAGCTATCACCAACTATTTCCTGGCGTTCCATTTTCTTCCTGGTACAGCGGCATGCAGCAGTGAACATTTGGTCATCATTATCATCATCATCGGCACTACAACCGGGAACCCGTCTGGCCTTATTTAGCAAGTCTTGAGGCTTCTTAAATTTTCCATAATGATTTGTTTTTTCCGGGCAAGGTCATTAGTCTTGCGCCAGAGACTTGTGGCGGTTCCTTCGAACGCCACTACTTACCTTCTCATTTACCACCAGGTAACCGTTTACTCGCGCGTCCTACTACATAAAAAGCGCGTACTTACCTGCCTTAGTCATACCATAACACCAGAAAGGTCGGTGAAACATAATGCCGCTGGTATACCCGCCTGTCACTCGGGAGACCGGGGTTCGATTCCCCGTCGGGGAGCCCCTGGCGCAAGATTAATGACCTTGCCCAGAAAAAATAAATCATTATGGAAAATTTAACAAGCCTCAGGACTTGCTAAATAAGGCCAAGACCGGTTCCCGGTTGTAGTGCCGATGATGATGATGATGATGAAATTTCATCAGCAAAAACGGACATTTACCACAAGGGCATAGTCGCACGAGACGCACCCATGTCCCTTGAAGGCAATACGGTTGCAAATAAAGCAAACAACATTGCCTAAACCGTACCAAAGAAGTACCTCCTAATGTGTCTGCCACATACCACGGGAGATATTTCCTATTTTTTGTTATTTTCTTTATGCCCACATCGGTCGGTCACACGAACACATGCACATGGTGGCATACGGCGATCATCACCCCAGGAAGTCGAGCTTCTTGAAATGGAAATTTACCAGCAAGAGTTCGTTTGCTGGTGGTTACCGCCAATAAGTACATGATCAGCAAAAACGCAGGACGCTGGCACTGATCATGTAAACATTAGGTGTGATGCGACGATGTGTGCGCACCGGCCGCAACCATGCCAAGAACACACACACGATCAGCAACAATGTTTCGTATAGTCGCTGATCGTGTAAGCACATCCAACCCTTTTCTGGATGACTTGTCCTAGCTGCGAATGTTGTTTATTTTTATTTAATTGCATGTTCATGGTTCGCATACTGGGCGACACACGCGATGAGCAACGAAAAGGGATCATCATGTGTGTGTAAAGTTTCAACCCTTTTCTTTCAGATACAACTCAAAAGGGGATTATGACCAAATATGGTCATCGAAGCGATGATTGAGTACGTAGTATTCTATCGCTTCGATGAGGTCGTGCCCTCACGTTAATAAATACGTACATCTCTCGTGGGGCGTCCCAAGAGATAGCAAGAGTCTTCGGTGGATCGTCGCAACGTATACAAGTATTCCGTAAACAGCAAAGTAACACACGTTGGCATTCCTTTTTTGAACATCTTGTGTAAAGTTTAAATAAAATACATTTAGACACGGTGTATTTATGAATATAACAAACCGCGAAGGCACAATAGTTTAGCATTCCTTTTTTGAACATCTGGTGTAACGTTTAAGATTAAGCTCCAAAAAAAGTGTAATTAATCGACATTGTTAAGTAAATACCTGTAACGTCCAAGGATAATAAGGACACCTAGTTTGAACTCCTTTTTTATTGTAATTATATTTTTGTGTTTCATATATTAAATTGGCTACTGGAAAGAGTGTGTTTTGGTATCTTTATTTGGATAAGCTTTGGGCTGACTTCAATAAATTCTCGTACGCTACCCGTGGGATGGAAGTAGAACCAGTACCAATGACGGCATACAGACATTCTACCCCATAGGCTACCCGATGGGGAATCGAACCCCGGTCTCTCGCGTGACAGGCGGGTATACTAACCACTATACTATCGAGGAGCGTATCAGTGAATATTGTTAGTGTCGAAAAGTGAAGGAATACTAATTGTGTCAACCTACCAAGCAACAAATAAAGACAATTCGAATTCGCAAACCAACAGTGTACTCGCCGTGGAAACGCTATCCTGGTATCCTCGCCGTGATTGAGCGTTCGCTGCAAATTTTACCGGAATTACAGTTAAATCCCCAAACCTGTGGGAGTTTTATTAGTCTGCTATTTTCCTGAGTGCGTCGGTAAAGTGAACTTGTTAGGAAATCTTAGTCAACCCGTGCCAATGTCGGCACATAACTAAGATAATTCTTACAGGTTCTTTAAGCATTCCCGAAGAACCACCCATCGTCCTAATCCAACTCCCCGTCCCCAACCTGCAAATACCTGCACCAACTATAAGCAGCTTACCTGTTCACGAGCAGTACAAAGCTCTAGTCAACAATTTCATACCTGAAACATAAGTCCACGGCAAGATTACCATCTTACCATGGCATCGAATAAATAGCATCAATTAAACCATCTCGGTGTCATGAACTGATCGGTTACTATGGGTGACCACATGCCCATCAAACACAGGCCAATCCTTCCGAGTGTTCTTGTTCCAACAATCCGTTGGTCCAAAAGACAAGCCATGGCAAATCGCTTGCTTATACAGCTGCAGACGATTATCCCTGATCGGTTGCATAAGCGATAAACTAGCATTGAATTGGACGTGATCACAGTTTGTTTTTCCTAAACAATCTAGCAATGGTCACGTCCCATGTTTTGTTCCCTAATACAAAGCATAGCGCAACTCGCGTCTAACTGCCAAGAGCCGAATTCTTTTCCAGTGTAAATATTCACACTGGAATTCGATCCCTGACTCGCTATGGATGCAATGTACAATTGACGTGGATAAATACACAACCGTCATTGTGTAATCATCCTGATCACCAAATCAGGTCTCACCGTATAGTTCTTTTAAACAACCCATGTACCATTAGCTAAGGCAAACAAACGCGTATGTTAGCGTATGACCCCCGAAATAGCGTTTCTGTTAACATAATACTCAGAAATCGAATCCTGCATCAACGAATCGCTAGTTTAAACATATCCACCTTTTTCGGCCGCTATACGAGCGACCATCTATTTGCACAGCTGACCTAGTTGAATTCAAATATTGGCCGTGCTTAGAATTCGATTTTTAAACTCAAGTATATTCCACTGATGTGAATTGTTTTGTTATCGCTATGGTATACGGCTCTGATGTATTTTCTTCTTCGATTTTCGTTCGGTGTTCTTCACTATTTGCTTATGTATTGTGTGTGTATCTGTTTGAGACGCCACAACGCGACTTCATATCATACACACCCTACTTCATGCGACCTCTCACATTCAACTCCTTCGACTATCGTCGATCCCTTTCGACTACACTTGACCCATCTTCTACTCCTTTCAACCACTTCCAATTCAACTCCACCAATCACAGCTCCTTCAACTCAACACCTTCTTTTCGACTCCATCCATCTCCATATATTGGCGCAACTATGGCCACCGACCGACTTCACGTGACTTCGCTCGTCTTGCCCGACTCTACTTACATCTCTAAATGCCGGCTCCTTACTTAACCACAGCTACTACGCGTAGCAACATTCCATTCCTCCCTTACTCCCACGTAAAGATCTTTCCTCCTTGGGACTCTCAATGTCCCCCAAGCCAGCACGGATCAATTCAAGCGGCAACCAAAGGCAATACACACATCACTACGCCGCCCCATATCCTAAGTGCAACAACCACCCTTCGGAGCGCGCTTCCATTTCCCTAGGGCGCCCTGCGGTTGGACACAACCAACCACCCAGCAGGAGCCCCTAAGCTAAGCCGCCCAACTTCAACCAAGCTCGACTGGCCGGCTCCTCCTTCTCAAGTTGGCGTTAGGTCGAGGTCGCAGCTACCGTTTATCGAGCTCCGTGATCGACACCGGTGCCGATATAATGGCCCTCCCTCGATCGGTAAGCCGCGTAACTGAGTGCCCGGTCTCACCACTAGTCCCAGCGGCAAACAATTCGCCATACAAACGTATGGACGAAAGACACCGGCTCTGGGCTCGGGTCTTCTCAATTTTATCCCCTGACACTTCGTTGTACGGTGTCAGCGTCCCCACTTGGACCCATCTCCTGGCACTTCGTTGTACGATGCCAGCGAGCCCCAATAGGCCCCATCTCCTGACACTTCGTTGTACAATGTCAGCGAGCCCCTAATGGGATTTGACCTATTAGAAAGGTACAGCCTGTTGGCAGATACCTCCAACAACAGGTTAATACCCATAGCGCCTTTATTTGCCTCTTCCCGCACACGCCACTTCGCCACTGCGGACGCGAGCAGATTACCAATAGGTTCCGGCCTATCGGGCGATAAACCTGTTGGACCAAGCGACCCGCAACAGGCCAGTCGACCACGCCGCAAACCCCCTTGCCACTGCGGCATCAACGCGGGAACATCCGCGTCCACCCCAATTATCGACCCAGCCCCATATCATGACCCAGGAACTCGTCAACGAGACAGTTCTCCTAACTACCCACAGCGCCTCACGAAGCATGCAGGGCCACCTTGACTTTCAAACTCTCAGCCCTCCTTCCAGCACCGCACCAACTCCTCCACTCTCCCTAACCACACGTCCCGGGGGGGGGGGGGGGGGGGGGGGGCGGATGAAGTGGGGGTTATTAAAGCTCACCCGAAGAACCCCCCATATTCGCAACCCATTTTTGCATCTCAAGCACCAGCATACCTGAAACATTTCCTTTCTCAAGGGCATTTAATGCATTCGACGCATTATCTGAAAATCCTTAAAAAGAATTATCACAGCATTCACGCATTTAATGCGTTATTCAAATTCCCTGTAAAGAATTCTTCACAACACACGGCATCATAAATCCCAAACCATTCGGCACCCTTTGTCATCGTTAAATTGCTATGTCGGACAGCTTGTTTACACAGCTGCAATAAACCGACCCGCGATTCGTTTGTCCAATCGACAAACAACTACCACACCCCAAGCATTATCATCGAAACCAAATCCTCTAGCGTTTCCTAGTACAAACAAGAACTCGGTTCCCATAGCAGTCAGAGGTAACATAAACATTTAAAAACCATTAGCACCTCTTCCTAATGGCGATACATCTATTAACGCATCTGCACAACCCATCCACGACTGTACTGATGCCCTTATTTGCTTTTAGCACCATTTCTCCGATGAATTGCCGTCTATGATAGCCACTAGCACAGCATAAACAATGATCTATACGACCCCTTGCTTCTTTTTCCGTCGTTTTAGGTTTCGCTTATCCTTTACTGAAATGCATCGATAAACATGGTGATCTGTACGATCACCCATACATGCATACATCATGATCTTCATTACGAGATCTGGTTTTCTATTCGACAAAGAGAGACTTTACGTTTCTCTTGTGGTAAGTAAACATATCCTTAGTCGAGAGGATATTCACCACCGCCGAATCGAGGGTGAATCAAGAACCAGATTCCAACCCTCAATAGAGTCGTATTTCAACATCCAATCGAGCCGGTCGGTTCGCCTCCCGCTCTCCGTAGCGCTGCGGAGACGCGTACGTTCCGGAGACGCGAAAGTAACAGCCCTCAATTGTATTTTTGAATCGTGCGAGTCGCCTGCGCGAATAAAAGTTACCTTACCTGGTCCCCTTTTACATGCCTAAGTTTTATTCAGTGAATGTTCGTTCTGGCGGTTAAAGCAGATATAAATAGTTTTCCACAAAATAGAACATATTAACCATGTCAACAACACTTGAAATCGCGAGAGAAATAACCTCAAGCGAAGTTCAATTAAAAACAGCGAATCAATAAAATAATAGTATTAATTAATAAACTAACTCGAGTGTGTTTCATTTAACTGTCTTGTGGTGGAGTTTTACTCCTTGTGTTGGTGAACAGCTTGCGGGAGCATCGATGGTGTCTCATTGTTCCTCATTCTTCGATTCGCGGATGAACTCGGTTTCTTTGGTGCCCGGAGAACTCTGATTTATGATGGAGGAAAGAAGAGAATCAGCGCTGTACGCCGGTGCACAATGCTTCTACCCCCTACCCCACAGAAGCATTCAGCTGGTCAACTGTCGTTGGAATCATTGACAGACGATGAGGAAATGAGTAACAATGAGTAAGTAATAACAGATTGCCCAACTTAAAGGGGACCTTACATTGGCCGCTCTATATATTGTATTTGGCCTCGCTCCCAGGTAGCATGTCTCCTGGTGCTGAAAAGGATGAGGGATCTCTATTGACTGCTCCTGAGGGTACCCGTTGCGGTCGCCGCCGTGCTTCCTCAAACCTGAGGGAAGAGTAGCGACCGTTCGTAGACGAAGCTAGTACCGCAAAGCCAGCGGCTTCTGTTGGCTTCCGTGGGGCAAGTGATCCTCGGCGTCAGTGAAAATCGGTGGATAAACTAAAAGAGGCGAGAGCCAGAGCTCTACTCACCAGTCGAGAAATAAAACTCCGTTTTATTTTAAGGCGTACAGGGTCTTCTCTATTTTGTCAGTTATATGTTGTTGAGGATTTTCTATCCTGTTGGTCTCCTGCAGCAGTCCCTCTAGGGACCATGTATATCTATCAACTGCTGCGTGGATATCGCGATGCATCTTCCTTTTAAATGAAAACAAATCGAGATTTTGTATCTTGAAACGAACGTTTCAGATGGAAAATCAAATTTGGGTGTGGTGTTCAATGTGCCCATTAGGCTTCTGGTTCGGTTTTATGAGTTCTCATGAAACCATTGTGCATATTAAGATATACATTGGAATTTGGGTTTTTTGCTTTTTGTTATCCGGCTTATGCAGACAAGAGTTTGCGTGTCCTTCGGATGGGTAACACAAGATCCGCGGGAATTAGGTATTAGTTTTTGAATTGGTGCATTTACAAGTCATAAAACATCTGGCATGTGAAGATATGCATTAGGATGTTTATGATTGCGAATTGTGTGTCGGCGGAAAATAGATATGCCTTTGTTTAGACACATGCACATTTTGGGCTTTGAATCTTGTCGGAATTTCAATTGAATTGAATTCAAAGTTTGAGTTTGAACGTTTAGCTCGATTTGGTTGACATTGAATTCAATGTTGATTTGAGTGTAGAGATTTGTATGTGGGTGAAGGAGATTGTTTCTATGGGGTAAGGAAATTGTAAGGCTTTCCGGAGCACTACATAGAGGTGCATCGGCTATACGCCCTGGGATAGATCGTACCAGTCACCCATACAAGAGGAGTATATTCTACTTGCGTCGTGGGAAATCACATCCTACCTATCACTGTGTGCATCGAAATAGGGTAACTAGGACGTGTCAACCTCGTCAGAAACTTAAAAGGATACCTGTGGCCAGATAGACTTTTTTAACGAATTTATTTGCGAAAGAAAAAGAAGTACATATAAGGTTTTTTACTTTATTGGACTAAATGTTAAGCCTATTTTAACATATTTTATTTTGATGTAATTTACTGGCTCTGTATGAGCACTCCAATTTGTTCTATATACATATATTTTGTTTTCTATACAAATATGTTACCTTTCGGTGTACAGTATTTTAATTTTTTATTGTTTTTACTTTAAACAAAATTTACAAATTATATCAGGAAAAAAATTTAAAAACTTAAATCTGGTTATATTATTATGATTTTTAGGTTTTTAATTGCTTTGGTTTTTTTTTGTTTATGTATGTATATATTTTGTTTTGTATATGTATATATTTGTATGTAGTTATTTATATGTATATATATTTTTTTTTTTTTTTTTTAATTATGTAAACTTTTTTTCCTTTTTTAGCTATATTATAATTTAAAATTAAAATTAAAATAATTATTTTAAGTAAAAGGAGCAAAAAGGAGATAGAAAGAACTATGGAGATAAACACAGAAAGAAAAGAAGAGAAAATGTTTAAGCCACAATCCTGCTCAGGTCGACATGGAGATTCGACCACTCAGAACTCATGTCACATCAATTCACTCGCGTCTACGCTTCGCCAAGCTACGTCATTCTTGCTTTACTCTCAACAAACTCTTCAGCGTCATTGCTACTGTACTACGAGGTATTTAAGAAAGAACCGGATTCATAGCTCAATAAAATGCCGCTCAGCCCTATCGACGTCCAATCTACCCTCAACTGTTGAATTCTCAACACACAAGACTCTTACTTCGCATCAAACACACCCAAACTATCTCAAGGTAAACACATTAACAAATCAGCCGCTCTGTCCTAAGTAGCGAGGTTTGATTAAGCTGGAATTCTGCGAGTTGGAGGACGACTTCAAAATTCACAGCTCAACACAGACGGCAAACAACCTGCAATTCTACCATTCATTATACAAAGCACCTTTCATCAAGACCTTTAAACACGCAAGTCCCTAGGCATCAGCTCGCAATAACTCATTGATCCGTTTCCTACCGCACGCGTAAGTCCATCTTTTGGTTTTGAATACACAAGAGTGGATTACACGGGTCCAATTCAGCTAAATTCATTCAAGAATGAAAAAGTAGACGTTACAAAGGCTGGATCACAGTCCTTGTCTACTTCTCAACCTCGGCACTTGGAAACTATGACTGAGTGCAGCTCAGAAACTTTCCTCAAGGCATTTCGAAGATTCGGAACTCATCGTGCAATCTGCAATATTTTGCGAATTGACTGCAGGATGAATTTTAAGGAGCACATATCATTCTCAAACAGCTCCTGTAAGGTACAAATGTAGTGCTCCAAGCAGCCCTACCATTGTCCTCCCACATTACATTTTCCTCCCACATATACACAAATCCTACCTATAACAAAATCCATTTCATATCCCCAACATAACATTGAATTCAATGTCAAACCAAATCGAACAAAACGTTCAAATTCTCATTTATTGAATTCAATTCATTTATTCAATTCAATGCATTTGTTCGATTCAATTTCCTAAAATCAAACAGCATAATGCATTATTTTCCCATGTATAAGCAATGAACACCTAAATTTCAATTAACACCTAAATTTCGTACAAGATCCATTTGATCCGCCGACACACAATTCCGGCAATCTAAACATCACAATGCATACACATTATAACCAGATGTTTTATGATATGCACAAATAGACCCAAATTCCCCTCTATATTCTCACCCTTTCCCATGGACTCTGACTCCATTTAAAGTCCAATATAAACTCTTGTTTGCATTAGCCAGACAAGCTAATGGATAACAAAAAACCTTAAAAGGGATCTGCGATACGGGGCGATGTGTCCAAGACTTCAAGGAAGAAGAAAAGTATGTTAGAAAGTAGTTACTATGTAGTGCGACTAATGTAAAAACACCAAAATAAAGTGAATAAAATTTATGAAACGAATCAGTCTGTTTTTTTCTACGGCTATGGCTGTGAAAGTTCCTCCGTGACTGCGTCAGTTTCGGGTACTTTGCATTGATAGTTGAACAGTTTAAATGTCGATATAGAAGAGAATTAATTAGCGATCACTTGGAGGATTCCATCGTTCGCTTCTCTTCCTCGTTGATGGAGAAGCACAGAAGCGAACCATACTACAATACAAATAATCTGTTAGCCCTAGGGAACGGCAACGAGGTCGACGTTGTTAAAATTGCCTTCGATAAAATTTCGCACAGACTGATACTCTTCAAATTATCCACCTTGGGCTTGGAACCCGTATTAAAAAGGTGGATTTCGTCATACTTGAGTAACCGCCTCTACATAGTGCGTTTCAGATCCGTTCTCTCAAATCCTTTCCATGCTACCTCTGGAGTCCCCTAGGGCAGTCATTTAGGACACCTTTTGTTCATATTAGCAATAAATGACATCGATATGATTATCAAGCATTCCTACATCTCCCTTTATGCCGACGATACCAAGTTCTTCAAAACTTTTTGTTCTCCGTTCGATCCTTTGCTTCTCCAGACAGACCTTGACAACTTTTCGTCATGGCGCCAAAATAATTGTCTGGAGCTTAATGTCAACAAATGTCAATCAATCACGTTTTCGTGGAAGCGCACCCCTCCTCCCCGCTCCTATCTCTTATTCAACCAAGATTTAGTATGTTTGCAGGTGTGCCCAGGCTGGTTAGCTTATAAATAAGACTTTCTATCCAAATGGTGTCGAAGGCCATTTCAAAATCAACCAAACATGCCCCTGTGCACTCCCGTTTTACTTTGTTCCATTGTAACGTTCCTGTTCAACCATATTAAGCCAGTCGAGGCTCTCAAAAGCTTAAGCAATACCTTCGATTCAGCCGAAGATAATTTCATATAAACCTAAACACCGTTTGACTGTGTAGACTTTGCGTTTGGCGGTGTTCCCAGACCCCCTCGATGGCAACTCAAAGACCTACGATAATGGCGTCACTGTCATCCATTTGATCAAAAGTCACTGATCAAACGTTCGTATAACTCCGACAAAGATAGTCCGTTTTTTGCTGGCCAACAACCAACGGCAGCACAAATTGATAATTCGCTGGACCTACTACATTGGTCCATTGGATCTACCCGAGAACCGCCACAACAGTCCTAACGTCAATGACCCTGTGGGGAAAGAGTTCTGCCGCCAAACCACTCGCTTCTAAACAAAGTACCACCGAATACAACCGAACGAAACGCACAAACACGAACATCAACAACGCACCATCCACCAAAGGAGTAAGGAAAAATAAAACAGTGATGTTGTGTGTGATCTATTTTACGGAGTCTATTCTTGTAGTAGAATAACAATTTACTAAGGTCCATTTTTTGTTTGGAAATGCATGATCTTTTAATTTCGATTAACAATTTACAGAGGACTCGTCACCACAGGCGCTTTACTTCATTGTTCATTAAATTATTAATGACTAAACACAACCGGCACTTTACTGCATTGATCGTGAAATTATTAATGACTCGACACAAGTTTCCGACTCCGAATGAACGCGTCCCCGTGCGCACCGGGGAGCAAAGGAAGGGACGGCCAGCTCGGTCAGAAGATGGGTAAAGACTCAGCGATGTGAATTTGCTGGCAAAGGAAACTCGCCCAGTGGTACTGGCACTCTTAGTTAAGGCTGCGTTTCCTATTCCAAGAGAAACGTGAAGTCTCTCTCTGGGGGTAGGTAACCGGATCTCATTGCGCAGATCATAGTGGTACGCATGTATGTATGAACATTGGTTCTTTCATGGGACGAGGCCATGAGAACGCATCTGAAAAATCGAAAGGAATAATGGGCATCAATGAGATGTGAGTTCGGCTAAGTAAATAAGCCGGATCTCGTTGCGCGCTAATGGATTCTTGTTTGCTCATGCCGCGAGGCCATGAGAAGCGGATCCAGAAATATTGGAAGACAAAGAGATCGTGTAGATCGTTGTCTATGATGTGCATTGCGGCTGTATTAATAAACCGCAATGCATCGTGGAAATGGGTGTGAGTTCTACCTCGTCCCACTAACACCCCGCTGTTCGACAAGGTTCCACCAAACCGAATTGTCACTCCACTAAAAGGAAGAGAAACTATTCACCACATCCAGCACTTTGAATAAAACACACGGATTTAACGTTCGAATGATCCTTTCTTTATTGTTCTTTATCTTTAACAAATTTCCAAGAAGCAACCGGAATAGGCAATTATTATTTAATTGTTCTATGGGACAATACACTAACCGAATACATGTTTGTGGCACGCGACTCTCGACTCGACAGCGTAAAAAGTATGAACACGACTCCGGGGCGTGTGCACTCCGATGCACACGCTAAAGGGGGTGGACGACGACCGCTCCGGTTAGTGTTTGGAATAAGACTCAAAGATTCAACCCTGGGCCACGGAAGTGGGAGATATCACGACCAGCGTGGTCGGCAGATGAAATTGGAGTCAGCGATAAACAGCTCGTGCAGAGCCGACTCGCTAATGAGGTGAGTTTGGTGGTGTGGTGGTAGATATCCTCTCCACTAAGGACATTTTTTACTTGCCACCAGAGAAACGTAAAGTCTCTCTTAGTGAAATAGAAAACCAGATCTCGTAATGGATATCATGGTGGTATGTGTGTGGTCGTTTAGATCTGTGTTGTTTACTCATGCTCGAAGGCAATGGAAAAACAAAGCAGGCAGGCGGCAAGGACAAAGGAATCGGGAAGATCGTGGTTTACGATGTGCATGGCGGCTAAATAAATAGACCACGATGCATCGAAGAAATGGTGTTAAAGGAAAAGATGGGACGAGGGCATCATAAAAGCCTTAGATGAGTGATGCCCTTCAGTAAATAGCCGAATAGACATTGGGAAAGGTGCTAATGGGTTGCGATATTTTATACAATGAAAAATATATATCGCGTCTTGGGTCGGTGGCCGAAACGAATCCCTTGCTTGCATTTGTATATGCGGGGTAATTCGTTGTAAGAAACGGATTCTACATTTGCATTGTTTATGCTTTGAATTCAATCCGGCGGCTATGCGCTAAGTCAATGATTGTTTGGAGATTCAAACAAAGAAGCATTTCGGGGTAAAGTGCTTGCAGCTGTATCAATAGCTGCAGGTCATTGCGAAGGAAGTTATATGGTCATACAATGACGGTTTGTATAACATCTATGCCAATGGTATATGGCATCTAAGGCGACTCAAGTGTCGAACTCTAGTGTGAGTGTTTACACTAAACGAGAATTCGGTTCTTGGTCGCTAATGCAGAGATGCATTGATGCATTCTTTACAGGAATTCCTAGGTAATGCGCATGTATGATTGTGATCTGTGATAAATTTGGATAGAATTCTCATGGAGAGTTTTTGGATTCGAATGCATGAATGCAGGTAAGAATTCTTTTCCAAAAGCTTTTAAATAAATAAATTTGATAAGCTTGATGCGTGAAGCATTTACAGGTGCTAAGGCGATTGCATTAGCAGGAAATTATGAAAGTTGGGTAGCAGTTATGGGGGTTCTTCGCATAAGTAGCAGTGGGGTTTGGCCGAACCGAGACCGTGACCAAATCTTCAAACGCTTGCCATAACTTTGTTATCATGAAGGCTCCTCTTGATAGAAAGGAAACAAGGGAAACCAACCGCGAATTAACAACAGATGATAAAAAGAACCCCTTCTCCGCTGGATGGCATTGGTGCAAAAACTGGTGGTACCAAACTGGCTGGTATCAACTCTCACCCTGCGTTTTTGGTAAATAGTGTACACTCACGCTAGGTTACTTAAAAGTATCCATATATACATAAGTAAAATATACTCACCGGTCAATCAAAAATAAATAAGTGTCACTAAATAGTGTTACGATCGACTGGATTGTAGCCCCGATGTTTTACCTCTTCCCTCTTTATAAGACTCTCAATTAAATGCTTGCATATTCGGTAGGCTCAGACAATAATTTCGCGGTAATGCCCAGACGGCATTGGTCTATAGCGAGCTCCTGATTCCAACAAAACCAATGGCTATTTTCAGAGACAGATAATTTTTCTGGTCGTTGTATGTCTGCTCCATCTGCCAATATTAATCTCAGTCTCATAGCATGACCGTGAATAAAAGTAAAATCAATTGAAAACCGAAGTGTATATGCAGCCAGGTTTCTATTGATAATACCAGCATACGGGATTCCCTTCGGGGCAGGATGCATTAGCATTCAAAGTCGTAAACCTAGTGCTAGCGAGTCGGGGGAGAGAGTGAAACGAACCGAGGTAGCAGAAATGCATTAAAAAATCAAACAATGATTGATATTCATAACCCTTTCAATATGCACTCAATTGAACATTTTAAACACATCGATTAATGGCGCCGCATGGGTTTTGAATTCGTATAAAACGAGTTATTTAAGTGTGAACGAAGAATGAACTTCGGAGTTTGTGCAGACTTGGGTAGTGGCGAACAAGTCGGCAGTGTGGCGTGATGAACCGGAATTAAGGCAACGCTATGGGCGCATGGCGCTTTCATCAGCTTCAATCTCACCCAGATTGGGCGGGTGGGGGTGGGTGGATGGTGCAATTTACTCCATCTCTGCGTTTTTCTTCATTTTAAAACTTTTGTTGTTGTATTACACAAAAGCATCCATTATCACACAACACACTAACGCTGTTGTGCCTTGACTGCAGGAATTCCGTTCCGCCCCGCCGCGATCACTCGTACGTGCCCGCTGGGGCAGTGATGCCATAATGGAAATTGTAATCTCAATATTTTTTTCCATGCGCTGACTTTTGTTTTAGTCCTGTCTGCATTATATCCTGTGTATATGAGCTTTCTTTGTCTTACCTTTTTTACTTTTTTTAATAGATGTTTTTTCGCCTTTTTCTCTTCGGTATCCTTTTCTGTGCTGCTTGCATTCTGTTGATTTATTGTACATGTGCATATTACTCCTTGTGCAAGGCCTATTCGCTGTTACTCAGTATGTATTTGCATGAAAGAGGAATCAGGTGTGCGGAGAAGGGCATTCACACGCCAGTGCTGTGAATGTGTATCATGATATCCGCAGCTACATCAGTAAAGACTGTAGCCTTGAAGCTAGCAAGAATCATAACACATACTTCAGTGCTTACAAATGGTATAAAGAATGAACTATATAGAGAAGAGGTTGTTGATGGAGAGAAAAGCTGATTAGAAAAGTACATAAAAAAATAAGAGACTAGAAAAACAAGACGATGAGCGAATGTGGTCTGTAACTAAAGCATTGCGTGCATGCTGAAGTTACTGTGGTGTGGTCAATTCAAGTTTGTGATAGTCACTAATTGGTTGCTGATAGCAGTTCTCGAAGACTGCAGCAAAGTTTTGATGAGCTCTTGACTAATCAATTCCTCACCGGCTTTCAAGCAGATTAACAGGAAGGAATTCGAACAGAATAAACTTACCCAAAGGGAATAAATGAGAAACCCGTCAGAACCACCCACATTGTCGGAAGTAAGACAAACAAGCCAATTTCCCAGGAGCACAAATCTATATTTGATAGTAATCCTGGAATAAACTTCGCCCTATCAACTTACGGGATGGGTACTGCTTTACTGATCTGGACTTTGGATAACTTTTTCTGTTTTACTTCTCTATTTTTTTTTTGTCTTATTTTTTTGGCCCAGAGCACAGGAGATGAGTTCACGAAGCACAAGCAAATTACATCCTAATTCGAAAAGTTGTCGGTTAGTTACGCGTTCAGCAGTGGCCTTCATGCCAAAGACGGAAAACATTACTACGAATCAATTTTCTTTCCACCATGATTCTACATCCTCAACTCCGTACCTCTTAAGATCCTAGCACTAAATATACCCACTGCTCTGTAGTACTGTCTATCCCATCATACATCAATTTTTATTACATTTGCTTTTGGTTAATTATGTACCAGCTGCGAAGCAGGATGTGAATTGAGTGGTATCCTTATACGGTTACAGCTGATATAATTAATAGTCAATATCTCTGATTTGGTCCTGGGGGCATTTTAAATGGACACGGCAACGGTAGTTGGCACGACCGCTAGGCTGGTAATTAGAGAAACGACTAATACCAAAAACAACTCATTAGGCTAATGAATGCACTAGCCGTTGAACTGGTTGCTATTTGGTTTTGAATTGATCCTGCAGATAATTGGGGAAACTAATCAATCTTGACATGTGTACTTGGATGTAAATACGGTCTGGATTTCACATATAAATAGATATAGATTGAATGGCAGTGTCTGTTGTGCTAACTAAAATCCTTATGTTGGACTCGGACTACGGTTTGTTGAAACAAAAGGTCATTGTGTTTCGATACGGATTTTGGCAATCAATTGCAAAAAAGGACTTTGATGGTAATGTATCAAGTTAGTGGTATCAGCTTTCCATTACCGCAGGACTAATTCCTTTCCACAAGGAGTATTACATAGTAAATCTGTTTAAACTCCATTGTTTGTTAGGTAGAATTGTATCGCCCTGAAGTTTTATTATCAAGCTTGCCTTAGGGCAGACCTTAGATTTAAAGAATTGAACGTGATTCGAATCCGAATCATTACATACGAACAGTTAGGAATATTTTCACTCCATATTTAAGGTTAGAAGAAATAAACATTTAAATGAAAAAAAGAACACCGTAAATAAGGTAAGAAATGTGTAGGATAATATATTGTAAACGTCGTGATAAAGTGATATATAAAAATATAAATTTACGGGATTTATTTTGGACTATAAGTGCTGATAGCCGTGTTATAGTTAATTATAATAACTTTTTTACATTGCTAACATTTATTTATGTAACCCCCATTACACCAGGTCATACCACTTCTTATTCATCACACAAAAGTTCGCATCATACATCACGCCACCATCTTATGACATCCCATCCCCACACCTTCATCGGACGACCCCAACGACCCATCATGCTATTGGCCGATTGAGTTGGGTGATCAACGAACCATGGCAATAAGCGGTACTCACCATAGGTCATTGAGGAGAATAAAAGGGGGCTGCACTTTGGCAGCAAGGAGCAACCCAGAATGTGTGGCGAATAAGACGTGCGTTGTAGGGGATGCATCACGTCGACACAAATTCCCAGGAAAGGCAAGGCTAACGCCAGCACACAAGTTCCTGGAAAACAACGATCAACAGCGCACCGATTCCAGGATGCCATAAAGGAAAGCAGCACCCAGGAGACGAGCGAACGAGAGGACGGGTGAAAGCCTATATAAGGCGGTCACATCGGCAGAGCAGGAGGAGTTGCCATGGGAGTTCCGAGTTGTGAAGACATAATTGACAGTTTCGGTGCACATGATTTACTGTAGTGCGCTCCATAAGGCCACAATAGACGTCAGTACATATCGAGGACTCCTCAATAGTATAGTGGTTACTATACCCGCCTGTCACGCGGGAGACCGGGGTTCGATTCCCCGTCGGGGAGCCTCTGGCGCAAGACTAACGACCTTGCCCGGAAAAAACAAATCATTATGGAAAATTTAACAAGCCTCAGGATTTGCTAAATAAGGCCAAGACCGGTTCCCGGTTGTAGTGCCGATGATGATGATGACATTACGAGTAATAAAGGTAAGGTTACTATAGCAGCGGTGTTTTATTTGAAGAATAGAAGAACCGTTCTGGGCGAGTCAATAACGCCCTATGTCCAGAGCAAAGTCGGGCTCTGGAAGTACGGTACGCTAACCAAATAAATCGTTTGGTTGGCCAGCGCCGTCCACATCCGGCTTTTTATTTCTACGTTTATAAATATTCTCACAATTTGTATTTCTCTTATATTTATTGATCTTTAAAAACCTAAAGGAAGTCGAAACCTTGTCACGTTTCCGCCACAGAAAATTGGATAAAATTAAATTGGTTACCTTATGGACGTTGGGTCACGTACTTCAATGCTCGCCTAACGTGGTTGAGCCGCCGCTCCCGTGCTTTGCTGCGTTCCTGTTCTTGGATATGTACCAAGACACAATCCTGTCTGTGGTGTCTTTGTCTGCCTTCAAAACTTGAGTGTCTCTTCTTCGGTTTAAAACATGTGCAGTTAAACAAAATGTCTTTATTTTTCCTTCTCTCCACGTTCAATCTTCAACTCTACGTTTTTACAATCCAAATAACTTATAGTTTTCTTCTCTCCACATTTAATTTTTACTTTACGTTTTTACAATTCAAAATAACTTTTTAGAAATCCTTTTCAAAGAAGAAAAACAACAAAACGGGGAGATTTGCTTCCTTTTTCGCTTTTTACAGTCAAGGCGAACCGCACTCAACCACCAACTGTTTTTCTTCCACCGTTTTCAAAAACCGTATTCAACATCAATCGTTTGCTCTCGAATCAACCGTATCGAGAAACAAAAACAAAACAAAGGGAATTAAAATATCTTGCCGCCTCTCTCTCTCTCCCTCCACCAGCATCCACTCCGAAAACAGAATTCGAACTTGCACACGATCAACACTCGAACAGGGGTATGTTCGCACACTCAACATGTGGATCGTGTGCCTTTCCCACCACCTTACCTTAACTATATTAAAACCAAATTATATTAAAAACAATTAAAGGATGGGGATGGCGGAAGCCGCACTTAACAACCTGCAAGGAATATCTTATTGTGGACTTGAATCCTAACTATTTGTATGTACAAATATTTTTATTAACAGTTTATATTGTAATTTTCCCTTTTACAATTTCATTTTATCTTTTTAATATCCACCTTTTCAATTGCAGTCCAAAGTTCCTTGTTGATTTTTTCGTTGCAGTTTCCTTTTAATGAATTTTATTTGTTCTTTTTTTATTTTTCTTCTAATTTAATTCGCATTTACTTGTAATTGTCCTTGCTCTAATGATGTCACCCGAGATGTGTTACGAGATGTGTTCTACGGAAAATCTAAGTATTATTGAAAAATTAGAAAACCCTGTTCAGAAGCCAACATCTGAATCCGTTTGTCTACGGGCCGGATCTGATGATTTGGCAAACGCAGCGGAACAAAATACCTTTACATCATGCTCTTTAAATAAAATTCGTAGTAAAGCACTTAAGGAATTCGAGAGAGGACAAAATTCAGAAAAAAAGAAACCTAAAACCCCAAAAACCTCTATAACAACTTCCAATAAAAAACAAAACGTGACGGTTGACTTCATAAAGTTACAACCGCGATCCCAACAAATAGTGGAAATACCCCTTAAAGCAGAACCTTGTAACCAAATAATAATTAAAAAATCCGAAATCAAGTCAGGAATATACCTTGGAAATACATTAACGACACCAAGGGACAACAAAGTCAGAGTGCTTCTGATGAACACTTTGGACACTGATCAGGAAGTAAGTACACACAACATAGAATTCGAATGGGAAAATTTGGACGACTACGATGTATGTCAGGCGGATGAAACAAACGGTTGGAACGGTTGGAATCACTCCTTGAGTTACGCCATTGTAACCAGGAAGAAAGGAAATCAATCCTAGACATCTGCCGCAGATTTAACTATCTCTTTTTCTTAGATGGCGACCATCTCACACATACTGACGCCATAGAGCACCAAATTATCACTGAAGAAGTAAAGCCCCAAATTTACATATGACCATACCACCTCCCAGATAGCTCGAAGCAAGAAATCCGCAAACAAGTGAATGAAATGCTTCAGGATGGCGTGGTACAACCAAGTTTCAGTCCTTGGAATTCCCCACTTCTATTAGTACCTGATGGAACTAAACAATGGAGAGTAGTAGTTGATTTTAGAGCTCTCAATAAACTAACAATCGGAGATGCATATCCATTATCTAATATTACTGATATCTTAGACCAACTGGGCAAAACCACAAAAATGAAATCAGAGTTGGCCGAGAACAAACTAGGTATACAATTATGCTTCAAAGGATTAAATATCTAATTCGCATTGTGGGGTAACTCATTGAATTACCCCAGTCCTTGCTCCCATGCTTTTACAGAGTCTAGATCTAACCAATGAGCGACTGCAGTAACTATAGCATCTCCAGACACATACAAGCAGTGAAATAATTTTTCCAGATCATCACCATGGTGATAAGATCAAATTAGATAAAACTAACTTAGAAAAATAACCAATTGTACAATAGCGGAACTTAAAGAAAAAAAGACGGAACTACGGTCGTTGAACCGACATATTTTTTGTTAAAAAAAAAAAAAGGAGGACTAAAAGTGTCTTCACCTCCACTAACAAACCCTCTCGTCTAGTTAACAAGCGTAACCAATAACAATTCTCCTAAGCTCAAAGACAATTTGTGTCATGCATCTGTGATCATACCAAAACGTTCATCCGCCATCAAGATCAAAGCTAATGCGGATATCTCCAGCGCCTCTAAATCAACGACAAACGGGAGAAACCTGCTCCAAAATTTGCAATGCTAACACATATATTGACAAGAAAATCTCGCGTGATTAGGGGCTTAGTCAAGTGATCACATTAAGCCAGGAGTTGATGTTTTGTGGCATTGAGGGGGGCACTTTTGTTATGAATCGTTTAGGAAAAATTAAAATTGAATTAATTACTTAAAGCTAATTATAGATTAGCAACAAATTTGTATTGGAACAACAGAATTCGAGCTATAAAAACTAATAACCCGAATATGTTCCCACAAATAAATAAAATATTCAGGAGAAATAATCAAAACCCACGTACTCAGGTAAACAAGCAGCTGCTAACCAACATTGGCATAGACGCAGAGAACGCTATCCTCAATAGTGAGCTCTTCGTGATCGAAGATCCTTTGGAAAAGGTGAACGCTTTGGGAGCTGTCTTTCAGGAAATGTACAAGGTGAATGAAAGCATTCACCGAAATCACGACCTGGAGGACAGAGTTCTACTCAATCACCTGCACCTCCGGAATGAAATTTCACTTTGGCAATCGGAGAATCCGGGTTTTACCAAATTCAGTGAAGATAATCTGTCAATTGACATTAATGCCAATGGTGTAGTGGCTAATAGCCTTCTAATAACAAGGGAAGGAATCCAGAGTATCTTCGACTCATTAAGAAGCAAAAAGTCAGTGGGAATAGATGGAGTACCTAACATCGTACTCAAGAACCTGCCCCCAATGGCAATAGATATATACACCGTCCTGTTTAACAACGCGTTGAATAATGTATATTATCCCGCGCGTTGGAAAACGGCTATCATTCAGCCCATCCCAAAAAAGGGCAAAGACTGCACAAACCCAATGAACATGCGTTCGATAAGTTTACTCCCAAGCATCAGTAAAGTATTTGAAAAAACCATTAACAAAGCTCTGCTAAAATAGGTAGACGACAATAGCATTATTCCAAATAACCAGGCTTTAAGGTGGGTCATGAAACCACACATGCTTTAAGGTGGGTCATGAAACCACATGTTGAGGTCCGGCGCCGTGCTTCCTCGGTTGAGGGAAGAGCGGGGACCTTTTATTATTCCTTTTCTTCTTGAAAAATGCTGGTCCTGTTCTTCATTTCGTCTTCTGGTTGAAACTTATCACGGGAATATTAAGCAGATGGCTATGTCGAACTGTCACTAAAGATATATTACTTAACTCTCGCTTGGTGCCTTTCCTTCTTCTTAGATTTTTATTTGCAGCCGGCTATTTAAAAATGTCCATATCAGTTTTATTTTATGTCGGGCTTTTATTTGATCTCGTTGCAAAATATTTTTATAAACACAAATCTCTGGTTATTGTATCTTGGAGTGAATATTCTATTAAAAATTATTATTAAATCTATTTTCTCTAGAGTAGAAGTAAACGCCTCGAAGTATTCACGGCAAATAGAAGTTATCAACTGAATTTTTTCTCTATGACTTTTCACATTCATTTGGACGAAAATCCAAGTTGCTATGTTTTCAAATAATCAAAAGGTGCAGGTTATTAAGTGTGCTGTAACTGGTAATATTGTGAATGTTTATGAATGGTATGTATTAAGTGAGAATGTAATATATGTTAAGTGAAGTTTTTAAGGATGTGTTAGGAGATTCAGTGTTAAATTTAATAAGGGTAGTATTCTGGAATACAACATCCCACCCTTCTTCGAGAAAGAAAATTATCCTTGAAGAGAATAATTTTCTATTAACTATATATTAAATTAAGATTAATTAAAAACTTGGATTTTCGTTCAATTACATTACAAAGGTTTTCAAAATTAATCTTTCATCAAAGGTTACAATAATCAAAAAGTTCTTAATACTAGAAAATTAATCTATTTACATTATATATTAACTAAATTTTTCCAATACTCAAAAAGTTCTTAACACTAGAAAAATAGTCCAAAATAGTCTATTTACATTATATATTAACTAAATTTAAATATTTCTCCTTGGAACCTTTTCTTTTCTTATCTAAAAATCATTATTACTTATTATATTAAATATATAATATTAATATTATTGTTTCAAAATTCTCATTTCCGTATATATATTAATTCCAAAATTTCTAATATATATATTACCAATAAAATTTTCTTTCTTTCCTTTTCCGTTCGAATATATATTAATTCTAAAATTTCCAATATATATTACCTCTAAAATTTTCTTTCTTTCGTCCCCCTCATTAACTTTTTTTTCCCTCATTAACTTTTTTTTTTTTTTTTTTTTTTTTTTTTTTTTTTCATTTCCGTCATTTCCTACAATTGTTAGATTATTTCATATATATTGAATAATAAAACAAAGGCCATTTGTTATGTGTTTATCTTTTCCTTAAATTTATGGAAAAGTTTCCAAAACCTTTCTGGGCCTATTACTATGATTATTGTATAGAAATGCATAATACCAAAAATCTTCTTAAGAACTGATTTCAAATGTCCTAAATAGTAGTAGGGATATAGCGGTTCTGGGACAATTTTCTGCCCCAAAAGCTCTTTTCTGTGTGAAAGCTCTATGTGAAGGTGGGGATGTGTGTGTTGTGTGGTGAGTGTTGATAGTGGTATGTGGTTCATGGGTGGTGGGATTCTTATGTGAGGTGTAAATGGTAGTATTTAGTGTATTTCTTATGAGTGTTGGTATTAATTGGGTATAGTTTGTGGATGAGATTAATGGTTGTGGGTTCTTATGTGGGGTGGAAACTAGTAGTATTGGTATTAATTGGGTATAGTTTGTAGTGTTCTTATCGCTGTAGTTGTTGGATTTTGTGTTTTTTTTTTTTTGTAGGTGGTGTTGAGTATTGAGCTTTTTGTAGGTGGTGGTGAGTATTGCGGCTTGTGGTGATGTCGGTGCTTTTTGTTATGGGTTTATGTTTTTGCTAATGGATTTATGCTTAGATGGTGATATCGGTGCTTTTTGTCATTCATGGGTGGTGTGTCTTAACTGAGGTGGAAATAGTAGTATTTAGTATATTTCTTATGAGTATTAGTAGTAATTGGGTATAGTTTGTAGTGTTCTTATCGCTGTAGTTGTTTGTTTGGGCTAGTGATTAATCGTTATCAGCGTGGTGGATCCGTGGATTTTGTGCTTTTGATGCTCTTGGGTTTTTGCAGGTGGTGGTGATGAATGCTTTTATTGACTATTGGGCTTTTTTCTATGGGGTGGTGAGTATTGGGGCTTGTGGTGATATCGGTGCTTTTTTTGTTATGGGTTTATGTTTTTGCTAATGGATTTATGCTTAGGTGGTGATATCGGGGCTGAATGGGTAGTGCTTTAGGCTTTTGTCTCGGTTGTAAGCTGTTAATTGTGGTAGAAATAAAAAACGTTGTCTGGGTTGTGCTTTTGGCTTTTGTCTCAGTTGTAAGCTGTTAATTGTGGTAGAAATAAAAAAAACGTTGTCTGGGTAGTGCTTTAGGCTTTTGTCTCGGTTGTAAGCTGTTAATTGTGGTAGAAATAAAAAACGTTGTCTTTGATGTGCTTTTGGCTTTTGTCTCAGTTGTAAGCTGTTAATTGTGGTAGAAATAAAAAAAAACGCTGTCTTTGTTGTACTTTTTTAATCTTATTGTCATTAAACTGAGTAATATATACGAGAATTTTGTTGTTTGTGGGTTTGTATGGGAAATGTTTTGTTGATTCTATCTGCTTTTGCCTTATGTCTCAATACTTGACATGGTTTGTGCTTTTGCTACTGGTTTGTGCCTTTGATCTCTAAACTTTCATCGCTTTCTGCTAATGGTTTGTGTTTTTGAACCCTAATGGTTCTTGTTTTGACTTCTATAGAACAATTTTCTAAGTACAAATGATTATTCAAGTCCACATAGAACATAAAAAATGATCTGTTATCAAAAAAAAAAAACATGTGGGGGTGCTTGCCCGATCCCATGACCTTGGATGCTATATCAAATTCTTGATGTCTAAGTGTATTTATGAGAACCAATTATTCTTATCATAGTTTCCATATTGAAGAAAGAATTCATTGCTTCCGCTCTCCACAGACTAATGTTGATTTATATATGCTGTTATCAAAAAAACCAAACATGACTATGCTTGTCCGATCTTATGAGCTTGGATGCTATAGTAAACTCTTTTTTTATTTCTAAGTGTACTTATGAGAGCCAATTATTCTTATCATAGTTTCCATAATGTATCGTTTCCGCTCCCACAGACTAATGTTGATTTCTATATGTTGTTATCAAAAAAACCAAACATGACTATGCTTGTCCGATCTTATGAGCTTGGATGCTATAGTAAACTCTTTTTTTATTTCTAAGTGTATTTATGAGAGCCAATTATTCTTATCATAGTTTCCATAATGTATCGTTTCCGCTCCCACAGACTAATGTTGATTTCTATATGTTGTTATCAAAAAAAACCAAACATGACTATGCTTGTCCGATCTTATGAGCTTGGATGCTATAGTAAACTCTTTTTTTATTTCTAAGTGTATTTATGAGAGCCAATTATTCTTATCATAGTTTCCATATTGAAGAAAGAATTCATTGCTTCCGCTCCCCCAGACTAATGTTGATTTATATATGCTGGTATCAAAAAAAACCAAACATGACTGTGCTTGTCCGATCTTATGAGCTTGGATGCTATAGTAAACTCTTTTTTATTTCTAAGTGTATTTATGAGAACCAATTATTCTTATCATAGTTTCCATAATGTATCGTTTCCGCTCCCACAGACTAATGTTGATTTCTATATGTTGTTATCAAAAAAACCAAACATGACTATGCTTGTCCGATCTTATGAGCTTGAATGCTATAGTAAACTCTTTTTTTTATTTCTAAGTGTATTTATGAGAGCCAATTATTCCTTATCTTATTTTCCATATTGAGCAAAGAATGTCTCGTTTCCGGTATTAGAAGGGGATTTCTTGTATAAAAGGTCGAGTTTTTAATCCAGTATGTATCAGTTTACTTTAAAAATTAAACCTAGTAAAACAGCTCTGCCTATATATAATAATGGAGGGTTTGAATCAATTGGGTAAAATTAAACCACTAGAGAGTTTAAAAACTCTAATACTAAATAGGAAATATAAAATACTTCGAGCGATAAGGTGCCAAACCAAGTATGGACCGAGGATACTGGTTGAACTGGAGAACAATAAGGTGTTCCTGCCTATTCGCTTCAACATGATGGATGAGGACACCATGAAGATGCTTACCTCGAGTGAGATGGAGGTGCTCCAAGCAGTAGGAAATACATTCGAATTGACGTTTCATTCCACAACATCGGAAGCGGACGAATCAGAATTTTTATATTCGCAACCATTTTTTTACAATTCAAATAAGAAATAAATAAAAAAATATATTTAAACAGTAAAATTAATTGATGTTTTTCACTTTGGCTAATTTTGTGAGAAAATTATTCGAATACTGGTCATTCATTTTTTCCCTCCATGAGTCTTAGAGTATCAAATATAGGCTCATCATAACATCATATGATAAGATTGAAGAAGCAGTCTGTTTGGACCAGCCCTGTTTGGAATCGTTCTGTATTATTCGAATATTGAGCAGTTATTTTTCCCCCCAGGAGTCTTAGAATATCAAATATAGTCCACCATAACATCATATGACAAGCCCTGCTTACAGCATTGAAGAGTTATCAGAGAGGGGTGGTACATAATACAACCTGTTTGGAATCGCCCTGTTTAAAGAAATCGCCCTGTTTGGAACCACTCTGCTTGAAGAGACAGCCTGTTTGGAATCGCCCTGTTTAAAGAACCCGCCTGTTTGGAATCGCCCTGTTTAAAGAACCCGCCTGTTTGGAATCGCCCTGTTTGAAGAAACCGCCTGTTTGGAATCGACCTGTTTGGAATCGCCCTGTTTAAAGAAACCGCCTGTTTGGAATCGCCCTGTTTAAAGAAACCGCCTGTTTGGAATCGCCCTGTTTAAAGAACCCGCCTGTTTGGAACCGCCCTGTTTAAAGAAACCGCCTGTTTGAAGCCACCCTTTTTTGTTATACATCCGATCCATAGAGACCTGTTTACTGATTTGAATTCTCATAGATCTTGGATGAGGAGATGTTTTTCTAAGAATAAATCAAAAAAAAAAAAATATGCTTAAACATTAAAATTAACTGATGTTCTCTTATCAAAAATATGAATACTTACCCAGTCCAATGACCTCATATTTAACCACAAAAATTGTTTGATCTCTAAGAAAATATTAATCGAATCCCATAGTTCTCTTATCAAAAAATATGAATACTTACCCAGTCCAATGACCTCATATTTAACCACAAAAATTGTTTGAGCTCTAAGAAAATATTAATCGAATCCCATAGTTCTCTTATCAAAAAATATGAATACTTACCCAGTCCAATGACCTCATATTTAACCACAAAAATTGTTTGAGCTCTAAGAAAATATTAATCGAATCCCATAGTTCTCTTATCAAAAAATATGAATACTTACCCAGTCCAATGACCTCATATTTAACCACAAAAATTGTTTGAGCTCTAAGAAAATATTAATCGAGTCCTACAGTCCTATTATCAAAAATATGAATACTTACCCGATCCAATGACCTCATATTTAATCATAAAAATTGTTTGAGCTCTAAGAAAATATTAATCGAGTCCTACAGTTCTATTATCAAAAATATGAATACTTACCCGATCCAATGACCTCATATTTAATCATAAAAATTGTTTGAGCTCTAAGAAAATATTAATCGAGTCCCACAGTTCTCTTATCAAAAAATGTGAATGCTTACCCAGTCCAATAATCTCATATTTAACCATAAAAAATTGTTTGAATTCTAAGAAATATTAATTGAATCCCATAGTTCTCTTATCTTATTTTTTCTTTTTTTTCGTTATATTGTTCAAAAATGTTTTACTGGTCTGGTGATATGACTAAATAATGATTTCTATGTCGCTGGTCATTATTCCTTATCTTATTTTCCATATTGAGCAAAGAATGTCTCGTTTCCGGTATTAGAAGGGATTTCTTCTATAAAATGTCGAATGTTAAAACCAGTGCGTATCAGTTTACTTTGACGAAGCAAAGCTTCATATTCATTTTGTTTTTGATATATATTTAGTGAGTCAAAAAAGTCTGTGTGTAAAAAAAGATAAAAATCAACAACATCATCATCATCATATCAAAATAGGAAAAAGGTAAGTTATCTTATAATTATATTAATTATGGAAAAAAATTTTTTAGGTAACAATTACGTGGACGGCTCTAGTGTTTTTTGCGATTAAATTTTTAGGTAACAGTTACGCGGTTTCTAGTGTTTTTTGCGAATAAATTATTAGTTAACAATTCGGCGGTGCTAGATTAAATTTTTAGTTAACAGTTACGTGGTGCTATAGATAACAATTACGCGGTTTCTAGTGTTTTTGCGAATAAATTATTAGTTAACAATTCGGCGGTGCAAGATTAAATTTTTAGTTAACAATTACGTGGCGATAATGTTTCGCGGGTAAATTTTACTTAATAATTACGCGGTTCTAGTGTTTTTGAGGATAAATTTTTAGTTAACAATTAGGCGGTGCTAGACTAAATTTTTAGTTAACAATTACGTGGTGATATAGATAACAATTACGCGGTTTCTAGTGTTTTTGCGAATAAATTATTAGTTAACAATTACGTGGTGCTAGATTAAATTTTTTTTAGTTAACAATTACGTGGCGATAATGTTTCGCGGGTAAATTTTACTTAATAATTACGCGGTTCTAGTGTTTTTGTGAATAAATTATTAGTTAACAATTAGTTAAATTTTTTTTAGTTAACAATTACGTGGCGATAATGTTTCGCGGGTAAATTTTACTTAATAATTACGCGGTTCTAGTGTTTTTGCGAATAAATTATTAGTTAACAATTAGGCGGTGCTAGATTAAATTTTTTTAGTTAACAATTACGTGGTGATAATGTTTCGCGTTTAAATTTTTAGTTAACAATTACGCAGTTTCTAGTGTTTTGCTATTGGAATTTGTTTATCCTTTTTTTGAATATTGTTTTAATGAAGTTTTTTTATCCATATAGATATTCAACAACATCAAAGAAAAAATCGACGGGGGAATTAGTGATAAAAAAATCATCATCAAAAACGGTAAGTTATCTTATATATTAATTATTATTTCTTTTTTTTTGATGCGGTGTTAGTATTTATTTTGTTATGGGTTTTAAATGTAGAGCGCAATATTTAATGAAAATTGTTTTGTTCTTAACAATAATACGGTGTTATCGTTTTAGAGAGAGAGGAAGTAAATATTAATATGAAATTTATAGTGAAAAAAATATATATAGCAAAAATTATCACTTTTTAATAGACAATCGCGGTCTATCGTAGTGATGTTTTGTAATAGCGATTTTTTTTCTGCTTTTTTATTGGTTCCTATTGCTAAAATGACATCGCCTAATACCTACTCAACCTCTCTTCTAAACAAAAAACAAAACTGTAGTAGTAACAATAAAATTTTATTCATTCCTTTTTAGATAAAAAACACCAACCAAAAAAAATAAAAAAATTTAATTTAATAATATAACCAAATATTTAATAATATGAAGCGATCGGGACAACAACAACAACAACCAACAATGTCAGGAGAACAACCTGCAAAAAAATCTAAGCAGTCGACATACAAAAGATGCTTGTTTTGCTATGAGAATGTTGAAGAGCAGCTTTGGGTTCAACATCAAAGAAAAAATACCCATAAAGCAAACGCTCAACAATCTCTAAATGAAAATGTTTCCTTGATAGCAAACGCGTTCAAAAATCGTGTAAAAACATTCTCCATCACCAACAAAGATGAGAGTATGATAAATGTGAATAATCTGTTTGAAAAAAATATTCCATTGATTAATGAATTATTGAAAAATCAATTGGAAATTTTGAGCACCTTTAAATTTAGCATGGAGCTTTTTGCTAAGTTTGCGAAATTCACCAAAGAATGTGATGAATTAATGCAAATAGATATAAAAAGCATGCAAACTAAAATGTACACGATTGAGAACGAGGAAGACATAAGGGAACATTTGAGCACGGCAATTGAAAATATCAAAACAAAATTGGAAGAGTTTCAAGAAAAAGAGAGCGGATGGACGTTGTTAACATTTCAGAGCATTGAAATTAATATCAACAAATACGATCCACTTCGAGCTTCTTCCCATTTTAGCCTGCCTAAGCAAATATTGACCAAAAAAGCCTGTATCAATGTGAAAAACAATGATGATTACTGTTTTAAATGGGCTATTATATCGGCTTTCGCGAATGATACACATCATGCTGATAGACCATCTCATTATAAAATTGCCAACATAGCAAGCGAAACAATAGTATACAATGAACAAGTACTTTGTTTCAAGAATATGCAATTTCCTCTAGCAGTCGAAGACACGAGCATATTCGAAACAAATAATCCAGCCATTAGCATAAATGTTTTTGGTTATGAGATTAATGATAAAGGGCAATATCAGATAATTGGACCCTACTATCATACTCGCGAGGAAAAAGCAAAGCATATTAACTTGCTTTATTGCATAAGTAGTGATGATGTGAATAAAACGCATTATGTATACATTAAAAACATCTCGCGTTTATTGAAAAGCCAGATCATCAAAGATACCAAACGATTGCATCTATGTAACGGCTGCTTACAACACTTCGCCACTGAATCTGGACTGCAAAAACACAAGAGTGAATGCCGCAAATTAATTACAACCATGGCCGAGGGAAAAAATAGAATACAGGAATTTCCGGATCATAGTCGGAATGAATACGCCCCACATTTTAATTTGCCTGAACAAATAACAACCAAAAAAGCCTGTATCAATGTTCAAAATAACGATGAATATTGTTTTAAATGGGCCATTATATCGGCTTTCGCGAATGATCCAGTTCATACAGAAAGACCATCGTACTATAATATTGCCAACATTGCAAGCGAAACAATAGTATACAATGAACAAGTACTTTGTTTCAAGAATATGCAATTTCCTCTAGCAGTCGAAGACACGAGCATATTCGAAGCAAATAATCCAGCCATTAGCATAAATGTTTTTGGTTATGAGATTAATGATAAAGGGCAATATAAGATAATTGGACCCTACTATCATACTCGTGAGGAAAAAGCAAAGCATATTAACTTGCTTTATTGCATAAGTAGTGATGATGTGAATAAAACGCATTATGTATACATTAAAAACATCTCACGTTTGTTGAGACCTCAGATCACCAAATATGAACATCGAATGCATCTATGCAACGGCTGCTTGCTGCGGTTCGCTTCAGAATCTATCCTACAAATGCATAAGAGCGAATGCAAAAAAATAATAACAATTATGCCTGATGAAGGTAATAAAATACTTAAATTTAAAAAGCATAATCGCAAATTAATTGTTCCTTTTGTGGTGTATGCGGATTTTGAATCCATTCTACGCCCCATTAGCCAATGTGCACCGAATCCGGAAATTTCTTCAACGACAGACGTTCAACAACATATCCCGTGTGCTTTTTCATATCATATCAAATGCTCTTTTGATGATGATTTAAGCAAGCACCGCATATTTGTTGGTAAGTCAAAACATGTTTAATAAGAAAAAATCATAAAACTAATAAAACATTTTTTTCTTTTTTTGCAGGAGAAGACACACCAAACCGGTTTGTGCAGATGCTATTCAACGATTTAATACATATTCACAAGGAAGTCATTGGTCGACCAAAGCCAATGGCTCCTTTAACAAAACAACAGAATCAACATCAAATAACATCGCCAGTCTGCAGTATTTGTAAGGTTAGATTTAATGAATTAGATGTAAGAGTAAGGGACCATTGCCATTTCACTGGTGTCTATAGAGGACCAGCCCATTCTCAGTGTAATTTAGATTTTCGCGTTCCAACCTTTTTCCCAGTCTTTTTCCATAATTTGACGGGTTATGATTCTCATCTATTTATGAAAAGTCTGGGGTGTATTAAGGGAGAAATACGTATAATTCCACTAAATAAGGAAAATTATATATCAATATCCAAACGCATATATTTAGATGAGCACAATTCATTTGAGATTAGGTTTTTAGATTCATGTCGATTTCTACAGTCTAGCATAGATTCGCTAACTAAAAATTTATCCGAAGACGATTTCATAATTAATAGGGGATTTTACAAAAACGATTCCTCTTTGAAGTTAATGATGAGGAAGGGGGTATTTCCCTATGAATATGTTAATTGTTGGGCTCGTTTAGATGACTGTTCTCTTCCTCCAATTACAGAATTCTTTAATAGACTAACGAATGAAGATTGTTTAGTTGAAGATTACGATCATGCTCAAAAAGTGTGGAAGCATTTCAATTGCAAAACATTAAAAGAGTACATGCTTTTATATCTGCAGAGCGATGTCTTATTGCTGGCAGATGTATTTGAGAATTTTCGTAAGGTTTGTCTAGATATATATGAGTTAGATCCATGTCATTACTATACATCTCCCGGCTTATCTTGGGATGCAATGTTGAAAACAACAGAAATCAATCTGGAACTTCTAACAGATGTTGAGATGCTTAATTTCTTTAAGAATGGCATCCGTGGCGGATTATGTCAGTGTAGTCATCGACATACCGTTGCGAATAACAAATATTTGAAAAATTTCGATGCTAGCAAGCCAAATAAATATCTTATGTATTTAGATGCAAATAACCTGTACGGTTGGGCAATGTCGCAACATCTTCCAGATGGAAATTTTCAATGGAGTGATCCACAAATCTTCACAGCCGATTATATTTTAAATTGTGATGGAAACGATAAAATCGGCTATGTATTGGAAGTAGATTTAACTTATCCAATTGATCTTCACGATCAGCACAATGATCTTCCATTTTGCCCAGAAAATATGATAACGCCTGGGTGCAAAACTCCTAAGCTTGTCGCTAGTCTACATTCAAAGACAAAGTATATAATTCATCTAAAGAATTTACAACAATGTCTGAAACATGGGCTGATTCTCACTAGAGTTCATAGAGTGTTGTCTTTTACACAATCTGAGTGGTTGCAAAAATATATAACCCTCAACACGGAGTATAGAAAAAAGGCGAAAAATAAGTTTGAAAAAGACTTTTTTAAATTAATGAACAATAGTGTGTATGGCAAAACCATGGAGAATGTTGAGAAGCGACGAGATGTAAAAATTGTCTCTCAATGGGAAGGAGAAAGAAATTCACACAGCGCCAGAAAACTGATTGCTCGTCCCAATTTCCATAGCCTCTCAATATTTACACCTCAGATGTGTGCTATTGAACTGAGCAAGGCGCGAATAGTATTTGATAAACCCATTTATTTAGGATTCGTAGTATTAGAACTATCAAAATGGCTCATGTATGACTTTCACTATGATTACATGAGAAAAAAGTTTGATACGGCGATTCAGCTGAATTACATGGATACAGACTCTTTTATCTATACAATATCAACTAATGATTTTTATTCGGATATATATAGCGATATTGTTGATCCCGAAAAATCTAGGTTTGATACATCGGAATATCCAATAGATAACATTCATAATTTCCCTCAAATAAATGGAAAAGTTCTCGGAAAATTCAAAGATGAGAACAACGGTAAAAACATGACTGAATTCATTGGGTTAAGAGCTAAAATGTATTCTTTTGCTTTAGACACCAGTGAAGTAACAAAAAAGGCCAAGGGGGTAAAGAAGTCTGTTACCAATAGTTTAGATATAAGAGATTATAGAAATTGTTTATTAAGACGTAAGTTAATATATAAGCCTATGTTAATATTTAGAAGTAAGTTACACAATATTTATACACAGTCTGTAAATAAGTTAGCATTAAGCGATAGCGACACAAAAAGGTATATTTGTGAAGATCGCGTAAGCACATATGCTTGGGGGCATAATAGATTAAGTAATGTTTAAGTTAAAAAATTATGACTCATATTTATATTTAATAATAGGATTGTTATATATTTTTTTAAATAATGTAAATAATTTTTTTGTAGCTAATAGGTTAGATATAAGAGATATTTGTAGTAAAAAAATAAAAAAAGTAATAAATTATAACGTTATGAGAAAAAAATTAACTATTGTTTTCTTTATTGATTCGCTTGTGTGTTCATGGAATGAATGTTTTAGACTAACTGGATACATTCGATAGTCTATCATTATAAATAGGACTTTATTACTCGCGATGATTACTGTGGAAAAAAACTAATGTTGATGTCAATGGTTAAAAAATGAACCCAAACAATGATATGGAGAACAATGTACCTGTTAATAATAAAAAAAAAATAAGATTGCTTTTTTAATTTGACGTTTTTTATTTTAATTTTTTATTTTATATAATTATAAAAAAAGATCATTGATGGTAGATTCCTCTACCTCGAAATTTATTAAGCTTTGTTGTAACAACTCGTCAGTGAGTAGACGATCGTTGTTGTTTAAATTGAGATAATCATTGGTATATATAATATCCCCGGAATAGCTATTAACCATATCGTAATCTGCTATAAAAACATCGTCTTGAAGATAATTGAGGTCCAGGAATATATCATCATCGATGTTAGGTTCATCAATCGGATGGCCTGAACCTAGCTGTCTGATGTCATCGTCCTCGTCATCATGAATAAAATAATCCTCAGTAGGAATATAATTTGATGTTTCTACATGGGGTTTTACTATGCAGATGGGTCTTGGCTTCCTATATTTGGCAAAATATCGATCAATTGCTTTCTCCTGAGCAATAGTTGGTTCCATCTTTAATAAAAAAAATTAATCAAAAAATGAAAAAAAAAGTATCAATAGGACGACTTACCTTGAGATTCGTCTTCGTAGTCGGTTTTATTGTTTTGAGTAGATGTGAATTTCTTCTAGTCAAGTCTTCTAATAGTGAATGTAAATTTAACACCCGACCTTTTTATACAAGAAATCCCCTTCTAATATCAAAACGAGACATTCTTTGTACATTATGGAAACTATGATAAGAATAATTGGTTCTCATAAATACACTTAGACATCAAGAATTTGATATAGCATCCAAGGTCATGGGATCGGGCAAGCACCCCCACATGTTTTTTTTTTTTTGATAACAGATCATTTTTTATGTTCTATGTGGACTTGAATAATCATTTGTACTTAGAAAATTGTTCTATAGAAGTCAAAACAAGAACCATTAGGGTTCAAAAACACAAACCATTAGCAGAAAGCGATGAAAGTTTAGAGATCAAAGGCACAAACCAGTAGCAAAAGCACAAACCATGTCAAGTATTGAGACATAAGGCAAAAGCAGATAGAATCAACAAAACATTTCCCATACAAACCCACAAACAACAAAATTCTCGTATATATTACTCAGTTTAATGACAATAAGATTAAAAAAGTACAACAAAGACAGCGTTTTTTTTTTTATTTCTACCACAATTAACAGCTTACAACTGAGACAAAAGCCAAAAGCACATCAAAGACAACGTTTTTTATTTCTACCACAATTAACAGCTTACAACCGAGACAAAAGCCTAAAGCACTACCCAGACAACGTTTTTTTTATTTCTACCACAATTAACAGCTTACAACTGAGACAAAAGCCAAAAGCACAACCCAGACAACGTTTTTTATTTCTACCACAATTAACAGCTTACAACCGAGACAAAAGCCTAAAGCACTACCCATTCAGCCCCGATATCACCACCTAAGCATAAATCCATTAGCAAAAACATAAACCCATAACAAAAAAAGCACCGATATCACCACAAGCCCCAATACTCACCACCCCATAGAAAAAAGCCCAATAGTCAATAAAAGCATTCATCACCACCACCTGCAAAAACCCAAGAGCATCAAAAGCACAAAATCCACGGATCCACCACGCTGATAACGATTAATCACTAGCCCAAACAAACAACTACAGCGATAAGAACACTACAAACTATACCCAATTACTACTAATACTCATAAGAAATATACTAAATACTACTATTTCCACCTCAGTTAAGACACACCACCCATGAATGACAAAAAGCACCGATATCACCATCTAAGCATAAATCCATTAGCAAAAACATAAACCCATAACAAAAAGCACCGACATCACCACAAGCCGCAATACTCACCACCACCTACAAAAAGCTCAATACTCAACACCACCTACAAAAAAAAAAAAAACACAAAATCCAACAACTACAGCGATAAGAACACTACAAACTATACCCAATTAATACCAATACTACTATTTCCACCCCACATAAGAACCCACAACCATTAATCACAACCACAAAATATCACTATTAATACCAATACTCATAAGAAATACACTAAATACTACCATTTACACCTCACATAAGAATCCCACCACCCATGAACCACATACCACTATCAACACTCACCACACAACACACACATCCCCACCTTCACATAGAGCTTTCACACAGAAAAGAGCTTTTGGGGCAGAAAATTGTCCCAGAACCGCTATATCCCTACTACTCTAAATGATTGTGTAACTTTTTATTTTTTTGTATTTTGTGTTTGAATAAATGTTTATTGTTGAAAAAAAGAATTTGTAATGTACTTATATGGTTTTCCTTTTCCGTACCTATTTTAGTTAAATTATTATTTTCATTACTTATTATATCGTGTTCGAGTAAGTGTCTGTGTTTGTTTTCGTTGTTTAAAATTTTTTTTGTTTTCGGCTCATTGTCATCATTTTCTATAGCTTTAACTTCTTTAATTGAATTATTATTTTCAATTTTCATTACTTCGTGTTGCTGTTCAGTATCGTTATTTAAAATGTTTAGTGTCTTCGGCTCAATGGCATCATTTTCTATAGCTTTAACTTCTGTCGGAACGTCTACCTTTTCAGTCTTACTCACTGCTGATGGATCGTTTAGTTTCTCAGTCTCATTTACTGATTCGAATAGTTCTTCAGACTTATTAGCTGTTAGAACATCTTGGTTCCCAGTCCTATTTGCTGTTTGAACTATTTCTTCAGTTATATCTGCTGTAGAAACATTTAATCCGTCAGTCTTTGCTGCTGAAAAGATTTGTTCATCAGTATTAGCTGCTGAACTGACTTGGGTTTCGAATTTTATTGCAACTATTGGGTCTTCAGTCTTTAACACTGCTGAATTTTCAGTCTTTGTTGCTGAAGTGCCGTGGTTGTCTATTGGGATAGCCGGAATATTAGGGGTTTCTGTTTGTATATTTTCTGCAGGATCCGAATTTTCAGTCTTTAATACTGCTGAGTTTTCAGTCTTGGTTGCTGAAGTGTCTGCGTTGTCAATAGGGATATCTGAGATATTAGCGATTTCAGTCTTTAATACTGCTGAAAATTTCGGATTTTCAGTCTGTGTTGCTGAAGTATTTTCCAGAATTGCAGTCTGAATCGGAGTCATTATATTAGGGTTTGGTTTAACTTCCTTTATATTTGTATTTATAGCTTTATTGGAGTTAGTCATACGGTTAGGATAATCATAAGCTGGTTCAAGGTAAATTTGGGTAGGAGTTTCATTAAATTGGTCGTTATCTATTTCCGAAGATCTAATGCTGTAAATAGAAAAATTTTGTTTGTCTTCCATAAATTTTGGTTGGCGTCTGGCCTCGTTTTCCGACTCTTGCACCCGAGAAAAGTGAACATTTTGTCTATCGTTTTGTCTATTGGTGCTCCTAGAATTTTCACCAAAACGATTTTCAGAGTTTGTAGGATTGTTTCGGAATGGGTTACGCGTTGTTGTACCTTGTTGGTAATTTGTTGAAGCCGATCCATTCCTAGATATCTTGTATCTACACTCATTCTCTGTGTGATTATTCCGTCCACAGAAATTACATACAATGTTATATTCCCTTTTTATGGGTTGTCTATTCGGAAAAAAGTTGGATTGCATGTTTCGATAACATGTGTCCTGTGTATGCCCTGACTTACCACAGGTTTGGCAGACTATGCGATTGAATGTAGGTTTTTCATTGTATTGATATGACCTGGGAGAATTGTTCATTCGAGCCGCATGTGACACTACATGTGCAATCGACTGTTTTAAATTGTTTCCCCCATGGACTTTAGCTAGTATCTTTAGCTGTTCGTTCATTAGTCCATCTTCAAATGTTTGTACGGCCAATTTTTTGTTTTCTTCCATTAAATATTCCCTAACCACCGCGTCTGCTGTTATTTCACACGTGGCAGAGTTTAGAGTCCTTAGAGCATTCGCGACTCTATCGCCGTATTCCCGGACGGTTTCTCTGTAGCGTTGTTTCAGAGAAATCAACTCATTGTGTGCCGTCGACCGAGATTGCTCCTCTTTATATTCCGATTCTAATTTTTCTTTTAAATCCTCCCACTTAGCGATTTGGCTATACCTAATCAGATCGTAAGCATGACCCTCTAGTCTATTTTTGACTAGATCTAAAAACGTCTCGTATATATCCGGGTCTGCCTTCTTTATGGATCTAAATAAAACGTCTCCCCCGGAAATAAATTTACCTAAGTCGCAGGGTTTCCCGTCAAAGGTAGGGACGATTCTGAAAACATCAGAAATTCCGACAGAGAGAGCCATTTCAGGGGGTTTAATGTGTATCTGTTGATAGTGGATTTGTTCTTCCCCCTGCCTAGCCGCCTGTCTCGTGTAATATGGACTCGTAATAGTGAAAGTTTAAAATAATGTATGGCGAAAATTTGTTATCAATTCTTAAAAATATGGTTTATGAAAAAATGGCCTTTATGTTATTATTCAATATATATATATGGAAACGATATGGTTTGGACCCAAAACTGAAAAGAAAGAAAATTTTCGACGAGAAGGAAAAGAAACGGAAATGTCGTCGAAAAAAAACTGAAAAGAGAATTTTCAAAGAATATAGATAGAAATTTCTATCGAAAAAAATGTATGTTAGTAAAAAGGAAAGCTTCCAAGTAGATAATATTCCTAAAAAAATTTAGAGAGAAAAAACAAAATATTGAAAAAATTTCTTACTACTCTAGATGTTGATAGAAGTCTTGTTGAATTTCTTATTGTTGTCCCTTTTTTTCTTCTTTGTTGTGTCGTAGAGTTCCTCTTTGTGTTCCTTTCTTTATTTTATATTTTTTTTTTTTTTGTTAATTTTTTTGTTTACTTTGTTTTTCGTTGTTTTATGTTTATTTTTTTCTTCTTCTTATAAACATTTTTATTTTGTTGTTTTAAATTTTGTTTTGTAAAAAAAAATTTTTTTTTTTTGTTTTTTTTTTCTTCTTATTTTCTTCTTTTTATTTGGGATCCTTTGGTTGTATCCCACCGCTGCCACCAGTGTTTAGGTCCGGCGCCGTGCTTCCTCGGTTGAGGGAAGAGCGGGGACCTTTTATTATTCCTTTTCTTCTTGAAAAATGCTGGTCCTGTTCTTCATTTCGTCTTCTGGTTGAAACTTATCACGGGAATATTAAGCAGATGGCTATGTCGAACTGTCACTAAAGATATATTACTTAACTCTCGCTTGGTGCCTTTCCTTCTTCTTAGATTTTTATTTGCAGCCGGCTATTTAAAAATGTCCATATCAGTTTTATTTTATGTCGGGCTTTTATTTGATCTCGTTGCAAAATATTTTTATAAACACAAATCTCTGGTTATTGTATCTTGGAGTGAATATTCTATTAAAATTTATTATTAAATCTATTTTCTCTAGAGTAGAAGTAAACGCCTCGAAGTATTCACGGCAAATAGAAGTTATCAACTGAATTTTTTCTCTATGACTTTTCACATTCATTTGGACGAAAATCCAAGTTGCTATGTTTTCAAATAATCAAAAGGTGCAGGTTATTAAGTGTGCTGTAACTGGTAATATTGTGAATGTTTATGAATGGTATGTATTAAGTGAGAATGTAATATATGTTAAGTGAAGTTTTTAAGGATGTGTTAGGAGATTCAGTGTTAAATTTAATAAGGGTAGTATTCTGGAATACAACACACACATGCCGCAGCTAAACTGGTCTCCGACATACAATGGAATAAATGTAGGAACCAATGCACAGGGGCCTGTCTGATCGACTTAGAGAAAGCCTTTGATACCGTCTGGATCGAAGGGTTGTATTACAAACTGGTCAGACATGGCACACATAAGCCTTTACTATATGTACTTTACGATATGTTAAAGGACAGGAGGTTCGTGGTCAAAAGTGGTAATGTGACCTCTAATAAAACGTATAATATCAAGAATGGCTTGCAACAGGGTGCGGTACTCTCTCCGATTCTTTTTAACATTTACATTAGCGATTTATTAGATGCACTTCCGCAGGCTATTGCGTACGCAGACGATCTCATAATTTACAGAACAGCTCCGAAAGTTGAGATCATAAATAATTTAATACAGCGAGACTTCAACAACGTGCAGCGCTATTGCGATGACTGGAAACTTAAGATCAACTTCCAGAAATGTGAAGCCATCCTATTTAGAACGCCATTATATAAAGCCACGAACGACACAAGAAAAAACTGGCGAAAGCTAGTTATCGTGGGACCGCATGGAGATAAACTGGAAACCAAGAGTTTAGTTAAATACCTGGTCATCTGGCTAAACCAATATCTGTATTTCAACAGACATGTAGAGGCTAGAAAAACGTTTGCTATGACAAGGAGGCTATTTCACAGTAGCCAACTTGACAGCAGGGTAAAAGTCATATCCTACATGACGCTAATCAGGCCAATGCTCATATATGGCTGTCCAGTATGGTTTAACATAGGTCCAAATTTGATGGAAAAGATTCGGGTGTTCGAAAGAAAGTGTCTGAGAACCTGTCTCAGATTATATCGAACACCGGAATCGGAATACAAAAAGTACTGCTCAAATGAGACTTTATATAATGAAGCCTGCATAAATAGGGTGGATAATTTTATGATTAAATTAATCAGAGGCCATATTGCGAGAGCAATAAGCTCGTCCAATGACCTAATTTTCGGGGCTTATTATCCAAATACCTTGTACTATGAGAACGTGCGTCGCAACGGTTTTGTTCCACCAGAGGCGTTCCTTGATTTGGACATGAAAGGGCTTATACAGGATAGATCCGGAATGTATCATGTAAGTAGATCATCCGTAGACGGGCGATTGTGCTACGCCCGGCAAGTAACGCGCACCGAAGAAGAGTTCCTTGCGCTTCAGTAGGGCTACCTCCCACAGAGACCGGGACGATAGTATTAGACAGCGTCAACAGTTCTGCTGGTTGAATGGCATATAAAGACCTGGATACCAAAGTCGGTATAGAATCATAGTATCATCAGCTAGCTTACATAGACTTAGCTTTTACATTAAAAAAAAAAAAAAAAAAAAAAGTAGGTAAGTTAAGTAAGTTAAATTTTAAGAAAAAAAAACAAAAAAAATTGACAAAGTTTTTCAAATTTTTCTTTGTATTTCAACTAATTATCAGTACTGCCACAAAGTTCTGTCGCCGAAAGGCAAATTATACAAATGTTAAGTAATGTTTAGCTTAGAGCGTCTGCGAAGGACCAGTAAGTTATTATATATGATAATTAAACTAGAATTTAAGCATTTTTTGTCTAGCCTTTAATTTAGAAATTAACAATATAAAAAGAAAAATAAAAAAATGTTTTAAAAATGAAAATGAAAATGAATTAAAATTGAATTGATCTGTGACGTTTCTAAAAGATACACAAGCAAATAGTGAAGAACACCGAACGAAAATCGAATAAGAAAATGCATCAGAGCCGTATACCATAGCGATAACATAACAATTCCACATCAGTTGAGAGTACTTGAGTTTTGAAATCGAATTCGTACACGCTGCAGTAGCCTGATATGTTGACCATTGGTTTACATTTTTCGTGATTCTAACCGTCATAGCGTCAGAACTTTTATGACTACGATCAGGACTTCCACATAGAGCACCGGGACACTTGCCTGCTCCGAAGTTCTCTCGCTCGTTCGTTCCTCGCTTCGTCGTTTGCACACAAAGTTGATCGTAACAAAGTTACTGAGGAGGGAGTAGCGCGGCGTTTCTAACAGATACACATACAATACACAAGCAAATAGTGAAGAACACCGAACGAAAATCGAATAAGAAAATGCACCAGAGCCGTATACCGTAGCGATAACATAACAATTCCACGTCAGTTGAGTTTACTTAAGTTTGTCAATCGAATTCGTACACACGACAGTAGGCTGTTATGTTGAGCATTGGTTAAATTTTTAGTGATTCTAACCTTCATACCGTCAGTTCGAAACACACGTTCTTCACTATCGTCTCAAACGCTATAGATATACACATCAGCATGGTGCACATAGTACATACTGGTATCCACATACATAGATCACCGGAATTGCGGATCCATCCTGTATATGCCCATTCATGTCCAAATCAAAGAACGCCTCTAGTGGAACAAAGCCATTGCGGAGCACGCTCTTAAAGTAAAGTATTTGGGTGATAAGTTCTGAAAATTAGGCCATTGGACGAGCTTATTGCTCTCGCAATATGTCCTCTGATTAATTGGATCATAAAATTATCCACCCTATTTATGTACGCTTCATTATATTTGAATAATACTTTTTATAATCCGATTCCGATGTTCGATATAATCTGAGATAAGTTCTCAGACACTTCCTTTCGAACACCTATGTTAAACCATACTGGACAACCATATATGAGCATTGGCCTGATTAGCGTCATATATCATATGACTTTTACCCTGCTGTCAAGTTGGCTACTGTGAAATAGCCTCCTTGTCATAGCAAAAGTTTTCGTAGCTTTGGCCAAACCGGCCTCTCCATGTCTCTTGAAATACAGATACTGATCTGGCCATATGTATTTGACTACAGTCTTGGTTTCCAGTTTACCTCCAGGCGGTCCCACGATAACTAACTTTCGCCAGTTTTTTCTTGTGTCGTTCGTGATCTTAAGTTTCCAGTGGTCGCAATAGCGCAGCGTTTTGTTGAAGTCTTGCTGTAGTAAACTATTTATAATCTCAACTTTATCCATTTTGACCACGAACTTCCAGTTATTTAACATATCATAAACTATATACAGTAAAAGTTAATACGTGCATTGTCTGACAAATCTTGTAGTATCATCCTTCAAGCCAAACAGTGTGGAAGGCTTTTTCCAAGTCGATTAGTTTAGTTTAGTGATAACAGAACCCTCATTTATTTAGCTTAATGCAAGCTTAAATTAACTTAAATTAAATTAATATAATAACCTAACATACTATCTTAAATCTAGTGTAAGAAGGAGAAGAAAGAAAAACAGGAAGGTGAAGAAGACTTGGCGATAGGGAAGGTAGGAGGCTAGGGAAGAGCGAGTGTATGTGGGTGTGGTAAATTCGACATTTGTGAGACAGTGACAGTGAAGGGCATGTTTACGTACTGGTATGGGGCGGGGTTGGTGAGCTGGGGAGAGAGGTTGAAATTGTGGGTGGTGTTGGGAAGGTGTAGGGGGGAACTATTTTGAGGGTAGAATTGCAGAGTAGAGGGGATTATTGGAATAAAGGGGGCGGGGTTAGGATGGGTTTCTTCTGAGACGTCGTTTGAGAGCGGGAGTGTAGAGGTTGAAATCGAAGGGGTGGGGAAAGAGTTGGCCTGTCGTAGCATACGCGAGATGGGTTCGTTAGCGCCGTAAGAAGTGTGATGAGCGGGCACGTAAAACAGTCGAGGGTTCCGCACATTAAGGGAGTTTGTATGAAATGTTAAAGTGGAGAGCAAGCTTGGGTAATTGATTAAGCCAGACAGAAGGCGATGGACAAATATGATGTCGGCATGCATTCTGCGCTCCTCAAGTGTGTTGAGATTGATTAGAAGGAGATGGCCTATGTATGGTGGTAGAGTGAGCGGGTTTTCCCAGTTTAGTCCACGGAGGGCAAAGCGCAAGAAACGACGTTGAACGCCCTCGACCCTACGAATGTGAGACCATTGATACAGCGACCAGACCTAACTAGCATATTCGAGTAGTGGCCGGACAAAAGTTGTGTAGAGTGATCGGGTGACATAAGTGTAGCGTCTCTAACAGATACACACACAAACACAAGCAAATAGTGAAGAACACCGAACGAAAATCGAATAAGATAATGCATCAGAGCCGTATACCATAGCGATAAAATAACAATTCACATCAGTGGAATATACTTGCGTTTAAAAATCGAATTCAAAAATCGGCCAGTAGCCTGATGTGTTACGCTTAGGTTAAATTTTTGGTGATTCTAACTGTCATAGCGTCAGTTCGAATCACACGTTCTTCACTATCCATCTCAAACGCTATATAGGGGTTTAGGAATTCCTTTGACCAGAGTTTTACAAAGCCAAGGGCGGCGTTGGCCTTAAGGATTATGTCATCGATATGTGCGGTAAATCTAAGCTCCTTGTTGCATAGGACGCCCAAGTCGCAAATCGATTCAACCGATGTTATCGGTTGGTCCAGCAAGAGATAGGAACGTGGCTGGGTGGGGGAGCCCTTCCGAGAGAAGGTGATTGTGTGACATTTGGCGATATTCAGTTCTAGGCAAATATTTTGAAACCAAATCGAAAAGCTGTCAAGATCCGATTGGAGAAGTGAGGAGTCAAGGGGAGAGCGGATTGTCTTGAAAATGTTGGTATCAACGTTGTCGCCGGCTACCCATTTTAACAGAGCTTTGTTAATGGTATTTTCCAATACTTTACTGATGCTTGGGAGTAAACTTATTGAACGCATGTTCATTGGGTTTGTACAGTCTTTGCCCTTTTTTGGGAATGGCCGTATGATTGCCGTTTTCCAACGCGCGGGAAAATATGCATTATTCATCGCGTTGTTAAACATCTATTACCATTGGGGGGAGCTGCTTGAGTACGATGTTAGGTACTCCATCTATTCCAACTGACTTTTCGTTTCTCAATGAGTCGAAGATACCCTGGATTCCTTCCCTCGCAATTAAAAGCTTTTAGCCCTAAAGGATCTTCGATCACGCGGACCTCATTATTAAGGATTGCGTTCTTTGTATCCATGCCAATGTTGATTAGCAGGTGCGTGTTTACATCGGTACGTGGAATTTGGAGACATTGAATCTCGCTTTGATTATTTCTCCTGAATATTTTATTTATTTGTGGGAACATATTCGGTTTATTAGTTTTCATAGCTCGAATTCTGTTGTTCAAATACAAATTTGTTGCTAATCTGTAGTTAGCTTTAAGTAATTCTTGGAGGTTTTTTAATTGGAATTTCAGTGATCTCCTGTTCTTGTCTGTCTGTAAACTATCTGTGTAATGGTGTTAGTTTTGATAGCAATCTGATCTTTTTGTTATGGAGTGCGTTTATTATTTTGTTTCTGTACACGTTTATGTGATCTGTAACTGTTGTGTTGGGAATTGTTTTGTCCATTGTTCATTTTACGATTGCCTCGATTTGTTGGATGAATTTGTCGATTTCGTCATTTGTCAGGTTTCTGTTTGTTGGCAGAGTAAAGTCATTCGAACGAAGTTCTCTTGTTAATGATTTAGTGAACCGTGGAATCCTAGAATCACGAATTCCTCCAGATCTGCCAGATCGTTCGGAAGCTTTATGACTGCCGTAAATGCACAGTGGTCACATCAATTGTCCTGAAACAATTTCTGTTTCGTCTGTTGGTGTTAAGTAGTCTCAGCCGTGAGTCAATAAGCAAGGTATCTAAGAACAATCTACCTCTAGGGAACGGTGGATATTCCGTAGCTAGTAAGTCAGTTTTATATTCTACATGATACAGATCTAAGCAACGAGCCAACTCATTTCCTCTGGCATTAGATATATACGAGGGTAGCCTTTTATATTTCGGGATTAGAGAACAAAAACAAATATTGATCATCGAAAATCACTTTATTGTTTTTCAAAATATTCCCCATGAAGATCTATACACTTTTGCATGCGTTTGAACCAATTGTCGAAGCACTTTTGCCACTCTGATTGACGTATCTGCAACACATGCATTCTGAATGCAGCAACCGCTTCTTCAGGTGTCGAAAAACGTTGACCTCTCAGTTTGTTTTTTACGTACGGGAATAAAAAGAAGTCATTCGGTGCCAAGTCGGGACTATACGCCGGATGACCCATCAAATCGATGTTTTGGGTGCTCAAAAATGCAGTTGTCGCAGCCGATGTGTGAGAGCTCGCATTGTCGTGGTGAAGAGTGATCCGTCTTCGGCGGTTGGTTTTCCTGATTTCTTGGAAGACAACTGGCAAACAAATGGTTGTGTACCACTCAGAATTGACTGTTCTGCGTTGTTCTAGTGGTGCGGTTGCGACATGTCCAGTTTTTCCGAAAAAACAGGCGACCATTTGCTTGGAAGTGCTTCGTTCGCGAACAACTTTTGTTGGATTTGGCTCATCTTGAAACACCCAGACAATCGACTGCTGTTTACTTTCGGGCTCATACGCGTAAATCCACGATTCATCACCTGCCACGATGTCATAGACGTGTTTCGAAGCACCGCCACCGTATTTTTTGAGCATTTCTTTCGACCAATTGACACGAGCCTATTTTTGGGCGATTGACAAATTGTGTGGGATCCAACGCGAACAAATTTTTTTGACAGTCAAATGTTTATGCAATATTGAATGTATGCTGGTCCCACTAACGCCTAAGGTTGTCTCAATCTCACGATAGGTCACATGACGATCTTCCAATATCAGTTCGCGCACAGCATCAATGGTTTTCGGAACAACAACTGATTTTGGACGACCTTCACGAAATTCATCTTGGAGTGAACTACGACCACGATTGAATTCACCATACCATCGATAAACACTGGTCCTTGATGGAGCTTCATCGCCAAAAATTGAATTAAGTTCATCCATGCACTGTTGCTGAGTTAATCCACGCCGAAAGTTGTAAAAAATAATCGCACGAAAATGTTGACGATTGATTTCCATTTTTGGGCCGAGATGAATCTTTTAAGTTACTGTAAACAACACAAATAGCGCTCGTATGTCAAAACGTTCTGAGTGCGTATAACCTCAAAAATGTCCAACTTTACGACAGAGCTGTCAATTGCCGGATTGCAACACTAGGGTTGCCAAATCCCGAAACATAAGAGGCAACCCTCGTAATGTCCCCCAATTTTTAGGCATGCTTATCTCCACCCAGGAGAAAATAGTTTTGGTCGAAGTGCAATTGTTAGCATCGAAAGAGTGTTTCGAGTGTTGCTATAAAGAGGTTATGTTGGTGCTCTTCGGGTGCATAGACCGCGATACAAACCCTCTCACCCACCTACTCTCCTCTAGCCATACTCTTGCCATCGCAAGTTTCGCTTCCAGTTCGCTTATCTTCTCTTTTTTCATATAATGTTAGTTCACCTCACTGAAATGATTTTTTATGCACTTTTATTTTGATTTTGTTGTATGCACTATGTCTTCTGTCACTTTTATTCACTTCAGTTCAAGCGTTAAGTTTTCACTCTGATATTTGTTTCGTTTATTTGTTTTTGGTGTTCTTTGTTTTAGCTGTAACAACACCTGATGTTACTGTTTTTCCTTTTCGTAGCTTCGTTCCCTTTTATTTGATTATTTTCATATATTTTAATTTTTCTTTGATTGTTTTTATCACTAGAATTTTTTTTATAAATAGTTTTCGATCCACTCATCAGTTTGCCAATACGCCCGTACGATGTAAAAGAAAAGCGAAAATTCAATGGCTGTCAAAGACGAACTGCTACCTCGAAGTCTCCGTGCATCTCCTTTATGTTTCTATTGCTATTTGCCGGGGATCAAAAAACCCAGAGTGAGGTGAAAAGTACAAGAAACGTACTTTTCAACCCACCCCATTTCCCCTTCTCGGAGTGCATTTTGGTTCTGCACTCTGAGAGCAATCAAATACGTAACTGGTTCAGGCAGTCACCTTATTGGTTTCACTTTCGTTGCATGCGAAAGCAAATCAACCCTGAAATTGTCATGCTCTCCGTCGCAGTTTTCCCATTCTCCCTAAGTTCATTGACTGTTGGGTAAATTCGCAAGAGTTCATTCACCTTAATGGGCGGGGAAATAGGAAAATGAGGATGAGTGTGCGATCAAGAATGGGTGATCGTGTGGGTAAAGAGAGTCCTTAAGTAAGCTGCTGAAGTGAGTCAAAATCCAACCACCGCAGCGAGCGCACAGGAGTAGGCACAACCCGAGTGTTAAAAAACAGTCGAGTTTTAATCACTGAAGTGCGAGTTGAGTGCTATATCATAATCCTTATTATAAAATCATTGATGTGGAATTATTCGTGAGTGAAAAAAAGTCAAACCTTATCGTAGAACAATTTGATGTGCAATTATTGGGAATAAACAACAGTTGAATAAAAAATCAAACCTCATTGTAAAACCATTGATGTGCAATTATTCGTGAATGAATAAAATCTAAACCTTATCGTAGAACAATTTGATGTGCAATTATTTGGAATAAATAACAATTGAATTAAAAAATCAAACCTCGTTGTAGAAAAATTTGATGTGCAATTATCCGTGGATAAAGAAGGAGTTAAACCTTATTGTAAACAATTCGTTGTGCGGCTAAGCTGTAACAGAGCTTAATAACAAACATAAAAAAATATATATAAATAAAAAAGAACTATTTTCTCGAACTACTTCCCCACGTTTTATTTACTCGCGTACGATCTGAGTGCGTAAATCCCTCGGTGGGTGAAAAGTGGACCCGTGCCCGTGCTGGCACAACTACTTTATACCCCCACAAGCTCCCCACGAAATATTAGATATTTATCTACCCCACCGTGGATTGGTAAATATCTAACATACTCCATACCCATTTCACCGCATGCTCAAATATTCGAACAAAATATTAATCTGTATTACACCTGCCAAAAAATATGATATTAGTAGTAAGATTTAGTTGCACGTGCTAAAAATAAGAAAGAAAGAAAGCAGCGATAGGAGCGCCCTCTCTTGTTATACATAGTATACTTCAAAATTTGATCTTGTCAATACAATCCACAACTTTCGAATACGCAGATTGATTGAGATACTGTGAGGAAAATGCGATGGATAGGCCGAAGCATAATAACCAAAATCTAGTAGGTATTTAGCCAGATTATAATGCTGAAATGTATGCGTCGATTTTTAATGAAGGATATAACTTGCGTTTATCGTAACAAACCATGACCTCGATATATGACAAATGTTTTCGTTAAACGACCCTTGCTACACATCTTCACAAATCACTGCCCAACGAGCATGAAAACCGAAATGTGGAGAACAAATGGAACTCATGGATATCTAAGAAATGTTCATTGGAATCATTTGAGATGCTCAAAATGTCGACGTAATTCTTTCTGTAATAAGCGTGCTTAAGTGATACAAATTGAGTTAGAGTTGAAGCTCTTTCGTAGTCACCCCAAGAAGCAGATAGTTATATATGTAAGAGAGGCAAAGGAAGCGTTCCGGTAGGGCTTTTTGAGCAAAAAAGGAAATCGCGTAAATGACAGGATAAAAAGGATTTTCTATTTATATATGCAGCACTGAGAAAAGAAGGTTTAAATTCAATTTCCAACTTTTATTTACACATCAGACCGGAGGGACGAGGCGCTTTGATAAATTCGAAGTCATCGCTTACAGAAATCTCTGTCGTTCCCTTCCAACCACTGTAACTGTTCTTGGTTGTTGGCGCCCAACATAAAGTCCAAAGCCACAGTAACCATGAGTAGAAGCCTCAAAGTTGGTGTACATTTTAGGGACCTGTATACACGCACACATGAACACAAAATAAACACATTAAAGTTGCAAATTGAATTTCGCATAATCCTGTGAGATACATCTTCTCTGGCGGTGGTACCATTCAACTCTGGTGCGACTCTTGCCACGGTACCAATTTTTTCCTTCCGTAACTACCTTAGAAACCACCCGCACGCATACATTCTTCAATATATACCGTGAGTCACCGAGCTGGTCGTCCTAAGACGGGAAGACGAAAATGTGGAAAATAGATCGAATGATGGGATTAAATAAGAAAATGTAAAGTAGTTTATTTGCAAATTGCAAGGATAAGACGGAGCTCCTTGTGGTGCGGTATTTCGGCACTTCTTGTGGTGTCGAGTCCTGCCAACGTTAAGGAACGAAAAATCATTTTTGCCAATCTAGAATTTAATTTGATTTCTCCTCCGTCCCGAATTATTCTTCTTATTTATTCACTTATTTTGTTTTTGTGATTGATAACATACACTCCCCTCCAATCCGTATTTGCCAAATGAATAGGATTTGCGACTTCTTAGAGATTGAAAACTCGATTGAAGACATTTCAATAGGAAGATCGATCACTCACGGTTCAATTTAAGGACACATTTATTGCAGACGTAAGTTCGTAATGTGTCGAGATCGAACCCCAGTGCTCTAGATCTAAGAAGATAAAAATTAAGGTTCTGATTTCATTATATCAGTTTATCGACTTAGTTCTTCCACATCATGGAATTAGCTGCATTTTTGCAAGTTATACAGCTTGGACTACACCTAAGTCTGCATGTATTGGTCACTCACATATGGGTGATGAATTCCTTTTGTCGCCATCCTTCTTCATCACAAAGAGTCACAGTACATGACTCACAAGTCGATACTGGTATCCAAAGGAGACACTATCCCTTGCTCAACTGAGTCCTCATTCTGCCTGAAATTGATTCACAATGAGTTGGCAAAAAGACTATGTCTCAGTTTAAAAGGCCTACTGATCCTTACATCAGCTTCTACAAGCATTTCGTCTCGCCACACATAACTAGCACTGCAACATCAAGCACGTGGGTTGGTGATGAAGAAAACGCACCCGACGATGTACACATTGGTAAAAGTTTTCCTCCTTATGTTAGCCTTTTGGATTTAATGTTCGCCAAGTGTCCAGGACAGTTGAGATAGAGTGAGTGAGAAATAGGGTGAGATGCTCCTCATTGCATTAAGCAATGAGTTCTAATACTCAAAGAATATGTAGGGTGAAATTATTTTCAACGTGGCCAAAAAGTTTGACTTTTAATTACAAGCCATGACCTGGAAAGTAATTTCGGTCTTAATTGCTCGTTGAGTGAAAGAAGTTTTCTAGCCTGTTATCCGGGTGCTCGTCTCACCCCCTCTTACCCCATCATCAGTTGGAGTTTTGTTGCCTTGGATTTTGGGTCATTTTAGGTATCCAATTACTAATTTTTAACCAACAGTGTCGTGGTCTTTCACATGGAGATGTTGTAAGGATTTCTGTACAGATATGAGGTTTTCATCCAGGCACAAAACAGTTTCGATGGTTTTAATAAAAGTTTATGGATGGGAACAACGCCGGGGATTCGGGGGCAAGTTGGAACTACATCTGTTGGGCAAATAACTCGGCTAGAAAACAGGACATCTGAACAGTACGGGGGTACTAAAATCAGTGTACACATTAGAAAACCTGCAAAGTGTACAATTGGTCAACTGGTTCAGAGTAGCAAAATGCGGCGGCTTAGCATTTTAATGGTTGGTTGGTTAAGCAAGTACCCATTAGAAAATATGTTGGCTCTTGGAAATTTCCATTTGTGACTGGTCGTCATGTGTACATGGGATAATATGAAACTTATTCAATGGATGTTGGATTAAACTCTTAAACATGATAGATTTGGACTCAACTTTTCCACTGGCACAACTTGTTCGGGTGTATTTCCTTGTCATTTGCGCTGTTGCTTTTATATTTGCATTTGGATTTGTATTTGTGGTTGTATTTGTATTTCTATTTGTATTTGGATTTGTATTTGCATTTGCATTTGCATTTGTATTTGCATTTGTATTTATATTTGGATATGTATTTGTATTTGTATTTGTATTTGTATTTGTATTTGTATTTGTATTTGTATTTGTATTTGTATTTGTATTTGGATTTGTATTTGTATTTGTATTTGTATTTGTATTTGTATTTGTATTTGTATTTGTATTTGTATTTGTATTTGTATTTGTATTTGTATTTGTATTTGTATTTGTATTTGTATTTGGATTTGTATTTGTATTTGTATTTGCATTTGATTTGTATTTGCATTTGTATTTGTATTTGTATTTGTATTTGTATTTGTATTTGTATTTGTATTTGTATTTGTTTCGTATTTGTATTTGCATTTGTGTTTGAATTTGTATTTGTATTTGGATTTGTATTTGTATTTGTATTTGCGTTTGGATTTGGATTTGTATTTGTATTTGTATTTGTATTTGTATTTGCATTTGGATTTGTATTTGCATTTGCATTTGCATTTGTATTTGTATTTGTATTTGCATTTGTATTTGTATTTGTATTTGCATTTGTGTTTGGATTTGGATTAGTATTCGTATTTGTATTTCAATTTGTATTTGTATCTGTAATTCACAGTCTAATCAATATGCGATTTTCCGTAAGCGCGATTTTAAAGGACCACGAGAAGTTGTAGTCCGATGGTTCAAAGTTCGGCGGGTTGGATAAAAAATCTCTGCTCAGTAATGCAATATGGGGTCTGTGGCGGTTCCGCCAAACCCCGCGTCCCACTTACCTGAAAACCCCCATAACTTCATCCCAGTCAGCATAGGTTTTTGCCAATCCAATAGCATTAGGCACCTGTAAATGCGTCACGCATCATATGGATAAAATTTGTAATCTAAGGGTCCCTGTAAAAGAATCCTTACCTTTCATGCATCTCTTCGCATACAAATTCACTGTAAGAATTCTTTCCTAACTTATCAGGGATCCCAAGACCAATTCGGCACCTTCGGTGCCAAGCAAACCCCCCCTAGACAAATTCTTGAAAACAAAATGATTTGGTTTACATACAATGTAACCATCATGGACCATAAACATAGCATCGCCTATTTCCCGTCCTCACCAAGTGTATCATAAATCACCATATATACACATTGGCTGGTCGCCGAAAGGCAAATTATACAAATATTAAGTAATGTTTAGCTTAGGGCGTCTGCGAAGGACCAGTAAGTTATTATATAAGCTATTTAAGCTAGAATTTAAGCATTTTTTGTCTAGCCTTTAATTTAGAAACTAAGAATATAGAAAGAAAATAAAAAAATGTTTAAAAATGGAAAATGGAATACACATTGGCTGGCGACCTACACCCAAGGGACCAAAACAAATATACGCATCTCGCGTCTCTTGGCACCAATTAAATCCTACATCATCATCATCATCATCATCATCATCATCGGCACTACAATCGGGAACCGTTGTTGGCCTTATTTAGCAAGTCCTGAGGCTTGTTAAATTTTCCATAATGATTTATTTTGTCTGGGCAAGGTCATTAGTCTTGCGCCAGGGGCTCCCCGACGGGGAATCGAACCCCGGTCTCCCGGGTGACAGGCGGGCATACTAACCACTATACTATCGAGGAGCCCCATCATAATCAAATGCAAATAGGAATTCAATACCTGCCCTTACCAGCGATGCCATAAACACAATTTCTCGGCAATCTAGCTAAAACCCATGAGCACATTTCCACATTGCATTGCCGCCTCTTTATTTAGCCGCAATGCACATCCCAGACAAAGACCCAAACGTTCCCTTTGTCTTCTCATATTTCGGGATCTGCTTCTCATCAGCAGCGACATAAGCAAACACAAACACAATTAGCATCTAATGAGATTCGGCTTGTTTGCTTAGCCGAACTCACATTTCGTGGATGCACATTTTCCCTTTCTTTGTTTTAGATTCGTTCCAATGGCTTTGTCCCATGAACGCACCAATGTACACACATACATGTGTACCACCATGATCTGGTTTTCTATTCCATCAAGAGAGACGTTACGTTTCTCTGGTGGTAAGTAAAAACATATCCTTAGTGGAGAGGATATCTACCACCACACCACCAAACTCACCCCATTAGCGAGTCGGCTCTGCACGAGCCGTTTATCGCTGACTCTAATTTCATCTGCCGACCACGCTGGTCGTGCTATCTCCCACTCCCGTGACCCCGGGGACACGTTCATCCCAGAGTCGTGAGTGTCCGGAATTGTGTTGTAAACGCTGAATGTTAAGTTACAACTAACTTACACATCAGTGTCCGTCAATTTAGTTATTTTTGTTTGTTTGTACCGAAGTAAAGACAACCTGAGGCGAACAATCAGAGTGACTCAATCGAAATCCATTACCAGTGCTATGTGTTCAACAAAAGAATGAATTGCGTTAAGTAAATAACAAGACACTAAAGCGAATCAGCATTGGTACCAGAACAAGGAAATTAAATAAAACAAAACAAATTAAATGTTAAAATTGGACCGTAAGTGAACATTAAATAAAAGAACCATTTAATGAATAAACAAATTAGTGAGTTTTATTTTTCCCCTTTGCATGTGAATGGCTTGTGGCTGACTTGTGACCTTTAGGAACAGCATTCGGAACCTTTAGGAACGGCGGCGTGGTTTCTCCTTTTGTGAACAGTGTCTGTGTTTACGCTTTTCCTTTGGCGTTAGGAGGTGGAACTTTCAGGGACGATGGGAGTGGAAGTGAACCCAGTGCCCGTGTCTGGCACAATACTCGCGCCCCACAGATCCACTCCGCGTCAACTGTGACTTGTCAGTTAAGTAACCGATAGTTTTGATGTGTCGAAGATAAACATGCGGTTTAGCCATATTTCTTCTGTGAAATTATTTACTATCCACACGTCAAGGTATGGAATGTAACTATGCTGTATCAGATGCCTCTGAACAGTACCACGTTCCTCTTTAAGAATCTGGGCAGCCTCTCGTGCTGTTAGTGACCACAATTTTGTTTGCTTGGTGTCTTCATATCGCTCGAATCAAACTCGATGAGCCGACCACTTAGGAGTCCATCTTCGAATATGCAACTTGGCAAATCTTTTCTGTATGGTGGGTTTTGTTAAGGCGATATCCAATACGTTTCTTAGTGGGCGTCCAACAAACCCATACCAACCCAAAAACTCAACTGTAATCTAAAAGCCGAAGCCAAAATTCGGCCAACAGCAACAATTTCAACATCAACATCAACAGCAACAGCAACTACCAACACAAAATCGCTCACGGGAACAACAAGCAGCAAATCAACAACAACAGAAAAATAAAGATGTCACCAATCAACACCATCGATATTGAGTGTAAGGAATTAATGTCTTTGTAAGCTAGCTGTAGGAAACAATTTTGTACTTAAAAGACTAGCAGGTAACAGGCATGCAATTCAAACATATGCGATGACAAACCACGATAAATTTAAAGAGGTTTTAAGAAGAGCCACCGCCGAATTTTTCTCGTTCACGCTGAAACAAACAAAGAGCGTAACGGTTCTATTAAGGGGCTTCGACCCTGAAACGGAACCGGTGGTTCTGCTCGAAATGCTTCAAAAGCTGAAGCATGAAGACCTCGAGTTTACCACGATAAAACCATTCACCACAACCAAGGCAAGAAGAGGAAACCAGAAACTACCCTTCTTTTTGATCCAACTATCACGGAGCAGCAGAATTGGTGGTCTAAGGAAAATTACAGTCCTGGACCATCAACATGTCACATGGGGCGAATTAAAAAAAGGCAGAGACATTCTGCAATGTGTCCGTTGCCAAAGCTTTAGTCACGCAGCGGCGAATTGTGAAATGCAGCTTCGTTGCGTAAAATGCGGACAGGACAATAAGGCAAAAGAAAGCCCCCTGGGGCAAGAAAGGGTAGAAAACTAAGACTTTCTAAAGTGTGCAGTGTGTCGGAATTAGGGATATCCCTGTGGGGATAAGGTATGAGTGCCTGCCATGGGCACCGGTTAACTCTTATCCCCATCATGAGTTGTTCGCCGCGTAAAACACTGAGCCGAAAGTCCTCACTAAGAAATGAACGAACGCCGCGGCGAACTATTCACCAAGGATATCCAAAGGATTGGTAGAATTAAAACACACAGATTTAATTGGTGATCACCGCTCTTTTAATTTAATTTATTTTTATGTGAAAATACTAGCTATTTACTTAATCGACTGCAGTTAGACTTTTTACAATTAAAAACACTAAACGACACGAAACTCGACTCGCGTAAGGGACACGACCCGCAGGGGTACAGACTCCGGTGCACACCCTCGGGGGATGATAAAAATAATCGATGCGCACGCGTTGAAGGATGGAAGACGACTCAACGATATTTTATCGTTTGGGGTGAGTTTTGGTGGTGTGGTGAAAAGGAAAAGAAATTTCCTTTGACCAGTGACCAATGGAAAGCGATCTAAGGTACGCGGTGGTGTATGTGTGCGTTGGTACACATCACCGTGTTGATCGTTGCGTTTTGCCTGAAACGAGAAAAAAAGGAACAATGGTGAAACGACCTACAGCACCTTCCGGTAATGAGGGTCGGCTGTCTAAATAGCAGCCACTCATTAGATGCTAAAAGGATCGTATTCATGATTACCTGCGCAGAATTTCGTTTTATGACGGTAGGGTAGGATGCGAGTATTCGCTTTTGTCCGATGGTCAAAGAGCTGCCGCGGCCGTAGAAATGCCAAGGACATGTGGTATGCACATGTACGGCAGAATAGCAATGGTGGAACATGGGTGCCTAATGGTCGGGAATTTATGGTGCATAAGCACGTTACAGAATTGTTTTTTAGGAATTTCAGGGTCGATTGCGATAATTGAATGCGGCCGCCGGTATGTTATTGCTGAGCGAAAAAGGTCGCCGGCCAATGTGTACATTAAGAGAATTTATTATACACATGGCAAAGCTGAAGAATAGACAGCGCAATGTTTATGGCCCCTGCTGAAGGTTATTTGTATGTAATTCAAATCCTTTTGTTTACAGGAATTCGTCTAGGGAGATTTGCTTGGCAAACAATGGTGCCGGAATAGTTTACCTTCGAATTCTAGTGATGCATTGGACTATGAATGCTCTTGTAGATGCAATTCTGTTTCGGAATTTAATGTAATGCTTTTATGCATTAATGTCCTTGGTAAAGGAAATATTTTCAAGTGCCAATGCAATCGCATTGGCGGGATTTAATGGGAGTTGAGTTGCGGATATGGGGAGTTTTTCAGGTAAGTGGGCCGTGGGGTTTGGTGGAACCCCCACATCCCCCTAACTATCGAGGATGTCCTAAATTCCGAGAATTAATGTCGAGAAGTGTGACTCGACAAAAAAACACAGTAACAACTCCTACAACAACACTGCCCGTAACATCGCAGGGGTCGTACGCACAAGTTGCGTCGGGCGGCAGAATAACAAAACAGGCTACAAAACTGGTAGCCACAAATACTCCCTCACAGGCGGAAACAACATCACAAGCAGGCGTGTTCACAATCTTGCTCAATCTGCAGGGACAGATGACACAGCTGCAAAATCAAATAAACGAGATCTACTCGCACATTTAGACTGGAATAAAAAGTTGAAGTCATCAATCAAAGCTGTTGTCGTGAATGTAAATCCACTGATAAGAACTGAGAGAAGAGCCAATCTTTTCAACCTGTTGCAAGATGAAAATCCTGATGTACTTCTGGCGGGGGAAACAAGGTTATCATCATCATCATCATCGGCACTACAACCGGATACCGGTCTTGGCCTTATTTAGCAAGTCCTGAGGCTTGTTAAATTTTCCATAATGATTTGGTTTTTCCGGGCAAGGTCATTAATCTTGCGCCAGAGGCTCCCCGACTGGAAATCGAACCCCGGTCTCCCGCGTGACAGGCGGGTATACTAACCACTATACTATCGAGGAGCCAAGGTTATACCAGGGGCATAAGATAGGGCACAAAAAATATGATATTATACGAAGAGATCGACCTAACTTTTCGCAATCTTTATTAGAAAAGGAATCCAACATACATTTATATATAGTGGAGAAGTGCACAGGTTCCGGGTGCTGGAAGCCTGCATCATACGCATAGCCCTTCAGAAGTCATGGTGCTTGTATGCGATTGCGGTGTATGCACCTGAGGAGCACCAACATAACTTCTTTATAGCAGAGCTCGAGACACTCTTTCGCTGCTTACAACTACACCTGGACAAAAACTATTTTATCCTAGGTGGATATATGAACGCCAAGTATAAAAATTTTGGAAATTATATATCTAATGTCAGGAAATCAGTTGTCTGAACTGACCTACTAGCTACGGAATATTCATCGTTCCCTAGAGGTAGATCGTTCTTAGATATCTTGGTTATTGGCTCACGACTAAGGCTACATAAGCACTATAGAATTATAAACTCAAGTACACTCAACTGATGTGGAATTGTTATGTTATCGCTATGGAATACGGCTCTGATGCATTTTCTTATTCGATTTTCGTTCGGTGTTCTTCACTATTTGCTTGTATATGTATCTGTTAGAAACGTCACAACACCAACAGACGACACAGAAACTGTTTAAGGATAATTGACTATGACAGTGGCCACTGTGCATTCACGGGGGTATTCAGGGTTCCGAGCGATTTGGCAGATCTGGAGGAATTCATGATGCCGCAACCCTACAACTATCGGGCAATGCGATGGCCACGGTTCGCCAGATCATTCCATTCGGCTAAAAAAACTTCCTTCGAATAACTTTAATCTCCCAACAAACAGAAACTTGACAAATCACGAAATCAACAGATACATTCAACAAATGGACGAAACCGTAAAACAAACAATGGACAAAACAATTCCCAAAACAACAGTTACGGATAACATAAACATTTACAGACACAACAATAAACGCACTTCACAAGAAAAAGATCAGACTGCTATCAAATCTAAACCTATTACGCAGACAGTTTACAGACAGACAAGAGCAGGAGATAATATCACTGAAATCCCGGTTAAAAAACCTCCAACAATTCCTTAAAGCTAATTATAGATTAGCAACAAATTTGTATTGGAATAACAGAATTCGAGCTATAAAATTTAATAACCCGAATATGTTCCCACAAATAAATAAAATATTCAGGAGAAATAATCAAAGCGAGATTCAATGTCTCCAAATTCCACGTACCGATGTACACAAACAGCTGCTAATAAGTACTGGCATAGATACAGAGAACGCGATCCTCAATAGTGAGCTCTTTGTGATCGAAGATCTTTTGGAAAAGGTGAACGCTGTGAGACCTGTCTTTCAGGAAATGTACAAGGTGAATGAAAGCACTCGCCGAAATCACGACTTGGATGACAAAGCTCTACTGAATCATCTACATCTCCCAAATGAAATTTAACTTTGGCAATCGGAGAATACCGGTTTTACCGAATTCCGTGACGATAATCTGTAATGGTAAGCCTAATAGCCTTTTAATTGCCAGTGAAGGAATCCAGGGTATCTTCGACTCATTGAGAAGCAGAAAGTCAGTGGGAATAGATGGAGTACCCCCATCTGATATTAAAAATGGCTTGCAACAGGGAGCGGTACTATCACCGATTCTTTTTAACATTTCCATTAATCACTTGTTAGATGCACTCCTGCATGCTATTACGGACGCAGATAATCTCATAATTTACAGAACAGCTCCGAAAGTTGAGATAATAAGCAGTTTACCACAACAAGACTTTAACAAAGTGCAGCGCTATTGCGAAGACTGGAAACTTACGATCAACTTCCAGAATGTGAAGCCATTTTATTTAGAAACCCCTTATATAAAGCCACGAATGACATAAGGAAAAACTGGCGAAAGCCAGTTATCGGGGGACCGCATGGAGGTAAACTTGAAATCAAGAGTGTAGTTAAATACCTTGGCATCTGGCTAGATCAATATCTGTATTTCAACAGACATGTAGAGGCTGCTTTGGACAAAGCTAGGAACACTTTTATTAGTTATTTCACAGTAGCCAACTTGACAGCTGGGTAAAAGTTATATTCGACATGACGCTAATCAGACCAATGCTCATATATGGCTGTCCGGTATGGTTTAACATAGGACCAAATTTGATGAAAAAGATTTGGGTGTTCGAAAAAGAGTGTCTCAGAATTTGTCTCAGATTATATCGGACACCGGAATCGGACTATAAAAAGTATTATTCAAATGAAACTTTATATAATGAAGCATACATAAATAGGGTGGATAATTTTATGATCAAATTAATCAGAGGACATATTGCGAGAGCAATAAGATCGTCCAATGACCTAATTTTCGGGGCGTATAATCCAAATACTCTGTACTATGAGAGCATGCATCTCAACGGCTTTGTTCCACCAGAGGCGTTCCTTGAGTTGGACATGAAATGGCTTATACAGGATAGATCCGGAATTCCGCTGATTTAGCATGTAAGTACGAGAGTGCGCAGAAAAGTTTCCGACCTCAACGTGAAGATAGCAGCGCTCGTCAATAAAGCTAGTGAATGTAGTTGTGCATGCTTTGACAGTTACTCATCAACATTTCAGCCATTTTGGATGCGTAGTTTTTACTTGACAGTCGTTTCAGTGAGTTGATGTGAATGTTTTTGTGAAAATTGACAAAATTGAGTATCGAGCTGTCATTAAATTTTTGTTTTTGAAAAGCAATACGCCTACGGAAATCAAAGATAAGTTGGACTCTGTGTATGGGGACTCTGCACCATAATTTATCATAGTAAAATTTTGGGCAGCTGAATTTTAACGTGGCCGTGAGAGCTTGGGAGACAATGAACATTCGGGGCGTCTAAAAACTGCAACAACTAACGATACGAGGGTTGCCTTTTATATTTCGGGATTAGAGAACAAAAACAAATATTGATCATCGAAAATCACTTTATTGTTTTTCACAATATTCCCCATGAAGATCTATACACTTTTGCATGCGTTTGAACCAATTGTCGAAGCACTTTTGCCACTCTGATTGAGGTATCTCCAACACATGCATTCTGAATGCAGCAACCGCTTCTTCAGGTGTCGAAAAACGTTGACCTCTCAGTTTGTTTTTACGTACGGGAATAAAAAGAAGTCATTCGGTGCCAAATCTGGACTATACGGCGGATAACCCATCAAATCGATGTTTTGGATGCTCAAAAATGCAGTTGTCGCAGCCGATGTGTGAGAGCTCGCATTGTCGTGGTGAAGAGTGATCCGTCTTCGGCGGTTGGTTTTCCTGATTTCTTGGAAGACAACTGGCAAACAAATGGTTGTGTACCACTCAGAATTGACTGTTCTGCGTTGTTCTAGTGGTACGGTTGCGACATGTCCAGTTTTTCCGAAAAAACAGGCGACCATTTGCTTGGAAGTGCTTCGTGCGCGAACAACTTTTGTTGGATTTGGCTCATCTTGAAACACCCAGACAGTCGACTGCTGTTTACTTTCGGGCTCATACGCGTAAATCCACGATTCATCACCTGTCACGATGTCATGGACGTGTTTCGAAGCACGGCGACCGTATTTTTTGAGCATTTCTTTCGACCAATTGACACGAGCCTTTTTTTGGGCGATTGACAAATTGTGTGGGACCCAACGCGAACAAATTTTTTTGACAGTCAAATGTTTATGCAATATTGAATGTATGCTGGTCCCACTAACGCCTAAGGTTGTCTCAATCTCACGATAGGTCACATGTCGATCTTCCAATATCAGTTCGCGCACAGCATCAATGGTTTTCGGAACAACAACTGATTTTGGACGACCTTCACGAAATTCATCTTGGAGTGAACTACGACCACGATTGAATTCACCATACCCTCGATAAACACTGGTCCTTGATGGAGCTTCATCGCCAAAAATTGAATTAAGTTCATGCATGCACTGTTGCTAAGTTAATCCACCCCGAAAGTTGTAAAAAATAATCGCACGAAAATGTAGACGATTTAATTCCATTTTTGGGCCGAGATGAATCTTTTAAGTTACTGTAAACAACACAAATAGCGCTCGTATGTCAAAACGTTCTGAGTGCGTATAACCTCAAAAATGTCCAACTTTACGACAGAGCTGTCAATTGCCGGATTGAAACACTAGGGTTGCCAAATCCCGAAACATAAGAGGCAACCCTCGTAACATCGCCAAAGTTCACCAAATGGTGCTAGATGACCGCCGAATTGAAGCAAGAGTGGTAGCAGAGGCTATGAAAATGTCCAAAAAACGTGTTTGACACATATTAAATCAAGATTTAGGCATGAGAAAGATGTCCGCGCATTGGGTGCCGCGTTTGCTCACGTTAGACCAAAATCGTGTCCGAATAAACATGTTCAACGTTCTGTTGGCGCAGTTTAAACGCAATAAATTCGAGTTTTGGCGCGGACTAATTACTGTCGATAAAACTTGGATACACCATTATACACCCGAAACGAAAATACAGTTTTTAAGATCATCGATTATCTTCAAAAATGAAAAACCATTACAGGAGTATACTACGCATCATTACTTGACCAACAGTTTTTTGGGGTAGTCATGGAGTTATCTTAATCGATTACCTTCAAAAATGAAAAACCATTACAGGAGCATACTACGCATCATAACTTGACCAACTGAAGGCAGAAATTGCGTAAAAATGGCCACATTTGCAGAAAAAGAAAATCCTGTTTCACCAAGACAACGCGCCGTCTCACATCTCAGTGGTTCCCATGGCGAAATCCACGAATTACGGTTTAAACTACTTGACCATCCACCTTACTCACCAGATCTAGCCCCAAGCGAGTTATTTTTGTTCCCTAATCTAAAAATTGCGCTCGGAGGACAGAGATTTTCGTCAAATGAGGAGGCGATCACCTTTGTGAACAGTTATTTTGCAGAGAAAATCACCGAGTACTATTTAGACACGTTAGAGAGATGGGAGCATCACTGAGAGAAGTGTGTGAAGTTACAAGGAGACTATGTAGAAAAATAAAAATACATTTTAAGAATTTATTATTGTATCTTTGTTAGGTCGGAAACTTTTCAGTCCACCCATGTAGATCATCCGTAGATGGGCGATTGCGCTACGTCCGGGGAGTCACGCGCACCGAGGAAGAGGTCGTGCGTTTCAGTAGGGCTATCTCTTACAGGTCCCGAGATGATAATATTAAACACTGTGGGGGTTCTTTTAACATATCCCAAGAACAACCCATTTCCCTTAATTCAACTCCCCAATTTCTCATCCAATAAAGATTATTAACTTACCTGCAACCAGGCAGTGTTAAGCTACCCTTCAATCACTTCATTTACTTGTAAACCAACCCATGCCAAGATCATCATCTTGCCACAGCATCAACCACATCGCTGCATTCCCTTAAACATATTTGGTTCCTCTGGTCGGCACCCATGACCATTGCAAACCATTAGGAAATCTACCCCGGTCCCCTTGCCGGCGTCCATGCCTACCATATACACAGCAATCCCACTGTGTTTGCTTTGCTTTGCAACCGCTGGTCCCTCGATAAAGCCATGGCAAATCGCTTGCTTATACAGCTGCAGCGAATTATCTCTGATCGGTTGCATAAGCGATAAACATGCAACGAATTGGATGCGACCCTAATGTGTTTACATCAAACAACTTGTAACGGTCTCGTCCCATGTTTCGTTCGCTAATACAAACAAATGCGCATCTTAGCGCTTGCCTGTGGGATTGTTTACACAATATACCCTCTATCGTTTACGATAGAAATTCTTCCAGCCTCTACGAATGTTCATCTATTTGAACAGCCGCTGATCGGTTTTCGTCCTTTTCTTCTTCAACGCATCTTTCGCTGTCCTCACTTCCAAGGTACGGACAGCCCCCTTATCTATATGATATCAATTGAATTCCTCCCAGCGAAACCCAAAATCGTGTTCTCATTGGCTGTCGGAAAGATAGCGGAGGAAAATCGTTATTCACCACAAACAGGAAAACCCACCCCAGTTGAGACTGGCCGTAGAATCTAGCCAACGTCTCGGGGAGTCAGATTTTATCAGCGGAAGTGTGCGCGTGCTGTGGCGTTATTTCCAGGTTCTGGTATTATGATGGGTCTCGGTAGGGTGTCCGCCGACACTGGTTCACCGAGACGTCCCCACAGTGTGTTTGGCCACGGTGTTTCGGAGCTCAAAATAAACCACGGCTAATCCTTAAGACTATTTTCTTTATTTAATATTTAACTTCTACAATAGACTAGTTATTTTATATATATTTAGTATATCGAAATTATGTTAAATGTGTATCTTACAATATGATATTTACTTTAATATATATTTAGTATACTGAAATTAAGTATATGTATTTTATTGTATATTTACTACATCGAAATTAAGTTTAATGTGTATCTTACAATATGATATTTACTTTAATATATATTTAGTATATTGAAATTAAGTATATGTATTTTATTATATATTTAGTACATCGAGATTAAGTTTAATGTGCAGCTTACAATATGATATTTACTTTAATATATATTTAGTATATTGAAATTAAGTTTAATGTGTAGCTTACAATATGATATTTACTTTAATATATATTTAGTATACTGAAATTAAGTATATGTATTTTATTGTATATTTAGTACATCGAAATTAAGTTTAATGTGTATCTTACAATATAATATTTACTTTAATATATATTTAGTATACTGAAATTAAGTATATGTATTTTATTGTATATTTAGTACATCGAAATTAAGTTTAATGTGTATCTTACAATATGATATTTACTTTAATATATATTTAGTATATTGAAATTAAGTATATGTATTTTATTATATATTTAGTACATCGAAATTAAGTTTAATGTGTAGCTTACAATATGATATTTACTTTAATATATATTTAGTATATTGAAATTAAGTATATGTATTTTATTGTATATTTAGTACATCGAAATTAAGTTTAATGTGTATCTTACAATATGATATTTACTTTAATATATATTTAGTATATTGAAATTAAGTATATGTATTTTATTATATATTTAGTACATCGAAATTAAGTTTAATGTGTAGCTTACAATATGATATTTACTTTAATATATATTTAGTATATTGAAATTAAGTATATGTATTTTATTATATATTTAGTACATCGAGATTAAGTTTAATGTGTAGCTTACAATATTATATTTACTTTAATATATATTTAGTATATTGAAATTAAGTATATGTATTTTATTATATATTTAGTACATCGAGATTAAGTTTAATGTGCAGCTTACCATATGATATTTACTTTAATATATATTTAGTATAAATATGTCCTTTTTATATATTTTCGTATATTGAATTTAAGCCCGGTATAAACTTCACATGATTTAACGCACGAAATGTTCGTTTAATCGTGGTGCACTGTATAAACTTCGAATAATGGAACGCACGAAATGTTCGGTTAATCGTTGTGCACTGTACAAACTTCGAATAATGGATCGCACGAAATGTTCGGTTAATCGTTGTGCACTGTATAAACTTCGAATAATGGAACGCACGAAATATTCGGTTAATCGTTGTGCACTGTACAAACTTCGAATAACGGATCGCACGAAATGTTCGGTTAATCGTTGTGCACTGTACAAACTTCGAATAATGGATCGCACGAAATGTTCGGTTAATCGTTGTGCACTGTATAAACTTCGAATAATGGAACGCACGAAATGTTCGGTTAATCGTTGTGCACTGTATAAACTTCAAATAATGTTTTAAACGCTCGTTACATTCCCTGGTGAAGTGGATCCACACGTCTAATGCCTTTGGCTGACTGCTAGTTTCTGCTTGTTGACTCGTGCCGCACCATAGCACCTCAACAGCCATTGGTATTGGTCATCACATCGCACCCCTGCCTATGTGCGCTTTTCGTTATATGCACAGTGGTGGGCGCTATTGTGTGTGGTTCGATGATTGTACGCATTCATATCAAGGGTCGCTCGTATTGCTCATACGTGCGACCTGATGCGGCTACACGGGCATGCGTTGTATCTCTCGTATTTGTATTGGTTGAGATGTGTCCTTTTAAGGGCATGCGTTGTAGGTTTCATCTGTTTGCGCGCCTGCTTGGTAATTCTGAGAATTAGTCGCAGGCTTGCGCAACCGTATAATGTTTTGGGATGGTAGTTCTACTATATCAGATCGTTGGTTGGTGTTTTAACCTAATCGATGTGCAGATGTCCCATGCTTGCTTATGCCATGTAGTTTTATACCATTGCAACTACGTTGCGCTTGGTCTTCATGTCATGATTTCAGGCATGGTGAACATTTCTACTTTAGGAAAGATGCCTGTTATTGCTGATACACTTTGTATCAGCTGCATCGTGGTTATTAGGCATGTTAATGCAGGTAAGTACGCGCTTAATTGGCGCCGAAGGCTTATGTAAAACGAATTACCTGGTGGTAGGTAGGCAGGTGAGTAGTGGAGTTCGCACGAGTCGCCACAGTGCACCATCGAGTCGAGGCGAGTTTGTCCTTTTTTTATTTTAATCATTCGGCGGTCAAGAGTTCGAGTGTGTTCACCCGAAGAAGTCAGATATTCTAGTTCGCCTCATTGCCAATGTCTATCAAGTGTTGCTTAGTGCGTACCCTAAATCAACACCCTATCGATTTACAAAGACAAAATAGAACTAAATAAAGGATATAATAATGTACCTAATTATCAATCTAAGATTGTGTAAATCGTATTAAGGAGGAATAAAAATAAAGGATTCGACAGAACCAATCATTGTTGTCCGTTTTATTGGTGACAATCCGTGGAGGTTTAGTTAACTCAGCGTCCGTGCCGGCGCATCGACTAAACAATACCCACAGGTCTAGTAACTGGGTCGATTTATGGGATTTCTTTGCGTCCTTTCCATGATCAGAGACAGGCTTTGGAGACTCCGATATTAACGCAAGTTCGGAGTCATTTAATGAGATTATTCTTCGCGGGATGGAGCTTTACATTCCGTATTCCATCAAGTGAAATGCATCTGATAGACATTAGTTTTATAAAATATGCGAGCAGATTACAGTAGCCAAAAATAGAGGTGTTAAACAATAGCGCTCCTATCCTACGCAAGTCAATAGGACGAATTTTTTCGGAATCAAAAGTGCATGCAAACTAGCGATTGATATCGCGAAGAAGCTTAACAATGACGGAGTGGCCAAGAAGCTGCTTGAGAGCCCGACCGACTGGTGTTCCTTCTGGACAATAGCAAAGGCTATCAGCAATAACTTCGCTTTCTCCTCCTTTTCTCCGTTAGTGACATCAAGATACTAGTCACGAATTCAAAAGATAAAGCCAATGTGTTAACGAATTTATTTTCCGCGAATTCAAAACCTTACGCTGCTTTTTCGGAGCCACATGTGATCACATCGGTGCTTTCGCCAATATCAGATATGAAGTTCCGTCCACGGGCTGTTCAACACATTCCCCGTCATCATCAAGGATGATCGCATTGCATATCTCCATGGTATGTGATCCCATCTGTCACAACACGTTGCTAATCAAACTTCATTCAGACGGACTTTCCCCAACAACTTTGCTATTGGGCGAAGAGTTTCGTCGAAAATCTATCGATTCGGGTTGTTGTAGATGGCGTATCTTCCGATCTGTATTATATTATTTCCATGGTACTGGGGAGTGTGATATATGTACCAGACATGGGCACTAGATCCTATCAACGCCCCAACACTTACCGTTTGTTTCACTGTCAATTGTCCACCAATAAGCAAACAGCCAAAGTCACGTAAGTTACTTAGATGATTAGTGTTCTTTATTTTTATCTACAATATGGCATCGGCACATGCGCTTAATACTGGGAGTACACAATGTTAATCACTTAATCCTTTGCGATGACGCCTGCACTCCTTCAGGATCGTTGAAAGTTTTAATACAAAGTTCACTTAAAAAGAACAACAGATTTCTTGACTTGTCGATAAAAAGAGAAACACTGTACTACAACTCGCACTCTGGAATCGCGTATCTTGACCGTGTTAACAACTTGACCACTTTGTAACGCGGCTGGTGAAAAGGTAACGTTAAGCGACGCGACCGTCCGCTGTGGTGATAGAAATCTGACTCCCCGAGTGGCTGTTGCACTCGATATCCCCTAGCTGCGGTGGTGGTGCATTTCCATCGATGTGGGAGGAGCCGAATCGGATCATTTCTTTGGTGATGACCAATGAACTATCGGTTGGGGTTTTTTTTTTGGAAGAATTTCCCTGTGGTGACCGTACAGTTCAAGTACAATACCCTTTCGCTGGAAGTGAGGCAACGATCGAACCTGCAACTGTACAAACAAAAGAACTGGCATTAAGTGCTGCAGGCACCGTTGAGATAAACGATAGCGAAGAATCGCCGAAGGAAGAAATAGATTTCTGTGTGTTCTGTAAATAGAAACTCTTTGGTTTAACCAATGCTGCATGGGAACATCGGCTGTTTACATAATCGCCCAGAATCATACCGTTGCAGGCAATAGATATCTCTGTGACGATAAGCCAACCGCAGATTTGTTCGCCTATGGCAAAGGCTAGGGTGGCTATTGTTTGGTTAAGAAGACTGTACGTGGGACACGATCATTGGCATGATTGTTTAAATAGCAATCATGATCGTGTCCGCTTCAATGAGTGTTAGTTTTCGGAAAACAGTATCATAGGACATGATCATTAGGATGATTATTTACCCAACGATCGCGGTCATGTCCTATTCGATGATCGGGTGTCGCTTGGGCGATCAATGATCCGCTGGCCAGCATGTGTTTGTCGATTATAATTGCTGATAATTGGGTTGGTATGGTTCATGTAATATGAATGAAATGATTTGATGATGTGCATGCTTGCTGAGGTTTTACTTTAGTGGCGGTGCCGCCAAACCCCAAGGTACACTTACCTCAAAAACCACCATAACCACAACCCAGTCTGCATAAGCTTTCGCTAATGCAATTCGCATTAGCATCTTAAATGCTTCACGCATTATATAGATGAAATCTAGAATCTAAAGAATCCCTGCCAAAGAAAACTTACATTCATGCATCTCTTCGCATATATTTTCCTGTAAAAATTACTTTCTACCTTTTCAAGAATCCTGGGAAAATTTTAATTTCCCATACCTGAAATATTTCCTTCTCCAAAGACATTTAATGCATACAACGCGTTAGATAAAATTCCTAAAAATAGTTCCTTAATGTGCATATACACCATAAATACAAAACATTCGGCACCCATTGTTATCAATTGAAATGCAACGTCGGGCGGCTTGTTTTTACAGCTGCGACAAGCCAACCGAACAGCGAGTAGATAATTTATCAGTCTAAAAACTAAAAACTAAACCCAAATAAATGAACTAAAAGTCACAAATTGCCTTAAGGAATATATTTTTAGAGAAGAAACTGTTGGAATCAAAACAAAATTAGATCAGGAAAATGTATAAAGAGAGCAACATCACATAAATACAAAAATTGTTAAAACTAAAGCAAAATATTATATAATGATGATTATACAATCGAAAACACGCATGACCGAATAATAATTATTTCGAAAACCTGTAAAATTATTAATATAAAAACGATTGTAAGCCCCTTCAGGGTTTTGAATAAGTGCAACCCTTTCCAGCACCCACACGACTCTGCTCAACTTCTCGCAACTTCTTTTCGACACTTTTCAACCCCTTCGACTTCACACGACCTCTCGTTCATTACACTCGACTTCGACTATTCGACTCCATTTAACTTCTTTTCGACTTCGCTCGACTATTTTTCGTCGTCCTTCGACTCCATTTATCCAACCCACTCTACTCCACCCAACCTCACTTGACCCCACACCGGCTCAACTTAACTTCTTTAAACCGGCTCCAAACGCTCTTTGCAACATATTGACATACAATGCCCTCTATTTCAACCCCCCTCGACCCTGCTTGACTTCTTTTAGATCTCTTTCTGTCCTGTTCTAAATATTGGCACGCAATGCCCCATTCAACTTTTTTAACATTTTGGGGGCAACAATGCCTGCCAAGCGCGAACTTCACGCGACTCAGCCCACCTCCGCGCGACACCCGTCTTCTACAACCTCAGCTCCTCACTACACATTATCTATTACGCGTAGCAAACAATTAGTAGGGCGCCCAGTTCACCTCACAGTCTACCTTCTGTGCGCCTCTCAACAATCCCCGCGATGCCGGCTCCTCACGTAATCACAGCTACACCGCGTAGCAATCAACTGTTAGGATGCCCGGTTCCACCTATCTTGCTTTAATGTAAGGATCCTTCCCCCTAGAGACTCCCGATGTCCAACCAAAGGCAATACACGCCCCTCTACGCCGCCTCACACCTATCAGGTACATCAACTGCACTTCGGAGCGCGCATCTATTCCTCTAGGGCGCCCAGTGGTTGGACACAACAAACCACACCAGGAGCCCCCATAACCTAGGTCGCCTAATTTTATCCCAAGCGCCACGGGCCAGCACCTCCTCACAAGTTGCCGTTCGGTCGAAATCGCAGCTACCGTTTATCGAGCTCCGTCGTCGACACCGGTGCCTAAATACCGGTCCTCCCTCGATCGGTAAGCAGCGCAACTGGAGTGCCCGCCCCCGTTTACCAGTCCCAGCGGCAAACAATTCGCCATACAAACGTATGTACGAAAGCCACCGACTCTGGACTCGGTTTCCACAATCTTATCCACTAACACGTCGTATCACGATGTCAGTGAGTCACAATAGGTCCCATCTCCTGGCATTTTGTGCACGATGCCAGCGAGCCCCAATAGGTTTCGACTCCTGACACTTCGTCATACGTTGTCAGCGAACTCTTAACGGGATTAGACCTATTAGATAGGTACAACGTGTTGGCAGGCACCGCTAACAACAGGTTAAAACCGCCAGTGCCGTTTCTGCATCTCCGCATGCGCTACATCGTCACTGCGGACGCGAGCAGATTTCCGATAGGTTCCGACCTACTCAGACGATAAACCTGTTGGTCCAAGCGATCCATAACAAACCTATGGACCACGCCGCACACCTTTTCCCTTGGTGGCATCAAGCGGTAACATACGCGTCCACTTTATTTATCGACAAAGGCCCATATCACAACCAGAAACTTGTCATCACGACAGTTCCTCCTGCATAACCACACAGCGCCTCCCGAAGTGCGCAGGCCACCTTGAATTCCTAGCATCCGGCCCTCCACGCATTACCGCACCAACCTTCGAGCACCCCTTCCAGCCCTGCCTTTTTTTCGTGACTTCGCGACTGGAGGGGGGGGGGAGTACCGTGACGGCGCTGCCAAACCCCAAGGTACACTTACCTTAAAAACCACCATAACCACAACCCAGTCTGCATAAGCTTTCGCTAATGCAATTCGCATTAGCATCTTAAATGCTCCACGCATTATATAGATCAAATCTACCATCTAAAAATTCCCTGCGAAAGAAAACTTACCTTCGTGCATCTCTTCGCATATATTTTCCTGTAAGAATTTCTTTCTACCTTTTCAAGAATCCCAGGCAAATTTCAATTTCCCATACCTGAAACATTTCCTTCTCCAAGGACATTTAATGCATACAATGCGTTAGATAAAATTCCTAAAAATAGTTCCTTAATGTGCATATGCACCATAAATACAAAACATTCGGCACCCCCTGTTATCAATTGATATGCAATGTCGGGCGGCTTGTTTTTACAGCTGCGACAAACCGACCGGCGATTCACCATCAATAGACAAACAATCATCAATTTCGTACGTCGCCACAAACTAATTTTCCTGCATATACAAATGCAGGCAAGGGATTCGTCTCTGCCACCAATCCCATTAGCACCTCTTTTCTTCCCAACGTCTATTATAGCGACGATACACAGCGTAAACACTACCCTCATTACCGGACGAAGCATTTGGTCGCTTCTCCCTATGTTCTTTTTTTTCTCGTTTATCCTTTGCTAAGTACAACGATAAATACGGCGATGGGTACCATCACACACATACCACCATGATCATGATTAGCGAGCGATCTCTGCACGAGATGATTATTCCTGAGTCGAATTTCATCCGCTGGCCGCCATGGCCATGCTAACTCCCGCTCTCCGTTGGGCACGGAGACGCGTACATACCGGTAATATACCCCGAGTCGTGGCGAAGATTGTGTTTTTTTATTGATGTCCCATTGTAAAATCTTAATGTCTAATAAAAAATGAAACGAAACAATAATCCGCGAATTCAAACAAGTTATCCAACAATAGTGTTTTCCAATTAAATAAATATAAAACTAAACCAAGGGAATACAGTGTTTTATTGTGGCATTATGAAGTCCTGTTTGGCGTTTCTTTGCTTCGTCGTAATCGCGTGGTGCTCAAGAGAACAATTAATTATGATGGAGGAGGAAGTAGAACTCGCACCCATGCCGGTGCCACGACTTCCTCCCCACACTTTCAGGAGAAAGCGATTGAAAGGTAGCTTACGCTGCTCGATTGCAGGTAAGTAAAGTGGCTTGTGGAGTGAGCGAATGCTTCAAAGAACCCCCACAATACCTGAGGGTTATATTTTGGCTCCAACCTTATTTTTGCTTAACCTTCATATTTTCTTGGAATCAACGGGTAACAAAATCTTCAGGTTTTAAGGTAATAGCATTTGTATGTCCGCATTTTCGAAATGATCGGCCGATTAATGCATCAACGTCGCACCGGGTGAGATCTAGTCGCTAAATCGGGTCTGTGGAAATGGGTCGATCATCCCCAGGTCCACCTTTAGAAAATTGAGTTATCTTTTCGGAGCAAAAATTTATTTTACTCCGGCCCAGCTTCCTCTTCAACATAAATTTCAAATCAACCAGGTGCTTAAATATTGTTCACATGATTGGAGTCTGCTCCTAAGCGTACCAGTTATGATATCAAATCTCCCCATGTTATACCGTATGCTTCAAAACATAGATTAATAAAATTATAAACAATACATTTCGATAAACGTAATATATTTATCGTACCACAGTGTGGCACCATGCAACATAAGTGTAGGTCACCGGTTCGGGTGACCTTAAGATACCCACTGAAGGTTCGAGTGCTCAATTTAACTCTTCATAATTTAGGATACTTGCGTAGAGTCATTAAATATTATAAAGTAAGATTGTTATTTTCTATAAGAAAGCAAATGATTTAATACTTAGTTTTGAAAATAAAATATCCTAAAATAAAACACAAATTGTAAATATATTCTTAGTTCTCCGTAGTTCAGATGGCGGATGTGTTCCCCAAAACCAAATCAATTTCCCAGATGTAGAATGTCTGTCAGAAGATACTTTAGCAACTGTTAAAAATTGTATTTTCACACCAGCGGTGAAATACTAGACATGTCTAAAAGACTATATGATTACGACCTTTGAAATGTCACTTTAAACTTCTATTTGCCAGATAAAATATCCGTCTCCCAAGGTGTCTAACATTAAAATATAAAACACATTTTATGAGTATTCACCAAACTCCAATATAATGCTTGCGAATGGCGACAGTGGACAGATAGCTTTTCAAAAAGCAAACGTTCACAATGGTAGGAGGAAACGTCGGCTACTGGTTTATTGGTGTTAAAACTTTAACTATCAATTAAAGCGAAATCACAGAATGATACTTTAGTTGTCAGGTCGCGTTTTAGTTTATTTTTGTTTCTGATTTAAAATCCTTAAGGTATCATTGTTCTCAATTTATGCAGCCATTAAACACCGGAATATCCGGTATGTAATTTTTCGTCGAAGGTAACACAAACATAATGCCTTTTCCCGGACAGACAATTTATGGTCCAGTAAGTGAGACGTATGGCCATAGAATCACATTTTCCTTCCTTAATACGGGTTAACCTTTTCTGATGGCATGTCCGAGCTACCTCCACCATATGTTTCAATCGCGCTTAAGGCTAACTACGTCCTTGGATGACTTTGTTTAGTTGTATGTGTTCTAATGTGTGCTCGTGTCGCATATACTTTTGTGCGCGATATTAGGCGATCGTAACTCCAAACTACGGCGTATATTCCTGGTAAATGACACTTTTTTATTGACCACTTGAGATTTGATATCGCACTTCATAAGATTTGTCCGTATCCAAGGCTGATGGTACTTGAGACATACCCAACTGTGGAAAGATGCGATTGATGGGGTGGCAATGTACCAATGTGCCAATGTGACCATGTGCCAGTGCGGCTATGTCGCACATTGTCCCTGTTCGTAAAAATGTATAAAACTCAAGTGGGTCTTATATTACTAGTGCCAGCGCCAGTGCTATTGCCAGGGCTGGCTGTAAGGCAGTAAGGGTTCTAGTACTAGGTCTCGTTTCAATTTATCCTCCTGTTTGTGTTCTCAGTTAAGTAAGATTGGAGCCAACGTACCTCCAGAACCGACGGGGCCCACTCTCCTGACCGTCATCTATGACAGAAAGAATGTGTGTGAAACCGTACAAATTACGACCAAAGTTAAATTTGATAAAGTCGAACTTTTTCCCTTGTGACACTATGTGAGTGTGTTTGGCTTCTTTTCTTCATTTGAAGCAATTTATAGAGCATCCTCATTTTAGGTGATATCTCTTCTTCGTCGTGAGCTTATACAAACAATCAAGTCTGGTCTTTGTGCTTACGTGACTCACACGGGAAAAGGGGTAACAGCGGGTGGGGCATATTATGGTATATTCCCCCATTGAGGTGCTATGGACCTTAAGCCATGGCCGCAATAAAATGAAACCTTGCAAATTGAACATGTGATTGAAGAATGGGGCGTTAGTGGGGCTGGATGGGAATATGACGACTTTTATCTCATATTTCGCAACGACCAAATTCCCATATGAGAAATCCTGAAAGCAATGTTATCGTTCTACCTTTTAGTCATCTTGATTTCGAAGTATGGTTATTGGCCTCTTTAGCGTTCAAACAAAGTGTACACATGTGCGGGTGGCGTATGTTAAGATGTGTCTTCCAGGTATTGCGGTAATTCGTAAGTTTATGAGGAGTTTAGATGAAATTGAATTGGTTTCCAACGTAGCAATAGGGCAGCACACAAAATGAAAAAAAAATACCTAAGCCAACACCAAAAATAAAAAGAAGAACCCGACAGCCAAAAAATAAAGAGGCTGGAATAAAAAAAAATAAAAGAGGAATTTGTTTTTATGGGTAATAAAAGAAGCAATTTTTAAGAAATTTATACGGTAGGGCTTAGAATACCAAACAATTTGCTGACAATTTATAAAGCTGAGTAATTTAATTTAAAAAGCAAGCGCCCGAACGACTGTGCACCACATGCGGTGCAAAGGGTGTGAGATGCTACGGAAATAAACTTATTATTAGGTTATTTGGGAGTATTTCCGTTTTAATAAAGTTCAACAGCTTGCGAGTGCTTACGGCGAGGATATCTCATGAATATCCGGGCATTTTCGTTTGTCATTCAAATTTCATCATTTTCTGTTGTTTTGTTTTGCATAATATGAATGCGGTACGGAAACTGCTCACCTGGTGTAATAAGATAAGGCCAGTTCAAGCTGAACATTTTATTAGACAATAAAACCGAATCTCATCTAGCTGGAGTAGTCAAGTTTTATTATCATTATTTTTTTATATGATATATTGGGTGTATTTATTAGCTGAAAGGGATCTTTCATGAATCTTTATTCAAAGACAATAGTACAATGTCCTTTAATAAGTGTACTCTCTATCACTAGCTACGATTTTCACCCAACTTACAGACTGGTAATGATCACCTCCTCCATCTCCTCCATAAAAACTACCCATCTTTCGCGCCCGGAAACGAAGCTAGCCAATTTTTGATTCTGAAACAACTAGTAATCAGAAGGTGCCAAGTCCGTTTAATATTGGGCATGTGTCAGAAGTTCCCATCCGCTATTTTCCAAGTAAGTTTTATGTGCTTGGACGACATCTGGCCGAGCATTAACATCATGGAAAATCATTGTTTCATGTCTGTTCGGTCATTGTGCCCGTTTTATGGCCAATTCTCGCTTCAAAATTGTATTCGGTACAGAAATCTATGATTTCACCACTTCTCAGTACCCACAGATCACCGCTTCTAATCGTAGCAAATACAGAGATTTATTTGGCGGATATATTGCTTTGAAGGCAATTATCTGGTTGTGTGGGCTTAATTCAAACTTAATTAGACATCTTTCTCACCACCAATAACAATGTTACATACTAAACATCTCATCTCATTTCGACCAGACAATATATGCTAAATACACAGTTGGGAACGGAACAGTTTCATTTACAATTTTTTTTTTTTTTATATTTCTGTATTTATTGACCATCAATAATTTTTACAATATTAGTTATTTACTTAACCTATGCTAAATTGCTTAACTTAACTTAACATAACTTATCTTAACTTATGTTAACTTAGTCTAGTTACCTAATAATTATTGAAATAAGTTAGTGTGGTGTGGAAGTGGGAAGCATAGTGATCAATAGGTAGGTTATGGGTTAGTGAGAATATTGTCAGTCAGGTATGTGGGTTGGGGAACTACTTTCCGTTTGTTCGTTGAAACGCAAATTATTGTAGAAGGGTTGAATATTACTATACTTAAATTGGTGAGGTGAAAGCTCTGTATTGTGGTATACAATCTCATTAGAGTTATTAGCCAACCTGCCAGAGGTGAAGAACGTTCTGATGTGGAGACAGTTCGGGAAGGCAGTTCGGTTATCTGATGGAGTTGATGTGAGCGCGTTTATTATCGGGTTGGGATTATTGGGAAGATTTTCGATAAATTTGATGGACAGCTCGAGGAAGCGTCGATCTATACGTTCAATATTAGCGGCATAGTAGAGCGAACTGTGGGGGTTAAAGTTTGTATGCCAACGTATGGCACAGATTCACTTAAATCCCACAAGAAAAGATTCCACCGAAGGAAATGGAAAACACTTTTTATTTACTTAAAGTTTTTTTATTTTTTTTATTTACAGCTCCAGTCTGTTTACCGGTATCCTTATTTAACTAGATGAATTTGTAACGCACACAATATACTACTTTACGCTCTAAGGAAACCTTTAAATTAAAAACTTTTCGTTTTATTTCGTTAGTTTTTTTATTGACGAAGTCTGGGACACGACCTTCCACTTAGACGAGATGTGACTTGGTATAAAAATTCGCGAATTTAATTTTAGGTTGAGCAGCAGCGTGACTACACGCGATGGTGGTTGGTTAGTGACTAATTCTACTTAGGGGTGAAATTCATATTTCATTCCACACACAGGACAACCAAAAGAGATCACGCCTCTGCTCTCTCAATCTCACGCCCGTCAAAGTGTGAGTAACTTTTGTTAAAAGGGTTATTCACGGGAATGGAGAGTGGGAGAATAGAAACATGATGTGCTGTGATCTCGGGGTAGCTTTGGTTGTGTGTGTTGGTATCAGATGCAGCTACTGACATGACCTGGTGACCCAGTGGTACGGCTATGGTGTAGTCGCAGCACATTGAACCGTGGAGAAACAGAAATACGAATAAGAGGAAAACCTAGCTGACGTCACTCCCCTGCAAAAAGAGATCATTGATCCCAAGCGAATGGATGATCTGAGGGAAAGTCAATAGGACGCCGCTGATGCTTGGGAAATAATCAGCGTGAGAGCCAGACTCTAAGACGCTGAAATAACCCCAGCGATTTTGCTATGATGCAACAGCGTCGTTCGTTTAGACTTGTTGTTGCTAACCGACATTATGAGATTTCCGATGGGAAACTCATGGTTAGCAAGAATGGGGTTGCCGTTTGACAAGAATGTAGCTAAACTCAATTATGCATTATTTGCATGGGATAATGAGTTTAGCTATGTTATACGTCCGTTTAACATGTTTTACAGGGGAATAACATATGATGGAAATGAGTAGGTATGACGCGCTGAAAGCGGTCGAAATTATGTAGGAATTGGGTTGGTTCTCATGTAGAATAGAGAAACCCCCACAGAACCACTGTTATAATATTTGTGGGAGTTGGGATGTCGGTTGAGGCCAGTGATAAGTCTGAAGCATTACCTTTCGAAAATGCGTAGCTTCTCCATTTGGGCGGGTGTGATATGGTACCATATCGGGCATGCATATGTGAGAGTGGTTCTAATTATCTGTTTGTAGTGGTTTCTTTTAACTTAGTGGTTTCTTTTAAGTGTTATGGAGTAACATTATTGATTAATGTTGTTTTTTAGTAATTGACTTCTCTTTCAAATTTATTGTCAGAGTAAATTCTATTTATTTATTTATTTAGTTCAATTTATTTTCAATATTGTTGTGAAACTAATTTATACTGTAATTTTCCTGGTTCCATTTTGTTCTTGGTAAGCTTGGTTTAAATTAATTAATGTGTGTCTTATTGTTAAATATTAAGTTTTAACATCATTTTAAACATTTTAGACCTGATGACGATCAAATACAATGATCGAAACGTCGTTTTTTAATATAATGTGAAAAAATTAAATTACATTAAAAACAAAAATAAAAACCAAAATTAGTCTGTATTGTGGTGTTTTCTCCTGCCACAGAATATTTATTATCGATATATAAACCAAAATTTACCTGTAGGTAAGGCGAGCGGCCGCTGATGGTGCAACTCGGCCTAGGTCCGTGTGGCGGTCCTCCCTCTGGTTCCTTCTGTTTCAGCGCCCAGATTGGCCGTCGTCAAATGGTGATCCTTGCTGTTATCGACCCCGAATGGGTCCCTTATTGACTCGACAAACAATTCACAAGAAGTCACCTCCCATTAAAGAAAGGTGCACAAATTTCACGACAGAGGCCACACAAATTCACGGTGCAAAAACGGAAACCACAATTTTTTCTTTGATACACGTTTAATTTTCGAACTTTAATCTTTACATGAATGCTTTTAATTTTTATTATTTTACCAAAAAAAAGAAAGGGGGCCACAGGGAAAAAAGAGGCTCTTTGTATCTTCTTCCTTTTTAGCTGCTCAACTCTACCGTACTCTAATTCCGTTCTCTAACAAAAAAAACAAAACGTTTTTTCTTTTTCTTTGCTTTTTCCGTTGTCAAAACGTCAACAACGGAATTCCGAACAAAAGGTTAACCCTCCATCTCTCTCGCTCTCCACTCACGTCCACTTCGAAAAACAAATTCGAACTCGAAGAACTGCACGATCCACACCCGAATCAGGGTGGGTTCAGAAACTCACTTCAGGATCGTACAATTCTTCCACCACCTTACCATCATACTATGTTAAAACCAAAATTAAATGCAAATTATTAAATGATGGTGGTGGCCGACGTACGTAACACACCTCCCCCCTCCACAAGACTGCGTGGCATTCTTGGGAGAGGAATGTCACGCCGGAGAGTGGACGGCGGAGAGCAAACAAACAAACAATTAACAAACCAATCAACAAATAAATAAATAACTAAATAAATAAATTAGTCTACATGCTTAGAGGTTAATGTTAGTACGTTTTAGGCTACCTATATACTAGGGTTAGTAAAGATAAATAAATAAATAAATAACACTTAATAGGGGAACACTAACTACACAGATTCCCATCTATCGCGGCGGGCCCGACACTGAAACGATGGTCCGACCGAAAGCTCGACCGCCCACACGATCCGGTTAGGACCACCTCGCTAAGGCGAGGCGATCCCCTCTCGTTCAACCTCCGAAATGTCACCCGGCCGGCAAAAGCGTCCCGCTCCTATATATTTACTTTAATCCTCCTCTTTTGGACTCGGTACTTGCCTCGGTCCATGGGTTGGTAGATCGGGGGGTTTGTCCCGTTTCGACGGCAAAACCTACCATCACCCGACATTATAGTGCGCTTTCGCACTTTCATATTTGCGATCCAACCCCCAGCACTGGGGTTTGCCTCTGCAGTCTTCGCTGGGACTGCGCCTGCAGCATTAGGCCTGGCCTTAAAGACTTTTCGTCAGACTCTCAAGATGGTATCCCTCGACGAAGGTCCTTTACAAGGACGAAGATTCCGGAGGGTAACCAGAGTCTGGCCAGCTAGGATCAGGGGCTCCAAGTTATAGGAAGGCTTATCCTTCCCTTATTTGTTCGTTTATATAGAACGTTGTCTATAACTATATGTTATTAACGTCCACTGTTTGGGGTTCATCCGGATGACCACGTGGGTAGCACGTGGTTGAACAGCTTTTCGCAGCCCTCCCCTGTATGGGTAGGGTCTCCGGGCGAGTACCTGCCGCAGTATCGACCTTAACAGGTCCCTTTGGCACGTCTCCCCGTTTGGCTGCCACATGTTCAACCCTTCCCGTCCCATAGTTGACAAATTGAATGGAGAATGGCACGGGATTTACGGTCGTTCGGGGAAAAACCAAACAACCACCCGGCCCGTCTACCTTACAATTCCGAGACAGGAAGTCGTACCCCAACAATCCGTCTTCCTCCAAACCCGGCAAGGAGTCTACTATTTGGAAACTGCAGGGAATCTCATGGTGCAACTTGAAATTCCCAGTGCAGCAACCCCTCGACTTACCTTTGACAAACAGCGCTTGGAGCGTTGTAGATTTATGCACATCCATGCCATATCTAGGATGGAGTGCCTTCAGCTTCAACAGGCTGATCTCAGCGCCGGTGTCCACGATTAGGCGCGTAGGGTTGCTACGGCCAATGTCTAGAGGGAGAGCGACAATCGGGACTCGAGTCGGCGAAAGCTGAGAACAGCTGGAGCTGGTTTTCGTTTTTAGTGCGGTCGGGTAGGATCTTGCCGACCCGACCTTGGGGAGTTTCCCGAACTCTCCCATTTTGCTTTATGTCGACACTCTGCCGCCTTGTGAGTGTGTCGACCGCAAAACTCGTACAATGTTCCGCTCCTCCGTTCAGGAATATTCCGCTCGGGAGTCCCACTGGACTCCGAACTAGCGGAACTGGAGCTATTCTTTCTGCCCACTTTGGGCCCAATGCGCCGGGGCTGCCATTCCCGGCTCCCCGCGCTGCCTGATGCGGCATCATGCCTCGCATCCGTCTTTGAGGATTTTGAGTCCATGGAGTCGGGTCGCCTACCGCCACCGCTCGACACGGACAGTCGTCGCCCATCATCTCCATCCACCTTCCGAGAATCCCTACTCTCCGCGCTACCATTACCGGCGCTTCGATTTCGCCGACGCTGCCTCCGACGCCCTCTGCGCCTATTTCTCGCGCTTGCCCCAGTCTCCACACGGGTGTCTTGTTCTCGGCTCGCAACAGGTGCTGTTCCGGCGTGCCGCTTATGGGGAGAACCCTGGGAATGCTGTTGTTTTTCCCACCTTTGCCTGTATTCGCACCCGCGCAAGCTATGACCCTGTCGGCCACAAAACTCGCAACAGCACCGGACGCTGAATACTCTTGGGCCTGATGTCGCCGGCCCATCGCCCGTAGACGGGGGCTGCGGCTCTGGTAGGGCTCTCCGCTGAGCCTGCGGCCGCTGATGTTGTGGCCCATGCCGCGCGGTTCCGCTCTGCTGACCACCATTCCTGTATGGAGCCTGGGCTTGGCGCGTCTGTCTCGGACGATCCGGGCAGTCCACTATGTCGTGGCCATACCGCCAGCACTCGCGACAGAAAGGAGTGTTCCTTCTCCTCAGGCACTCGTCGTACACGTGACCCCTCACTTTGCAGAAACTGCATGTTGTCTGGGATTCCAGGGGGCGAGCCGATCGACCAACCGAATCCCGGACCGGATTGTCCCGACCCGATCGATCTCCAGGCACATACGCCCCTTGAGCCAAACCCTGCGACCCTTCACTCCGACTCGAGGAAGAGACGGTATTTGACCACGCTCCCTCGCCAGAGGGGGCCGGAGCATAGGCACCAGCATCCCGTCTATAATTGAGAGGCCCGCACGACTGCTCCCGAACGAAACCATCCTCCTCCCGTCGACGACTATCAGGCTCTTCGGCCGGCAACACGAATGACACCGCCCGGGGATTTAGGTTCGATAAAACCGGCGCCGGCGCCGCGGTGCAATCCCCAGAAGTGGAGGATGAACCCTCCAAAAGGGTCGAGCAACTCCCCGGTCCCAACTCTAATGTTCCTGATGCTGTCGGCCGCGCATCCACAAACAGGTCGTCCTGCCTCAACATTTCCTTTCGAGCTCGCTCAAACCCGGTCAGGTGGTCCACCAGGCTACGAAAAGGGACATTACCCAACGTGAGAAGGAAGTGCTTTAGTCCTTCCTCCCTCAGACCCCTTACCAACACCGGTTTGGCCATGCCCTCAAGCTGGCCGGCGAAGACGGACCTACCCTGGCGACCATAAAAGCGCTCAGCTGCCTCCTCGCACCGTACCACGGCCCGCTTCACTCGGGAAACAAAGCCTGTGGCATCCTCGGAAGGAAGTTGTCGCATTTTGGAAAGTTGTGCACACAACTCCTCATACGACACCCGGGGTTCGTAGGCCTCTCTAAGACGCTGTTCCGCTTCAAGGAAGGTCGTGGGTGGTCTCTCCTCGAACATCCGATAGGCCTCGCCGCTCAGCCTGGAGGGCAGCCACCGGAGGAAGGTATGTTCCTCCTCCACCGCCAGCCCATCCAGGGTCCTTCTACAGCCCTTGAGAAACGAAGAGAGTCTCTCGGCCGTATCCGGGCCCTCCTGTCCCGAAAACATGGGGACCGCCTTCGACACAAGGTCGAAAACCCTATCTGTGCCCAGCATGGTCCGTACAGGACATGGCTGCGGGCCCAGTTTAAAATACGAGGGCATCGGCGTGTCCTCCATGCTCCCGACAGGCTGTTTACCGACGGTGGGAGGGGGGCGCGTTGGCGATCGATCGTCCACAAATTCGTCCCTCGAATCGTGGAACGCCTCCGGATCCATCTCGTCAACCGGCGGCTCGGGAAATGCCTCGGGCCGTGCCCGGGCAGGGGTGCCCTCTCGGACATCCCTTTGTCGCTGCCTTGTTTGCATCTGTCGGCTGTCTAACTAAACCTAAAATCTCACGATTTCAAGAACCGAACTCGTAACCTCGACAAGCCCTGTGGCCAACAGTAAACCCGGGAAAAACAACGGTCCAACAAAAACGCAACAACAAACACAACTCGTCCAACGAGAGAACCAACCCGAACGCGACAAAACCAATCCGTACACGAGCCGACCGGATATCGGATACAAACCCACAACGTCTGTTCCGATTAGTGTTTTATTTCGAAATCTTTGATTGCTAAAAGGCCGCACACGAATCGAGGGGGCGCGAAAAAAACAACAAGGAATACAGCCCCCACAACAGACAAACAAACACTCCAACAAGGGACAAACTCTTCTCCCAGCCACAAGATCACGCGAGAACAACACAATTAATCACTACACCGCCCGCGAAGAGAGAGAGAGAGACAGAAAAAGGAAATACCTCAATGTGCCACCTGTCGCGTATAAAAATAATATCTACCTCGCAGCTGAAAAGGAAGAAAAGCAGAATCCCCTCCAAAAATGTCTGTTACACAATATGAATAAAGAATTGTTGTTATACAAAATGAATAAAGAAATGAGTCATACAGAATGAACAAAGAAATGAGTTAACAAATAGATAACTTAGACTCAAAAAAAATCAACCAGAGTAACAACAACAACGAAATTTACAAAATACAAATGCGAATAACAAATTACAATAATAATAAAATGATCAATCAAAAAAAATTGATACTAGATTCTTCAACCAACCACAGTGACCTTTCAATTTTATACATAAAAAGGAAAAAAAAAAAAATAACAAAAAAAAATATTCTCCCGCAACTCCGCCGTTATGTTGGGCCCTCGCCAAAAATTATTGATAATATCCTCTGGTAAATCGATTGGTGATTACTTTTATAGTTGATTTGGGCACGCTTATTATATATTATATTGCGGAAACCAATATAAATAATGTGCTTATGAATATATAATAACAACACCAATTATCGTGCAAATACTGCTGACTCACAACGGTTTTTATGATGTAATCCAATAGAAGAGTTTCTTAGAAAAACGTTTTCGTTGATATTCTGTAAAAGTAGTCATTCAGGAAGCGCAAATTCATCATGCCAATTGCTGCCAAAAAAAAACGTCTATCTCGGCAGTCGTTCCTCCGGAAATATAGGGACGTATGGAGCCTCAGGGCTCCACCCACCAATGGTCTTGCACCTTCGAGCAAGGCTTGCTCAAGGACTTAGGGCAATATGCCAGTGCAGAGCCAACTAATGGGCACCGGCTGCGCCACTGTGGTGTTTTCTCCTGCCACAGAATATTTGTTATCGATATATAAACCAAAATTTACCTGTAGGTAAGGCGAGCGGCCGCTGATGGTGCAACTCGGCCTAGGTCCGTGTGGCGGTCCTCCCTCTGGTTCCTTCTGTTTCAGCGCCCAGATTGGCCGTCGCCAAATGGTGATCCTTGCTGTTATCGACCCCGAATGGGTCCCTTATTGACTCGACAAACAATTCACAAGAAGTCACCTCCCATTAAAGAAAGGTGCACAAATTTCACGACAGAGGCCACACAAATTCACGGTGCAAAAACGGAAACCACAATTTTTTCTTTGATACACGTTTAATTTTCGAACTTTAATCTTTACATGAATGCTTTTAATTTTTATTATTTTACCAAAAAAAAGAAAGGGGGCCACAGGGAAAAAAGAGGCTCTTTGTATCTTCTTCCTTTTTAGCTGCTCAACTCTACCGTACTCTAATTCCGTTCTCTAACAAAAAAAACAAAACGTTTTTTCTTTTTCTTTGCTTTTTCCGTTGTCAAAACGTCAACAACGGAATTCCGAACAAAAGGTTAACCCTCCATCTCTCTCGCTCTCCACTCACGTCCACTTCGAAAAACAAATTCGAACTCGAAGAACTGCACGATCCACACCCGAATCAGGGTGGGTTCAGAAACTCACTTCAGGATCGTACAATTCTTCCACCACCTTACCATCATACTATGTTAAAACCAAAATTAAATGCAAATTATTAAATGATGGTGGTGGCCGACGTACGTAACAGTATTGGCGACTCTAACTTCCTGCGTTTTCAACTTATAAGTGATTTAACTTGTACATCACTTTTCTGCAGAGATTAAGTTGAATTGCGGCTTTGCGAATCGAGTTTTTGGTGTGGATTATTCCCAGGTACTTTAAGGTTTTGGAGGGTTTGATTCTATTGTTATTTAACTTGATTCGGATTTTGTTATGGCAGCGTATGGTGTTGTTAGTACAATTCGCATTTCTGCCTTTAAACACTATGAGTTCAGTTTTGGCTGGGTTGAGTCGGATTTTCCACTTAGTAAAATATGCTGAAAGATTCGGGAGATAGCTGTTACTAAGGTTTCTTGCCTCCTTGACAAACTTGTTGCTTGAATAAATTAAAGTGTCATCGGCATAGTTCAGCATTACTGTATTAGGTGACAGTGGCTGTGGGGTGTCTGAAGTATAAAGGAGGTATAATAATGGTCCGAGAATGGAACCTTGAGGAACACCCGCGGTTATACTGTATGGTGTCGAAAGAGTTGAATTTATTTTCACCATGAACTTTCTATCAGAAAGGTAGGAAGCGAGAAGTTTTATGGTGTGGGTGTTTAATCCGAACATTGAATGTAGCTTGTATAGCAGTCCTGCAATCCAAACGCAATCGAATGCTTTTGCTATGTCGAGAGAGACGCATATTGTTGGGGAATAGTTTTGGAGATTCATTGTCGCAACAGGTGTCAGTTTTAGCAGAGCATGACAAGTTGAGTGTTGTGGACGAAAGCCAAATTGAGAATTCGGGATTAGGGAGTTGTCTCTAGCAAATGAGAGATGATTTTTGTATATCTTACATTCCAAAACCTTACTAAGCGAATTTAGCTGTGATATGGGACAGAAGTTAGCCGGGTTGTTGGAAGAACCGGATTTACTAATAGGGACTATCACCGCTGTTTTCCAACATTTTGGGAAATGTGAAGCGTTTATTATGTGGTTGAGAAGCACGAGAATGGGGAGTAAGTTCTCCGGGTGAAGTCTTTTAAATAGAAGGTTAGGGATTCTATCCAAGCCTGTAGATTTTTTATTGTTACGCGAAGTAATCAATTCAGATAATTCTGTAAAGCTCAGGAATGTGTCGGTTCCCATGGGATGTGACGCTTTATTGGTTTCGTTGAATTCAGTAATGAATGGTGGGAAGGATGGCTCCAGTGTGCGTGAGATGAATTCATTCACGGTGTCGTGGAAATTAGTGAGTGGGAGGTATTCGTTTTGTTTATGAGTTTTACAGAAGTGTTCAGCGAGACAGTTTGCTATATCAGTGTCCGATTGTGCGATGCTACTATTAGTTGGTTGGATGAGATAGTCTATTCGAGGCTTGAATTTACGACCAGTTAGTCGATTTATATTTTTAAATAGGTCACGGTTTGGTTTGATACTGTTTAGAGTAGATGTGTAAGTCTGATCGGTGAAATTTTTAAGTTGTCCAATTATCAGGGTGGTCAAAAGCTGTATCTGTTGTTTAATAAAGGGTGAGTAGCTAATATGCAATTTACGTCGGAGTTGTTTTTTTATGCGCAAAAATTTTGTGAGGAGGTTGGGTAATGGTTTTCCTAATTGGTTATGAGGGACGGTCGTAGGGGTATGGCTGAAGAGAGCATTTCCCAGTATTTGCTCTATTTTTACAACTGCCTGGTCAATTTCAGTAGGGAATGGGTTAGAAGATTCCGGTAAAGAATAATTTGAAAAACTGGCAGCAATATCGTTATTGACTTTTTTCCAGTTTGTTTTGGAAAAATTTGGGATAGGATTCACTGGGTAGAGTGGTTCGAGCGAAGGGATTTGAACCGTGGAGTGGACGGACCCATGATCGGATGGGAATGTAAAGGACGCTGTAGGGGGATTAGAAGAATAGATAACTGTGGATTTTAGGAAAAAATCGATTGTTGATTTGGTTGTACTACAAAGTCGAGTAGGTTGCAATGGACAGTCTGCGTAAATATATGGATGAAGTGGGAGGAGATCTAGGAGTTGGTAGCCGTAGTTGTTGCACTTAATGTCATTAAATGATGTATGTCGAGCATTCCAGTCTCCCCCTAAGATGAAAGGTGCCGGCAGAGACTGCTGGATTATTTGAGAAATGTCTGCACTAAGGTAGGTTCACGAGAAGGGTGAATGTATATAGACGACAAAACCAGTACTTTATTACTTCTGCAGAAGAGTTTAACTGTCGTGTATTCGACATTAGTTATGTTAGTGAACCTGATTTCAGTAAATTGGAATTTCTTGTGTATTAGAATTCCAGTACCACCATGAGGGCCAGTAGTTCACGGGTTGGACACAAATGTGTAATTAAGAATGTAAACTCGAGAGTTTGATTTAAGCCAGGTTTCTGAGAGAAGAAGAACATCCGGGGAGAACTTTTCAACAAACAAACGGATGTGTTGTCTACGAGTGTGGGAATATATGGATTCTGTGTTGAGGGAGACTAGAGTTAAACTATTCATTAAGGGAAAGAATGTGGCAAGTTATTAAATCTAAGATCTGACCTTTTTTTTTCTATTTCCGAGCTGTGTTTCAAGGTGGGTAGCAGCGTATGCAGGCTTCTAATATAACCCATGATGTCCAGGTTGAGAACGTTGGAATTGGGTTGATGAGGTTTAGTCCAGTTTCGGGAATCTTTCGTAACTTCTGCATAGGATATCCCTGATCCCGCGAGATGAGATGGTTGAGGTGATGAGGATTTAGTTGCAGTTGCTTTGGTTGGTGCTGGTTTATTTGTTGTCGTGTGTGCCGATCGTCTCTCGAGGATTCGCAGCTTTTCGGGACATTGGGAAAAGTTCGCTGGATGTGGGCCTCCGCAGTTACAGCACGTTACTGTGATTTTATTTGTGGTTGTTGATCCATCAGCGTTTGTTTTTTGAATTGTTGTTGATTCTGTACCAGGTGGGTTTACCCTGCATTCTCCAGGTGTATTTCCCGCATTTCCCGCATCGTGCACTTAAATGGCACGCAGCTGCTAAGTGACCTGAACCTTGACATCTTTTGCAATGGAGAACGTCCTGTTTGTGTGGTTCCTCCATCGCAATTTTATGCGTAAACAAATATTTTATTTGTTTAAACCGGCTAACATCTTCGTTCGGTGGAATCTGTACGTTTCGTAAACTCCGAATATTATTTCTCTCATATGAGGAGTTTGGAAGTAGTCCAATCTGTGTATACTCAGTTCCGGGCAGATCCTCGATATTTCGAGTAGAAGTTCCTCATTCGTCCATGCTGGGTCAATGTGCCTTATGATGAATGTCTTTGGTTTCATCTGGGCATGTTGAAAAGTGAAGAACTCATGTTTTTTTTCTGTGAGTTTTTTTACTGCCGTGTCGTGGTCCGTCAAAGTTGTTGTCATGATCGAGATCGAGGAGCCTTTGGAATTTGTGGTAAAGTTTCGATGTCCTAGGGCATTCTCGAGCATCTTGATTACTTCCTTGAGGCTAGTTGCATTTTTGATGTAAATTGCTGGTGGCCTCAACTTATTTGAAATATTGTGTCCAACTGTTTGCCACTGGTCCTATATTTTGTGGGTATATTGGGACGTTGACGGTTTATGGGATGACGATGGTTTGATGTTGGTTGTTAAGGAGATGCTTGATCTTTGGAGATGTACTTCCTTCATGCAGCACTGGGACCGTTGTCCGGCATCTGCGAACGCAAAGTCCGGATACGGTCATTTATTTTTTGTTTTGGTTTACCAATTTTGGGATAGTTTTCACAAGGTATCACCAAGATTTAAGAAATTTTCACTATCATTTTACACAATAGAACAATGTTCTGTCACAGACCGTTCTTAATAACGGCACCACATTTATAGTCCACACGCGCACACGTGTTTTTTTTTTTTTTCTTTTCTTTCTGTCCAGGAATGGCAGTAGCAAAACGCGTATACTCACTAAGACGATCAGAGTTGGAATCTTCAATTACTAATTAATATCATTTTTCACCAACGCAGGAAAAATCATATATATATGCGTGTGTGTGTGTGTGTGTGTGTGTGTGTAAAATTTGTTTACGATAATTGGATTTAACAATTTAACAACGCTTCCAAAACGGGATTTTGAAGTACCCTTAAATGTCAGAGCATAATGTGAGCGAAAAAAGAGGCAATGGATAACGAACGGGGGTATCGATGTACATTGGTCTCAAATGCTTCGGTATTACAGCGACAAGGAAACACGTGTTCAACGCATTCAGCGCATTCCATATTCGTGTGGTTCGGCTGAAGAATGTCTCTCTTTGTACGTCTTAACTGACTTTCAACGTGAATTTATTCGCATACTCTGATTGATGGGTATAGCAGCAACATGTCTGGAGAGGCGGAAAACACTCAGCAAGTTAAGTTGAGCATGACCGTGATAATAAAGGGTGGGCCATAAATGTTTGCACATTTGAAACATGAATAGAAATAAAACTACAAATGTTATTTTGTTAATAATTTATTTAACGTAATAAACGTTTATTGAATTTTTTTTTAAATGACATCGGGTAGGAACTTAGCGCTGGGGACGGACGCCTCCGACACCACAATAGGGGCCGCGCTAGAGCAACAACAACCTGGCGACACATGGCGACCTCTAGGCTTCTTCTCCCAAAATCTCTCGGATACCCAAAAGCGCTACAGCACCTATGACAGAGAGCTTTTGACAATATACACCGCGGTGAAACACTTCGAGAGAATCCTCGAAGGCCGAAAATTCACGATATTCACCGACCACAAGCCCCTGGTCTACGCCCCGGCCCAGCGATCACACAAGGCATCACCGCGCCAAGCCAGACACCTCGAGTATGTGCTGTGTTTCAACGCCAAACTAGAGCATGCTCGAGGCGCAGACAACGTAGTAGCTGACGCTCTTTCTAGCACCCACCCCGGCGATTCGTCAACAGTTACCGACAACGACGCAACAAACAGCAACGACCCCGCCATCGCTACCGCTGGAAATCTCGATGGCCACAACGCTGAGCGCAGACATAATCGCGGAAGTGCAAGCCGTCGACCCAAACCTTCCGCACTTGATGGACTCAGCCCCACAACTACAGCTGCTTTCAATCGACAGCCACAACATCTATTGCGACACAAAGCAAAATATCATCCGACCGTACCTCCCAGAGCCCCTGCGACGTCAGGCCTTCAGCATCATTCACAGCTTGTCCCACCCAAGTGGCAGGGCGACAGCCAAAGCACTGACGCGGAAATTCGTCTGGCCCGGCGTTCGCAAGGACGCCATCGCTTGGGCACGTCACTGCGAGGACTGCCAACGCTCCAAGGTAGGACGTCACAACAGAGAGGCCCCGAAAAAATTCAAAGAGCCGGACAATCGCTTCGAGCACGCCCACACAGACCTCATCAAGATGCCACTAATGCAAGGGATGCAGTACTGCCTGACCATCATCGATCGATTTTCGCGATGGCCCGTGGCGGTGCCCCTGCCCAACATCAAAACAAACACAATCGCCAAGGCATTCATGGACCACTGGGTCAGTAACTACAGGACTCCACTTCACATCACGTCAGACAGGGGGCCACAATTCGAGGCAGAGCTATTCACAGAGCTCGCCAAATGCATTGGCGCGCAGATGATCCACACAACGCCGTACCACCCGCAGTCCAACGGAATGGTGGAGAGATTCCACCGAACTCTCAAAGCCGCCCTAAGATGCTGTGGCATCTCTAACAGATACACACACAATACACAAGCAAATAGTGAAGAACACCGAACGAAAATCGAATAAGAAAATGCATCAGAGCCGTATACCATAGCGATAACATAACAATTCACATGAGTGGAATATACTTGAGTTTAAAAATCGATTTCTAAACACAGGCAGTAGCCTGATGAGTTGCGCTTTGCTTCAATTTTTGGTAATTCTAACTGTCCTAGCGTCAGTTCGAATCACACGTTCTTCACTATCCTCCCAAGCGCTATACTGCTGCCCACATTCCTGGCTGGATAGTCTGCCTACAGTTTTGCTGGGCCTCAGGGCGGCGTAACATACAAAGAGGATCTCGAAGTCTCCCCAGCCGAAATGCTCTACGGCACAACCATTCGAATCCCCGGAGAATTCGTCGCATCGGAACCGGCAAAGGCAAACAAAACCAACTTCGTCGCGAGCCTACGCCGGCTTTTCAAAGCCATCCGCCCTGTCCCAGCAACCCGGCACACCACAGGGCACCCGTTATCGCTGGGGGGGGGGGGGGGCGGGGGGTGGATGTCGCAGATCAGCCCGGTCCACAACCTCCACGCGGTCGCCGTAAGCAAAGACTCACACCGAGAGTAGCTTTCGACTAATTAAGTCAAGCACACTCTCGACTCGATCACGCTCACCAACAAAGGAGAGTCACGGCTGAATTGGCGTGGAGTCGACGCGGTACTACATTGGTCTGGCTCACACGTAGAACGATAACCGACCCTGGATCTTTCCCGCCAATTTCGATTGACACACACCACATGTGTGGACTATTGGCACGAATACTACATCACTTCGACATTAACCGCTGCCGCGATCGGACGTCAACGCCGCCAGGGACTTCAGCGTTAGCAGCCATCGGAGGACAACGACGATTTGAGGATCGAAACCCCAAATGTAGGCATTCGAACGTTAAACATCGATTAATTTCTGTTTATTTACATTTACTCGTAATACATCGAACTATTTGCATTATAAAAATGCCCACTTCACATCACAAAAGTAGTGCCGATGATGGTGATGATGATGATACTATTGACCCAAGGTGGTGGAGCCTCCAATTCTTCTGTGAGCTGGCCATTTAGCAATTCATTGAAGTGCACTTCCCATCGCTCCAGAATGCCTTCAGGATCGGTGATCAGATTACCCTCTTTATCTTTGCAGTAAGTGCAGCGTGGTGTGTACCGCGTCATACTACAGGACCTCCCTCTCTACTTTTCTCTATTTTACAGACAAGGTTTTTGTCCCTGGCACTATTCTTTTGTCTGTGAAGCCGTTTTTCAGATCTTCTGAGCTTTTTGTATTTCTCCCTGCGGAGCCGCGTCCTATGAGACTGCTGCATTGGCCGGTATGCAGCATTCTTACGTTCAGTCGCTAGCTTGCACTCCTCATCAAACCAGTCGCTCCGATCTCTACGACTACTGCCTAAGATGGTATCGCGTTAAGCAAGGAAAGTGAATATGGTGAATTGACCACACCGAGAAACGGTTGAGAAGCGAAGCATTGGAGCATCAGGCTACTGGCCCCGTTCTTAAGTACATTCGACTGATGTGGAATTTCTATGTTATGGCTTGGTATACGGCTCTGATACTTTGCTTAATTCAATCTCTTTCGGTGTTCTTCAGTATTTTCCTGTGTATTGTGTGTGTATCTGTTAGAAACGCCACAATGGAGTTGGCAGTACTAATGACAGTATTCTTAAGTATTCTCTCCTACGCCCGGCATTCTGGCCCCAGGATTTACTCTCCCTCCGTCGAGCTCTTCGAGGGCGAGTCTTAGCGCATGACAAAAGGTGTTACTTGTATTCTCATTGCGTAAGGCATCCGTGTTGATTCGAACCTGATCCGCGGATGCAATACGTCTCCGTAAGGCAATCTGCGCTCGGAAAACTATACCAACAAGATAGTAATCCGAGTCGACGTTGGCACCTTGGTCCGTTCGTACCGTCATCAGGCTCAAGGAGTGGCGGCGATCTATCAACACGTGGTTAATTTGGTTGCGAGTGGCTCCATCAGGTGATACCCAGATGGTTTTCTGGATATCTTTACGCGGAAACCTGGTACTCGCAACGACTAAGTTCTTTAATGCTGCCAGTTCGATGACTCGCAGTCAATTGACATTAGTGTTTTCATACAAATCATGAGAACCTGCGTAGTGCCTGAAGACCGGCTCCCGCCCTATTTTCGCATTCAAATCACCAAGAACGATTTTCACATCGTATCTTGGGCAGGCATTGGGGCCCGCTCGACGTTCTCGTAGTATTCTTCCTCATCGTCGTTAGGGGACTCCTCTGTAGGTCCGTGAACGTTTATGAGGCTTATGTTCTTAAACTTGCCTCACACGCGAAGGGGCATACCCTTTGTTTATTGCATTAAAGCCGATGATGGCAGGCTTCAGTTTTTGGCTGACTAGAAAGCCTACCCCGAGCACATGGTGTTTTGCATAACAGCTGTAATAAATGTCATGCTCGAATAACATCACTCCCCGTCCATTTTATTTCTTGTAATGCTGTTATGTCAGCCTTATATTCGGACAGGGCATGGGCTAGCTGCTGTGCAACTCTAGCTCTATATAGTGAGCGGACGTTCCATGAGAAAATTCTTAAATCGCCATTTTCGTTTCCGTGGTCGTCGTCGTGTATCCGGTCCATATCCGAGGATTGGTAAATTGCCATATTAATTTGTTTTTACGGGCAAGGTTATTAGCCTTGCGCCAACCTTTCTCAGGATGTCGCTTCATGCATTGGTTCAGTACTTGGCGGGTGCCAAAGTAGCTATCCAGGGGTGTTACGTGGAGACTGCATGTCAACTTGGATTGAACAGGGACAAGGATCGTCCTGGCCTTCGCCGGGTTAAAAGCAATCAGAGAATTTGCCCCGTAGGTTCGCTCCCACCCCACTTTAACTAGTACTACCCCCTTAAGAGAATTGGGAAAATACTATATGGACGAGAGAATTTGTTTGCGTTTAGCTCCTCGAGTCCTCGATCAACGATACGTTAGGTAGTGGACCTGGCTCATGGTATGGTTTTTTGCTCAAATTGAGGCGGAATTGGTGTGGAATTAGACAACATTGAGTTCGCGTTCTATATTGTGCTGGTGACTGGTCTGTCAGCGACAATAAGTGAAGTAATGAATGAAGAGACCAAGTTTTGGATGCTTTTCACGAATGTCCATAAGTGTCTAGTACCTGTGGAAAAGTGTAGTATTTTTTGTCTTACTCTCTCTTGCTTGCTCTGCGCGTTGAATATGCGCATGTAAGTAATATCCTGATCCGGATAACCGGACGCTTAACCCTTTAGCCTGCATCACTTTCTGTACCCGGAATCGAACCACATATTTCTCTTGAGTTTGAAACTCTTTACTCTGTGTTGAATACAGGTCCGCATAACAGGTAGAATTATGCCTGTCAATGTGTTGATTATAGCGTCAACATGTTCATTGAGGAAAAAACGACGATCAGTTTAATTTTCCAAAGAAAATCGGTGAGACCTTCCAAGTTGGCTTTCGCATAGAACCATATTGTTGTTTTGGGAGTTTTTTCGGTAAGGTTGCTTTTGGTTAGAGCTAATTTAGCCGACATGACACAGTGGTCTCAAGCGTCTTGGGCGAAGGGTATAGTCATTGAACTCGTAGCCAAAGTGTTGTGCAAGGTGCGCGTAAAAGATATAATAAATATTAATTAAACCCAAAAATAGGGTGTAACTTGAATAAAACGACAATGCGCTAAGTGCTCGTCTAAAACTCTCGTTGAAAACACATCGTTCGCCGGTCGTCCACACAAATTTACAATATTGTCGCGTACACGTGTGTGCTGACGTGTCTACCGCTGTGTATATACCGAACGGCCAATAAAAAACTGTGCGTGTGTTAATGTGTATGCGTGTGAAAGCAGATGTTCTCTGCATGCTGCTTCACAAATAAAACAATTGAATTAACGGTGGAAACAAATAATGGAAAAAAGAAAAGTAAGGCTAAAAGTAATTTCAAAGAGGAGGCCCAAAGCCCAGACAAACCTCCTTGCCAAACGGCATAAAGCTAACCCAACCAACAAAGAAAAAACTCGCAGAGAAGGAATGACCACTCCTGACAAGCCACATTATTCCGGAGAAGGGAATAAATTTAAAGAACTGGCAACTGAAGACCACAAAACCAGCAATACTGAAATGAGTGACAAATATGTCGAACATGCTCAATTTATTGCGGAGCTATACAAAAAGAAAGAGGAGCTCTCCAAAAAGAAGAACGATTTGGATCGACAAATCAAAGAAGCCTTATCGGAAAGCAATATTCAACAGCAAGAGGAGAAACAACAACAGCAGCAGAAGCAACAGCAACAGCAGCAGCAACAACTGCTGGAAAAACAACAAGCAGCAGCCAATAAGAAGGAGAAAGTGCCTCCCATCATAGTCAGTTTTATGGAAGCTAAGGACCTAATTAAATTGGGTAAGTTAACATGTAGAAATTTTAAAACGAAGAATTTAAATAATAATAAAATAAGTTTTTATGTGATAGTTTAGATGATTATCATAAAATTAAATCTGCTCTAAGAGAAGCAAGTAGTGAGTACTTCACGTACACACCTAAATCGGAGAAAACTATCTCCATGTTACTTAAAGGAGTTGATCCTTCTTTTTCCTCGGAAGAACTCCTCTCAGAACTACAAACTGTCGAAAATGACAGTTTAAAATTTACTGATGTGAAGCCATTCTCCACTTCTCTCTCCCGAAGTCGCAACCGCAAGTTGCCGTTCTTCATTCTCTCCCTAAGTCCCAATAGCAAAGTCGATGCACTTAGGAATATTAAAGTTATTTTCCACCAAACAATCATTTGGGAAAAATACGGAAGGCTGACCGTGTGTTGCAGTGCATGCGGTGCCAACGATTCGGCCACGTTGCATCTAACTGTTGTATGGAATTTAGATGTGTAAAGTGCCAAAACAATCATACCGTAGGAGAATGCCTCTTAGGTAAAGAACAGGTTCAGTATAGAAGCAAACTATCTTGCGTCCTGTGCAAAAATACAGGTCACCCGGCCAACTTTAGAGGTTGTCCGAAATTCCAACAACTAAAAGCCAAGTTGGAATTTAAAAAAAAACAACTTGAAGAAGAGAAACGAATGAAGGTTCGTTCTTATAATAACTTCGTTGCACCTAGTGTATCATTCGCTCAAATTTCCGGTAGTCCATTAAACTCAAACTTCGCGGCACAGGGAAGTAATATCACAAAACCTTCCGCACCTAGTATATCATTTTCTCATATAGCTAGTAATCCAATTAATACAACGGCGGCGGAACTTTCACGCAACGTCATAAAAGCGCCCGCTCCAGACGCAAATTCAGATATAAGAGCAATCCTGTTAGCCATATAAGGACAGATTGCTGGATTTGAAAATAAACTGACTGAACAAGCGGCCCGAAGAGATATTATTTATTCGTCCTTGTTCTCAGACAACCCAACATACCACAATGAACTATCCAACTAATTTAACACAAAAAATTATTGCTGTGAATGTGAATTCACTAATCCACGTGGAAAGAAGGGATAATCTAGGTAACCTGCTTGAAGCCGAATGCCCCAATGTGCTTCTGGCTAGCGAAACCAAACTAAACCAGAGGCACGAATTGCGCTACAAAAACTATAAAGTCATTAGACGAGATCGTCCACACGCCACACAAGGAGGTGTAGTTGCTATCTTAATTAAGAAAGGCCTTCACCACAAGGTCATTTACAGTACAGCTGTACACAAATTTCAGCTGCTGGAAGCTTGCATTATAGATATACCTTTGAAAAGTCAAAGGCATCTATACGTGGTATCCGTGTATGCACCTGAAGCTCCTCAGTGTTCGCAATTTATCAGCGAACTGGATACCCTTTTTCGTATTCTCAAATTAGACTCGGAAAACAATTATTTTGTTCTGGCGGGAGATTTCAACTCCAAACACAGTGCTTGGGGTGATATCACGCCGAACACAAGAGGTAATGCACTGTTCAACTGGTGGCAAACAAATGCAACAGAATGTAAACTAGAATTGTACACTACAAGTACACCATCTTATCCAAGAGGAAACTCCTTTTTGGGCTTACTTATGATTGACGACAGACTACAATTATTAGGCACGGACCTAAATACTCGAAATTGCCTTCGCACAATCGGGTATGATAGTGACCATTACGACCTCGGCGCCGTTTTACATGTTCCAAACGAACATGCAATACTTGAGCAGTACGACCAGATACATTCGTTCGTTTTCCGAAAAGCACACTGGTCGCGCTTTGATCGCATAATAAAAAGAGAACTATGCTCTAATGGCATAGACCCTCCAACTAATAGAAACCTTCGAAATGAGGAAATAGATCATTATCTCTCAACGATGGACAACATTGTCATCAAAACAATGCACCGTTCCATTCCAAAAGCGGCGCACACGGAGGAGAATTTTAATAGATATAGAAACTCAACTATTGATGCCCTCTATAGACAAAAAAGCGCTCTGCTCTCCCAGCTCAAACTGCTCTACAGACAGTTCAGCGATCCTTATAGCCAAGAAATAAAGACAATTAAGTCATTGATTAAAAACGTTCAAAAGCTGATCCGTGACAACTACAGATCAGTAATTAATGAAGAATGGAAACGTAAAATTCTCTCCATTAAAACCAGTGGTGGGAATATGTTTCCGCAAATAAATAAAGTATTTAGAAGAATAGATCATAATGACATTCTCTGCCTTCGAGTCCCGAGGACTCCCGAGAATTGTCAAATATTGCTGAACGCAGGACTCACCCCGGAACACATCAACTCCAACGAAGAACTAATAGTAGTCGAGGATCCGCAAGAGAAAGCGAACTCCATTGGCGCCTGTTTCGAGGCAGTACACAAAGTGAATGAATCCATTCATTCTAACCTCGGTATCGAAAACAGAGCTATCCAAAACCATATTTCGCTGCACAATGAACGGCAAAGTTGGCATTCCGAAAACAAAAGTTTCACCACCTTCAGTGAAAACAATAGAGCGGATGCGCCGCTTAGAAATTTGCACACAAATATATTTGTGAATAAGAATGAACTCATGGACATCCTTAGATCCATTAAAAACAAGAAATCTTCTGGAACAGATGGTATTCCGAATACAGTTCTTAAACATTCAATAACGCTTTAAATAATGCATACTTTCCAAGACGTTGGAAAATAGCAGTAGTCCATCCCATCCCCAAAAAGGGCAATGACAGGAGCAATCCCGCTAACCTTCGCTCGATTAGTCTGCTTCCAAATATTAGCAAAATATTCGAGAAAATCTTAAATAGGGCATTGATAAACTGGTGTGATGAAAACGACATCATTCCGAACAACCAGTTTGGCTTTAGAGCGGGGCACGACACAGTTCATGCAGCTACAAAACTTGTTTCCGATATACAGTGGAACAAGGCAAAACGACAATGCACAGGCGTATGTTTGGTTGACTTTGAAAAGGCCTTCGATACCGTATGGTTAGAAAGACTTGTATATAAGCTATCAAATCTAGGTTTGCCCGAATATCTGTTATACATCATTTACGATATGATAATGGATAAGCAATTTGTGGTAAAATGTGGGGACATAATCTCCAATAAAACTTACCATATTAAAAACGGCTTACAGCAGGGAGCCGTGAATTCTCCCATTCTCTTCAATATTTATAGTAGTGATCTAGTTGGGTCTCTTAATCATGCTATTGCATATGCCGACGATATTGTAGTGTACAGATCAGAAAAAAATATCGATGCCATTAACAGACTTCTTCAAGAAGACTTCAATAAAATCAAACGCTTTTGTGACGATTGGAAATTGAAAATTAACTTCCAAAAAACAGAAACCATCCTTTTCAGAACACCTCTTTCTACAGCTTCAAGAGATACAAGGCATAATTGGAAAAACTTTTCCATTGTAGGGAGCAATAATCTTCCGCTGCAAATGTAAACTGTTGTTGTTGTACTTCTGGTTTCGGGGAGCGTGTGTCTTAATCCTTAAAAGGACTAAGAGATCTCTTATAAAAGTTCCCGAAAACCTGTCGCACAACAGGGTTCGTTTGCCGTGCTTCCTTTGAGTCCAAAGGGAAGAGCAACGTCCTTGGATATGGGTCGAATGTCCTTTTCTTCTTTTGGTCTTCCAGGCCAGGTGAAATGAAAAACCGGGTGTTTTAGTTTTCAGATTTTATTTCTTCTCCCACTGGGGTATCTCCTCCAGGGACAAGATACGAATTTAAACTGCGGCCCGGAGATCACGAAACCATTCCTTTATAAAGGAAAAGGAATCGAAAATTGTATCTCAAAGATACACATTTTCGTGCAACAATCTCGATCTTTTGGATATTTCGAGCGAGATGTTGTGTTTACACAAGATAAGAAATCAATTTCTTGAATTCTTACGAAACCATTACGCAGATGTGTGAATGTATCTGCTTTTGAGTTTTTGTTTGTTCAACTCAATGGAATTTTTAGGATAGAGATAACAATCTCTGAATTTTGGATTTGGGTGATGCTGTGGAGCCAATATAGAACAATAAACGAATATTGGATTCGTTTATTGTGAATTTTAATTTTAATTTTGATTCTGGATTTAATTATGCCGTGGGGGCAAATGTTATGCGATAAACGAATGTTTGATTCGTTTATTGCGAATTTTGGATAATGTTTGGGTTTTTTCAGGTTTTGATAGGATTTTGGATTAGGAATGGGAGAAAAAGATGGTAGGGCTTTTCAGAGCACTACATCCTCCCCTCCTTGAAAAAAAGAAAATTGATCTTTATGAGATTAATTTTCTGGAAAATGGTGTGATTGGGAATAAGGATGATAGTATCGTGATTCCGTTACATATGCCTGATATTTTCTAACATAGTAGCTTTATGTATACAATATTTATTATAAGTGTGTAATTTTTGTTCTTTGTTTTTTTTCTTAATATTTATGTATTCATATTTATGGTCGTGTATCCAAGTTTCCACAATGGTTATTTATATAATAAAAATATTTTCTTTTGAAATTTTGTACAAATATAATTTTGTTTTTAAGTTTTGAATTTTCTTAGTATAGGTGTGTTTAACAGTAATTGTTGGTTATCCAAAATAAAGTTTTCTTATATAAAGTATTTTATTTTGAGTTAAGGGTATATTCATTTAGTTTGGTTTTGGTTATATGTACAATAGACATTTGGTTTTAAAATTTCATATAATTTGTTTTTTTTTCATGTTGGTTAAACATTGTATTAGAAGGAAACATTTGATTCTAAAAATTTTCGTTTTGATTTAAAGTAAATATTTTCTTATTTTCTGCGTGTAAGGTTAATTGTAGAATGTTTTATAATTACATAAGTATTTGAATTCATTATATTAAATTTAACTTTGGGTGATTTTTTTGTTTTTATTTTTATAAAGTACTATTTGTAAAAAGATACATAGATAAGTAAGGTTTTTATGGTTTATTCTTACAATTTGTATATTACATAGAATTTTCATTGTTTATATACTCGTATAAATTTTCATTATTTACATATATTACTTTTGTTCTTTTTTTTTTCATTGTCCTTATTAGTCGGGCGTTTATTTATTTATATAATTTTTTCCATGTATTTGGACGTACAATTTAATTCTATAACTTTTCCTTTTTGTTTTTTGTTATATAAAAATTTTATTACAATTTATTCATTACAAAATGTTTTGTACTTATATAAATTCTTATTTTAACATTATTTCGTATTGTAAGTTTTGTTTTATTTATTATTACAAAAATGTTTGTTTGTTTATTTATTTAAGTTAGTGATGGTTGATTAAAATATTTGTATAATACATTTTTCGATAGTCAATATTTGTTTATAGTATAGTTTTGAAACTTCTATTTTTGAAACATATGAGTTATGTGGAGATTTAATTTCTTGTTATATTTTATTTGTTATCTCCTGAATTTATAAATTTTCTTTGTTTATTCTATCTATCTATTTTGTTTTTGAACAATAATTTGTTAAGAGGTGAATTTAACATTATTAGTTGTATATATATTTTTCTTTATAGATATATTTTCTGTTTTGTTTGTTTATTTCGGTTATTTAAAATATTGTATAATATTTACAAGATTATTTATTCGTGTAACAGTATTTGAAAAGAAAAATTTTGCAGGCAAATTTTAAATACATTATCGTGGTATTTTCGTACAGTGTTACTTTATGATTTTCCTAAGGTTTTTTTTTTTTTACGTATATACATTTATTTTTCTTTTTTTTGTTTTTGTAAGGTTATAAATACATCTATACATTTACTTTCCTTTAACCTTTATTTTATTTATTTTGGGTTTCTTATTTGTGATTGCCTAATCCACAAATGGTTTTATATTATTGTTGTGGACTATTCGGGTTCCTTTTCCTATTCTGAGGATTGAATTTTCTTCGGATAGGATCTTTACAATTTCGTAGGGGCCTTTCCACAGGGAGGTTAGTTTGTTAGGTCTTGAGTGATTCTTTAATAGAACCTTGTCGCCAACATTAAATTTCTTACGGCCTACTTTTTGGTCGTAGTATGCCTTAGATTTTTGTTTTTTCTCTATCAGTATTCCCTTAGCTGTACGATAACCATGTTGTAATCGCATTTTTAATTCATTTGCGTAATGGTCGTAGTTATAAGTGCTTTCGGGGTTTTGTCTGAGAGAACTGGGTATTTCGGCTGGGAAGCCATATAGTAATTCATGCGGCGTGTAGCCTGTGTTACTGTGGGGTGTAGTATTATACACAAACATTGCGTACGGTATCCAGGTGTCCCAGGTGAGAGGATCCTGGTTTACATAGTGGCGGAGGTATTCCACCAGAGTTCTATGGCTCCGTTCTAGTGCTCCATTCGTTTGTGGATGGTAGGGTGCTGTATTGAGTTTTCTCATTTTAAGTAAGGAACAAATGTCCTTAAAAAGTGCGCTGAGAAAATTAGCACCTCGGTCAGTTAATAGAGAAGATGGTATGCCGTGCTGGCAGACGATATTTTCAACGAAAATTCTGGCCACGTCCTTGGTTTCGGCGCTGGCCAGTGCGTAAGCTCCTGAAAATTTAGTCAAATCGTCTTGAAACGTTAGTAGGTATTTATTTCCATTATAGCTGACTGGTAATGGTCCTACTATATCTAAAGCAATTCTTTCGAAAGGTTTTGAGCTTGTTGTGGTTATCTTCATAGGAATTCTAGGATTCCTTCCACTTTTGTTTATCTGGCAGGAGGCACATTTTCTAATATACGCTGCAACGTCAGCGGTCATTGTGCGCCAGTAATATTTTTGTTTCAATCTTTTGATTGTTCGGGTGGCTCCTTGGTGTCCTCCGAAAGGTGAGTTGTGGTATTCCGCTAGTAACTTTTGTATTTCGTTAGGATCTGTTAGAAGCTTCTTTTTATTGGAGAAAACGTACATTGTCACGTTGAGGTGAGCAAAAGTTTCTTTTAGCAAGTTATTAAGTGTTACTTTTGATTCGTTTTCTATGAAGGGGACTAAAATTCCAATGGAATTGAAATTCCGGTCTTTGCAAATCTTCTTCAGATCAATAAGGGAACTCTTAGCGGTTTCCTGGTCGCTTAGGTTTCTGAAAGGCAATGGCAATGTGATGGCGCATAACCCATCTTGCTCATGAAACGTAATTTTACCTACGTCTGGCTTGGTGAAGTTTGGGATTCTTCCTGCCAGGTTTTCTTCCTCAGCAGAGTCTATCAATGGGAGGATTATAATACGTAGTCCAAGTTTTTTCTTGGTATAGATGGACCCTGTTTGTTCTTGCCATACAAGATTGGTAGTATCTTTGTATGATTGTGCAGCCACATCTTCTTCGAGTTTGGCTTTACTTCGTGTGGTGACGAGGATATTATTTTTGATGGAATCGACTGGGGTAGTCATTGTTATACGGCTGAGAGCATCAGCATTTGCATTTTGCTTTCCTTTTTTATGGACGATTGTGTACTCATACTCTTCGAGTAGAATTCTCCATCGCATAAGTCTGGATGTAGGATCTTTTCGTCCTATAAGCCACCGTAGAGAGCTATGGTCAGTGACTATAGTAAATTTTCGTCCGTAAACGTATGGTCGGAACTGGGCTAGTGCAAAAACGATTGCCAATAATTCCTTTTCGGATGTTGTATATCGAGTTTCTGCGTCGTTTAAAGTTCGGCTAGTGAAAGCAATAGGTTTATCTTGTCCTATTGTACCTTGAGATAGCACTGCTCCTAACGCAACATTGCTAGCATCCGTAGTTATTATAAACTCCCGGTTAAAGTCTGGATAAGCCAGTATTGGTGGGGTAATAACCTTTCTTTTTAAAGCTGTGAATGCCTCATCACAAAAGGCATCCCAATGAAATGGAACATTCTTCCTGAGCAATCTGCTTAAAGGTTTTGCCAGTTCGGCGAAATTTGGGATAAATTTTCTGTAGTAGCCTACAAAACCGAGAAAAGATTTTACGTCTTTTTGTTTCTTGGGCGTTGGAAACGTTTTCACCGCTTTAGTTTTTTCTGGATCTGGTTTTATACCTTCCTTTGAAATAACATGCCCCAAGTAGGTGAGCTCTTTCCTTATGAAGTGACACTTTTCTGGTTGTATTTTCAGATTGTGTCTTTGTAATCGCTCGAAAATTCTGGTAAGTTGGGAATTGTGATCGTTCAGATCGTATCCGTAAATTACGATATCATCTACATAGACGAAACATTCTATTCCTTGGAGACCCATGAGTACATTATTCAAAAGCCTTTGGAATGTGGCGGGTGCGTTTTTAAGTCCGAAGGGCATTCGATTATATTCGTAATGTCCAAAGGGTGTGCTAAACGCTGTTTTTGCCTTGTCTCTATTGTCCATGCGTATTTGGTGGAAACCATTTGCTAAGTCTAAAGTGCTAAAATATTTAGCTTTTCCTAGCTGGTCCAAAATATCAGTAATATTGGGCAATGGATATGCATCTCCGACTGTTATTTTATTTAAGGCTCTAAAGTCGACAACCACTCTCCACCGTTTTGTCCCATCAGGTCCTGCCTTCTTGGGTACTAGTAAGAGAGGGGAATTCCAAGGACTGAAACTTGGTTGTACCACGCCATCCTGAAGCATTTCATTCACTTGTTTGTGGATTTCTTGCTTCGAGCTATCTGGGAGGCGATATGGTCTTATGTAAAGTGGGGGCTTTCCTTCTTCAGTGATGATCTGATGCTCTATGGCGTCAGTGTGTGTGAGATGGTCGCCCTCTAAGTAAAAGAGATCGTTAAATCTGCGGCAGATGTCTAGGATAGATATCCTTTCCTCCTGGTTACAATGACGCAACTCTAGGAGTGATTCTAGCCGTTCAAGCCTATTTTTTAGAAAGTTCTTAGTTTCATCCGCCTGTAACACATTGTAGTCATCCAGATCTTCCCATTCGACTTCTATGTCGTTGGTGCTTACTTCTTGATCGGTGTCTAATGTGTTCATTAATAATAACTTTATTTTATTGTCCTGTGGTGTTGTCAAACTATTACCCAGATATATCCCTGGCATGATCTCGGATTTTTTAATAATCAGTTCTTGACTGGATTTTTCTTTAAAGGGAATCTCCATTATTTGTTGAGATCGTGAATGCAATTTTATGTAGTCGACCGTGGTGTTTCGTTTTAAATTTACTGACGGTATTAGAGTTTCAGGTTCATGTTTTCCTGAACTCAGTTTTTCGGCAGTTTCCTTACCTTTTCTGTTACCACAAACTTTACTTAAATGGGGAGAGGAAGAATCAAGGGTGGTTGGTTTCGTTGTGTTTGTCACAGCATCAGATCCGGCCCGTAGACAAACGGATTCGGATGTTGACTCACGAACGGTGTTATCCAATTTTTCAAGAATGCCTGTATTATCCGTGGGAGACACCTCGTAAGGCGTGACATTCTGAATATTTTCCTTGACCTCATTTTTGTTCCCTAAAGGCTGCTCGAGTTCTACCATGGTTCTCTTCTTCACAGCGAATTTAAGGAATCCCTTTTCAAAGTTAATGTGGCACTGGTGCTTCGCAAGGAAATCGCTTCCCAGTATGCCATCGTGTTGGAAGTCTACGTTGCTTCCCACTACAAATAGATTATGCTTAAAGGGTATGGAGTGCCTATCAGTTCTGAATTCGAACTCCCCCAATACCTTTCCGCATGTGCTGACCGTTTTTCCAGCAATGGTGGATATAGTCACTGGGTCTGAATTTTCTACAGATTGTTCAATATAAAGATTATCAAATTTGATCAGGCTGATGTCGGCGCCTGTATCGATAAGGAAAGTGGAATATTTTTTATCAGATGGATTAAATTTTACACGTATTACTGGCTCCTTAAATTCAGGGCAGAAAAATACGCGCATTTGAAAATTTACATCGGGATGGGGTGTATATCGGCGATTGTCTGCACTCGAGAAGGATTGCCGTTGCTCGCTGCCCGAGTGAGTTCGTTTCCCTGTTGTGAATTGGATACCCTGTTAATATTTTGATTTTGTCGGGTATTTCGATTTTCAATGCGGGGCGAGTTTGTTATTGTCCTATTTTGAGATTGATTGGATTGGTTAAGATGAGTTTTAAAGGGATTACGACTCGTCGAATGTTGGTCCTGGTTTCGCATATGAGCTAACCTGGTTCTGCACTCTGCCTGAGTGTGATTATACTTTCGACAGTATGTGCATTGGAGACGTTCAACCTCTGTCTTAATGCGTTGGGGGACGAAATTTGGAAAATTTGTGTTGCGATAGCAAGTCGCAGAAGTATGTCCCCTCTTGTTGCATGTTTGGCAAACAATTTGTTGGTTATTTCTAAAATTCTTAGTAGAAGTTACCATTGTGTTATCGCTGTTCAATCTTTGAGATTGTTCCAAAGCGTAGCTAATGGCTGCTTTTAGATTTGAAGCCCTAAGCGCTTTTACTAAGATTTTGAGGCTGAAATTTCGTATCCCATCCTCAAACGTATTTAAAGCGAGTCTTTGATTTTCAGCCAGAAGATAACTTCTGACTGCAGGATCAGATGAACTAGCGTATGTGGCGCTGTCCAATTCATGCAGGTGGTGTGTGAGTCTAGTTGAAAATTCTTTCACACCCTCCTTGCTATCCTGTTTTGTTGCCACTAAGTTATTTTGGGCAGCAGACCTAGAGATTAGAGGTTTAAATTCTCCCTCTAATTCTGAAACAAGATCTTCCCAAGTAGAAATAATTTTATGCCGGATACAATCACGCGCCGGTCCCTGCAATCTGGTTTTGACCACCCTTAGAATAAAGGACTTCTGGTTGTCATCTTGTGCTTGTGAGAACAAAATGTCTCCACAAGAGACGAAACCCTCTAATTCGTCAGGATGACCGTTAAATACCGGCACGAGTCCCAGTATGTCGCTTAATCCGAATCCGTAGTTCATTCTAGAACTTTGTTCGCGTGTTTCCATACGTACGGTTTCCGATATTTCGTCCTCGCGATTTTGTATGAGCTCGGGCTCAGGTCTCTGCGAACGCGTACCCGGTTTATTTTTGTCGCTCACGACATATTTGTGAAACAGACCTTCCCAAATGATGGTGAAAAGGGGTAGAGAACCAAGAGATGAGATCTTCATTATTGTTGGGTAATATGGCCAAGAGAAAAGACAAGACCAACGGCAAGAGAAGTGTCTTCAAACTCAGTTAGTTTTGATTCTATTAGAAAGCCTTTGTTCTACTTAAGGTGAGAGAATCCACCCTTTCGCCCTATGGAAAAAGTGTCTAAACCTAAAATGGATTTTCGAAGAGCCACAGATGAGTCAGAGGAAAAGATTCAACCCAAAGAAAATTTTCCAAACAAGACGCTAAGGACAAGGACCAAGAATTTTGATTTGTTCGTTATTGTTTTAGCTTGTCACGTAAGAAAAATCTTCCCAAAAGAAAATGTATGTATATATGTTTATGTGTATAATTAATTAAAATATATATCAAAAAATAAATAATAAAACCAAATTTGTAGTTAATTTTTGTGTGGGGGGTTTTTTATTTTGTCCCCTTTTGAAGAATAAAATTGTTGATATTTTTGAAAAATAAATGTGTATATGTATATGTTTATAAGAATTAAAAATGGTTTTATAAGTTTATTAAAAATGTTTTCTATGAGTTGAAATAGTTTTGGAAAATATATGCATATTGTCTATGTGTAAAAATTTGATAAAATGATCGAATAAATTTATTTGTAACAAGATATATTGAAATTTTGCCTAGAAAAAAAATTTCTATAGTTCACTTGATTGATTTTGTATTATTCTTTTATCCCATTATGGCACTTGTGTGGATATTTGTATTTTTGTGGTGTATATTCTCATTAGAAGAGAAGGAGAAAAAAAAAATATAAAAGATCAAATTTCATTTAAATCCACAAATCAAAATTTAGGGGGTTTTCTTGATCCCCATGTGAAAAGAAAATTTTTATTTCAAGAAAGACAAATAACAAAATTTAACTTGTTCTTGGCATCCCCTTTCAATTTACAAATTTTCAAAATTAAAAGGAATTTATTTTGGGGAGCCAATCACTATCACCGGAATCGTATGATTTAATTTTTTTTCACTTTTCGCTTTACTATAATAAAATTTCGTACCTGTGATTTCTAGCTGCAGGTTTGTTGGGTGTCCTGTTGTTTGTCGTCACTAGCTGCTTGGTCCTGGTGTTGCCGCTGCATCAGGAATCCCGGTCTATCCTTGGCTGCTCGTTGTTATTTTTCACACTGTTACCTCTCCTCGGTGTATGCCCCAGAGGAACGCTTTTACCACTTTAGAATATTTAAAATTTACTATTTTGTAACTATTGCCGGTGTTTAGCCCCGGGCACGCTGTTTTTATCGGAATTAATTTTCCTGTTGGTAGCGGGATCTATAGATATCCCACTCGTGTATTCTCCCTCTGGTAGGGGATGTTTGGACCAGTCTAATCCACTGCCTAGTTCGTATTTTATTGGTAGGGGATGTTGGGATCCCACCGCTGCCACCATAATTTTTTGTTGTACTTCTGGTTTCGGGGAGCGTGTGTCTTAATCCTTAAAAGGACTAAGAGATCTCTTATAAAAGTTCCCGAAAACCTGTCGCACAACAGGGTTCGTTTGCCGTGCTTCCTTTGAGTCCAAAGGGAAGAGCAACGTCCTTGGATATGGGTCGAATGTCCTTTTCTTCTTTTGGTCTTCCAGGCCAGGTGAAATGAAAAACCGGGTGTTTTAGTTTTCAGATTTTATTTCTTCTCCCACTGGGGTATCTCCTCCAGGGACAAGATACGAATTTAAACTGCGGCCCGGAGATCACGAAACCATTCCTTTATAAAGGAAAAGGAATCGAAAATTGTATCTCAAAGATACACATTTTCGTGCAACAATCTCGATCTTTTGGATATTTCGAGCGAGATGTTGTGTTTACACAAGATAAGAAATCAATTTCTTGAATTCTTACGAAACCATTACGCAGATGTGTGAATGTATCTGCTTTTGAGTTTTTGTTTGTTCAACTCAATGGAATTTTTAGGATAGAGATAACAATCTCTGAATTTTGGATTTGGGTGATGCTGTGGAGCCAATATAGAACAATAAACGAATATTGGATTCGTTTATTGTGAATTTTAATTTTAATTTTGATTCTGGATTTAATTATGCCGTGGGGGCAAATGTTATGCGATAAACGAATGTTTGATTCGTTTATTGCGAATTTTGGATAATGTTTGGGTTTTTTCAGGTTTTGATAGGATTTTGGATTAGGAATGGGAGAAAAAGATGGTAGGGCTTTTCAGAGCACTACATTGTCAGGTACCTTGGTATCTGGATGGACCAATACCTATACTTTGATAAGCACATAGCAGCTGCCCTCTTCGCAGCTAAAAGTGCATATGCAATGACAAGAAGTCTGTTTCGAAATAGTCTCCTAGATCATAAAGTTAAAATAATTTCCTACTCAGCATTTATTCGTCCAATATTAGTGTATGGTTGCCCGGTATGGTTCAACGTTTTCCCATCCTACATGGAAAAGTTTCGCATGTTCGAGAGGCAGTGCTTGCGTTCCTGCCTCGGGTTACATAGAACACCTGAGTCTCAATACAAGAAATTCTATCCTAATAAGACACTGTACGACAAATCAGGACTGAATAGGATAGACAATTTCATTATCAAAATTATTCGTGGTCACACTGCAAGGGCAATGTGCAGCGAAAATAATCTTATCTCGGGAGCATACTACCCCAATGACATATACCTGGAGAATACATTCCAAAATGGGCTTATCCCACCAGAAGCGTTCCCTCTATTGGATAGAAAAGGTCTTATCCAAAACAAGCACGGAGTCCCTATTATTTACCACGCTTTTCGTGGTGCCAGGGACAAACGGATTCTTTATAACAGTGATATATCAAATGCTGCAGTTCACTTGCGTTTTAGCATGGCAATAGGCGATCGAGATAAATCTATAAATGACCGACCCCATCCCAACTGGTGGTGGATTGACAATGAAGAAAGGATTTAATATCCCCAAATATAGTAAGATCTTAAGACGCTACGCCTTCCCTTCCCATTCCTCATTTCCCTTTCCATATTTATTTATTCTTCCTTTTCATTTCTATTTTTCATTTAGATTCTTTTTCGTTTTAAAATTTCTTTATGTTAACATTTTTATTAATATGTTTGTTATTATATTATTTTTTTTAACTTTTTTACCTTATATTATTATTATTATTAAAAAAAAATAAAAATAAATATATAAATAAATAAATATAGAGAGAGAACTTCTCCTTCTAAAATATTGGGGTAATAGGTAATATATAAAAATATAAAAATATAAAAATATTATTGTACGCCGAAAGGCATTACACAAAATTGTATCGTGTAATTTAGAGTGCTCGTGTAGAGCCAGTAAATTATTTTAAGAATAAGAAAAGATTGTAAAATAGGATTTAGCATTTTAGTCCTAAGTCAACATTTGTTAAATTATTGTACAATAAATGCGTTATTCAATCAAAAAAAAAAAATTTCTTGGGCGAAGAAACCCCAATTGTATATTTGTCCGCGTGGGAGGTGAGAAATCGGTCCAGTGTGTTGGCGGAAAGGACCATCTATATTTGGTGCCCGTGTTTGGCCAGTGACGAGTTAAGTTAAACTACTTAAATCAGCAAAGAGCTGGACATACTGACCTACAGTGGTGCGGGTCCGGAGTGGTGAAGCCACTGAGAGTTATGCAGATTGAAATCATCTGCAATAATGTTTTCAGTGCACTGATATACGGTCAAGATCGTGTCGCTAGAATCAGATAAAGCATCAAGGTCCTTAAAGGATGCGTTTCAATACAAGTTCGGGTTTCTGTAAAGAAAACAGTAGATGTGCTTATAAACGTGAAGTTTTATCCATGAGAAACTGAATTAGAGCAGAGCCCATATTGTGCCAGGAGTCGATAAGTAATATCACTTCGTATGTATCTGACTATACCACGATGTGGGAAGAACAAAGACACTAAGTTATAAGTAGGTAGATTGTAATAGGAAATATCAGCATCAGTTATTACCTGGGTTTCGCTAACTACAAGGATTTCTGATTTCGTGTTCGAAACGTGGACAGACGCAGAGGAGAAATTATATCTTCGACCGCGGATGTTACAATGATCGACGCAAAATACCAGTTCCAGTGAAATTATCTGGCAAAAACACCCAACACTGCCTCAGAAAAGGATGCAAGTTGGGACCCGTAATAGATGAGCAAGGCATCTACTATGGATGTGATACTTTGTAGTAACTACCCCACTATATCCGTGTCCAAATCCAGGTCACATTATTTCGATGACGAATATTGAGTAGCTTAAACACCAAAAACCCACCAAGCACTATGAAACAATGGAGGGTGTCGTTGCCTGTACGTCGCATTTGCTGCAATGAACCTATACCTGTGTCTGATCCAACCCTTGGAAGATTATTATACCAAAAAATCAGTATGGCAATCAGGCCCCTAATCGATGTTGGTATTATCTCCTCTCGGCTGCTAAAAGGGATTTCCCGTAGCGATTTGTGAACTTCGATCAAAAAAGTCGTAGGGAGCCAAATCGACTGATTTTGGTGTCTGTTGATTAGTGTTCGTTCTGTCCTTAATCAAAAAGTAGCGGATAATGATAGTATTGTGCAACAGTGTGTTACCATAGTGTAAAATCCACGAATTGTTTTGTCTATGTTGAGATGATGAAAAGAAAACGCATCCCAATTAGGTACAACAGTAGAACAGAAATAGAAGACAATATGGTGGCGATATGCATATAGTATATGCAATCTTGGTATTCTGCTCTACCAAAATTTATTTTATTGTTTGGAGCTCATCCTTTAACGATGGAGTTTTTTGTTGCGCGGAGAAAATAATATAATAGAAAGACATGATATAGTAAAAGAAGAAAAATATTAATAGATTTGGTGGGAAGGCCGCAATGAAGATGGGGGGACAATGTAAGGCATGACCAGGAGGAAATCGGATAAGGTGGCGAAGTGTGTAGGAAGGTGCACAAAACTGGGAACGTTGGCGTAGTTAATCAGGCCAAACATTTTCGGATTAAATTAGTGGCTCAATGGCTGAGTTAGTAAGGAGGTTGTGTCTTGTGTTTGATTGTGCAAACGTAAGTTCAACTGACGACTCTCGCCACTGTGCAGTTCGGCACAATTACTGAGTGGTAGTTTAGGCCTCAAAGCCCAGTCGCCCGGTGAAATACTACCCCATCAAGCTATCGGCTACGTGAAATGGTGTAGAGAAATTCTTGACCATCTTTCGGAGCTTGGCTGATGGAAAAATAACACCTGAGGGCGTTAACCCAACGCTATAGGTTCGCCTTACCTGGGAGATATAAAATAAAATAAAGAACAATACATAGTTGTAGTAGTAGGTATACAGATTATTTTCAGCCTGCATTTTAGGAAAAATTCTATTGAAAAAAATTAGTACAATAGTTCCACAAAGTATTACTAATTCATGGATACAACTGACAATTTTGTTGATCACCCACCACAATTGCACAGAATCGATAGGCGCTCTTGTGACCCATGCTAACAGATTACGCACACACTGAGTCGAAAAGAATACTGCACAAAAAAAGGCGATAAAAATTGTCTGCGCTTTGTACCAGATACGAGGGTTGCCTCTTATGTTTCGGGATTTGGCAACCCTAGCGTTGCAATCCGGCAATTGACAGCTCTGTCGTAAAGTTGGACATTTTTGAGGTTATACGCACTCAGAACGTTTTGACATACGAGCGCTATTTGTGTTGTTTACAGTAACTTAAAAGATTTATCTCGGCCCAAAGATGGAATTAAATCGTCAACATTTTCGTGCGATTATTTTTTACAACTTTCGGCGTGGATTAACTCAGCAACAGTGCATGGATGAACTTAATTCAATTTTTGGCGATGAAGCTCCATCAAGGACCAGTGTTTATCGATGGTATGGTGAATTCAATCGTGGTCGTAGTTCACTCCAAGATGAATTTCGTGAAGGTCGTCCAAAATCAGTTGTTGTTCGGAAAACCATTGATGCTGTGCGCGAACTGATATTGGAAGATCGTCATGTGATCTATCGTGAGATTGAGACAACCTTAGGCGTTACTGGGACCAGCATACATTCAATATTGCATAAACATTTGACTGTCAAAAAAATTTGTTCGCGTTGGATCCCACACAATTTGTCAATCGGCCAAAAAAAGGCTCGTGTCAATTGGTCGAAAGAAATGCTCAAAAAATACGGTCGCGGTGCTTCGAAACACGTCTATGACATCGTGACAGGTGATGAATAGTGGATTTACGCGTATGAGCCCGAAAGTAAACAGCAGTCGACTGTCTGGGTGTTTCAAGTTGAGCCAAATCCAACAAAAGTTGTTCGCGCACGAAGCACTTCCAAGCAAATGGCCGCCTGTTTTTTCGGAAAAACTGGACATGTCGCAACCGTACCACTAGAACAACGCAGAACAGTGAATTCTGAGTGGTACACAACCATTTGTTTGCCAGTTGTCTTCCAAGAAATCAGGAAAACCAACCGCCGAAGACGGATCACTCTTCACCACGACAATGCGAGCTCTCACACATCGGCTGCGACAACTGCATTTTTGAGCACCCAAAACATCGATTTGATGGGTCATCCGCCGTATAGTCCTGACTTGGCACCGAATGACTTCTTTTTATTCCTGTACGTAAAAAACAAACTGAGAGGTCAACGTTTTTCGACACCCGAAGAAGCGGTTGCTGCATTCAGAATGCATGTGTTGGAGATACCTCAATCAGAGTGGCAAAAGTGCTTCGACAATTGGTTCAAACGCATGCAAAAGTGTATAGATCTTCATGGGGAATATTTTGAAAAACAATAAAGTGATTTTCGATGATCAGTATTTGTTTTTGTTCTCTAATCCCGGAATATAAAAGGCAATCCTGGTATTAACCGAATAATCACAGCCTATCTAGTCAGATCAGATATCCTCACAAACACGCGGTCGTGGTCTAATACCACGGTGCTTTGCTTCTAACCATCGTAAAACTCTATAAGCCTACAAACCAGCTGGTGTACGGGTAAAGTAATAAACAAATTATATACTGACAGTACCAGAATGAGGATAGATTTTATTGAATACGTCAAAGCTATCCCAGTCGCCCATTTGGTCTACAATTCAAAATTGTTGTCTCTTCGTTTTCAAGTCGTATCAAAATTACTCAACACTAATCCAATGATATCGCAAATAAAGAATGTTCTACGATTGGTCACCATATGGGGATAACACATCCGTCAGGATCCCCCAAGGGAATTAACGGAATGTTATTTTTAATGTCATTTCCACTGAAACTGGTGTCAGCAACACCGGATCTTTCTGTCTGTCAAGATTTATTTAATTTAATGCGGAATGCCAATATTTTCTCGTTGGATTCAAAATGACTCTCTTCGCAAGTAAATCAGACGCCTCCTATGCTGTGGACGTGAAGGCACATGTGTGGTTGACGTCAAAGTTAATTTTATTATCTGAATCCTCACTTCAATTGAATAGCCATGTGAGCGTATCTTAAAGAGAAAAAATATGTTTTTACATTTTTGTCCTCGTATATCGCATATTGTCCAATACATTGAACAAAAGCTACAGTGGGAGATATGAACAGGGAATCTCATCTGCATGAGTGTAACTGCTTTGCAAAAAATTGTAGCAAATCTCATATTTTAATAAGAAAATATGTAGACAAGTAACTATTTAGAAAAACAAACCATGAAATGTACTGTTTCTTGGTATGTTCTTTGGGGCGTACCTTACGTAATTAAAATTATTCACCACTCCTTTATCTCGCAATATCTATTTATTTTAATAATGTATCTTTTGTATATGTATCTTTGAAACGCAAGAATTTGCCAGATTTTGTTAAAATTTGCATACAAATAGATATATAAAATACGTAGACAAATAATTGGTATTATTCAAAACACTGACGAGTGAATACAAAGACTCGACTACTGCTAGGTATTATCCCCTATTTAAACTGTATCCTTTTTCGAATATTAGCACTGCTATGTCCAAAACACTTACGGTTGTCTATCGACTGGACGTTACATATTGGAACAACCACTATCCTTTCTGAGATAGTTTAAAGTGAGTATATTTCTTGATGTCAGTTATGATCCCATATTTTGGGCCCCGTTATCCCAGATCTGTACCCAAAATCATTGTGATGTCAAACTGTTTGATACAGCCACTAGATAGATCCACCGATAAATTAATAAGTAATTACATAAACTTCGCAAGCCAACCTTCCAGGCAATCGTGAGCTGGCTCGGTCGATGGTTTAATCTTCGTTCCATGAGTCTTCTCCAGGAAGTCTTCTCTCATCATTGTTTATATAACATGGCGGTACATAGAATCCGCTCGCAAATCATAACGAATGAACTGTTTCGACTTCTGATTTTCGACTCCGTTTATCCTTTCGCAAAAACCACTCCTAGAAACCTTGCAAGCGATTCATTATCCTGTGTTTTTCATATTTGATTCTAGTGTTTTCTAAATACCACTTACTTAATATGTCACCCCATGCGGGCACTCTTATTGTCTGGCTATCAGAAGAAAGGTGGCGGCACGATAACAACGTAACAACACGTTGTGTTACTTGTATATATATATAGACAAGGGCTCAAGTAACGTAGCAACAATGTAAAGATCATAATGTGTGTATTCCAATCTAGAATTTGTATACGATCTATCCAATTGAGCTCCTAGGGAAAGAAACTGTAACGGCACGCCACAAGGCGTTGATCACATTGTATGGGTTCGGGTATCAAGTGGCGTTCTTATCACCTCGATTTCTCCGAAATGGTCCAGCCATCGCGTCATATGCATTTCGGACAACACAATCCCAAGGCAGAAATGACCATGCATCTTATGTTTGCTCGCTTAGGTGTGGGACAAGATGGTAAAATTCTATTGCTATTTAGGTTTGGGGAAATTTTTTCGAAATATTGATGAACGGTTAAGATAGATTTTTTGTCGGGATGTCCTATGACTTTTTTGTTAACCCATAGAGCTTTTCAGTGGGCTTGTGGGTAGGTTTTAAGTAGTTGTCTAGTATGACACTTAACCTTCCACCGTCTGTTGCATAAAGTGATTGACCACCAAAAGAGAAAACGAATAAAAACACACAGGTAGTCCAATTTAAATTGTTCGCCGAGGAGGAATAAACAAGTAAAGACGCCGAAGTTGGAACAAAACACTGATCACCTGTGAAAGTCGATGGAATGAAACAAGTTGGTTTATTCTATTTATAAAACGTCTTTTTATTAATGTTCACTTGATGGTGGCAAATATAATTTGTTACTCCTTAGCACAGTGTCTTTTCATAATAAAACATTCTTTTTGTAAGATCTAGTGGTACATATTAGCGTTAATAAAGTGGAAGCTGCGTTTAGCTTATTTGACTAACTTGCAAAAAAAAATCAAGACGATACTCAATTACTAACTCGGCATCAAATAGAAACACGCGCAAGACTCAAAGCGGTACTTAATTACGAACTCGACATCGTATACACTTTTACCGATCCTAACACGACTCGTATAGTGCATGTGCACAATAAAGGGGATGAAATCTGACTCGTCGATGCAACACATCCGTCAGATTCAACGGTGGTGGATCACATCGATGTAGGAGGAACGAACCGGATCAACTTGGCGACGGCCAATGGTGATCGAGAACGGGGTTAAATGGGGGGAATTTCATATGCCGTATAGGGCAAATACGATGCCCCTTTGTCTGAATATCGACAACGAACTGTTGACGTCCGGCGCCGTGCTTCCTCGGTTGAGGGAAGAGCGGGGACCTTTTGTTTTTCTTTTAGTTATTATTCCTTTTATTTTTCCTTTTATTTATTATTCCGCTCCGATAGAAAGTACGTTTGAGCGGAAATTTGTTGCAATTGATAATTAATTAATTAAAAAAAAACTAATTCCGTCTCCTTAATATTGTTTATTTTGTGTATCATCTTCTTCACTCAAGGAAAACTTATTCTCAACAAACAAACATAACAAAACATAAATTTACTTGAGACTGTAAGCAATTCAACTAACTCTGTTCTCTAACTCAACTTCAAACTCAAACTGATTTTACTATTGAATTTTTTTTCTACTTATAAATTGAATAAAATTTGAACGAAAAGCAAAGTGCTCTGTTTTGAAATAAAAAGGGGCAAGTTATTAAATGTGCTGTAACTGGCAATATTGTGAATGTTTATGAGTGGTATGTATTATGTGAGAATGTAATATATGTTAAAGGAAGTTTTTAAGGATGCGTAAGGAGATTCAGTGTTAAATTTAATAAGGGTAGTATTCTGGAATACAACAGAACGATACGATTGTTCAAACAAGGAACAAGCATAAGCAGCGGTAGCGTTGCTGTCAATCATCGCCGGTGATCGCCTGAGAGACGAAATAGGCTTCTGCATCCCAAGTAAACAGAAACGCTATTCCGAGGGACGTGCACCGGATGCGCTTGTTTGATTTAGCCGTATGGCTCTGGTGCACTGGGGGGGAAGATATTTTGTTGACATTAAGTCAACAGAAATCTCGTCGACGGTCGCGAAGAGCCAGGCTGGATGGTTATCTATTTGGATTAATGTGCTGTTACATGGATATGGTGGTGAGGAATTTGCCACCCAGGGGAACCATGGACCAGCGTTGGTAAGCAAAACAAACACAGTGAGGCACTGTGTGTTTACTTTGATTTCCAGAAGGGTCATCATAGAGCATGAACGTGGGTATGATCGCCTAAACAACGATCATATTCATGCGCAAATCGAATGATCGTTTGATGGCCGATAATAGGGAATTGGTCGCAACTGTTGGGAACCTAAGGGTATAGGAGCCATGGTTCAATTATGGACCGTAGGAAGAATATCGGCGGCAGTTGTGTCCACAATACGCTGGCCAGGGTGTGTTTATCGATTATTGGTGACGAGCTGAGCCGATAGGGGATACGAAATGGTTCATGTATTATGAACCAGAAACATTAAATGTTATGCATGCCATCGGTGTGGTTTTACTTTCAGGTGAAAACTCCTGAAAGATAACTTATGCTGCTCGATTGCAGGTAAGTATAGTGGCTTGTGGAGTGATGGAAAGGCAGATTGACATAAGGAAGTGGGTGGTTCTTAAGGAAGGCTTAAGGCCCATATAGTTTTCCCAAGCCACCGACATAGCAGTAAATGCCACCGTGCTTGAAAGATTTTTATTTTTCGCAGTCTGTCAATCAAAATAGTAGATTTGCATTCATTTTGTGTGATCGATTCACAAACAAAGTGATGTATAATCTTAAATAAACGAAGAAATGTTCATACGCGTGTAATTTCAATAAAAGGCATTTATGCTCGACCGCATGGGATAATGTATATCAGTATAGTTCCCCCTTATCAATATATAATGTCACAAAATTCATACAAAATTTTTCAATTCAATTCAAATTTTATTAGGTAGATATTATTATTTATTGGCCTGTAGGAACCCGGAAGTTCATGACCTCACCGACTCGGCTTCGCTGTCGTCCCATGTCCTGGGCACTCTCCCTCCACGCTTTACCAGCCGATCCGACCTCCTCAAGGTCAAACCTAACATTGTCTTCCCATCTCCGTCGCGGCCGTCCTGCCGGTCTCTTTCCCGTTGGTCTACCGTCAAGAATTCTATGCACGGTCCTATCGTTGCCCATTCGCGCCACGTGTCCGGCCCATCTTAATCTTCGCGACTTGATTACTCTCACTATTGTAGGTTTGCGATATAGCTCTTCCAATTCGTGGTTATAGAGTTTCCTCCATTGGCCTTCCTCCTCGTCATATGTACCTCCAAAGATACTCCTCAAAACTTTATTCTCGAATACGCGGAATTTGTTTTCTTCCCGTTTTGTGAGAGCCCATGTTTCGCATCCATATAGAACAATCGGCATGGATATGGTTCTATAGACACGGAGTCTTATGTTACGTGATAGCAGTCTGGATTTCAGCAGTTTACTGACTGCGTGCCAACTAGCGTTGCCAGTACTAGTCAGGTAGATAATACATTTATATTTTACAACTAGTATTTAAGAGTTTTAGGACAGCAATTCCTTTACAACTATACTCTTAAATCTATATAATGAAAATTACACAATTTTAATGAATAATAATGATTAGAGGAAAGCTACAAGAAAAAACCCTTCTTTGAATTTGAAGACTAATATTGCACAGGTTTCCGGTTATTTTATGTAATAATGATCTCGATATAATTTTCATAGACAGAGTACATAGGTAGTGATTTAGGATAACGCAAGACGGGAAACGAGAACACTGTCAGAAAAAGAACAATTGACGAAGAAGTTTCGAGTGGTTTGGTCAATAAGGAATTCTACCGGTTTAACGTTAGCGTTTTCATGAAGTTCATGTGTCGAATAATACAATGGCAAATTCAGCAACATTTTCAATATTTTATTTTGACACCTTTGCAATTTTATTTTGCTTGTGCGAGCACAATTACACTGTGGGGTTCTTTAAGGCATTCCCAAAAAACCACCCATTCTCTGTAAATTAACCTGCCTCCCACTTACCATTCAAAGTCATTTTACTTACCTGCAAATGAGCAGCTTAAGCTACCCTGCATCATCTTTCACCAGATTCGCTCCTCCTACATCGGTGTGATCCACCACCGTTGCATCTGATGGGATGTGGATTGCATCGGAGAGTCAGATTTTAACAGTCCAACAATACATAGGTGTCGCGGTTGTTGAGTGTCGTAGTCGTTTTTCCACCCAATGAATGAAGTCGAGTTGTAGCAGTGTCAAGTCAGAATCGAGTTGCGTTCGCTGAGGAAGTTAATTTTTACCTTTGGTGCCAAGCCTAAACTTTCATTGTCGTGTCCAGAACAAGTGAATTAACAAAGCACCACGTTGGGAGAACGATTAATTAATTCAGATTGACGTTTCGGTATAGACTAAAGTTATTTCAACACAGTTTCCGGATAAAATTTACATTCGTATTAGCCACAAGTGTTTCAATTAGAAGTTTAACAATCTTTATTCAACAACACATGCCTGTATATACTAAAGTTTATTTCAACACAGTTTTCCAGATAAAAATTATATTCTTATTAGCCACGATTGTTTCAATAAGAAGTTTAACAATCTTTCTTCAACAACATAGTAAAAGTCAATCAGTGAACAATAAATGAATTTCCAGCTACAATTAGTGTGTTTTATTTTCATGCTCCGTGGGTGAACGATCTTCTCAGAATAATTTCGTCGAAACAACGTCGGGGTGTTTAGTTAACCTAGTGTCATACGTCAACACCTCACTTTCCTACTCCACAACACCATACAGGGGCGCTGTACAGAAGTTTAGCTTGAAAAATGGTGTTAAATATTATAATTTTATTTTCGAGGCTAAGCTTTGACTTTCTACACATTAATGGATGCATAACTCTTACGACTTTGTTTATTTTGTCTATTGTGGTAGTGATGTGTTTTTGGAAGATAAGTTTTTTATCTAGAATAATACCAAGATATCTACAGTCTTCGGACCAATCAATATCAACTGCACACATACTGAGTTTAGTGCCATTTGGTAGGTAGCAGAGTTTCCTACATCTCGAAAACCAGACGTCTTGTGTTTTATTACCATTTATTTTTATTTTCCATTTCCTGTAATATACTGCTAGTTTGTCAAGAGCTGCTTGCAAAGAGTTGTAGACGTTAGTGAATAAGGCACCGGAGGAGAAAACAGCCGTATCATCGGCAAACATAGCTACCTGAGTGTTTTCACCTAGACATGGTAAATCTGCGACAAACAATGTGAATAATATGGGACCAAGGACCGAGCCTTGGGGTACACCATAGTGGATTTGGTGAGTAGAGGATTTGTCGATTCCTATACTCACAACAAATTTTCTCGAACGAAGAAAGCTCTGAATAATTTTGATAAGCGGTATTGGCAGCTTATGTTAAGTTTTAGTAGCTTATAAATCAAGGCATCGTGCCATACCATATCAAAGGCTTTTTCGATGTCTAGAAGAACCAGTCCCGTTGACTCCTTGTCGATGAATTTACCAGCTATGTGGTTTTTAATGCACAAGACTTGGTGGATTGTGCTGTGACCACTACGGAAACCGAACTGAAAGTTTGGTAAGATGTTATTGGCTTCCACGAAACGATCAACCTTTTCCTTAATGATTTTTTCTAAGAGCTTACTGCTGCTATGTAGTTTAAGTTTTGGGTTTTCACTTGTTCTCCTATTTCTAATTTCAATTCCTTCATATTTATCCTAGGGCCTAAAGTTTTTAAATCGTCTGTTTCTATGATCATGTTGTAAACTATTAATTCTTTAAGTTGGCAAAATTCTAAAATTTCCCCATATATATATTATATATTTTATGGGTTATTATATATATATATATATATATATATATATATATATATATATATATATATATATATATATCTTTTACGGGTAAATGTACTAGTGCCATGCATAATTTTGGTTATCTTTAAACTTGTGCTCAATCTTGAACTCAAATCTATGTTTGTCTTACAGTAATTGTGGGTTGCTCCTGTGTCGAATAATATTGTTAATTTTTATTAGTTTTGGAGTTTTTTAAAGAAATGGCCGATGTTGTATAATGTGAGATGTGATGTTCCTATTCCTGTATATTGTTATATAGGGTGTGATGTGGGTTGGGGTGTTGTTGCATAGAGATGTTTTGCCAGTTGTTATATATGTTTATTGTGGGGGGTGTGTGGTAGTAACGAGTTGTATGTAAGGTGTGTTTACAGTTGCTATAGTGGGGAGGGTGATACGTATTGAGGGTGGTGCGTATTGAATGGGATGACCACCGGTTGCTGTTTAAAAAGGTGTTGTAATTGAATGAAGGGGGGTTCACCACTCGTTGTTGTTGTGCATAAAAGTTGTGTAATGTAATTTGTGGGGTTGAATTACGATCTGTATATCCTGTCCTCAACGCTAGTTGTAACGCAATGTGATGTTGTGCACTGGGGTGCTGTTATTCATATCATATCCTCCGCTGCCACTATACTTTATTTGGGTACTGAGGGCCAGTGGTTAGTTAAAAAGGAGGGCGTCCATTTTGTTATAGGTGATGATAACGTACGTCGACGACCTCTAGGTTAACGGTGCTTAACTTCGCACTTAGGTGTAGCGTAACGGCCAGTTACCTGCCGTTGACAGTCACCCGTTTCGGTAGCGGGTCGACCACGGTAAATTTCTTGGACGTAGCTCTGGAACGTTTTTGACACCACACTTACCCGTTAATTCCGGGGACTCCATCCTATGCACCTCCTCCATGAATTGCACGAGGTGTTTCTCTATGTCCTGGTAAATGCGCCAAAAGAAACGGACGGGTTTTCTATTTTCTTTGACCAAAGAGTCTTTTGGTACATCATTTATTAGACACTTCGGGAAACTTAAAGTCTATTTACATTTACTTTAATTTCAGCACTAAGTATTATTCATTCTCTTAAACGAATGCAAAACAAAGAAAAACGCAAAAATAAATTAAACAAAGTCGCTTCATGCGGTGAACTTAAAAATTGTCACCTGCTTCGTGGAGGAGATCTGACTTCTGACTCTTCTTAGATCCACTCTCTCTCTCTCCATTCCTGGCTCTTCGTTAACTTTCGAACACAATCTTCGTTATCACCGCGTCTTCGACAAGTGGCAACCCAACGATACAGGTGTGTGCCACTGCTAATAGTTGAGTTTAAGATCACAATGGGATGTATAGCCCAATTAGTGTTTATACCTGTAATTTTTTATTTCAATATCAAACCAAAGCTCAGCCGTGGGGTTTATTACGCAACACCGACAACCCACTCCTTAATCTAACAAATCACGAGTAATACATTTTTGGTTTTGACTTACGTTTACTTTGGTTGAAGAGGTATTTGATTGAGCTTCATGGGTGTTGTTAACATGTTGTTGTTCTGGGGGCCTATTGTTTCGAAATGATGTGTTTGAGTGTTGTTCTAATCTGAAGGGGTTGTTCCGAAATGATGAGTTTTAGTGTGGTTCCGGTCTGAAGAAGTTGTTTTGCCTGAATCGATAGCGGGTGGATGGATCTATATCCATTAGCTCGTGCTTCTGAGGTATCTGATGATGGCGACTGCTGATATTGTATTTGGGTGTTGGGTCTGTATCTAGGTGTTTCGAAATGGCATCTCTGTTGATGGTGTTGATCCTGGTGTGTGGTTTCCTGTCTTGGTTTGTTGAACCAAAATGATGGCTTGTCGTGTATAACGGCACTTGCCATAGCGTAGCCAGATTCCAGATCTTCTGGTCTGTTGGCCTACATGGCCCCACGTGTATATTCGCAATTTTATCCATGTACATGGTGGCGTAAAATTAATAATCCAATTTTGTTTTTGAATTACATTTTTACTAAATAAAAAAAAATGATTTTAGGTGATGGTAATCTTTATTTGGACCTTTATAATTTTTTATGTTAAGTGGAAAAGGTGATATCCGTCAAGTGGCTGCCGCCAGTGTTGATACATATTTGTACCCGTTTTATCGCATTTTCCATGACCTTCCGCAAGATTTCCGGTGATAACTGTTCGCATTCCTGTCGAATATTCTCCTGCGATTGTCCGAGACTTGTTGGCATAAACCCGTGACTTCAAGTAGCCCCAATGAAAGAAGTCTGGGGTGGTTCAATCGGACGATCTTGCTGGCCATACCAAATTCCTAAAACGGGAGATTACCCGACCAGGAAACGCTTCTTTCACAATATCCATTGTGGATCGTCCTGTGTGTGCAACACATGTTCACCAAGCCCCACTCATCCAATTCCGGTAGTATAGTAACAGTATCCGTATTGCCGATGGCGTCCTCAAAAAAAAAGAAAAAAAACGGTCCAATCACTCCTCCCGCGTGAACGCCGCACCGCATAGTGGCTTTGAGTGGATGTAATCGATCTTCGTGCATCACACGCGGATTTTCAGTTCCCCAGAAACGAAGATTTTGCTTATTGACGTAACCGCTTAAATGGAAATGCGCCTCGGCGCTCATGATGATTTTCGACACAAAAGCGTCCTCAAAAAATCGACACAATAATTCCACACTGTTGCGGAGTATAGCACTCCATTGCTTGTCTGTTTGTATACTGCAGCTGTCTAATTCACAAATGTCAAATATGATTGACGTACGACTCCATTGCCATCTTTGGTAGCGTTCTTTAATATGGGCCAGCGTTTTGTCCTTCCTCCATTTAAATTTTTGGTGAATACCAGATTTAAAGCTCTGTTGGCCTCATCGAAGAATTCTGAAAGGGTATTCCTCCCTTGCGGCTCCTTGATAATATAGTGGTTAGTATCCCCGCCTGTCACGTGGAAGACCGGGGTTCGATTCCCCGTCGGGGAGCCCTTTAGTGCAAGACTAATGACCTTGCCCGGAAAAACAAATTATCATGGAAAATTTAACAAGCCTCAGGACTTGCTAAATAAGGCTAAGACCGGTTCCCGGTTGTAGTGCCGATGATGATGATGATGATTCCTCCCTTATGTCAGCTCCCGTAGTTTGTCTTGCAGAACATAAAGGGGTCTATGGTCAGCGTATACGTAGTCCAGTCTGTTGTTTATTGCATACAAATTTAAAATAGTATTATGCGTGACTAAAAGATTTGCTGCTGCTCCTGTTATCTTTGCTTTGATTATTGAAAGGCAGACAAAACATTTGTTCGTCCCATGAAAGGTGTTTATATTCTCCATGGCGTTGCAAACTATGCTTCTCCATGCTTCGTATTCGTCCTGCTTCCCGGAGATCAAGATTGATCTACTCAGGATTCTGGATTGGTAGCTTCCCGGGTTATAGTTTTCTTGTCGGGGCGAGTTTTCGAGTGGTTGACAGTCCGGATAGCGTTTCTTTTAGTTCCCTACTTTGTGTTTCGAGTGCCCGTTGATTGTTTAATATGTGGGCGATTTGTACTTTTTACAATTCCGTAATACTAGTCAACTTTTCATCTAGATGTGTCGTCGGGATGTCCCGTCTGATTAATACGTGGGCGATTTTTGATTGTAGTTCCGTAATGCTAGTCATCTTTTCGTCTAGATGTGTCATCGGGATGTCCTCATCTGTATCGGTGTCTTCGTCGTTCCTTGGTTTACTGGATGCAATTGGGTTCCACCTTATTATCATCTGTGGCTCAGGACGTCCTCTCTAAATTCCGTGATCTATGATATGATCATTGTTTGTGATCGATCTAATGATCTATACTTCACAGGACTCGTGTTACGGAGTAGGGTTTGGTCTGTCTCGAAATAGTAGTTTGCTGTATCGAATGGCATGATCGCCAGTTAACGTTTACCGTTACTTGAGTTAGAAAAAAAATATTTTCGCTGAGACTAAACTCAGTCTCAGTTACTCTTTATTTGTACATAATTGTACAATGATATGTATCCCTTAAGACTAAATTTCTTACTATCACTCTAATTCTAGCTCTAAGTCAGTGTTGGAGACGGAGCAGCACACGACGGCCGACTAGCAGCACACGACTGCCGACTGGCAGACTGAGCATCGCACATTTTATACTCTGGCTCCTTGTTCCTGTGACAACATGCGAGCGAGGGAAAGGAGACAAAAAAGCGAATATAAGCAGCGGCAGTTGTGGAGTTAGTACCAGTACAAGTCAAGCAGTCAAACGCTGCACATCAACATTGATAAAGAGATCAACAGATTGCATTGTTTTATATTTAAAGGTTAAGAATAAATTTTCGAAAGTAATAAAGCTAGTTTACAAATTGGTCCTTTGAACCGGATCCAGTCTGTGGATCCAATCCACTGCTGCCAGTTCGCAGTGGACAAACGAGTTGCAGTTTCTTACATCACGGCATATTAGAGGATTCACGATCCGAGGTAAACACAGCAACTGCCGACTGGACAACCTCTCCTGCAGTGCACCGTGTGACCCAAGCATTTCAACCGCAACGCAAAGCAACAAGACAGACGGTCATCCAGCCGATTAAAGCTAGCCACAACCAGCAGCGCACTCAGTTGCGTAGAAGCCTAAGGCCATCCTACAGCCGATCCACAAGAATCGGAATCAAGTAGCTAGTGGCACTTCGATCCACAAGCATCAAAAAAGGGGCAAACTAAGTTGCAATCGCTACCGGCGACATGACTGTTCCGACAATGAAACGGAGACGAGGAGTCATCAAGGGATTTCTCACGCGGTTGGAGGAGTTCGCGGACAAGTCAAAGGAGGTGACCAGGGAGGAAGTCGCAAGCAGACTGCGCAAACTGGAGGACTCATTCAAATCTTTTGAGAACCTTCAGATATGTATCGAAGAGAACGAACCGGAACTGAACATCGACAGGGAGATCGAAGAGCGAACAGAATTCGAGGAGCGATACAGGCACAGGTTCCATCGCATTAGATACGTCAGGAGACACCCTGGGAACGGCAACTACTACAACGTTAACAGCGGGGCAACCAGGAATGAAGAGGCTGCTTGACGCCATGAATGCCAGTCAGAAGCTCATGAACAGCTTGGTGGAATTGGTTACGCGGTCAACGGAACCGACAGCAACGGATTCCACGAGTGGAGCGACAACCCGACCGGTCAAGTTGAGGCATATCGACGTGCCTACCCTCGAGGACTACCAGCAACAAGATCAATCGCAAATGAACGACACTGAACCACATTACAGTAGCCTGTCTCAGCCAACAAACTTCATTGTAAATCAAATGACTTCTTCTCTGACCAGTAACGGCTGGGCGACCTGTAGTGTTCCGACAACTTTACAGGCGTTGCAACAACAAGAGCCAACGCAAAGTTCGACATTGCCAATAAATATTCCTACATATAACGATATCGGCAACGGTAAAGCTGCGAATACAAATTATCAGCAAGCTCCTTATGTTCCGACATCGGTGTATCAAGGGGGAAATGAAATCGGTGGTTCTCCATCATCTTCCACACAACCGCAGCAACAAAACTTCCAAATGTATAATTCACCACCTGCTTCTAATATAACTCAGCAATCCGATTCCTCTGGTGCCACAAAAACAATGATGGGCACTACGTACATAAACTCTCGAGTAACAAATGAACCACAGAGTTCTTATCAGGTATCTTCACAACCTTATTCAAATTCAGGGACTCCGCCGAATGGGCAAATGCAGCACTGGATCTGCACCAGTTATTCCGCCAGGATCCGCGGACTGTGCCATGGAAGAAGTCGCACCAAACTCAACGTTGCGGCCTCACATGCCATAGGCAGCATCCCATCGGAAGATACCACCCAGCGACGGAACACTCATCATCATCATCAATACATCCATCACCAATTCAGGGCGGGCGGCTCTCTCCAGGCCTCCAGATCAATAGAAGTCCAAGGTCCTGGGCCTCCGTCCCCTGGAGCAAACGGCTTCGCCAATGATGGGCGAATGCAGCAACCACAACCAATGCCCCAACAGTCTCTGCCGCAACAATCTGTGGCGCAGCAATCTGTGTCACAGCAATCTGTTCCGATACTATCTATGTCACAGCAGTCTGTTTCGCACAAGCTGGTGCAGTTACAATCGACGTCACAGCAACCTGTTCAGCAGCAGTTTATGCCACAGCAGTCTATACCGCAGCAGTCGGTACAACAACAATCTGTACCACAGCCGGCGGCATCACAATCTTTAACACCACAGTCTGTTCCTCCACAGTCTACGCCACAGCAGTGTGTACCACAGCAATCTGGACAACAACAATCTGTGACACAGCAGCCTGTCTCTCATCAAACCTTACCGCAGCCTATGACTCAGCAATCTGTGCCACAACAGCATAGGACACGGCAAAGTATGCAGCAGCAATCTGTTCCGCAACAGTCTTTGGACCCACAACCTATGGGGCAGCAATCTATACCACACCAATCACACCAATCAAAGGGCCAGACCAAATTGGCGATCCAGTTGGTGAATCAACTGGCGGAGGTTCTTAAAGGCGGCGGACTCCCGCTACGTAATCGGAAATCAAATTGCCACAAGGTACTGAACTGGCTGTTTGCCGATTCACCGGGTTCTGAAGAAGTGTACCAGTTCATCACGAGCGAAGAAACTTAGCTACTTGGTGTGAATTGGCATCCCGGACCGGACTATTTGAGCTACAAGGTGCAGAAGATTCCGGAGGTATCATCGCTCACGAAGAGGAAGGTCCTGTCACACGTCTCCAGACTATATGATCCAAGCTGGTATTGCAAAAACTGTGGCTTAGAGGTGTCGATTGGGATGAACCACGGGATGAAGAGATCCGGAGAGAGTGCAAGGAGTACTTCGAAGGATTTGCCAGCGCTGGAGTCGGTGAAGATCCCACGATGGCTGGGACATCCGAAAACCCTTCAGTTACATGGATTTTCAGACGCAAGCGGGAAGGCGTATGGAGCGGTCCTCTGCGTCAGATTTGAGGAGGACGGTGCTTCTCAAGTACGTATCATCATGGCAAAGGCAAAGGTGGCCCCAGTCAAGCAGGTGTCACTCCCAAGACTCGAGTTATGTGGTACCCATCTCTTGGCTCGGCTTTTTTCGGTCGTGAGGAAGGCGCTTCAACTTAGCGAGGTTCAATGCTTCGCATATACCGATTCCACTATAGTTCTACAATCGCTATCGGATCATCCCAGGCGGTGGAAGACATTCATCGCGAATCGTACGTCGTACATTTTGGAAAGGCTGCCAAGGGGCCAGTGGCATCATGTACCGACTGTGTCCAATCCAGCGGATTACCTATCGAGGGGGCTTAAGGAAAAGGAGCTCGCCGGAGCAGAGCTGTGGTGTCGAGGGCCGGGCCTTTTGCGAGACAAGGAGCTGAAGTTGCCCCGGACGCCCGCTCATCAAGTCCGAGAGGCGGACACCGGAACACCGGTAGACCTCCAGGAACGAAGGGCATCGTATATCGTAATACAGCAAGAGGAGCTGTCTATAACAAGAAGAGTCTCCAGCTTCACTCGAACGGTACGAACATTACCGTGGCGGAAGGCGGACCTAACAGCCATGAGAGCCGGAATGCAAGTATCAAGACAAAGTGAACTAATTGCGCTCAACGCATTCATCGATGACCAAGGTACCCTCAGGGTGGGCGGAAGACTAGAAACAGCAAACATGGAATACGAACGCCGACATCCACCAATCTTACATCGGCAACATCACCTGGCAAGGATTATCGTGAGAGATTTGCACTTGAGACTGATGCACGCTGGAAGCCGGTTACTGCTCCCGGTACTGGATCATAGGGAGTCGAGAACTTGTTCGGGGGGTCATCGCTGAATGCACGGTTTGCGTTCGTCACAAGGGACGGGTGCCATCTCAACAAATGGCCGCATTGCCAGCCAGTAGGATTAATCCCGCACGGCCATTTAGTAACACCGGCGTCGATTATGGAGGTCCTATCACTCTTCGGACATGGAAAGGACGCGGCGCGAAGCGAGTCAAAGACTACATCTTTCTCTTCGTATGCTTGGCAACCAAGGTAATACATCTCGAAGCGGTTAGCAAGCTGTCCAGCGAGGCTTTCCTGGCAGCATTAAGGAGAGTTCTCGCGCGTAGGGGTTTTTGTCACACTTTATGGAGTGATAATGGTACCAATTTCGTGGGGACATGCCGAGAACTGCGAGAAGTTGATGAACACATAAACCGGAAGGTTACCCAGGACCGGATCATGACGGAGTTGGCCACCAACGGCATCACTTGGAGATTCATTCCCCCGGCAGCTCCCCACTTTGGTGGCTTGTGGGAGGCAGGAATCAAGTCCGTGAAGCATCATCTGAAGCGAGCTATTGGAAATGCGTTTCTGACATTCGAGGAGCTTACTACCGTATTGGCCCAGGTCGAGGCTTGTCTGAAATCCCGACCGCTGGTATTCCTGCCAACGGAGCCTGGCGACTCCGAGGTGTTGACCCCCAGTCATTTCTTAGTTGGGGGACCGGCTATGAGCGTCCCGTAAGTCCATCCGGGAGAGACAACAATCACTTGGCGCTCCAGATGGAAGTACTTGCAGGCGTTGCATCGAGCATTTTGGTACCGGTGGAAGAACGAATACCTCCACACGTTGCAGGCCAGCAACAAATGGTATCATCCGGAACCAAACCTAGGAAATCCGGGCGTGGTGCTTCTGAAGGACGAGCAACTATCTCCGACCTATTGGCCCATGGGAAGGGTTATCGAGCTTCATCCTAGCAGAGATGGCAAGGTGCGGGTGGCAACTGTAAAGATTCAGGGAGGAACCCTTAAGCGACCCGTCACGAAGTTGGTCCTACTCCCGGTTCCGGAAGATAAGACGGTTGAACCGACAGTTCAAGGTGGGCGGAATGTTGGAGACGGAGCAGCACACGACGGCCGACTAGCAGCACACGACTGCCGACTGGCAGACTGAGCATCGCACATTTTATACTCTGGCTCCTTGTTCCTGTGACAACATGCGAGCGAGGGAAAGGAGACAAAAAAGCGAATATAAGCAGCGGCAGTTGTGGAGTTAGTACCAGTACAAGTCAAGCAGTCAAACGCTGCACATCAACATTGATAAAGAGATCAACAGATTGCATTGTTTTATATTTAAAGGTTAAGAATAAATTTTCGAAAGTAATAAAGCTAGTTTACACTCAGCTTGGTTCGATGAATGTATCTCTTTATATATTGCTGAGGTTTTCTCTGATTATGGATTTGTTATCAGTCATGAGTGGTTGGGATGGCGTAGGTCATTAATGTTATCAATGGTTGAGATGCTCTCTGTTGTTGTGAGTCATTGTTGTTCCTTGAAAGTTTTGTTTATCGGTGATGGTGATAAGTCAAGCGTTAACTCCCGCACCGGCAGGTAATACCTAAGGAAAAAATTCCTTACAGAATAAGCGACAATGTTACTTTGAGGTAACAACATAGAAAAAATAAATTTTCCAAAATAAATACTAATAACACAGCACGGCGTACAGAAAATCTTGTTATCCGGAGAAAACTATTTTATATGCTAGATGTATATACACATTTCTTTTAATATTTTACATATAAAAACCAACACGTACCGGAATTTCAAATATCTTTTCTTAAAAAGGCAAGATGCCTCCTTTCAAAATATATTACCGACCAAATGCCTCAGAATTCCACTCGAGAGTTCTTCTCCATTATTTGCACTGGATTTTTCCTTTCGAACCAGCTCGTATATCTCTCTTCGGGATGTAAAACAGGTGGTTGGCACGGTATATACGCCGCAACAAATATTATGGTGCCGATATCGCAGGAACGAATGCTCGTAAAGGTTATTCTTAAATATTCATGGAAAATCTGGTTAAAAAGGATAAAATAACATACTTGATAATTTATTACATGTTTTCATTACAGGAACCAATCTGAACGGTCCGCAGTACCTGAGAATGTGAGAATGGAGGGAATTTTATGAGCGCCAGCCTGGTTGCAAGGGTATTCAGAGCACAGAACGAAATCGATGGAGCCTACGCTAAGGATGACACTTCAACAGAACGTTAGCTGGATCCAATGAACGTAAGAAAGGCATTCAAATGAAAAGTTCTCCGTAGGGAAGGTAACCCTTACTCACCTTCATCCCGCAACAAGTCTATGACTACTACGATAGGTTGGCGGCGTTTGCCTGCTGTTAGTGGAATTTTACCCAAACGTGTATGTAGCCGACAAGCTCAGTTTCCAAGGCGGTCGGGGTGGAAAACCGAGACGCCCCGAATGCTTTCAAACAATTTGCATACGTAAAAGTTAGTTAGTTACTTATGGTGTTAAACTCCTTATGATGGCGTAATAGGAAAATGTTATTTCCACTTGAAAGTAATAGCATTATGTGAAGGATTATGTTAATGTTATTTGTTCCGAATGAATTATGCGAAGTGGTAAGCCAACCCTGCTTGCAAACACCTTCCTGAATTGATGTGCGCGGTTTGCATCACACTATTCAAACCTGCACTGGTAATTGAGGCGAGGAAGTTGAAAAGAGTGAGTTGAGGAAATTGAACTCGACAAGGTGATACTGTCCATTTCTACTGCTTATAAAAAACCTCTGTATATCCATTTGAATGCTTCCGTTCAGGTCGGCATGTTCATTTTTCACTAAATACTATACACCTATATCTGCTTGATAGGTTGACTGGAGAACTGGAGGACTAGAGAATGTATTGCGTATTCAGCGAGTCACATCCTTGCCAGTAAACTTCAAATTAAACCGGTTGTATCCACACTGATTGTAGGTAGAACTAAACAGGGAAGCACTTTTATCCTGGACATGACACAGAATTACATGTGTGCAGTTTATGCTATGGTTTGTAATGCCGCATACAGCTTTCAATTGCATGCCTGAGGGAACTCGGGAACTGGCGGCAAGAAAAAATGAGGAAAACATGGTCCCTCAGGAAAGCAAAGGGAACAGCCACCCGAAGATTTGTTTATTTTCAGGTAATTGAAATTTTAAGGTCGACTGAATCTGAAAAGGGAATTTCCAGATGTGCTTGTGCACTTCGTGGTAATAACGAGATATGTTTTGGTTTTGTTCTTTGGTAACTGATGCAGACTTTCATTTCAAATTACGAAATTTACGCTGGTTTGTTCGCAGTTAAGTCTTTGATGTGATTATCTTGATTGATATAATGGGAACCCGACTTGATTGCTTGACGAATCGGAATGTGTATTGCTGCTAGTCGGTGGATTTTGTTCCCTCAAAAGAAGATTCCCGTGAATGCGTTTGAGTAAAAGTATAACATTCAGAAACAATCTCCCATCTGATGCAATACCTTACCTTAGTGAGATGTTTAGTTTTCATCCTTACGAAGTAAATAGTTCCGTGATCAAGGATGTGGTTGACCTCAATGTACATTCAGTGGATTATATATTGTGCCGTCTCAATGCCTTTGTTTGATTGTGCAAACCTAGGTTCAACTGACGACTCTTACTGAGTGATAGGGAGGTCCCAAAGCCCAGACGCCGGGTGAAATACGACCCCATAGCTATAGGCTCCGTGAAATGATTGGGAAAAATCCTTAACCATCTTTCGGAGTTTGGCTGATAAACCCGCTCAAAAATAAAACGGCATCTCATGGCCTTTCCTGGGAGAAGTTAAATAAAAAAAAAATTCAACTTACTCCTTGTTCCAAGAAAATTCTAGTAAATCTGGCTTATCATAGGAAAGCAGCCAGGGTATTTGTAACTAAATGAGAAGCAGTTAGATATTACCTTTACTCACTGAAACGAATTTTTAACAATAACCAGTGTCATAAAATTAAAAGAATCCTAACCAACACAATTTGAAGATTTTAAAAACATGAGAAAAATCAATCTCACGGTTTTATTCAATTGGCTATTACTTAAATAGATGGATATCAGCAAGTATCTAAATAATTGTCAAAAATAGTGCCTTATCATCTCCCTCTTCCTTGTAACAAACATTGAATTCTATTTTGTAGAAGATTGTGAAAACACTGATCAATTTTCAACTTTTTAAATGTCTGGAAACAAACTAACTGCTGACCACCAACATTTATTTTTCTAACAACAGGTACACAAGAGCACTTACCGCCAAGTGGAACCGCTCAAACAATCAACGCAAAATTATCACAGTGGATTTTTTTCCACTAACGTACGCAAAAAGGTGATTTTGATTTACCATTAAATGTCAGAGCTCAGTGTGAGCGGACGGAGAGAAAGAGGATACAAAAAGATGTATCGATGTATATTGGTTTTAAATTACAACGACGAGGAAACACATCAGGTAGAGCATTCCACATTCGTGTGGTTCGGCTCAAGAATGACTCTCTATGTTTATGTGTGGGCCTAAAGTTGACTTTCAATGTGAACTGATGCGCATGTACCGATTGATGGGCATCACGGGAAAACGTCGGAAGGGGCGGAACACATTCAGCAAGTTCAGTCGAACACGACCATGGTAATACCTATAGAAAAGAGATAGACATGATACTTTGCGCCGGTGTTCTAACGGCGGCATTTAACGACTTACAGCTGGGTCCCCAATAAGTTGCACTGGTCGCTTTTCATCCTATCGAGCACGTGTAGTCTAGTCTTGGATGTGCCTGACGAAATATGGGAGTTGAACTTGTAGGATTTGTCTTCGTTAATGTGCCGGCGTGGGCACAGGTTCACCAAGACTTTCCTAGCCTGTTACTGTTTGTAATATTAATTGCTCTTCTTGGCCGTTTTCGGGCTTTCGTTTGCGGTTTCGGGCGCGTGTTCCTCAACAGGGTTACCAATGTGGTTATTGTCACTATTGATGATGCCAGTCTTCCGTTTAGTCAATAATGCGAACACCTTCCATTCATTTTTTTTCACTTCTTTATTTATTTAAAACTTCAATACGATACAAACTAAACAAACACAAAAACAAGGTTTCTTTGCTGATTTATTAATTTGAAATAACACAGAAGTAACTTAAATGACGTTGGTGAACAGTGTCTTATAATTGAAAAGATGTAATATGGCAAAAATTTCACAATCCATGTAATGAGTTCAATTGATAGAAATAATTTGAAATAACACAGAAATACTTTAGATAACTTTGGTGCACAGTATCTTATAATTTAAAAGAAGCAATATTGCAAAGATTTCACAATTCATGTAATTGGTTCATTGATATAATTTGAAATAACACGGAAATACTTTAGATAACGTTGGGTGAACTTCCGCCGACGGTTGTTATGCTCAGACTGACTGAAATTATTTAACGTGGAGGCCCGACTTGCCTCTACGGAATCCGTATCGCGATTAGTTAATTCACCGAAGACAACAGCACAGCAAATTTCGTTCATTGCTTCGGTGACCGACAAGGGATGGTTTCCCTTGCATTGGTCCAGCAAAAGGGCGCGCAACACACACACGATGATCGCTTCTGCTAGGTATGGTGTGTGTGTCCACAAGTATGCGGACCGTGGATCAACCGAATCCATAAGGGGAGCAATAGCTGGCATGGTTGCAGCTGGTGCAACTATCTCGACGAGGTGTTTACACGATCAGCAACTGCGTACAGCATTTATACTGATCGTGCACATCTTGGCGGCATCTCCAAGTAGTCGAATTCTCGCTGGTAATTTTCCATTTCTGAGAACTCGACTTCCTTGGGCGGTCAGCCATAGGCCATAATGTATTTGTCGATCTGATGACCGACCGATGTGGGCATAGATAAAAGAAAGGAAAAGAAGAAACATCCCCTGCACGTGTGTGGCAGACTCGTGAGGAGATATCTCATTGCTATGGTTCGAGTAATGTTGGTTGCTTGATGGTGCAACCAAATTGCTTTTCCTTGTGGAAGATACCTATGATTGCTGATGGAATTTTACGTCAGCGAGAATTATTGATTCAAAGTATTTCTGAAGATAATTGGAACAACTATGGAAGGTAAGTACATGTTTTTATGTGTTTTAGGAAACTGTTTCTTCATCATAGTTGTAAGGTAGGTAGTGGCGTTCAATAGAACTGCCACAATACTTGTTTTATATCGTTTTTGGATGCTCTAGGTTGGAAGTTTACGCATGGTTAATGGAAAGGTGAGCAGTGGCATTCAAGGCCACAAACTCCATTTTGGGACGAATGTACGCCTCGTAAATAGTAATAATAAATATGATTTGCATCTCTTAATACATTTGGCAGCACTTTTCGCTGCTTCGAGTATGTGGTCGGTCCAATTCAGAGTCGAACTCTGAGTCTGTGCTCTGAGATACTATTTTTGTTTTTTAACGAAACTCCGCCGAGAGTTGAACGCTCGTCCTATGGTGCATGATTCCACCGTCTGCTACCTCCCAGTCCCCAGTTGCCAATGTGTGCCGTTCATCTCCAGTATATTTACTTTGGGGCTCGCCTTTGTCGACAAGAGTTTTGAGGGCATTGAATTCTACTTGGTTGGATAATCCCCATTAATATATCTTGGTGATTGTTTTTTTTTTATTTTTGTTATATATTCCTAGATTCTAAATTATATGCTAGACAAAAATGCTTAAATTCTAGCGTAAGTATCTTATATTATAGCTTACTGGTCCAACGCAGACGCTCCAAGCTAAACATTACATGACTATTGTGTAGTTTCCCTTTCGGCGACAGAACTTTGTTTGTGGATATATCTTGTTGAGGTCGGAATGTATAGTATCAAGCATAACCTGCTGACTGGTAATGAGGTTCGAAGAGTTTTGTCGGGATTGTTTGTATAAGTATGAGTGTGCTATCATCAGCAAACGAGTGAATTGGCTTTTGGATAATGGACAAGAGATTATTTACAAAGATAAGGAAAAAAATGGATGAGAGCACCGACCCCTGAGGAGCACCCGCATTAATTTGATGGGGGGCAGATTTGACACCGTCAAGAACCACCTGGATTGAACGGCCAGATAGATAATCTCTTATCCATCGGATCCATTCCTTAGGAATGTAATTTTGACAACAGGGCTGGATGTCAATCTCTGTCGAACGTTTTTGAAGTAGCCAATGCAACAACCTTGCTTTCGCCGAAGTAGTGGATGGAATTCGTAAAGTACAGCATCAAATCTCCTGTGGATATCTCAAAAGAGTTAGACAAACTTTGCGACCCAGTCCTGTGACCGACACAGCATCCCTATGGACTTGATGACATTCTTATTCAACGGATAAGAGACTTTCACTTTTTCACCGATTAATCTAGATAGTTCTGGATGATGTTAAATTTATCTCCAGGACTCCGTACTCTCATCCTAATCTTCCTTTTGTTAATCGATCTTCTGTTTATTATTCCCAACGCAACTCCTTTGTTTGTCGATGACATTTTGGCGGTTTTATACGTTCTTCAAGTGTTCCGCCGAACACTGCTTGCCGGATAGAAAACATAAACACCAGAGCGAACGCGGTTAAAAAGGAAACATCAAGTAAATTGCTCTCGAACTTTACTTTATTGTTAGCGTTTGTTATTGCTCTCACTAATTAAATAGTTCCAATATATAGTTTTACAAAATAATATTCGCTTTCACAAAATAATCTAAACCGATCAAAAATGAAAAAGACTTCGTGCGCACTCCACACAGACCCAGACTCGACTTTTCTTTTTTTTCTTCTCGGGCTATCTTATCGCGTATCACCTCCTCGTGGTGTTCTCGTATTCCTCCTCGCGTGACGATCACAATCTCAATGACTCGCTATTCTCCTCAAAAAATGCCCTGATACAGATCGTATCTGTATCTCTATCGAAAAATGTTCTTATTCCCCCTGCTAACAGAATTTCCGAATTCCTGTTAGCCGCATGTTATCGCATCCCCGGGGATATTTCATAGTTTCCTGAGAAAAGGGAAAGTCATCTTGCATACATTCTTCGTTGGTGATAGATTCCTTTTCCACGGCCTTCTGTTTGCACAGAACATCTGGCGCGCAAGACGGAGATGATTTTTCGGGCGTTCAGCCCGTGGTTGCTTGCCTTTTGCAAACACAACCGAAATCCATTAGACCCCTCTAATGGGTGTGAAATTTTTACAAAGGAATCGTGGGACCGGAGTATTTCCTTTGTTGGCGTTGGACTTGTAAATCTTCCGAATTATCTTGTTGCGATAATGACGGTTGTTTACACTTTTGGTAGCGGATAGACGATATGCTTTCTTGCGTTTAGCTGCCAGTGTATGCATCCGTTGTTATCTATCTACCGAAAATGGTAATTCCTGGTAAACATCGTGCAGATGTTTAAGATGGGAGATCTGTATGCGATGCTTTTGCTGTTGGATTTTTGGGATCTTGCACGTAATTAGAGGTGCTAATTGCCTTTAGCTACCCGAGTATGCCTCCCTGGTTCGGTTACTTTACCGAAGATATACTTCCTTGGAAACATCGTGCAGATGTTTTGGATGGAAGATTTATGGCCTGTAATCTGGAATTGTTTTTGCATACTATGAATGGATGCGTTGACTCGATACTCAAAGTTTTTTTTGAACGTTAAGTTCCTTGTTTTTTTTTTGATGTCGGGTTCAACATTGTTTCAGCTTCGTATGCCCTTGTTACAGGTCTGATTGAGAGCTTTGGGGACACGTGTCTGTGGGCACGTGTAATGGATAAGGTAAGTAAGTTCCTTGAAGGTTTGGAACCTTACCTGGGCGAAATTGTGCGTTCGTAGGACGCTACATCACTCCCCCCTAGTGACGTAGTCACGATATGAAGTAGTTAGTTGCTTGGGGGTGTAGTTGAGTTTTCTGGGCGTGCTCCCTTCCGTAATGGGCGGTGATTGGGTGGTAGAGGAGCGAAAGCTATCGCGTTCATTGTTCTTTTTCGCTTGTCAGTGGTTGGGGTTTTAGGTTGCCGTACATTGAGAATCTTCGCAGCGTCTTCTTGTGCGCGCAGATCTGGGGCGCGCTGCCGCGTTATGGGTCCGTGTAGGATGTCCGACGCCCCGCGCGCGACCATTTCGCGAGGGTTTGGTTGATTCTCAACAATTGACGTGCCTGGCGTTTCGTGGGAGTCTGCTGGGTGGCGTCTCCCAGTACGGTATCTGGTGGTAGTTCCAGGTGGCACGGTTTCAGTCTTTCGACACTGACGGTGTACGGCTTGCCTTCGATGTCAACGGAGAAAACTCGGTCGTTTATTCGATCCAGCACCTTGTATGGCCCTTCGTAGGGCGGTTCTAGAGGTTTCCTAACTTTGTCCACTCTGATGAAGACGTTCGTGCAGCTGTCCATCTCTGGGTGAACAAATATCCTCTTGGAACCGTGTCTGGCGACTGGTGTTGCCCTGACCCTACGCATGAGTTTGCGTAGGTTTTCCAAATTTGGCAACTGTTCGAGCGGTGGTTCTCCATCGGCGAAGAACTCTCCTGGGAGGCGCAGATTGGTTCCGTAAGTCAGATCTGCTGCTGAGGCTCCCAGGTCTTCTTTTATGCTTGTGCGGAAGCCTAAAAGAACTGTTGGTAGTACGTCTAGCCATTGAATATCGTCGTGACACATCAGTGAGGCTTTCAGTGAGCGATGCCATCGTTCAATCATCCCATTGGACTGTGGGTGATAAGCTGTCGTATGGCTTTGTTGGCAGCCGAGTAGATCGGTCAGCTGCCTGAAAATCGCTGCCCCGAACTGTGGTCCTCGATCGGCTGTGATAGTAGCTGGGACGCCGAAACGTGTGACCCAAGTCGAATAGAATGCTTTGGCCACATTCTCTGCGGTCACTGTTCGTAGTGGCACTGCTTCTGGCCACCGAGTGAAGCGAACGATCATTGTCAGGAGGTACATGTAACCTCTCGACGGCGTAAGCGGTCCCACAATGTCGATGTGTACATGGGCGAATCGTGCCTCGGGGAGCTTAAACTGTGCTGGTTGTAGCACGTTGTGTCGATCGACTTTGCAACGCTGACATTGCAAACAATTGCGTGCCCAATTTGTTATGTCTTTTGCCATATGTGGCCAGACGAATTTACGTCGGACGGCTGCAGCGGTTGCGCGTCCGCTTGGGTGGGCTGGGTTACGGAATGTTTCGTACACATTCCTTCGAAACTTTTCTGGGATGTAGGGGCGAGCTGTCCCTGTCGATACATCACACCAGACTTCATCGTTTGAGTCGTTGAAAGGAAGTTTATGCAGAACTAGTGCTGTCTCCGCTTTCAATAGGGACTCGAGTTGATGGTCCTCTCCTTGCGCTTGTGCTAAGTCGGCATCATCGATTTGCGCACGGAGTTTAATTGCATCGATACGCGAAAAGGCGTCTGCAATTACGTTGTCTGCACCTGGAACATATTCGATTCGGGTGCTAAATTGCCCGATTAAATCCAGGTGCCGTTCCTGTCGTGGAGTTGAACTTTCCGCTTTCTTTCGGAAAGCGTACACCAGTGGTTTGTGATCAGTTTTGATCGTCAACTGGCGTCCTTCGACCATGTGCCGGAAGTACTTTACTGCGGAGTAAATCGCTAGTAACTCCCTGTCGTAGGCACTGTATCGTCGCTGGGTCGGGTTCAATTTTTTTGAGAAGAAGCCCAGCGGTTCCCATTTACCATCGCACTCTTGTTCGAGTACGGCCCCAATTGCAGTGTCGGAAGCGTCACACTGTATGGACAATGGGGCTCCTTCGATGGGATGTCGAAGTAAAGTTGCATTCGCCAGCTGCTCTTTCGATAAGCGAAAAGCTTGGTCAGCTGACTCGGTCCATTGAATCGGTCGTTTGTCGTTTCGTTTGGCTCCTACTAGGTATTCGTTCAGAGGAGCCTGGACCTGTGCGGCGTTTCGAAGCGTTGGGCGATAAAAGCTTAACATGCCCAGATAACGCCTAAGTTCTCGCACATTCTTGGGGCGAGGAAACTGCATTAGTGCGTCCACCCTGTCTTGTAATGGGCGGACGCCTTGGCCATTTATACAATAGCCAAGGTACTTGACTTCCGCTTCTCCGAGGTGGCACTTGTCTGGATTGATTACCAGGCCGAAATCTCGGAGGCGCTCGAACACTTGCTTCAAATGGGAGCGATGTTCAGTCATGTTTTTCGATGCTATGAGTATATCATCGATATACGCATAGCAGAAGTCAAGTCCGCGGAGAGCTGAGTCTATGTAGCGCTGGAACGTTTGCGCTGCATTTCGGAGACCGAATGTCATCACCTTGAACTCGAATAGTCCAAAAGATGTGGTTACCGCGGTTTTCGGTATATCTTCGGGAGCCACCGGAATTTGGTGGTACGCCCTCGTGAAGTCGAGGGTCGAGAAAACTTCGCACCCCTGCAGCTTATAAGAAAAGTCGCTAGTAAGCTACCGGATATCGGTAGTAAGCTACCGGATATCGGTCGGGTGTCGTTACTGCGTTCAGCATTCGATAATCGCCACATGGACGCCACTCGCCGTTACTCTTTTTGACGAGATGAAGTGGGCTCGCCCATGGGCTGTCGGACGGCTGGCAGATTCCTAAGTCGAGCATATACTCGAATTCTGCACGAGCCTCGCGCAATTTTTCGGGAGCCAATCGGCGCGGGCGTTGGCTCACTGGGGGGCTGCGCGTTTCAATGTGATGAAAAACGCCGGCTTTTGCGCGTCGAGGATTGCTAAGCGGAACTGTTATATCCGCAAATTCTCGCAACAGATCGCTGAATGGTCCGTTTGCGACAGTGCACGTTAACGTCAATGCCTCTCCCGCCTTAGCGTTTACTGGCTGAGAAAGAGACGTTAACGGGTCCATCAGTCTATTGCTGGCTACGTCCACTACTAGTTTGTAGTGTCGCAGCAGGTCCGATCCTATTAGAGGTTCGGCCACATCGGCCACTACGAAGTACCATCGAATTGGTCGACGTAGGCCTATTTTTAGTGTTATTAATTTCCGTCCGTAGGTTTTAATTGGACTATTGTTCGCGGCGAACAATCTCAATTTACCCGGCAACCGATTTGCAGGTGCGTATGAGCGCGGAAGAACGGAAATATCCGCACCTGTGTCAATAATGAAGTCCATATTTAACTTCGAATTGTATATTGACAAGCGACTTAATTGGGGTTGCCGGCCGTTTGCGCTTTTTCTACGGTCGGCAGTTCTAGTTTAAAGAACTAGCCTGTATTGCTGGCACATGTGACCAGTTGCAGGGTTGCCTGCACTTCCTGGCTTGTGCCCCGAAACGATGGTGGAAGTAACACCTGCCCAAGGTGTTTTCGTTGGCTGGCGTGCGCGATCTGCCACGCCCGCGTCTAAAGTTTTCGCGCGACCTGCTTCGGCGTCGTGATCTGTCACGGCCAGGCCATGAATTGTTCCCCACGCTGAGGTTATCCAGTTGCGCTTGCAACTGCTGGACCTGCCTGCCTAAGCGTTCTATCTCATTGCTCGTCTGTGTTGCATGAGTGCACGTTACCGTGGAGGTTCGTGGTTGGGGCAGGGGTGGATTTTGCGCGGGGTTCGTTGCCGGAAGGAATTGGAGATCCGTTCGGGATCTGTCCGTGGCCATTACTGCTTCGGCGTGTCGCGCTAGTTCATCGAGACCAGATTCAGCTAAAGGCGCGACGATTGCCTGAACGTATTCTGGCAAAGACTCTCTAAATATAGCCGTTAAGGCTGTCTCGGACATGTCCGTGCCGGCCAGCGCACGGAAATAGGCGGCGCGCTGGGATGGTCGCATCCCAGAGGTGTCGGTCGACCGTAATAAACGTCGCAAGCGATTTTGCGGCGTTTCGCTATATGCGTTAGTCACCATCTCTTTAAACGCCGTGTACGGTTGCGGTGATGGGGTTTTTATTAAGCATTTCGCATATGGAAGCAATTTTGGGTCTTGTACCCGTGTTACCACGAGGAATTTCACCTCCTCGTCGGTGATCCCTTCCACGCTGAAAACTCTTTCGGCGTACCCGAACCAGTAGTCTGGGTCGTCGGACGTGAAGTCCGGTAATATTGCGTTACGCAGTTGTGGGCGGTGGTCCGCCTGGAATGGGATGTCGGCTTCTTGACGGAGGGCAGGAGCCTGTGATGTTGTTGGCGAAGGTCGGGCGTCGTTTGCCATTTGCGTTTTTTGAACCGCGCTTTTCGACCTGGTGGTTAATGTCGACTTGGGGAGGTCTCGCGTTAATTTTCTCTGTGGGAGAGCGATTATATTTCCTCTCAACGTTTTCGCTTTCTGTATCGAAGCTTGCGACCTTGTGGTTGGCATCTACTTTCAATAGTTTCGCGTCGAAAATCTGTCGCTCGGTGCGCGGATTGCTTTAGTGTTGGGGATTCGCGTTTAGTTTTTCCCTCTTCGGGGAATGTTTTCAATGGAGAAACGCGGCGAAACGACCTGCTGGTTCCAATAGTTTACAGGGAAAAGGCCTAGCACAAAAGGACACTGTCTGATTTCCAAAGATAACTCAGGGAAAAGGGCCTAGCACAAAAGGATTCTATCTATTTTCCAAAGATGATATAAGGATGGGCCTACACCAGAGGATATTTCGGTTAATTCGACGGTGCTAGGAGCAGACAGGAGAGGAGCTTTCCAGTTCAGAGGAAGACGAGAAGAACGAGGAGATGAGAATAATCGAGGATTTTTCGCGCATTCGCAACTGTTTCTGCGTTGCCTTTATTAACGGAGTCTAATTTTTGCCTCTTTTCGCGGTCGTCACAAGAAAGAAACGTCGAGTGTGTCGTTAGTTCGTGCGTGTGCTTCGTGGCTCTGAAGGAGCTTACAATTTTTCTTTCAATTCGTACTTATATATAATACTTGTGACAAATATTTTTATTTATTGGAAACTCAGAAGGAGCTAAATCGCAGTATTTTATAATTACGTAGGGCTCGGATGGAGCTTCACAAAGAGTTATAGACGAATATATTTCGCGAAATTCACTTAAACACAATTCGGAAAAAGTAAGAGAAAAAGGGAATGTGTATATATAAAAACATTTACAACTGGAGACTATAATTTTTCTTCGTCGTTGTGTGTCGATTTCGATTATACAAAAATTACTATTTGACACAGTCTCTTAACGGTGTTTAGTACATGCAGCATTTTAACAAAATATTTGAAAACGAAATTACACTTACAAACATAAAAAAAAATATATATATAATAAATTTAAATTATTGCATGGACAAAAAAAACGTTTTGTACTCTAAATTCCCAATTTTTTCATTAATTTGATGTAAGTATTTGGGCTTTTATGTGTGCTATTATTTGTTTCAAATTCTTGCTCTGAAGGAGCTTTATGGTTTTGCACTAATTTTTCACTTTTCGGGCTCGTAAGGAGCTTTGTCAATTAAAAAAAAATGATTTCCTACTTATAGTTTTCAACTCAGAAGGAGCTCGCACAAAGAAAATAAATATGTGTTTGGAAATTTAATTAAGCAATGAAGCAAAAAAAAGGAAAAAAAAAGAAATATAAAAGAAAGAAAATTGTTTTTCAAAAACTTGCGGCTTTCTGCAATCGTTGTTGTCCTGCATCCAGGGCGTCGTGATGAGTCCTAGTCCTGGTAGCTGCGGTTCTGTAGGCGCTTCACTTCACTGGAACTCACTGTTTGTTTAAACTGCTGATTGCGCTGGCACTGGTACTGTCTTTTGAGTTTACTTTTTGAAACTGTTTTTATTCGCGTTCACCGATCTAAACTGCTTTTGCGTGTTCGCGTTTTATTTTTCGCGCGTGTTCATTTTATTCGCGTCTAAAAGTCACCAGTTTGGCGGTTTTATACGTTCTTCAAGTGTTCCGCCGAACACTGCTTGCCGGATAGAAAACATAAACACCAGAGCGAACGCGGTTAAAAAGGAAACATCAAGTAAATTGCTCTCGAACTTTACTTTATTGCTAGCGTTTGTTATTGTTCTCACTAATTAAATAGTTCCAATATATAGTTTTACAAAATAATATTCGCTTTCACAAAATAATCTAAACCGATCAAAAATGAAAAAGACTTCGTGCGCACTCCACACAGACCCAGACTCGACTTTTCGTTTTTTTCTTCTCGGGCTATCTTATCGCGTATCACCTCCTCGTGGTGTTCTCGTATTCCTCCTCGCGTGACGATCACAATCTCAATGACTCGCTATTCTCCTCAAAAAATGCCCTGATACAGGTCGTATCTGTATCTCTATCGAAAAATTTTCTTATTCCCCCTGCTAACAGAATTTCCGAATTCCTGTTAGCCGCATGTTATCGCATCCCCGGGGATATTTCATAGTTTCCTGAGAAAAGGGAAAGTCATCTTGCATACATTCTTCGTTGGTGATAGATTCCTTTTCCACGGCCTTCTGTTTGCACAGAACATCTGGCGCGCAAGACGGAGATGATTTTTCGGGCGTTCAGCCCGTGGTTGCTTACCTTTTGCAAACACAACCGAAATCCATTAGATCCCTCTAATGGGTGTGAAATTTTTACAAAGGAATCGTGGGACCGGAGTATTTCCTTTGTTGGCGTTGGACTTGTAAATCTTCCGAATTATCTTGTTGCGATAATGACGGTTGTTTACACTTTTGGTAGCGGATAGACGATATGCTTTCTTGCGTTTAGCTGCCAGTGTATGCATCCGTTGTTATCTATCTACCGAAAATGGTAATTCCTGGTAAACATCGTGCAGATGTTTAAGATGGGAGATCTGTATGCGATGCTTTTGCTGTTGGATTTTTGGGATCTTGCACGTAATTAGAGGTGCTAATTGCCTTTAGCTACCCGAGTATGCCTCCCTGGTTCGGTTACTTTACCGAACATATACTTCCTTGGAAACATCGTGCAGATGTTTTGGATGGAAGATTTATGGCCTGTAATCTGGAATTGTTTTTGCATACTATGAATGGATGCGTTGACTCGATACTCAAAGTTTTTTTTGAACGTTAAGTTCCTTGTTTTTTTTTTGATGTCGGGTTCAACATTGTTTCAGCTTCCTATGCCCTTGTTACAGGTCTGATTAAGAGCACGTGTAATGGATAAGGTAAGTAAGTTCCTTGAAGGTTTGGAACCTTACCTGGGCGGAATTGTGCGTTCGTAGGACACTACAACATCACATTGAATTTCTCATACTCGAATAGGCTCCTCAAACCATATTATCAAACAGCATGGTATGCTCAACTCATTGTCCGATCGACTAGAATTCACTGTCTTGTCAAGTCCTAACATAGACCCGCTGTTATTAATATCTTGTCATATCCACCCTTGTAGTGTTTTATTTTCAATTTTTTCTCTGTTTTAATACTTTACTTTCTTTTTGGCGGATCTTCGACTATTATGAACTCTTCGTTAGAGTTAATATGTTCCGGGAAAGTCCTGCGTTCAGCAGAGTTTGACAATTCTCGGGAGTCCGCGGAACTCGCAGACATGGCATGTCATTATAATCTTTCCTTCGAAAGACTTTATTTATTTGTGGGAACATATTCGGTCCACTAGCTTTAATGGCTTGAATTCTCTTGTTCCAGTCTTCATTGATTACTCATCTATAGTTGTCACGGATCAGTTTTTGAAGATTTTTAATTAGTGACTTAATTGTTTTTATGTCCTGGCTATTTTGGATCGCTGAACTGTCTGTAGAGCAGTTTTAACTTAGAGCAGAATACTCTTTTGCTAATACAGCCCGTCGATAGTTGAGATTCTGTATCGGTTTGTATAGCTCTCCATGGAAGACACTTTTGGGATAGAACGATTCATTGTTTTAGTCACAATGTTGTTCATTGTCGAAAGATAATGATCAATTTCATCATTATGAAGATTTCTGTCAGTTGGTGGATCTGTGCCATTGAGCTTAATTTTTTTTTATTATCGGATCAAAAAGAATGCACCTGTTTCTACTGCTCAAGTTGTGAGTGTTCATTTGGGACATGTATTACAGCACCAAGTCCATAATGATCACTATATTTACTCGATTGTACGAAGATATCCGTATCTAATAATTGTATTGGCTCGTCCAGCAACAGTATATGCAAGGAGGAATTTCCTCTTGGATATGATTGAGAACTTATAGCGTACAATTCTAGTTTATCTTCGATAGCGTTTTTTGCCACAAACAAGACATTGCCTCTTGTGTTTGTGATAAGGTTACCACTGTGCTTGGAATTGAGATCTCCCGCCTGAGAAATAATTATTTTCCGAGTCTAACTTGAGAATTCGAAAAAGGGTATTAAGTTCATTGATAAACTGTATACACTGCGTAGCTTCGGGAGCATAAGCAGAGATCACATATAGATGCCTTTGAAGGAATATCTATAACGCAGGCTTCTAGTACCTGGAACTTGTATACATCTCTACTGTAGACGGCTTTGTGTTTTAGACCATTTGTAACTAAGACAGCGACCCCGCCCCTTGAGTGGAATTTGGTCGATCTCGTCTAATTACTTTATAATTTGAGTATCCCAATTTGTTGCTTTGATTTAGCTTAGTTTCGCTAGCCAAACGCACATCTGGGCGTTCAGCTTCCAGCAGATTGCTCAGATTATCCCTTTTTTCCATGCGGATTAGTGAATTAACATTCACAGCAATAATTTTTAGAGTTAATTCAGCCGCAGTGAACGTTATGATTAAAGAGTGGGTGCACCTGGAAACAGGGTCGAATAGAGAATATCCGTTCGAGCCACTTGTTCCGTCAGTTTTTTTTCGATAATTTCGAATTTTTTATCAAACGCAGCAAACTGTCCTTGTATTGACAGTAATATAGCTGTTCTATCAGTTTGTGCCTCTGGAGCAGGCGTTTTAATGCTATTGCGTCATTGTTCTAAGATTGGTGCATTTTTCACTCCACCTGCCATTTGGGCGTAAGACACACTTGGTGCCACGAAGTTGTTGTAAGAGTGAGTTTTCATCCATTTCTCTTCTTCAACTTGCTTTTTACTGCCTTCTAACTTTGATTTTAGTTGTTGGTACTTAGGGCAACCTCTAAAGTTACCGGGATGACCTGAGTGCTTACAGAGGGCACAGGATAGTTTATTTCTATCCGGGAGCTGTTCATTGCCCAATGGACATTCTCCAATGATATGCTTATTTGTGCATTTGACGCATCTGAAATGCATATTGCAATTCGCTGCCCCTTGGCCGAAGCCTTGACAGCGCATACACTACAATACGCGGTCGAACTTCTTTATTTTCTCTCAACTTATTGTTTGGTGATTAATGTATTTAATATATCTAAGTCCGTCAATTTTACTATTGGGGTATCGTTTTCGAAGCTTTTTAGTTCTTCGAGCACCTCTTTGAGAGTAAAGGAAGGATCAACTCCTTCGAGGAGCATGGAGACAGTTTTCTCCGATTTAGGGATGTACGTGTAGTACTCGCTTTTCGATTTCCCCAATACCGATTTAATTTTCTTATACCCTTCTAAATCATCGCATGTTGAACTTATCTTAACATTATTTATATGTTTGTTTTAAAACTTTTGCATGTCAACTCACCCAATTTTAGGAGATCCTTTGTCTCCATGTAACTGATGTAGATAGGAGGTATAGCCTTTGGGATTGATAGTGAAGAACGTGTGGGACGTTTTTGCCACAGAAAATTTGATATAAATGTATTTAAAATACGTGGCTGTGCCACTTGAGATATATATAAACCCAATTGCTCGAAGATCGTACGCGATACTGCTACAACTGCTGTGGTCTCTCGGACAGATCCTGTCCGCAGCGCCAGTTGTGGTGTATAAAGCCACAAAAATATTGATATTTGATAATAGTATAAATTGGTTACCTGTCGTTCAGGAGACTAGTTCGGCAACTTTCTTCGCTCGGCTCTCCGGTCTGTGCGGCAGTCTTCCCTTTGGCTGTGGTCCTCGATTCCTCGTGAACTAAGTTGGAGGTAATTTCCAACGCACTCGATATAATTCTCCACACCTCCGGATCAGCAGCTACTTTTTTCCATTGTGCATTGAGCTCGTATCGCACGGATTTGCACTTTCCTCGGTTCCTGATTCTCCCTTCTTGGTGACCAGTTCAATTTATTTTATTCACTCTGGACAGCGAAAATACCTCTCTCTCCCTCGATCGCCAATTCTTTGGATTGTACACCGCTTATAAACTTTAGGATTGAAATCTATAGTAAACCAAGTTGTCCAAGTGCTTTTTCAATAACTTTTAATTTTAATTTTCTCGCCTTTACAATTTATTCATTCTCCTTTTTATTTTTCAAACTTTACTTTTACACAATTCAAGCATAGAAACGGGCGTTGCTTCTTTACATTCTCCTTTCAGTTGTTTAATATTTTCTTTTACAATTTTTTCTCAAATTAAAACAACAGAACAACCAAACGGGTAAAACTTCTTTGTTCCTTCCTCCTTCAACTGTGTAACCGAATTCTATTCAAAAACAGTATTTTTTCAACATTAACAACAAACGGAATCAAAGCATCATCCTTCTGTCCCTCTCTCTCCTTCTCCATCAACATCCACTCCGAAAACAGAATTCGAACTTGCACACAATCCACACTCAACATGTGGATCGTGTGCTTCTCCCACCACCTTACCATCAAATTATATTAAAACCAAACTATATTAAAAACAATTAAATTATGGGGGTGGCGGAAGCCGCACGTAACACGTGTGATTCGAACTGATGCTATGACAGTTAGAATCACCAAAAATTGAACATACGCGTAACACATCAGGCTACTGGCCGTGTTTTGAATTCGATTTTTAAACTCAAGTATATTCCACTGATATGAATTGTTTTGTTATCGCTATGGTATACGGCTCTGGTGTATTTTCTTATTCGATTTTCGTTCGGTGTTCTTCTCTTTTTGCTTGTGTATTGTGTGTGTATCAGTTAGAGACGCCACAGAGGTACTTTCTCCTTTTTTTTGACTGGCACTTGCTGAGGTAGTTCTTGCCTCTGATTTGGTTCCTGCTGTTGATATTGATGTGAGTCCTGCTGTTGAGTTTCCTTAGCTTGTCGTGTTTTCTTTGTCTCCGTGGGTTGCTATTGTCATTGTTATTGTTGTTGTTGTACCATTTTCGTTTACCGCTCATTCTGGCTCAAATTGTTTTTTAGTTTAACAACTCCCTCCATTTGTTTATCCAGTTGTTGCTTTTTAAGACTAATCTCATGGATGAGTCTGTTGGGGACTTCGACCTGATTGCCGGCGTCTGCATTTGTTTCGCTGACAGCTAGTTCTTGGAATTCGTTTCCAGCCCCTAAGTACTGGGCACCATGGGTGTTGTCTTCATCGGCGCTATTGACGCTCGAAATATCTGTATCCCTGTTTTTATTGGTTTTAAGGCGTTTAGCCTTTAGATTTAGGTCTGTATTTTGCCTTCTCAGAAGCAGCATTTTGGCATCCATTTTATTTACGTCCATACGTGGTCCGTGTTCTCACTTTTTTTTGCGTGAGTGACAGATATAAAATCACGTTCAAGAATTTATTTATTATACTGTGACAACGCCAGCAGTTATGGTGGTGGAATGGAAACTAAAGATCTGTCAGCCGAACTGAACATAGTAAACAACATCTCAATATAACGGCAAGCTTACATAGATGTATCTTTTCTTAGGCTAGGGTAGTGCTAGGTAAGTTTTAACAATTATATTAAAAGAAAAATCAGGGTAAGTTAGTGAAGTAAGTGTTTTTCTGACGAACATGCGATGCTACAATCAAGCTCACCGAACCTCTCAATAGTAAAATCAACTCATATACCGTGTGGCGGGAGAATAAAGCAGTTTAATCATGAGTTTGGTTTCTCAGGAGGGCAAATGCGATAAGAAACAAAACAACATAGAATAGGGTTGCAGCCTGGGGTCTGCCTCAGTCAGTAATAAGAGTTTGAATCAGTTCAACAAGGAACGCATTCGTGTGAAGTAAATAATAATCAGTTGGAGTGTAGAAATGAAATCGATGGCGTCGAATTGCATCAGTCAATTAATATCGTTAATATACAATTAATACCTTTATAACACTCAACAAAACAAATAAACCACTATTGTGAACTAACGAAACGAGTGTCTGTAAAAATAAAAATATATTAATGGTATTCGGAGAGAAAACAGTATACAACTGAAATTAAAGAATTAAACATAACGTGTTTCAGTCTCTCAGCGGTTTGTCAAAAATACAATATCCCTGTGGTGACATAATGTCAACATAATTTGTCGTCCTTACGTTATGGTGTTGTAAGAACCAGATCCACCTCGATAAAAGATAATCCTTCAAACAGCAGCAAACAAACACAGCAGAGAGGACGGCACTGGGCACATACTCAACAGGACTGGCGATCAATTTGAATATTTCAACCTGGAATACAAAGAATCACATCAATAACCCAACCACAATAATTGCCAGAAACTCAGAACTTCCGGAGCTAACCCCTACGGCACGACATCGTCACATTACCGTGAGTAAGACCTTTGGTTTCTACTTATATTTGGTGGAACAAAAAACAGTGCGGCAGTACTGATTGGACAGCTGTTTTGATTCTGGTATAAAGTAGGAAGCTTACGTTTCATTTATTGCCGCAAAGAGAGGTTAATTTCTTTCTCAAATGACACAAGCTGGATAATATCAATTCTTCATTTATCAAATGCAGCACCTATATTCCACCACATTTTCTCGCACAGAGTTATTGATTATAAAACAATGCACGTATGATATTTGTTGTTGCAACATATCAAAAGTATAATTTCATTTGTAGTACTATGGATTAACCATAACCCTTTTCTTCTTGACATCGAACTTTATAACACCTGAGAATTGAAAATTCCAGATATATTATAACAATCCCTCACACAGTTGTTCGAAATATAATACTCGTATCTTTAATTTACGAATCCACTTTATGGATGAATTCCAAAATAATTGTACAATTCTACCCAAAACATACCATTAAGCGATGAAAGACAGAGCGCAACTTCTAATTACATTTTTATATCTTCCAAATTATTTTTCTGTTTTAGTTTAATCAACTAAGAACTAATATTGTCATCCACATTGTGCGGTCGAAAACGTACAAAAAAGCCTACGTGACACGAATGGGCAATGTGGATGTCAAAGAATAAGACAGCGAAATAGTAGCCCCACAAGTCAAAACACTCGGCATCAAGTGATGATAACCAAAATGAAAATTAAATTCATTATTAAAGTGCCTGGACGATGACAGCTAGGGAATGAAATAGCTTCTATTTGTATTAAGGTCGATGGTAGCAAGTCCTGGTGGAGCCTGTCGGCAATTTTCATCTGCGAAACTCCAGAATTGTGACAGTCCACGCAGGAGTTATTCTAATTTGTTAAATGAACTTATGTCTACAACGGAAAATAAACTTTCGTTTAGCGACAGGTCCCTGAATTGGACATCTTACTACATAATTGGGGTTAGACCGTCAACAATTTAACAAAGGGCGGTGAGAGATGAGGTAGGATGAATTTAACGTCAAAAAAACAAGGATTCTACGGTAGCTCTCAGTGGACAGATGGAGGAACTTTATTTTGGAGGAATCTATGACGATGTACACGCCAAGCACTGAATGAAAACGAAATATTTGCCCTATAGAATCACCTACGCAAATGGCTTGATATTATGTCAGTGATATAATTGTGATAATGGGAAAAAAATATACCAATTTCAACCAAAATTTACTTTAAGAAAAACTAACCACAACTAAATAAAGAGATATACAAGTTTTTTTTTGTATTACATTTCTCTCCGGAGAGGCGAACCTATAGCGCCGAGTGGGCGCCCCGAGATGCCACCAAATAACTGTTGGAGTTCCACTTGTAACGTTCCGGGAGTACTCACGAAGGGAGTTCCACAGGTTCCCCGTTCTGTAACGGAACGAGTTGATGTAGGGATGATCGCGCCGTCGGGAGATGAACGGCAAACTGGTGCGATCCGTTCGATTGTTTTGCGGAGTGCATATAAATCGAATGGCGCGGAGCAATACCATGAATCTCCGAAGAACAGTACCCCTGAAAATATCTGTCTGTGTTACAGAGGTCGGCTACGCGCCTTCGATGTGATAGAGCCTGAAGTCCCGACGTCAGCGCCGAGTCCCCTATCAGACGCATCGCCCGTCTCTGTATGCTCTCAAGGAGGTCGAGAATATATTTAGGAGCAGAGCTTCAAACATGAGAGCAATATTCGAGCACAGGTCTAATTTTGAATAGATATAGGAGAAGAACAAGCCTCGGATATGGACCGGATTCACGACGACGACCACAGAAACGAAAAGGGCTAAATGATTTAAGAAGTTTTACATGGAACGTCCGCTCACTATACAGAGTTCGAGCTGCACAGAAGCTATCCGAAGCCCTGCCCGAATATAAGGCTGACATAACAGCATTACAAGAAATAAGATGGAAGAGGAGTGGTGTTATTCAAAGAAAAGAGTATGACATTTATTACAGCTGTCACGCAAAACACCATGTGCTCGGGGTAGGCTTTCTAGTCAGCCAAAAACAAAAACTCCACAAAGCCACCTGGGTATCACCTGATGGAGCCACTCGCAACCAAATTGACCACGTGTTGATAGATCGCCGCCACTCCTCGCGCCTGATCACGGTACGAACGTACCGAGGTGCCAACGTCGACTCGGATCACTATCTTGTTGGTATAGTTTGGAGGCGAATTGCATCCGGGGATCAGTTTCGGATCAACAAGACTGTCTTACGCAATGAGAACACCAGCAACACCTTTGGTCATGCGTTAAGACTCGCCCTCGAAGAAGTCGACGGAGGGAGAGTAAGTCCTGGGGCCAGAATGCCGGGCGTAGAAGATAAATGGGCACGCCTTAAGAATACTGTCATTAGTACTGCCAACTCCATCTTAGGCAGTTGTCCTAGAGATCGGAGCGACTGGTTTGATGATGAGTGCAAACTAGCGAATGAACGTAAGGATGCTACATACCTGGCAATACAACAGTCTCATAGGACGCGGGTAGACGAAGAGAAATACAAAGTGCTCAGAAGATCTGAAAAAAGACCACAGACAAAGGAAAAGTGCCTAGGAAAAAAATCTAGTACGTGAAATAGAGAAGAGTAGAGAGCGATGTCCACACCAGGTGCGGAAGTTCTACCAAATAATCCGCAATATGACGCGGTACACACCACGCTGCACTCACTGCAAGGAAAAATGGGGTAATCTGATAACCGATCGTGAAGGCATTCTGGAGCGATGGGAAGTACACTTCAAAAAATTGCTAAATGGTCAGCTCACAGAAGAATTGGAGGCTCCACCAATGCAAGATCAAGACCAAATGCTCTCGCCACCAAGCATTGAGGAAACAGTAAAAGCCATCAGACAGCTCCAATCAAATAAAGTCCCCGAAGCTGATGGCATACCAGCTGAGCTGATCAAACAAGGAGGGACAGCGTTACATCACGCAATTCATGAGATCGTGGTGCACGTATGGGAGTAAGAGGAGATGCCGGAATATTGGCTGTGCGGAATAATTTGCCCCATACATAAGAAGGGAGATATCACACTGTGCAGCAACTATAGGGGTATAACATTGCTGAGTACCGCCGTCATCAGTGATCAATTTCAATGTGGCTTCATCCCAAGCAAATCTGCGATTGATCAGATATTCACCCTTAGGCAGACGATGGAAAAATTTATGTCCATAATATCATCTATTCATACGAGAGTGGTCGGTCGGGCCTCAACGTAGTGTGTGTATGTGTGTGTATGTGTTTTTTTTTTTTTTTGGGGTTCAGTAGGAAGGTGGAAATCGTCAAAAGATACTCTGACCGATCCAGAGGCATGCCGGATTGTTGATGACTAAAACCACTTCCCGCCAGGCACCTCTCCCCGTTGATCCCCGCGGAACTTTTAGATATTCCATCGCAAGGCGGGACGGAGTTTATATGTTACTCCTCTCGTCGCGTCGCAACTGCTGCATCATGTCACATAGAACATCATTTGCTACGGACCATGCCTGTTTTGAACGCAGCATGTAATCTATTACTCCTACCGGAGTGACTGCCCGCCTCACTCTGTGAGTACATGTTCCGCATTTTCTACTTTGCCTTCGCAATGCAAGCAGTATGGGTGTTTCACATGCTTATACGAGGGTTGCCTTTTATATTTCGGGATTAGAGAACAAAAACAAATATTGATCAACGAAAATCACTTTATTGTTTTTCAAAATATTCCCCTTGAAGATCTATACACTTTTGCATGCGTTTGAACCAATTGTCGAAGCACTTTTGCCACTCTGATTGAGGTATCGCCAACACATGCATTCTGAATGCAGCAACCGCTTCTTCAGGTGTCGAAAAACGTTGACCTCTCAGTTTGTTTTTTATGTACGGGAATAAAAAGAAGTCATTCGGTGCCAAGTCAGGACTATACGGCGGATGACCCATCAAATCGATGTTTTGGGTGCTCAAAAATGCAGTTGTCGCACCCGATGTGTGAGAGCTCGCATTGTCGTGGTGAAGAGTGATCCGTCTTCGGCGGTTGGTTTTCCTGATTTCTTGGAAGACAACTGGCAATCAAATGGTTGTGTACCACTCAGAATTGACTGTTCTGCGTTGTTCTAGTGGTACGGTTGTGTTTACATGTCCAGTTTTTCCGAAAAAAAAGGCGACCATTTGCTTGGGAGTGCTTCGTGCGCGAACAACTTTTGTTGGATTTGGCTCATCTTGAAACACCCAGACAGTCGACTGCTGTTTACTTTCGGCCTCATACGCGTAAATCCACGATTCATCACCTGTCACGATGTCATAGACGTGTTTCGAAGCACCGCGACCGTATTTTTTGAGCATTTCTTTCGACCAATTGACACGAGCCTTTTTTTGGGCGATTGACAAATTGTGTGGGATCCAACGCGAACAAATTTTTTTGACAGTCAAATGTTTATGCAATATTGAATTGTATGCTGGTCCCACTAACGCCTAAGGTTGTCTCAATCTCACGATAGGTCACATGACGATCTTCCAATATCAGTTCGCGCACAGCATCAATGGTTTTCGGAACAACAACTGATTTTGGACGACCTTCACGAAATTCATCTTGGAGTGAACTACGACCACGATTGAATTCACCATACCATCGATAAACACTGGTCCTTGATGGAGCTTCATTGCCAAAAATTGAATTAAGTTCATCCATGCACTGTTGCTGAGTTAATCCACGCCGAAAGTTGTAAAAAATAATCGCACGAAAATGTTGACGATTTAATTCCATCTTTGGGCCGAGATGAATCTTTTAAGTTACTGTAAACAACACAAATAGCGCTCGTATGTCAAAACGTTCTGAGTGCGTATAACCTCAAAAATGTCCAACTTTACGACAGAGCTGCCTATTGCCGGATTGCAACGCTAGGGTTGCCAAATCCCGAAACATAAGAGGCAACCCTCGTACTTGTACAATTATCGACGAAAGCATCCATATACCGCTATTAACTGAGTCAAGTGGTAATTCGGCTCCCCCTGTTTTCTTTTCACCCATGTTTCAATATCAGGTATCATGGTGTGGGTCCATCTTCCTTTGGTGGAAGAATTCCACCTTCGTTGCCATTCTCTTAGGCCTAAGAGCTCTAATTGCGACCGCATTCTCCGACTTCTCTCTACTGAGACCTCATGCAATGCATCGTTTTCGTCAGTTGCAATGTCAAGTGGTGTCCTCCTGGCTAAAACATTTATGGCATCTGTGGATACCGTTCGGATTGCGCAACATACTGTTAATGATGTCAGCCTATGTGATGAGTTCACTCCCCTCATGTGCGTCTTATACCTTGCGGCGCCTGCCCGTATGTGAGCTGTATACATTATAAATAATAGAGGTGTTGACTCTGGTTATCAGTTTCCTTGTGTGGTGCCGGGGTCCACCGACATTGGGTAGCAGTCCCGCTAAAACTTTGCATACTCTTGCCTTTTTAACACCAAGATATTTAATGCAGGGAAAGGATCAGATTGTTCGTCCTTCTATTTCCAAATCAAGGTGTTCAACTTTCTTGCGATTGCTTATGTTCAGCTAGTTTCATTCCGGTCATATCTAGCCAGCATTTAATACTCTGGATATTTTTTTTCGTACCTCCTAGCCATCGTGCTCCAGATAGTGCCTTACCGGTTGATTTCCGGAACCCATACTGCCATTCAAAGAGCCCCGATGTCCCCTCAGTGAATTGTTCCAGGCTAGTGGCAATTACTCGTTCAAGCAGTTTTCTTGTTGTGTCCAGCATGCACAACTGGAGAAAAGACGACAGCGCTTATGGATTCTTGACTTCTTTTGGTATAAGCACAAGCCGCTGTTTTTCCATTGTTTAGTAAAATGTCCTGTGTGAAGGCAGGTTGTGAAGACTGCTGAAGACTTCCTGCTTATTTGTTAAACTTCACTACAGCGAACGACGACCGCTGCAGCCAAGAGCACCTCTTCGGTGGTCACGGTAGGTATCTCGCCTTCAGCGATACTCCACTTCCCTTGCACTCTCAACACACCACCATGTTGTATTGTTTGTAGGGGTTTTGTTCCAGGAAGCGTGTCTCCTGGTCCTTAAAAGGACGAGGCGATCTCTTAAAATTTGACCGCTCCCGAAACTCGTCCTACAAAAGGGGTCGTTACCGTGCTTCCTCGTATACCTAAGGGAAGAGTAACGTCCTTAATTGAGCCGTTGTCCTTGGTCTTCTCTTGGTCTTCCAGGCCAGGTGATACTTAGCTATCAATTGGCTGCTAAATGAAAATCCGTGTTGTTTTCGTTTACAAATTAAAGAGTTTTATTTTTCCAATTATTTTCGTTAGTTTTTCCACTGGGGTATTTCCTCCAGGGACTAAGATCGATTTAAGACTGCGGGCCGGAGATCACTAAACTATTCCTTTATAAAGAAAAAGAATCAAAAATTGTATCCCAAAGATACATATTTTCGTACAACACTCTCGATTTGTTGGATATCTCGAGCGAGATGTTGTATTGACTTTAGATAAGAATTCAATTTCTTGAATTCTTATGAAACTATCGCGCAGATGTGTGAATGTATCTGCTTTTGAGTTTTTTGTTTGTTTTCCTGAATGGAAAATTTGGGATAGAGATAACGATCTCTGAATTTTAGATTTGGGTGATGCTGTGGAGCAAATGTAGAACAATAAACGAATATTAGTTTCGTTTATTGCGAATTTGATTTTAATTCGAGATTTTGGATTTAATAATGCCGTGGGGGCAAATGTTAGGCAATAAACGAATGTTTGATTCGTTTATTGCGAATTTTGAATCATGTTTGGGTTTTATTATTATAGCTAGGATTTTGGATTAGGAATGGGGGAAAAGGGTGGTAGGGGTTTTTAGAGCACTACAACCACACTGCGGGAAGCGGACAGCCACGATTCTGGTCATGTCAGTTAAACTTTTTTGCACTTGACTACTGCTGTTGTGTAGTCTTTTCATGACTATTCTGTAGGCGCTGCCGCATAGGTTGTTATTTAATTCATCCCTTAGGGAGCAGAACGTATTATATTTACTCTTATGGATCACATTCTTCAGCGCCTTCCGTTTATTCACGTATTCCGCCTGTAAATGTGGGTAGGTGTCACGGTATATTGCTCTTTGTTGCAAGCGTCTTAACCTGTTGCACTCCGATCGCACGTGGACGATTTCTGAGTTCTACCAATACACTGGTTTGATAGCCTCTGCTGGTTGTTTTTGACGTGGCATAGAAGCATCACATGCAATAGTTAGACAATTCATGACTTTTCCGCATCGACGTCCTTCTCTTTCCACCCATTTTTTGGGGCTTTCTTCGCCAATTTGCCAGTGATGAATCTCCTGTACGGTAATATATTGTCCATCACGGCCTGGTGGTCACTATGGTTGTAGGTGTCCAAAACTCGCCACTCTATACTTCTTGCCAACATGGAGCTGGCAAATGTGATGTCGATTTTGGACCGACCTCTCTCGTTTATGAAGGTGTCATCGATACCATCATTAAGTAACACCACATCTAGAACTGCGAAGGCTTCAAGTAATGCATCTACTGTTGGTCCTTGTGCTTCCCCATTCTACTGCCCAAGCTTTGAATTCTCCTGCAACTATAAGAGGGCTCTTATCTCTAGCTTCTTGTGTTACCCTGTCCAAAAAGCATTTGAATTCTTTTATTTCCCACGGTGGCGGAACGTAACAACAGTAGAAATGAATTCCTCTGATCTTAGCATAAGCAATTCCTTCCAGCCGATGGACATTTCTGCATTCCATGGGAGAATTTCCAGTTGTCCAGATGACCATTGTTCCGCTGCTGTCTTTCTCCCATGTAGTACTACCCGTGCCAGGCACCCTGTACTGCTCATTTATGAGTACCACGTCGGCGCCATATTCCTTAACCATTTGGGAAAGGAGATCTTGTGCGGCTCCACGATGGTTTAAGTTTATTTGAATGCTCTTAAACTTGTCCATTTTTATTCAGGAGATTGGACATCGCGTTTTTAAATGCTGAGCATTTGTAACTCCCTGTTGAGTGGTGGTTACCGCCTTCGCATCCTGATTCGCAGAACATGCATTTGGGTTGTGCTTTACAGCCCATTGCCTTGTGGCCTTTTTCACCGCATTTCAAACAGCTTTCCGAACGATCTTCTTCGGATTTGCAGGATTTCGCCACATGACCGCATTGCCAACATCTGAAACATCGTGTGCGTGCGATGTGTTCTCGAAGTCTGCATCTGACCCATTCAACCCGTAGGAAACCTGTAGCCAGTAACATGCTAGCCTTCTCTCTTGGTGTGTGTGCATGTGTGTGTGCATTTGTGCTGTCTTCTACAATCTGTGTGTGTGTGTGTGTGTGTAATCTTTCAACTGTAGACTCTAGGAGATGGATCCAAGAACCCCGTTTTATAGAGGGGAATACTTTTGGGAAGGGTGCTTTCTTCAGTTTTGTACTGAAGAAGAAATGATTACGGTCGGATTCGAAGAGAACGAAGGAGAGAAGGGTCAACAACGCGAGACTCCCATACAAGTAGGTTCTCGTTGTTCCGAATGGTTTCGAGGTACTTGTATGCTAATTCAAGCAAATACTGGTCGATAGGGATAGTAGAATGTATACATACATTAAAAAAAAAAAAAATATATATATATATATATATATATATATATATATATATATATATATTTATATATATATATATATATGGCTCCTCGATAGTATAGTGGTTAGTATACTCGCCTGTCACGCGGGAGACCGGGGTTCGATTCCCCGCCGGGGAGCCTCTGGCGCAAGACTAATGACCTTGCCCGGAAAAAACAAATCAATATGGAAAATTTAACAAGCCTCAGGACTTGCTAAATAAGGCCAAGACCTGTTCCCGGTTGTAGTGCCAATGATGATGATGATGATGACCCCAAGATATTTCATCCTTTTCCGCAGTCTAATCGTAGGAGCTTCTATTTGTATTTGTATATTCTTTGAATATCGCGAAGTGGATTGGGGGCGTTTACTGCTCAGAATTATGGCGAATGCTTTTATTGGATTAAGTCGAATTGTTGACGGTTGAGTCGATTTGTTGTGAGTTCAGGGCATATGGATGACGTGTTCACTAGGACGTCATCTGCATAGCATATCTGGTTTACTCTACCATCCACAGGGCAAGGATAGTCCGTGGTATTAAATAGACATTAAATAGGACGAGACCTATAATGGAGCCCCGTGGTACGCCTGCTGTGGCGTAGAAAGTTCAAGATAGCTTTCCAGAGAAGAAAGAGTAACGTCCATACAGACCTTATATAGCTGGAAGGCACAGCTGGAGTTCGTTAAGTTCAAAAGTAGTGAACGTGCAGATCACGCACAAAAGTGGGAAATACCCTGATAAGAACAGTATTTCAAATGCATTTTATACTGCATATTTATTATTTCAAAGTTATTCAATACTGCTTCGCAGTGTGGAGTACGGCAAAATCGGCAATGAACTGGCCAAAAAGACCTCCTTAGATAATAAGTTCATCTAGTAAAAATAAATATAAAATAAATTGTCGATATTACATAATTTGCGTTTTAATGGAAGATGTTATTTGCGGTATTCTATTTCATGCACAATCTAATTATCCTGACTCCAACTAAACCCTCCAAAAACTTGGGGTTGCAGTTTTCCCAGTTCACACACTGTACCAGTTTTATGGGTGACTGATCAAAGTCACATTAGATTAGTCATATCATATCATGCTCATATTTTTAGTGTTAAAATATTTATCATGGGCAAAAGGCTCGCCACCGTGATGAAAGTATTTCCTACAAAACGACGCATTCTAAAGGTACTTTTTGAAATCCTTGGCAAATGGGTTCGCTATTATGGGGTGAATCAAATATGAGCGGTAATTTTCCTTGTTTGCTTAGCAACAAGTTGAAAATTAGGTAATCTTGTGCGTGGCTGCTGTTTGGTTTATGAAGAGTAGGGGAACCGGCTTGGCTAGTGGTCGCGCTCGACTTTGTAGTCATTACAGCCATAATCAAGCAAGAGGTACGTCTGGTGTGATTGAAGGCACTGCTTGGAGATGATACACTGTCTCAGAATCGTGTGTATACGTGAGCTTGAGAATATAAAAGCGGGCAAGAAGGTGTCACAAACTAAGGTCATGATCGATGCCTAATGACAAGTCGTACAGATGACAACATCCGTGCCGCCGCTTAACTGTTGTAGAAATCTCATCAGAAAAGGGACAAAGGATATGTGGGGTACGAGGTCATTGTGCCGGCGCACGAAACGGGGTTCTAGCTCGTCTCCACCAGTTCTAAAAGGTTCCGGCGAGAATTGTCCACCAACAAAGGAAATTCATTCTTTAACCACTTAACTGATGTTAGCCTTCTGAATAACACGTCGGATTTGCGGCGCGAGCGTTTGTGCTTTTCCATTGATTTGTTACGCTCCTCCATTTAACAACACCTAAACAAACTTTACTGAAACAAACGTCGCACAAGTGAAAAATAAAACACACGTTTCGTGGCTGATGATCACCGCTTTCATTTATCGTATCTTTATTGTAAACTTTTGGTTACATGTTGAACAGGTTTATCCATTTATATTTGACAGGCAGTTAATTTAATTCCGAACACTTTAGTCTTCATCACCGCTTTAAATGTGAGACGAGCTATCAACTCAACCAGCACTTCACAAACGACCCGTTTATAAACGCATCTCCGCAGCCGGCGGTGAGCGGGAGTGAACCGACCGTCGCGAACAGTGGTTGTAATCGGACTCAGCGAGGATGGAACTCTGACATGAATTTCATCCTAGGTTAGGGCTAAGAAACAAGGGAAGAGAGAGAAAAACTTTTCTCTTAAGGGTGCGGCCGCTGTAGGAAATGCACTCTTTCAGTGCGGTGGTGTGTGTGCATGGTTTTTTCATGGATGAGAACGATCCTAGAACAAAGAAAGGGCATAAGTGCATTCATAGGATACGATTTCGGTAAAGCAAATAAAACCGAAATCGTCGGGTGCTAATGGGATCTTTGATGGAACATGTGCGTCGGGGCTAAACAAAGAGACGACGATACGATGTGTAAATGTGCTATTTGGTTTTAGCTAGGTTACTGGGAAATGATGTTTATGGCATCGCTAGTAAGGGTAGGTATTGAATTATTTGCGTATCGCCAGAATGCCTGATGAAGGACAGCGGACTTTTGTTTACTCGTGGTGTGAGTTAGTGAAATAGGCTTCAGCGTCGATTGCGCTAATTGAATGCAGCTGCTGCTATATTATTGCTGGGAGAAAAAGCTCGCTGGCCAATGTGTACGTTAAGAGATTTATCATACACATGGCGAAGCTGAAAAATAGACAGCAGAATGTTTATGGCCCCTGGTGAAGGTTACATTATATGTAGTTCAAATCCTTTTGTTTACAGGAATTCGTCTAGCGAGATTTGCTTGACGCCGAAGGTGCCGAATTAGTTTGAGATTCCTGATAAGGTAAGAAAGAAATCTTACAGGAATTGTATGCGAAGAGATGCATGAAAAGGTAAGTTTTCTTTACAGAGACTTTAAGATTATAGATTTGATTGTTTTAATGCGTGGAGCATTTAAGATGCTAATGCGATTGCATTAGCGAAAGCTTATGCAGACTGGGTAGCAGTTATTGAGATTTTTTCAGGAAGGCGAACCGTGGGGTTTGGCGGAACCGCCACAGCTATATTTGAAGAAAGGGCTGGGAAACCCCCGAATAGCTCAGACTTGGCTCCCTGTGACTATTTTTTGTTTGCATGTATTGCAGGCGGCGTGCGCAATTGGCTAACAACTCGGCCCAAATCTTTCTACGAACAAGAGATATTAAAGCTTTCAAACGTATGGAAAAGGTGTGTAGATCGCGCTGAAGACTATGTTGAAAAATGTTGATAGTATTGTTAGTGTGTGGGCTCCTCGATAGTATAGTGGTTAGTATACCCGCCTGTCACCCGGGAGACCGGGGTTCGATTCCCCGTCGGGGAGCCCCTGGCGCAAGACTAATGACCTTGCCCAGAAAAAATAAATCATTATGGAAAATTTAACAAGGCTCAGGACTTGCTAAATAAGGCCAAGACCGGTTCCCGGTTGTAGTGCCGATGATGATGATGATGAGGTTCTTTGGAAGTGGGTTACAGAACCCCACAAGGCCATTCCATTCCATAATATTATTCCAATATTATTTAATAAATGTATAAAAATAAATTACCGTGTATATTTGATTCACCGTCGTACATTTATTTTGTACTCTTAATTGCTTTAAGAGCATATTGCTCAATATTTTAATTGTATAAAACCTGTAAAGGGCATATGTCATTTTGCTTTTATTCATACCTACAAATTGAACCGAGGCGATTGCTTTGTAGAGGGGGCCAATATTTGTTGAAAAGGGAGAAAGACGATGTTGTGTATTTGTTGACTGTTTGTGATATCAAATCCGGATGGCTGTATATACATTCGCAATGCCTCTGAATACGATTTGATTATTCAGAAATAGAAACGGATCTTCCAGAAATCGAATTAGACACTCAAGAGACAATCATTTTCACTGTAGATGTGAAAACTGTTACTACACAAAAAATATATATAGTCGTGTTCTCGTTGTTATATTCCAGTTGTCCTGCATACTTTAAGTACACCGTTTCTTACATACTCCAAGATGTTATCCATGCTCAAAGGCTTGTCGATTTCAGTCAGGTATTTACTTACATACAGATATACGTACGAATTCCGAATGCTGTGTTTTCAATAACTTGTTTAGGAAGGCTTCTTGTTGATTTCCATCTGGTATGACTATTTCAGCAAACGATAATGAAAGTATTTCCGTTTTACAATCGTCCCAAAGGATTTCAGATTGTTGCCTTCGTCGTTTAACAAACTGTTTGCGATGGTAGCAATAAATGTCCTTAATATCCCCTATAAATTAAATTGCAACTAGTTGTCGCGAATGGTTGTACGACTCATTTCATTATACTCGATCCAATACCTTGTCTCAGATCCCCAGTTTAAAATGGCATTATGCTTGAAATTAAATTCACCGGCGATAAACAACCACGGCCAGCTTCTCTACAACAAGCCAGAAAGACCATCGAACCAATTTGCATACCGAGGAAAGCATACAGGGGCAATTCACCCGTCTACTAGAGGAGTCATCTATTTATCGCTTCCATTTAATCAAATCGAATGTGGAACATCAAAAAGTCATAAAAAATATGAAACATGTTTGGTAAAGCGGAAGAATTCATATCTCTGTGATCGAATGAAAATAACACACGGAAGGAGCTGGGTAGATGGTATACTCGTGGACTGGTAAACTGGTAAACTGGCAGGTCTCGCCTCAACGTTTTTTTGCAGATATTCTACTCGAGCACAGATAATAAATCTGTTCAGAACGTTTGTGTTGGTATGATAGAATGCTTTATACCACGTCGGTGTTCTCCTTCGTTTTATTTTCATCCGCGATAGTGTCGGTTGAGGAGTATTCTTCATTTTTGCCTGACAGTCGGCAAAAATAGAGAAAACTCATTCCACACAATCAACTCCGGTTTATCTGTCACTGTTTTGCGCTTTCAGAATCAACGAAAATAAAAAAAAGACATATATATATGTTATGAAAATGAGAAGGGCGGCGAGAGGAGATTTTGAATAAGATGCCACCGCAAAATATTTCCCATCATTTTCCTCTTCTTCTTTGCTCAAATGAAAGGCAATCTCGGCTCAGGCCTGCTTACGTCTGCCTTCAGTGAAATCCTCCATGACGATGGTGTCGAATATGTTCATTAGAGCTTTCTGACTGCAATTGTCCTGAATCGGGGATATGTTTCCTTTTTTTCATGTCATTGACTATATGTGATAAAGTATCTTTCCACGTTACTAAATTTTATATTTGCTCAGTAGCTTGTTAGCGCTCTGTCATATTCATTTTCGTCAGTGCACCCGAGGGAAGAAAGGTAATCCGGGAGAAATCTGTTACAACTACGAACACATGTCTCGTAAGTGAAAATCCTTGTTAGAAAAATGTCAATAGGTTACATTACAACTGTGGCTAATGGAGTGTCTCAGGGCGGTTATTAAGAACCTTAATTATTCTGTAAGCAAGCACATTGTGACATTTTACTTCTGTTCTCCCGAAATGACAATAATTTTCTATGTTTTTATACAGAATTAAGACTACAAACTTTTTCGTTTTGGTTTTGCATTGCAGATGTTGAATAGTGTGACCAAATGGAAGAGTTGCCAAACTGGCGACTGTGAAATAGGAAAACAAATACAGAACTGTGACAACAAAAATGAATCGGGAACAAATCAAATTATTCCACTATATCGAACGCCATAGTAGCTGAGAGGTATAAAATAATGTCTCTACCGTTTTATCCTTGTTGATGTTTGGTTTTTAAATGCTATTTGGTATCCATATGAATAAATAATTTGGGATTTAATTAACTTCCTGAATTACAGCCTGCGAACAATATTCACCAATGACAGACCACACTTTCCCTTTCTGCTACCACCATTTCGCACCAAATATTTTTATCGCTCCAACATAGAATGTTTCGCAAAAAACAAACTATCTATAAAAATATAGGTACAAAAATCGCGTTAGTAAAATTTTGCAAACCCTTTAAATTTCGAATGAAAAATCTGATTGTTGGTTGGGCGGAGTGCGTGTTATTTACTAAATCCGACGTTCGCTTTTTTTTTAATGTATTATGGACTGTATAATAATTCCAGCCCTATTTGACCAAACAGTTGTCTTGCCAAATCAAAATACAGTTTATTTATTAAATAGAATTCTGAAAGATCTCTTTTCCATGAGCTCTCACGCGGAACTGAATTGAACTAAACTCGACACTTGACTTGACTAATTTGGCTTGAACTAAAACCCCTTAACATCAACTGACTTAAGGGGTTATACGCACTTAGAATTAAAAAATAAAATGACTTTTTTATTTCATTTTTTGAATGTACATATATTGAAGATTTTGTACACAAAATTTCAAGTAGATCCGACAAATATTGTCGGTGTTATATTCATATTTGTTTAGACGCCTTTGCGCGAATGAAAGTTTATAGAGTAGGGTTAAACATCTGCCTACCTGGAGTTCCCGTGTGGGGGTACGAAGTCGTTGCACCGGCATGGGTGCGAGTTCTACTTCGTCCCACTAACAATCTGCTGTCCGAACAGGGTTCCGCCAAACCTAATCGTCGCTTCACTAAAAGGAATGCACAAACACGAACCTCACCAACGCACCGTGCACCAAAGGTGAGAGGAAAAGTAAACCACTGAATGATTTTTATGTTTATTATTTTATTTTTATTGTGGACAGATTCTTTTTATTAACGACAAAATTTATTTATTTAATAGTTGTAAGGTGACAATCTTAGTGCACTTAATTAGTTATTTTATTTTTATTGTAGATAGATTCTTTTTATTAACGACAATGATACTGACGCACCAAAATATTATACTTGATACCACGCAACACTAAACACGACCCGGGATATATTGGCGTGCCCGTGCGCACCGGGGATGGGGAGTGACAACGACCTGCTCGGTCGATGGATGTAAAAGCACTCAGCGGTATTAATTCGCTGGCTAAGGAAATTCGGCCAGTGGTACGGGCTCTCATAATTAAAGGATGCATTTCCATCCCAAGAGAAACGTGAAGTCTCTCTTTGGGGGTAGGTAACCTGATCTCATAGAGAAGATCATAGAGATACACATGTATGTGTGCCCATTGGTTCTTTCATGGGACAAAGCCATGAGAACGAATCTAAAAACAAAGAAAAGGGAATAATGTGCATCAATGAGATGTGAGTTCGACCAAGTAAACAGGCTGAATCTCATTTGGCGCTAATTGGGTTTCTGTTTGTTCATGCCGCTAGGTCCTGAAAAGCAGATCCAGAAATGTGTAGGACAAAGAGATCGTGCAGATCATTGTCTAAGCTGTGCATTGCAGCTGTAGTGATAGCCGCAATACACCATGCACATGGTGCTAATTGGTTTTGGCTTATTTCCAGGGAATTGGTGTTTATGGCATCGCAGCCACGGGTAAGTATAACATACCTATTTGTATTTGCCTATGCTGTAGGATTTAATTTATGCCTTAAGACGCCAGATGTGTATATTTGCTTTTGTCGCTTGGGTATAGGTCGCCAGCCAATGTGTATGTAAAGGAATTTATTATACACATGTTGAGGCTGGGAATAGGCGACGCAATGTTTATGGTCCCAGTTATGATGGTTACATTATATGTAAACCAAATTGTTTTGTTTTCAGGAATTCGACTAGGGAAAATGCGTATGTAAGATTGAGATTTGCCTGGCAACCGATGGTGCCGAATTTGGCTTGGGATTTGTGAAGTTTCGAACAGAATTTTTATAGAGAATTTTGAATTCGAATAAATGAATGAAGGTAAGAATTCTCTTCCAGGAGCTTTTAGCTAAATACATTTGATAAACTTAATGCGTGAAGCATTTACAGGTGCTAATGCGATTACATTAGCAGAAAACTATGAAGGATGGGTTGTAGTTACGGGGGTTCTTCGGGTAAGTAGACAGTGGAGTTTGTCGGAACCGCCACACCCTCTTATTACTTTCTTGTATTCCTCATAATTCTGTTTTAGTTCTCTCTGATTATTGGTATATTTTTCAATAAAAAATGAAAGTGACTCTGTGTAAGTTAAAAAAATTTTTTTTTTTGCATATGTAAAATGGCTTTGAAACGTTAAATCCATTTTTTCTCAAAACCATGTTTTTAAAATCGGGGTACACGATATTTCGAGGATGGTTGAACCGATCGGTCTCCGATTGTAACACAATATTTTTGCATATATCTTTTAATAAATAATCGAAGGATTTGCGATTCTAATAAATATTTTTCATTCGATAAAGAATTTAAGATCAAAATTTTCATTAAAAATTGAAGTTTTTTTTATGAAGCTAACATTTTATAAAAAATTAATATTTTGCTTATTCCTTCGATTAATTACATACTAGATAATACTATAACTTAACGACTTTTTTTTTTTTTTTATTTCAGATAATCTAGTCACAAGATATCCTGTACACGACAAAACAATTTTTTTTTTTTTTTGAGGAAGTTTCGGACATGGTCTGTGGAGTTTCTTCAAGGCGCTGAAGAACCACCCATCGCTTTAACCCCGTGGGGGTATAGTTTTGATGCCAACGTATGGCACGGTTTCACTGAACTCCCCAACATTTCAATTATCAACAAATATCAACAACAAACAACTATGGCATAGCTCGAAATACAGAGAATGCCAATTTTGTCAACGATAGCTACAACGCTAATACTCAAAGACCAATGGGGCCTTCTGTCACACACACACACACACACACACGCACACGCACACACACTAACCCTGATAATTGACTACGAATTGAAACAATAACTAACTATATCTTATAACAAATTAACCCAATTAATAGTTAGATCTAGTCAATATACTTAATTATTGCCACCCTACCTCTGCACTGTACCGGTACATGAGCAACACGAGCACCAAAGCCCCTGTTCTCAACCACAACTATCCACCGCGACCTCACACGTCGCGGACATGTCTCAACGAGCACCAACTAGTGGAATTGGTCTTGCTGGGCCCAGTGGGCAAACATTCGAGCACCAACTAATGGAGTTGTGTCTAGCTGTTCCCAGTGGGCGACTATTTATGAAACCAAACTAGTGGAGTTGGTCTTGCTGGTCCCAGTGGGTGCTGACACGCCCCTTCATTGACGGCACCAAAGGGAAGGACAACTACTGGTGCATCGTCGTCGGCCCGGCAAGATGTTGCAGCACAAAGTAACAACAAAACAACAATAAGGGATGAACCGATTCCTCAAAGATATAACAAAGGCTAATCGATTCATCACAATTCAAATAGTTAATTCACCTGCCATCGAAGCAACAAAATTCACCACGACTACTCCATAGACTTCGTTTTTTTTTTTCTGGTCGAGTGAATAACGACCACGGAAATTAATGTATTTTGGCTGGGCTTCCAACGCCAAACAATTTTGATGTCTCGTCAAGGATGAGCTCGACCCAGACCAAGGCTATTCCCAGTTGGCGAAACATTTGCAACGATTGGAGCGGTTCCCAGCTGGCGAATCAACTGTTAAATTCTGTGATGTGCCGTGGTGTGAGTCTGTGGCAACTCTAACAGACACACACAAATTCACAACCAAAAATAGTGAAGAACACGAACGAAAAATTGAATAAAAAAAATACATCAGAACCGTATACCAAGCGATAAAATAAAAATAATTCACATCAGTGGAATATGGTCGAGTTTGGAAATCAAATTCTAAACACGGCCAGTAGCCTGCTGTGTAACGCTTAGGTAAAAAAATGTTTCGTGATTCGAGCTGTCATAGCATCTGTTCGAATCACACGATCTTCTTCACTATTATTTCAAACGCTATAAGTCGACTGTATTTTGCACTTTTGTAGAAACTTCTAATGGCTTGCGAAGTATTAGGAACCCTCTGTAGATTTTCTGTCGTGGTAGAAATACAACCCCAACTCTTCTTCACAGACAATATTCGTGGCCAAGTCAAATTAGTTCGCTCGCCGTGGTATCTCAGTAGAATTTTTATGTCAATTGAGAACTGATACAAATTCCAGAAAGTAAATAACAAAGTCCGAATTTGAATCTAAAAATATTTTATTACTTTAACGAGAATTCACAACTGATCTATGTTCCTGCTGTAGTTCTTTGTTCTGCCTTATCTCGTGGATCTTCATTCGAATTAGCTTCTTAGAGCAGATAGTTTTGTGTCGAAGGGTTGAGGATAGTTGTTAGCGGTGGTGATCTTCTTGAACGTTGTCGCGTTGAAATCCAAAAATAAACGGTGTCGTTCCGTGCTTGAAGCACGTTGCCGCTGACCTGATTGACAATACTTCTTGATATAGAATCAATAATCACCTCAGGCGTAAGTAGTCCATAAATGATCCAGTGTCCGGCTCCACTGAATAGGTCTATCTGCGGAGGTGATGTTACGAAAGAGAGGACTCACGATCCCCGAAAACTTGGAATATTTCTATTTTTTCCTTCGTCGGCCGCGACTAACCGAGTCAGCATTGATTAGTTACTTTGGTTTGATGAACAACCGCTGTTAATTGAATTTGTGCTTATTACACTCGAGGCCACACAAATGCACAGTAAAAAAAAACGAAAATCACCTTTCAATAATAATTCGCACCATCACCTCTTTGTCTTTTCAAAAACTATATGAAAAAAAGATTATAGTACTCCAGGAAACAGGGACGTTCTTTTTGTAACACTTTCTATGTAACACTTTTAAACTAAAGGAGGAGTTAATGCATGAAACACTCAAATAACGAAACTGCACACTAAAGAATATATTATCTGGAAACTGCATATCAATCGGAGTATGTCTCATGAACCTTTTCTAGAATTAGGGAAGTATAAGATTTAAGTTAAGTTAGGTTAAGTGCTTTTACATAAAAAAAAAAAAAAAAATATATATATATATATATATATATTAGGTAAGTTAAGTAAGTTAAATTTTAAGAAAAAAAAACAAAAAAATTGACAAAGTTTTTCAAATTTTTCTTTGTATTTCAACTAATTACCAGTACTGCCACAAAGTTCTGTCGCCGAAAGGCAAATTATACAAATGTTAAGTAATGTTTAGCTTAGAGCGTCTGCGAAGGCCCAGTAAGTTATTATATAAGATAATTAAGCTAGAATTTAAGCATTTTTTGTCTAGCCTTTAATTTAGAAATTAAGAATATAAAAAGAAAAATAAAAAATGTTTTAAAAATGAAAAATGTCTCATGAACCTTATGTGAATCATTCAGATAACACTAAAGCAAGATCGTCTAGAAACTTCATATCAGTTGAGACGGGACTCATAAGATAAGAATAGATACACAAACCTTTCTTGTTATTTTCGCTGACTTATGATAAATCTTTAATATAAAAGGAGGCCACAAGGGAAATGCGGTGAGAAGTAATTGCGAAGTAGATTTAAGAGTACAGCACATACGAGGCTACCCGACATCCTAAACAGTTCTCCTTAAATGAGAATCCAAGCCTAGTGTTTAATAAAGTTGGATTCGTGTAAGCCGAGAGGCCGACACGATTCATCAATTTTTACACCAACGAGCACTTGCAAGGATTAACTCGCACAAGGATCGATTTTAAAGTTAAAATCTTACGAGTTTCATGATCTCCAAGACGAATATGTATGGTTAAGGAGATACATACATATTACACCACTCTTCTATATAAAGTTTTTACAACATTATACTGGTAAAGCCTATTCTAATTCTTAGCCCCTCAGTGCTACAATAATAAAAGACAAATAATAAAACTCTTACTCCTCTAAACAGTAAAAAAGCTTACGATAAACCACGTTGTAAAAATTTTGAACCACCCTTTCTGATGCAAATCCTCACATGGATCAACAAACACATTGGCTTCATAACCATCCCAAACAACCCACCTACCACAAGGCCGGCCAAAAAAAAGGAAAAAAGAAAGAAAAAAACATAAAACCCCTGGGACGTGATTGGAACACTAGGGGTACGAAATGAAATACTATATTTGCAAAATAAACACTTAATGGAATCATATTTATTGCTGCCGGCAAAAATTCGATTTTACAAAATTGCGATTATATCAAAGTGTTGGCAAATTTTCAAAGCAAGAGGGACGCCCCAATTCGAGGCTCCTTCACACCCTTCGTCAATAAAAAAATATAGAATGACTACGATATGTTTATTTATTTTGTGTACGTACCAGACAAGTATGGACAAATAAAATTTTAGGAGATTTATGCCTTTGACGCATCACAAAATGGATATTCGTTCTCGTGCACGTCCATCCACACATGTTCATACCATCCAAAGTAACTATGGGATACCTTCACACTCTGATACAATTGAGTACTTATTGTGTATACTACATGAGTCAATGATATCCTCGACTGGCTGGCGGTTGCTTGCGAATTTATGACCATGCAGCGCTCATCTTTCTTTCCTCTTACGCAACCACGACCGACATCATACACTAACACTGCAGAATGTGAATAAGTCACAAAATTTACGATTTAATTTTTGAATTGGCAGCAAGGCGAATCGCCATAAAACCCAACTTTTACGACCATAGTTCAACTCAAACAGGCATTCAGTCACCCCTGGTTCAATTGCCCGCTTACCCGGATATGAATTAAACGTGCATGTCCTTGTGTGTGCACAACCCTGGTGATCCTCTGAATAATTCGCGTGACTACTTCGTCTTCCTTCTTGAACTATTCCAATCTATTGTAAATGGAGAGAGACGCCAACCAAATAACCAAGAATATCTACTATGCGATTGCTTATTAGATAAATACGTTTTGGTTTATTGTCGAAGGCAATAATTTTTCCTCAGCGTTGAAATATGAAGAGGAAGGCCCACAAATTCTCTACTGGAAACAAGCACTCCGAACACCAGTGCCCGTATAAACCCAATGAGTATATCGCCTAAACAAATAGAATACACTCGCATATGAATGAGGAAAAATATTTTCTTTTGGTACGTGCTTATAGCGAACGTAATAAAAACAAAACCAACAGTATGAGGAAAAACAAACGAAATCGAGGGACGCTTTTCCAGGCAATAAAATTACGGAGCAGTACAACAATGTATTGCGAGAAGGATAATGATTTTGACGCAGCACAGGTGTAATAAAGTTACGCGCGTGCATACCAAGGACCATGTTATTGTTACGCGTTGAATTGTTATACTCTTTATACTTACCATGCAACTACGCTCTGTTGCTCAACCTGGAATGTTTTCTGTATAGGGCATAAATGACCCCATGTAGACCTGCTATGTATATGGCGAATGAGTCGATTTGTCCACGCAGCAGATCGTCCATGGGCAATTAGACGGAAATAATAAGTGTTACCGTTCTAATTTGCACGTAAAAAAGTTATAAGTATTCTTTAAGTGGCTTCGACACGAAGAATGCGGCAACTTTGAATACGTTAAAGTAGGAATGGCAAGGCAAAATGAGCTTTCGTCGGTTGTGTCGTTCGACTGTAGAATGACTTTTCTTCCCCAAATGGATATCGGGGATAGTTTAGGATTAGTAGTAGTGGCGAAGTATATCTCTAAGTTCACGGAGATTAAGCTTTGATATATTAGATAACAAGTACGTAATGTTTCTTTTTTCCACCCACTTTAAATAAAACACTGTTCTTATTGTACACATACATACAATTTATGTTTAAGCTTTATCTTTAATTGCTTATATTATGATTACAGCTTTGGCGCAAGACTAATGACCTTGCCCGGAAAAAAAACAAATCATTATAGAAAAATTTAACAAGCCTCAGGACTTGGTAAATAAGGCCAAGACCGGTTCCCGGTTGTAGTGCCGATGATGATGATGATGATTACAGCTTACAACGAATTTTTATTTCATTTCTTTTATTTTTTAACTTCAATCATTAATTGCTTATATTAGGATTACAGCTTACAACGCCTTTTTATTTCTTTTCACTCTTTTATTAAATATTAGGTACATATACTGAATCGCTAGCTGGGAACCGCAACTCCGATGTTGCCGATGGTTCGCCAACTGGGAAACAGCAAAAGGGTGTGTTCTGCGTCGAACAGAACAGCAAATAGTTGAATTGCCGCATTGGGCAGACATTGTACATTGAACAACACGTGGAAATAAAAAATCACACGAAAGTAAAAGTGTTGGAACATACAAAATAACTTTATTTAACATTAAGTTCACACGTTTCAACTGGTACTGAAGGCACCGTATACAAGTTCGATTAAAACCACATTAGAAACATACTGTCAGAAAAACAGTACAACAAAAATAAAAACTGTATTAAACAGTAACGAGGTAAACGGTTAATGAATAGACAATAATTGCTCATCTATTCAGCAATTGGTGGCGTTCAGTGCCAGCATGTTTTGCCGTAATGGTATAATTACTATTGTTGCGGAACTGCAACATCTTCCCGGGCCGCCGACAATCGACCCAGTAGTCCTCCTTAGTTGGCGTCACCAACGTTTTCATGTCAGCGCCGTGGGAAGTCGCGGTTGGTGCTTGCGGTTGAGACCCGAGGCTTGAATGTTCATGTTGCTCATGAACCGGTACGGTACGGCGGTAGGGTGGCAAAATTAATTATATTGTTATACTATATTGTTATACTTATAACAATTATATTGTTATATGCTGGATCGTAAATCCTTAACTAGAGAATATCTTGGACGTTTTCTAATGTTGGATCGTGGATCCGTAAGTAAAGTATAAATATTTTGGACGTAGTCCTATGTTGGATCGTGGATCCGTAAGTAAAGTATAAATATTTTGGACGTAGTCCTATGTTGGATCGTGGATCCCTGAATGGTAATTGATCGATCGATTGTGGTCGTCAATATGTTGAATTGTTTGTGTTTGTCCTTGGTTGGAAATGTGGCCATTTGGAAATAGTTGAAATCTGGGTGCACTAGATGGAGCTGTCGATTCAGTCCAAAGACCGCTTTGTTGGTTTTAAAGTCGGCCCTGCAATGTTGTTTTTCTATCATCTTCTGAATATGGCCAGCCTGTGTCGATATTAGAAGTGTTCGCGTTGCCGCCAACTGCATAGGATCATCGGCGTCTCGAATCCAAGGTGATTGCTGTGGCTGATGCTGTTACAGTTGGGGATGTGTCCCATCTACGCTGCTAAACCAATGCTCGGCGTTGGGCGAATTTCTTTATGGGAGCTGAGATTGTCGTTGGCCACATTGCCTGGCGGAGTATTTGAACCTCTCGTTGAGTGATTGTTTTGATGATGGTGACTTCCGTAATTGGTATAATGGCCACCATAGAAATAATCTTGTTGGCCTCGATAACCAGAAGAAGTCGATATACTGCTTGATCTGCCGGACTTCGCTGGACCTCCCATCAGATCAGAAGGGATTGTATTGTTCCCTTGATGGTAATTCGTGGGAATTGATCTCCGATATTGTGGAAGCTCTGGCATTTGAACTGTAGTTACCATCAGCCGATTCACAAATCCGACGTTGAAGTCGCTGAGCGTAACTCTTATTTGCTGAATTTGGACTGCGGTCATAAGGTGCAGTCATTTTCTGTGAACCACCATCATCTTCATAATAATTGTCATCATAATGTCTATGCTGCTGCAGCGATTGTTGTTGTGGGTGCTGTGACCGCATATGATTCCCTTTTGGAACAGCATAGTTGTTCAGGTTTTGATGGTGTTGTGGCTGAACACCTTGCGGCATCTCCTGTTGAATTAGAACTGTCACTTGATTGAGCCAGAGAGGTTGCGCATCTGGGTTGCTATTAAAAAGATTACTCTGTTGATCAATGGAAGCCTTCGTTCCATTGTGCCGAAGGATGAAATAGTCCTAAAGCCAGGTACCTTTCTTCTTCGTCTGGTGGCTGGACCATATGTTCACGATTCGTTTTCTGTTGGTCGGATTTCCCGAAGGATGCCGGCATCTTTCCTGTTCCTCGTTTTCTTTGTTCCTTAATCTTGCAACCGAAAGCCTATCTTAGACACCGACTCCGTTGGAGTGGTGCCCCCGTGGCAGCTACGTGCAATGGGCGGTGTTAAGAGGGTGCCCCCAGAGCATTTCGTCCAGGCGGCGAAAGCGAAGAACCCCAGACACTTGACAGCGTGCCCAGGTAGCGAGAAGCGACAAATCCTGGACGCGTGACAGCGATGCGTCTAGGTTGCGGGAAGCGGTGCCCAGGAACGGATGTAGATGAAGCGGTGAAATCGCAATTCCCGGTGTTCTTGAATTTATTCATCACCCATTCGATGTTTGGATTGATATTGCAGGTATAGGGCCAGCTGGCGAGAAGCGACAAATCTTTTCTTTGGTGTTGACCGCTTGTTTTATTGTGAGAGCTTCAGCTCTGTCGTTTAACCTGATTTCACCCGTTGGATTCAAAGGATTTGTCCTCTCGACTATTGCCCGATGGGTCATTGTCCTCTTCTTGAGGTTCCTTCAATGTTCTGCAGCGTTCATTAAAAGAGGACCCGAATGATGTCCTCAACCGAAATACTGAGACTGATAGACAACTTCTTCATTGTCCCGTGGTGACTTCTGTAGAATTAAGCCAAATGAAACAACCTCGGATGTCGAACAGTGGAATGTACTTTGTATTTGATTAATAATAGTAATTTGTGGACTGTAAATTGTATTTGATTAATAATAGTAATTTGTGGACTGTAAATTATATTTGGTAGAATTACTAGCTAGATGTTGACTTGTGTTAAAGTTGAAATGTAAATTGGTGTATCTTGGAGTTTGTGAAATGGGACAAATAAAAGTATTCATTATTTTATTTATTTTCCGCCGATTACAAACAAAACGGTTATTCAAATAAAAAGGCGAAGTCAATTTCATTTCACTAGAGTAATGAACCACCTAACCAGTACGGTTCGCATATGTCCGCCCGATTTGAAACTCTGGAAATAGATATGTGGTAAGAATATTCCACTTGACCACGGCGTCTTCGTTTTTCAGAAGCACATCTGCCAGAGGGAGAAGGCAGAAAGGAATTATACCGAAAACAATGGGAAGCATGAAGCAGGTTATTACATCACCAAGCGCTGATGATAATCAAAGGGATGGAGCACTTCATATAATTTAGTGGATCTGTGATAGTTGTTCTTCGGCTTGCTTTCACTGCTCAGGAACAACAGCTATTGTAGCCCGTATCAATTCCGTCCGTTTGTTCTGGTCCATTTTTAATCGTTGATATCAGGTTCTAATTGAATAGCTTTTGTATAGGCGTCTATGGCTTCGTCGTACTTTCCTGTATTGAGATATGCATCTCCCATTCGGCCATATACTTTGCTGTAATTTGGATTGTCGAACAACGCAGAGTTGCCGTCTTTAATCACACGATCATTTTCTGTTACACGGATATATGCTGCAGCTCGATTACAGTAGAATATTGGGTTTTTCGGATCGAAACTGATGGCCCCGTTGATTGAAGTTCCACTTCTTGATACTTGCGTTCCTTCATCAGGCGGTTGCCTTTATTCTTAATCTGTTCGGCTGTTTCAAGAGATTGCGGATTGCGTTCGATAAACATTGATTGGACCATCTCGAATAGATCTAACCTTGTGGCCTTGCTTGTAATTGCCGTTATTGATTCCAAATCAATGTCGACACTCAGTTCAATTAGAAACCAGAACAGTCCCGAACAAATATCATCATCATCATCATCGGCACTACAACCTGGAACCGGTCTTGGCCTTATTTAGCAAGTCCTGAGACTTGTCAAACTTTCCATAATGATCTGTTTTTTCCGGGCAAGGTCATTAGTCTTGCGCCAGAGGCTCCCCGAAAAGTACACTCTTATGCACACCACACAACACTTTTTATTATATTACCTTGATCTTTAATTTATTAATATAACATTATAGTGCTTGCCACCTACCTTGGTTTCGGCGTTGATGTCTTCAATGGCTGCTGGAATCCTCTTTGATCGATGATCCAGTGATGAGTATTCTCCGTGGACGTAATCCCATTGTTACTCGTGGAGGACGTTGGCGGATGTAAAATCCGGCACACTGCACACTCGAGGGATCCGGCTCGAAGGACCATAATGAATCGCCAGCTGGGAATCGAACTCCGATGTTGCCGATGTACATTGAACAACACGTGGAAATAAAAAATCACACGGAATTAAAAATGTTGGAATATACAAAATAACTTTATTTAACATTAAGTTCACACGTTTCAACTGGTGCTGAAGGCACCGTATACAAGTTCGATTAAAACCACGTTAGAAATATACCGTCAGAAAAACAGTACAACAAAAATAAAAACTGTGTCAAAACAGTAACGAGGTAAACGGTTAATGAATAGACAATTATTGCTCATCTATTCAGCAATTGGTGGCGTTCAGTGCCAGCATATTTTGCCGTAATGGTATAATTAGTATTGTTGCGGAACTGAAACACATAGATCCATACATATAAATTATTCACTTTGCACTTTGATTCATCTAACTTGTGAATTCCTGTTGTATTTTTAAAAGTCAATTTAGTGAGTTCATTGATATTTATCCTTACTTGATACACCATTTGCTAAAAGGATTTAGGATATTCAAAATACTCGCAAACCAATCGAGCACTACCTAGACTTCTCCGCGTCTTTTCTTTCAGAGTTCGTTCTTAGATGCCACCAGAGTTTGCACCACAATCTTCAACACCACACTTGTCCTTTTTTGTAAATTCTTCTGCCTTGGCCAACCAATGCTTTCGCGTTGAACGCTCGGTACCACTATCTCACCGTCTCGATCGAGATCCAAAAACCAACCATCTCTAGTGGTTTTCTCATTTTTTCCTTTGGTTGGAAATCTTTTGTTTCCTCCGGCAGAAAAAACAGGATCTCTCCTTTTTCCCGCCTGATCCATTTTTCGGTAGATCAAACACAAAAGAAAAATCAATAGTGCATCGTGTTAATGCACATTTCTGGTTCCCTTTTTTTTGTGTTGTTATGGTTGGTGCCTGTTGTTTTCTTTAGCCTAATGGGCAGGATCTCTTCCGTGGGAAATCGATAAGAAATACAAAGAGAAAAATTAATAGTGAATCGTGCTAATGCACCTTTGTGATTCTCTATGTTGTTATTGTTTAGGCGAACGTGCAGTTCATTTTATGGTGACTGTTATTTGTTCTAGGCGGATGGACTAGGACATTACTTGTGGGAAATGGTTTGGGTAAACAAACCTTTGAAGGATCATAAAATTGCAGACGTGCAATTTATGATTCTCATCTGGTCCACAGATTTGGATCCAGGGGATTCTGCGTGTTGGACATATGGTTCGTTCTTTCACGTCTTGGATTCAACTTAAATTCAATATGGGCAAATTGAACGTGTAGTTCAATTTGTTTGATATTGACTTGATATCACGATATTTACTGTATGCGCGATTAATGATGGAGCTTAGCTCCAAAGAGGTAGGTTTTGTGGGATGGGTGGTTGCGGCCGTAACAAGTATATTCTGTTGTCATACAGAATATTTATTGTTTCCCGTAATATATATACATACAAATGTATATATTTGTATACCGATCAATTAATTGGGAACAAAATGACTACGACTATTGTAGGGGAATATTCTTGTGTTGTGATTGTTTTAAAGGATTCCTGTCGGAGTTATGTTTTTTCCCGCTTGACATTTGATAACAATCATATTTAGGTTACCTTAGAAATAAGTAGTACACATTTTAGTTTGTAACTGTCTGTTTGCGGTCGATTTTGCCACGTTAACGATTATTAAACATTGCAATCTGCTGAATAATAATAAAAATATATGAAGTGGACTGTAGAGATGGCCAGCTAGGTGCCCACGGACGGAAGTGCTTGCCTAAGATTCTAGTCCGATCTGGGAATTACATAACTTTAATATGTCTTCGAGTTTTCAAAAATATGAAATCCACCAAAAATTACCGGCGAGAGTTTCTTTAACTAATACTATGTCTTTTTAGAATATTATCAAACTAACGTTTGGCCCTCAAGTGAAATTCAATAGAATACTTAATACTGTAAAATATAAGTAATATACTATATACTTTTGGCGTATTAAGTGAGACCTAGAGCCAGTACAAACGGTTGAAGAAACATTATTTTAACGTTAGCAAGAGTCAAATCTTGTCGATAACATGGTCTTTTATGTAGTAGTAATAACGTCTTGAGCTCCTCGATACTATAGTGGTTAGTATACCCGCCTGTCACGCGGGAGACCGGGGTTCGTTTCCCCGTCGGGGAGCCTCTGGCGCAAGACTAATGACCTTGCCCGGAAAAAACAAATCATTATGGAAAATTTAACAAGCCTCAGGACTTGCTAAATAAGGCCAAGACCAGTTCCCGGTTTTAGTGCCGATGATGATGATGAATAACGTCTTGAAGCTGACATTTTAGGCAATTTCTGGTCTGGTACAAACGAATTTAAAAACCCGTTTTGAAATCAATTTCCAGTCACCCAAGATCTTGGATTTGCTTTCTAATACACCGAAAAGGTGTTTTTTTTTTAATACCCTTACGTGCACGGGAACTTAAAGATCTATAAAGTAAGAACGGGTTTCTCATAAACTCCCCCCACCTGTTACTGCACAGAATTAGTGTGGGGAGGAAGTATTGTGCCAGGCATGGGCACTCCATTCGCTTCCATCCCCATCGTCTATTGTCACTAAAGTTCCGATGTCACCCACGATTTTTCCGCGGCCTGCAAACGAACGATCACCAGGAAACAAAAGTAAATAAAACTCACTGTTTTAATGTTATTGATGCGTTTATTTATATTTAAAAAAACGGTTGGTTAAACAAAACAAACGATAAAAGGTACAATGATATTATAACTGACGCGAATGGCATAGAGCAGAGCAGCTCTTTAAACACACATTCCGCGATTGGATGCAATTTATTTTATGTTGAACTCATAGCACTGCCAATGGTTTTCGATTAAGTCACTCCGGTACAAACAAAAAGAATAACTAAATTCACGGACACTCGCGACTCTGTGATGAACGCATCCTCGGCGCGCGACGACGAGCGCAGGCCCGCAACTTCCGTGACGGTCGGCGGGTGGAATTAGACTCCTCGATAAAACCTTCGTTTGGGGTGAGTTTGTGGTGTGGTGGTAGATATCCTCTCCACCAAGGATATGTATTTACTTACCACCAGAGAAACGTAAAGTCTCTCTTCGTGGAATAGGAAACCAGATCTCGTAACGGAGATCACGGTGGTATGTGTATGATGGTTCAGATCCGATGTTGTTTATACGTGCTCGAAGGCAATGGAACAACGAAGAAGGCAGGCGGCAAAGACAAAGGAAGAAGCGACCAAATGCTTTGTTCGATAATGAGGGCCATGTTTACGCTGTGCATCGTCGCTATAATAGACGTTGCGAAAAAGGTGCTAATGGGATTGGTGGCAGAAACGAATCCCCTGCCTGCATTTGTATATGCAGGGTAATTAGTTGCGGCTGAAAAAGAAATTTAAGATTGCTTCTTAGTGGGAACACAAACAATGAGTTGGATCTTATGGATGTTTACATGCGTAGCAATATGGTTTATGGTGTGGGTAAGCTATGTTGTTATGTCAACAAGGACACTGTTTCACATACTCTCCACGATGTTGTTTCGCAAAAATCCGATGTCCACGAAGGAGAAAACTACACAACACTATCAGGAGCACTGAGAAGGCACCGAAAAGTCAATCCACCGATGTTACATTCACCACCAAGCGAAATGAATAAAACGCACTGAATAGATTCTTCGGCAAAACACTCCGATGTATTCACAAGTAGAGAAACATACTGTTTTTCGTTGTAGATTGTTGTTGCATTTTATTGGAAATGGTTCTTTAACACTACAGTATGACATCAATTAGTCTTCTTGGGACCAGTTCTTAAAAACTAGACGATGACAACAATTAGTCTTATTGGAACTAGTTCTTAAAAATTACACGATGACAACAATTAGTCTTCTTGGAACTAGTTCTTAAACATTATACGACCAGGCCACCTTTAACAGAGGGACAATTACATACGGTGCTAAAGAAATGATAACTCCAAAAGTCACGGCTCTTAACCTCTCTCCTCGTGTGTAGAAATCTGACTCCTCTGTGAATTCGTCCTCAACATTCCTTGAAGCCACGAGGCCGAGACGCTGATCAATCAGAGAGCCAATCCGATAGCTTCATTGGTGGTAACCCAATGGCCATCGAACTGGAAACTCTAACAAAGGAATTACTCCGGCAGCCGTACAGGCTAGGAAGGCACGCCCACTCGCTGGAAGCAATGACTATCGGATACCTGGTGGTGTACCAGGGAGATTCCAATACACATCTGCCAAAATGAAGTGGCGGGTATTGAAGCTGGCAGACAATGCGATCGTAAATCATAGGAATGGTTTCCTATGTTATTGATATGATATCACAGAACCTCGATGCTGCCTGAATGCACGTTTCTTTTAGGCTACATTATTTGTGTAAGACATTGCTGTCTAGGCGAAAATATTTTCTTCTGTTTAGATTGAATGGACAGAAGCATTTTATGGACGGTATGTAAGGGGTATTACTGGCGGCGGTGGTGGATTCTTCTGTGATGTTAAATCAATAGAAGATCGCTCGTCATTAATACCAGGGAAAAGGTTTATTGGTCTTTGGTTTATCCCGCACTCCATTTCCTATTGCAGGGCTATTAGAAATCTGGCTTGCAGAAGTGCAAGTCAGCAAATAGCCCGGCATGTATTTTTGGACGCTAGTGGGCATGGAGACGGTGTTTGTATACCCTTTGTTCTGCTCAGACTGTAACATCCCATCGGTCGATGGGTCTGCAGATAAAAGGTAAATATGTCATGCCGCGTGTAGCTCCTCGGCTATGTTGGGATATTTATGACGGTTATCCAAGGGGACAGCCGAATTGGTTTCAGCTTTATTTAGGTCCGAAATTAATGCTATGGCAAGGTTCTGTAATCTTACCTGGGATTCGACTTACGGGTAGGTATGGTGTTTATAGATTCTATGGGGTAAAAGCGATGCGTGGTTCTTCGGGCACTGAAAAACCCGACAATGGCATCTCCGACTGGTATGGGAACCGAGTTCTTGTTTATACTAGAAAATGCTAGAGGATTCGGTTCCGATGATAATGATTGGGATGGGGGAATTGTTTGTCGTTTGGACAAACGAATCGCGGGTCGGTTTATTGCAGCTGTAAAAACAAGCTGTCCGACATAGCATTTTAAATGATAACAAAGGATGCCGTATGATTTGGTATTCATGGTGCATATGCACATTAAAGAATTATTTTTAGGAATTTTAGCTAATGCGTTGTATGCATTAAATGTCCTTGTAAAAGGAAATGTTTCAGATATGCTGGGTGGAGAGTGCGGTGCAGGTGTGGGAAAGTTGAAATTTGCCTGGGAACCGAAGGTACCGAATAGGTTTTGGGATTCTTGAAAAGGTAGAAAAGAAATCTTACAGGAAATTATATGCGAAGAGATGCATGAAAAGTAAGTTTTCTTTTACAGGGACTTTTAGATTATAAATTTAATAACTTTAATGTGTGAAGCATTTAAAGTGCTAATGCGATTGCATTAGTGAAGTTATGAGGTTGGGATGTAGTTATGGGGGTTTTTCAGGTAAGCGAACCGTGGGGTTTGGCGGAACCGCCACAGTAGCGTTACGCGATCTTTAGACACCTTAATTCCGGGTGCAGTTTTTTTCCGTTTTCAATTTAATATTCTGCCGGGCACTGTGAATTTGATGGATTGTGCACTGTTGCTCTTGAATAAGGTTCAGCTTTTTTTTTCTAGATACGTCCTGGCTGGTTCATGATCAACTGATGCAGTTTCTCCTTGAATTTTTATGCTATAAATTGCAGAGCGCTTTACGAATTCTTCAAACCAACCTTTACTCGCTTTTTCATTTAAAGTTCGCATTTATTTTAATTCAAAATCAAATTATGCATTTTTCTCTATGTAGGACTAAATACTTGTCCTTTACAAATATTGTTCTTATGTTAACTTACTGGGTCTTTGCAAGCACTCTAAATTATACAATATCTAGTTTTTTGTTTATGTCTTTCAGTGTACAACAGCTTTTGTAATTTTGGTTACCATGACAGTCGATATATATGGACTTCCTCTTTTACAATTTTTGATAACGTAATATACATATATGTTTTCTATTTCATTTTTACTATTATTATTATTATTATTTTATTTTTATTACACTTCTCTCGGGAGTGGTCAACCTATAGCGCCGGCACGGCGCCCAGAGATGCCACCAAATAACCATTCCCGCTCCGGAAGGGAGTTCCACAGCTTCCCCGCTCTGTAACGGAACGAGCTCTGATGCAGAGATGTTCGCGCCGTCGGGAGGTGAACCGCAAATTGTCTTGGGGAGCGTATATAAACCGACTTACGTGGAGCAATACCCCAAAACCCCGAAGAACAGTATCCGTGATAATATATGTAAAACGAGCAGGGGTCGGCTACACGCCTTCGATGTGATAGCGACTGTAGTTTCGACGTCAGCACTGAGTCCCCGATCAGGCGGTTCGCTCGTCTCTGAATGCTCCCAAGTAGTTCGATCGTATGTTTAGGAGCAGAGGTCCAAACATGAGAGCAATATTCAAGTGAGGGTCTTGTTTGGGATTTATACAGGATACGAAGCTGGACCGGAGTAAAATATTTCTTGGCTCTAAAAAGATAACTCAGTTTTCCTGAGGGGGACCTGGTGATGTTCGACACGTGTTTATGCCACGATACATTCTCACAGACCGTGATGCCGAGCAATTTCAAACTTTCCCCAGCCTCGAGGCCTGGCCATTCATCATCAGCTGTGGAACCGATGATCCAGTTTTCTTTGTGAATGTTGTATACTGGGTCTTCGTTGCGTTGAAGTCGACAAGATTGGCCTTTCCCCACTGCAGGACTTTATCCAGATCCTGATTCAGAGAGTCAATCTGTCTACATCTCAGCTGGTGCGACGTTGATGCACCAATCGGCCGATCACTCGAAAAAGAAGGAAACAAGCGTACTATCATCCGCGAAACATTTTGTTATCCGTTGTCGCCAACAAATCATTTATGTGAAGTAAAAACAAGGTTGGAGCCAAAATAGAACCTTGAGGCACCCCCGAATTAACAGGATACAGATCCGAACACTCGCCGTCCACAACAACCCGGATCGATCGATTTTCGAGGAAGCTCTTTGTCCAGTCGCAAAGCTGCTGGGAAAGTCCGTATGAACGAAGCTTGCTTAGCAATGCTTCATGCCGGCCGCGGTCAAAAGCCTTCCTCCTCGTTCGGATTGTCGTCTCGTTGACGAATACATTCAGACTGCCGATCTCAACCCCCAACAATATCCTGCTCAGATCGTACCTATGTCTCCCAGAAGAAATTTTTCATTTCATCCGCTAACAGAATTTTCCACAGTATCTGTTAGCGGCATGTTATTAATGCCCATGGGTAATTTAGGTGCCTGAAAAGGAGAAAGTCCATCGACGCATACATCCGTGGTGGTGATCGAAGTTCGGATCGACGGTTGTCGATTGTGTGCCGCTTCTATTTGCATAGCACATCTGGCCCGCGGCCAAAAGATATCCTGCAATTTGCATGGATGTATGGTTCATGGGTTTTGTCTGACTTTTGTCAATACACCCGAAATCCATTAGATCTTTCTAATGGGTGTGAAATACAAACAGACACCGTGGGATAGGAGTAGTTCCCTTGTAGGTTTTGAACCTCATACATTTTGAATTATCTCGTTGAGATAATTACGGTTGCCGTTTCTTTTGTTGGGGGATAGATTTGGTGGTCTTTGTGGTAGACCACCCGCACGTGCGTCCGTTATTCGGAGAATTTGCTGGTGATAGCGAATCCTTGTAACATCGTGTAGATGTTCAGGATTTTCGATTGTGCAGTGTTGAAGTGCGGCGCATTTCAATCTTTATGGATAAGATGAATGAATGCTTTTACCTTTGTTTCAGGTATGCTACACTCGACTTGTGGCTTGATATTGAAAGCTTTGGGACGGTCAGTTCCTTGCTTCTTTTTATATCGGTTCGCATTTTGCAGCCTCCTATGACCTTTGTTACAGGTATTGTAATGACTATTGGCCGCGTGTCTGTGGGCACGTGCGCTGCGTTATCAGGTAAGTAAATTCTTTGAAGGTAGGAACCTTACCTGCGCGGAATTGTGCGTTTGTAGAACGCTACAGATCTCCCGCGGACCATCCGCCACGGAATCCGTATTGAAGATCATTCAGACAGAAGTCCGTTGGACTCCAAGTACTTGATTAACTCGGCATTGGTGACCTTTTCCATTACCTTAGATAAGATAGACAGTAATGCTGCAGGGGTGAAGAAATATTGTACCGGACACGGGCACTAGGTTCACCTCTTTCCCACAAACGCTGTTACTCCGTTCACGTAAATTGTTCACCAACGATGTCCAAAAAGGGTGATAAAAAGGCACTGATAAATCGCTGGGGTTAGTGCTTTCTTTATTTTGATTTGGAAAAAGGATCCTTTACTTGCATTCCACTTAGAACTTATAACTAATATTATTAAATTGATTTACATACATTTTTATACAAGTTGAAACACTTCAATATTGATAAATTGATTTATATAGTTTTTATATAAGTTGGAAAACTTCAATATTGTTAAATTGAATTATATAGTTTTTATATAAGTTGGAAAACTTCAATATTGTTAAATTGATTTATATACATGTCTATACGAGTTGAAACACTTCAATATTGTTAAATTGATTTTTTTTTCTTTGACACAGTGATTTTACTCGAATTCGTGTGAGCACTTTGTGTTGAGATGTGACTCTAAGCGAAAGCGTGACCGACCACGGAGGAGATTGGTTAGCGACTGATTGGCATAAGGGATGATTGGGTAATTTTGCTTTTGCAGATTGATCAGCCAATGGTAATCGCACTCTCTTGTGCATCCTTCAATTCTCCACGCTCTTCGACGTCAATGGGCGTAGAAAGGATGAAGAAATCAAAAGGAAATCACAATAACCCAGGGTTGATCTGGCTTAGTCTGTATGTATTAATGCAGCTAATGAGGATGATCCACTGACCTAGTGCGGTGACTGTGGTGATCTCAGAACGGAATAAATTCCGTTCCAAGACCATCTGTACTCATCTAGTAGCAGGAAATATTGGTTTTTTTATTTCAGATAAGGGTATATAAGTTATCCTGACCGCAATTAAAATACTTTTCCGAAGGGGTGACTTCTCAAATTGTTAAAAAAAGTTTTAATATTGTTTTAATTGTTCCCGTACATGCATAAACGTTTAAGTAAGGTATTTATTCTTTGATATTTTACAAAAAGAGACAAAATATGCCCTTTTCACCTTCGAAGCGCGTGCAACCCCTTAATAAATATGCAAATTAAACTGGAATGCAAGTTTAAATAAAATAATTGGTATTTATGCTAAGATCAGTTTTATCAGTGAATAAATTAATCTGAAGCTCAAGGTGAACTAAATTTGAAAAGTTAACTTTTCTTAACTCGTCTGCATACAAAGAGATGTGTGTAATAATTTGTTCAAATGATACAACTAGATATGATAAGCCAACATTATCAGAGAACATAATTTCGATCACGAACTATTATATTTACAACTCGTACTTCTCATTGGTAGCAGAGTTGCTAATACCCTTCCAGAACACTCACGCTCCGTTCTTTACTTTTAATCAAGACCTGTCACACCCTTTCCTGAGGCAATTTTTCATATACTCTAAATTCATTTAACGTTTCTGCCGACAGAAAGTGCTTCGCATACGTCCACTACAAAAGGAGTAACCAATCCACGTATTTTTTTTTTTCACTCTTTCCCTTATTTTTTCCCTCTGTCTGTGCACGGACGAAAACTATTAATTTTTTTCATGGTTCAGACACTACTATCTTAGAAGCGTACATTTGTGGTATGCTGCGGCATTATATAAACCCTAACATTATCTAAAAAGGTTGTTATTCCGTTTCAATTGGACTTGACATATATAATTCCATTCCACATGGAAAAAGACCCATTAAAAAGGTAATGGGGCCTGTAAATGTATACTTTGTTCACATCCCTTGGGACAAGAAATCACCTACAATATACATATATAAAACATCTTTTACGTCAGTCATATTGCCGCATGTTCATCTATAATGTCAAAATAAACAAAATGCACTGAAACAAAAAGAAAGCAGCAACATTAATAATATGTTTTACGTGCCACAAAGAGAAATAACACAGAAAGCACGATTTCTTGTTGAGATGAAAATTAAATTAATAGTCCTTCTAGATTCATGTCGTGATGGACATGTTAGCTTGGAAAGTTCCATATTCCCATACCCGATCGCTTGTTTTGTCAAAAAACAACACTATTCACCAATTTGAGGGTATGTGATCACCCGAGAAGATTCCACAGCTATAAAATGTGTTCTCCAAATGCCAAGGACGACGAACAGATTAGCTTATTCCCCAATTGTCGGATGTGTTGGGTCTCTCGTTACCTTGCAAATTTTCGAACGTAGTTTCGATTTGCAATTTAAATTCTATGGCCATTAGCTTGTTAGTAAATTTGCTAATGCTTCGAAAACAGCTGCTGAAAGGCGCTTAGACCGTGACTGTACAAACGATAAAATCGGACGAACATGCTTCATATCCTTTAATTAAAAACACGATTCGCGCTATGCGGTGAACGTACATTGGAGCGCGTTAGATAGTACGATGCAGAATGCCACAAGGATCCAACTGTCTCGGTGATTATTTATTGTCTGTGACTTTTTTGTGGCCCTGCCACCGCCACTGCAATCGCTAGAGTCTGCAGTGCTTGCAGATAGCTACCAGTCTTGTAGTATAACCAGAAGGTGTTCCTGTTACGCCAAAACCCCCGCCCCTAGGAGACGGGCCAACAATATTGAATTGGGAATTGGAGTACACGTTCATGCTGCTGTCACCAGAAACCCTTTGGCTTCATATTTCGCCCTTAACACATGCAGTTCGCTGCTAAGCTACTAAGATGTGAACATCTCCCCCATGGACAGATGCAGCAATCTAGATTCAATGTATTCTGGTAATGAAAACCTTTGTGAAAATAATAAATTCTTTGTTTTTTCTAGTTTTTATTTTCCATTGTTCTTTTTTTTAATTTTGGTTTTACTAAACCTCCTTGCGTTGGGCTAAAGTAGTCCTTAGCTGATCTGTATACCAACATTTCGTGTGGTCTCCCCGGATTGTTGTTTTCATTTTTTTTATGATTTCCTTTCTATTTATCTCTTCTGCTCCCCCTGCTGTTTTGCTCGCACAGTCTATCTCTAAAAATTTGTTTCGCTATTTGCTGGATATACTGTAAAGGAAATGCCCCCAAGTAATTTCTCTGTCAGTGATAGAGCCTTCAGAGCGGAAAATAAAAAAGAACATAAATATACTACACCACCTAGGACCCATCCACAAAATACAGAATACAGCGACAGGAGAAGCATCTTAGGGAAGGACAGTAAAAGGAATATGACAGATGTCCTCTTCTGCGGTTGATATTTCGGTATAAGAAAGGTACCACGACCCAGAGAAGTTTCCCTTTTAATTCTATTCCCATGTTTCAAACAATTGAAAAGTGCAATAAACAGAAAACAAGAAGAAAACTAAAAAATGAAAATAAAAATCAGGACAAACAAAATGGATACAGCCTCACTCCCTCGAATGCTCACAACGTTTTAGAGAAACATAATTAAATTCATAACTCAACTACAACAACAAATGTCCATTAATTTGTGAGACTCCAGGACAATGACAACAAGGCTAAATATGGTAAATAAAAAATAAAACAAACGAACGATAAAGAAAGGACGCTGGTACTTTCCACAAAATTAGACCCAATTACTACATTTTCTCGAACTAATGAAACTTTAGAGATGTTCCGGTGCTGCTCTGAAACTTCAAATACGGTTTTTTTTTTGCCAACGTTTTCCTTGTATTTGATTGCGGTTCATTGCGTAGGGTACCTGTGGAGGAGGCTGCAAGGCATTATGGGAACACCACAGTTGCGTACTGCAAGGAATAATTTAAAGGATATACATTCTTACGAATCCGGTAGCCGCCAAGTTTAGTCGCCAGCTTCAGATTTTACACCAGCTAACGGAGAGTTTTGTATTTTATTTGGTCAGATCGCTGGGGAATCCTTTCTACAGATAATAAGTAACCATTCTCCGAAAAGCCACTTAAAAGTTTTCGCTTAACATTTTATTAGCATATCATTTCATATTTATAAGAAGGGAATGTCAGGAGTTCTGCCACAGAGTATAGCGCGTGCTGTGGTGGAGTCTGGCAATCGGACTGTGTGCTTGAAATTTCCTCTTCGGGATTTTTCATCTTTCGCTTTTGTATCCCATTTGAGTGTTGAATTTTTAACCTTTTCCAATATCTATGTTAATACATGAAATATGGACGAACCATAATTTGGGGGGCAGTTAGGGCTCCAGAGAACAATTCCTTTAAGGATTGAATAGTATAGAAATGTAATATACTCAGCAGGGAACCACTAAGAAATAATCTGAAGTGTATCTATTCTTCATGAAGTAAACAGATGGTTACTAAAGAGTAAGTTATGAGTATGGCAAATTTAGAATTGAAAAACTTGCTCCGTTTTTGTTTTCTTCTCATTATTGTACCTACAAAAGAATCTTTAAATGTCCAAGCACAGGAAAAGCCAAAGACAAGCAAGGGAATAAGGAAGGGAAATATGGCGACATATTGATCGCAAAAGTCATTTTTTATTCATTCATTTCTCATATAATTTTTTATTTCGTCCTCTTATTCTATTTTACCTACTCGCTAGACAAAAATGATTAAACTCTAGCTTATGGTATGTTATTTCCTAACTTACTGGTCCCTTGCGGACTCTCTAAGTTACATTATCATCGTCATCATCATCAGCACCACAACCGGGATCCGGTCTTGGCCTTATTTAGCAAGTCAGTCTTCAGACATTTTCCATAATAATTTATTTTTATGGGCAAGGTTATTAGCCTTGCGCCGTTCTAAGTTACTTACGTACCCTTAAAGCGTGAAAATTTGTCTTTCGACATTACGATTGTTTTGTTTACATACATTTAATGAACTTAATTGGTTACAAAGAACATGAAGAAAAACTTGGTTTTTGTTACTGGTTTTACCTTATATCTAACTTAAATACTAACTAAAACTAACTGACACTTTTTTTTTTAACTTAACTCTATCCTAAACATAAACTTAACATCTAAACTCAATCTTCGAAATGCTAAATCTATGTAAGCTTTCCAAATAGGCTTTGAGTACCAGGCTGACTTTCATACAGACAACTCGTCTCACAGTTTTGCTCGTGCTATTTGTCTTAATTACATCAACCGTTATATTCACAATAATTATCACAAACCATTATCTTGTTATCTTGTTTTCTTTGCCTCGCTATCGCAAACTCATAAGTTGATCAAGTGTGAAATCCGGTAACCTTTGGATCCTCCGTACGACGGTCCTTTCAGAGTCTCCAACCGCATCAGTGATCGTGTCTTCGAGATCGATATCCGAGGCAAACGATCCACGGTCAGTGTTGAGAGACTCAAACCATGTTTTTTCGAGGCGTTAGCGCCAGAACCTCAGCCAGCAACCGACTCCGCCAACATTCGCTAACCACCTCAACCTCCTCTCAGCCAAAGCCGAGCACGTCTCCTTAGGCAACCTTCCAATCCACTAAACGCCGTTCTTTCGTGACTACGTCACGGGGGGGGGGGGGGTACTTTGCGGGTTCTCTATATTACGTGGAGAACCAACCCACAATTTCCGCCTTTTTTCGACCGCTTTCAGCGTGTCATATTCTCCGCTATTCCACCGTTCATGCTATTCACCTGAAATATCATGTATTCCCAAAGGACGCATAGCTAAACTCATTATCCTATGCAGATAATGCATAATTGAGTTTAGCTACCCTTTTTGCCATACGGAAACTCCATTCCTCTAACCACAAGATATCCACCGGAAATTCCATTCATGTTGGTTAGCAACAACCAAATCGAATCAAACGACGCGGTTGCATCATCATTCAATGGCTTGGCTAATTACCGCATTCCCTAGCGTTTTTCCCACGGTATTATTTCCCAAGGCCGATGTAGCGTCCTATCGATTTTCTTCAGATCATCCATTCGCTTGGGATCAATGATCTCGTTTCGCATGTGAATAGCACCGGCTACATTTTCTCTCCTCCATAACTCTGTTTCCCTACGGTTCAATGCACTCTGAGATCACCACAGTCGTAACACTGGGGCAGTAGGTCATACTCAGAAACTGCATTTGATACCAGCACACACAACCAAACCCACCCCGAGATCAACCCGCCATAGGTTTCATTTCAAGGAAGCTGAGCCCCACAGAGCGGCGATACAGCACCTATGACCGGGAATTGCTGGCGATCTATAGCGCCATTAAATATTTCCGTCATATTGTAGAGGGTCGCTCGCTCTCCATGTCTACAGACCACAAACCGCTGGTCTTTGCGTTCCGGAAAAAGTCGGGAAATGCTTCGCCCCGACAAGAGCGTCAACTCGACCTGGTGTGATGTTTCAACTGGAACCGCCAGACCCTACATTCCCGAGAAGCTTCGTAGGGGCGTGTTCCAGGTCTACCACAACCCAGCCCACCCCAGCGGCCGTGCGACTGCTGCTGCCTCGAATGAGCAAAGACCTCACCAGCTGGGCCTGCACTTGCCTCCAATGCCAGCGCTGCAAAGTAGCGCGGCATAATGTATTAGAACCTACTCAATTTAAGCTACCCACGACACGCTTCGCTCATGTCCATATCGAAATAGTGGGACCGCTTACTCCATCAAGGGGATTTTCGTACATCCTCACTATGATGGATCGCTACACGCGATGGCCAGAGGCGACTCCCCTCAGAGCAGTAACTGCTGAATCAGTCGCCAAAGCCTTCTATTCGACCTGGGTCACACGTTTCGGCGTACCTGCCACCATCACTTCAGACCGGGGGCCACAATTTAAAGCAACGATCTTAAGGCAGCTGACGGATCTCCTCGGCTGCCAACTAAGCCGCACGACCGGCTATCTCCCCGAATCCAATGGGATGATCGAACGCTGGCATCGGTCTCTCAAGGCCCCCCTCATGTGTCATAACGACACTAAGTGTCATAACGACACTAAAACGGAGCTCACCTACGCTACTACGGGTTCTCTATATTACATGGAGAATTGTAACGTATTTTGCCACAGAAATTTGGTTATAGATATAATAAATTACCTGTCGTTCAGGAGACTAATTCGGCAACTTTGTTAGCTCGGCTCTCCGGTCTATACGGCAGTCTTCCTTTTGGCTGTGGTCTTCGATTCCTCGTGAACTAAGTTGGAGGTAATTTCCAACGCACTCAATATAATTCTTCACACCTCCGGATCAGCAGCTACTTTTTTCTATTGTGCATTGAGCTCGTATCGCACGGTTTTGCATTTTCCTCGGTTCCTGGTCAGATCAAAAAACTGCTTGATAGTTTGTGGGATTAGTTGACACTCCCCTTGATATATCACGCACTCGTAAACTCAATAACGCACATAATTTAACAATGAGCTTTTAGTTGAAACCCTAATTAAGTCGTTGTGATTTAATAGAGTAATCAGATGCGTCTACGGATGACTAAATCGTGAGTGACTTCGGCGACGATTTGGAAAATGATGCATTTCTTTTCGATTTAGTAAAGAGCAATGGTTGGCCGTTTTCCTTGGTGCAAAGGGTCTCACTCTGCACACATGCAATCCCGGCTCTTAGCCACTTGGTATTATCAGCTTTCCTGAGTATTTTTATTGACCATGTGTCAAAGTATCTTTTTCATTTCCGTCTTCGTAGTCGCGATTCAATTGTCACTGATTTTGTATCGATCCCACCAATATTAGCTTTATTGAACTTAGGTCCGGGTTGTGACGCCGATGATGATAACTGGTCAATTGAAAAGTCCCCGGCCTGACACATAGATGGCGGCACTAGAATTAAATCCGTATGATTTTTAGTTAGCCCTAACCTTCAAAGACGCGTGTATAATTTTTTTATTATTTTGTGAATTATAGTATTTTGAATGAAGCAACTTCTGTTATTGTGAAAAAAATGGATAAAAAGGAATTTCGCGTGTTGATAAAATATTGCTTTTTGAAGGGAAAAAATACAGTTGAAGCAAAAACTTGGCTTGATGACGAGTTTCCAGACGCCGCCCCAGGAATATCAACCACCAAGGATTGGTATGCTAAGTTTAGACGTGGTGAAATGAGCACCGAAGACGGTGAACGCAGTGGACGTCCAAAAGAGGTTGTTACCGACGAAAACATTAGAAAAATCCACAAAATGATTTTGAATGACCGTAAATTGAAATTGAATGAAATAGCAGGCACTCTAAAGATATCAACTGAACGTGTACATCATATCATTCACGAATATTTGGGTATGAGAAAGCTCTGTGCAAAGTGGGTGCCGCGTGAGCTCACCTTTGTCCAAAAACAACGACGAGTTGATGATTCGGAGCAGTGTTTGGAGATGATCAAGCGTAATAAACCCGAGTTTTTGCGTCGATATGTGACAATGGATGAAACATGGCTCCATCATTTCACTCCGAAGTCCAATCGACAGTCATCCGAGTGGACTGCACACGATGAACCCGCCCCAAAGCGTGGAAAAACGCAACATTCGGCTGGCAAGGTTATGGCGTCTGTATTTTGGGATGCGCGCGGAATAACTTTCATTGTCTATCTTGAAAAAGAAGGACCATCAACAGCGACTATTACACAGCGTTATTGGCCGTTTGAAGGACGAAATCGCCGAAAAACGAGCGCATTTGAAGAAAAAGAAAGTGCTGCTTCACCAAGACAATGCACCGTGTCACAAGTCAGTGAAAACGATGGCAAAAATCCATGAATTGGGCTTCGAATCGCTTCCGCATCCACCGTATTCTCCAGATCTGGCCCCCAGAGACTATTTCCTGTTCTCAGATCTCAAAAGAATGCTCGCTGGGAGGAAATTTTCGTCGAATGAAGAGGTGATCGCCGAAACTGAGGCCTATTTTGAAGCAAAGGACAAATCGTACTACAAAAAAGGTATCGAAAAGTTGGAGGGTCGCTATAATCAGTGTATCGCCCTCGAAGGAAATTAAGTTGAATAAAAAAAACGAATTTTGCCAAAAAAATGTGTTTTACTATGGAAGGCCGGGGACTTTTCAATTGGCCTGTTACCATTAACTCTAAATGCGTTAAGTTCAGACCACCTTCCGATCAGCTTCACAGCGAATCATACAGTAACTGTAAATCATACCAGTTTATACCACAACTATTCCGCCGCCAACTGGAATTGTTATAAATCATATATAAACACGAACTCGGTTCTAGGTGAAATTCTAAATTCTATAACCTGCAGCGAGCACATTGATATCCTATGTAACGATTTTGTTTCTGTTATCAATAGAGCGGCCGATCTTGCGATACTTAAATATTCCACTGCTCCAGTTGATAAGGCACCGCTCCCTGAAAATATCTTACATCTGATTAGGCTACGACACTCTGAAAGAAGAAAATGGCTTCGTTATAGAATCGATTGCTTTCTAATTAATGTTAAAGTCTTAAATAATATCATTAAAAAAGAAATCTCAGCATACAGGAACAATTGTTGGAATAAACACCATTCTTCTCTTGACAAAGCAAGCAAACTGTCAGCAAAAATGATAAAAAAGAAAGGGTCAAGTATTCCTCCGTTTAAAGTTCACGACAAGTTGTTTATTTCTTCAGTGGAGAATCGAACCTACTTGCTAAGACGTTTAGTAAGAACCACTCCATATCTATACATCTAAGCGACGCGTATACTGAGGCTGAAATTACTAACACTATCCATGTACTTTCTCAATCACCAGCTGAAAGTAATTACGCAACTAATATGAGCAAAGTTAAAGAATTGATAAAAAAAATCGAAATAAACAAAGGCTGCTGGTCTTGATAATATTAACAACAAATTAATTAAAGAACTTCCACCTGCTGCAAGTAACTATTTAACGTTCATTTTCAACGCTTGTCTTAGGAACTGTTATTTTCCGGACTGTTGGAAAACAGCAAAAGCAATACCTATCCCGAAACCCGGAAAGCCGAAGAACAGGCCCGAAAGCTACAGACCTATTAGTCTACTTAGCTGTCTGAGTAAGATCCTAGAAAAAATCATTAAGGAAAAGATTGATCGTTTCGTGGGAGCCAATAACATCCTACCAAACTTTCAGTTCGGTCTCCGTAGTGGTCACAGCACAATCCACCAAGTCTTGTGCATTAAAAATCGCATAGCTGGTAAATTCATCGACAAGGAGTCAACGGGACTGATTCTTCTAGACATCGCAAAAGCTTTCGATACGGTATGGCACGATGCCTTGATTTATAAGCTACTAAAACTTAAGCTGCCAGTACAGCTTATCAAAATTATCCAGAGCTTTCTTCGTTCGAGAAAATTTGTTGTGAGTATAGGAACCGACAAATCCTCTACTCACCAAATCCACTATGGTGTACCCCAAGGCTCGGTCCTTGGTCCCATATTATTCGCATTGTTTGTCGCAGATTTACCATGTCTAGGTGAAAACATTCAGGTAGCTATGTTTCCCGATGATACGGCCATTTTCTCTTCGGGTGCCTTATTCACTAATGTCTACAACTCTTTGCAAGCAGCTCTTGAGAAACTAGCAGTATATTACAGGAAATGGAAAATATAAATAAATGGTAATAAAACATAAGCTGTCTGGTTTTCGAGATGAAGGAAACACTGCTACCTACCAAATGGCACTAAACTCAGTATGTGTGCAGTTGATATTGATTGGTCCGAAGACTGTAGATATCTTGGTATTATTCTAGATAAAAAACGTATCTTCCAAAAGCACATCACTACCACAAAATAAACAAAGTCGTAACAGTTCTGTATCCATTACTGGGTAGAAAGTCAAAGCTTAGCCTCAAAAATAAAATTATGATTTTTAAAACCATTTTTCAAGCTATACTCTTGTACGGCGCCCCTGTATGGTGTAATTGTGCTCGTACATACAAAATAAAATTGCAAAGGTGTCAAAATAAAATATTGAAAATGTTGCCATGGCATTATTCGACACATGAACTTCATGAAAACGCTAAATTTAAACCGGTAGAATTTCTTATTGACCAAATCACTCGAAACTTCTTCGTCAATTGTTCTTTTTCTGACAGTGTTCTAGTTTCCCGTCTTGCGTTATCCTAAATCAATACCTATGTACTCTGTCTATGAGAATTATGTCGAGGTCATTATTACATAAAATAACCGGGAACCTGTGCAATATTAGTCTTAAGATTCAAATAAGGGTTTTTTCTTGTAGTTGTAGTTGCCCGCGCACTCAAAGAGCTAAACGCACACAAATCCGCTGGTCCGGACGGTATTCCCCCAATCCTCTTGAAGAGGTATTCCTCTTCACTCTCTAAACCACTGGGGAAACTCTTCCATTTGTCTTATTCTAGTGGCCGTTTCCCAAATAGATGGAAGTCAGCGAACATTCAGCCGATTCCCAAAAAGGGTGACAAATCATCACCCATACTACTAACTTCTATTCTCTCCAAGGTAATGGAATCACTTAACAACCGTCAACTTTCGAAATATCTGGAATCAAATGACCTCCTCAATGACCGCCAATATGGCTTTCGTACCAACAGGTCCACAGGAGATCTGATGGCGTACCTTACCTAAAAGTGGAACCTCTCGGTGAAAGCAAGGTTGTTGCATTGGATATTTCAAAAGGCTTCGACAGAGTTTGGCATCCAGCCCTTTTGTCAAAATTGCATTCATATGGAGTGGACTATTCCCTGATCCAATTGATAAGAGACTTTCTTTCTGGCCGTTCAATCCAAGTAGTTCTTGATGGTGTTAAATCTGTCTCCTATCAAATTAATGCAGGTGTTCCTCAAGGTTCTGTACTCTCACCCACTCTCTTCCTGATCTTTATAAATGATCTCTTGTCAATTACTCACAACCCAATCCACTCGTTTGCTGATGATAGCACGTTGAGTTTCTCATACTCATACGAACACTCCCGTCCAAACTCTTCGAACGTCACTACCAACCAGTAACTTATGCTTGATACATTGAATTCCGACCTCAACAAGATATATCAGTGGGGATTATCTAACTAATCTAAGTAGAATGCAATGCCCTAAAAACTCAGTGCTGCCTCTTGTTGTCAAATGTGACCCGCAAAGTAAATATACTGTCTATGAACGGCACTTGCATCCTCGGCACTCGAATTAATTCGACTCTTAACTGGAATGACCACATATTTGAAGCTGCGAAAAGTGCAGCCAAATGTATGGGATTCCTTAGGGGATGCAAAAGATACTTCACTCCATCCAACCTGACCACTATTTACAAGGCGTATATTCGTCCAAAAATGGAGTTCAACTCCCATATTTGGTCAGGCGCATCCAAAACGGCACTACACGTGCTCGACAGTATGCAAAAGCGAGCAGTGAAACTTGTTGGGGACTCAGCCGTAAGTTGATCAATTCCGTCGTTAGAACACAGGCGCAAAATAGCATGGCTATCTCTTTTCTATAGGTATTACCAGTGCCGGATTAAGCCAATCGGGGGCCCTTGGCCATTCAAATTTTGGGGCCCTCTTTTTTGTAATAATCGTAAAATTAATCGTTATTCATGCATTTGTATAATTTAAACAACTAATTCATATCATTTTAAGGTTTTCAAATACAATAAAATAAAGGAAATCATTTTTTTTCAGTTGAATTATATATTTTTTGATTAAAAATAATTAACAGTATATTAAATTATAAAATAATCTTTGGAAATCTCTTTGGAAGATGAAAGCGACGCTCGTTTTCAACAAACTTTTTTTCTACATTTTTGATCAACAAAATCATTGATGATTTCTTCAAAAGAAGAATGTCCTATTCAATGGACATCAGACTTAGCATGTCTAATCGTTCTTGAAGCATAACACTTCTTTGCTCGTTTTTGATGCGTTTCAATTTTGAAAAAGAGCGCTCTGTCGAACAATTCGTGATCATAAGAGATAAAAAAATGGGAAGAGCAATTTCAACGTTCGGAAAAAATAATTCAAGATGATCTTGAATCAAACTTTCGTAGAGGTCAGAGTGAGTGAACTTAAGTTTCATTGGGAATTTTGATTTAATGAAAGCGTGAAACTGTATGAGTTCAGGGTAAAATTCTTCTAAATCGTCAGAGTAAAAGTCAACTAAATCGGAATTCTTTTTGGAATACACATTTTCGGTCAAATCAAAATCAGCCAAAAACGAAAATCTCTCCGAAACCTCTAAGTAAACTTTGCTTCGTCTGTTGATTTCAATCTTGAGCGTATCGATGATTACCAAAAAACCGTTTACACGAAAATAGTTTTTTTTTTTTTTTTTTTTTTCTTTTTATATTCTTAAATTCTAAATTAAAGGCTAGACAAAAAATGCTTAAATTCTAGCTTAATTATCTTATATAATAACTTACTGGTCCTTCGCAGACGCTCTAAGCTAAACATTACTTAACATTTGTATAATTTGCCTTTCGGCGACAGAACTTTGTGGCAGTACTAGTAATTAGTTGAAATACAAAGAAAAATTTTAAAAACTTTGTCAATTTTTTTTTTTTTTTTTTCTTAAAATTTAACTTACTTAACTTACCTACTTTTTTTTTTTTTTTTTTTTTAATGTAAAAGCACTTAACCTAACTTAACTTAAATCTTATACTACCCTAATTCTAGAAAACCTAAGTCTATGTAAGCTAGCTGATGATACTATGATTCTATACCGACTTTGGTATCCAGGTCTTTATATGCCATTCAACCACCAGAACTGTTGACGCTGTCTAATACTATCGTCCCGGTCTCTGTGGGAGATAGCCCTACTGAAGCGCAGGAGCTCTTCTTCGGTGCGCGTTACTTCCCGGTCGTAGCACAATCGCCCGTCTACAGATGATCTACTTACATGACAGATCAGCGGAATTCCGGATCTATCCTGTATAAGCCCTTTCATATCCAAGTCAAGGAACGCCTCTGGTGGAACAAAGCCGTTGCGACGCACGCTCTCATAGTACAAGGTGTTTGGATAATAGGCCCCGAAAATTAGGTCATTGGACGAGCTTATTGCTCTCGCAATATGTCCTCTGATTAATTTAATCATAAAATTATCCACGCTATTTATGTACGCTTCATTATATAAAGTCTCATTTGAGTAATACTTTTTATAGTCCGATTCCGGTGTCCGATATAATCGGAGACAACTTCTGAGACACTTTCTTTCGAACACCCGAATCTTTTCCATCAAATTTGGACCTATGTTGAACCATACTGGGCAACCATATATGAGCATTGGCCTGATTAGCGTCATGTAGCATATGACTTTTACCTTGCTGTCAAGTTGGCTACTGTGAAATAGCCTCCTTGTCATAGCAAAAGTTTTCCTCGCTTTGAGCAAAGCAGCCTCTACATGTCTGTTGAAATACAGATATTGGTCTAGCCAGATGCCCAGGTATTTAACTAAACTCTTGGTTTCCAGTTTATCTCCATGCGGTCCCACGATAACTAGCTTTCGCCAGTTTTTCCTTGTGTCGTACGTGGCTTTATATAATGGAGTTCTAAATAGGATGGCTTCACATTTCTGGAAGTTGATCTTAAGTTTCCAGTCATTACAATAGCGCTGGACTTTGTTGAAGTCTCGCTGTATTAAACTATTTATGATCGCAACTTTCGGAGCTGTTCTGTAAATTATGAGATCGTCTGCGTACGCAATAGCCTGCGGAAGTGCATCTAATAAGTCGCTAATGTAAATGTTAAAAAGAATCGGAGAGAGTACCTCGCCCTGTTGCAAGCCATTCTTGATATTATACGTTTTATTAGAGGTCACATTACCACTTTTGACCACGAACCTCCTGTCCTTTAACATATCGTAAAGTACATATAGTAAAGGCTTATGTATGCCATGTCTGACCAGTTTGTAATACAACCCTTCGATCCAGACGGTATCAAAGGCTTTCTCCAAGTCGATCAGACAGGCCCCTGTACATTTATTCCATTGTATGTCGGAGACCAGTTTAGCTGCGGCATGTGTGGTTTCATGACCCGCCTTAAAGCCAAACTGGTTATTTGGAATAATGCTGTTGTCTTCTACCCATTTTACCAGAGCTTTGTTGATGGTTTTTTCAAATACTTTACTGATGCTTGGGAGTAAACTTATCGAACGCATGTTCATTGGGTTTGTGCAGTCTTTGCCCTTTTTTGCGATGGGCTGAATGATAGCCGTTTTCCAACGCGCGGGATAATATGCATTATTCAACGCGTTGTTAAACAAGACCGTGTATATATCTATTGCCATTGGGGGCAGGTTCTTGAGTACGATGTTAGGTACTCCATCTATTCCCACTGACTTTTTGCTTCTTAATGAGTCGAAGATACTCTGGATTCCTTCCCTTGTTATTAGAAGGCTATTAGCCACTACACCATTGGCATTAATGTCAATTGACAGATTATCTTCACTGAATTCGGTAAAACCCGGATTCTCCGATTGCCAAAGTGAAATTTCATTCCGGAGGTGCAGGTGATTGAGTAGAACTCTGTTCTCCAGGTCGTGATTTCGGTGAATGCTTTCATTCACCTAGTACATTTCCTGAAAGACAGCTCCCAAAGCGTTCACCTTTTCCAAGGGATCTTCGATCACGAAGAGCTCACTATTGAGGATAGCGTTCTCTGCATCTATGCCAATGTTGGTTAGCAGCTGCTTGTTTACCTCAGTACGTGGGATTTAGAGACACTGAATCTCATTTTGATTATTTCTCCTGAATATTTTATTTATTTGTGGGAACATATTCGGGTTATTAGTTTTTATAGCTCGAATTCTGTTGTTCCAATACAAATTTGTTGCTAATCTATAATTAGCTTTAAGTAATTGTTGGAGGTTTTTTAATCGGGATTTCAGTGATATTATCTCCTGGTCTTGTCTGTCTGTAAACTGTCTGTGTAATTGTTTTAATTTCGATAGCAGTCTGCTCTTTTGCCTGTGGAGTGCGTTTATTGTTGCGTTTCTGTACATGTTAGTGTGATATGTAACTGTTGTTTTAGGAATTGTTTTATCCATTGTTCGTTTTACGGTTTCGTCCATTTGTTAAATGTATTTGTCGATTTCGACATTAGTCAGGTTTCTGTTTACTGGCAGATTAAAGTCATTCGAACGAAGTTCTCTTGTTAATGATCTGGTGAACCGCGGCCATCGCATTGCCCCGTAGTTACTGCCGTGAATGCACAGTGGTCACTATCGTATTCAATTGTCCGTAAACAGTTTGTGTTTCGTCTATTGGTGTTAAGTAATCTCAGTCGTGAGTCGATTAGCAAGATATCTAAGAACGATCTACCTCTAGGGAACGATGGATATTCGGTAGCTAGCAGGTCAGTTCTAAATTCAATATGAAACTGATCTAACCAGCCAGCCAACTGATTTCCTCTGGCATTAGATATATAATTTCCCCAATTTCTATGCTTGGCGTTCATATCTCCCCCTAGAATAAAGTAATTTTTGCCCAGGTGCAATTGTAAGCATCGGAAGAGAGTCTCGAGCTCTGCTATAAATAGATTATGTTGGTGCTCCTCAGGTGCGTAGACCGCAATCGCATACAAACCCCTTCCTTGCTGAAGGGGTATGCGTACGATACAGGCTTCCAGCACCCGGAACCTGCGCACTTCTCCACTATATATAACTTTATGAGGGATCCCTTTTCTAATAAAGATTGCGACACCCCCCCCCCCTTGAGAGGAGTTAGGTCGGTCTCTTCGTATAATATCGTAGTTTTTATGCCATATCTTGTGTCTCTGGTTTAACTTTGTTTCCCCCGCCAGAAGTACATCAGGCTGTTCAACTTGCAACAGGTTGAAAAGATTGGCTCTTCTCTCAGTTCTTATTAGTGAATTTACATTCACGACAAGAGCTTTTATTGATGTTGTGGTTAGAGGGTTTATATTGACTTTTTGTTTAGATTGGACAAGTACGAGTAGATCTCGTTTATTTGATTTTGCAGCTGTGTCATCTGTCTCTGCAGATTAAGCAGAACCGTGACCACGTCTGCTTGCGATGTTGTTTCAGTCTGTGTGGGAGTATTTGTGGCTACCAATGTTGTAGCCTGGTTTGATGGTCTCCCACCCGACGCAACTTGTGCGTACGACCGCTGCGATGTTACGGGCATTGTTGTAGTACGAGCTGGCTCTGTGTTTTTTTGCCGGGTCACACTTCTTGCCATTATTTCTCGGAATTTAGGACATCCTCGATAATTAGCGGGGTGTCCCTCATTCCGGCACACTGCGCACTTTAGAAGGGCGTTGTCTTCTACCCTTTCTTTTCCCAGAGGGCATTCTTCTGCCTTATGGTCTTTTCCTCATTTTACGCAACGGTGCTGCATTTCACAGTTCGCCGCCGCGTGACCAAACCTTTGGCAGCGGACACATTGGAGGATGTCTCTGCCTTTTTTTAATTTGTCCCAGGTGACACTTTGATGATCCAAGACTGTAATCTTTCTTAGACCACCAATTCTGCTGTTGGGCGTTAGTTGACCTAAAAAGAAGGGTAGCTTGCGGTTTTCCCTTCTTGCCTTGGTTGTGGTGAACGGTTTTACGGAGATAAACTCGAGATCGTCGTGCCTCAACTTTTGAAGCATCTCGAGCAGAGCCGCCGGTTCAACCTCAGGGTCGACACCCTTTAATAGAACCGTTACCCTCTTTGTTTGCTTCGGCGTGAACGAGTAAAATTCCGCGGTGGCCCTTTTAAAGACCTCTTTAATTTTATCGTGGTCTGCCACCGCATAGGTTTGAATGGCATGCCTGGTACCAGCCAGTCTTTTAACTACAAAATTGTGTCCTATCGCTAGCTTACAAAGACTTACCAATTCCTTACACTCAATATCTATGGTGTTGATTGGTGGCATCTTTATTTTTTGGTTGTTATTGTTGCTTTGCCGCTGTTGTGTTGCTTGCTGTGGTCGATTTTGTGTTGATTGTTGCTGTTGCTGTTGCTGTTGCTGTTGGCGGACTTTTGGCTTCGGCTTTTGTTGTTGTTCGGTGTCTTTTTCTTTTTCGAGTGCCGCTATTTTTTTCTTTCGGCGTCTCTCTTCTAGACGGGCTCTTGCCATCGCAAGTTTCGCCTCCAATTCAGTAATTTCCTCTTCTTCGTCCTCAGACTCTGAGGATGCAAGAGAAGCGAACGAATTGTTTGCCCCATACATATTAAAATTGTAGGGGGAGGGGCGTTCTCTGTCCTCCTCCATTTGCTGACCTTTTTTCTCCATTGTTAATTTCGCGGTTTTACTTCGCGTCACAATGGAGATTTTCGGTGTACCTTTTAGTTTGTTTGTCACGTTTTTGTCTTCCTCCGTGTTCATGCTGGTTCTTTCCAGTTTGTTTTCATTTAAAAAAAACAAAGGCGACCGCAATACGAACCACGAAGTCGTTTTCTTCCGTACGCCGACTCGAACTCGGGTATCGTCGGGTAATAGTCAGTAATCCTGCACTCGCGCCAAATGATGCTTTGAAAACTCTTTGCTTAACTAGCAATATATTGTGTATTTTAATTTTCACTTTTACGACTGGGGTAATATAATTTAATTGTCTGAAGTTGTTTTTGCACCTCACTGAAGTGATTTTGTGAGCACGTTTTTTTCTCTTTTAGCATTTATTTTGTTTGTTTTTTGTTGTTGCACTTTGTTTTAATTGTCACACACGTCACGTCACTGTTTTTCGTTTTCGTGGCTTCGTTCTTGTTTATGAATTGGATTAATTATATGAATACAGTTTTGATTTGTGCAATATTATGCTAATTTTTCCCAACCTCGGATGTCCCCCAGGGCAGTCATCTCGGCCCACTCCTATTTATCCTAACCATAAACGGCATAGGCTTCTGCATTAATCACTCCTCCATCTCGCTTTACGCGGATGATTCCAAAATTTTTAAGACAATCCGCTCTCCCCTGGACTCCTCACTTCTCCAAGCAGATCTTGACGGCTTCTCGACTTGGTGTCAAAATAATTGTCTAGAAATGAATATCACCAAATGTCACACAATCACCTTCTCTCGGAAGAGTTCCCCCACTCACCCACGCTCCTATCTCTTACTGAACCAACCGATAACATCGGTTGAATTGATTAGCGATCTGGGCGTCCTATGCGATAAGGAGCTCAAATTTACCGCACATTTTGATTACATAATCCTCAAGGCTAACGCCGCCCTTGGGTTTGTCAAACGCTGGTCGAAGGAATTCCTTAACCCATACGTCACCCGATCACTCTACACAACTTTTGTCCGGCCACTACTCGATTGCGCTAGTCAGGTCTGGTCCCCGCATCAAGTGACTCACATTCGCAGGATTGAGGGAGTTCAACATCGTTTCTTGCGCTTCGCCCCCACGGACTAAACTGGGGAAATCGGCTGACTCTACCACCATACACAAGCCGGCTCCGTATAATTAATCTAAACACACTTGAAGAGCGGAGAATCCGTGCCGATATCATCTTTGTCCATCGCCTTCTGTCTGGCTCAATCAATTGCCCAAGCTTGCTCCCCACTTTAACATTGCATACAAACCCCCGTAACGTACGTAACCCACGACTCTTTTACGTGCCTGCTCATCACACTTATTACGGCGCTAACGAACCCATCTCGCGTATGCTACGACAGGCCAACTCTTTCCCCACCTCCTTCGATTTCAACATCTCCACCCCCACTCTGAAACGACGTCTCATAACAAACCCGTCCTAAATCCGCCCCCTCCCTCCAATAATCCCCGCTACCCTGCAATCCTACCTCTACTCTCCTACCCTCAAAATAGTTCCCACAGCCCCACCCACAATTTCAACCTCTTCCCCCAGCTCACCAACCCCGCCCCCTACCAGTACGTAGACATGCCCTGCACTGTCACTGTCTCACAAATGCCGAATTTACCACCCCCACATGCACTCGCTCGTCCCTAGCCTCCTACCTCCCCCATCGCACAGTCACCTTCACCTTCCTGGTTTCTTTCTTTTTTTCTCCTTCTTACTCTAGTTTTAAGATAATCTGTAAGACTTTTTATATTAATTTAATTTAAGTTAATGAAAGCTTGCATTAAGCTAAATAAATGAGGGTTCTGCCCTCACACTAAACTAAACTAAACTAAAATCGGCCCTCTCGCCAATCCATTTTTTTTTTCTTTTTTTTTAATTAAGAGCAGCAGGAGTCGTCGAAGGAACTCCTAACGAAAAGGTCTTGTTCAAGAAACAAGAAAAATAATACATATTGGATCACATTAATCATCAATAAATAGGAAATAAGCAAAGTTATTGCAACGTGTTTTTCGCTTCGTCGTTGAAATTTTCCTTGGTCGGTTGGCTTGTCTTCTTCGTTGGTCACGTCGTATTCACCTTTCGAGTATCAGGGATTTGTACTGGGCAAGACTAAAATGCCCATTTCATCCAGAGAAGAGTCCGGCTCTGGAGGTACAATCCCTCTAATTGAGAAAACAGCGTTTGGTCGGCCCTGAAGGAGAGACTGAGGCGTTGTGGGGTTTTAGGTTCTGCTGATGTGCAAGGTGAGTACTGGTTAGCAAAAATGTCCACTTAATCCTGACTCCAAATTAGACAACGGAAGTAAACACGGCTCGTCCAACTTAAAAACGTTCTCTTCATTGTTGTATAAAAGGTTCATTAATTATAACTTCTAAAATAAACGTTGGCACTTATTGCTCATTGCAACAGGAAAAAATATACAGCTTAATATATAGTCACTTATAGTTTAACGGATATTAATTAATAGAACAAAACGAACGTTGACACTTGGTATTCGTTGCTACTGGTGAAACTATATACAACTTAGTATATAGTTGTGGGGAGGAAGTATGGTGCGTCGACGTACGACGCGGATTCACTTCCTTCCGCCATCGTCACTATAAGGATCCACCTGGCGAAAACTAGAACTCAGACACTGTTCACGGATGAAACACTGGAGAGCCACCGAATTCAAAAGTCAATCACAAACACGATCACCAATCAAAAGAGAAAACTTTAGGCACAGGAGAGAATAAAAAGAAACACTAAAATTTAGTTCAATGGAGTATTATAAGTTGTGTTTATTGTTTTCTTTTTTAAATGTTAAATTATTGTTATATTGCAACGTTGCACACTGATTACTGCGTTTAATTAAATGGATCGTTTTTCAGATACCGGTAGTAGATTTTAGAACTAACAAAGTTATATTAACCGATACGACTCGATACGCGTTCGACTCACACTCGACTTTTGTTTCACACCGTACCGGCGCCGGCACGGTGGATGGCGGAGCGACCGTCTCGATCGCTGGATGAAATTCGACTCAACGATATTTTTGTTTTGAGGTGAGTTTGCCCAAGAAGAAAAAAAATGTTTCTCTGTGGTGGAAACAAGGAAGACAGACTTGGCAATGACTGTGTATGTGTGAGTGAAGATCACATTGGTTTATTTTTCATACACAAGGCCATAGGAATAAACCTGAAACTCAAGGACGGGGCATAATGGGTATCCAAGAGATGTGTGTTTGTTGAAACAACGAATCGCGTCTCGTCGGATGCTAATGGCTTTGTATTTGTTTATGCATCTAGTTCGTAAGGGACAAGATTCGGCGAATTAAAGGACAAGGGAAATATGAGCTAATGCATAGTTCGGTAATGAGGGTCGGCTAGATAAATAGCAGCCGCTCATTAAATAGAAAATGTGATTCGGATACCTAAACGATATGAATTGTCTATGGTATGCATTGCAGCTGTTACGATAGCCGCAATGCCGATGCACATGGTGCTAATAGGTTTAAGACGCGAGATGCGTATTTGCTTTGGTTTGCACATTGTGCGAGTCAGGGGATTTTATTGCTGGGAGAAAAGGACGCCAGCCAATGTATACATAAAGAAATTTATTGTACACATGAATAAAACTGAGAATAGGCGACGCAATGATAATTATTCCTGGCTGGAATGGTTACATGATATGTGAACCGGGGTTTTTCTTTTCAGGATAATTTATGATAAGGAAGGTAAGAACTCTTACAGGGGATTTGTAAGCGAAGGAATGCATGAAAAGGTAAGAATTCTTTTGCAGGTACTTTTGGGTTATAATAATTGGATCTATTTGATGCGTGAAGCATTTAAGATGCTAATGCGAATTGCATTAGCGAAAGCTGGTGCAGACTAGGTTGTGGTTATGGGTTTTTTTTTTTAGGAAGGCGAGCCGTGGGAACTGGCGGAAACGCCACAGTACTCCCCCTCCAGTGACGTAGTCACGAAAAAAGAGGTAGGGGCGAAGGGATGCTCGATGGTGGGTGCTGTGGTGATAGGGATCTTGCTTCGAAATGCGCTGTGGTAATGTTAAGGGACTGTCGTTGTGACCAGTTCCTGGTTATTGTTTGGGCCTTTATCGATAAGATGGACAGTTGTTACCGCTTGATGCCATCAAGGGCAAAGGTGTGCGGCGTGGTCCATAGGCCTGTTATGGGTCTCATGGACCTATAGGCTTATCGTCCGAATAGGTCGGAACCCATCGAAAATCCGCTCACATCCGTAGTGACGAAATGGCATGTGCGAGATGGAGGGGAAGTTATCCCAGGGTAATTCCCATCCGCAGTGACGGGTTGCCGTGTGCGGGATGTAAAGGGACCAAGTCCAGAGCCGGTGCCTTTTGTCCATACGTTTGTATGGCGAATTGTTTGCCGCTGGGACTGGTAGAGGAGGGCGGGCCCTCAATTGCACGTTTTACCTATGGAGGGAGGACCGGTACATTGGTGCCAATGTAGCGGTAGCTGCGACCTCGACCAAATGGAAACTTGCTGTGAGGTGCCGCCCGTCGCGCTTGTTAAAAAAAATAGGGGATTTTGGTTAGGGTGCTCCTGGTGGGTGGTTGATTGTGTCCAACCCCAGGGCGCCCTAGGGTTATTAGATGTGCGCTCCGAAGTATTATGCACCTAGGCATTTGAGGTGGCGTAGAGGGGCGTGTATAGCCTTTAGTTGCCGCTAAAGGGGAACCATGGTGGCTAAAGATTGGGGAACCAGGTATAATGTCTCAGTCCGGTGGTATCGGTTTGATTTGTGGACCGGTGTTTTTCTTTTCAGGATAATTTATGATAAGGAAGGTAAGAACTCTTACAGGGGATTTGTAAGCGAAGGAATGCTTGAAAAGGTAAGAATTCTTTTGCAGGTACTTTTGGGTTATAATAATTGGATCTATTTGATGCGTGAAGCATTTAAGATGCTAATGCGAATTGCATTAGCGAAAGCTGGTGCAGACTGGGTTGTGGTTATAAGTTTTTTTTTTTAGGAAGGCGAGCCGTGGGATCTGGCGGAAACGCCACATAGTCACTTATAGTTTATTGGTCATTAATTAATAGAACAAAATGAACGTAGACACTGGGTATTCGTTGCAACAGGAAAAATTATATTGGTACTGTAGAACATACACACTTAATACACAGTTCCTTGTGGTTTATCAGATATGAATTAACAGAACTAAAATGAACGTTTGGATCAAAAGCTGCGACGACTCTTAAATACACGACCGCACATTAACGCAATCAAAACTAAAATCGACTCCGGGGTGGCTAATTTCGAACTCACTAACTAACTCGACTGTTGTGATCCCCTGGGACGTCCCACGAGGGATGTATTTATTAACGCGAGGGCACAACTTGCCCTCATGGAATCCAAATCGCGATTGACTATATCATCCGAAACGGCAGAATACCAAAAATTCTTTTCGTCTCTTAGGTGACCATAAAAGGTAAGATTTAGCTTTTGGGTCCAGCAAACAAGACAAAAAGAGGGATGAAACACACACACGATGATTGCTTCTGCAGCTCAAGGTGTGTATCCACAAGTATGCAGACATAGGATCGTTTCGATCTACATGATTGCAGCTGCTGGGTATCTCATCAAAAAGGGGTTGAAATGTTTACACGATCAACGACTGCGTAAAGCATTATAGCTGATCGTGTACATTTTGCTGGCATAACCTCGTAGTCGAATTCTGATGGTAAATTTCCATTTGCGAACTCGACTGCATGGCCGTCGGCCGGATGCCCTCATGTGTTGGTCGGTAGGGTGACCGATCGATGTGGGCATGCTATGTTGAGGAAAGATACACATTTCCTGCAGGTGTGCGGCTGGCGCGCAAAATAATATCGTGTAGATATTGCACGGGCAATATTGGTCGCTAGTAGGTGCAACCAAATTGCGTTTACGTGCGGAGGATGCGACCCGAGACATGTATAATGTATTTGGTTGGGTTCATGTTGGTCGCGTGATGGTGCGACCAAACTGCTTTTTGAAATTTAGCAGTTGTTGCTGGAGGCATTTCATGTCAGCAAGAATTACTGTTTTACAGGTTTTTCTAATGGAAGGTAAGTACACGCTTTTCATGTTGTAGGGCGCGCGAGGAAACGGTTACCTGGTGGTAAATGAGCAGGTAAGTAGTGGCGTTCGAAAGAACCGCCACAGCGTCGCTAGAGGAAGCGCCGTTTGCTTGTTCAGTTTTCCTTTTTCATTGCAGCAACAGGTTGTCTGTTTGAAAGTCAGCCAGGTATTGTGATTTAACAATTATTAACTTACAAACTAATTATACTAATTACCTGGAATAAGAGAATTAAAGTCACTTTTCCTGATCTTTACCTTTACGACTGCACGACAAAATATGACTGTCTCCATGCCAATGCATTCATATTGTAGCGAGCTTAGGGTTCGCTGGATTAATTTTTTTTAATAAATAAGAGCCGTTAAATCGATTTTGAATTAATGTAACACTTTATTAGTCCGTTTGTGGCGGATCAGCAAAATCCACAACCTCCACGCAGTCGCCGTAAGCAAAGACTCACACCGAGAGTAGCTTTCGACTAATTAAGTCAAGCACACTCTCGGTCACCCTCACACACAAAGGAGAGTCACGGCTGAATTGGCGTGAAGTCGACGCAGTACTACGATGGTCTCGCTCACACGTAGAACGAGAACCGACGCCAGATCTTTCCCGCCAATTTCGTTTGACAAATACCACATGTGATAGGTTCGAATCACTCCCTCTTCACTATCGTCGCAAACGCTATACGTTCATAACAACCGTTACTTTTACCGTACACTTAACGATTTTTTGACTTATCGCTTCCGTACTTATCGCGTCTTTGACTGCTTACTTCTTACTTCTTACTTGTCTTCCTGATCTGCGTGTGACGTATTTATACCGTTTTTCCTCATTCTGATTTGGTGTTTCGTTTCTGTCCGTTCTATAGCCTAGAATTTTCTATTGGCCCTAGTCTCCAGTTTTCCAGTACTTTATAGAATATTCTAGCACTAATTGTCATATGCGCCACACTACCCTCCGCTTAGATTAGTTCGTCCCGAACTAAGTTCACTGGTCTCCTGGGTTAACAAAAGTCGCCAGTCGGTCACTATGTACCACTTTCATCTTGGCGTTCGGTCTTCGCTGAATCCTATAGACAACGTCGTTAATTCTTGTGAGAACCTTATACGGTCCTTCCCAATGCTGCTGCAACTTCGGGGATCTTCCTCTTTGCCGGTGAGGGTTATAAAGCTACACGTTATCGCCTGCATTAAATCCGGATGCGTTGGCTCCAACGTCGTACCTTGTTTTCATCCTGTCACTGGATACCTTGATTTGATATCGAACCAAATGATGAATCTCATCGAGGCGATTTCTCCATTCGGCTACGTAGTCTTCGGTCTTATCTATGGCGTCTGGAGGTATTCCGAATCGCAGATCGGCTGGTAATCGTATCTCTCGTCCAAATATAATTCTTCCTAGAGAATGGACTGTCGTCTCGTGATTAGCCGATCTATAACTTAGGAGAAAGGTTTGTACATATTTGTCCCAATCTCGTTGGTGACCACTAACGACCTTCGATAAGGGCTCTTTCATTGTTCAGATGAACCTTTCGACCATTCCGTCTGACTGTGGATGTAAGGGTGTGGTCCTGGTTTTCCTTACGCCCGGTGCCGCACAGATGCCTTGAAATATCTGTGATTCGAAGTTTTGGCCTTGATCGGAATCAAGCTCACAGCGAACTCCATATCTGCTGATCCAATTATTGATAAGCTGCTCAATGACGGTTGTTGCTTCTTGGTTTGGAATTGGAAGGATTTCCACCCACTTGCTGAAGTAATCCATGATAACTAACATGTATTTGTTGTTGTCGTTGGTTTTTGGGAAAGGCCCTGAGATGTCGATCGCAATTCGCTCGAAAGGGGCACCCACGCTGTACTGCTTCATAGCGCTCCTTGGTTTTGCTGTTGGTCCTTTGGTCGCAGTGCAAGTTGTGCACTTCCTACACCAAGACTCGATGCCATCTCTCATGTGAAGCCAGTAGAATCGTTATCGTAATTTTGGAAGTGTCTTATTAACTCCCAGATGTCCACCGGAGACCCCGTCATACATTTCTGTTAGTACATCCTTCACTTTTGATGGTGGGACTAGAATCTGCATTCGATGGGATTTTCCTTCCGCGGCTTCCCATTTACGCTTTAGAATTCCATCTGCCACCAGCAAGGAATTCCATTGCCCCCAATATGCTTTAAATGTTTCACTCTTGTCGGAAATATTGTTCCAATTTGGCCGCTCGTTCTTTTCTTTGTGTTCCAGGATTAGCGACATATCTCCATCCTGAAGTTGAGATGCGCTTATAGCATTACTCGTCCACCCATCTAGTACTTCTACTTGTACCTTCCGGAGGTCGTACGCCTCTGGTTTTAAACGATCAATTTCTACTTCCGAATCCTGAAGGCGACGCTTTAGGGTCAAAATTTCAGCTTGCCTCTCTGTTAGATCAGTTGATAAGCGATTGTTCTCCTCAATGACCTTTTCTCGGCTGGTTTTAAGAGCAATTATCTATTGATGCAAGGATTTACATTCGGTCGTGGTGCTGTCCAAGTCTGAATCACGCTGAAGGCTTCTCTTGTGATTAGCGCATGAACAACAATTCTCAATGGATGTTTCATTATTCGTCGACGTTTCCTACAGTCAACAGAGATGTGGCCAACTTCGCCGCATGTCCAACACTTCATATCAGGTCTCGGGGTTCTCCGTTGTACATGGCCGATTCTTTGGCAGGAACATGCTTGGACGGACATTTCTCGGACTCTATATGTACTCCTGGTAGCCTGTTTAGCAGATACATTTGCCAATACAAATGCCAGTATTTTATTAGTCGTCTTCTTTCCCGCCAAACGAACGGCCTGTTGCAAGTCCCGATCTTGGAGTGCGTTTATAAATGCATACATTCCTTTGTCATATTTGAATAAGACAAGTTTGCCAATCGCTCAATGTCTGCCTGCAACTGTTGAAGATTTTTCCAGGTTTCTGCGTTCTGCTCCGCAGTTACATGCGGTAGACCTGCTGCATGTGGTTGTCTCCATACCTAGCTTCAAGGCCGTCTCTTACTGCTTGGAAATCTGTTTGCTCCTCTGCTGGTATGGTTTGTAGCAATTCTGCAGCCGATCCACGGAGTGACAAGATTAGTGATGTTAACTTTTGCTCATCCGAACACTTATTATAATTGGCCGCGGCGTCAAACTGACGTATAAATTCGGAGAAGGGTCCCGTTCCATCGAAGGTTGGCGGTTGTATCCTTGTATCTTTGTAGTCATGTTGATTGCTAGGCGATGTCTTATTTCTCTCAACTCACCTAAGTCTCTTCTCGATTCGAGTTATTTCATCGGTGACTTTCTTAAATTCAGCTTCGTATTTTAGATCCATTTCTTCCTTAAAGTGTTGAAAATTACATTTCATCCACTGCGTTTGGGCTTCCAATTTTGCATTCAAATCTACAGCTTGTGCGTCAAATTTTGAAATTTGGACTTCCAACTCCATCCAACTTTGCATTAACTTCTGCAGCTTGCGCGTCCAATTTTGTATTAATATCTGTTGCTTGCGCGTCGAATTTTGTCATCATCATCCTGAACATCTCCGAAATGTCCAACAGTGGCGAATTCTTCTCCTTTACATTGGCACCATCTCGACTCGCTGTTTCTTCTCCATCCGGACAGTCTGGCCCAATCGTAAAAACATATGTGTCCATATCAATATCCTCTTCCTCCACTGCTGCTTGCAGACGCTGTCGAAGAATTTGCGTCTGTCCTCTGCTATCCAGATTCCGGTCCTCAAGTTCCTTCTTTAACTCAGGAACGCGAAGATCCTCCAAATGTCGATCTGACATCGTCACAACACACTTTCACAGACTTATTTACTTCGCCAATAAATAATCCCACTTCTGACACCAATTGTAACCAACTTAGGGTTCGCTGGATTAATTATTTTAATAAATAAGAGCCGTTAGATCGATTTTCTTTGTAAACACTTTATTATTTTTTTTTTTATTATTTTTTTATTAGACTTCTCTCGGGAGAGGCGAATCTATAGCGCCGAGTGGGCGCCCCGAGATGCCATCAAATAACTGTTGTAGTTCTTTTTGAACAGTTGCAGGTTGTAACGCCCCGGAAACACTTGCGTGGGAAGGGAGTGTTGGGTTTTGTTATAGTACCGGTCATGGGTACTAGTTCAACTCAACACCCATCACTTACCATTAGTTTCACTGTAAATTGTCCACGAATAAAATTCACTTCAAGCAAGCAGAAAAAATTAAAAATGCACACAAGTTATTTAGTTGATTGGTGTTCTCTATTTCTATTTTTAATATGGCATCGACACATGCGCATACAACTGGGACTTCACAATCACTTAATCCTTTGCGATGACGCCTGCACTCCTTCGGTTCATTGGGAAGTTTTGACACAAAGTTTACTTAAAAAGAACAACCGAAAGTTCGCTTAAAAGGGACAAAACGAATTCCTTGACTTATTGACCGAAAGGAAAGACGGCACTCCAACTCGAATATTTAAACGATGAAACAATACAAAACTGACTTCTCAGTAGCGGGGCCGGTAAAAGGCGGAACTCTAAGCGGATGCGACTGTCCGCTGCGGTAATAGGAATCTGACTCATTATTGGATGTCTCTTTACAGACATCCAACGAAAACGAACCTAAGGGATTCGCCGACGAAGGGCGGCCAATGGCGAAGGTCAAAAACAAAAGGAAACAGGGAAAAACTCATGTAGCAGATCGAATCTGCTGCTACATGTTTGAGCAAGATAAACTGCCGCCATCCGCAAGGGATAGATTCTTTGATTGACGTGAGTCAATAAAACCCTTGCCGAAGGCAGGAATCTATCTTGGAATAATGAATCAAGCATTGGGTATGGCCGTTGCCAGATCATTTAAAATAAACATATTTCGGTGATGTATGTTGTCTTAGGGATATGTTAACCCCGTTGAAGGTACTTTCAGGCGAAAGTATCCGCTTGAATGTTTACTTTGTGTAAACTGAAATTGGTGGTCATGACCGATGCTGCTGATCGTTCCGAGAAACGGCAATGGATCATAAAATCGGTCATGCTGAGATACAAGTAAATATGCACGCCTGAAAGGCCAATGTTTAATTTGATCTTCTCTACTGGTAGGAAAGATAGATCATAGACATGCCGTTGAAAATCTGGCTTGCAGATGTGCAAGCAACCCGAAATGATGCTAGGTCAATGAATGGGTACAAAGATAACACACGGAAAGATCAGCGTGTGTTGGTAGATATGTGCCATCCATTGTTCGGTCGCGGAAGCTCGTGGTGATGCTGAATTGATGTCACGGCAAGATGATAATCTTGCCATGAATTATGCTTTCAGGAATGACCGTGGAGAAGAGGCTTGGAAAAGCGCCCAAAAAAGGTAGGCTGCCTAATATGTATTTATGTCGGTTATCCGTAGGGATAACCGAAATGATTCCAGCTAATTGGGTGGCGGTTAATGCCCTAGCAAGATTGTAAAATCTTGCCGAAATTTCAACTTTAAGGTGAGTTATATTGCTGGTAATGGTGGGGATCAAGCGATGCGTGGCTCTTCGGGCCCTGAAAAGCCCCACAGGAGTTCCACAACTTCCCCGCTCTGTAACGGAATGACTTCTGATGCAGGGATGTTCGCGCCATCGGGAGATGAACCACAAACGGGTGCGATCCGTCGGATTGTCTTGTGGAGCGCATATAAACCGAATTGCGTGGAACAATTCCAAGAATCTCCGAAGAGCAGTACCCGTGATAATATCTGTAAAACAGACAGAGGTCGGCTACGCGCCTTCGATGTGATAGCGACTGTAGTCCCGACGCCAGCGATGAGTCCCAGATCAGGCGGATCGCTCGTCTCTTTATGCTCTCAAGTGGGTCGAGGGTATGTTTAGGAGCCGAGCTCCAAACATGAAAGCAATATTCGAGCGCGGGTCTAATTTGGGATTTATATAGGAGAAAAACTTGGGCCGGAGTCTGTTAATAACAACCGTTACTTGATATTTCGCTAATAATTCGGTGATTCTTCTTACACTTCCGAGACTTATCATTTTCTAAATTATCGCTCTCTAACTGCTTACTCGCTTCCTTGATCTGACTGCCACGTATTTACGATGGTTGCCTTTTATATTTCGGGATTAGAGAACAAAAACAAATATTGATCATCGAAAATCACTTTATTGTTTTTCAAAATATTCCCCATGAAGATCTATACACTTTTGCATGCGTTTGAACCAATTGTCGAAGCACTTTTGCCACTCTGATTGAGGTTTCTCCAACACATGCTGTTTTGTTGGATTTGGCTCATCTTGAAACACCCAGACAGTCGACTGCTGTTTACTTACATACGCGTAAATCCACGATTCATCACCTGTCACGATGTCATAGACGTGTTTCGAAGCACCGCGACCGTATTTTTTGAGCATTTCTTTCGACCAATTGACACGAGCCTTTTTTTGGGCGATTGACAAATTGTGTGGGATCCAACGCGAACAAATTTTTTTGACAGTCAAATGTTTATGCAATATTGAATGTATGCTGGTCCCACTAACGCCTAAGGTTGTCTCAATCTCACGATAGGTCACATGACGATCTTCCAATATCAGTTCGCGCACAGCATCAATGGTTTTCGGAACAACAACTGATTTTGGACGACCTTCACGAAATTCATCTTGGAGTGAACTACGACCACGTTTGAATTCACCATACCATCGATAAACACTGGTCCTTGATGGAGCTTCATCGCCAAAAATTGAATTAAGTTCATCCATGCACTGTTGCTGAGTTAATCCACACCGAAAGTTGTAAAAAATAATCGCACGAAAATGTTGACGATTTAATTCCATTTTTGGGCCGAGATGAATCTTTTAAGTTGCTGTAAACAACACAAATAGCGCTCGTATGTCATAACGTTCTGAGTGCGTATAACCTCAAAAATGTCCAACTTTACGACAGAGCTATCAATTGCCGGATTGCAACACTAGGGTTGCCAAATCCCGAAACATAAAAGGCAACCCTCGTATACCGTTTTTCCTTATTCTGATTCGGCGTTTCGTTTTCGTCTGTTCCATAGCCTAGAATTTTATACTGTTCATAGTCTCCAGTTTTCCAGTACTTTCTAGAATAGTCTTGTACTTTGTTTTGGACTTTCTAGATTATTCTAGGACTGATTGTCAATGCGTCACAATATTTTACATAGATATATAGTTGAAATCAGAAAGAAGAAATTCTTGTGCATTATTTAGAAGCCCTTTTTGAAAACGTAAATCGGTTTCCATAAAAAACGATTATTTATGGATATTCGATCCTAGATAAATGATATCGATTCCCTGTATGTGGAAACAAATATCGTAGCGTAGGTGACGTGCTGGTTAGGTGCTGGTTAACGAGAAAGGTAACATTTAATAAAGGATAGCGATTATATAATATCTGAAATCGTTGCAAAATATTCAAATTCGTCACGTAAACTCGTACCACGCCGACGGTATAAAGGGAAAACTACTCGTCACAGGTTCAAATATGAGGGATAGATGGCACTGCTCTCGGTAAGCTACCTACCCAGCTGAAATATGACAGTTGATGTTACTTAGTCATAACAATATCTTCAGAAAAGTATTTGTTTTTCAGAAGTAAATAAATGATAAGAACAAGAGGAGAAGCTATAAAGTCAATACGGTAGCATCCAGCCGCCTTTGTGTTATTTGATTGCAAATATTGACTCAAACCCAACACGACAGAAACCTTCTCGTTGATTTCGAAAAAGTATAACAAGGACTTGAAGAATGACTAATCGACCTAATGACGAAGATGTCTTAGTGGACAATGAAATCCAGAGCGGGGTTTTGGACAATAGATTTGGCGTACCCGAGGAAGATAGTTACGATGCTGAACAGGTGCATATAAGAATAAATGCCTGTCCTGTGGACCACTTCAACTTTACTTACTTGGTCTTCTACCTACTTGGTGCTGCCACCATGACACCATGGAATTTCTTCATCACCGCAGAAGACGTAAGTTCAAACAGTATCTGTAAGCAAATGCACTTTGTCCATTAGACAGCATCGTAAAGATTCCAGTTGAGCTTATCTATTAATCAATCTTTCTTTGTCCTCCATCGCACGAGCCTAATGCGAAGTTTTTTGTGTCTCGTTGCAGTATTGGTTATACAAATTCCGAAATACAACATCTAATGCATCAGACGTACTATCGGATCTCACACCATTGCAGAGGAATTTCACATCAGATCTGACGATTACGGCGTCTGTATCGGGGACCACGTTTCTTATTTTGAATGCGATCTATGGTCACCATGTTCCATTGCGGTTGAAGATGCTGGGAACTATGACAACGATTTTTATTATATTCCTTTTTACAACTGCGTTTGTTGAAGTGAACACGGATGGCTGGCAGCACGGCTTCTTCATGATGACAATCGGCACTGTGGTCGTGTTGAACAGTAAGTAGGACATTGATATTTAAACAGACTCAGTTGAGTCCCTATTCAAGGAAACTATTTCATGTTGGCAAGTCGCAGCAATACATTTTGCCAGCTATTTGCCTAAGCAAGGAAGTAGGGAAAAAAGGCCCTAGCTATTAGTTGTGACAGATTGACCACTGAGTTTTGGCAGAGGGATAACGATGGACGTTTTCTACATTTGTGGGATGATGCTTGTCTTATGTATGCAAGTAAATAGGTTTAGAAGACGGTGTTTCATAATCGTTGGTGTATTTTTGACCATTTGTTGGTCTATCCTGCCGTTTTTAGTTTCGCAGTATGAAGGCTAGATCCAAGTTCTTTTTCGGTTATGGCAAGTTCAAATGCGTTATTATATGAATTTATAGTTCTGCCTAAGTGCATTGGATGTTCCTCTATTTGGTTTTAGGTAGCATGGAAATTTGGGTGGAAGTGGAATTGATACACATATTTTCCCAAGATCCGGCTAAATAATCAACTATTTTGAAAGCCACATAGGTAAATAGTTGGAACCGGAACTTATTGACGTAATATCAGATAGGTTTGCTTATTAGCGTTTTTATATCGCACCAGATCTCTTTTGGGGTGGAGTTTGGGATTAATTTTCCCGTGAAGGATTAAGAGGCTTTCGCTTTTTCAATTTTTCCGGTTCTCTGGAATTCTGCGTTAAGACGTTTATATGTCGTCAGGTGATGATATCGCAACCGGATCCAGTCTGTGGATCCATTCCACTGCTGCCAGTTCGCAGCTATCATATCGCCGCCCAGTTTGCGCAACCGAAAAGAATCACATTTTGCCCAGCCTCCAGCCACTCACAATTAATAGCAGACATATCGAAGTTCACCACGGCGTTACATCATACTGTTCCAAAAGGGCCGAACGAGTTGCAGATAATTTAAGTCACATTAACTGCGATAGTTATAGAAACAACGGACCATCGCGGCAATACGAGGTTCCGATTGTGGATCCATACCGCCGCCACGTTCACGACGCAACAGCCGTGCAGTTCGTGACCACTGCCAGGGATCCATCTGTGGATCACACCGATGCCCAGCTTAAGGACCGACCGCCGTCTATTGAACTGCTGCCGCCGCAGCATATAAAAAGGTCGCGCGACACCAGAATCCAGGCGCGAAGACCCACCGTTATCAAGTTCGTGATAACAGTTAGCTCAAAGCCCAGAGCGCAGAGCAATGTTAGCGAAGTCAAACATGACAGCTACATTGGCGGAACAACTCATCAGCGCCCAGTTCGCCGCCCAGGAACGGATGTCGGTTGCGTTCCTCAATCTGGAAAAGAGAGGTCCGCCAACGTTGTTCGCGGTGGACATACGCCAGCTCAACCTCCAGATCGAATGGGAGGACATCCGAAAGAAGCATGAAGAGATAAAACGCCTGGCCAGTCCAGAGATGACCAGCGGCCATCGCTGCTTCGTGGACGGATTCATCGGTCAGGCCGAGGAGATATATCGGGACGAGGCCACAAAGTTTGTTGAGGCAAGGCACACCCTCAAAGCCGACCGTCCGATAGCATCCGAGATTGCGACGGACGCCGCTAGTCAACCAACAAATCGTTTGCCGCCATTGATGTCGCAACCGCCTGTAACTAACGCCGCCTAGGACATCAAGAAGGTTCCAGAGGCAGCGAAGGAAGTGAAAACGACTGCAGCAGCATCCCTTACCGCTAAAGCGACACCACACACGAAGGCTGATTTCAGCAATAAGGCACCAGCAGCTGTCAGTGCACCAGCACCAGCGAAGAAAACTATCAAGTCATCCGAAGCGGCCCAAGACGGAAGGAAGCCTGCTGCGGAGAAACCTGCCGAACAAGGTGAGGATACCAAATCAACGAGACTGCTCGAGGCTCAGTTCGCGCTCGACCCAGTCTCCCCCAAGAAGGCAAACGACGCCGACCAAGGCAATGATGCCCAACTCCCGAGACTGCTCAAGGCTCAGTTCGCGCTCGACTCAGTCTCTACACTTAAGGCGAACCGCGCAAATCACCAAACCAGCATCAACCACGCGATTACAGAACCGCACACACTCCCAGTGAGTATGGACCAGCAGGCCGCCGACCAGAGTGCCGCCTGCCAGATCAACTCGGCTCATGTCCCGATGTTCGGACCAATGCAGAAACACATGGCCGTTCCTCGTGGGTTGCGAATTTACAACCCCAACCTAGAGGAACTGGTCCACCCGGAACAATGCGCACCGAACAAGAACCGCGTATGCACCCATCAAGAGAGCAATGCCCCCCTTGGCGGGCGGCGCTCCCCAGTATCAAGGGATCACCCGCATCCGTGCCAACAAGCACGCCTTATAATCCAGCAGAGGTGGTACATCGACCAGCCCAGTATGCACTGGGTCCGCACCTGTCATTGGAACCGCGGGCGGTGCCATGGAAGAAGCCGCATCAGGCTCACCATTCAAGCCTCACAGGCCAACGGCCGCATCCCACCGGTAGACACCTTCCAGAGACGGAGCACTCGTCGTCACCAATTCAGGGCGGACGGCTCTTTCCCGACCGCATCACCAGAGGACCACGGCCCTGGGCCTCCGCCCCCTGGAAGCAAAGGGTTCGCCAATGATTAGCGAAGGCGGGCGGAATGTAAAAATTAAACACGGTCAAACGGACATGAATTGTAATTTCATTCGAGAGGAATATTTCTAGAATTGCGGCAGTCAACCAGTTTACAGGTAGTCGTTTCTCTTTTCTATGACATTTAAGCGTGTTTCAGAACGACATATTTCAACATTACCCAACGTCAGGAGACACCATCGTGTTCCTGCCGCCACTATCCAGCCCACACCAAATTAATAACTTTCTGTGTGTGGAATGTGTGTTCAACGCTTGTTGGACACACAATTGCTCGAAGGACCAATTTGGTAATGTTGAAATATGTCGTTCTGAAACAAGCTTAAATGTCATACTGCCGCAAACCTAGAAATATTCCTCTCGAATGAAATTATAATTCATGGTCCGTTTTACCGTGTTTACTTTTTAACTTTATTTATTCAGATTAATAGGACGTTTTTTGATTCCAATTTTTGCGACCTGTCTCGCTCAGCAATTAACGAAGAGTGAATGATTTGTTATTTTGTTATTGGTTGCTTGACAACCAAATTCGATTATGTCAGCTAATTGCTGACATTTGTTATAGTGTTGTCAAGGGCAGCATTCCATTGCGACTTCACTGGCTGCATCCAGTGAATCCGCAACAATATCGGTTGAATGTTTTCAACGCTGATTGTTTTTCTGTTCGTAGTTTCGCCAGTTCTGTATTCCACCATGGGACTATGATTTTTTGGGAACCTTCTTGGTCCGTGGAATGAAAAAGTTGGCGACCGTTCGAATCCCTTTTGTGATAATGCCTTCACCACGTCAAGAATGCATGCTACAGTGCATCTCTTCTGCTCTAAATTAGAGTTGACGTCAGTAACGAGTTTGAGTAACGCGTGTATAGTGGAGTGTGACGAAAACCGAATTGGTAGTCAGGTATGTACTTGTGGGTATTGTTTAGTCGATGCGCCGGCACGGACGCTGAATTAACTAAACCTCCACTGATTGTCGCTAATAAAACGCACAACAATGATTGGTTCTGTTGAATAGTTTATTTGTTATTTCTCCTTCTTACGATTTACACAATCTTAGGTTGATAATGAGGTACACTAGTATATCCTTTATTAGTTCTATTTTGTCTTTATACATCGATTGGGTGTGGATTTAGGATATGCACTAAGTAAGCCTTGATAGGCATTAGTAACGAAGTGAACTAGAATATCTTTTATTTTATTCTGTTTTGCCTGTATACAACAATTGTGTGTGGTTCTTGGATATGCACTAAATGCACTTGATAGACATTAGCAATGAGGCGAACTAGAATATCTGACTCCTTCGCGTGAACACACTCGAACTCTTGACCGCCGATCGATCAAGATAAAAAAAAAGACAAACTCGCTTTGACCCTATGGCGCGCTCGCACACTTCATCTGATGAAATCTGACTCTCGTAAACGCCACGTCCCCGGTACGTGTACGTTTCTCGGTGGTTACGATCTGACTCTTGCGACGATTCTAGATGTTCTTCGCGCGGATATCACTATTCAAGATGCATACAAACAGGAAGAGGGCCTGTACATGGGGAAGAACAGTATTTCATATATCGGCTGCAGTCGAATAAGGAAAAACGACAACAAAACTGACTAACCGATATTTGAATTCAAATAGGTCAGCTGTGCAAATAGATGATCGCTCGTATAGCGGCCGAAAGGGGTTGCTATGTTTAAACTAGCGATTCGTTGAAGCAGGATTAGGTTTCTGAGTATTATGTCAACAGAAACGCTACTTCGGGGGTCAAACGCTAAGATACGCGTTTGTTGCCTTAGCTAATGGTACGAGCGTTGTTTAGGAGAACGATACCGTGGGACCTGATCTAGTGATCAGAGTGATTACACAATGACGGTTGTGAATTTATCCACGTCAATTGTGCATTGCGTCCATAGCAAGTCAAGGGTCGAATTCCAGTGTGAATATTTACAGTGGCAAAGAATTCGGCTCTTGGCAGTTAGGCGCGATTTGCGCTATGCTTTGTATTAGTGAACAAAACATGGGACGTGACCGTTGCTAGATTGTTTAGGAAAAACAAACTATGATCACGCCCAATTCGATGCTAGTTTATCGCTTATGCAACCTGTGGGGCTTTTCAGGGCCCGAAGAGCCATACATCGCTCGATCCCCACCTTTCCAGGCGAACGACTTACCTCTCGGTCGAACTTCAGCAAGGTTGCGTAACCTTGCTACGGCATTTACCCTCAGCCAAATCGCCGGAATTAATACGGTTACCCAATCGGATAACCGTTTTGAATTTATGTTAGGCAGCTTACCTGTTCTGTAGGGGATTTCCTTCCAAACCCCTTTTTCTCCAGCATCACCACTAAAAACATTAAGCCCACGGCAAGGCTTATCACCTTGCCGTGGCATCGAAAACTCACCCTCGGCCAGACCATATTCCCTAAAAAACATTAAGCCCACGGCAAAGCTTATCACCTTGCCGTGGCATCGAAAATTTACCCCCGAGGCGTACATCATTTCCTGAAAAGAACATAAGTCCATGGCAAAATCATCACATTGCCATGGCATCTGAAATCTTATCTTTAGGCATACATTCTGCCAGGGCATCTCGTTTCCATAGCCTTAAGCTATGGAAACAACAATCAACAAGAGTTCCTTGTGACTCGTTGTATTTGTTTACCCCCGGCATAACATGCATACGGCTATTGCCCCTATTGATTTACTACCGCCGACAAGGTTTCTGTTGACGCAAATCAAACATGTCCCTGTTTACCAGCAATCGCTGGCACCACAATTAGCGTTCCCCATGTTCAGAGACCGTAATCGCGCGACGACCAGGATGCAGCCAGAAAATGTTTACTTTCAACATCTGGCAACGGCTGCACCCTATGTTCGTTGCAATGTAATCATCGGCAACCGAAATGAAGATTTATGGCCTTCCATTAGGATGACCAAATTATCGGTTTCAGTTTTTCACACCCCACATGCTAGTGTTTGCATTCTTAGAAAATGCACTAGCGATGTTGCCCTCCATCCACGGTCGCCGAACGATCGTATGCATGGCATACGCACACATGCGTAATGTATGTCTATTCCGTCAGGTCCAATCACGATTAACTACATCAAGTTAATCGTGTAACTCCGCCTTCCTTCCAGTTTCTTTCGGGATTCTTTCACTTTAATGATTTCCAATGGGATTAGTCAGTCAGATTTTATATAGCTTGGAGAGCGAACCGGTGTCGGAGTGATACGTGTGCCTTTCCTTCCTTGTTGCCTTTTTCTTTACATTATCAAAATATAACAAGAGAGCCGGTGGAGTATTGCTGCGATAATTCTACGGTCATTCGGTCCAATTATTCCGTGACTAGTGCGATGTCGCTAAATTAAAACGAAAAAGATCTATCTGCGGACGTTCCGTCTACTAATGGTCGTGTCCAGACTCAATATCAACTTTTCCTGTGCTGCTAATTTACTTTTAGCTTTATCGAAACATCATTCACCCAAAATACTCCTCAGTGAAAATGTATGTACTAAAAAAGGAACTACAATAAGGATTAATTTAGTTTTAATAACCAAACGATATTAGTATTAACCGTATAACAAGTGTAAATAGTGTTACCGATACAAATAAAAATTATCACCACCTTGCAAAATAAAAGTGACCTTGCATCAAAATTAAAGAAAGAACTGATCGTGTGTTTTATTTTCCTCTTTCGGAGAGCTTTGTGTGGTTTTTCTGTTTTTTTTTGGAGAACTATAAGTGGGTGTTGGCTGAATCCGCACCCGTGCTTGGTGCCAAGTCCAACACTACCCACAAACCGATCAGGGATAATCGGCTGCAGCTGTATAAACAAGCGATTTGCCATGGCTTGTCTTTTGGACCAACGGATTGTTGGAACAAGAACACTCGGAAGGATTGGCCTGTGTTTGATGGGCATGTGGTCACCCATAGTAACCGATCAGTTCATGACAGCTGAACAGAGATGGTTTAATTGATGCTATTTATTCGATGCCATGGTAAGATGGTAATCTTGCCGTGGACTTATGTTTCAGGTATGAAATTGTAGAGTAGAGCTGTGTCCTGTTCGTATACAAGCAAGCTACTTATGGTTGGTGCAGGTATTTGCAGGTTGGGGACGGGGAGTTGGATTAGGACGGTGGGTGTTTCTTCGGGAATACTTAAAGAACTCCCACATACTCCTTCCCGTTTAAGTGGAGTCGATATTCATTTGGGCCCATATCATTCTTTCCAAATTTTCCCAATGTTAGAGAGGAGGGAAATGGGCCAGACGTTTGAGATTTCTAGTTTTCTCTTGTCTTTCGGAATGGGAATACATTTCGCGAGTTTTCACGCTGTGGGAAAATAACCCTTATTCGGGCAATGGCTGAATATAATTGTCACGTTAGATAACTGTATTGGAAAATTTCCTACTTATGAGGTTTGTTAGATTGTCAAGACCAGCTGATTTTTTAGGTTTTAGTCTTTTAACAGTCTCCAGCACCCCGTTTTTGTTGGTGAAGCATTGAGAATATAGCGGGTCAATGGCCGGATTTTCAGCACTATAGGTGTTACGAATTGGAAAAGCTATACCGCAAACCTACAATAGTGAGAATAATCAGATCGCGAAGATTAAGATGGGCCGGACATGTGGCGCGAATGGGCAACGGTAGGGCCGTGCGTAGAATTCTTGACGGTATACTAACGGGAAAGATAGGGCGGCCAGGACGGAGATAGTTTAGTTTACTGAGGGCAGAACTCTCATTTATTTAGCTTAATGCAAGCTTAAATTAACTTAATTAATTAATATAAAAACATTACAGACTATCTTAAATCTAGAGTAAGAAGGAGAAAAAAAAAACCACGAAGGTGAAGATGACTGGGCGATAGGGGAAGTAGGGGGCTAGGGAAGAGCGAGTGTATGTGGGGGTGGTAAATTCGGCATTTGTGAGACAGTGCCAGTGAAGGACAGGGTAGAGGGGATTATTGGAGGGAGGGGGGGCTGGGCTAGGACGGGTTTCTTCTGAGACGTCGTTTGAGAACAGGAGTGGAGAAGTTGAAAACGAAGGAGATGGGGAAAGAGTTGGCCTGTCGTAGCATACGCGAGATGGGTTCGTTAGCGCCTTAAGAAGTGTGATGAGCGGGCACGCAAAACAGTCGAGAGTTCCGCACATTACGGGGGTTTGTATGAAATGTTAAAGTGGAGAGCGAGCTCGGGCAATTGATTGAGCCAGACAGAAGGCGATGGACAAAGATGATATAGGCATGGATTCTGCGCTCCTCAAGTGTGTTGAGATTGATTAGAAGGAGCCGGCCTATGTATGGTGGTAGAGTGAGCGGGTTTTTCCAGTTTAGTCCACGGAGGGCAAAGCGCATGAAACGACGTTGAACGCCCCCGATCCTACGAATGTGAGACAATTGATACGGAGACCAGACCTGACTAGCATATTCGAGTAGTGGCCGGAGAAAAGTTGTGTAGAGTGATCGGGTGACGTAAGGGTTTAGGAATTCCTTCGACCAGCGTTTTACAAAACTAAGGGCGGCGTTGGCCTTAAGGATTATGTCATCGATATGTGCAGTAAATCCAAGCTGCTTGTCGCATAGGGCGCCCAGGTCGCAAATCGATTCAACCGATGTTATCGGTTGGTCCAGCAAGATATAGGAACGTGGCTGGGTGGGGGAGCGCTTCCGAGAGAAGGTGATTGTGTGACATTTGGCGATATTCAATTCTAGGCAATTATTTTGCCACCAAATCGAAAAGCTGTCAAGATCCGATTGGAGAAGTGAGGAATCTAGAGGAGAGCGGATTGTCTTGAAAATATTGGTATCATCCGCGTAAAGCGAGATGAGGGAGTGATTGATGCAAGAGCCTATGTCGTTTATGGTTAGGATAAATAGGAGAGGGCCGAGATGACTGCCCTGGGGACACCTGAGGTTGGAAGAAAAGGATCGGAGAGGGTGGATCTAAATCGCACGCGGCAGGTTCGAGAATTAAGATAGGATGAGATCCACTTAATCAACAGGGGTTCAAAACCGAGGGAAGATCATTTAAAGAGAATGAGGTTATGGGAGATTTTCTCGAAGGCCTTGCTAAAGTCGGTAGTGACTACATCGACCTCATCGCCGTTTCCTAGGGCAAGGAGTGTGTGGGATGTGAAGTCGACAAGGTTGGTAGTAATGGACCTGTCGGAGAGGAAGCCGTGCTGGTTAGGAGGGATGATGGGTGTGCAACGAAAACATAACGCATCATATAGAAGGCCTTCGAACAGTTTAGGAATGTGCGAAAGCTTAGCAATGGGACGATAATTGGATATATCGTTTTTAGGCCCCTTTCTATGTATGGGGGTTATGTAAGAGGATTTCCAAATGTCGGGGAATAGACCTTGTGCAAGGGTTAGATTGAAGATTGAAGCGAGCGGGAGAGAGAGAGAAGAAGAGCATTTTTTTAAGAAGATAGCAGGGAGTCCGTCTGGGCCGGGACTGAAATCGTCTTTCAGTTGTTCAAGTTTTTCAATAACTTGGTGTTGTTGAATGGGTGGAGTGATGAGTAGGGGGGGTTCGGCTCGAACGAGTCGTCCGTGAAGGATAGTTTGAAGAAGGACGCGAAAAGATTGGCTATGGTGTGCGGGTCAGTTGTAGTAGTTGAGCCTTAGAAAAGAGAGGTGGGATAGGCATCAGATTTCCGTTTGTAGTTGATGAAGTGGTAGAAAGATTTGGGGTCATTGATCAGGTTGAGTTGAACTTTGGTGAGGTAATTGTGGTAGAGAGAACTGTAAAGGTCGGTGAATTGGTACAAGTAACCGAAATAGGTGGAGTAGTCCAGGGGAGAACGCGTATTTAAGAAAGTGTTCCACAACTTATTCCTCTTGTTACGAAGTGTGCGGAGTCTGCGGTTATACCAAGGGGGCGATGAGAATGATAACCTGTGTCGGCTATATGGGACATATAGGGATATGGCGTTGTAGATTACTGTGTAGAGCGAGGCTGTAGCGACCTTTACACTTATATCATTTAAGCGGAGTGTGATATTGCTGAGGTTCTCATTTATGAGGCGAAAATTGGCTTTTCAGAAGTTGAAAAATATTGGTGTGGGGGGGGGGGGTGCCGTGGGCTGAGTAGTCGTGGTATAGGAATAGGAGAAGCGAGGGGTGATGGTTGTCAATAGTTGCGAGGGTGTGGGGACTAGAGACAACTGAGGAATTAAGGGGGTCTGTTGTGAACACAAGGTCAAGTTGTCTGCCTAGATGGTTTAGGACATTGCTTACTTGGCAAAGGCTAGAGTCGGTGAGGCTGTCTATAAAGAGACACTCTCTGGTAGTAGTGGGGCTTGAGATGTAGTGGGACTACAATGTCGTCTTGGGAAGAACTCATTTAAGCGGTCGATTGCAGCAATAGCGAGTTCGTATGACTCGATAGCTTGCGAAGACGGTATGTAGAAAAGCATATGATGTACAAGGACTTTAAGCAATGTTCAATTTTTATAGCGACATAGTCGAGGTTGGGAGATAAGAGAAGATGTTCGTCTGTTTTCGGTGGCAAGCAGCACGCCTCGGCAGGGGGTGTCAGGACAGGAATGATGGACATCGTCGTCGCGAAAAACTGTGACGGGGGGGGGGGGGAACAGTTCTAGGCTGTTGATACTGGGGGTTAGGTTAGTTTCGGCCAGGGCGTATATATCATAGGGAAAGGAGTTGGTATTTTGTAAGATCGACTGGGTTTTTGACCGAAGTCCTTTGACATTCTGATAGTAAAAGGTTAGGGGAAGAGTATTGGGAGATCCCATAGAGAGTGGGGTGGGCAGCCGATTAGGGCCGAAAAAAAATATTTTTAGTGGCTTCGCTGCGTGGGGGACCAGATGCCATTTTCGTGCAAATGTATTGTCGAAGAGCCGAGAGGTCAATACTAGGTTTGACCTTGAGGAGATCGGATCGAATGGTCAAGCTTGAAAGGAGAGCGCACAAGATAGGGGACGATGGCGGAGTCGAGTCGGTGAGATCATGAACTTCCGGGTTCCTACAGGCCAATAAATTGTAGTAGTAGGTGTTAGTGGCTTGCGGACGGCGCCTCTTCGACGACTTCTCAGCTTCCTTTTCTCTTCGTGGACTGTAATTTCGCCGCCAGCCGGTCAAACGATTTCTTTGATTTGTATCTTTATTTGTTCCTGTAATTGCTTAATCACGTTTTATTATTTGTTATGCACTGATTTTTATATTAATTTCATGAGGTACACTACAGTAAATCATGTGCACTATATCTGTTATTTATCTCTTTACAACGTTATATCGAGGAGTTCCTGTAGCAATTTAACTGCTCCAAAACAAAAACAAAGAAAGAGTGGCGAGAGGGCGACTTAAGCGAGACAAGGACAAATGTGTCCTTAATCTTGTCTCTGTCTTCTGGTCATCCTGCGATAACAAGAATCACCCACATCCGGCTCGGTCGCGAGATATCTGAAAAACAAAAAAAGGGGGGGGGGGGGCATCTAAGGATAGTGTGGAGAGGGTTAGTTAAAATGTTCTGTAACTACTTGGATGGGGGGATGGTGGGAAAGAAATCGTACAAGACCGATAGGGCTTGAGTGCGGTAGTAAACGTAGATCACGTCTTCGGCGTCTGATAATCTGCGCTTTGGTCGGAGGGTGTTTATTTATGAGGTGTTGTACTGAGCTCCTCGATAGTATAGTTGTTAGTATACCCGCCTGTCACGCGGGAGTCCGGGGTTCCATTCCCCGTCGGGGAGCCTCTGGCGCAAGGCTAATGACCTTGCCCGGAAAAAACAAATCATTATGGAAAATTTAACAAGCCTCAGAACTTGCTAAATAAGGTCAAGACCGGCTCCCGGTTGTAGTGCCGATGAAGAAGAACTTGTCGTGGTCGCATCCGAAGAGATCGAAAGAGAGAAGGGTCAAGAACACAAGGCTCCCGTACAAGTAGGTTCTCGCTGTTCTGAATGGTTTCGAGGTACTTGTATGCTAATTGTACCAAGTACTCGTCGATAGGGATAATGGAGGCGCCTTCATATAGGTGAGAATTCAGGTAATGGCGACCGTCAGGCCTTCTAGAGTGGTTGGTGCATTCGAGGTCTTTCCATTTGGGGCGAAGATATGCAGGACCATATGGAAGAGGCGTATGATATCTCAAATCGGATTAGCTGCTTATAGTAGAGAAGCTTAACTTTGGTGTCAACTTTGTTGCTCCACTTCAAAATATTGTGCAGTTGTTTAGACCGACCGATACCCCTTTGAAGAATGTGGGTCACATGTTTGATGAAATTCATTTTTGGGGTTTAAATGACCCCAAGATATTTCATCCTGCCCTGTGGTCTAATCGTAGCACCTCCTACTTGTATTCGAATACTCTGTGACTATCGAGAAGTAGCTTGGGAGTGTTTACTACTCAGAATTATAGCTACTGCCTTGGATGGGTTAAGTCGAATTTTCCATCGGCTGTAATACCGATCGTCCAGATGACGGTTGAGTCGACTTGTTGTGAGTTTAGGGCTTTTGGATGACGTGTACACTAGGTTGTCACCCGCTTAGCATATCTGGTTTACTCTCCCGTCCACAGGGCGACGAATATCTGAGGTGTACATATTAAATAAGATGGGGCCTAGAATGGAGCCCTGTGGTACTCCTGCAGCGGCGTTGAAAGTTCGGGAAAGCTTTGGCTTGGAAGGTTCTGTTTAGAACGAAATGGTAGATGATAATACACAGCGCTCTACTGAACCCGGTATTCAATAATTTAAAAACGAGACCTTCGATCCAGGTTGTGTCAAAAGCCTTTTCAATGTCCAGGCTCATCGCAATGGTGGGTTCCTTATCAAAGAGGTGCACGCGGACGTGGTTTTGAAATATGTTTAGAGCCATAGTGGTGCTGTGCGCTGTTCCAAATCCAAATTGGATGCGAATATTATGACAAATAACCGAACTTTAGGAAATTCGTTGACGCTCGACTGGAAACGGCATTTTGTAACATCAGGGGCATCAATATTTGCAAACAGCGAAACCTGATATCCTTGCCCTAACTGAGACCCAGGTCGATTCTTCACCTGATTCGACATATCTTCGTTGCTCAGGATACGACTTACATTCGAGATTTCGTTTTAAGGGTGGAGTCTGCGTCTTCGCGCGGTCCAATCTGGCTTGCCAGAGGATGGAGGCGTTAGAACCCAATAATATGGACATCATATGTTTGAGGGTCGTGTTGAGGAATTCCGTTAAATTTCTTTGTTGTCTTTACCGTTCCCCGAATGACGATCGACCAGCGATATTTTTCGAACATCTTTCACGTACCGTCGACTGAATACAGATCAGCCACCCAGCTTCTGAAATTGTTGTCCTTGGCGATTTTAATGTGCACAATTCGAGCTGTTTGGTACATTCTAACAGAACCGATGTGGCTGGGAGGCTAAGAGGGTGACGGCGATGTCTGACTCAATTCATGGATTATCCCACGTGAGTGCCGGATGCTCAAGGTGATTATGCGAACACGCTATAGCCTACATTGGAACTAATGGCTCTATAGCTTACATTGGAACAATATTCGAGCGCGGGTCTAATTTTAGATTTATACAGGAGAAGAAGTTTAGCCGGAGTACGAGGTCAGCCCCGGAATTAATCGACCTGGCACATAGATAGCGGTGGTTTTTAAAATGTAATGACTGGTAGATAGTACCAACCTTAGAAAGATTAAATTTCAAGTTTGAAGACGCTACATTGTTTAACATGGGCATCATATGGTTGAGGATCGTGGTGTGGAATTCTGTTAAATTTCTTTGTTGTCTTTACCGCTCTCCCAATGACGATCGACCAGCGACACTTTTCAAACATCTTTTACATACCGTCGCGATACAGATCAACCACCCGGCTTCTAAAATTGCCGTCCTTGGGTATTTTAATGTGCACAGTTCCGACTGGTTGGTGCAGTGTAACAGAACCGACGAGGCTGGGAGACTGGCGGAGATGTTCGCTTTTAGCTGAAATTTGACTCAAGTCGTGGAGGTACCTACGCGAGAGCCGGATGCCCGAGGTGATTACACGAAATCCTGCATCTGTTTTTGACATTCGACCCGAGTATTTATACCATAGGGGTTTCTGTGCCACAGGAAAACTCAGATCACTGCTTGGTATCGCTTGCGCAACCACTTGCATTTCAAGCGAATAACCGATCTAAGCAGCTTCGCCATGTATGGACGATTTGCCTGCCAAATGGACGATTTGCGAGATTTCTTCGCATCCTTACCATGGTCGGAGGTGTGCTTCGAAGACACCGATGTTAACGCCTGCGCGAGGAGTCGGTCACAGAGATTATTCTTCTCGGGATGGAGATCTACATTCTGCATTCCATCAAACGAAGTTCATCTGAAGAGCCTTGGTTTGATGAAAAATGCGAGCAGATTACAGCGGCAAAAAATATACATTTTAATCAATGGCGCTCCAATCCCACGAGGTTAACAGAACGAATTTTGTTAGAATCAAAAACGCGTGCAACCAGGCGATTGATACCGCGAAGAAGGCCTACAACGACACAGTGACCAATAAGCTCCTTCGATGCTCGACTGGTTCGCGCTCCTTCTGGTCAATGGCAAGGGCTGTCAACAGTAACTTCGTGTCCTCTTTCCCTCCGTTGATGACAGACAGCGGGATGTTAGTCACAAATTTAAAGGATAAAGCTGATGTGTTCGCGAATTCAAACCTCGAGCCCAGTCTTTTGAAGCCACCTGTGGCCCCGTCGGTACGGTCTTCTATGCGGGATGTGAGATTTCGCCCGCGTACTATTCAACGCATTCTACGTGGACTGAACTGTAGGAAGGCAACCGGCCCGGACGGAATACCAGCAATAGTCCTTAAGAACTGTGCTCCAGAACTCTCGCCGGTTCTTGGCAGACTCTTCCGCTTATCTTATGCACGGAGAACCTTTCCTACCTGCTCGAAAATCGCTCGAGTTCAACCAATCCCAAAGACGGGAAAATTATGTCTTCCACAAAATTGCCGACCAATAGCATTACTGTTTATTTTATCTAAGGTAATGGAAAAGGTCATCAATGCCGAGCTAATTAAGTACTTAGAGTCCATTGGACTTCTAAATGATCGTCAATGCGGATTCCGTGGCAAGCGGTCTACGGCAGAACTTTTGACCCTTATAACCGATATACGGACATCTGCGATTGAGGGGCATGGTGAGTCAATGCGATCGCATTGGATATCTCCAAGGCTTTTCACTGCATCTGGCATGGGACATTACTGAGCAAACTTCGTTCATACGGACTTTCCCAGCAGCTTTGCGACTGGATGAATAGCTTCCTAGAAAATCGATCGATCCGGGTTGTTGTGGACGGCGAGTCTTCGAGCTGTATCCTGTTAATTCTGGGGTGTCTCAAGGTTCTACTTTTGGCTCCAACCTTATTTTTTCTTCACATAAATGATTTGTTGGCGACGACGGATAACAAAGTGTTCAGTTTTGCGGATGATAGTACGGTTGTTTCCCCCTTTTCGAGTGATCGGCCGATGGGTGCGTCAACGTCGCACCATCTGAAATGTAGACAGATTGACTCTCTGAATCGGGATCTGGATAAAGTCCTGCAGCGGGGAAAGACCGATCTCGCCGACTTCAATGCAACAAAGACACAGTATACAACATTTACAAAGAAAAGTAGATCATCGGCTCCACAACTGATGATGAATGGCCAGGTCCTCGAATCTGGGGAAAGCTTGAAATTGATCGGCGTCACGGTCTGTGGGAATGTACCATGGCATAAGCACGTGTCGTACATCGCCAGATCCACCTTAGGAAAACTGAGCTATCTTTTTAGAGCCAAGAAATATTTTACTCCGGCTCAACTTCTCCTATATAAATCCCAAATTAGACCCGAACTGGAATATTGCTCTCATGTTTAGAGCTCTGCTCCTAAACAAACCCTCGACCTCCTTGAGAGCATATAGAGACGAGCGATCCGCCTGGGGAAGTAAGTCTTTGGTCACAAAAAAGATGTCCAAAATTGAGTTGCCTCGCCAACCGTAGGTGCGATTATTTCTTAGTTGAGGCCATTATTAGCCAAGTGCATTTCAACCCCAGATACCTCTATGGATTTTTCAAAATGTTGGGGGTCAATAGCTTCATGCCAGAGTCCACTATGAACTAGTATACAGGTGCCACCTCCGTTGGTGGTTGGGCCGCCAGTGGGGGTTCTGTGGGGATAATATTAGTTGGTGTGCCGGTACGGGAACGGGTTCACTAATATCCCACCGTGTTACGCTGAAAACCGTTCACTGAAGGAGAAATAAAACGCTGTGATATTGTTTGGCGATTATGCCTTTTATTATTTTTCTTTATTTTTATAGTACACTAATTACATAGGTTACACATAACTAAACAATGTAGTACACTAACGCACTGGTTATTAGTTTCAGGTTCATACTACATGGCATTTGTACACTCGGAGAATTCAACAAAAGTCACAATCCGTTTAATCATCAATAAAATGCGATTTATCAAAATATGATTAAATGTACGAAGGGAATTACGCCATTCGGAAATAATTTAAGTTGGGTAAAACAAAGTATTACCGTCCGGAATTAACATTCGAATGTTACCCTTGATAGCCCGTTCGTCTGCACGAGCACCACCCGACCCCGCGCGCTCACACCGGTGGATGGAAGAAGACTCTGTTTTTCGTGTGCACGGGCGTGTGCACTCTACTTAGAGTGAAACGCGACTCTTGTGTGCACTCTTTGGTGGTTGGAATTCGACTGTGGTGAGTCCCTCTCAGCTAAGGGTGAGTTTTCTTTCCTCGAGAGAAACGTGAAGTTTCTCTTTGTGGTGGTGAATTGGAGAGAATCTCTCTGGGTCGATCTTAGCTAGTGTGCTAACTGATCCATTGTTTACTCATGCCACGAGCTCATGGGAAAAACGAAACTGAGAAAGGAGGAAAGAACAAAGGGCATCATTGAAGACATGGATGCAGCTGTATAAATAGTCTGCGTGCAATTAGGAAAACTGGGTGCTAAAAGGAATTTAGATACACAATGGTGATTCTGCACTGTATCTTTGCTGGCGGAAAGGGTCGAATTCTTTGTATGCATGTTTGTATGCTGGAGAATTCGATTCTTGCCGGCTAGAAGCGCAAACTGCTTTTGTCGATTCGACATAAGGCTGCCGAGACTGTGTATAAACCAGGAAAACGTGCTGCGCGCGTGTGTGGCCGGGTACGCTGGCTGCCAGGGGCGCCGATAAGGTTTCCTAATTTGTGCTGATGCGGTGTGTGTAAAGAATTATTTTCAGGAATTTCGAATGATGCATAAAATACATGAATGTTAGAGAATTCTTTACAGGGAATTTTGGGTGATGCATTAGATATCCTTGGGGAGGAAATTTTTGCAGGTAACTGCAGGTTGGCAAAGGGAGTTGGGGTTCGAATTGTGGGTGGTTCTTTGCGTAGCTTTAAAGAACCCCCACAGTTCGATCTCTTCGAATCATGTAAAAGTTTGGGAAAACGGGACGGTGACATGGATGCAACCTAGTTTCGGTTACAAAACACGTCCGCCCGGTTATCCTTTATGAATCAGACTATCATACGCTTTGAAAGAAAGCGAAACAAGGGAGTTGCCATTTATAGGGATACTTTAGTTTCGGAATCCCTTTTGGATGGTATATCTTGCATAAGCCGTGAAAAGGAGTGCATCCATCTCATCCTCCGTTGTTAGTTTTTCATATCGGGGTCGAATGTCTTCAATCAAGCGGGAGAGACTAAGTAGTTTCTCGAGCATTGAGGATTGCCCTCGTGGGCTTCTGTACCGCCGCTTGATCCGGTATTGAGTTTGGTTCGACAGACGAATGGGAAGTTTCGAGAGGGGAGGTATCGGGATTAGGAGTATGTGATCTGTGAAAGTTGGTATACTTCGCACCAGTTTTAAAGTCGAAAGGGGGGGGGGGGGGGGCGCGCGAGATGGGGGCAGAATCTGGTTAGGGTGAGCAGTTATATCGTGATTAAGGGGGAATTTATTACGGGCAGGTGGGGAGGGGGGTCTAGAGTGACGCGTGCTGTAGCGGTTAGAATTAGGGAGAGGAGTTGGATTAGAATTTGGCTTGGAATAGGATTTTGTGGCTCGAGTTGTCATTATTTTGGGAAGAAGGGTGCAGATGTGACCAGATTTGGAGAAGGGGGGTGGGTAAGTTATGGGGGGGGGGGGGCTTTAAGGGGCGAGATATGATCGGAATGGGGGGTGCAGCGGGGGGAAGAGGAAACGAAGTGGTATTGTGGGCTGGATTGGAGCGAGGCTTTTATCATGTTCTACGGATTTTGGAAAGGGGGGGAAGTGTTTAGTTGGTTTGTCGGGGTTGTTCTTGTATATAGTCATCCTGCCGATCGTAAGGTAACCGTTTTTGTTCTGATCAAAAATCCAATTGTACCTAGAAGGGACAACTGTGCGAAAACAAAACAACAAACCTGTATTTGGCACAGGTAACAAGTGACATTCTTTTACGGGAATCCTGTAGTTTTTGAGAAAGTTTTTCGCAGTCAAGTCGTAGTTCGCGGTTTTAGCGGCACCCTTTAACAGATATGAGGTATTTGGTTGATTGGAATAATCCAGTTTATTAATTGGCAACTAATTCTGCTTTAATATTGTCCGACTTGAAATCTGCCGTTAGGACTCTGAGAACGAGCTTCATCCTTCTATTCTAGTTGGGAGTGAAGGAGTGGGGTTCAATTTCTGGGTTATCTCGAAGCGCTTTTAGAAACGCCTCATGTATTTGGGAATCGTCGTCATAAAATTTGGATTTAACCCTGGTTATGTAAATGTGAAGGACTGATATTTTGTCCATCGTTATCACACACACCTTGCGACCAAATGCTCAGTTTTGGGATTTGTTGCAAATTAAGATACAAGTGCAACAAAATAAATAAGTGCGTACTTACTATTGTGTCCCGGGATTTGGCTCGAGAGGTTTGTGCCGCTATCTATCTCACGCTGATCTGTCCAGTAGAGGTGTTATGAGATCAGAAGGTTTCTCCTTTCACTCGGGCCGGATTTTTCTAGTCTTTGTTTGAGTTCCGTCTTCTTCTCCACACAAATTTTTTTCAATTCGAAACTGTTTAAAATAATGGCCTTTTGTTGCGTTTCTGTGTACTAAATGTTTCGTTTATAATTTTGTACTTCAGTTTCACGGTGAATGACTATGACTGCTCGCTACTGAAGTTGTACGACGAATGAATTTTATTTTTCTCTTTTTGACAGTAGTATTTTTTTAGTACAACGCCTACTGTAGTGCTGTGTATTTTTTAGTTATCGTCTTATTATAATATTATGTATTTATTAGTTCCGTTTCGCCGGAGTTTTTTTTTTAAGGGGGAGCTGCAACAGATAGCTAAAATGGGGATGGGTTATCATGATCTCACAAAGAACGACTTTCTGACCAAAAACGCTATCAATATGATCGAGCGAGCGCTGCATTTTCTATTTCTGTTTGCGTGACTTAAATCACCATTCTGCGAGACCTGCTTTGCTTCAATTGACATAAAAAAAAATTCACTGAGAGAACTAAGGGTGACCCCTAAATATGTATATAAAAATGTGTGGATAATTGATTGTTTGTTGAACCCGAATTTATTTAAATGTATATGTCAGACTTAAAAAAAATGAACTCATTATCTATTTGTTTACCAGTTTCGTCAGCAGTTATGTCTGGTGGGATCTTTGGAATAGCTGGGATTTTTCCCTCGATTTATATGACTGCAGTGTCCAGCGGTCAAGCACTTGGAGGAATTTTCACTGCCCTTGCCTTTATTCTGGCTTTAACCTTTGGAGCACCACCGAAAACGACAGCATTCATCTATTTTTCTATCGGAAACTTAGTCGTAGTCATTTCTATAATTGCATATATAATCATGGATCGTCAAAAATTCTTTAGATACTATGTTGACGGTAGTTCCATGCAGTTGTATAATCCAAAGTCCGGTTTAGTTTTGGAGCCCAACTTTAAAGTGATTTTTGGGAAAATATACCTTTACAGCATATGCATGTGCCTTACATTTGCGGTAACACTCTCGGTATATCCCGCTGTTACAGTGCTTATTGAATCTGAAGGAGCCGGGAAGGGCTATCAGTGGAATGGTAAGAATTCTCGTAGATATAGGTTGCAGGTATATAATTCAAAAGTTTTTAGATATTTATTTCATGCCCGTCGTCAATTACCTGTGCTTCAATTCGGGAGACTACCTAGGGCGTATATTCGCTGGGCTCTTGGAGAAGGTAATTTATATTTATATAAACAAAGATTCATTAATCATTACGTATTGGACCCTTTCAGCCCCGCAATGATCCACATTTAGTGTTCTTAATTACTACCATGCGGTTCCTGTACATTCCTTTGTTTATGATGTCCAACACGGAACTGCATTACTTCTTGCCAACAATTATTCATTCCGATATTTTATATATAGCTGTAATGATTACATTTGCCATCAGCAACGGCTACCTGGCGAATATAATCCTGACTATGGTGCCCAAGTAAGTGTCACGTTTATCGAGTCCAATATATTGTTGTTTACATACATTGTTCATTTTAGACGAGTTATGCAACATGAGAAAGAAATGGCGTCAGCAATAATAGCTGCCTCTCTAAGCTTGGGCCTTATGCTGGGTGCAATCATTAGTATGGGTCTGGTGCAGTTGCTGTGAAAATGTTTCCATTATTTTTTTCTTTTTTTAGTATAATCTAGAACAAAAGACATATCTATAATCTAATTGTGTGTATATTTATATTTTAATAAATCTTAACCATAAATTTAGGATATATAGAATGCTTTATGACAAAATTTAGTTTAAGTGATTTGAGACGCGTCCAAAACATTACTAAGCAAAGCCGACGGTGAAAATACCTCGGAGTTTTCTAAGAGAAAAAGTGAGATAATCCTTACTGCAGTCTAATCAATAATAACGAATAACTATCAAACCTCATGGGTATTTCTAGAGCAATACAATTTTCAACTGTTCAGCAAAAAAAAAAAAAAATACTAACAGTTAACTCTTAGTTTGTTGGGTCTCTCAACCCTACAGATTGTCTCTTATAAAAGAAATATTAAAAAAAGAAAAATCTTATTTGACCCTGAGGTTTTAGGGTGATTGACGCTCGGCTCATAGTTGTAATGGCTTTTTTTTTGTCCACAAACGCGCGCACAATAGGGGATTTTAATGTCTGAGCACAGTGCGAGCGGAAGGAGAGGAAGTGAATAAGGAAAGGAGGTATGGGTGTACATTGGTCTTAAATGCCTGGACATTACAAGGACGAGCAAACACATGATCAGGTAGAGTATTCCATATTCCTGTGTTTCGGCTAAAGAATGACTCTCTATATTTATTTGTACACCTGAAGTTGACTTTCAACATGAATTGATGCGCATTCTCTGATTGATGGCAGAACACATCCAGCAAATTCAGTTGAGCAACGACCGTGCTAATACCTATAGAAAAAAGATAGCCATGATACGTTGCACCTATGTTCTAACGATGGAATTGATCGACTCACACCTGGGTCCCCAATAAGTTTCACTGCTCTGCAACGAATGTAGTGCAATTTTGGATGCGCCTGACCAATTATTGGGGGCTCCTCGATAGTATAGTGGTTAGTATACCCGCCTGTCACCCGGGAGACCGGGGTTCGAATCCCCGTCGGGGAGCCCCTGGCGCAAGACTAATGACCTTGCCCAGACAAAATAAATCATTATGGAAAATTTAACAAGCCTCAGGACTTGCTAAATAAGGCCAAGACCGGTTCCCGGTTGTAGTGCCGATGATGATGATGATGACCAATTATTGGAGCTGAACTCCATTTTGGGATGAATATACGCCTTGTAAATAGTAGACAGATCGGATGGAGTGAAGTATTTTTTGCATCTTTTAAGGAACCCCATGCATTTGGTCGCACTTTTCGCAGCTTCAAATATGTGGTCGCTCCAATTAAGAGTCGAATTAATTCGAGTGCCGAGGATTGATAGTTCGTTGGCTTCGTCGAGGCAAGTGCCGTTCATTGATAGTGTATTTACTTTGGGGTTCGCCTTTGACGACAGGAAACAGCACTGAGTTTTTAAAGCATTGAACTCTACTCGGTTAGATAATCCCCATTGATATATCTTGTTGAGGTCGGAATTCAATGTATTAAGCATAACCTGCTGATTGATATTGACGTTCGGAGAGTTTGGTCTGGAACGTTCGTATGAGTATGAGAAACTCAATGTGCTATCAGCGGTAAACGAGTGGATTGGGTTGTGGGTAATGGACAACAGATCCTTTATAAAGATGAGGAAGATAGTGGGTGAGAGTACCGAACCTTGGGGAACACCTGCATTAATTTTAATGGAAGGCAGACTTGACGCCATCGACAGCCACTTGGATTGAACGGCCAGAAATATAGTCAATAGACAATCTTGCTTTCCCGAAGTAGTGGAGGGAAAGGTTCCACTGTTCTGTAAGGTACGCCATCAAATCTCCCGTGAGCCTGTTGCTCCGAAGGCCATGTTGGCGGTCATTGAAGAGGTTGTGGTGTACGTTTTCACTATGGCATCGGCAAGGATGCGAGTTCGTTAAAAAACACATCGACGAAAAGACAAATCACCAAACGCCAACGATGAGTGCTTCACCAAAGTTGTCCACAAAAAAAAAACACAAGTACCAAGAACAAAAATAAATAAAACGGCACCGGAGGATTTTTGTTTTAACAGTTTTCTTTAATTAAAATTGCAGACGGCAATATTAATAATGTCACTCTTATTTTCTAAAGTTTATTTGTTATTCGTACAGTAACAATTGTTTTGATTTAAATTACCAAAATAGTTAACATTATTATACTACTGTTCATCCCTGAGGGAAACTTCTGGACACAATAACATAGGCACGTAAACTGTTCTGGAAACTGATATGCCACTTGATTGTTAAGTTTTAATATTATATTCACTTAAACTACGCCTCCTAGCGCACTCAATTTCGGTTTGACTTCCAAAGCCGGAATTGGCGAATCGCTTTCAATTAACGACAAATGATGACTTTTAAAAATAACTAATTAACCACGGGTAGGGACTTTTGACAATAACTTCTCAAGACACTTTGCGACTGGTGAATCTCGACTCCTGGCACGCGTGTAATCCCGACAGGAGATAAAATCTGACTCCTTGAGCTGGGCGACGTTGACCAAGCCTCTGGTGATTGCGATGAGTTTCCACGCATGTCATCGCAGGGGAAAACAATCTTTCCTTTGCCCCAACGACCTATCAGGAATGGTGGCATGCAGGCGAAAATAATTTCTTCTGTTTACGTAGAGTACACAGAAGCATTTCGTTTAGAATAGCCAGCGTGAGAATAGTGGCTGGTCGTTGTTTAGACAACTAATCATTAGACATGACCCTTGCTGTAATCGTTCCTCGATAAGACGACGGGTCATATAGTCGGTCATGCAGGTGTACAATTAAATGTTTGTACGTGAAAGCTATAGCCAAGGGGTTGTAGGCAATAGGTTTCTCTGTGTCATAGAACGATGGATCGAGTGTGTGTTTACTTTAATTAACACTCGATCGCTTGTGGGTAGCCAGCGATGGTTATGCTGTGTATTGTCGATAGGACGATCAGCCGATGGGTCTGCCGATAAGGCAAGGGTAAGCATGACATGCCGATTATGAGGAAAATGCTCCTCAGCCATGGGTATTGACATGTTCGGATGTTAATGACGGTTACGCGATGGGAAAACCGAATTGGTTTTTAGGACATGATAGTTTGTATGCAAGCATGCCCGGGGTGAAAATTTAATGCCACGGCAAGATGGTAATCTTACCGTGGGTTTATGTTTTCAGGTGAAAGGTGATTCAGAGTAGCTTACGATGCTCATTTGCAGGTAAGTTGAAGGCAGGTAAATTATGGTAATGGGAGGTTCTTTGGATTCTTTGGGCTCCTCGATAGTATAGTGGTTAGTATACCCGCCTGTCACCCAGGAGACCGGGGTTCGTTTCCCCGTTGGGGAGCCCCTGGCGCAAGACTAATGACCTTGCCCAGAAAAAATAAATCATTATGGAAAATTTAACAAGGCTCAGGACTTGCTAAATAAGGCCAAGACCGGTTCCCGGTTGTAGTGCCGATGATGATGATGATGAGGTTCTTTGGAAGTGGGTTACAGAACCCCACAAGGCCATTCCATTCCAGATATTTCAAAAGTTGACGGTTAATCAGTGATTCTATTACTTTCGAGGAAATAGAAGTTAGTGCTATGGGTCGATAAGAAGAGAGGGATGATTTCTCCCCCTTTTCAGGAATTGGCTGAATGTACGCTGACTTCCATCTATTTAAGAAACGGCCAGTAGAATAAGACAAATGGAAGAGTTTCCACAGGGGTTTAGAGAGTGAAGAGAAACATCTCTTCAATAGAATTGGGGGAATCCCATCAGGACCAGCGGATTTGTGTGCGTTTAGCTCCATGGGTACCCGGACAACAGTACGCGTTCGGAAGTGAACCTGGCTCATGGTGTGCTGCTTATGCTCAAGTTGAGGCGGAACTGATATGGTATCAGGCAGCGTTGAGTTGGCTGCAAAATGTGCAGAAAGTAGATTCGCTTTCTCTATTGCACTGGTGACTGGTCTCTCATCGACTATTAGCGTAGGAATGGATGAGGAGACCGATTTTTATATGTACTTCACAAATGCCCAGAAGTTTCTACTGCCTGTGGGAGAGTATAGTATTTTTTGTCTCACTCTCTGGTCATGCAAGAACTTTGCGCGTTGAATATACGCATTGCAGTCGTTTCTAGCTCTCTTAAATTTTTTCCGGGTTTCCTCAGTATTGTTTGATTTATACAACCGGAAGCTCAACTCTTTGGCGTTAAGGGTTTCTCTGCACCCGGAATCGAACCACATATTTCTCTTGGGTTTGATACTCTTTACTCTGTGTGGAATAAAGGTTCGCATGCCAAACAGAATCGTGTTAGATTGTAGAGTTAACATCATTATTGAGGAAAAATAACGGTCAATTTAAATTCGCGAAAAAGTCGTTCAGACCTTCCCAGTTGACTTCCCTATAGAATCATACTGTTCTTTTGGGAGTTTTCTCGTAAGCGTTGCTGGTGGTTAGAGGAAATTTAGCTGATACGATGTTGCTGTTGGTTATAGCAAACGCAAACATAGCTGACACGACACAGAGGTCTGAAGTGCCCCAGGGCGAAGAAACTTCAATTGTATATTTGTTTGGGTGCGAGGTGAGAAACATGTCCAGTGTATTGGCGGAAGGGCCATCTATGGTTGTTGTTGGCTCATTGACGAGTTGAGTTAAATTATTTGACTCAGCAAAGAGCTGAACATACTACCCTTAAGGTGTAGTGTGTCGGGAGTGGCGAAGCCACTGAGCGTTATGCACATTAAAATCACCCGCAATAACGATTTCAGTGTGGGGATATAGGGTCAAGATCCTATCGATAGAATCAGACAGAGTATCAAATTCGTTAAAGGATGCGTTTCTATACAAGTTTGGTCTTCTATAAAAAAAGCAGTAATGTATGACATGCCTACGAACGTGAAGTTTTAGCCACGAGAAATTAGATTCTGGGTTGGAGCAGACGCCATATTGCGGAAGAAGCTGATAAGCAATATCACTTCGTATGTATGTAGCTAGACCACGATGTGGAAAGAACAAAGGCACTAGGTTATAACCGGGTATAGTAAAATCAGAAATATCTGTATTAGTTATTACATGTGTCTTGCTAAGTGCAAGGATAGTTGGTTGCTGGTTAGAAACATGGGCAGACACAGACGAGAAATTACATCTCAAGCCGCAAATGTTACACAGATCGACGTGAAATCCCCGTTCCATCGAAATGGCCTGACACAGAAAACCAATCATCATCATCATCGGCACTACAACCGGGATCCGGTTTTGGCCTTATTTACAAGTCTCGAGGCTGTTAAATTTTCCACAATAATTTATTTTTACGGGCAAGATTATTAGCCTTGCGCCACCCACAAGAAAACCAATACCGTCTCAGAAAAAGAGGCTAGTTGGACCCGGCGATAGATAAGCGAAAGCAACCACTACAGGTGTTATGCCCTTGTAGTAAGTGTCCCACTAGATCCGTGCCAAAATCCAGGTCACATCCCTTTCGTGATGAATATTACGCCACTCAAAACACCAAAACCATCCAAAGATTATAAATCAATCGAGAGTATCGATGTCTGAGGGACGCAACAGAGGTGCGAAAATGAGGAAAACAGACACAAGGAAAGGAAAGGGTATGAGTTTTCCCGCACTGTACAGTTCCACACAATTTTCACACCATGGCGCGAATTCCATATATATTACTGCACTACACTCGGATGCGTTTGTGGTAATCCGTTTGTTTACTTCGGATCCCACAGGAAACTTGATCCGATAGAGCAATTAGGGTATCTTGTGTTTATTTAAGATACCCTAAACGGTTTACACAATTGATCCGATGGTACGGATCACGAGGCAGATGCGCACGTGCTGACTCGTCGGCGGTTAGTTTTACATTGATGCTTTGCTGATAGTCGATGACAGGCACGTCAGCAGCGAAAGAAATTAATCTACTTGCTGCATATTTTGTGGCCACTTCATCGCTGTGGTACTACATCAATTCTGCCTCAACTTTACCACAAGGAGCACACCATGAGCCAAACTCACTTTGTAACGGGTATTGTTGACCGAACGCAAATAAATTCGCTGATCCGGGTGGCATTTTCCCAATTATCCTAAAGAGGTGTATTCTTCACTTGCGAAACCACTGCGGAAACTGCTTCATTTATCTCTTTCTACTGGCCGCTTCACAAGTAGATGGAAGTCAGCGAACATTCAGCCAATTTCCAAAAAGGTCGACAAAACGTCTCTCTCGCTTAATCGACCTATAGCACCAACTTCTATTTTCTCAACGGTAATGGAATCACTGATAAACCGTCAACTTTCGAAATATATGGCATCAAACAAGCTCCTCATTGACCATCAATATGGCTTTCGTTGCAACCGGTCCACAGAGATTTGATGGCGTATCTTACCGAACAGTGGAGCCTTTCCCCCCACTACTTCGGGAAAGCAAGTTTGTCTCATTGGATATTTTAAAAGCATTCAGGAGAATTTGGAACACAGTGCTTTTGTCAAAATTATATTCCTATGGGACGGACAATTCCCTGATCTGGTGGATAAGAGACTATATTCCTGGCCCTTCAATCCAAGTGGCTGTAGATGGTGTCAAATCTGCCTTCCATTAAAATTAATGCAGGTATTCCCCAAGGTCCGGTACTCTCACCCAGTCTCTTCCTCATCTTTATAAAGGATCTGTTCTCCATTACCCACTCTTTATAAAGGATCTGTTGTCCACTCGTTTGCCGATGATAGCACATTGAGTTTCTCATACTCATACAAACATTCCAGACCAAACTCTCCGAACGTCAATATCAATCAGCAGGTTATGCTTAATACATTGAATTCCGCCCTCAACAAGTTATATCAATGGGGATTATCTAACCGAGTAGAGTTTAATGCTTTAAAAACTCAGTGCTGTCTCTTGTCGTCAAAGGCGAACCGCAAAATATATACACTGTCGTTGAAAGGCACTTGCATCGACGAAGCCAACAACTATCAATCCTCGGCACTCCAATTAATTGGACTCTTAATTGGAGGGACCACATTTTTGAAGCTGCGAAAAGTGCGACGAAATGCATGGGGTTCATTGAAAGATGCAAAAGATGCATCACTCCATCCAACCTGGCCACTATTTACAAGGCGTATATTCGTCCCAAAATGGAGTCCAACTCCCATATTTGGTCAGGCGCATCCAAAACTGCACTACACGCAGTGAAACTTATAGGAGACCTAGCGAAAAGTCACAACTGCTGTATGTGGCAGTCAGAGAACTATCGCTGGGAGAATACAAAAAGTATTACCCATGGTGACACTAGATCTTGAAAACCTTCTCAACTCATCAACCTGAAATTATATTCTTAAAGCGTTGAACAGACTATAAATGTCACCCTATCTTGTGCAACATGGGTAAAACGAAAGCATGGCGAGCTGAATCACCACCTGACTCTGCTAATATCAGGACATGGATGCTTTCGGCAATACTTGCACAAGTATTACCATGTGAATCGCTGCTTGTATTGCGAAGGCAAAATAAGAAATGCGAAATACGTACTCACCGAGTGCGTGAGATTCGAGACCGCACGAACGATTTTGGAGAGACATATGAGACGGACAGTTACCCCGGCAGGAGTAATAGAATACATGCCTAGTGACATGATGCAGCAGTTCCGACCTGACAAGCGGAGTAGCAGGTAAACTCCGTCCCGCCCCGCGACGGAGTATCTAAAAGAAAGTTCCGCGGCGATCAACGGGAATATGTGCTTGGCGGGAAGTGGTTATAGTAGATAAAAACCCGGCATACCTCTAGATCGGCCAGAGTTATTGTTGCACGGTGCGTTTACCGTGCCGGGTCAATTCGGGACGAAACAGGACGACGACAAATAAAACGATACACGATGAAATGATTGTGTAAAATTCTCCTTTATTTGCTCTATTATCGAAATCAAAGTAGATGAAACCGAAACAAAATATTAACTATACGCATGCGAACGAATACGACAAAAAAATAAAGTTCAACGATATAAACAGATATCGTCCTTGTGCTCCATACGACACGATTACACTTGAGCGAACTGCACGATAATATCATCATCATGGGCACTACAGCCGGGAACCGGTCTTGACCTTATTTAGCAAGTCCAGAGGCTTGTTAAATTTTCCATAATGATTTGTTTTTTCCGGGCAACGCCATTATTCTTGCGCCAGAGGCTCCCCGGCGGGGAATCGAACCCCGGTCTCCCGCGTAATAGGCGGGTATACTAACCACTATACACGATAATATAAAGAAGATGCCACAAACAGAAAACAAATTGCTTTTATAGTCGTTGAAGAGGGCAGTCCTCCTTTACATATTACTACAAAATGGTGGCGGAACTCAGTGGCAACGAAACACTTTACATTACGAGAAAATGGGCGGAGCATGCGTGGCCGCGTGGTTTTACAGGATGTTAAACGAACGTAATAGAATTTTAATGAGAGATTACAAAATAAAGGCGATAATGGAGAAACGGCTAAACAGAACTACACGGAATACAAATTATAACAATTGAGGTGGTAACACAAATGAAAGAAAATCCTTAAATACGTGTATTCTTCCCAGAACGGCAAAATGAGGCAAAACCAAGCATGCTGCTACACTAAGCATGCTGCGACAGGTATTTTTTGAAGAATTCAACCTTCCTGCCGAAACCAAAAGAAAAACCCTTTTTTGTGCACATATTATCAATCTTTCTCTATGATGTAACATTGTTTTATGACACCGCAAAATATGAGCGGGCGTACCTAAAGGATGTGTGCTGGAACAGTTGTTATCGTATGTTATGTATGACGCCGCCGTGCTCGGAATTAATGTGCCAGGAGGATTAAGAGACATTCGGCCGCAGTAAAACACCTAGATAGGAAAACATTTCTGTCCATACAATTTAAAACATCAAATTCTGAAGGTAAATTATCCGGCCATAAGATGTAGCAGTCTTATTAAGCACCCACAAGAAATTGAAACATCTTGACATAGAAATACATGGCCAATACAGCTAGTCCCCCTGTAAAATATCTTGGTGTTACCCTCGACAACAAATTTTCCTTCAAAGATTACCTGCGAAAACAAGTGGAAAAAAACGGAAAGATTATGCAATACAATATTGGAGTCCACAGCCAATCATCGGAAAACCGATAACCAGCAGCAATACTTCCATTATAATGCACGCAGCACACTTAGAAGCGGTAACCGCCCAGTATAAAGACACTAGTGCGGCATATAAGGTGGACAGCTGCTATCAAAGCGTATGATAGTCTATAACTTCATAAAGGATAACCGGGCGGGCGTGATTCTTGTAACCGAAACTAGGTTGCATGCATGTCACCGTCCCGCTTCCCGACACTTTTCCAAGATTCGAAGAGATCGAACCCTCACTGGCGGCCTCACCATCAACGAAGGTGGCACTTGTATACTAGTTAATAGCGAACTTCGACATGAAGCTATTGCCTTTCCACATTTCGAGTCCATAGAGGTCTCCGGGGCTGAACTCCATCTAGCTAATAATGGTAGAGTGAATATATACTGTGACGGTTCCGCCAAACCCCACGGTTCACTTACCTAAAAAAAAAACCCATAACTTCTATCCTATCACATAATTTCGCTAATGCAATTGCATTAACACCTTAAATGCTTTACGCATCTAGGATTATCTAAGGTATAATCTAAAAAGCTTCAGTAAAAGAATTCTTACCTTTTCTTGCATTCCCTTCGCATACAAATTCCTGTAAGAGTTCTTTCTTACCCTATCATAAATTCCCTGTAATAAAATTCATCGGTTCGCATATCACACAACCGCATGTTAGGGAATCACCCTTGAATTGGCTAATCCCAGCCTCAATATGTGTACATAAAAACTATCTATGCACACATCGGCTGTCGACCCTTTTAGCCAGCGATAAATAGTACAACACCAGCTGCGTGCAATTAGCACCATTCCCTAACTCAAACCATGAGTAAACAAAAGACCGCTGTCCTTCAGCAGGCATTCTGGCGATACGCAAACAATTCAATCATCCTAGTATCCCAAGTGCACCTACCATCTAATGTTTACTCAGCTGAACTCTCAGGCCATAAATTCCTTTTATCCTACATAGTTCTGGATTTGTTTCCCAGTAACCTCTCACATAAACAAAGAACTCCACTATCTCTTTTTCCTTTCGTTGTTTCAGGTTCATTTCCATGGCCGTGTGTATGAAAAAAAACCAATGTGATCTTCACTCACACATACACATACATTGCCAAGTCTTTCTTCCTTGTTTTCACCACGGGAGAAACACTTTCTTACTTGGGAAAACTCACCCCAAAACGATTAAATATCGTTGAGTCGTTTACCATCACTAGACCGAGTCGGTCGTTTCCCTCCTGCTCCCCGTCGCGCCATATCCCAGCGTCGCGTAATTAAAACCGATCGTTTGTTGAGTGTTTGTTGTATTAAGTCGAGTTTACCAGCTTAGCCTTAACGTGTAAAGCCACTGCAATTAAGTGAAGTCGTGATCATAGTCAAAAATTGTACAACATTAAGATGTTTCATGTAAACTACAAAAAAAAAAACAGTAAAACAAGCTACATGTGCAACAAACCAAAAAAAAAGTATCTATCGTTTTAATAAAGAAACCATTTAATGAACAAATCAATACACTGTGTTTAAATTCTTCCCCGTTGTCTTTGTGATTAATTGTCTGTGAACATTTTGCTGCGGTGTTCGGTGTTCGGTCCTTGGTGATCGGTTAATTGCGGAACCGATGAACTCTCTAGTGAATGATGGGGATGCGAAGAGAATCAGCGCCGTGCGCCGGTGAACAGTGCTTCGCTCCCTACAATACTCCGTATACCACTCCCATAAAATCAATAATGGCCCCATTCATCCTGAAGATATCGGCAAATTAATAGAGTCCTCAGGGCATACATCCTTCATCATAGGTGGCGACTTTAACTCCAAACATGCCCACTGGAATAACTTCGTCGCTTGCCCAAATGGCACAAAATTTTACCAATGGTACACCGAACACTCTCATTCCCTCAACTTTGAAATAGTCGCACTCACTGTTGGTATGCGAGGGAACTCAATTCTGGACATCTCTTTTGTGTACAAAGATTTACTTCTGCAAATCACTCCTCCCCAAGTATCGGCGGATGTATCTGACCACAACGCTGTGACCACGTTCATTCGCAGCAACCGAGCATCGCGGGCTCATATCAGTTACATACCCGATTATGGATGCACAAACTGGGACAAATTCAATGTCATATTGAACGAAAAACTCCACCAACTCTGTCTCCCCACTGACAGGAACCTAACGACGGTTGATATAAACAAGGCTGCAGCACCACTTCTCGAGATTCTACTTGAAACTTCGGAGACTCATATCCCGAAGTGCAAACTTGAAAAGACTTATCAGATTCCCCACGACGACTTCATTATTCATCTCATCCGGGAGCGGGATGCAGAATGAGATATCGTCACCACTTTACGCAAAGCGAACCATTATTGCGATCCATCATTCACAATATTGGCACACTGATAAAACAGAGAATCCAAAACAAATGTACCCGACAATGGGAAGACAAACTGAAAGGTATTCAAATGGATCAGAACTTTTATAAAAATGCTAAAAAGTTATGTGACACTTCTCGTATCACTGACCCAATCATGCACAAAGGTGTTGTTGTCAATAATGACGGCAATAAAGCAAACATCATGGGAGAGACATTTGAAAATAATCACAAGCCCACTCTCGAGGATGGCGATCCCGACACTAATGCGATCATTAGTTCAGAGCTTTAACGAGCCAATTGTTGCCTTTAACCCAACTAACAGTGCATACTTCGATGACACGGGCGATAATGGTCACGGTTTCATCACACCACATAACCTACAGGACCTTAAATCTCGAAACCCTAAGATGTCACGCGATATCGACAACATGTCGTACCAATTATTGCGAAGGCATTCTGCTTTATTCTTTATAAAGCTCTACATTCTGTTCAACAATGCGACTTGGGGTACTTTCCTAAAGCTTGGAGGCATGCTGTTGTTTGCCCAATAGTCAAAGTTGGGAAACCAACGTATCACCCCACAAGCTTCCGCTCCATCTCGCTCCTCACTTCCATTAGCAAAATACATGAAAAATTCATATACGAGAAGCTAAATAACTTTATCAGTGCCACGGACCTAATACCTGATTTCCAATTTGGATTTGGAACAGCGCACAGCACCACTATGGCTCTAAACATATTTCAAAACCACGTCCGCGTGCGCCTCTTTGATAAGGAACCCACCATTGCGATGAGCCTGGACATTGAAAAGGCTTTTGACACAACCTGGATCGAAGGTCTCGCTTTCAAATTATTGAACACTGGTCTTAGTAGGGCGCTTTGTAATATGATCTACCACTTCGTTCGAAACGGAACCCTCCAAGTACGAGTAAATGGAAAGCTATCCCGAACTTTCAACGCCGCTGCAGGCGTACCACAAGATTCCATTCTAGGCCCTGTGTTAAAGCTCACCTGAAGAACCCCCCATATTCGCAACCCATATTTGCATCTCAATCTCCTCGCATCAAAAACATTTCCTTTCTCACGGATAATTAAGGCTTTCAACGCATTACCTAGAAATTACTGAAAAGAATTTCTCCCACAACGGCATTCTCATAGGCGTCTCAGCATTAGCAACCAAGAACCGAATCCTATATTCATGTAAATATTCACACTGGAATTCGACTCTTGAGTTGCCATAGATGCCATATACAATCGGCATAGATGTTAAACACAACCGTCATTGTGTAACCATCTAAATTGCTTCTCAATGACTTGCAACTATTGATTCAACTGCAAGCACTTCTCCCAGAAATGCTCCTTTGTTTGAATCTCCAAACAATCACCTACTTCGCGCTTAGCCGTCGGATTCGAATTCAATAGCATAAACAAATGCAAATAAAGAATCGGTTTCGTACAACGACAAAAGATACGATATCCAAATTGTATGATGTATGCCAAACCTATTAGCACCCAATGAGTGGCAGCGTATTTATTTAGCTGAACCCTCATTACAGAACGATGCCGTAGGTCGCTTCTCCCTTTGTTCTTTTTTCCTTGTTTTAGGTTTCCTTTATAACCAATATGATCTACACGACCCCACATACATATACATTACCAGGTCCTTCTTCCTTGCTTTCACCACGAGAGAAACACTATCTCTATCGAGGACTCTCACCCCAGTTGCGAAGTTTTTCATTTAGTTTATCAATAAAGTAACCATTTAGTTAATAAACAAACTTGAGTGTTTTCATTTAACTGGCTTCTTGCGGGCGCAGTGTTGTGGAGTTTCCTTTAGTGTTCAGCGGAACGTTTGTGGTGAAGAAGTATATTGTGCCAGACACGGGTACTCGATTCACTTCTTCCACCATCAGTTCTAAAAGGTTGCGCCAAACCTGATTGTTACTACGCTAAGGAATGCACACCAAGTAGACCGTTCGCACCGTCACGAGCCATTAAGGAACAAGGCAAATGAATGAAACACCGGAATTTATTTGTTCAGTTTTATTCTCTAAATAAAAACCACTTTGTTCTCAGCCATTATTAAATAGGTTAGTGTTTTTGTACTTCACTTAGAACTTATTATTAATATTAAATTGATTTTTATAAATTTTATACAGGATGAAACATTTCTTTCTCGACACGACTTCGGTATATCTACGCTTCTCCGCCGCGCGACGGAGAGCGGGGGCGGCATGACCGCGGTGGTCGGCGAATGTAATAAGACTCAACGATATTCATTCGTTGTCAAAAGAAATTCGGCCAGTGAAACTGGCTCTCTTAATTAAGGGGTGCATTTTCCTATTCCAAGAGAGACGTAAAGTCTCTTTTTGGGGTAACCCAACAGATCTCATAGAGAAGATCGTCACGGTACACATGTATGTGTGTACATTGGTTCTTTTATGGATCACAGCCATGGGAACGAATGTAAAACAAAGAAAGGGAAAATGTGCATCCATGAGATGTGATTTCGGCTAAGCAAACAAGCCGAACCTCATTGGATGCTAATTGGATTTGTGTTTGCTTATGTGAAAAGGTCAATGGTAAACAGATCTAGGAATATGTAAGACAAAGGGATCGTTGATGATCATTGTCTACAATATGCATAGCAGCTGTATTGACAGCCGCAATGCATCATGCAAATTGTGCTAATTGGTTTTAGCTTGTTTACCTGGAAATGGGGTTTATGGCATCGCTGGTACGGACGGGTATTCAATTCTTATTTGCATTTGCTTATGCTGTAGGATTTAATTGATGCCTTAAGACGCAAGATGCGTATATTTGTTTTTGTCCCTGTTATGGTGGTTACATTGTATGTAAACCAAATCATTTTGTTCTCAGGAGTTCGTCTAGGGGGAAATGCACTTGGTGAGATTGGGATTCCTGATAAGTTAGGAAAGAAAATCTGCGCCCATGCCGGCGCCTCGACTTCGTTCCCCACAGCACCATCCTATTTAATATCTACACCTCAGATATTCGTCGCCCTGTGAGCGGGAGAATAAACCAGATATACTATACGAATGAAGTCCTAGTGTACGCGTCATCCAAAAGGCCTAAACTCGCAACAAATCGACTCAACCGTCACCTAGACGAACTGTATCAGTATTACAGTCGATGGAAAATTCCACTTAATCCATCTAAAACAGTAGCTATAATTCTGAGTAGTAAACACTCCCAACCTACAATATTCGAATACAAATAGGAAGTACTACGATTAGACCACAGAACAGGATGAAATACCTTGGGGTCATCTATACCCCAAAAATGAATTTAGTCAAACATGTGACCCACATTCTTCAAAGGGGCCTCGGTCGGTCTAAGCAACTGCACTACATTCTGAAGTGGAGCAACAAAATTGACATAAATGTTAAGCTTCTCTGCTATAAGGAGCTAATTAGATCTGCAATATCGTACGCCTTTCCCATATGGTCCTGCATATTTTCGGCCCAAATGGAAAGACTTCGAGTTTTCGAAAGGAAACTCCTCAGAAGACAGTGGCGGTGCCACCAAACCCCACGGTACACTTACCCAAAACCCCCCATTACCTCATCTCAAGACTCATAAGTTTTCGCCAATGCAATCGCATTAGTCACCTGAAAATGCTTCACGCATTAAAGAGATCAAATCTATGATCTTTAAGTCCCTGTAAAGAAAACTTACCTTTCATGCATTCTCTCCGCATACCAATTCTCTGTAAGATTTCTTTCTTACCTTATCAGGAATCCCAATTTCACCAAGTGCATTTCCCCCTAGACGAATTCCCGAGACCAAAATGATTTGGTTTACATACATTGTAACCATCATAACAGGGACCAAAACAAATATACGCATCTCGCGTCTTAAACTATAAATTAAATCATACAGCATGGGCAAGAGGAAATAGGTATGGTATGCTTACCCTTGCCAACGATGCTACGACACCAATTCCCTGTGAATACGCTAAAACCAATTAGCACCATGTACATGGGTATTGCGGCTTTCGTTACAGCTGCAATACATAGCTTAGACAATGATCAACCCGATCCACTTGTCTTCTTATATTTCTGAATCTGTTTCTCATGACTAGCGGCACTGAACAAACAAAAACCCATTAGCATCCCATGAAATTCGATTTGTTTGTTTCAACGAACACACATCTCCTGGATGCATATTATGCCGCTTCATGGATTCCACGCATGAAAAGAACCGACGTACACATATACATGTGTACCATGACGATCTCCTCTACGGGATCCGGTTATCACCACAGTGAAAGCGAATGCACCCGAATTTCCCTTACTAAGTGAATCATCTCTGCACGAGATGATTATCGGAGTCTCCTCACAACCTTCAGTGCACGCACATCGGGAGTCGTCTGGTAACCGCCGCGATCACACGGGGGTGTACACGCCCCCGCGTGTCAAGTTTAGTCGAGAGTAATACCCTTTAGAGCCACTAATAACAAGTACGAATTAAGTGATTAATTACAAGTATACAAGTGTAGTCAATATCGTCATCTGGTCAGTGAAGAGTAATGCGCCAGCGAACTCAAAGATCAGAGCGAAATAAAAGATCAGTTGAACTACCAAACAGGGCTCCTCGATAGTATAGTGGTTAGTATACCCGCCTGTCACCCGGGAGACCGGGGTTCGATTCCCCGTCGGGGAGCCCCTGGCGCAAGACTAATGACCTTGCCCAGACAAAATAAATCATTATGGAAAATTTAACAAGCCTCGGGACTTGCTAAATAAGGCCAAGACCGGTTCCCGGTTGTAGTGCCGTTGATGATGATGAACTACCAAACAAGCCACAAGTGTTTTCGTTTTTTTGTTTCTTCTTGGTGGACAGTGTACGACGGAATTCATAGTGACGATGGGGGAAGGAAGTGAATCAGCGTCGTACGCCGGCGCAACCTACTTCCCCGCCACAAGACCACTCTAGAAGGCCTGACGGTCGCCATTACCCGAACTCTCACCTATACGAAGGTGCCTCCATTACCCCTATCGACGAGTATTTGCTACAATTAGCATACAAGTACCTCGAAAACATTCAACACAGCGAGAACCTACTTGTCTTGCGTTCTTGAACCTTCTCTCTTTCGATCTCGTCGGATCCTACCACCACAATTTCTTCTTCAGTACAAATCTGAAGAAAGCACCCTTCCCAACAATATTCCCCTCTATAATAGAGGATTCCTGGACTCTACTGCTGACACACTACAAAAACGCACGCACAGTACAAGACAGCACAAAACACACACACACACACACCGTCCAAAGGGCAGATTATCAGATCCCGAAGACGTGATCTGCGTTTATTACCGCGCTCAAGACCTGCTGGTCTTGTACGATTTCTTTCCCACCATCCCTCCATCGAAGTAGTTAGAGAACACCTGAACTAACCCTATCCACACTATCCTTAGATACCTCCCCCTTTTTCTTTTTCAGACATCTGGAGACCGAACCCAACATTCTCACGGATGTGGGTGATTCTGGTTATCGTAAGCAGTAATAGAGTGCTTGTTGAGGTCACGAGAAGCATGGTCCGCCACAAATGATGTTAAATGAACATGTGGCGTTCGCGCCGAACCCCACCGAGTGATCCTACACCTCAGCATCACCACCGGAAAAATAAGTTACCTAAAGCCAGGGAAGAATACTCAGGTGTAACCTAAGGGGCGCGCACCTATCCTGTGAAAAATTCACATAAACAGGTGCGCGCAATGAACACTTCAATGGTCGTTCGGCACAGTTTACCGGGCAAGTAATTGTAAACCTAAAAGAGATAAACTCACCCACATATAATAATGCAGGTGACATTATCAATTCAAAAAAACAAGACCTCGATTTCAAGCGGCAACATAGTTGCAAACGTATGAAACTCCATACCATAAGCAAGCGCGGGACACCTGCACATCGATCGAGTAAAAACAACAGGCAGCGATCTGACATACCAGAATTGCCAACGAACATATCATTCAGTTGCACAAGCCTGCGACAATTTCAAGAATTACCAAGCAGGCGCGCAAGCATGAGAACTACAACGCATGCCCTTAAAAGGACACATCTCCCAAATAATACAAACACGAGAGATATAACGCATGCCCGTGTAAAGACACATCAAGTCGCACGTATGAGCAATACGGGCGACCTCTGGTATGAATAAGTATCCATGATCGAACCACACACATAGCGCCCACCACTATGTATTTAATGAGCAAAGTACGCACAAGCAAGGGTATCGTGTGGCGACCAACATTGATGCCGGACACTGCGATAGCATACCAACTGGCAGCATGGTGTATCGCCCCGTGTGATGACTTACACAGCCCAAGGCCACGGTGCGATCGCATCCTTGGCTGTGAGCCATGTACACCAAAGAAATGATCTCCGCATGAACTGGCCTGCGGAGAGATGGCTGTTGATGTGTTGGTGTGTGCACGAATCAACCCTTAAGGGACAAGTGCACACTTAGCGAAGAAGGAGTTGGCTAGTGACTATCACGGTGCTACCACAGTCTATATTTCGAACCTTCTTATCGTTTAAATAATCGAAACGGACGTTACAGCCGGGCACACCGGAGAAAATATACCTCTGGGTCGAGTTAATTAAATTCAGCGACTATCACGGTGCTACCACAGTCTATATTTCGAACCTTTTATAGTTTGAATAATCGAAACGGACGTTACAACCGTGTACACCAGAGAACAAATACCTCTGTGTCGAGTTAACTAAATTTCGTGATTTTCCGGTGGTACAGTCAGTATACAGTTTTGAACCCGGCCTGTGCAAATCGTTTGAAATAAAGTAAATTTGTAATAATTGAATACTGTGCTCAACACAAAGTAAGTTTGTAATAAGTGAAATACCGTGCACAGCATAAAATAAGTTTTGTAATAATTAAAATGAAATACTGTGCACAACACAAAGTAAATTTGTAATAATTGAATACTGTGCTCAACAAAAAGTAAATTGGTAATAATTGAATACCGTGCACAACATAAAATAAGTTTATAATAATTAAAATACTGTGCACAACTTAAAGTAATTTTGTAATAAATAAAATACCGTGCACAACTTAAACTAAGTTTAGTAGTAATTAAGATACTGTGCACAACATAAAGTAAGTTTGTAATAAATAAAATACCGTGTACAACTTAAAGTAAGTTTTGTAATAATTAAAATACTGTGTACCACGTAAAGTAGGTTGTACTTAAGAACATAAGGAAATAAGTTTACCTAAGAATACCTTTTTTTGTACGATATTAATAATAGTTGCTAAAATAAAGAATAAAGTCAGTAGAACAAAGAGCCCAGATGTTTTTTTCCTGATCGACAAGACCACCAGTGAACAAAGCAACCACGAAAACGAAGAACGGGTACGGAGTTTGGGACGTCTGGGTGAACCTGTGTCGGGCCGGCACCTACCTAGACTATTAAACCCCATAAACATCCCAGCCGGGATTAAATACCTAAAGCGAAACACGTATGGATGGGATAGCGGGACAAGATTTTAGTCAGTAAAAATTTAACATGCGTCTACATCGTTCCGAAAATATCTTTTGAAGATTCCCATCTCCCATAAAAACAAAAAAAGTCTCCTGTGTGATTGTAATTCTTTATTATTCCATTAAATTAACAATTTCCGGGAATATTTTCTTGACAGGGTTGACTTAGATGACTTAGTTTCTTGTTTAACAACCAGATATTCTGTAAATTTTATTTGACGCCGTCACGTATTAAAACAATCGCGGACTCGCATAACGAAACAAACTCATTACAATTTAATAAAATACTTAATTAAATAAACGAAAAATAAAACAAAACAAAATTACAAGTCTTAAGTTGTTTGTTTGAGAAAAGTTATCTAAATTTAAAGTACAATCAAATAAATAAATAAACGTATCTAATAGAAAACAACTAGTATTCGAACGTTTAGAGTGACATAGAAATAGCACTTATCTCGAGGTACCTAAAAGGTGCTGTATATAGCGATTAGATAGCTACCTAGTAACTTGGCCCATCCTACGAATACATTTGAAATTGTTTTTTCAGATTCTTGGTGAAAATGTGTTGGTGAGATTCTTATTGGATAACAATTGATTATTCTTATATCCTTTCAACGTTTAACTTAATAGTAATTATGTTTAAAAAATACAATAAAAATAATTGTTACATCTATGTACCCCTGTTAGGGCGCAATGCACTTCTGAGTATCAACGTGTGCGTTTACATTATGCTTTATAGATTTAAGACTAGAAACGTACATTCCTTGAAATCAACTTCACATAGGAGGAATGACAATGGCGAACGATTGCGCATATGAGTATATTATTTATGAAGTGATCAGAGATTTCAAATCGGATCCTTATTAGATATTAACTCTAAAGTTCTCTTCAAACAGAACTGAAGGGTTTGTTGAATTCACGATAAAACAATTCAACAAAAACACCCAAATTATTTGGTCTTAAATGATTTCTATCTACATAACTTACTAGAGGAACACATTATTCTGTGAGATGTGTATCTCAATAAACATTTCATTTCATATTAGTTAAATAGTAGTCTTAGTTCGCTGGTTTGCGTCTATAATCTTTCTTTTACTTCTAATTTAATTATTTTTTACTACATCAAATTACTGTTACCTTACATTACGTGAGGGTTTTAAATATTCATAATTTAAAAGTCAAGAGTAGAAAATACTGCTTTTGTTTTTGTTCGTAAACTGTTGAAGGAATCTAAGTAAAGTTTAGGCTTCAGTTTTCATAAGAATTTATGTGCTGCCGGTGGCGTTTGAGGCTCCGGATAGGCTTTCCGGTAAAGAGCTGTTAAGTGATAAAGCTGTTGCAGTATCTTGAAATAGGACTAGGAAACCGTAATTCGAAACACATGATCGAGGTTCTATTTGTTTATCAAGAAGAAGGCGTGCCTAATAAATGAGATATATATATATATTTTTTTTTTTAAAGCACGTGCTAATAAAAATATAATATTGTAGAAAATATATTATTGTGTTATTACTTGATTTTTGTGATCAGCAAGCGCAGTTTTTATAGCATCATGTTGTTTTTGTAAATCATCAGTACGTCGATCAAAAGTTTGTTTCAAACGAACACGTTCAGCCACTCCCCGTTCGACCACTGAACTGGCAACCTCTCTTTTCATCCTGTAAGTATCATTTTAATAATTTTACTGGTTATTAATATTTTTTTAGAAAATAAATAATGGTTTTACAAATTATTACTATTTGTTTAGAAAATTAATTCACATATCAATCATTCAATCAATCAATCAATCACTAATCTTTCAGATTCGTAAGTCCGTGATTTCTCTGACACTGTGCGACTGTCCGTTACTGCCCACGTCCTTCGTCACAGACCAAAATTTCTCCCCTAAATACTTGTATAATCAGGTTGTGGCAATATAAATCACACGATACAGCCCAGAAAGTCTTGAAATAAATCATATAGTCGTAAACCATAGCAATTAACTTAACACTTCCACAGTTTAAATAGTAGACGAGAAAAATGTCTGGTGTCTTGAGGCTTTGGTTCTACATCTTTTGTTGTGATTCTAACCGTCGTACCATTACTTCGAAAGGCATCAACCACCATACTCGGAAACGCCACAAGGCTGTCATCCAACACTCCTGAAACCACTTAAGGAAAATTTCCCAGTATTGATTACTCATCCATTTTCCAACACACAAAATCAATATACTCAACTAAGTCCCGAAATGAATAATCATATAAAACCCTAAGTCCAGGTTAGCACGCAACTGAAAACCATTTTTTTTTTTTTCTGTTTTATTTTTATTACAATTCTCTCGGGAGAGGCAAACCTACAACTGTTGCAGTTCTTTTTGACCAAATAACTGTTACAGTTCTTTTTGAACAGTTGCAAGTTGTAACGCTCCGGGAACACTCGAGTGGGAAGGGAGTTCCACAGGTTCTCCGCTCTGTAACGGAACGAGTTCTGATGAAGGGATGTTCGCGCCGTCGGGAAATGAACCGCAAAATGGTGTGGTCGGTCGGACTGTCTTGTGGTGCCCATATAAACCGAATTGCGTGGAACAATGCCACGAATCTCCGAAGAACAGTACCCGTGATAATATCTGTAAAACAGACAAAGTTCAGCTACGCGCCTTTGATGTCATTGCGGCAGAAGTCCCGACGTCAGCGCCGAGTCCCAGATCAGGCGGATCGCTCATCTCTGTATGCTCTCAAGAAGGTCGAGGGTATGTTTATGAGCCGAGCTCCAAACATGGGAGCAATAGTCGAGCGCGGTTCTAATTTGGTATTTATACAGGAGAAGAAGTTGAACCGGTGCTCGACAAGTGTTTATGCCACGATACATTCCCACAGACTGTGACGTCGAGCAATTTCAAGCTTTCACCAGATTCGAGGGCCTGTCCATTAATCATCAGCTCTGGAACCGATGATCAATTTTTCTTTGTGAATGTTGTATATTGTGTCTTCACTGCATTGAAGTCGACGAGATTCGCCTTTCCCCATTGCAGGACTTTATTCAGATCCTGATTCAGTGAATCGATCCGTCTACATCTCAGCTGGTGCGACGTTGATGCACCAATCGCCCGGACACTCGAAAAGGAGGAAACAAGCGTACTATCATCCGCAAAGGTGAACACTTTGTTATCCGTTGTCGCAAACAAATTATTTATGTGAAGCAAAAACAAATTTGGAGCCAAAATAGAACTTTGTGGCACCCCGTAATTAACAGGATACAGATCCGAATATTCGCCGTGCACAACAAGCCGGATCGATCGATTTTCGAGGAAGCTCTTCGTCCAGTCGCAAAGCTGCTGGGAAAGTCCATATGAACGAAGTTTGCTCAGGAATGCCCCGTGCCAGACGCGGTCAAAAGCCTTGGAGATATCCAATGCGACCACCCTTTACTCACTATGCCGTTCAATCGCAGATGTCTATATCTCGGTTATAAGTGTCAAAAGGTCTCCTGTGGACGTCCTGCCACAGAATCCGTATTGACGATCATTCAGAAGTCCGTTGGACTCCAAATACTTAATTAACTCAGTATTGATGACCTTTTCCATCACCTTAGATAACATAGACAGTAATGCTATCGGTCGGTAATTTTGTGGAAGACACTTTTTTCCCGTCTTTGGGATTGGCTGAACTCGAGCGATTTTCCAGCAGGTAGGAAAGGTTCTCCATGCATAAGATAAGCGAAAGAGTCTTCCAAGAACCGGCGATAGTTCTGGAGCACAGTTCTGAAGGACTATTGCTGGTATTCCGTCCGGGCCGGTTGCCTTCCTACAATCCAGTTCACGTAGAATGCGTTGAATAGTGCGCGGGCGAAGCCTCACATCCCGCATGGAAGATCGTATCGGTGCGATCACAGGTGGCTCCAAAAGCCCGACATCGAGGTTTGAATTCACGGAAAATAAATTCGCGAACACATTAGCTTTATCTTTTGAATTCGTGACTAACGTCTCGCTGTCTGTCACCAACGGGGGGAAAGAGGGGAAAGCGAAGTTACTGCTGACAGCTCTTGCCATTGACCAAAAGGAGCGCGTCGGGCACTGAAGGAGTTTATTTGTCACTCTGTCGTTGTGAGGTTTCTTCGCAGTATCAATTGCCTGGTTGCACGCGTTTCTGGTTCTAACAAAATTCGTTCTATTAACATCGGTGGGATTAGAGTGCCATTGGTTAAAAACTTTATTTTTGCCGCTGTAATTTTCTTGCATTTTTTATCAAACCAAGGTTTATCAGACGGACTTCATTTGATGGAATGTGGAATATACATCTCCATCCCCAGAAGAATAATCTCTGATACCGACTCCGCGCAAGCGTTAACATCGGAGTTTCCGAAGCACACCTCGGGCCATGGAAAGGATGCGAAGAAATCCCGCAAATCGTCCCAGTTAGCACCCCCATACTTCCATACATGGTGAAGCTGCCTAGGCCGGTTATTCGCTTGAAATGCAAGTGGTTGTGCGACAGATACCAAGCAGTGATCTGAGTTTCCAAGTGGCGCAGAAACCTCTACGGTATAAATACTCGCTTCAGATGTCAAAAACAGATTCAGGGTGTTCGCATAATCGCCGAGCATCCAGCATTCGTGTGGGTTCCTCCACAAGTTGAATAAAGTTGTGGCTAAAAACAAACATCTCCACCAGCCTCCCAGCCTTATCGGCTCTGTTAGAATGTAACAACCAGCCGGAATTGTGCACACTAAAATCGCCAACTACAACAATTTCAGAAGCTGGGTGGTTCATCTGTATCCAGTCGACGGTATGTGAAAGATGTTCGAAAAATGTAGCCGGTCGATCGTCATTCGGGATGCGGTAAAGACAACAACAAAATTTAACAGAATTCCTCAGCACGACCCTGAACCATATGATGTCCATGTTATTGGGTTCCAACGCCTCCATCCTCTGGCAAGCTAGATCGGACATTTCTTTCCAATTCTCAGCAATGAATAGGCTTGCTATTGTCTGTGTAAATGTATTGATTTCATTTTCGACCGGAAGTAGCATTCCTTCTCAGAGAGGTTTTGACAGGCGGAGCTAGAGTTCTATCTATTTCCGAGTTCTTCTATCCAGCCCCGATCTTCGTGCCTGAGTCTGTTTTCTATATCTCGAACTTAGCTTAAACCCCTCCACGCCTCTATTTCCTATCTTGGCGACCTTACTTTTTGCATCTACTTCAGCTTTCCTCTTTTATAATCAAACTTAAAGAACATCAATACGGCGCAAGGCTTTCCTTGACTCAATAGCGGGAGTCGCGAATCATGCGCCGATCTAGACGCGGGCGATGCGTATTCTCTCTCTCTCTCTCTTTCTCGACGATACGGGTCAATAACTTCTCGCATTAGCACACCAAGTGCGCTGCCTGTATGGAAGTGTGAACCACATGGTGATCGCATCTGGGCGGATGATGATAACGTGCGCGAGCATACGTGGAGTATAATCTCTCACAGGACACATTGACGATACTTTTCCTGTGGTGCATTCGTTTGGTTTGGTTATTGTAAGGAAGGCCCTACTGAAGGCGAAAAATCGTAGAAGACGTATGATTGAAGAACTAAATTCACTTTTTTTTAGAAATACTACCAAGATACATATCTCACCTTACTAATTCGTCTTTGTCCCTGTGGACTGCAGCCAGGTTTTTAACCTCATTCCGACGAGCTTCCTGTAATTGTTGCATGACGTCACTGGTGACCTTATCCAAAGACGTTTTTAGTTGTTTCATTTGATTCGATTGTGAGGCTTTCATAACTTTTTCTGCTGTTGAATAAATTGCTTCGTGATATTTCTCCTGCACATCGCGGTGAATAGCTGCGTGTTCACGGCATGAAGTTACCATTCGTTCCCATTGAGTACGAGATAGATAGTTTTTCTCGTCATCGTCCTCATCATACTCACCAACTTCTTCGCTTGCCAGTGGGCATGCTGGCACCTCCATATTTGATTCGCTATAATAGAAACAGCTTGCATTTAAATTAAATTTGATATAATTCTCTGTACATAATAAATTCCCATGCATGACTCTACTTACAGATTCTTGCTGCTGAGACGCTTAACGAGCTTGTTTGCCACCGAAAATTTTGACTTCTTCGGTCCATCTAGGGGATTTAATTTTTGAGTAGCAATTTTAATTTTTTCCTTCTCGTGTTTTCGTCGAAGAGTATCCAGTTTTTTCTCGAATTCGAGGCGTTTTTCTCGGACAAGTTTATGGTCGAGTATTTTTTCCAGTGGTTCGGCAACTACAATGCCTACATCAAATTGGGCATGTTCCACTTGACGAATTGAAGTCCCAGCAGTTTGATCCAAAGAGTGCTGATGCTGAATTGCTACAGTGGTTGTAGATATACTATCGACCTCGACTTCAGTTGGTGCTTCAATACTCGCGGTCGTTGCGCCTGTTATACTTGTCCGTTGTCTCGGACTTATAATAAGGGAATCTGCTGAACGCAGCTCTTTTTTCTGACCTACTTGTTCAAAAACAACTTTGGTGCATAAGTTTAGCAGCAATCATTGTTTGTTTCATGTAATCAAATGCAAAAGCAAAACAAAATGAGAAAAAAGTAAGTAAATAATAAAAACAAAATAAAAGCATAAAAATGCAACGTTTTGGAGGTGATTATAAATACTCACAGGAGTTCGCGACATCTTCATCTGTCACTGGTTCAGTCCCCTCAGTTAGGACCGCTAGTTGTTTGTCACGTTTTTCTAATTCACTTTGATATTTAATAGGATTCGCTAGAGCCTCCGCGAAATTCGATAAATCATCTGGAACATAGTCCTTGACAATGATACAAAGAAATAGTGATGCTATTCCCAACGGCTGGCCGAGTTCAGTGCGAAGGTTAACGTGGCGATATCCAGGACATAAACCAATTACGGGAAGTACACGGTGACCAATCAGTTTTCCACCCTCTTCGTAAGCAGCTATGCGAATACTAGCCAATTCCGGCAGCACAACCTACGGACCGCGATGAGTATTGAAATTTTGGAAAACAGATCATAGTACCTACTTTTTTAAAAATAAATGGATCCTCATCATATACGGGATTGATTCCATTATCACGTACTATTTTGGTTCGAAACTTTTTACGAACTGTGTCCGCTGGTAGGCCAAACATATCCACTTCAACGAAGGTCCCCACGCGTTTGTCGGTAAGAAATTGGCCAGACAACACTGTAATCGATACAGTTCCAGCTATGATGCCGTCCACCTAGGGAGTTGAGAGGAAACAGACAAATCATAATCATTAGTATTGTGTTGTATTCGGAATAAAAATATAAGATGTTTCATTTTGCGGTATAGATCTTTAAATCGACAACACTTGGTTTAAGGGCAGGGGATTTGACAGCTAATAGTTTATTTTTGGTTAGTTTGGCTTGAGATTTCATAATAAAGGGATACACGTCAGAGCAACCCTTACAAATTATAAGGTATTGTTAGTTATCCTTTACATCCACAAAAAGTTACCATCTGAAGTGCCTTCAATGGGACCATTTTTTTTAAAGTGATGTTGGTGAAAGCGCTACAATCAACGGAGAGCGGTACAGAGGTATGAGACATTTCGTGCACGCGTCAGTCGTGGCAAACAAATGCCAAAAATCATATTTAAAAATTAATGGAATATAATTATCTTTCAAAGAAAGTCACATTTATAGCCATTAAAATTATTTTCTATGTTTTGTATAAATTTAAAGTTCTATACGTCATAATAGATCACCCTATACTTTATATAGCCGTAGTCGAAATGTCGTTTATTTTGTCCAACAGCAGGGTAATTGAAATTCTAATAGCGATAAGATTTAAGCTGCCGTGTAACTAAGCATCGGCGTTTAATATCATAACCAACTCGATCCATGATTTTTTAAAATTAGTTTTTCGCTTCGATAGGTCTTGGTCCTAACCAACATCTAACTAAGAGATCCAGATGAGAATCGTCTCAATCCCGTCAAAAAATGGCGTCAAACTTCTTTTTTTAAAATCCGTGCTTCTACTGAAGGAAAGTTAACAGAGCGAATCAATAATTTAAAAACGTAACTCAGGCCTTTTTTTGGTGATTGTATTTGGGATCCGCCGACTAAAACTAAAACAGTAATCGATTTATTATTTAATTTTATTTTATTTTATTGTAGCGAGCTTAGGGTTCACTGGATTAATTATTTTGAATAAATAAGAGCCGTTAAATCGATTTCGAATTAATATAACACTTTATTAGTCCGTAATACCAACCGTTACTTATACCGTACACTTAACGATTTCTTTAGCTCCGTACTTATCGCGTCTTTTACTTCTTCACTGCCTACGTCTCACTCGAGACTTATCGCTTACTTCACTTTCTACATCTTACTCCACTCCATGATCCGTGTGCGCCGTATTTATACCGTTCCCTCATTCTGATTCGGCGTTTCGTTTCCGTCCGTTCCATAGTCTCGACTTTTCTATTCCAGTTTTCCAGTACTTTCTAAAATAATCTAGTACTTTGTTTCGGACTTTCTCGAAGACTCCAATACTGATTGTCATATGCGTCACACTACCCTCCGCCTAGATTAGTTTGTTCCCGAACTAAGTTCACTGGTCTCCCGGGCCAACAAAAGCCGCCAGTCGGTCGCGATGCACCACTTTCATCTTGGCGTTCGGCGGTGGAAGTTCTTGACCTTCTTCCAAATTTTCTACTGCTCTCCTTTTCGCGTCAGCTCTAGCCTGCTGCCATTCTTCCTTTTCCTGACGACGGAATTCCTCTTGCATTTTAGGGAGCTCATGCGAATAGTACAAGAAAAAATACATGTGCACACCCTTAAGCTCATCGCTCAGTTTGCACATCACGTAAGCGGTCTAGATCTTCATCTTTAATTACACGCATATCATCTGGTATTGGAGCATCTGTCGATTTCATAACCGTATCCAACTGGGAGTTCCGCATCTTTTCAAATAACTGGAGCGGTTTGTTCTTTGGAACTGACAGTAAACACCAGCGTGCGTCGTAGTAATAGACTTCCCATAGATCGTCGCACGTTAATTCTGGTTTCACGTGTTCTTCTCTATAGAACGAAATGAACGGCACCTCTGGCTGTTGATTACGCCTACAATCTAGGGCTTGCTTGATCTTTCCCCCCGTATGTGGTGGCTTACAAAGCGGTCTCGACCTTCAACATCCGTTGATCTCTCTTGTTCGGAAACAGTTGATTTACAAAACGCATGTTTGTAAATCCATTCAGCTTCATCTTGTAGTTCATTGGGTCCCTCTGGAACAGGCGTAACCGGAACTTCGCGCAATTGCATTCGCTCAGGAATATCTGTTTTACGGATTTCATTGTCCAAATCAGTAAAGTGACCCCTTTCCAATTCATCATTGAAATGTTTTGCCGCCTCAGTTTCCCTGTGACTACGTTCAGAGCGGCGTTCAACATCGTCTTCGTCGTCGAATAGCTGTTCGTCTATAGCCTCACGTGCTGAACCTTCATCGACGTGCTGTTCCTCTCCATCACTTTCTTCATCCTGTGTACGGCGCAGACGCTTGGAACGCTTTCTGCCTCCGACTTTCAAACCAAGATTCTCTTCAATAAGGTCACAGTCGTCGTCTTCCAGTCGGTCGTCCAACTCGTCATCATCATTGTAAATCCGTTTCAGGGAACGGCCTGAGGCATCAGTGTCTTCATCATCACTGCCGTTCTCTTCAATCGGGTTATCATCGATGAAATCCTTCAGTTCTTCACGTAACACATGTCGGCCATAGCTTTGCTCTTCCTGAGTTTCTTCATTTCATGTGGCTCCAATTCCTCCTCATCCTCAGATTCTTCCGCTTCCGAGTCCCAGAATTCTTTCATACACTGCTTTTGGGCATCCAATTTTTCCTTAAACTCTGCAGCTTGCGCGTCCAATTTTGCATTAACGTCTGCAGCTTGCGCATCCAATTTTGCCTTAAACTCTGCAGCTCGCGCGTCTAATTTTACAGCTCGCGCATCCAACTTTGCATTACACTCTGCAGCTCGCGCATCAAATTTTGCAGCTCGCGCATCCAATTTTGCCATCATCATCCTGAACATCTCCGAAATGTCCAACGGCGGCGAACTCTTCTCCGTTACATTGGCACCATCTTGACTCGCTGTTTCTTCTCCATCCGGACAGTCTGGTCCACTTGTAAAAGCATCTGTGCCGACATCAATATCCTCTTCTTCTATTGGTGCTTGCAAACGCTGTCGAAGAATTGGCTTCTCTCCTCTGCTATCCAGGTTCCGGCCCCCCAAATGTCGATTTGACATCGTCACAATACACTTCCACAGACTTATTTATTTCACCAATAATTAATCCCACTTCTGACACCAATTGTAGCGAGCTTAGGGTTCGCTGGATTAATTATTTTAAAATAAATAAGAGCCGTTAAATCGATTTCGAATTAATATAACACTTTATTAGTCCGTAATACCAACCGTTACTTATAACGTACACTTAACGATTTCTTTACTTATCGCTTCCGTACTTATCGCGTCTTTTACTTCTTCACTGCTTACTTCTCACTCGAGACTTATCGCTTACTTCACTTTCTACATCTTACTCCAGTCCATGATCCGTGTGCGACGTATTTATACCGTTCCCTCATTCTGATTCGGCGTTTCGTTTCCGTCCGTTCCATAGACTTTTCTATTCCAGTTTTCCAATACTTTCTAAAATAATCTAGTACTTTGTTTCGGACTTTCTCGAAGACTCCAGTACTGATTGTCATATGCGTCACATTATTTTATTATTATTGCACACACACGAAAATGACACGTGACCAACTATATTTGATGACCTCTGCACAATACTAACACCGAGGACGTCCGAATTTCTAGATAATTCCAAACGCTGTTTAGCAGCTACAGTCTTTCTTATAAAATTTATAAAAATGAATTGAACTTATTTTGATACGAAATGACTCGCATATTATAAAAAATAACATTAATTATAATAAATTCACATCATAAAGAAATAGATACAGACGAGACCCTTTTTTAAAATCTCGATTAGCTTTCAATGTTTAAGGCAGAGTAATACGCAAAGGCTGGCCTTAAAAGTCTACCAAATAAGTTTCCATTCTAAATAATCTTGAGCTTAACTTTTTTATAAAAATAGAGAAACATTTATTTAGGAAGTAGCTATAGCATAATTACAATTTTATGGATTACATAAGAAGCTTCAAAAAACTCCGTACGCAGTGTTCTGTGGATAAAGCCTTAGAATATACTCAGAGTTAGGCTCGCTTGTCTTAACAGGCGACTAAAAGCCGCGTGGTGGGTGGGGTTCCAATGCCCTGCCGCCCGGTAAAATACCATCCCATCAAGCTTTAGGGCCCGTGAAATGGTCGGAAGAGATCCTTGGCCATCTTTCGGATTTTAGCTGACGTACTGGCTAGAAAAAAAATTGGTATAGGCTGTAAGTCAGTCCCCGTCACGCTGTACGCAGTATGGTCAAGAGAAATCTTTGGCTATGTTTCGGATGTTTTGATGCTAGCTAGGACGGACGTTTAGTATAAGACATGATGGTACCTCCTGAGATAAGGAATTCCGAAGGTCAAATGGTCGCCCACTTGCATCTTCGAGGGGGACTGTTTCAGAGGAAACTTCATGCAGATAATTTGATAAGAAACTGAATCATAAACAACTCGCCTCCGTGAAATCTGGTCGGCCCACGAGACGTTCAACTATTGGGGCAAGTAAAAACGTATTTCCGGTGGGGGGGCATCATACAGGGCAACGTCACTGATTGCTTTCAACCCGGCGAAGGGTAGGTCGATCCTTGTCCCTGTTTAATCCAAGTTGACATACAGTCTCCACGTGACACCCGTGGATAGCTACTTTGGCAGCCGCCAAGTAGTGAACCAATGCATGCACCGACATCCTGAGAAAGGTTGGCGCAAGACTGATAACCTTGCCCGGGAAAACAAACTGTTATGGGAAATTTAACAAGCCTCGGATATGGACCGGATACACGACGACGACCACGGAAACGAAAATGGCTAAACGATTTGAGATTTTTCTCATAGAACGCCCGCTGACTATGCAGAGCTCGAACTAGCCGATGCTCTGTCCGAATATAAGGCGGACATAACAGCATTACAAGACAATACGGACGGGGAGTGGTGTTATTCAAAGAAACGAGTATGACATTTAATACAGCTGTCCTGCAAAACACCATGTGCTCGGGGTAGACTTTCTACCCAGCCAAAAACTGAATCATGCCATTATCGGTTTTATGCAATAAACGAACGGCTATGCACTCTTCGCGTGAGTTAACGCTATGCACTATCATCGACTTGAGCAAACAAAGAATCCCTTAGCATACTCATAAAGAGAGAATCTCTTAGCGTACCCATAAATAAAGAATCCCTTAGCATACTCATTAGAATCCCTTAGCATACCCATAAATAGAGAACCTCTTAGCGTAACCATAAATAAAGAATCCCTTACCATACTCATTAGAATCCCTTAAAATACCTATAAGTAACTATGTCGCCATACCAATAGAAAGGACGCCAAGATACCAACGCAACACGCATGGGATGCATGACCATAATAGCTAGTACAAATAGATAATACAATCTGCATCGCTGCTGATTTTTGTGTGAGAACTTAAATAGCGAAGGGTGAAGCAAAAATCCAGTCGGGTGTAAACTAGTTTTAAAATTTAATAGAGAATCATAGGAGAATAAGTTATAGTCTTGTATGAAATAATTTTTTGACTACACCGAAGCAGTATTATTATTTAACTCGTGCGAAGCAAGTTTAAGAACATAAGCCCCATAAACGTTCACGGACCTGCAGAGGAGTCCACTGACGACGAAAAAGAACAATTCTACGAGAACGTCGAATAGGCTGTAGCGGTTCCTCAATGTCTGCCCAAGATACGATGTGAAAGTCGTTCTAGGTGATTCGAATGCGAAAATAGGTCGGGAGCCGGTTTTCAGGCACTGCGTAGGTTCCCATAGTTTGCACGAGAACACTAATACAATGGACTACGAGTCATCGAACTGGCAGCATCAAATAACTTGGTCGTTGCGAGTACCAAGTTTCCGCGGAAAGATATCTACAAAGCCACCTGGGTATCACCTGATGGAGCCACTCGCAACCAAATTGACTACGTGTTGATAGATCGCCGCCACTCCTCGAGCCTGATCACGGTACGAACGTACCGAGGTGCCAACGTCGACTCGGATAATTATCTTGTTGGTATAGTTTTCCGAGCGCGGATTGCCTTACGGAGACGTATTGCACCCGCGGATCAGGTTCGAATCAACACGGCTGCCTTACGCAATGAGAATACCAGTAACACCTTTGGTCATGCGTTAAGACTCGCCCTCGAAGAGCTCGATGGAGGGAGAGTAAGTCCTGGGACAAGAATGCCGGGCGTGGAAAAGAAATGGACACGCCTTAAGAATACTGTCATTGGTACTGCCAACTCCATCTTAGGCAGTAGTCGTAGAGATCGGTGCGGCTGGTTTGATGATGAGTGCAAACTAGCGACTGAGCATAAGAATGCTTCATACCTGGCAATGCAGCAGTTTCATAGGACGCGGATACAGGAGGATTAACACAAAGAGCTCAGAAGATCTGAAAAAAGAGTCCACAGACAAAAGAAAAGTGCCTGGGAAAAAAATCTTGTCTGTGAATTAGAGAAAAGAAGAGAGCGAGGTCCGCACCAGGCGCGGAAGTTCTACCAAATAATCCGCAGTATGACGCGGTACACACCACGCTTCACTTACTGCAAGGATAAAGAGGGTAATCTGATCACTGATCCTGAATGCATTCTGGAGCGATCGAAAGTGCTCTTCAAATAATTGCTAAATGGTCAACTCAATTGGAGGCTCCATCAATGCAAGATCAAGATCAAATGCTACCGCCACCAAGCATTGAAGAAACAGTAAAACCCATAAGACAGCTCAAATCAAATAAAGCCCCGGGAGCTTGTGGGGGGGGGGGGGGGGGTGAAGTCATGGCACCGGCATGGGCGCAGGGTTGTACTTCGTCCTCACAACTTAGGCGTTTCGCCGTAAACTCTGAGAGAAGAAATTTGTTCAAGAAAAACAAAACAAAACTAAACTCTGCAACACACCGTCCACAAGAAGCAAGTAAAAGGAAACACTTATTGGTAATGTATTTTATTTTCACGTGGAGAGTTCACAATTTGTAAGGAGCGGCTTGATGAGGAAATTATTGTTAGTAACAAGTACTTAAACTGAAATTACATTTAAGAACAGTTGATAAATTAGGATGATTTTTTGTCTTCACTGGTGAAGTGATTCGTTGCGAATTGTTTGTTTAATTAGATTGTTTCACATCTGACACTCCACTGACACCGTATACATGTTGGTCATTAATTGTTCGTTTTACGGTATGTTTAACTTTAAGGATTGAAAATTCGCGGAACTGTATAACACGCACGACTGGTATCGAAAAAAAAAGACTCGCTAGGGTGTGCATTACGAGCATACCCTACAAGGGATGATGAACGGCTCGACCGATCCGTTCTGTGGTTGGAATAGCACTCAACCGATATCCTCTCCAATAAGGATATCGTTTTTATCTAACGCCAGAGACACGTAAAGTCTCTCTTGGTGGTATAGGAAACCAGATCTTGTGATAAAGGTCATGGTAGTGTGTGTGGTGATCGTTCAGATCGATGCTATTCACACGTGCTTGACAGCATTGGAACAACGAAACAGGCAGGCGGCAAAGACAAAAGGAAGAAAATGACCAAATGCGCCGTTGGTAATGCGGGTCATTGTTTACGCGATGCCTCGTCGCTATTATCGACGTTGGGAGAAAAAAGGTGCTAAAAGCAAATTGGATATTTATGGCATCTCTGGCTGCAGTAGAAACCGGGTTCATGTTTGCATTAGGAAATGCTGGAGAATTTGGTTTCAGCGTCTATTGCGCTAATTATATGCAGCTGCTTGGGCTGTTTATTGATAAGACAAACAAAAAAGGTTGCCAGGCAACCTTTTTTTTTTTTATTTATTTTTATTTTTTTTATTTTTTTTTTTATTAGACTTCTCTCGGGAAAGGCGAACCTATAGCGTCGAGTGGGCGCCCCGAGATGCCATCAAATAACTGTTGCAGTTCTTTTTGAACAGTTGCAGGTTGTAACGCTCCGGGAACACTCGCGTGGGAAAGGAGTTCCACAGCTTTCCCGCTCTGTAACGGAACGAGTTCTGATACAGGGATGTTCGCGCCGTCGGGAGATGAACCACAAACGGGTGCGATCCGTCGGATTGTCTTGTGGAGCGCACATAAACCGAATTGCGTGGAACAATGCCAAGAATCTCCGAAGAACAGCACCCGTGATAATATCTGTAAAACAGACAGAGGTCGGCCACGCGCCTTCGATGTGATAGCGACTGTAGTCCCGACGTCAGCACCGAGTCCCCGATCAGGCGGATCGCTCGTCTTTGTACGCTCTCAAGTAGGTCGAGGGTATGTTTAGGAGCCGAGCTCCAAACATGACAGCAATATTCGAGCGCAGGTCTAATTTGAGATTTATATAGGAGAAGAAGTTGGGCCGGAGCAAAGTATTTCTTGGCTCTAAAAAGATAACTGTTTTCCTGAGGCTGATCTGGCGATACCACATTCCCACAGACCATGACGCCGAGCAATTTCAAACTTTCCCCAGCCTCGAGGGCCTGGCCACTCATCATCAGCTGTGGAACCGATGATCCACTTTGTGGAACCGATGATCCAGTTTTCTTTGTGAATGTTGTATACTGGGTCTTCGTTGCGTTGAAGTCGACAAGATTGGCCTTTCCCCACTGCAGGACTTTATCTAGATCCTGATTCAGAGAGTCAATCTGTCTACATCTCAACTGGTGCGACGTAGATGCACCAATCGGCCGATCACTCGAAAAGGAGGAAACAAGCGTACTATCATCCGCAAAACTGAACACTTTGTTATCCGTTGTCTCCAACAAATCATTTATGTGAAGCAAGAACAAGGTGTATGAAAAGGTACATGACGCGGCTGGGAAAAGAGCCGGCGCAATATTTATGGTCCCTGTCATGACGGTTACATTGAATGCAATCCGAATCATTTTGTTTACAGGAATTTGTCTGGTACCGAATTGGTTTAGAATACCAGATAAACAAAGAAAGAAATCTTACGGAAAATTGTATGCGAAGGGATGCATGAGGAGGTAAGTTTTCTTTATACGGATTTTAAGATTATAGATGGTGATCTATATAATGCGTGAAGCATTTACAGGTGTTAATACTGTTGCATTAGCAAACTTAAGGGGGTTGGGTAGTAGTTATGGGGGCTTTTTCAGGTAAGTAGACCGTAGGGTTTGGCGGAACCGCTACAAGCTAATGGCATACAAGCTGAGCTGATCAAATAAGGAGGGACAGCGTTACATAACCCAATTCATGAGATCGTGGTGCACGTATGGGAGCAAGAGAAGATGCCAGAAAATTGGCGTCGCGGAATAACTTGCCTCATACATAAGAAAATATATCACAGCGTGCAGCAACTATAGGGGTATAACATTGCTGAGTACTGCCTATATGATACTCTCCATTATCCTACAAGATCGGATAGCCCCATTCGCTAAAGTCATCATTGATCAATATCAATGTGGCTTCATCCCAGACAAATCAGCGATTGATCAGATATTCACCATTAGGCAGGCGATGGAAAAATGTCTGGAATTTAAGATACAATTATATCATCTATTCATGTCCTTTAAGGCCACCGACGACAGCATAGCCAGGGTAGAACTATATAATGCCACGAGAGATTGATACGACTTTGTAGGTTGACCATGACCAACGTAACTAGTCAAATAAAAATAGCGGGATTGCTGTCCAAACCAATAAACATATTTAATGGACTCCGACAATGGGACGGTCTGGCCTGCTTCCTCTTCATCCTGGCGTTGGAGAAAGCAATCCATGACTCGGGCGTTACAACTAGAAGGACTATTGTCACCAAGTCCAGCCAGGTACTTGCCTACACAGATGATATCGACATCATCGGTAGATCCGATTCGGCTGTACAGGACTCCTTCACCCAGATCAAACAGGCTGCACAAAAACTAGGACTGCACATGAATGAAGGAAAAAACTAAGTATATGGTGGAAGACCATTTGGGCTGCGCGTGAATTTATTTCTAAGTTGAGTTAGTATATATTTAATCGTAGGCGGATTAACAAAATAAGAAACAAATGAATCAATGGAGAAATTTGGTATGTATTTGAAATTAGAGGAGTCGGGAACTAAAGAGTCATCAGTGAAGGATTGTTTTAAGTAGGAGGCAAAGAAGTTTGCAATCACATGTGGATCCGATCCGGTTTCCAAGTTAAAGGAAGGGAAAGTGAGATAATGTTATCACAATGAACGAAAAACTAAGTACATGGTGGCAACTTCTGCGAAGTGAAGACCTAACGTTGGTTAAACTATTAGGGTAGCGGAGCACGAATTTGAAGTATTGCAATCCTTTATCTACCTTGGGTCAATAGTATCAACCGATAACAATACGGAAGAAGAAATAGTGAACGCCTGATCAAATACAACAAAGCCTACTATGGTCTATCAGGGCTCCTTAAATGTCGACATTTTTCCAGAACATCCAAGCTACTACTGTACAAGACCATGGTCTTACTAGTATTCATGTATGGATCCGTGACCTGGGTGCTCAATAAAAGGCACTCTGAACTCTTAGCCACGTTCGAGAGGAAGGTGTTAAGGAGAATTGTTGGTCCCGTATGTGAGTTACGGTGTGTGGGAATGTATCGTGGCATAAACACGTGTCGAACATCGCTAGGCCCGCGTCAGGAAAACTGAGTTATCTTTTTAGAGCTAAGAAATATTTTATTCCGGCTTAACTTTTCCTTCTGTATAAATCTCCAAATTAGACCGGCGCTCGAATATTGCTCTCATGTTTGGAGCTCCACTCCTAAGAATACACTCAACCTACTTGAGAGCACACAGAGACGAGCGATGCGCCTGCTCAGGGATACGGCGCTGATGTCAGCACTGCAGTCGGCGCTCGAGAGGAAGGTCTTAAGGAGAATTGTTGGCCTCGTATATGAGGGAAGATGATGCCGGAGATGCTACAACCACGAGTTGTATGCAATCTACCTTGAAGCTAATGCTGTAAGAAAAATCAAGCTCAGTAGACTCCGGTGGGCAGGACACCTACCTCGAATGAGCGAAAAGGGGCCTGCTCAGAAAGTCCATTGTGGCAGGATATATGGAAGGAGACAGTACGGCAGACCTTGTCTGCGATGGAGGGATGGCGTAGAACAGGGCGCCCATACCCTTGGAGTGACTGGATGACATCGGCTCGAAATCGGGACCGGTGGAGAGACTTCTAAATAAGGCCAAGACTGGATCGCGGTTGTAGTGGCGATGATGATGATGAAACTTTACCAGACGAATTTTATTTGATACAATGCAAAAAAAAAAAAGAAAATTCCATACTGAGTAAAATAATTTCCGTGACTGACCTTATGCACGCATTAAAATTTTAGTTTTTTAACCAAATTTCTGACCACCGAAATGAAGTAAAGAAATCCCGCCATTTGTAGCAATTAAAAGCTCCTTATTTCCATACTTGAGGAGATGCTTAGACGTTTGATATTATCATCATCGGCACTACAACTAGGATCCGGTCTTGGCCTTATTTAGCAAGTCCCGAGGCTCGTTAAATTTTCCATAATAATTTGTTTTTCCAGGCAATGTTATTAGCCTTGCGCCAACAGACGTTTGATACGCAAGTCATTAAATAAAAGATGGACCGGTCATAGGGTCCTCCACTAGCTGAGTTAGATTGCGGTTGAAAGCAAATGTTTCGGCTAGCCTCCCAGCCTCGTCTGTTTTGTTAGAGTGGTGTTTCTCAACCATTGTGCTGCCAAATTCTTGAAGTGCGCCGCCAAATTTTATTATATGTTATATTAATTTGTATGTACCGTTATGTAGCAATTTATTGAAACCGAAACGCGACGAGAAGAAGGTATCTAATGAGTTATGGCCACAAATTGTTCTGCTAAGTTAGTGAGCCGACAAATTTTGAAATTATTAAAAGTGCACCATAACAAAAAAAAAAAAGGTTGAGAAACCCTGTGTTGGAGTGTACTAATTTATGTATATTAAACTCACCGGGCTTAATAATTTCAGAAGCTGGGTGTTTGATTTCTATCCAACTAAGAAATTTGGTGACGCTGTGGGGAACGAAGTCTGAGAGCCAGCATGGGCGCAGGGTTCTACTTCGTCCTCGCAGATTTAATACAAAGTTCCGCTGACGCGAATCACCAGAGATATCCAAGGAAGCCTCGGGAGTCAAAACACTGGTCATTTTCAGACGGCAAAATGTTCTCTTTATTTTATTCACCGATAGTTATGTTTGTACTTAATTACCCGAAGATGAATTAAAAGTCACTTACAAATATCTTAATTTAAGCATTCTCTTGCATCGTCCGAACGTACACCATGCACAAACTATGTGACTCGCCGCACTATAATACTATCTATTACGAAAGTAATATTGCAAAATGTCACTATTATGATTTAACGAAAACACGACTCCGGGTTGTACGCGTCCCGGAGCGCTACGGGACGCGGAAGAAAGACCGACCGGCACAGTCAGTGAATGGAATGAGACTCAATCGAGGGTTGGAATCTGGCTCTTGATTCACCCTCGTTTCGGTGGTGGTGGATATCCTCTCAGCTAAGGATATACATTTACTTACCACAAGAGAGACGTAAAGTCTCTCTTTGTGGAGTAGAAAACCAGATCTCGTAATGATAATCATGGTAGTATGTGTGTTTGGGTGGCTCCTCGATAGCATAGTGTTTAGTATATTCGCCTGTCACGCGGGAGACCGGGGTTCGTTTCCCCGTCGGAAAGCCTCTGGCGCAAGACTAATGACCTTGCCCGGAAAAAAAAATCATTATGGAAAATTTAACAAGCCTCAGGACTTGCTAAATAAGGCCAAGACCGGTTCCAGGTTGTAATGCCGATGATGATGATGTGTGTTTGGGTGATCGTACAGATCACAGTGTTTATCGATGCATTTGAGCAAAGGATAAACGAAACCTGAAACGAGGGAAAAAGAACAAAGGGAGAAACGACCTAAGGCTTGTTGATGCTATTGAATTCAATCCGGCGGCTATGCGCGGAGTTGATGATTGTTTGGAGATTCAAACAAAAGAGCATTTCGGGGTAAAGTGCTTGCAGCTGTATCAATAGCTGCAAGTCATTGCGAAGCAAATTAGATGGTTACACAATGACGGTTTATATAACATCTATGCCAATTGTATATGGCATCAAAGGCAACTCAAGGGTCGTATTTTAGTGTGATTATTTACACTAAACGAGAATTCGGTTCTTGGTCGCTAATGCAGAGATGCATTGATGCATGCATGTGTGTTCTTGTGGGAGAAACTCTTTACAGGAATTCCTAGATAATGCATTGAAAGCATTGATTGCCCTTGAGAAGGGAAATGTTTCAGGTATGCTGGTGATTGGGATTTGCCTGGCAACCGAAGGTGCCGAATTGGGCTTGGGATTTATGATGTTTGGAACAGAATTCTTATAGGGAATTTTGGATTCGAATAAATGAATGAAGGTAAGAATTCTCTTCCAGGAGCTTTTAGCTAAATACATTTGATAAATTTGTTGCGTGAAGCATTTACAGGTGCTAATGCGAGCATACAGAGACGAGCGATCCGTCTGATTGGGGACTCGGCGCTGACGTCGGGACTACAGTCGCTATCATATCAAAGGCGCGTAGTCGACCTCTGTCTGTTTTACAGATATTATCACGGGTGCTGTTCTTCGGAGATTCTTGGTATTGTTCCGCGCAATTCGGTTTATATGCGCTCCACAAGACAATCCGACGGATCGCACCCGTTTGTGGTTCATCTCCCGACGGCGCGAACATCCCTGCATCAGAACTCGTTCCGTTACAGAGCGGGGAAGCTGTGGAACTCCCTTCCCACGCGAGTGTTCCCGGAGCGTTACAACCTGCAACTGTTCAAAAAGAACTGCAAGAGTTATTTGATGCCATCTCGGGACGCCCACTCAGCGCTCTAGGTTCGCCTCTCCCGAGATAAGTCTAATAATAAAAAAAAAAAAAAAAAAAAAAAAAAAACATAATCCCCCGCTAGACACATTGTACAAAAATGTATCTTTGTCTGGCGACAGATTTTTATTTTTCAATACGATTATTTCAAAAAGTAATAAACGGTGCTGGGGTGATGGCATCATTCGATTTTCGTCATGCGGGTCTTTTAGTTATAAAAAATGTTAGCATTGTTAAACAAATCAAACCGTTTTGGAAGTCATATATAATATTTAACATGAAACAAGCATTCTATATATTTCCAATATTTACGCGGGGACAAGCAACTTAACACAACATTAACAACGACTTAAATATGTAATTTAATTTTTCCGGCGCAAGGCTAATGACCTTACCCAAAAAAAAAACAAATTATTATGGACAATTTAACAAGTCTCGGATAAGGAGCGGATACCGGTGGAGAGACTTGCGAAATTAGGCCAAGTCCGGATCCCGGTTGTAGTGCCGCTGATGATGAAGTATGTAATATGTACAGTCAGCAATTGAAAATTGTGCATTTGATAAATATCACCTAGTGTTTAACAACCAACACAGTTTTAAGGCCTATTGAATGCAGCAGCGATGGTTATTAGCACAAAAATAGTAGTTGTACAAAATAAATATAATAAGAACTACACCGTTAATGAAAATTTGACTATAATATTTAAACTTACTGTACTTTCCGCAAATGGATCAAGACGTCTATCTGCCCTTCGCATAAACTCTGGCTTAAGCAAATAACCCGTTTTATTGTTATACTCAAAAATGCCCAAGTTCAACTGCATCGCTAAATCCAATGTTTGATAATTAAGAGCCACCAATTGGCAGCCGGCATTCCAAAACAGCTACGGTAATAGAAAAAACCACATTAATTCCCAATCAATTAATTTCATCTATCGTTTCTAATTAATTACGAACTTGGGGCATAAAGTTGGAACTATCGAAACGTGTCCCAGCTGGATACACCCTCGATAATTGTTGTTTATTGTAGTTCACAAATTCAATTGGACGTTCCTTGAGCAGAGTGGTTGCCTGTTTTTCGTCAAAGGATGACATCTCATAGCATCGAGATTTCTCTTTAATATAAAGTTAAATGTTAGTTAGAGCTTCGTGATTTGTGTAATTGTTAGTCTTACTCTCAGCATTTTCAAACGAACTGAAATGAACAGGTTGCACGTAGTTTACAAGCGCTGATATCTCGGCTCCGGCTTCCGTTTCCTTTTGTGCTTTTTCCGGTGGGATTTCACTACCGGGCGCAGGTAATGGAGCAACGTTGGGCAATGATTCGTCGTCACTAGAACTCTCAGTATCTGATGATGCTGAGCTGTCCTTAGAATTTTGTCTGGTTTGCTGAAAATGAGAATTCCATCAAATTTACGAGTTATTAGTCAATTAATATCATCTTTCTTCAAGGAATGGAACTCTTTGGTATCTAGGTACATATAGTGGTGCTTTCGGAAAGTTGAAGTATGTAACAATGGGTACTTTCTATTTGAGTAATTCATTGACTTGGAAAATAGATAGATAGGAAAGACCCATTAAATTTGATATGGAATAGCATTATTTTAATTCGACTAACAACGGACAGTTGCATTTGAACGTACAACTCACTTCTGCACCTACCACTGACAGCAACATCTGAGTTGAAAAGTATACTAATAAGTTTCATTTAATTTGTTTTTTAGCATTAGATTAATACTCTTAACTATCCTCCCCGATGGTAAGGTTAATTACTGTTTCTAACATAGAAGAGTGCATCCGGGAAAAACTCATAAGTATCGTCGGCGGTTGGTCGGGTACAACTATCTTTATGCAAGAAATAATTGCGCGAGATAGTGAGTTAAATCATTACTGAATGCAGTGGAGAGTGACAAAATTACATAGGTACAAAAACTGCGCCCAATTAGTGGATTGGATGGTAACAGACTTAATAAATCATTAAATCTAAGAAGCGATTGCTCAGATAAGAATCCTTCGAAAGTGTGATACCTGCAGATGCCAACAAGCTGTGACCCCTGTAATCCCAATGATATGTATCATATATCAAAGGACTTTATCAAAACGGATACATTCTCCCCGAAGCATTTCCCTTTTACAAATAGAAAATGTCTTGTCGATGACAAGCATAGAATTTCTATAATATCTCGCGCTTTACCTCAAGTTTGGGACAAAAGAATATTTTACGATGGTAATATGTGTATCTCGAGTGCCTCAATTCGAATAAGATTCCATGGGGATGTCGGAGTACGTGATAAATCTAATAAGAGATTTATGCAAATCATTTACTGGAGGCTTGATGATTAACAAAGCAATTGTCCTTCCATTCTTCAAAATTTTCTTCAGGATGTTTTCCCTTCTTTATTCCTTTTTTCTTTACTTATTATTGAGTTATTTATTAATTTGTATTTTTGTTCTCTTTTATATATTCTTTTTCTCTCATTTTTGCGTTAGTAGTGTATAGATGTATAATTAAAAATGGGCTTCTGCTTTGTCAACTATATCTATGTAAATAAATCGCACCATATTACATTAGAAGACTGTGGCGTTTCTAACACATGCACATACAATAACAATACACAGGCAAATAGTGAAGAACACCGAACGAAAATCGAATAAGCAAAAGCATCAGAGCTGTATACCATAGCGATAACCTAACAATTCCACATCAGTTTAATGTAATTGAGTTTAGAAATCGAATTCGTACACGCGGTAGTGGCCTGACGCGTTGAGCATTGGTACATTTTTTAGTGATTCTAACTGTCATAGCGTCAGTTCGAATCACACTTTCTTTACTATCATCGCAAACGCTATAAAACCACAACCTTTGAAAGTAAATTTCCCCAACTACAAAGTGGCAGGAATTCTTAGTGACAAATACATTGTGTCTAATACTCCAGCTTGTAGCCCGCTCCGAACTTAACCGACCTCTCTTCAGTAAAAGAGCCCTTTACGAGTTTAGAATGCCGTGTTAAAATATCAGATTGAAATTTTGAACCGATTCAGAAACATTCGCCGATTTATAAATATATACACGGCGTTATAAAATCAAAAATATTTACATCGTAGAATTTAATCGCGTTTTTATTAAACAAATTTTTCAGTTTTGTTGCCAACGCCGGATGCATTCTGTACACTCAACTGCTTGTTGGAGCATTCTCTTCGTTAACATATCTTTTATGGCCTGGTACAGCCTCACAAATAAAAATACATTCATTAGTAATGATTTTTCCTCCAAAAAATGATTTTTTTTTCATTCTTTTTTAAAAACCACCAAAACCTATAGTACTATTTATTGGCCTGTAGGAACCCGAAACTTCATGACCTCACCGACTCGTCTCCGCCATTGTTCCTTGTCCCGTGCGGTCTCCTTCCACGTTCGACCATCAGATCCGATCTCCTCGAGGTCCAACCTAACATTGTTCTCCCATCTCCGTCGCGGCCGCCCTGTCGTTCTCTTTCCCGTTGGCTTACCGTCAAGAATTATATGCACGGTCCTATCGTTGCCCATTCGCGCCATGTGTCCGGCCCATCTTATTCTCCGCGACTTGATTACTCTCACTATTGTATGTTTGCCGTATAGCTCTTCCAATTCGTGGTTGTGAAGTTTCCTGCATTTTCCAGCCCCCTCGTCATATTTGCCGCCAAAGATACCCCTTAGAACTTTATTCTCGAATACGCGGAATTTGTTTTCTTCCCGTTTTGCGAGAGCCCATGTTTCGCATCCGTATATAATAATCGGCATGATTATGGCTCGGAGCTTTATATTCCGTGATAGCAGTTTGGATTTCAGCAGTTTACTGACTACGTACCAACTAGCGTCGTCGGAGTGTAGTCTTTTGTTAATTTCCTTCGACATTTAGTTACTGGCCGTCAGTATTGTTCCCAGGTATTTAAATTCTTTGATATTTTCAAATACCTTGCCCCTGATGTTTATATGTGTTGCCTGAAGTCCACCTGCTCTCGCCGTAATCATATATTTTGTTTTGTCTTCATTTATTTCTAGGCCCACCTCTTCTGCCGCTTGCTTGCACAGTTTTTACTTACAGTTTCTAGATTATCACCCAAAGGGGCGATGTGATCTACATATGCGAGCACTTGTGTGACATTGTTCAGGGATGATCCGGCCATGTTGTCGTCTTGTACCTTTCTGATGACATACTCGAGGACAAGGTTAAAGGGGCATGGTGAGAGGCCACCCCCCTGTTTTAGTCCCTCCTGGATTTCAAATGGTTCTGAGAGGTGGTTTTCTATTCTAACTCGCCCTTTGTTGTCGTTCATGCAAATTTGAATGAGGGCGGCATATTTTTTCGGGATTCCCAGCTCAACCACAATATGGTAGAGTCTTTGCCTTGCGACTGAGTCGCAGGCTTTTTTGAAGTCAATGAACAGTTGCTGAACCGTCTCTCCATATTCCCACTTCTTTTCCAGTAGTTGCGTTATTGTGAACATTTGGTCGCTCGTTGACCGGTTCCTACGGAATCCGCATTGGTAGTCTCCCAATATGTCTTCTGCGTGCGGTGCGATTCTCGCCAGTATGACATTTGTTAGTATTTTATATGTGCTTGGGAGCAATGATATTCCTGTGTAATTTTCGCAGTCAGATCTGTCACCTTTTTTGAAAATGGGCACGACTATTGAGGTTTTGCATTTTTCCGGACTGACGTCCTTAACCCATATTGTTTTAATCAGTTGGAGGATCTTTCGAGCAGTTGCCTCTCCTCCGTGCTTTACAAGATCTGCCGATATGCAGTCGACTCCGGGAGCCTTGTTGTTTTTCAATCGGTTTATTGCGGCTACAACTTCGTCGAAAGTGGGCTCTGGGATCTGAGGCTCGGCTGTATGTACGTCTGGTGCGTTTATTTGTGGTTGATGGGTGCGCACATTGAGCAGGTTTTCAAAGTGCTGCTTCCACCTTGTCACGATGTTGTTTGTTTCTGTGATCAGACAACCCTTTGTGTTAACTTTGAACGTTAATTCATTATGTTAGAAGGTCCCAGCTCGTAGTTTCAACCTTTATCATGAAAATAAATTCTTTTCGAGTATGTCATAGAGTCGAGATATCACAACTATATAGTGCAATAAAAAAAAAAAAACCATTGAATCGGCAAAAAAGTCTGTGGCGGTTCCTTTGAACGCCACTGCTTACCTTCCCATTAACCATCCAGGTAACTGGTGTCTAGAGCACCAAAACACATAAGAGCATGTACTTATCTTTACATAGTTTGTACTATAAATACCTGTAATTCTGTAAATTTCATAATATTCGCTGATGCAAAATCCATCAGCACTAAACAGACATGTTCCTAATAAGTAATTTGGTTGCATCACCAAGCAACCAACATGAACCGAACCAATTCAGTACACATGTCTCTGGTCGAATTCCATCAGCAATAGTAAGTATCTTCCACAAGTAAGAGCAATTTGGTTGCACCATCAAGCAACCAACATTGCCCGTGCCATATCAATGAGATATACCCTTACGCGTCAGCCGCACACATGCAGGAGATGTTCCATCTTTCCCTTTTCTATACATGCCGACATCGGTCGGTCATCCGACCGACAAATACACTAAGGTATACGGCTGACCGCCCAAGGAAGTCTAGTTCTCCTAAATGGAAAATTACCATCGAGAATTCGACTGCATGGAGATGCCGCCAAGATGTGCACTATCAGCATAAATGCTGTGTGCGTTGATGTGAGGAATAAACATCCAATGCCCTCATAATGCCACATAGCGTTCAATTGCAACCTTTTTGGTTGCGAAATAGTTTTCCGTTGTATCGACCGTGGTGATGGAATGTGTGTGCGCCACTTTGTGTGGATGGTTCATCGAGGATCGTTGTCGGTGTGTCGTGTGAAGCGGGGATGCTGGTGAAGATCGTTCGTGCGATGTTATAGCATGAATTCTTTGGAAGTTAGTCTGAACGCAACTCTGTCAGTGTACGAACGCTCTTTTGAAATAAGTCATATACAAAAATTGTGCCCACAAGTAATTAAAGTTTAAATCATGTTAAATCACTTTTAATTTCAATAGAACATTTGAATTACAAAAACTGTTCCCACAAGTAATTAAAGTTTAATTCATGTCAAATCCTTTTAATTATCGAACACGTGAGTAGTGGAGTCATTTTGTTTTGTAAAGCTAGAAGAAACGATGTTTTTAGTGTATTCGTATTTTGAGTTTGCTAATTTATACTAATAAAGAAAAAACACGAACCGCCGGTATTTTGGTTATTGTTTATTGGGAAGACTCTCAGAGGCAACAGATAGCGCACGCAAGTATGGTGACAATACCGGCAATTGACAGCGTGGGATAGAAGTAGAAACCGTGCCAACGACGGCACACCATACATCATTACCCATAAGTCCTATATATGAAGGCTCTTCAATAAAGATTGGCAGTACTATCATCGTAGGCGGATAAGTACCATTAGCGACAATTTTTGATATGGATGTAAGAGAGGGAAGCAACTTCTATACAATTTAACTATGTTTGCGTTATGAGAGCAACGGTATGGGGTAAAATGTTGTGTATTGCGTTAGGTTAACATCTACCAACACTTATAAAGAGTTGGTTATCGATTTTAACAATGTTAAGTAAAAAACGTATTTTCAGCATTTTCGTTAAACACCTATAGTAGTTTAAGATCTATATAATTATTAGGTTGGAAACTAATTAATTGCCGATTTCGCACATAGATGTGTTTGGCCATATTTTTTAATGGCTTCTGTCAATGAAATTTTTTTCCTTTTGACATTTGTTAGCTGTTAATCTTACTTTGCTTAAGAAGGAAATTGCGCATATTTTTACTTAGTTTGACGTCAGTTTTAATATGGAGCGCAAAAACAAGCATTTTCGTCATATTTTACTTTTTTATTTCCGTAAAGAACGCAGCGCAAGTTGGTAAAAATTTACGTGATGTGTATGGGGAAGAAGACTTAAAAGAAAGACAGTGTCGGAATTGGTTTTACAAATTTCGTTCCAGAGACTTTTCACTGAAAGATGAACAACGATCAGGTCGACCAGGTGAGGATGATGATGATCAAATTAAATCCATAATCGGGTAAGATCGCCATGTAACGGTACGAGAGACAGCAAAAAAGTTATATGTGTCACATACGGCGATTGAGAAACATTTAAAACGTATGAAACTAGTTAAAAGGCTTGATGTTTGGGTTCCACATGATTTGAAAAATTGCGCAAGGCTAATGAGCTTGCTCAGATATGGACCGGATACCGGTGGAGAGACTCCCTAAATAAGGCTAAGACCGGATCCCGATTGTAGTGCCGATGATGATGATGATGATGATGATTTGAAAGAAATTAATTTAACGAAGCGCATCAAGGCTTGCAATTTCCATCTTAGACGCAATGAATCCGACCCTTTTTTGAAACCGTACATCACTGGCGATGAAAAATGGGTTGTTTAGAGTACCGTCAATCGAAAATGATTGTGGTCCAGGCTTGATGAGCCAGCACAAACCACCTCGAAAGCTGATATATATCAAAAGAAGATTTTGCTCTCAATTTGATGGGATTGGAAAGGCATCTTAGTGCAGCTTAAGTTGCTTCCAACGAATCAAACGATCAATTCGGATATGTACTGTCAACAACTGGACCGATTAAATACACCGATCAACGAAAAACGAGCAGAGCTGGTCAATCGAAAAGGTGTAATTTTTCACCAGGCCAACGCTAGGCCACATACATCTTTGGTCACTCGCCAAAAATTATTGGAGCTAGGTTGGGAATTGATATTACATCCACCATATAGCCCTGACCTTGCTCTATCAGATTACCATTTATTTCGATCTTTGCAAAACTCTTCGGATGGTTAAATGTTCAGTGATGTTGACGCTGTGAATCGCACTTGATTCAGTTTTTTGCCGACAAAGACCAGAAGTTCTACGAGCGTGGAATTATGAAGTTGCCAGATGGTCATTGAACAAAATGGAATATATATCTTCGATTAAAGTTTATTCGTTGTATTTAAAAAGAAAATAGTTTTTTTTTAAATAGGCAATTACTTAGTTGCCAACCTTATAATATTATTACTCTTTATAATTCTCTTTATGAACATTACCCAATGAAAACACTGGCCAAACTAAAAAATTACCCGAAAGTTTTTTTTCAGTCTGTTAATTATAATTACAAATCCAATGGTTATCCCACTTTCATCATCATCATCATCATCATCATCGGCACTACAGCCGGGATCCGATCTTGGCCTTATTTAGCAAGTCTCTCCACCGGTCCCGATTTCGAGCCGATGTCATCCAGTTTGGCACTCCCGAGCTTTGGGCGTCCTGGTCTACGCCATCCATCCATCGCAGACAAGGTCTGCCCCGCTGTCTCCCTATATACATCCTGCCACAAAGGACGAGCTAAGTGTCCCGCCCACCGGAGTCTACCGAGCTTGATTTTTTTTATAACGTTAGCTTAGTTGGCGGTAGATCGCGTACAACGCATGGTTGCAGCTCAGCTAACTCAACTTAAAGATAAATTCACGCCCGGCGAAATGGTCTTCCCACTATATTCCTTAAAAAATGTGCCTCCGTTCTTTTATGCCCCTTTCGATCATTTCAATCTGTTACTTTCTTAAGGCGTATTTCCTAACATGTGCAGATCTTCTTTCATCTCCCCCATACATAAAAAAGGCCTCAAAGGCGATATGTTGAACTATCGTCCAACCACAAAACGTTCCTACATTCTCAAACTTTTTGAGAGCATTTTGGATGCGGCGTTATGTTCCCGCTGTAAAGGCCGTATTTTACCCAGTCAACACGGATTTCTTGCTGCTAGATCTAGCACCACTAATTTGTTTGAATTCACTTCCCACAGAACTTAAGTCCTTGACAAAATTTCACCCAAGCTTATTCTTTATAAATTATCCTCCCTTGGCTTTGAACCCGTATTGACAAAATGAATTTCTTCATATCTGAGTAATCGTCTCCACAAAGCACGCTTCAGATTCGGTCTATCAAATGGTTTTCTCGCCACCCTGTCCGCTATGGCAGTCACTTAGGTCCGCTTTTCTTTATACTAACTATAAACGACATTGGTATGATTATCAAGCATTCTTGTACCTCTCTGTACGATACCAAATTTTTTGAAATCATCCGTCCTCCAACTTCGTTCTTACGAGGGTGGACAGAAAAGTTTCCGACCTCAACGTGAAGATAGCAGCATTCATCAATAAAAGCTAATGAATGTAGTTGCGCGTCTTTTGACAGTTACTAACCAAAATTTCAGCCATTTTGGAGGCGTAGTTTTTATTTAACAGTCGTTTGATGTGAGTGTTTTTGTGAAAATGGACAAAGTTGAGTATCGAGCTACCATTAAATTTTTGTTTTTGAAAGGCAATACGACTACGCAAATCAAAAATGAGTTGGACTCTATGTGTGGGGACTCTACACCATCATTTACTACAGTGAAATTTTGGGCAGCTGAATTTAAACGTGGCCGTGAGAGCTTGGGACAAGATGAACATTGGGGACGTCCAAAAACTGCAACAAATGACGATAACATCGCTAAAGTTCACCAAATGGCGCTAGACAACCGCCGAATTAAAGTGAGAATAATATCAGAGGCTATGAAAATGTCCAAAGAACGTGTTTGTCACATACTAAATCAAGATTTAGGCATGAAAAAGTTGTCCGCGCGATGGGTGCCGCGTTTGCTCACGTTAGAGCAAAAACGTGTTCGAGTAAACATTTCCAACGTACTCTGTTGGCGCAGTTTAGGTGCAATGAATCCGAGTTTTGGCGTCGATTAATTACTGTCGATGAAACTTGGATACTGTGGATTATATATATACTTTATTTGGTGGCATCTCGGGGCGCCTACTCGGCGCTATATGTTCGTCTCTCCCGAGAGAACTGTGTAAAAAAAAAACCCATCTTTTACCTGTCTTCGTCTAGAGTATGCCAATCACGTCTGGTTTTCTCACCACATGACTAACATACGCAGAATTGAGAGCAGTCAATCGCGGTTCTTACGTTTTGCGCTCGGTGGACTGAGATGGGAAAACCCTACGCTTCTGTCCCTCTATAATAGACACCTCAAACTAATCAACTTATAACACAAGAAGGACGTTGGATTCAAGCAAATAATTTTTTTACCAACTGTCTACTTTATATGCAAAATATATTTTATTTCGACCCAACTTCTTATACTGCATAAATCTTCAATTGAACCAACACTGGAATACTCTTCCCATATATGGAGTTCTGCTCTTAAGCATACGCTCGACCTACTTGATAGTACACAGAGCGCTCCGCCTGATCGAGGATACAGCCCTGACATTGGGATTGCCGTCGCTATCACATCGGAGGTGCACAGCGGACCTTTGTCTGTTTTAGAGAAATTCTCACGGGGACTGTTCCTCGAATATCCGTGGCATTATTACACCATATTCGGTTTAATTGCGCTACACAAGGAAATCCGAGTGATTCCACCAATTTGTAGTTCATTTCCCGATGGTAAGCACAATCCTGTACAAAAATTCTTTCCGCCACAGAACGGGAAAACGGCGGAACTCCCCCATCGCGGAACTATTTCCGACGCATTACAACTGGCAATTGTTCAAGAAGAACTACAACAGCTATTTAATGGCATCTCAGGGCGCTGACTTGGCACTATAGGTTCAGCTCTCCTGAGAGACGTATATTAAACGGACCTCGAGAGCATTCCGATTTGGTGATAGAAGGGTTGATTGGAAAATAATCTAGACACATGCTAATCGATTACGCCTTTACGGAACCGCACTCTTTCTCCTCTTCGCCCCTACTTCTTATACAACCAAACTCTCCTGTTCATTCCATTCACGGTCGGGCATTTTATGAGACAAGGAACTAAATGTTCTTTTGCACATCGATGACATAATACTAAAGGCCGATTCTGCTCTGGGATTTATAAAACTCTGGTCGAAGGAATATTCCAACCCTTATATGACCCGATCCCTCTACATGCTTTTTGTCCGACCTAGTCTAGAATATGCCATTCGGGTCTGGTCCCTCACTACATCACTCACATGGAATTGACAAGGTCCAACGACGCTTCTTACGTTTTGCCATTGGGGCAATGAAATGGGAAAACCCTTTATTTCTACTCCCCATACTACATAGGTTGAAAAGTCCCGGAAATTTTAATGAAGACAAACGTTTTTTGGGTAAAGTTATATTTATTCCTCAACATAGTTGCCTTCGGGGGCGATACACTTGGTATAGTGATTTTCCAGCATTTCGATGTCCTTTCTGTAGTACGAAACGTCCAAGCCTTCGATATACACCGCGGTTTCCGCGACGACTTCCTCATTCGATCTGAATCTCTTTTCCTGGAACCACCGATTGAGTTTTGGGAACAGATGATAGTCGCTGGGAGGCACTTCTGGAGAATACGGCGGGTGAGCAACCAATTCAATTCGTAATTGGCCCAATTTGTTCATCGCTTTCAAGGACGTGTGGGAGGGTGCATTATGGTGATGATACAGCATTTTTTTCTTCGCTATATGGGGCCGTTTTTTCTTTATTTCGTCGTTCAGTTTGTCGAATAACGCTGCATAATACTCTCTAGTGGCAGTTCTTCCCTTCTGTAAGTAGTCGATAAGGATAATGCCATGCGCATCCCAGTAAAAAGAGGCTGTTTTTGCTGTGTTGTGGCGTTCTGATAATGGACTGTATTAATTTGATGAAGTCAAACTCCTTCTGCTCTTCTGAAGGTAATATGAAGCTTATGCGCATCACAATAAACGAAGGCCATAACCATCCCGGTCGAGCGTTGATATTCTGGTCCCCTTTTGTGGCTTTCCAGCCACTCTGCAGACTACCTATTGGACTCAGGCATATGGTAAGGGATCCATATTTCATCCATCGTCACAAAACGTCGAAAAAAGTTCGCTCGATTACGGCGCTACAACGGTAAACCAGCCGTTGAATCATCGACACGCTGCTGATAGCTTTTTCATCCCCAAAAGGTCGTCCAAAATGTATTCCGCCCATTCTATCGATATACCCACGGCTTTAGCTAACTTCCGCAACTTCACTTTACGATCACTCAAAACGATTCGATGCACTTGCTTTACAATTTCCGCATTCGTAGCCTCTTTTGGCTTTCCACAGCGAGGTGGATCTTCGGTGCTTGTACGTCCCACTTTAAATTCACTAAACCACCGATAAATTGTTGATATCGAAGGAGTATATGTGGGATAACATTTCTGTAAACATTTTAATGATTGTTCAGAAGTTTTCCCCATCAAGAAACAATGTTTGATTAAGATGCGATAATCTTTTTTTTCTATTTTCTTTACGAAGGCAAAAGTAGTGTCACGCGAACGAGTGTAGCTTGTGAATGAATAGAGGAAATGTCACGAAAGTTCATACATAAACTAGTGACAGATGAGCCTCTCGAAATGAATCATGTTCCCGGATTTTTCTACCCATGTAGTAATAGCCGTCCCAAACTCATCAACTTATAACACAAGAAGGACTCCGTACTCAAGTCGATATTCCCTTCATTCTCCATGTATTTTCAGGATCGGTTGAGTGCGCGAATCTTCTTCACTGTATCTCCTTCAACACAAATTTCCACAATCCTCACTTATTCTATTTAACTGCACACCACACCTCATATGGTTCTAGTGAGTGTATTTCCAGAATGCTATGGAATACTAACTTAAAGTCAATCTCTTTCGACTTTAGCCTGAACACGCACGCTCTCAAACTCCGTCACCTAATTAAGCTCTCCCAATTCCCCCCCTTCATACCGCATAGAGATTCTTTTACTAGCCTTAGTTTCCTAGTCTTATCCCCGGTCTTTCCTTGTTCTATCTTTGCCCACTCTTACACCATCGCAATCAAATCTTTTTTTTTTCTTTTTCTCCTGAGTTGGAATAAGTTAGTTTATAAATTTTTTTATAATATCTTTATATTAAATGGATGCTTTTACTAAGCGATTAAATACGGCATTATACTTAACCCTAGCACTTTTGCTCTCAAATTCCGCTTCCTATTTAAGCCATCCATATGTTGAGGTCCGGCGCCGTGCTTCCTCGGTTGAGGGAAGAGCGGGGACCTTTTATTTTTATTCCTTTTCTCTCTGTTTCGTTTTCATACGTATGTTTTTTCGATGGTTGCAACCAGAAATTTACTAACTGGAAAACCCATTTATTTTCACAGGTCAAGACGAAGTATACTTTATATATATGTATATTGATTTCTTATACATTTCTAAGATTTGTTTAAAACGTTCAACTTAATCCGAACGAACTTTATGAACTGACTTTTTTCTATTTTCTCTCTGACTTTTAACAACAATCAATTTGGACGAAAATCCAAGTTGCTATGTTTTGAATAAATAAAAAGGTGCAGGTTATTAAGTGTGCTGTAACTGGTAATATTGTGAATGTTTATGAATGGTATGTATTAAGTGAGAATGTAATATATGTTAAGTGAAGTTTTTAAGGATGTGTTAGGAGATTCAGTGTTAAATTTAATAAGGGTAGTATTCTGGAATACAACACATACCGCACCACAGATTCTCTTACAAGCCTTAGTTTCCGGTTGGATTAAATCTGGATACGTTAGGTAAGTTTTATTAAGTACTAAGCAAATAAATGCGGCATTACACCTACCAAATTTACTCAGCCTTAATTTCAGTTAATTAACACATGTTGCATTGCCCATTTCCCTATTTCGTTTCTAGATATTGCACCAATTTTTTATACTTTATAAATCCTTTCATACTTTATAAATCCGTTCCCGTTTAATTCGACAATTCCTTTTTTTAATCCTAGTTTCTGCACCATACACCGAAAGTTATGCTATTCAAGGTAAACAATAGATTAAAATAGTATTCGATAACCGAACCCATCCAAAACAAATGCTAGTGAATATAAGGGCGATACAAAACTGTGGGGGTTCTCTATATCACATGGAGAACGAACCCCCAATTCCAACCAATTTTGACCGGTAACAGTGCGCCACCATAACCCAAATCAGCAATAGGACACATTCGCAAACATGCAAAGAACACACTTCCCATCTGCAACAGCACCCATTCCCAAATCGGCAATCGCATACACACCCAAACTTGCAAAGAATCCATTTCCCAATCTGTAATAAAATGCATTTTCCAAACTTACAACAGAATATAAATCATCTCCCTCACCTACATCAAACCGCATACATTTTACCCAAAAACCACTTCGGAAAATCATTCGGGCCCACTTCCTGCTTAAACCATTTCCCTCGCTTGGAACCAAGCAACATTTAGTTTCCCTGAAAACCATTTCGGATCCCATCCTACCCAAACCAATCTGAAATAATACCAATCCTCCTTACTGGTAAGTCACCAGCACGATGCGTTGCATTTCCGCGAAACAACCATCGCAATGACCAAGACCCATATTCCTTTGTCTAACCGACAACTCGTGCCTATACTCGGTTATGCTTCCAAAACCGATTTCTCAGTACACATAGCAACCGAGGAATCTAACCCAGCCGGTACGGCAGGAATTCCCCGAAACAAATTCTCTATGCACGCATAGCAACCATTTTCAAGTTCCTAGTAAGTGGCAGTGAGTTTTACTTAGCGATGACTCCACTACCACGACACCATGAATGGATTCTTGCCCATTTTAGTCAGTCGCTTTACAACCACCGCTCCGGGCACACGCGGAGTCGGGTTCTAACAACGAATCAAGAGAGGACGTCTTTCAACCCCCGTTGCCTATACACGCGTATTAACAGTCGAAGTTCATTATCCTCTGGGGGCGGTCACGCCGCGCCTCCAGTCGAGTTTGGTACGCTGCGGAGCACGCCCACCCCGAGTCGAGCTTTCAATCACGCGAGCGCGCACACTCAAAGTCGGGAGTTAGTTTGTTTTAAACCATTTGCCCAACCGAAAATTTTTCTTTGAAGAAGGTTTTGTGAAATATAATTTCCTCTTATTGTTTTCGATTGAACCCGTTTTATAAAAATAAATAACAACAAATGCGCCATCTGCATTATGCACTAATCAGCTCCCCCTGTGAAATTTGTATAGCCAAAAGGATCTTAAGTAACTCTATCAATTTAGTGTCGGAAACCAGTACTGTGAACATTACTAGTTTAAGAAGTTTAAATAAAGAAAAAAAACATCAATCATAATAACAATATATGAGTGTTTATTCTTTTGGTTCTGTGTCCGCTTACTTTCTCTTGGATATTCTTACGAACAATTTTCGACAGAAGATCGTTGGGGATAAAGTGAACCACGTGCCGTACGTCGGCACCCACAAACTTAAGCCCCCACAAAACTACCCATGAGATCTATAAAAAGCTATAATGGGTAGAGAGCTGTTCCTTTTATCTGCTGGCACTTCTTCGATTGTAAATAATTCATATTAGTTTGTATTAAATGTTATTACATACTACTGGTCTGGCGCAAGACTAATGACCTTGCCCAGAAAAAATAAATCATTATGGAAAATTTGACAAGCCTCAGGACTTGCTAAATAAGGCCAAGACCGGTTCCCGGTTGTAGTGCCGATGATAATGATGATGATGATGATGATGATGACATACTATTGGACATTTTTCCCTTCACAATTGTGCACTTGTGACGATTGTATAAATCTTACTTTGGATCTCCGGTCGAAGAATAAACAAATAAGAAATACTTTGTCAGCCGGAGAAATGTGGCTTTTATTAATTTGTTTATTCATTTGATTAATTATTTGTTTATTTATTTATTTGTTTATTTGAATAGGCGGAGTGCCGAAAGTATCTTGTCACTCGCAAAATTAATTTTGTATTCCTTTCTTATGTTTTCACTCCAGAAATAGCCGAAGTACGAAAAATATTTTCTCGCCCGAAGAAAATTATTTTATATAATAAATAGATATGCGTTTTATTGTGGCAGTAACTTGGAGTGGCATCAAATTTGACGACCTCTACGTTAGCTTTTGAAATTATCCAGTTACAGCTTATCTTGTAAGGCAATTCAATCGATTCTTACAATATATATTAATTTAAAATAAGCATATGTTCAGCAATTTATTCGTAGAATTGCTTTCATCCCACGATACAAAAACAAACTAATACGATATCCGGCTTAAATCTTTAACGCATTCATATTCTGCTTCATGCGTCCGATTTCGGAACACAAATAATATTAATTAAAACACCATTTCCCGGTTCTTCAAATTCCTCCTCTCAATGGCGAACTTCTTCACCTTCTAAATCAATTTCTTTAGATGATTTCCACTTTGCCGAAACGAATATACTTCGTGTTTCTACCTGAAACCCATTCAATATCATTTTAAAATTCTCCTTTCAATAAAGTATTAAATTCATTCCCAAGACGATGTGATCTACGAACTGTGAAATGGAATCGTTCTCATATCTACACGTCTCTTACATCCGCGGTCGTTTTATCGGCATCTTTCCAGGTACTGAATTTCAATAAACATGATGGCGAGTGATGCAGAAAATTTAAAAATATAAAAAAAACACTAAATTCCGTGGAATATCATCTTCACGTAGCCAGACTCGAAACCAAGACTATCAAGGTCTGAATAAAAACCTAATTTTAGAAAACTCTTCACAGGATTGACATCCGCAAACTTCCAACAATGGGAAACCAGTCAGGTGTTAAATTTTACCAGGATGCTATCACAAAGTCGCAAGTGTGTAATCTTGGTGGTTTGGTGGCTGTCATGAAGGAGTACCCTGAGTTTGACGGCGCAATTTTCATGACTTTTATTACGACATTTTATAGGACCCCGGAACGTATGTAATTCAATTTATTTTAGTGCGTTTCGTTTCAGCTGACTTCAGCGGTCGCTTAATGTGACACAACTTTGGCTTAACAAATCCACGGTGAGTAATTATAGCAAAGTGACATTTTGTGGAGGAACGATAAATCCAACAGGTTGGCGGTGTTGATAATGTTTAAAGAATTACACCACTTTAACATACATACAAAAAAACCCCCTACTTAAATTACGGTTGACAGCAGCAACAATTAGAAAGTGTTTAGGAAAATGTGGTGCAAAGTGTTGGGCATAATTTATTTAAAGTGATTTGCCGACAAGAAGGTGTACTTAGGGGCGCGTATTCCACTCCGTCATATGGGTGTATTTCGAGCTAGTGAAGTGGATTGGAGCCGTTTTCCAAGAATTTACGTGTTTGTTTTATGTAATGATTGCCAGAACGTGAGATACTAAAAACGTTGATGTATTTTTATATTACCCTGATGTAGTTAATGGTAATGAGTCTGTGGGCAGGTGTACCCTTTGCTATGAATACTATACACGGCACTCAGGTACGCAGCCCTTTATTTGAGAATATATCTTTATATGTTTGTTTTTTAAATTTGTATTTACATGAAGTCTCTGAAGAGAAAATCTTATTCCTTCAGTTGTCAAATACTATTGTCAATGAAGAGGGTGCAAGAAGTGCTTCAAATTGATCAACACATCATGAATCATCATCTATGGGAATCATACGTTTTGGGCTCCTTCCTCGTTCGGTATTTACTTCCTATTCGTTAGAATGTAACTCAATTCCATTTAATTTGAGTATAATGCCGTATTTAATCGCTTAGTAAAAGCATCCATTTAATATAAAGATATTATAATAAATTTTATAAACTAACTTATTCCAACTCAGGAGAAGAAGAAAAAAAAAGATTTGATTGCGATGGTGTAAGGGTGGGCAAAGATAGAACAAGGAAAGACCTGGGATAAGACCAGGAAACTAAGGCTAGTAAAAGAATCTCTATGCGGTATGAAGGGGAGGAATTAGAAGAGCTTAATTAGGAGACGGAGTTTGAGAGCGTGTTCAGGCTAAAGTCGAAAGAGATTGACTTTAAGTTAGTATTCCATAGCATTCTGGAAATACACTCACTAGAGCCGTATGAGGTGTGGTGTGCGGTTAAATAGAATAAGCGAGGATTGTGTGAACTGTGGAAATGGGTGTTAAAGGAGATACAGTGAAGAAGATTCGCGCACTCAACCGATCCTGAAGGGAGAATGAAGGGAATATCGACTTGAGTACGGAGTCCTTCTTGTGTTATAAGTTGATAAGTTTGGGGCGGCTAATACTACATGGACAGAAAAGTCCGGGATTTTTCAATACGTGGCGCCAAATGAACATGATTCACATCGAGAGACTCATCTGTCACTAGTTTATGTATGAACTTTCGTGACATTTCCTCAATTCATTCACAAGCTACACTCGTTCGTGTGACGCTACTTTTGCTTTCGTAAAGAAAATAGAAAAAAAAGATTATCGCATCTTAATCAAACATTGTTTCTTGATGGGGAAAACTTCTGAACAATCATTAAAATGTTTACAGAAATGTTATCCCACATCTGCTCCTTTGATATCAACAGTTTATCGGTGGTTTAGTGAATTTAAAGTGGGTCGTATAAGCACCGAAGATACACCTCGCTGTGGAAAGCCAAAAGAGGCTACGAATGCGGAAATTGTAAAGCAAGTGCATCGAATCGTTTTGAGTCATCGTAAAGTGAAGTTGCGCAAGTTAGCTAAAGCCGTGGGTATATCGATAGAATGGGGGGAATACATTTTGCACGACCTTTTGGGGATGAAAAAGCTATCGGCGCGATCGGTGCCGCATTTGCTAACCCTCAACCAAAAACAGCAGCCTGTCGATGATTCAACGGCTGGCTTGCCGTTGTAGCAGCGTAATCGAGCGGAATTTTTTCGACGTTTTCTGACAATGGATGAAATATGGATCCCTTACCATATGCCTGAGTCCAATAGGTAGTCTGCAGAGTGGCTGGAAAGCCACAAAAGGCGACCAGAAGACCAACGCTCGACCGGGAAGGCTATGGCCTTCGTTTATTGTGATGCGTATGGCATAAGCTTCATATTACCTTCAGAAGGGCAGAAGGAGTTTGACTTCATCAAATTAATACAGTCCATTAGCAGAATGCCACAACACAGCGAAAACAGCCTCCATTTTCTGGGATGCGCATGGCGTTATCCTTATCGACTACTTACAGAAGGGAAGCGTTACTCGACAAACTGAACGACCAGATAAAGAAAAAACGGCCCCATATAGCGAAGAAAAAAATGCTGTATCATCACCACAACGCACCCGCACACATGTCGTTGAAAGCGATGGACAAATTAGGCCAATTACGAATTGAAGTGGTTGCTTACGCACCGTATTCTCCAGATGTGCCTCCCAGCGACTATTATGTGTTCCCAAAACTCAAGCGGTGGTTCCAGGAAAAGAGATTCAGATCGAATGAGGAAGTCATCGCGAAAACCAAGGTGTACATGGGTGTTCTCAAAAGTTTCCGACCTCAACGCGAAGATAGCAACACTCGTCAATAAAAGCCAGTGAATGTAGTTGCGCATCATTTGACACTTACTCACCAAAATTTCAGCCATTTTGGATGCGTAGTTTTTATTTGACAGTCGTTTGTGTGAGTCGATGTGGGTGTTTTTGTGAAAATGGACAAAATTAAGTATCGAGCTGTCATTAAATTTTTGTTTTTGATAGACAATACGACTACGCAAATCAAAAATGAGTTGGACTCTATGTGTGGGGACTCTGCTCCATCATTTACCACAGTGAAATTTTGGGCGCCTGAATTTAAACGTGGCCGTGAGAGCTTGGGACACGATGCACGTTCGGGACGTCCAAAAACTGCAACAAATGACGATAACATCGCTAAAGTTCACCAAATGGCGCTAGACAACCGCCGAATTTAAGTGAGAAAGACATCAGAGGCATGAAAATGTCCAAAGAACGTGTTTGTCACATATTAAATCAAGATTTAGGCATGAAAAAGTTGTCCGCGCAATGGGTGCTTATAAGCACCGAAGACGTTTGCTCACGTTAGAGCAAAAACGTGTTCGAGTAAATATTTCCAACGTACTCTGTTGGCGCAGTTTAGCCGCAATAAATCCGAGTTTTGTCGCCGATTAATTAGTGTCAATGAAACTTGGATACACCATTATACGCCCGAAACAAAAATACAGTCAAAACAGTGGACTATAACGGGGGAATCGGCTCCAAAAAAGCAAAAAACATCGACTTACTCAACAGACTGTCAAATAAAAACTGCGCCTCCAAAATGGCTGAAATTTTGGTGAGTAACTGTCAAAAGATGCACAACTACACTCACTGGCTTTTATTGACGAGTGCCGCTATCTCAAGTTGAGGTCGGAAACTTTTCAGCACACCCTCGTATCTTCCACATCTCTATCAAAATAAATGTACCCCAAAACTTAATATACGTCATCTGTTTCTACATCCCTCCTTCCCAGCGTATTTAATCGCAAAAACTAACAATTAATGTTATCGACTACATAAAGAGGCGAAAGATTCATCCAACAATAAAAAGAAGCCATAATAGATGTATGCAATTCTCAGGACGAGAAAAAGAACGGAAATGTTGGCGAGTAACTGCCGAGAGGATGCACAACTACATTCACTAGCTTTTATTGTCGAGTGCTGCTATCTTCACGTTGAGGTCGGAATCTTTTCAGCACACCCTCGTATGTCGAAAACTTGGACATTTCGTACTACAGAAAGGGCATCGAAATGTTGGAAATTTACCCAAAAAACGTTTGTCTGCATTAAAAATTCCGGGACTTTTCAACCTACGTAGTATTATCATCATCATCATCATCGGCACTACAGCCGGGATCCAGTTTTGGCCTTATTTAACAAATATGAGGCTTGTTAAATTTTCCATAATAATTTGTTTTTCTGGGCAAGGTTATTAACCTTGCGCCAGAACCTGTGTAGTATGGGGAGTAGAAATAAAGGGTTTTCCCATTTCATTTCCCCAATGGCAAAACGTAAGAAGCGTCGTTGGACCTTGTCAATTCTATGTGAGTGATGTAGTGAGGGACCAAACCTGAATGGCATATTCTAGAAGAAGCCGGACAAAAAACATGTAGAGCGATTGGGTCACATAGGGGTTGGAAAATTCCTTCGACCATCGTTTTATAAATCCGAAAGCAGAATCAGCCTTTAGTATTATGTCGTCGATGTGCAAAAGAAAATGTAGGTCCTTGTCACATAAGATGCCCGACTGCGAATGGAATGAACCGGAGAGGTTGGTTGAATAAGAAGTAGGAGCGGGGATGAGAAAGACTGCGGTTCCGTAAAGACGTAATCGATTAGTATTTGTCTAGATTATTTTCCAACCGACTCTTCAGTCACCAAACCGAAATCCTCTCGAGGTCCTTTTAATATACTTCCCTCAGGAAAGGCGAACCTATAGTGCCGAGTCAGCGACCCGGGATGCCATTAAATAGCTGTTGTAGTTCTTCTTGAACAATTGCAGCTTGTAACGCGTCGGAAATACTGGCGCGGGGAGGAAGTTCCACAGTTCTCTCGTTCTGTGGAATGATTTTTTGTACAGGATTGTGCGTGCCATCGGGAAATGAACCACAAATTGGTGGAATCCATCTGATTTCCTTGTGCAGCGCAATTAAACTGGCGTAATAATGCCGCGGATAATCGAGAAACAGTCCCCGTGATGATTTCTCTAAAACAGACAAAGGTCCGCTGTGCACCTCCGATGTGATAGCGGCGGCAATCCCAATGTCAGCGCTGTATCCTCGATCAGGCGGAGCGCTCTGTATACTATCAAGTAGGTCGAGCGAATGCTTAAGAGCAGAGCTCCAAATATGAGAAGAGTATTCCAGTGTTGGTTCAATTTAAGATTGATGCAGTATAAGAAGTTGGGACGAAATAAGATATTTTTTGCATATAAAAAGACGGCTCCTTTTTTGGAGGAGTTGGGCCGGAGTGAAATATATTTTTTTTTTTTTTTTGTCCAAAAAAGATTACTCAGTTTTTCAGAGGCGGATCTGGCCGTGTTCAATACGTATTCGTGCCACAATATATTTCAACAGACCGCGGTGCCGAGCAAATTTACGGGCGTGGCGCTTCATCATCAGCTGTTGAACCGGCATTACATTTTTCCTTCTGAATGTTGAAGATTGCGCCTTCGTTGCATTGAAGTCAACTTCATAATCGCCTTTCGTGCGCGCGTTATTGTTAAAAAAAATGAAATTGGCCTTTCCCCATTGTATATTTCTATTGAGATCCCGATCCAGAGTCGATTTGACTACATTTTAGCTGGTGCGACATAGTTGCGTTATTCAACCGATCATTAGAAAAATAAATATGTGTCTATCTATCGTCCGCAAAATTGAATATTTTGTTACGCGTTCATTCTAACAAATCATTAATGTAAAGCAAAAACAAGGTTGCAGCCAAAATAGAAGCCTAAGGCACCATGGCAATAAAATACATATCCGAAGATACACCGTCTACAACAATCCGAATCGATCGATGTTCAAAGAAGCTCTTCGTCCAATCGCATGTCTGTATGAACGAAGCTTGCTTGGCAACGTCCCGTGTCAGACCCGCTCGAAATCCTTGGAAATATCTAATGCGACTACTGTCTATTCACCATTATTTTCAATTGCACGTGTTCAAATAATAGTTACAATGGTCAAAAGGTCTCCCGTGGACCATCTGTTACGGAATCCGTATTGACGATCATTTAGGAGTCCACTGCATTCAAATATTCAATCAACTCGGCATTGATGATCTTTTCCATCATCTTCCCCAACATAGACAGTAATGATATCGACCGGTAATTTTACGGCAGGCGCTTTTCCCCTTTTTGGGGATTGGCTGAACTCAAGCAGTTTTCCAGCAGATAGGAAAGGTCCCCTGTGGATATAATAAGCAAAAGAGTTTGCTAAGAACCGCCGACAGTTCTGTAGCAAAGTTTTAGGGACTATTGCTGGTATTCCATCCAGGAATTTTTAGGTTGCTTTCCTACAATCAAGTCCACTGAGAATGCGTTGAATAGCTCCCTTGGCGAAACTTCACATACAGCATTGAAGACTGCACCGGTGTGATTATTGGTGGCGCCAAAAGACCGCCATCGAGAGTTCAATTCGGGGAAAATGAATTCGCGAACATATTGGCTTTATCTTTTGAATTCGTGACTGTTCGCAACTACCGAAGGAAAAGAGGAGGACCCGAAGTTACTGCTAATAGCTTTTGCCATTGACCAGAAGAGACGCGAACCAGTTGGAAAGCAGTTTATTGTTCACTTTGCCATCGTGAACCTTCTTCGCGGTATTAATCGCCTCGTTGCACGCGTTTATGTTTCTGACAAAATTTGTTCTGTTGATCTCCGTGGAATCGGAGCGCCATTTTTTTAAAGTTTTAGTTTTTGCAACCGTAATCTGTTCGCATTTTTTATCAAGGTAAGGTTGATCTAATGAAGTTTGTTTGATGGAATGTGGAATGCAAAGCTCCATCGCGAGAAGAATAATCTCTATGGCCGATTCCGCGCTTGCGGTAACATCGGAGTCTCAAATCACACCTCTGACCATGGAAAAGATTCGAAGAACTCTTGCAAATCGTCCCAGTTAGCAAGCCCGTACCTCCATAGTTGGTGATTCTGCTTAGGTTGGTTATTCGTTTGAAATGTAAGTGATTGCGCAACCGACATCAAGCAGTGATCTGAGTTCAACAACCGGGCAGTCATTTCTACGGAATATATATTCGGCTCAGATATTAGAAGCATATCCAGGGAGTTCGCAAAATCCCCTCGGGTCATCCGGAATTCGCGTAGGTTCCTCCACCAGTTGAGTCAAATTGCCACTAACAGCGAACGTTTCGGCTAGCCCACCAGACTTGTTGGTTCTGTTAGAATGTACCAACCACCCAGAGTTGTGTACGTTAAAGTTGTCAAGAATGACAATCTCAGAAGCCAGGCGGTTGGTTTGTATCCAGTCCAAGGTACGGTCGCTGGTTGATCTTCATTCGGGGAGCCGTAGAGGCAACAAAAAATGTTCACAGAACTATTCACCATGATTTTCATCCAAATGATGTCCAAGTTATTGCGTTCTAAGGCTACTTCTCTTTGGCAAGTTCAATTGGATTAGGCTAAGACGCAGACGAAATATCGAATGTAAGTCATATGTAAGATGTGTTGAGTCAGTTGACGAGTCGGCCTGGTCTCGGTTAGAGCTAGTATATGAGGTTTCGTTATTTGGAAATATTGGTGAACAGCCTTTACATTCATTTTGGTGAAACCAATGCTCCCGATGTTACAAAATAATGAACGTTGACAGTGTTTCGTGGGTGGGTTCGATTACGCGATGACAAGTTGTTTACAGTTCGGTTATTTATCAAAACATTTGAACGATGCTCCGCCTGACTTAGTAAACAAACCAAATGACAAATCGCGCCGAAACTTTACGACAGAATAGAGGACAGTTGTGCCAGTGGTGCCATCTTAGCGACAAAAAGAATTTTGATAATCCCCTTAAGCGGGCTTGTTGAAAAAACCCGCACGCACACCGCAGGTGCACCCGCTTTTACATACATAAAATTGAGAGTACGCCACTACGGACAAAACTGCTACGAAACTCATCGAGAGACACACATACTCTCTCCCACCAGAGCAACGTATACCCACAGCCGTCACCCCCTTTGCTACTGCAAAGAACCTAAACAAAAATTCCCGTTCATCGCCTCAATTGATTATATGTGTGCTATCCAACTACCATACAACCGCTGTACAATTTCCAAACCGCACGCGCATTCCCGGCTGTTTGGGCTGTTCCGCGTCATCCACGCCGCCATCGACCACATACAGTCTCATCAAAGTATACGGTCCGATTCTAAGGTTGACCGCGTGATGTTGACAGCCGAATGCGTCCCTCGTCAAAGGGTCGCATCATTTTGTAACTTCCTTGTAACTTCGTACCATCTGCACACATTTCGTTGCTTTTGTCCGCACACTCGATGTGCGCAGTTATAGCTCATGAACGGGAAAGTTATTGTTTCTCAATTATTATTATCTAATTGAATTCAGTCGCCACACGTCAGACCAACAGCACGGTAGCCGAAATATTTACACCCAGTGTAGTACCCAAGTTAATCTCCCCCTCGGTCTATCAAACGTCAACTGAACAACTGTCGAGACGAAATATACCTATATTCAACTGCTAAATGTAACATTTCTATCACATCAACGCCTCGGATAAATTTTCTAAAGAGTGAGCTTAACAGTGCTAAGTACGAAAAGGTAAACCAAATCAATGTATGCAGGTGGTTTTCAAAACTCCATACAACACACTTAGCTTAACTGAATTCAATTTCACCAACGCACCTCATACGTGAGTGATAATTACCCAAAATGGTGTTTCTCAAACGAAGAAAAGGGAAATTCCAGATCCACCACCGGCTTTGCAGAACGTCCATCGTTGCCATACAGAGCCGCAGTGGTTATTATTATTATTATTATTTATTGACCTGTAGGAACCCGGAAGTTCATGACCTCACCGACTCGACTCCCCCATCGTTCCCTGTCCTGTGCACCATACTTCCACGCCCGACCATCTGAACCGATCTCCTGAAGGTCAAACCTGACATTGTCTTCCCATCTCCGTCGCGGCCGTCCTGTCGGTCTCTTTTCCGTTGGTCTATCGTCAAGAATTCTACGCACGGTCCTATCGTTGCTCATTCGCGTCACGTGTCCGGCCCATCTTAATCTTCGCGACTTGATTAGTCAAGCCACAGTGGTATACGATTAATTTATTTAAATTAAAACAATAAAACTAACTTAAACCGGATTGTGTTTTCAACGAGATCGGGTCTGATTGAATGTGCTTCGTGATCGGTACCAGTGCGTGAGGTGTTAGACAACTGGTTTCGCTGCTGGTTGAGGCTCCATCTGATTGTGTACAAGACAACAAGCAAAAGCCTGTATAGTACACACTGTTATAGTTACGATACCGTGAACGTCAAAATAAATAGCAACAATGGAATGTACCACATCTGCCGAGGACTGTGCTGCTATCCAGCGATCAAAGCAAATCGAAATGAATCTTAAAGAGGATGGCATTCAAGCGGCAACGGATACCAAACTCCTGCTCGTCGTGAACGAATGTGCGATTAATGTAACAAGTGGATAACATAACAGGAAGGAGTACAGTGGAGCTAGAGCGACCCGAGATAACCTCTTTACCTTGGTGTTAACGCCGGAAGTCTACTGCTTAGCGACATTTATAAAAGTTGCCCAAGGGCTCCAATAATTAGAGGGATAGTTCCTCGTCAAGATCTCCCCCCTCTCAAAGTTGTTGCATGTGTTCTATTCCAGAATACTACCCTTTATTAAATTTAACACTGAATCTCCTTACACATCCTTAAAAACTTCCCTTAACATATATTACATTCTCACTTAATACATACCATTCATAAACATTCACAATATTGCCAGTTACAGCACATTTAATAACCTGCACCTTTTTATTCATTCAAAACATAGTAACTTTGATTTTCGTCCAAATTTTATTCATGTTAAAAGTCACAGAGACCTTGTTAAAAGTTGTTTTGTTCATGTTATAATTTCCAGTAAATCAGAACACAATGTTCTATAAGTATAGAGAAATTTATATTGTAAAGTCAGTTTGAGTTTGGAGTTGAGTTCAGTTAGTTGGTTGCCAATCAAAGAGTTGAGGAAGTTGAGAAGTAGTTTGAGTTTTGTTATTTAAAAAAAAAGGAGAAGCTGTAATAAAAATAAACAAAGTAACACACAATAAAAGAAAAGAAATTTTTCAATTCAAAACCGGACAACTTTATATCAAGAATTGAAATAAAACAAAACGCGAATTGATGAAAGAAGATTTAATAAAGGAGTAATAAAAGGTCCCCACTCTTCCCTCGATAGAGGAAGCACGGCGCCGGACGTCAACACATGCATATATGACAATAACTGTCATCAATTAAACAAAACTAAATCATGATTCCACAAATGATTTATGTTGCATGCATATATGACATTAACGGTCATAGATTAAAGTTTTAATCACTTTAAACCAAAATAATTCTTTCGGTGTAGCATCAACATTAATTCCCTATTACAACCGAAAGAGTTCTTTCAGTGTAGCCATGAAACCCTATCACACACCTACCTTTTGCTAAACGCAATTTCTCATCATACAATAGCATTTGCTATGACTACACATAAATTTTCCATTCCCATAACTGAACTTCATCATCATCATCATCGGCACTACAGACGGGAACCGGTCTTGGCCTTATTTAGCAAGTCCTGCGGCTTGTTAAATTTTCCATAATGATTTGTTTTTTTTTTCCGGGCAAGGTCATTAGTCTTGCGCCAGAGGCTCCCCGACGGGGAATCGAACTCCGGTCTCCCGAGTGACAGCAGGGTATACTAACCACTATACTATCGAGGAGCTCAGTACAACACCTCATAAATACACAGCCTCCGACCAAAGCGCAGATTATCAGACGCCGAAGACGTGATCTACGTTTACTACCGCACTCAAACCCTACCGGTCTTGTATGGTTTCTTACCCACCATCCCTCCATCCATGTAGTTAGAGAACATTTGAACTAACCCTCTCCACACTATCCTTAGATGCCACACATAAATTTGCCATTCCCATAACTGAACTTGCAATTCTGCAATTCCCACGTTCCATCCACATCCATGCCCATACACATGCTCTAACATTGCATACTATTTGCTATAAGCAAACAAAAATTCTCATCACCGTGATGATCACCTGACACCCCATCAACTTCAAGGAAATTCCACCCATGCCCATGCAAGTGCATGCTATTTGGTATGGGCAAATCAGATTCGCATCACCTTGAATCGAAATTTTCCCATGGCCTTGGGGTGGAGCTTCAGCCAGAATAGGCGTAAGGCTGCCACCTCGGGGCGAATTTTGACAGAATTGCAACCTTGCAGTTCCCGTCGTCGTTGGCATGGCCTTCGACTGGGGCTAGCATTTGGTGGCTGTCTCAAGGTGAGCGATGAATCGTGGGAAGGAATGTAAAATTCGGATTTGATTTTGGGTATATAAAAGGGGTTCTGTTAGAGGCACACGAGCAGTCGTAAACTAAGAGTAACAGGTTGCAGCCTAGCATTGGAACAGGGGGCCCGTTACTCAAAATAAATAAATAAGTAAAGTAATAATAACCATAAAAAATGTAATAAATTGAGTGTGTAAATAAATAATAATGAACAATGACCACACCCTTCATTTCATGGACTCTCCAGCGGGACCCAGAGCGTAAGGGGTGGGCCGCCTTGCAACAGTAAGGTAAGGTTTAAGCAAATAATCTCACTATTTGTTGCAGCCGGCATACATACTGTCGGTGCCAAATAAATAATTAATGTTGATGCCCTTTTTATGATATTACATGGTCAACGGAATGTCACATGAATAATTTATACAATTGCGTAAAGAGTCATTTCTAATTCCACATTAAACAGGGCTTTTACAATGGTCAATTGCCAGTACTTTTTTGACAGAATGTATAATTCAGAGCTATCGCCCTCCACAAAGAATCATTTCTAATTCCACATTAAAAAGGGCTTTTACAATGGTCAATTCCCGGTACTTTTTTGACAGAATGTATAATTCAGAGCTATCGCCCTCCACAAAGAATCATTTCTAATTCCACATTAAACATGGCTTTTTAAATGATCAATTCCCGGTACTTTTTTGACATAATGTATAATTCAGAGCTATCGCCCTCCACAAATATCAAAAGTGTAACGCATGCCACTGCTTTTTGTCGTGCGAAATAAAAAGTATCTGTACTTTTATTTTATTTAAGCTTCTACGTTTGCTTAATGACCAATAACGATTTGTTTGCTTTTAAGATTTAATCCGCATTTACACGGATACGTCAAACAATAAATTATCCCCGTATTTAGTTCTCACACGACTAACATTATTAAGGAGATTTGGTGTCAATTCTATAGCACCAAAACAATGGCATTGTTGCCGTTCAACCCCCGATATACCCAATACTCGAAATCATACTGCAATGCCATGACCATCCGGAAAATAGAGACATATCTCTTGCCCACCGGATACCCATCTATAACTCATTGTTGTTTTACCTGCAGGAAAGAGGTCTATTATTTCGCCATACTATGATGCTACATCCCAGGCAAGGGACAGGAAATATATCGGAATTCAAAACGAAATGAAAATAAAACAGACAGAAGGTTGAAATGTAAGACCAACGTACTTGCAGTGATGGTGCATGACTTCCAGTATCGATGCTACCGACTGGTGGAGTCGCTGACAATGTTCCTCCTACGTTTCCTCCAAGTATCAGTCCTGAAACGGTGCCATCATCCGGTATTGATGCCTGTTGCTGTATTAGGACATTTGGAGCCATTTTGTTTGTGTCCACTGTAAAGAAACGACGATATGATATAGAGATTGATTCAAAGAATATGTTTAGAGATTAATTTATTGTTAATTTTCAGGTTATTTATTAATTTATATAAAACACGAACTTTATAGTTTATTTTACAATTTCTTTTAAAACAGGGAGGTACGAGGGTAGTTGTATGAAAATTAAAACTTTATTGTTCTTTTTACTCCCTCGTTTACTGACCCAGCAGTAGTATTTGTTGTCTTAATAAAAATCTATGTAAATAAATAAAACTAAGGAAAACGTTACAGGTTAATAAAAATCTTCAATTTTCTTCAATAAAATAACTTTCTTAATTTGCTTAATAGTTTATAAAGAAACCGCGTTTTAAATACTTCAAATAAAATTCGTACGATCCTTCATTCTATTCAAAGGCGGTTGGTTTACTATGCTATAGAATGTTATTTTAAAACCATTGTTGCGGATTCGCCCTTGACACATCCGGCGAATTCGCAATTAAATGCTACCTGTGGCACCGCCCTAAACAATGTCAGCAATCAGCTGACATTTTAAAGTTAAATCTGTTGGTTGTCAAAATGACAACCTTTTGTTGTTTTGTTATGTTAATTTTTCTTCTGCGTTAATCCTTTCAAGAGACGTTTGCATCAAATTAAATCTAACTAGTCAATTAAATAAAGTCTATTTTTATAACTTGAAAGCAACCCGCATTATTGATATACTTTGGAAAAGGATTATTTCTAGGATTACTGCACCACCATTAAGGTATTCTTTTTCACTTTTTATTGCATTACTTTCCAGAGTATTTCAGAAAGATCACCAACATCATTGTGCAGTTGTCGGTGGAAGTTGCGTACGTGTTTTTTAACAAACGCAAATTGCAGTACGCAGGAATTTATGTATCTCAAACGCCAGGAGACACCATCGTGTTCCTGACGCTAGCAACCATCCGGTTACCCACACCAAATCCCAAACCATTTGTGTGTGGAAGGTGTGTTCAACGCTTGTTGGACACACATTTTTTGGTCCTTCGAGCCGGATCCAGTCTGTGGATCCAATTCACTGCTGCCAGGTCGCAGTATATAAAAAGGTCGCGGGACACACCAGAGTCCAGACGCTAAGACCCACCATTGACAGGAAATTGAAAGTGAATAGAAAACGCGTCAAATTAGAAGAAAAAATGCCTGCGTCATCGAGTACCGCCAAATCAAAACAGGCAATGGCCGCATCAGCCGAACGTCGAAGCCTGTCGCGAATGGAATCAGAACTTGAACGCCAAGTTGATGCTCCCTGTCCCACTGAAGATCAGAGCAATGACCAGGATCGCGGGAGTCATGTCAAATACGTGACAGAACAGCGTATAGAGGCTCATTTCGGCGCGCATGAGAAGATGTCGTGCGCCTTCCGGAATTTAGAAACGGAAACGGAATAATAACCAACGCTAGCCACTGTGGAAGCATGCGAGCGTAGCTTACATGCAGGATGAGAAGCTATAAGGAATAGGCACGAAGTCATACTTAGCTCAGCAGCCCCAAGGATGACCATCGCCCATCGATACTTTCACGAAGGATTTATTGACCAGGCAGAGGAGACGTATTTGAATGAAGCCACCAAGTTCGTCGAGGCAAGACACGCCCTCAGCGCCGAATGTCCGAGCACTTCCAGGGCTGCGTCCGATGCCTTCAGTCGGCCCCATGTCAGAAAACTTCCCCCGATCCAGATGCCAACATTTTCAGGGAAATATTCGGAATGGCGACCCTTTAAGGACCTGTTCCTAGCGGTACTGGCAGACCACCCCGAACTTGTGGATGTCGAAAGGCTTTATTATCTGAAGTCCAGCCTCCGGGACGAGGCCGCAAGAGCCATTCAGAACATTACTGTGACAGAGGAAAATTACCACCGAGCTTGGGATAAGCTGGTGGATCATTATGATAATACTCGCGCCTTGGTTCACTCTGCCCTGACGACGCCCCTCAACGTACCTGCCCTTGCTAAGGAGTCAGCCGCAGGCCTGCGCACACTCCGCGAAACCACAAACGACGCGATTGACAGTCTGGATGCTCTTGGTCGCCCCGTAGCTGCATGGGGTGATATCTTGGTCTACTTGACCACCCAGCGCGTGGACCCCGAACAAGCCGTGATTGGCAGACCACCCAGGGCAGCACAACGGAACCACCGACCTACAAACAGCTGGACGCGTTCTTAAAAACAAGGATTGAGGCGTTAGAGTTCGTGGAGCTGCCCCGAATCACGATTGAGTCCCTCATCGACCTAAGAGCGATAACCAGCCAAACATCCAAAGGACGCGTCTCTCGGCCTACACCGACTCAACCTTAGTTCAGAGCCCTCGGCTCATCTGTCCATATTGCAGCTCATCACATTCTTTAGGCTCCTGTGCAGGATTTAAACAACTCAATCTGGACCAGCGAAAGTCCCTTGTGAACCAAAGACGGCTGTGTTTCAACTGTATGGGATCACATATGTTCCGCGATTGTTCCTCCACCAGCCGATGTCGACATTGCCAAGGACGACACCATACCCTGCTCCACGCCAGTTCGACAACTTCACCGCCACGTCCAAACGTGGACACTGGCCCGAATTAACACAACTACCATACTCCTGGGGTGTCTTCGCATACCTTAACCGCCTATCAACCGCGGGAGACCCTCCTTGCTACTGCACGTGTCATCATAAAATCAGGGGACCAACGCCGCCTAGAGACCCGTGCCCTGATGGACCCTTGTTCCGAGGTAACGCTCATCTCGGAACCTCTCGCTCAGCGTCTGCGTCTCCGCCGTCGCACATCGTTCATCCCAGTTCACGGAGTCGGGAGCGCCCTATGCCACACTGCGAAGGCTCAGTCTTCAATCACGATAATGCCTCGTCACTACGGCGCTAAGGGCTGGACGACCAACGCTCTTATCCTGCCTCAGCTGTCGGAGTACGTGCCACCCCCTCGTTTCCTGCCTGGCGACCTCGCCGTCGCAGCAGGTCTAGACCTTGCGGACCCGGACACCCCCTCCAGGGAAAAGGTGGATGTGATCATCGGTGCCGACCTGTTCCCGGCCATCATTAAGGCAGGATTAAGGAAGTTTGACCACACGGACATCATCGCCCAGGACACCCATTTGGGGTGGATATTGACGGGTGCAGCTTCGCTCGGCACAGACACCTCTGTTACGGACCGACCTTGAGTCCAGGTCCCCCCGACATCCACTAATCCCCTTTCGTTAGTTTCCCCTCTTTACCTTTAAACGGAGAACAACTCGCCAAGTAGTTAATTTGCATAAACTACTGTATGCAAATTCTACTTGGCAGAGAAAATAATAAAAACCGGCGTTGGCGTCGAATAATAAAATAAAACGTCAACGGCAAAAAACAAAAATAATTCATTCGACGTTAAACTACGCACGAGGTCACACAACGGTCTGTCAAATACCTTCTAGTACATCATTAAGCAGTGACCGATAAGGTGAGCACAACTACGGATGAACAGGGGAGCAACCAATCAACGCCCCTGCACCCAGTGACCGAAGAAGCAACAGCTGACAAACAGCTTCTCCAGCGACCGCTCAACGGTCTCCAAAGTAAGTCCCATTCCCTTACTAGAAAAATTATTATCTATATAAGAAACATAAAATTAATACTTACCTTATTATTAAATAATTGTTAAAATAGCATAACACCTCTAACAGAGAACAAATCTTGACCAGTCACATGGCCGGTCCTCGTGGGTTGCGAATTTACAACTCCAACCCAGAGGAACTGGTCGACCATTCGACTGCTGACAGATCCCCGCAGGGGCCAACGAGGAGACGTCGTCGACGTCGACACCGACGAACCCGAATGCAGTACATATGTCCCGCTACCACCATCAACCACGGAACGCGCAATGCCCCGTTTGGCGGGCGACGCTCCCCAGTATTCAGGGACCGACCGCTGCATCCGAATGAACGCTGCGGCCTCACCCGCAAACGACCGCATCGTTCCGGCCGCTAACTTCGGACTGACGCCAATGGACGCAGCACTCGTCAACACCACTAGTTGTCCCGATGGAGTGAGACCAATCACCAGTCACGTGGTCACTGATCGTGGGTTGCGACCTTACAACTCCAACCCAGATCACATGGCCAGCAATAATAACCGCATCCAACAACGAAGGGGACCATCGCGTCATCACGAACCCCCGGGCCGTCCAAGACCCGTCCGTCTTCAACACTCTTCAGGGCGGGCGGATCTCTCCCAATCGACCATCATCGACGTGAGGGTGGACTGCACCGGACCGCTACTGGCACAATTACAAGACCCATAGCAATCAGCTGACATTTTAAAGTTATATCGGTTGGTTGTGAATGATCTAGTACAATAGGACGATAATGGATTGACTTCCGGTTCATTGCCTTCTTCTTGTTCGAGCTGTCACGGCGGGTGGACGTAAGAAAGAAATTAAAATTGTGAATGCCGATAATTTAAATAAAAACATAATCCTTAAAAACATCAGGTGTGGGGTTTAGCACTAAGTAAGTAATAAAATTTCAGCGGATCATCAAACACAATCGGATTAATCGCCGATCAAAATGATGCCCGATAGACGCGGGAAACGGAAGCCCTGCACGAGGTAGGAATAGATGTCCCGACCATAGACACGATTGGGCGGATCCGGACAATATACAAAGAAGCATTTGGTCATTCTGAGCTTGAAAATACAGGCGAAGAAACTTCCGGAACTTCAAGTGTGTTCACAACTCCTGGAGGAGCACTCTCTTCTGACGGAGCGTTCATTTCGGGTGGAGCCCCTACTTCTAGCAAAGCGCTCGCTTCCGACGGTGCATCGACTTCTGACCTATCTGCTCACCAGATGGCTGGCGGACGATCAACTTCTGAGGCAACTTCTGTGACCATTTTTGATGATGCCGTAGGGTTTTCGACCTAGTGGGTGTTTAAGCCTCTTAGTAAGGTGCCATAGGGGCACAGGCTCACTAAGGATTCCCGACGAGTCGTTTGGTCGAAACGCCAACCCCGCACAACTGCCTGAACACACCTGGACACTTCGTCCACTCTTGGTAATTAACGATTTCTTGTTTTTAATGAAAAACATAAAAGTCGCTCGGTGTTAAAGGTTCTTAATTTTCGAAAACTTAAAAGCCAAAGTTACTTGGTGATACAGGATTTATTTTACGAACTTAAAGGTCAAAGTCACAGCGATACTGGTTATATTTTAACAAACTTAAGAGTCAAATCACAGGGTGATAAAGGATTTATTTTAACAAACTTAAACGTCACGTCACTGGGGCAATCTTTACAAAGCACACAACACACATTTTTGTCCTCGACTCCAGACACCGTTTTATATAGGAAAATTTAAATTTCAACACTCAAGGAGATTTATGCTTTTACACAGCGACTTGCTCCCTCGCCAAAGGTTGATACTCGACTCACAGTTGTAAGGGAGAAAAAATGAATCTTCTTTTTCTTTTTTCCCTCGCCCAGTGACCAATGGGAGAAGATCTCCGACACATTGGTCCCAGCGAGGGTGCAGCAACACGCGCGATGGTTATCCCGGGCACTCACGCAGTGTGTCCTTGTGTACGCGAACCGCAGATATACAAATCCAACAAGCGGAAATATCCAGAGAAGTGGTTGCAGCTGGGCAAGCCATCATGCAGACAGGAATTTGGATGTTTATACGATCAGCAACTGCGTACAGCATCTATGGCTGATCGTGGACATATCGTTGGCGTCTCAAAGGGCCGAACTCTCGTGTGTATATTTACATTATTGAGAATTCGGTTTCCTTGGGCGGCCAGTCGCGAGCTATAATATGCCTCTCTGTCGGACGACTGGCAGATAAAACAAGGGAATATTCCACGCACGTGTGCGGCAAAATACATTGGGAGATATGAGCATTGACATGCTTCAGGTTTGATGTCGGTTACTTGGTGCTGTAACCGAATTGTTTTTCAGGAACATGATGCGACGCATGCAACCATGCCCTTGAGAGAAACTCCTGAAGGTGCTAATGTAATTGCATTAGCGAATGATAATGGTTTTATGTGCTTTAGGCGGCGTTTGGGTAATTAGAAAAAAAGGTAAGTAGTGGCGTTCGGTGGAACCACCACAATGCTGAGGACCGAGAATTCGCTCGACTAGAGAGAGTGAAACGCATTCGAGAACTGCAGAGGGAGCTGCTAGGTATAGAGCCGGTTCCAATGACTACAAAAAAGGTGGACTACGGGATGTGGTCCAGTCGCTTTGTTGCGATAATCGCACCAAATACCTCTGTGCACGTCGACTTTTGACAGGAACTGACAAGGTACTGTGGGGCTTTTCAGGGCCCGAGGAGCCAGGCATCGCTCGATCCCCACTTTTCCAGGCGAACGACTTACCTCTCGGTCGAAATTCAGCAAGGTTGCGTAACCTTGCTACGGCATTTACCCCCAGCCAAATCGCCGGAATTATTACGGTTACCCAATCGGATAACTGTTTTGAAGTTCTGTTAGGCAGCTTACCTATTCTGTAGGGGATTTCCTTCCAAACCCCTTTTTCTCCATCACCACCACTGAAAACATTAAAGCCACGGCAAAGCTTATCACCTTGCCGTGGCATCGAAACTTACCCTCGGCCAGTCCATATTCCCTAAGAAACATTAAGCCCACGGCAAAGCTTATCACCTTACCGTGGCATCGAAAATTCACCCCCGAGGCGCATATTATCTCCTAAATAAAAAGCATAAGTCCACGGCAAAATCATCACATTGCCATGGCATCTGAAATCATATCTTTAGGCATACATTCTGCCAGGGCATCTCGTTTCCATAGCCTTAAGCTATGGAAACAACAATCAACAAGAGTTCCTTGTGACTCGTTGTATTTGTTTACCCTCGGCATAACATGCATGCGGCTATTTGCCCCTATTGATTTGCTACCGCCGACAAGGTTTCTGCTGAAGCAAACCAAACATGTCCCTGATTACCAGCAATCGCTGGCTTCCAATTGTCGGTCCCCATGTTCAGAGATAGCATTCAAACAACGATCACCAGCAGCCAGAAAATGTTTACTTACAACATCTGGCAATGGCTGCACCCTATGTTCGTTGCAATGTTTAATCATCGGCAACCGAAGTGATGATTTATGGCCTTCCATTAGGATGACCAAATCATCGGTTTCGGGTTTTCACACCCCACATGCTAGTGTTTACTTTCTTAGAAAATGCACTAGCGATGTACCTCCATCCACCACGGTCGCCGAACGATCGTATGCATGGCATACCCACACATGCGTAATGTATGACTACCCCGTCCGGTCCAATCACGATTAACTACTTCAAGTTAATCGTGTAACTCCGCCTCCTTTTTAGTTTCTTTTGAGGGTTTTCCGTTTCTTTGGTGAGCTGGAGTCATGAGTCAGATTTTAGTCACCAGTCCAGGGGGACGTCACCAAAAAAAATCTTAAGCTGGTAAGCTGAGAGTAGATGTGCGTCGATAAATTCGCGAGCGGAAAGTTGATTTTAGTTGCAAAATTCGGTGTTCCTAAGAAAAGTTCGTTTGTTAAATTTCCCAAGCAACATTTTATTGAATTAATGTAATGTGAGACAGTAAAAAATATTTTAAACTAATTTAACAAAATTCAGAAATATGTACTCTAATGGAATAAAAATTTAAGAAAATTCAGTGCGGCGTAATAAAACGAGTATGAACTTTGAATACTGATCGTGTGTTTTATTTTCCTCTTTCTGATGAACTTTGTTTCCTTTTCGCGGCGCGTTGTACGTGGTGTTAGTACTGAATCCGCGTCCTTGTTGACGTCAAGTATCTAATAACCCACATTGGTGACACCGTAAAAACGCGCAACCTTCGAACATTAGCGACCGGAAAACAAACCAATTCCGAGTGAAATCCGGCAAAGATTACCTTTTCGAAAGTGAAGTAACACAGCCAATACAGTTATTGGGCTTCGGTCGATTTTGCTTTTCATCATCTCTCACTGGACAATAAAATTGGAAACAGTGACCGTGGTGCAAAAATCGAGAGTGCAAAAAGAAAAAGACAATAAAAGGGTACGCCCCAACGCCAGCCCAACAACAGCACCTGGCATAACACCCCACACGAAGAACAACACCATCACCGGATCATCACTAGCAACACAAGAGGAAGAACAACCCATTATTTGTGATCAAGTAGATCTGTACGATGCTTCCGGATCTTACGTAAATTGTGTGTATGTAAGTTATTTACATTTATGTGAATTATTTTCTTCTGTTTTTATTATTTAAGCTCATTTGTTTTGGATTAATTTAAAATTTTACAAGTTCTTGTGCACACATTATATAATATAAAGTATACAGGTTTGAACAATACGAAGTATTGTGAACTCTTGCGAAAGTGTTTAACATATTGTAAGTTTATACGTAAGCGTAATAAGTTTTTCATTGTAAAAATATATTAACTTTTTCTCAGCCTCGAGATCGACATTAGAGGCAAGCGATCCACGGTCAGCGTCGAAAGGCTTAAGCCCTGTTTTCTGGAAGCTTCCGCTCCAGAATCACCTCCATCTACCGACACCGCTCCTACTCCACCAGCACAACCTCCCCGTACTCGCGCTCAAACGCGCGCCCATAACCAACTAACCACCCCCTAACCTGCCTTACCTGTTTCGTGACTACGTCACTGGGGAGGGAGTGATGTGGGGCTTTTCAGGGCCCGAGGAGCCAGGCATCGCTCGATCCCCACTTTTCCAGGCGAACGACTTACCTCTCGGTCGAAATTCAGCAAGGTTGCGTAACCTTGCTACGGCATTTACCCCCAGCCAAATCGCCGGAATTATTACGGTTACCCAATCGGATAACTGTTTTGAAGTTCTGTTAGGCAGCTTACCTATTCTGTAGGGGATTTCCTTCCAAACCCCTTTTTCTCCATCACCACCACTGAAAACATTAAAGCCACGGCAAAGCTTATCACCTTGCCGTGGCATCGAAACTTACCCTCGGCCAGTCCATATTCCCTAAGAAACATTAAGCCCACGGCAAAGCTTATCACCTTACCGTGGCATCGAAAATTCACCCCCGAGGCGCATATTATCTCCTAAATAAAAAGCATAAGTCCACGGCAAAATCATCACATTGCCATGGCATCTGAAATCATATCTTTAGGCATACATTCTGCCAGGGCATCTCGTTTCCATAGCCTTAAGCTATGGAAACAACAATCAACAAGAGTTCCTTGTGACTCGTTGTATTTGTTTACCCTCGGCATAACATGCATGCGGCTATTTGCCCCTATTGATTTGCTACCGCCGACAAGGTTTCTGCTGAAGCAAACCAAACATGTCCCTGATTACCAGCAATCGCTGGCTTCCAATTGTCGGTCCCCATGTTCAGAGATAGCATTCAAACAACGATCACCAGCAGCCAGAAAATGTTTACTTACAACATCTGGCAATGGCTGCACCCTATGTTCGTTGCAATGTTTAATCATCGGCAACCGAAGTGATGATTTATGGCCTTCCATTAGGATGACCAAATCATCGGTTTCGGGTTTTCACACCCCACATGCTAGTGTTTACTTTCTTAGAAAATGCACTAGCGATGTACCTCCATCCACCACGGTCGCCGAACGATCGTATGCATGGCATACCCACACATGCGTAATGTATGACTACCCCGTCCGGTCCAATCACGATTAACTACTTCAAGTTAATCGTGTAACTCCGCCTCCTTTTTAGTTTCTTTTGAGGGTTTTCCGTTTCTTTGGTGAGCTGGAGTCATGAGTCAGATTTTAGTCACCAGTCCAGGGGGACGTCACCAAAAAAAATCTTAAGCTGGTAAGCTGAGAGTAGATGTGCGTCGATAAATTCGCGAGCGGAAAGTTGATTTTAGTTGCAAAATTCGGTGTTCCTAAGAAAAGTTCGTTTGTTAAATTTCCCAAGCAACATTTTATTGAATTAATGTAATGTGAGACAGTAAAAAATATTTTAAACTAATTTAACAAAATTCAGAAATATGTACTCTAATGGAATAAAAATTTAAGAAAATTCAGTGCGGCGTAATAAAACGAGTATGAACTTTGAATACTGATCGTGTGTTTTATTTTCCTCTTTCTGATGAACTTTGTTTCCTTTTCGCGGCGCGTTGTACGTGGTGTTAGTACTGAATCCGCGTCCTTGTTGACGTCAAGTATCTAATAACCCACAGTACTTTTGAGAACCGTTCGTGTTGATTGCTGGGATTCTCTTAAGGAGATATTGCTGGCAGAAAACGACCAAAAAATGACCCGCCGAGAAGTCTACCACAAGTTGAGTCGTCGAACACCACTAAAAGAGGAGTCCCTGCTGCGTTATGTGCTATCCATGCAGGAAATCGCCTCGCATACAGACATCGACGAGGCAGAATTACTTGAGTTTATTATCGAAGATATTGGGGATACGTCATCAAGCATCTCAATACTTTACGCCGTCAAATATATACTGGAGCTGAAAAGACTTCTGCCCCGTTACGAAAAGAGGATGTTGTCGGAGCCGCTGTCGTGCCTTATGACCAAAGGAGGTTCATCGTCTACGTCAATAGTGCCCACAACTTCAGCAAGAGGGCGCAGGACTTCTACAATAACATCTATTAAAGAGCAAGAAAGGTGCTACAATTCCTCAAAATTCGGTCATTTTGCATCCAACTCTCCAGAGGAGAAAAGGCCACCAGGCTCGTGTTTGCAATGTTTCGATACTGGACATACTTATAGGAATTGCCCGAAGGTGAAGCCGAGGCGAGTTGGAGCCAGGGCACCCGGACAACAATGCCCTTAAGGCCAACGATAGTGATGAGAAATAATAACACCTTTGAGTGCCGTACAACTGGTGAGCGTTTCTTTTATTTGAACAGAAAATAACTGTACTAATTATAAAAATGTCTACTCTCTGTTGGTTATGTGTAGTCTGGTTAGTTTTGTTCGAAAGTCATTGGTGCGTAAAGACATACCCTTAAGAAAGCTCTCGTACTCCAACTATAAAGGATTAAGGAACGTCAAGTTAGTCACTTATGGTACTGTATATTGCCATATTATCCTTTCGGGTTTATAAAGAAAAATGTCCGTTATGATTATTCCAGATGACGCTATGCCGGTTCCTCTGTTGATTGGGCGTGACGGATTGCGAGTTTTTAATATTTCGCTACAAATTAATTTAAAGAGTATGTCTTCTCCGCAAAAATCTACTTCCAAAGTTAATAAAAATATTGATTCTTGTTTAAGTTCTATGTGTTATTGTACTTACGCCCCTAGAAATGGCAGTACATTCAGTTCTATTAGCTTGCCTAGTGAAACTAACAACAAATATTGGATGAACAATGATAGAAAAGTTGAGTATGATTCGGGTAGGGGTGGTTCTGCTCTCCAAGCTTGCGATGATGAGAAGGACAACAGTGTTTGCGAGATTTACGCTATAGAACCTACTTTGGGCGAGGAGTTAAATATTGGCCCTAATCTTAGATTAGGAATTTAAAAAAAAATGCTATCAGTCGTCGAGGACAAATATCTGAATTATGATAGTTTGAAAGCTAAGCCTCCAGACTTTGAGATGCATATTCGGCTTACGAATAATACCCCTTTCTTCTGTTCTCCCCGCCGATTATCCTTCGCTGAGAAGCAAAAGGTGAACGATATTATAAGAGATCTTATGGATCGAAAGTTTATAAAACCGAGTTATTCCCCATATGCATAGCCCATTGTTCTAGTAAAGAAGAAATCTGGAGAAACCCGAATGTGCGTAGGCTATCGTGCATTGAATAAACTGACAGTCCGTGATAACTACCCTCTCCCGCTAATTGAAGATTATTTAGAGTACCTTGAGGGAAAAAACATGTTCACATTGTTGGAACTTAAGAGTGGATTCCACCACGTTAAGATGTCACCTGATTCGTATCACTTGACTTCTTTTGTTACTCCAGGTAGACAATTTGAGTTTCTGAAGATGCCATTTGGGCTTAAAAATGCCCCGAGCGTTTTTCAACGATTTATTTTTACAATGTTTAGGCATTCCACTGAGAACAATAAAATTATGTCCTGGCGAGTACTAACATTGATGATCATCTTAAGCTATTAGAACGCGATCTTCAGTGTATATCAGAAAACGGTTTGGAGCTTAAGTCGTCCAAGTGCCGTTTCAGACATGGTACGATAGAATACCTTAGGTATAAAGTAACTGAATTCGGTATCCAACCGAGTGACTCTCATCTTAAAGCTGTACTTAACTACCCGGTGCCGAAAAATGCTAAGGAAGTGCATTCGTTCCTTGGCTTAAGTTCTTATTTCAGAAGGTTTGTTTGTTCATTCTCCCAAATATCTAGGCCTTTATATAATCTCTTAAAGAAAAACGCCCCGTTTAATTTCACCGCTGAATGCGTAACCGCCTTTCAACGGTTGAAGGGCTCTTTGCTTTCGTCTCCGGTGTTAGCTATTTATAGCCCAGATCGGGAGACAGAACTCCATTGTGATGGTAGCGCACTTGGTTATGGCGCTGTCCTGCTGCTGCGGCAGGTTGGCAACAAGTTCCAGCCCGTGGCCTACTTTTCGAAAAGCTCTACACCACCGGAATCACGGTACCACCGCTTCGAACTCGAGACCCTGGCCATAGTTTCTGCTCTTCGACGTTTTCGCGTTTATCTGGAAGGAATCCCGTTTACTGTGGTTACTGATTGTAGCTCGCTTACCCTTACACTTAACAAGAAAACCGTCACTTCAAGAATCGCGAGGTGTGGGTTAGAATTAGAGAACTTGAACTATAAGGCCAAACACCGTAGTGGAGTTAACATGAGTCACGCAGATGCGTTAGGTAGATGTTTTATGGTTTCCGCACTGAATTCCGAAGACATAAACTTCCAATTGAGAGCAGCCCAAAGTCGTGACCGAATAATCTCATCTCTAGAAGATAAACTAGATGAGGAGGAACCTACATCGTTCACCCTCCATGATGGTGTTGTGTACCGAAGGGATAAGTCTGATAGACTCCTCTTTTATGTCCCGACCGAGATGAAAACAAATCTAATTAGGCATGTCCATGAACGCATTGGCCACTTGAGTGTCATGAAGTGTTATTACCAAATCCGCCAGAACTATTGCTTCTTTGACATGAAAAGCAAAATTGAGTAGTTTATAAGAAATTGTATTCTGTGCATTATGTACTCATCGCCTGCAAATTCTGTTGAACGTAATTTATTTAGTATTCCAAAGCAGCCGATCCCCTTTCATACTTTACATTTAAATCACTTCGGACCTTTACCTGCTGTTCAGTCAAAGAGGAAGCATATTCTTCTGGTAGTTGAGGCGTTCACACAATCTGTCAAGCTTTACCTTGTCATATCGACGAGTACGAAGGAGGTATGCGCTGCCTTTTGTAAATACTTCGAGTACTACAGCAGGCCTTTCAGAGTAATCACGGACAGAGGCACTTGTTCAGTACCTGGCTGACTTTCAAACAGACAAATGGTCTCACAGTTTTGCTAGTGCTATTTATCTTAATCAACCGTTATTTTCACAATAATTATCACAATTTAATTATCATTATCTTTGCCTCGTTTTCCGCATACAAAAATTTGAACAAGTGTTAAAACCGTTAAGTCGTGGCCCCTGGGCAGCGTGTGTTAAACAAACTTAAGCGCAAACGGTTGCGTTACGACCCCGTTATTAGAGGCCAAACTCCTCCCAATAAACTTTCAAAAGTGAACAATAAAGTGCTAGAAAAATCTAAAATGTGTTCAAACACTAACTTTTTTTCAACCACTTCAAAGTCTGATGGAAGACTCTCCTGAAATGGATCCGACCAATGACGAACAGTGCGCAGAACTTCCTAAAGAAACCGTTCCGCCAGTTGTGGTGTTAAAAACAACTAGTGTTAAAGTGCGTGATATTTTGAGCAACATTAAGATAGACAAATACTTAATTAAAAACATATCGCTTGGACAAAAAATATGTACTCCAACAATGGACATATATAACAAAATCAGAACCGAACCCTTACGGTTAAAATGTGAGTTTTTTACCCACTCGCGTAAGGAAAATCGTCCATTAAAGGTAGTGTTATCCGGACTAGACTTGATAAGCAACGATATAGTGAAAAACGAACTAATTGCACCCGGGATTAAGTGCCTAGATGTTAAAACCATCACAATAAATTCGTCAACAAAAGCCCTGTACAAACACTACTTGTACATCGTCTACATTCAACGCGGTACTGTTAAATTAAACGAACTAAAACGGAACTACTCAACCTTGTTCAAAACCATCGTTCGCTGGGACTTTAAAAAACATCATCCAGGTAAGGTCACACAATGTCAAAATTGCCAGCTTTATGGTCACGGCTCGATGCATTGTCACATAAATAGCTTCTGTGCAATCTGTTCGGGAAACCATAAAACATCCGACTGCAAAACGAATGAGGTCATCAAGTGTGCAAATTGTAGTGGGCCACATAAATCCACCGATCCAGAATGCATAAGCCGAAAGCAGTACATAGACATTCGCCGCAAATTATCCCCACGCGGACGTGGTACAGGAAATAAAACGTTCCTACAGCCTCCGAGTGACAAACAGCAGCCACTGCCCGACCGATTATCCATTGATAATTTTCCTCCACTACCCCGATCTGTGCGTCAACCTTCACTTCCTTCATCCACCTGGGCTTCTGGCCTCCATCAAACCCAGCAACCTTCCAACAGTGATACGACACAGACGAAGAAAAATCCGTCTGAAACTATAACTAACCATAACTTGTTCTCATTTACCGAGATAAACTCTCTTCTTAATGAAGTTGTAACCGAGCTTAGTGCTTGTCAAACTAAAGCTGACCAATTGAACGTCATTACTTCATTAGCTATTAAGTACATATACTTGGAAAAAACATGTTAAGAAACTCTCTTAACATCATAACTTGGAATGCGAGAAGCATCAAAAATAAAAAGCATGAATTTTTTAGTTTCTTGATAAATTTTAATATTGACATTGCACTTGTTTCAGAAACCTGGCTCAAACAAGACATTTCTTTCTCACATCAAAATTACATATGTTATCGCCTAGACAGGGTACATGCTAGTGGCGGAGGTGTCGCCATTGTTGTGAAAAAATGTATAAAACATTCCTTGCGTCCTTCATTGCACCTTAAGTTAATTGAGGAAATTAGTATAGATGTAACATTAAGAGATAACTCCAAGGTGAGTCTTTTTTCGGTCTATTTCCCTGGTGGAAATGGAAACATTGAGAAATCTACTTACTTTAAGCGGGATCTGCAAAAATTGTGTAGAGTCAACACTCGAAACAAGGTAATTATTGGTGGTGATCTAAACTGCAGACATCAGTCGTGGAATTGTCTTAGGGCAAACTGCTGGGGTAACATTTTACTAGATGTTACTGTAGTTTTTCCATACTTTATCCACTTCTCCCCACCTATATCCCAGCGAGTGCTAACAAGAACCCCTCAACTTTTGATCTATATATCACTAATATTCCAAATTACTGCACAGTACCATTAACTCTAAATGCGTTAAGCTCAGACCACCTTCCGATCAGCCTCACAGTGAATCATACAGTAGCTGAAAACGTACCAGTTTATACCACAACTATTCCGCCGCCAACTGGAATCATATATAAACACGAACTTGGTTCTAGGTGATACCAGCCTAAATTCTATAACCTGCAGCGAGCACATTGATATCCTATGTATCAATTTTGTTTCTGTTATCAATAGAGCGGCCGATCTTGCGATACCTAAATATTCCACTGCTCCAGTTGATAAGGCACCGCTCTCTGAAAATATCTTACATCTGATTAGGCTACGAAACTCTGAAAGAAGAAAATGGCTGCGTTATAGAATCGATTGTTTTCTAGTTAATGTTAAAGTCTTAAATAATACGAGGGTTGCCTTTTATATTTCGGGATTAGAGAACAAAAACAAATATTGATCATCGAAAATCACTTTATTGTTTTTCAAAATATTCCCCATGAAGATCTATACACTTTTGCATGCGTTTGAACCAATTGTCAAAGCACTTTTGCCACTCTGATTGAGGTATCTCCAACACATGCATTCTGAATGCAGCAACCGCTTCTTCAGGTGTCGAAAAACGTTGACCTCTCAGTTTGTTTTTTACGTACGGGAATAAAAAGAAGTCATTCGGTGCCAAGTCAGGACTATACGGCGGATGACCCATCAAATCGATGTTTTGGGTGCTCAAAAATGCAGTTGTCGCAGCCGATGTGTGAGAGCTCGCATTGTCGTGGTGAAGAGTGATCCGTCTTCGGCGGTTGGTTTTCCTGATTTGGAAGACAACTGGCAAACAAATGGTTGTGTACCACTCAGAATTGACTGTTCTGCGTTGTTCTAGTGGTACAGTTGCGGCATGTCCAGTTTTTCCGAAAAAAAACAGGCGACCATTTGCTTGGAACTGCTTCCTGCACGAACAACTTTTGTTGGATTTGGCTCATCTTGAAACACCCAGACAGTCGACTGCTGTTTACTTTCGGGCTCATACGCGTAAATCCACGATTCATCACCTGTCATGATGTCATAGACGTGTTTCGAAGCACCGCGACCGTATTTTTTGAGCATTTCTTTCGACCAATTGACACGAGCGTTTTTTTGGGCGATTGACAAATTGTGTGGGATCCAACGCGAACAAATTTTTTTGACAGTCAAATGTTTATGCAATATTGAATTGTATGCTGGTCCCACTAACGCCTAAGGTTGTCTCAATCTCACGATAGGTCACATGACGATCTTCCAATATCAGTTCGCGCACAGCATCAATGGTTTTCGGAACAACAACTGATTTTGGACGACCTTCACGAAATTCATCTTGGAGTGAACTACGACCACGATTGAATTCACCATACCATCGATAAACACTGGTCCTTGATGGAGCTTCATCGCCAAAAATTGAATTAAGTTCATCCATGCACTGTTGCTGAGTTAATCCACGCCGAAAGTTGTAAAAAAATAATCGCACGAAAATGTTGACGATTTAATTCCATTTTTGGGCCGAAATGAATCTTTTAAGTTACTGTAAACAACACAAATAGCGCTCGTATGTCAAAACGTTCTGAGTGCGTATATCCTCAAAAATGTCCAACTTTACGACAGAGCTGTCAATTGCCGGATTGAAACACTAGGGTTGCCAAATCCCGAAACATAAGAGGCAACCCTCGTATCATTAAAACCGAAATCTCAACATATAGGAACAAGTGTTGGAATAAACACCTTTCCTCTCTTGACAAAGCTAGCAAACCGTTCTGGAAAATATCAAATATTATTAAAAAGAGAGGGTCAAGTATTCCTCCGTTTAAAGTTCACGACAAGTTGTTTATATCTTCAGTGGAGAAATCGTACCTACTTGCTAACACGTTTAGTAAGAACCACTCCATATCTATACATCTAAGCGACGCGTATACTGAAGCTGAAGTTGCTAACTCTATCCATGTACTTTCTCAAACACCAGCTGAAAGTACTTACGCAATTAATATCAGCAAAGTTAAAGAATTGATAAAAAAATCGAAATCAAAAAAGGCTGCGGGTCTCGATAATATTGACAACAAATTAATCGAAGCACTTCCACCTGCTGCAAGTAACTATTTAACGTTCATTTTCAACGCTTGTCTTAAGAATTGTTATTTTCCGGACTGTTGGAAAACAGCAAAAGTAATACCTATCCCGAGACCCGGCAAACCGAACCGACCGCGATGAGAAATGACAAGCGATTCTTCTGAACGCGCGTCGTAGCGTGTGTACGCTACTGTGGTTGGATAGTAACTGATTCCAATTAGGGATGAAGATGGGATTTTTTATTTGCACAGCTATTAGCCAATCATCATCGCACTCTCTCATGAATTCTTTCAGTTGCATGTCTTAGCGAGGTGAATAATACTTGCACATCACTCGACAGTCGCTGGACATGCGAAGGATGAAAAGAACAAAAGAGAAAGAGCAGTGACTTCGGGATTGACTTAGCTTGTGTGCTTGTATCAATGCAGCCTCTGAGGATGGCCTACTGCCCTAGTGCGATGACTGTGGTGATCTCAGAATGCATTGAACCCGAGGAAGATAAAAATGTGAAGGAGAGGAAAATGTTTTGTAGCTATTCACCTGTGAGAAGAGATCATTGATCCCCAGCGAAGAACAAAAGAGAGAGCGCCATGACTTCAAGATTGACTTAGCTTGTGTGCTTGTATCAATGCAGCCTCTGAGGATGACTTACTGCCCTAGTGCGATGGTTGTGTTGATCTCAGAGTGCATTGAACCCGGGGAAGATAAAAATGTGAAGGAGAGGAAAATGTTTTGTAGCTATTCACCTGTAAGAAGAGATCATTGATCCCCAGCGAATGGAGTGTCTGGGGAAAGTCGAATTGACGCTACTTTGGCTAGGGTAATATTACCGTGGGAAAAACGCTAAGGAATGCGGTAATTATCCAAGCCATTGAATGATGATGCAACCGCGTCATTTGATTCGACTTGGTTGTTGCTAACCACATGAATTGGAATTTCCAGTGAAATCTCATGGGTTAGAGGACTGGAGTTGCCGTGTGGCAAAAAAGGTAGCTGAATTCAATTATGCATTACTTGCATAGAATAATGAATTCAGCTATGCGGCCGTTTTTGAAATATGAATTACAGGTGAATTAGGTTGGTAGAAGGAATTGACGTGGGGAATGATATGACCCGCTGTTAGCGGTCGAAATAAGGCGGAAGTAGTGGGTTGGTTCTCCATGTAGTATAGAGAACCCCCACAACTCCCCATGTATCGGAATCTGACTGAAGACAGGGAAAAAAGCGTCTAAGGCTATATTTGAAGCGCAGGAGTTTAACCTGAGGAAGTTTGAAGAGCATCATCGCCCCGCGCCTCTGCATGAAGAGGGAGATTACGTAGTCATCAAAAATATTGACACTACTAGTGGTACCAATAAGAAATTAATTCCGAAATATAAAGGCCCATGACAGATATGACAGATATGTGATTAGAGCCATCGAAAATTGTCAAATTACAAATCTGACTGAAGACAGGGAAAAAAGCGTCTAAGGCTATATCTGAAGCGCAGGAGTTTAACCTGAGGAAGTTTGAAGAGCATCACCGCCCCGCGCCTCTGTATGAAGAGGGAGATTACGTAGTCATCAAAAATATTGACACTACTAGTGGTACCAATAAGAAATTAATTCCGAAATATAAAGGCCCATGACAGATATGACAGATATGTGATTAGAGCCATCGAAAATTGTCAAATTACACAGTTGCCATATAATGGTGTCATCGAGGCTAAAAACATCCGCCTTTGGAGGACTAGTGGTAGCTGATTGAATTGATTGTTTTCTTAGAAACGCTTGCCACTATATTATTTAGTTTAAGCACGAAAATTGTTGTTAAATCGTGGAAGATCGTGGTCGATCTAAATTGTCAGGTTGACCGAGATGTAGTAAAAAAATAAAAAATTGTACACATAGCTTATCGCTAGACCTTACACTGTAAGCCATACATTAATGTAAACCCATTGTGACTGATCCACAATAGGACGATAATGGATGGACTTCCGGTTCCTTGCCTTCTTCTTGTTCAGGCAGTCACGGCGGATGGACGTAAGTAAGAAATTAAAATTGTGATTGCCGATAATTTATATAAAAATTTAATTCTTAAACAGCAATAATGTTATTTCATATTTACGTTGAAAGAATAAATTGGAAACAGTGCATTGTGAAGAAAAAAAAATGTTCTGCTCACAAAACGTTAACATGAGTGTTGCGGTTCCGCAACATATATCTTATACCAGTTGGAAAAACCTACCACATGGAACGCCACCTATTGCGGAATAGACAAAAGCAAAATTGTCTATTCATTTGACGTTTTATATGTTACTGTTTGCACACAGTTGCTTGTTTTACTGTTTTCATCGACAGTATGTTTTTTAACGTAAAAAATTGGAATTTGTATACGGTGCCTTCAGCACCTGTGCTTTTTATGTAAGATAACGTTTTGAAGAGAGTTGTTGCTATTTTTCTTGTGAACGTGCCTTTTAAATCGGAAATAAATGTTGAATTAATGTGTTGGTAAATGTGTTTAATTATTATAAAATTCAATGTCAGTTAATTACTGCCCGATGCGGTTGTTCTAATCGATGGGCTACAACGCCAATACTTTGCTGTTCTGCTCGAGACGCAGAAATAACCCCCTTTTTGCTGTTTCCCAGTTGGCGAAACATTATGGTCCTTCGAGCCGGGTGCTCGAAGTGTGGAGATGTCCAACATCCGTGCAAGAAGTCGACATCAAGGAACATGGATTACGTCCTACATTCAACATTATCTTTCCAACAACCATTGAAGGAGTCATCACCATACAAAACCCTCGACGAGGGAGTCCAAGGTAGGTGGCAATTTTATAATATAATAATTTGACATATAATTTAATTTAGAAGATTCAAATGATCTTAAATAAAGGTGTTGTGTGGTGTGTCAATAAAAACTAATTTCATCGACATTCTACCACCGGGTAGCAATTGTCGCTCTTTAATTCACCTAAATAAGCGTCGAAAGTCTGGATGTTGTTATACAATGTTTGCAAGCAGCGTTTAATCTGAGCGATGATGAGGATCTCGATAGCGAAGAAGCTACGTCTAACAGTGCAGACACAACCTCACAAGCGGAACCACAAAGGTTAGATCTATTCGAAATGTTCCAGTCGATGTTTATCGAACGCAATCTACAATCCCTTGAAACAGCCGATCAGATTAAGAATAAAGGCAACCGCCTGATGAAGGAATGCAAATATCAAGAAGCAGTAGTCCAAGACAACCGGGCAATTAGTTTCGATCCGGAAAACCCAATATTCTACTGTAATCGAGCTGCAGTTTATATCCGTGTAACAAAAAACGATCGTGCGATTAAAGACTGCAACTCTGCATTATTCTACAATCCAAATTACAGCAAAGCATATGGCCGAATCAATACAGGAAATTACGATGAAGCCATAGACGCCGATACGAAAGCTATTCAATTAGAACCTGACAACAACAATGGGAATCGGATGCAAGTATTACATCACCAATCGTTGATAATAAACAAAGTGATGGAGCACTTCATAAGATTGGAACTCTGGCAGATGTGCTTCTGAAAAACGAAGACACCGTAGTCAAGTGGAATATGCTTACCACATATATATTTCTTGAGTTCAATCGGACGAGCCCGTACTGATTAGGTGGTTCATCACTCTTGTGAAAATAAACTAATTTCTGCTTTATTTTAATAATTTTTCTTCTGCAATCGACGCTGAATGGAATAATTTAATAGATATTTCCTATTTTTACCAACATTATAAACTTCCAAATTAGAACTCCGAGTAGTCATCGATGACATAGATGGATTTACGATCCATCAAACATCACTCCAACTTTAACACATAGGTCGAACAATAACCTAAATAACAATATTAGTAGCCGAATGGCTAGTAGTTCTACCAAATTACTATTATTTAGCAATTTAAATAACACAGTTAACCAACAATTTAATTAATACTCAATTAATCAAATACAAAGTACAGTCCACTCTTTCATTTTTTTAAACATTTTTTTATTTTCTTTTTATATTCTTATTTTCTAAATTAAAGGCTAGACAAAAAATGCTTAAATTCTAGCTTAAATATCTTATATAATAACTTACTGGTCCTTCGCAGACGCTCTAAGCTAAACATTACTTAATATTTGTATAATTTGCCTTTCGGCGACAGAACTTTGTGGCCTAACTTATAATTATTTGAAAGACAAAGAAAAATTTGAAAAACTTTGTAAATTTTTTTTTTTTTTTTTTTTTTTTCTTAAAATTTAACTTACTTAACTTACCTAAACTTATCTACTTTTTTTTTTTTTTTTTTTTTTTTTTTTTTTTTTTTATGTAAAATCACTTAGCCTAACTTAACTTAAATCTTATACTACCCTAATTCTAGAAAAGCTAAGTCTATGTAAGCTAGCTGATGATAGTGTGATTCTATACCGACTTTGGTATCCAGGTCTTTATATGCCATTCAACCACCAGAACTGTTGACGCTGTCTAATACTATCGTCCCGGTCTCTGCGGGAGATAGCCCTACTGAAGCGCAGGAGCTCTTCTTCGGTGCGCGCTACTTCCCGGTCATAGCACAATCGCCCGTCTACAGATGATCTACTTACATGATAGATCAGCGGAATTCCGGATCTATCCTGTATAAGCCCTTTCATATCCAAGTCAAGGAACGCCTCTGGTGGAACAAAGCCGTTGCGACGCACGCTCTCATAGTATAAGGTGTTTGGATAATAAGCCCCGAAAATTAGGTCATTGGACGAGCTTATTGCTCTCGCAATATGTCCTCTGATTAATTTAATCATAAAATTATCCACCCTATTTATGTACGCTTCATTATATAAAGTCTCATTTGAGTAATACTTTTTATAGTCCGATTCCGGTGTCCGATATAATCTGAGACAACTTCTGAGACACTTTCTTTCGAACACCCGAATCTTTTCTATCAAATTTGGACCTATGTTGAACCATACTGGGCAACCATATATGAGCATTGGCCTGATTAGCGTCATGTAGCATATGACTTTTACCCTGCTGTCAAGTTGGCTACTATGAAATAGCCTCCTTGTCATAGCAAAAGTTTTCCTCGCTTTGAGCAAAGCAGCCTCTACATGTCTGTTGAAATACAGATATTGGTCTAGCCAGATGCCCAGGTATTTAACTAAACTCTTGGTTTCCAGTTTATCTCCATGCGGTCCCACGATAACTAGCTTTCGCCAGTTTTTCCTTGTGTCGTACGTGGCTTTATATAATGGAGTTCTAAATAGGATGGCTTCACATTTCTGGAAGTTGATCTTAAGTTTCCAGTCATCGCAATAGCGCTGCACTTTGTTGAAGTCTCGCTGTATTAACCTATTTATGATCGCAACTTTCGGGGCTGTTCTGTAAATTATGAGATCGTCTGCGTACGCAATAGCCTGCGGAAGTGCATCTAATAAGTCGCTAATGTAAATGTTAAAAAGAATCGGAGAGAGTACCGCGCCCTGTTGCAAGCCATTCTTGATATTATACGTTTTATTAGAGGTCACATTACCACTTTTGACCACGAACCTCCTGTCCTTTGACATATCGTAAAGTACATATAGTAAAGGCTTATGTATGCCATATCTGACCAGTTTGTAATACAACCCTTCGATCCAGACGGTATCAAAGGCTTTTTCCAGGTCGATCAGACAGGCACTTGTGCATTGGTTCCTACATTTATTCCATTGTATGTCGGAGACCAGTTTAGCTGCGGCATGTGTGGTTTCATGACCCGCCCTAAAGCCAAACTGGTTGTTTGGAATAATGCTATTGTCGTCTACCCATTTTAGCAGAGCTTTGTTAATGATTTTTTCAAATACTTTACTGATGCTTGGGAGTAAACTTATCGAACGCATGTTCATTGGGTTTGTACAGTCTTTGCCCTTTTTTGGGATGGGCTGAATGATAGCCGTTTTCCAACGCGCGGGATAATATGCATTATTCAACGCGTTGTTAAACAGGACCGTGTATATATCTATTGCCTTTGGGGGCAGGTTCTTGAGTACGATGTTAGGTACTCCATCTATTCCCACTGACTTTTTGCTTCTTAATGAGTCGAAGATACTCTGGATTCCTTCCCTTGTGATTAAAAGGCTATTAGCCCCACCATTGGCATTAATGTCGATTGACAGATTATCGTCACTGAATTCCGTAAAACCAGGATTCTCCGATTGCCAATGTGAAATTTCATTCCGGAGGTGCAGGTGATTCAGTCGAATTCTGTCCTCCAGGTCATTGTTTCGGCGAATGCTTTCATTCACCTTGTACATTTCCTGAAAGACAGCTCCCACAGCGTTCGCCTTCTCCAAAGGATCTTCGATCACGAAGAGCTCACTATTGAGGATAGCGTTCTCTGTATCTATGCCAATGTTGGTTAGCAGCTGCTTGTTTACCTCGGTACGTGGAATTTGGAGACACTGAATCTCGTTTTGATTATTTCTCCTGAATATTTTATTTATTTGTGGGAACATATTCGGGTTATTAGTTTTTATAGCTCGAATTCTGTTGTTCCAATACAAATTTGTTGCTAATCTATAATTAGCTTTAAGTAATTGTTGGAGGTTTTTTAATTGAGATTTCAGTGATATTATCTCCTGGTCTTGTCTGTCTGTAAACTGTCTGTGTAATTGTTTTAATTTCGATAGCAGTCTGCTCTTTTTCTTGTGGAGTGCGTTTATTGTTGCGTTTCTGTACATGTTAATGTGATCTGTAACTGTTGTTTTGGGAATTGTTTTGTCCATTGTTTGTTTTACGGCTTCGTCCATTTGTTGAATGTATTTGTCGATTTCGTCATTAGTCAGGTTTCTGTTTACTGGCAGATTAAAGTCATTCGAACGAAGTTCTCTTGTTAATGATCTGGTGAACCGCGGCCATCGCATTGCCCTGTAGTTATAGGGTTGCGGGATCACGAATTCCTCCAGATCTGCGAGCTCGCTCGGAAGCTCTATTACTGCCGTGAATGCACAGTGGTCACTGTCGTATTCAATTGTCCGTAAACAGTTTGTGTTTCGTCTGTTGGTGTTAAGTAATCTCAGTCGTGAGTCGATTAGCAAGATATCTAAGAACGATCTACCTCTGGGGAACGATGGATATTTCGTAGCTAGCAGGTCAGTTCTATATTCAATATGATACTGATCTAACCAACCAGCCAACTGATTTCCTCTGGCATTAGATATATAATTTCCCCAATTTCTATGCTTGGCGTTCATATCTCCCCCTAGGATAAAGTAATTTTTGTCCAGGTGCAATTGTAAGCATCGAAAGAGTGTCTCGAGCTCCGCTATAAATAGGTTTTGTTGGTGCTCCTCAGGTGCGTAGACCGCAATCGCATACAAACCCCTTCCTTGCTGAAGGGGTATGCGGACGATACAGGCTTCCAGCACCCGGAACCTGCGCACTTCTCCACTATATATTACTTTATGATTGATCCCTTTTCTAATAAAGATTGCGACACCCCCCCCTTGAGAGGAGTTAGGTCGATCTCTTCGTATAATATCGTAGTTTTTATGTCCTATCTTATGTCTCTGGTTTAACTTTGTTTCCCCCGCCAGAAGTACATCAGGTTGTTCCTCTTGCAACAGGTTAAAAAGATTGGCTCTTCTCTCAGTTCTTATTAGTGAATTTACATTCACGACAAGAGCTTTTATTGATGTTGTGGTTAGAGGGTTTATATCGACTTGTTATTTAGACTGGGCAAATGCGAGTAGATCTCGTTTATTTGGCTTTGTAGCTGTGTCATCTGTCTCTGCAGATTGAGCAGGATTGCGAACACGTCCGCTTGCGGTGTTGTTTCAGTCTGTGTGGGAGTATTTGTGGCTACCTGTGATGTAGCCTGATTTGGTGTTCTCCCACCCGACGCAACTTGTGCGTACGACCGCTGCGATGTTACGGGCATTGTTGAAGTACGAGCTGGCTCTGTGTTTTTTTGCCGGGTCACACTTCTTGCCATTATTTCTCGGAATTTAGGACATCCTCGATAGTTAGCGGGGTGTCCCTCATTCCGACACACTGCGCACTTTAGAAGGGCTTTGTCTTCTACCCGTTCTTTTCCCAGAGGGCATTCTTCTGCCTTATGGTCCTTTCCGCACTTTACGCAACGGCGCTGCATTTCACAGTTAGCCGCCGAGTGACCAAACCTTTGGCAGCGTACACATTGCAGGATGTCTCTGCCTTTTTTTAATTTGTCCCATGTGACCATTTGATGATCCAAGACTGAAATTTTTCTTAGACCACCAATCCTACTGTTGGGTGTTAATTGCACCAAAAAGAAGGGTAGCTTGCGGTTTTCCCTTCTTGCCTTGGGTGTGGTGAATGGTTTTACCGCGGTAAACTCGAGATCTTCGTGCTTCAGGTTTTGAAGCATTTCGAGCAGAGCCTCCGGTTCCATTTCAGGGTCGACACCCTTTAATAGAACCGTTACGCTCTTCGTTTGTTTCGGCGTGAACGAGTAAAATTCCGCGGTGGCTCTTTTTAATACCTCTTTAATTTTGTCGTGGTCTGCCACCGTATATGTTTGAATGGCGTGCCTGTTACCCGTCAGTCTTTTAACTGCAAAATTGTTACCTATGGCTAGCTTACAAAGACTTACCAATTCCTTACAGTCAACATCTATGGTGTTGATTGGTGGCATCTTTATTTTTCCGCTGTTATTGTTGCTTTGCTGCTGCTGTGTTGCTTGCTGGTTCGTTGATCGCTTTTGTGTTAATTGTTGCTGTTGCTGTTGCTGTTGATGGTGCTGATGTTGAAGTTGATGTTGCTGTTGATGGTGAGATTGTTGCTGTTGGCCGACTTTTGGCTTTAGCTTTTGTAGTTGTTGCTGGTTTTGTTCTTGTTCGAGCGCCGCTATTTTTTTCTTTCGGCGTCTCTCTTGTAATCGGGCTCTTGCCATCGCCAGTTTCGCCTCCAATTCACTTATCTCTTCCTCTTCATCCTCAGACTCTGAGGATGCAAGAGAAGCGAATGAATTATTTGCCCCATATATGTTAAAATTGGAGGGGAAGGGGAGCTCACTGTCGTCCGCCAATTGTTGATCTCCTTTATCCATCGTCAATTTCGCGGTTTTGCTTCGCGTCACAATGGAGTTTTTCGGGGCGCCTTTTCGTTTGTGCGTTGTCGTGTTCTTATCGTCCTCCGTATTCATTCTGGTTCTTTCCAGTTTGTTTTCATTAAAAAAAAAAACAAAGGCGACCTTTTGAACCACGGCGACTTGATTTCTCCTGCAAGCTGAGTTGAACTCGCCTACCGCCTGCTAAGAGTCAGTAAGCTTGCACTCGCGCCAAACGATGATTTAAAAATTGCTTTCTTAACAAGCAATATATTGTTTGTTTTAATTTTCGCGTTTGCGACCGCAGTGTTATCTTTTTATTGTTTTTGTTCTTATTGTCGCGAACACTTTTGCACCTCACTCAACTGTTTTTATATGCACTTATTTTGATTTTATTTAATGCATTTATACCGGTACACCTGGTAAATACAGATTGCTTAACGAGCAATCTATTTTAATTTTTGTTTTTTGCGCTTGCGACCGAGGTGATATATTATGTTTCTTATAGTTGATTATTATTTTATTTTTCGCACTTCACTGCAATATGCACATTTGCTTTTAGGTTTTATTTTAATTTATGTGTTTTTAATTCACTTAGTATTTACAATTAAGTTTTTACGTTTATTATTTGTTTTGTTTGGTTTCTGAATTTCATTGTTTTGACTATCTTCACTGTTTTAATTTTGGTCACCACATGTCTATTGAATTTAAACTTTTGGTGCGAACTCGAGTATATTTATTGTTTGTCGCGCTTGTTACATTAATATTTAGTTTACTGGTGTGTCCTTGTTGTCTTTTGTTTGTGAATTCTTAGGAATTGTATTTGTTGTCAAAAATTGCTTTTGACATACTTTTACTTTTTAAATATGTAGTCACTTCACTTTTTAACTGGCGCACTGTTAAACTGGTGTTCTCTGTAAGAGAGTTCGCGGGTGACTGAAAGTACAGTCCACTGTTCGACATCCAAGGTTGTTTCATTTGGCTTAATTTTACAGAATTCACTGCAGGTACATCAAGAAATATTCGATCAATTCCAGGGTTTGGATTGAGGACATCATTCGGCTCCTCTTTTAATGAAGTTGCAGGTACTTGGAAGGACCCAGGCTACCACTTAAATACGCCCCGCGTACATTAAAAGAACCTCAAGAAGAGGACGATGGCCCATCGGGCAAAAAAGTCAAGAGAACAATTCAATCAAATCTAAGGGGTCAGTACCAAGAAAAGTTTTGTCAACAAGGGCACATCCGGTCCTATGCTTGCAATGTCAACCCAAAAATCGAATTGGAGATGAGTAATTCCAAGAACTCTGAGAATTGCGATTTCACCGCATCATACACATCCATTCCTGGGCACCGCTTCTCGAAACCTGGGCGCATCGTTTACGCATCCAGGATTTGTCACTTCTCGTCACCCAGGCACATCGTTGTTAAGTGTCTGGGGTTCTTCGGTTTCGCCGCCTGGACGAAATGCTCTGGGGGCACCCTCTTAACACCGCCCATTGCACGTAGCTGCCACGGGGGCACCACTCCAACGGAGTTGGTGTCTAAGATAAGCTTTCGGTTGTAAGATTAAGGGACAAAGAAAGCGAGGAACAAGGAAAGATGCCGGCACCCCTCGGAAAGCATGTCCACGGAAAACGGTTGCGGATTTGGAGTTCACCGCTTCTCGTCACCTGGATATCGTTCGAGCATACTGAATTTGTCGCTTCTCGCCACCTAGGCGCATCGCTGTTAAGTGTCTGGGGTTCTTCGCTTTCGCCGCCTGGACGAAATGCTCTGGGGGCACCCTATCAACACCGCCCATTGCACGTAGCTGCCACGGGGGCACCACTCCAACGGAGTCGGTGTCTAAGATAGGCTTTCGGTGCCAAGATAAGGGAATACAGAAGGAGAAGAACAGGAAAGATGCCGGCACCCTTCAGGAAATCCGACCAACGGAGGGCGAACGGTGTACACAAGGTCCAGCCACCAGTCAACGAAAAAAGCGCCTAGCATTGGGACTATTTTATCCTGCGACACAATTAAACGCAGGCTTCCATTGATCAGCAGAGTAATCTTCTAAATAGCAACTTGGATGCGCAACCTCTCTGGCTCAATTAAGTGCCAGTTATAATTCAACAAAATAGGCCGCAAGGACTCAACCACAACATTCCAAAAAGAAAGCCACCATGTCCAGCACCATCATTCAACCAGTTCATCAAATACGACCAAAGGTAACGCTGCCGACAGAGGGTTCAGTTTCCATCAAGAAACTCGCCCAACGCGGAGCATTGGTTTAGCGGCGTAGATGGGACATATCCCCAACTGCAACAGCATCAGTCAGAGCAATCAAATTGGATTCGAGTCGCAGATGATTCTATGCGGTTGGCGGGATACCTAACATTTCTGGCAGCGGCACAGGCTGGACATGCTGAGAAGATGGTGGAATTACAACCCATCACCTTCAACATATTGACGACCACAAATCACATCGTTTCCGCACCTGATGCGGCAAATGTCGCCTTTCAGGCACGTCTCCACAACATGTCGGAGACTATCAACTATGCTGTTCCAAAAAGAAATCATATGCGGTCACAGCACCCACAACAACAATTGCAGCAGCAGCATAGACCTTATGATGACAATTAGTATGAGGATGATTGTGGTTCCTAGACAATGACTGCACATTATGACCGCAGTCCAGATTCAGCAAATAAGAGTTACGCTCAGCGACTTCAACGTCGGAAAAGCGAATCGGCTGACGGTAACTACAGTTCAAATGCCAGAGCATCCACAATATCGGAGAATCAATTCCCAAGAATTACCATCAAGGAAACAAATAATCCCTTCTGATCTTATGGGAAGTTCAGCGAATTCGTTCAATTCAAGGAACATATCAACACAATCACTCAACCAGTGGATCAAATACTCCGCCAGACAATGTGGCCAGCGTCAATCTCAGCTCCCATCAAAATTCGCCCAACGCCGAGCATTGGTTTAGCGGCATAGATGGGACAAAACCCCAACTGCAACAGCATCAGGCACAGCAACCACCTTGGATTCGAAACGCACATGATCATATGCAGTTGGTGGCAACTCTATTACTTCTAATATCGGCACAGGTTGGCCATATTTAGAAGATGATGAAAACACGACAGTGCACGGCCGACTTTAACCGAACTAAGCGGTCTTTGGACTGAATCAACAGCTCCATTTAGTGCACCTAGATTACAACAACAAAATGGCCACATTTCCAACCAAGGACAAAACAAACAATTCAACATATTGACGATCACATCGCTTAATTATCATTCATGGATCCACGATCCAAGATAGGACTACGTCCAAACTATTTATACTATATCTATGGATCTACGATCCAACATAGGACTACGTCCAAAATATTCATACTACGTACGGATTCACGATCCGACATGGGACTACGTCCAACATATTTTATTCTACATATGGATTTACGATCCAATGCGGACTACGTCCAAAATATTTATACTACGTACGGATTCACGATCCGACATGGGACTACGTCCAACACATATAATTCTACATATGGATTTATGATCCAATGCGGACTACGTCCAAAATATTTATACTACTTTCGGATTCACGATCCGACATGGGACTACGTCCAACACATATATATCTACGTACGGATTTACGATCCAACGAACTTTTAACATTAAACACAAGTCACATCGTTGCTGCAGCTGATGCGGCAAATATCGCCTCTCAGGCAACCCCTCTACAACATGTCGGAGACTACACACAATAAACAACGACAGCCTTATCAAGCTACAACGTTAGCAATCAATGGCCAACTGGACCTTCGGTCACACACACATACACACACCCACACACACACTGATAACATCAAGTATTACTGTTCCATAACCAATCATATTTCATAACGAACTCAATTAATAATCAGATATAACAATATAATTATTGCCACCCTACCATTTTACCGTACCGATGTATGAGCAATACGAGCATTAAGGGCTCTGAGCTCAACCAAATACCAACCGCCACCGCCCACGGCGCTGACACCAGGTGGTGACGCCAACTAAGGAGGACTACTGGGTCCATCGTCGCGGCCCGGGAAGATGTTGCAGTTCCGCAACATACATCTTATACCAGTTGGAAAAACCTACCACATGGAACGCCACCTATTGCGGAATAGACAAAAGCAAAATTGTCTATTCATGTGACGTTTTATATGTTACTGTTTGCACACAGTTGCTTTTATATGCTAGGTCGACCTTCTCTCAATATTTTTTAAAAGTAATACAATTTTGTAATTTATATTTTACTGATTGAATCTATTAAAATATACAAAGCAAGTTTGGCAAAAATATTTAAATTTTCTGTCTACTCGGGCACTTTAAATGTCAGGCGAATGAAATGGTATTTATTCGTATCTCACTTCTTAACACAATTTCACAAGAATATAATATCTAATTATATTGTATCTATTTTACCACCTACACAAGTGAGATTGGTTTTGAGCATTCGTATTATAAAACAGTTATAAGAGGATCAATTTCAGAAGAAAAAAACTATTAAGCCAAAAATAACTAAACATCTCACTAATTAATTGCAAATACAATAAGTATACGTTTGTCTCACCTGAACTGGCAGCTGTTAGTTTTGCTTGCGAATGAGAAGCAGATTTATTTTTATGATGATGATGATGGTGTTTTTTCTTATTTTTAATAATTATTTTCCCTTTTAACAACGAGGGCGGCGGCAGCTCCCGGTTGGGCTCCAAAGGATGAGAATCAAGTGGCTTATCTAATAACATGTCTCCGAAAATATCTCGGCAATAATTGGCAATTTTGGCCTGAAAATAATTTAATTTTGTTTTATACTTAACAGCAACATGTAGCAATATATAAACAAGCGGATGTGTATCTAATAATAATGTATATAAAATGAAGAAATGTAAAAAGTGGAAATAGTTAAATCTTTGAGAAGGAATCCTAAAATAGCAGCTTTTATTATTGTATCCCTTAAGAAATAAAGCTATACCTACAATAAAGAATTATCCATCTATCCTAATACTACAATTTTGCAACGGGAATAAATAATAAACCTAGCAACATGATGGCTTTAATGGTTTAATAGTGCACCGCTGGATAAGGTGGGAAGCAGGGAACGAAATAAATAAGTTATGAAAGGGACTAAAAATTTACAAAATAATTAATCTCAATACTATACAAATTTTTACTGAATCCACAATCATTACTTTGTCGTTTATTGGGAAAATACGAAATACTGCACCAACGATTGTACCTTACTCCCTGTTGTAGCTGTTGTCTTAAAATAGTGTAGGAATGAATACACCTATATTTCAAAATGTAGCGACATTAAAAAACAAGGCTAGCGTGCCAGCCCACCAGAATACCACCTTCTCCTGAAATCAATTCCCAAAAAGTTTTAAAATTCCACTTGTAAATAATAGCCATAAATGTGCAATAAATGGAAAAAGAAGATTAGCCATAACCCTAATTTGACGGATATCTTTAATTGATTGTGTTCCACCGAACACTGTCTACGAAATAAAATTCGCTTATTGTTTTTTCTTCACGTGCGAGACCGGGGTTCGATTCCCCGTCGGGGAGCCTCTGGCGCAAGACTAATGACCTTGCCCGAAAAAAAAAAAAAACAAATCATTATGGAAAAATTTAACAAGCCGCAGGACTAGCTAAATAAGGCCAAGACCAGTTCCCGGTTGTAGTGCCAATGATGATGATGATTGTTTTTTCTTCACTGATTTTTATTCTTGTTTTTTTTTTTTTTTTTTTTTAACTCACGGCGACACACTCTTACTTCTTTGTACTTTATCGCGGACCCTACACGACGGATGTTATCCCCGGACTAATTATAGCGTATTGCGACGAAAAAGAAGAATGTGTGATTTGAACTGACACTATACGGTTAGAATCACGAAAAAAATCGAGCCAATGCTCAACACATCAGGCCACTGCCGCGTGTACGAATTTGAATTCTAAACTCAAGTACACTCAACTGATGTGGAATTGCTATGTTCTTGCTTGGTGTAGGGCTGATGCGTTTTCTTGTTCGATTTTCTTTGGGTGTTCTTCACTATTTGCTTGTATATTGTGTGTGTATCTGTTAGAAACGCGACACTACTCCCTCCTCAGTAACTTTGGTACGATCAGCTTCGTGTGCGAACGACGGAAAGAGGAACGAGCGAGCGAGAGGACCTCGGAGCAGGTGAGTGTGCCGGTGATCTATGCGAAAGTCGTAATCGAGTAGGAAAGATCTGTTTACCTAAGGGAGATTGTGTGTATACGGATTACGTCCGAGTCACCAATTATCGCGTATTGCGACAATAGTGAAGAACGTGTGATTCGAACTTACGCTATGATGGTTAGAATCACTAAAAATGCAAACAATGCCCAACACATCAGGCCACTGCCGCGTGTACGGATTCGATTTTTAAACTCAAGTACACTTAACTGATGTGGAATCGCTGTATTATTGCTTGGTATACGTCTGATGTGTTTTATTATTCGATTCTTCTTTCAGTGTTCTTCACTATTTGCTTGTATATTCTGTGTGTATCTGTTAGAAACGCCACCCTACTCCCCCCTCAGTAACTTTATTACGATCAACATCGTGTGCGAATGACGAAGCGAGGAACGCGGCGAGTAGGAGGATGTCGGAGCAGGCGAGTGTGCCAGTCATCTATGCAAAAATCGTAATCGAGCAGTAAAGTTCTGTTTACCTATGAGAGATTGTGTGTTGTGTGTATACAAATTACGTTCGGGTCACCAATTATCGCGTATTGCGATGGTAGTGAAGAACGTGTGATTCAAACTGACGCTATGATGGTTAGAATCACTAAAAATGCAACCAATGCCCACCAGGCCACTGCCGCGTGTACGAATTCGTTTTCCAAACTCAAGTACACTCACTTGATGTGGAATTGCTATGTTATTGCTTGGTATACGTCTGATACATTTTATTATTCTATTCTTCTTTCAGTGTTCTTCACTATTTGCTTGTATATTGTGTGTCTATCTGTCCACACTAATATCTCGAATATACTTTGTCAGCTAAGCAAGATATGGCGAAGAAACAATTGTAACGACATCCTGTGTTTGAGATACTCGCAATCTTCAAGCATTTTTAAAACTAGAGCCGGTATTACCTCCGAAAATATTGTTTTTAATGGTGAATTCCGGCTGATTGAAGATCTGGAAGATAAAGCGAACACTGCCATAAACAGAATGCAGAAAACCACTCGCTCCAATCGAGACCTGGAAAACTGAGTACTGTGAATCCCTTTCCTTTTGGAACACAAAGAGTGGTTGGTGTTTCGAAAATCGAAATTTAAATTTCTTTAGTGACATTAATAACGTAAATTACCGTCGCAAACATTGAAATAACAACTTGTTATGCGCATTAGAATTAACTCTCGAATATTATTAACTCACATAACAGTAGGGTTGTAGTATATCACCTACGTTTTTGCTTAGTGGTGGCCTCCTTGTCATCCAATGCAGACTGGACTCAACGCTTATTGCTATACATGACTGCGCTGAAAATTTTCCGACCTCAACATGAAGATATCGGCACTCGTCAATAAAATAGTTACTGAATGTAGTTGTGCATCTTTTGACAGCTACTCACCAAAATTTCAGCCATTTTGAACGCGCAGTTTTTTATTTGACAGTCGTTTGAGTGAGTCGATGAGTGTTTTTGTGAAAATGTACAAAACTGAGTATTGAGCTGTCGTTAAATTTATGGTTTTGAATGGCAACGCGCCTACACAAATCAAAGATGAATTGGACTCCGGGTGTGGGGAATCTGCACCATCATTTACTACAGTGAAATTTTGGGCAGCTGAATTTAAACGTAGCCGTGAGAGCTTGGGAGACGATGAACGTTCGGGACGTCCAAAAACTGCAACAACTGACGATAACATCGCTAAAGTTCACCAGACGTGCTAGACGACCACCGAATTAAAGTGAGAGAAATATCAAGATTTAGGCATGAGAAAGCTGTCCGCGCGTTGGGTGCTGCATTTGCTCACGTAAGACCAAAAACGTGTTCGAGTGAACATTTCCAACGCGCTCTGTTGGCGCAGTTTAGGCGCAATAAATCCGAGTTTTGGCACCAATTAATTACTGTCGATGAAACTTGGATAGTGTGGATTATATATACACTTGGATGATACGCCCGAAACAAAAATACAGTCAAAACAGTGGACTGCAAAGGGGGAATCGGCTCCAAAAAAAAGCAAAAAACATCGACTTACTCAAACGACTGTCAAATAAAAACTGCGTGTCCAAAATGGCTGAAATTTTGGTGAGTAACTGTCAAAAGATGCACGACTACATTCACTGGCTTTTATTGACAAGTGCTGCTATCTCAGGTTGAGGTCGGAAACCTCTTAGTACCATAGGTTGCCACTTGAAAGGTCCACATTTGTCAGGACGATATCATAGGTTTTGGCGACTTGGAAGGTCCACATTTTCAGTGGACCTTATCAGATGACCAATCATTCTACGTCACCTCCCCCACTAGTGCCTAGGAATATTTCTTCATCGACCACTTAACAGACTCAAGCTTCTGTCAAGTTGAAAATATCTCAAACCACCTGGGCAGGCAATTAGGACTAGTTTTCACATCTGACTATTAACTCCAAAGCCTCAACCTCCCCCCTTGTCTTGTCAGCCAACGAAAAGATGCGAGTGGTATCTTATCCGGTTTTTTTCTTCAGAAATTCCGCTAGCAATCCACCCCTCCCTCAAGTTATTATTCATATAACTTCCACAAAGCGAATTATCGCCGTATTATTGATTACCTTGGGCTCCTCGATAGTATAGTGGTTAGTATACCCGCCTGTCACCCGGGAGACCGGGGTTCGATTCCCCGTCGGGGAGCCCCTGGCGCAAGACTAATGACCTTGCCCAGAAAAAAAAAATCATTATGGAAAATTTAACAAGCCTCAGGACTTGCTAAATAAGGCCAAGACCGGTTCCCGGTTGTAGTGCCGATGATGATGATGATGATTGATTACCTTAGCAGAATTTCATTTCGTTGTCATCACCTAACAGTATAAGTTTCTATTTATAATCTGTACATAGAAATCTTCAAATCCTTTTCCCTCTATGTTTTATATTCTAGGCATAAAACTTCAACCTCCTCACATTTTTGATATAACTGGAAGCTTCGTTACGTAATAAATAGAATAAGTTGTGGAACTACCCCCCGTAGTTGCACTATCTGCGACAATTACAATTATCTAGATTTCTATATCCCCTTCACGAGTATTTACAATTCTCTCTACTAAAATTACCTAATGAAAATACGGGCCAACCTTATAAATGAGCCGAACGTCCATACAATCCAATTGTTATCCCACTTTCTCTTCCTTTATCTGGGAAACTGTATCGAATCCACATTTCGTTGCAAACCCCTCCAGTGATGATTCTTTTGTTCCCGATTCCTCTAATTTCAAATACTTACCAAATTTCTCCATTGATTTATTTGTTTCTAATTTTGTTGATCCGCCTGCGATTAAATATAAACTAACTCAACTTAAAAATAAATTCACGTCCGGGCCAAATGGTCTTCCCGCCATATTCCTTTAAAAATATGTTTCCGTTCTTTTATCCTCCTTTCGATAACATGCAATCTGTTACTTTCTCAATGCGTGTTTCGTAACATGTGGAAAACTTCTTTCATCTTCCCTGTACATAAAAACGCCTCAAAGGCGGTACCTCGAACTATCGTCCTATCGCCAAACTTTCCTATATTCCCAAACTTTTTACGCAAACAACATGGACTTCTTTGTGGTAGATCTACGAACACTAATTTAGTTGAATTCACTTTCCACAGAACTTAGGCAACGAAGCCGACGTTATTAGAACCGATTTCAATAAAGTCCTTACCAAAGTCTCACCCCAGCTTATCCTTTATAAGTTATCCTCCTTTGACTTCGTACCCGGCTCTGCAGAATACCCCTTCAAATACATCCTATCAAACTCTTTTCTCACTACCTCGGGAGTCCCTCAGGGCAGTCACTTAGGTCCCCTTCCCTTTACACAACCAATGAATATGATTATCTAACAATCTTGTATCTCTCGGTACGTCGACGATATTAAGTTTTTTAACACCATCTGTTCTCCAGTTGATTTTTTCCTTCTCCAGATAGAGCTCAACTGGTTTTGGGTGTGGTGCCGGAAGAATTACTTGGAACTTAACCTTAACAAATGTCAATCCACTACGTTTGGACCGGAGCGCATCCCTTCTCCTTGGCGCCTCAACTTCTTACTTAACCAGCCCTTATCGTCTGTTTACTCGATTGACTTCCGGGCATCTTATGAGGTAGGAGCTAAATTTCTCTTACAAATCGATGACATAATACTAAAGCCCAATTCAGCCCTCGGATTTGTCAAACGCTGCTCAAAGGAATTATCCAATCCCTATGTGACCCGATCCCTCTACAGTTCGTATGTCGGTCCTGTTGTAGAATATGCCAGTCTGGTCTGGTTGTGATGAGGGACATGAGTCGCATACGCAAAATTGAGAGCGTTCAATGACGCTTCTTACGTTTTGCGTTCGGTGGACTGATACGGGAAAACCCGATGCCTCTGTCCCTCTAACAGCCCAATTGGAAAGTCCCCGGCCTGACACATAGATAGCGGCACTAGAATTAAATCCATATGATTTTTAGTTAACCCTAACCTTCAAAAGACGCGTGTATAAATTTGACAGATGTTGGATCATTAGTTTGTGAATTATAGTATTTTGAGTGAAGCAACTTCTGTTATTGTGAAAAAAATGGATAAAAAGGAATTTCGCGTGTTGATAAAATATTGCTTTTTGAAGGGAAAAAATACAGTTGAAGCAAAAACTTGGCTTGATGATGAGTTTCCAGACGTCGCCCCAGGAAAATCAACCATCAAGGATTGGTATGCTAAGTTTAGACGTGGTGAAATGAGCACCGAAGACGGTGAACGCAGTGGACGTCCAAAAGAGGTTGTCACCGACGAAAACATTAGAAAAATCCACAAAATGATTTTGAATGACCGTAAATTCAAATTGAATGAAATAGCAGGCACTCTAAAGATATCAACTGAACGTGTACATCATATCATTCACGAATATTTGGGTATGAGAAAGCTCTGTGCAAAGTGGGTGCCGCGCGAGCTCACTTTTGACCAAAAACAACGACGAGTTGATGATTCGGAGCAGTGTTTGGGGATGATCAAGCGTAATAAACCCGAGTTTTTGCGTCGATATGTGACAATGGATGAAACATGGCTCCATCATTTCACTCCGAAGTCCAATCGACAGTCATCCGAGTGGACTGCACACGATGAACCCGCCCCAAAGCGTGGAAAAACGCAACAGTCGGCTGGCAAGGTTATGGCGTCTGTATTTTGGGATGCGCGCGAAATAATTTTCATTGACTATCTTGAAAAAGGGAGGACCATCAACAGCGACTATTACACGGCGTTATTGGGCCGTTTGAAGGACGAAATCGCCGAAAAGCGGCCGCATTTGGAGAAAAAGAAAGTGCTGCTTCACCTAGACAATGCACCGTGTCACAAGTCAGTGAAAACGATGGCAAAAATCCATGAATTGGGCTTCGAATCGCTTCCGCATCCACCGTATTCTCCAGATCTGGCCCCCAGCGACTATTTCCTGTTCTCAGATCTCAAAAGAATGCTCGCTGGGAGGAAATTTTCGTCGAATGAAGAGGTGATCGCCGAAACTGAGGCCTATTTTGAAGCAAAGGACAAATCGTACTACAAAAAAGGTATCGAAAAATTGGAGGGTCGTTATAATCAGGGTATCACCCTCGAAGGGAATTATGTTGAATAAAAAAAACGAATTTTGCCAAAAAAATGTGTTTTACTATGGACGGCCGGGGACTTTTCAATTGACCTGTTATATTAGCCGCCTCAAACTGTTTCAACTTACAACAGAAGAACGACGCCGTATTTAAGTTGATATTCTCTTCATCCTCCGTCTATTCCCAGAATCGGTTGATTGCGCGAATGCTCTCCACTGTATCTCCGTCAACACCAGCTTCCGCAATCTACACAATTCTCGCTTATTCTATTTAACCGCACCCATGCCTCATACGGCCCTAATGAACCTATATCAGAAAATCAACCATTTTCAACTTTAACCTTAGGACTTTTGCTCTTAAAATCCGTCTCCGAATTACACTCTTCTAATTCCTCTTATCCATACCTCCCACCAATTCTCTTACTTGTTTCTTCGTTTTATGCAGTTCTATCTTATTCTATCTTGGTCCACCCCTTGCACCATCGTAATCAAGTCTAATTGTTGTTCTTTTCTTTTTCCTTTCTTTGTTTCTAAAATTCGGTTAAGTCTAGATAAAATAGTTTATAAGGTTTTCAAATTAAATAGATACGAGGGTTGCCTCTTGTGTTTAGGGATTTGGCAACCCTAGCGTTGCAATCCGGCAATTGACAGCTCTGTCGTAAAGCTGGACATTTTTGAGGTTATACACACTCAGAACGTTTTGACATACGAGCGTTATTTGTGTTGTTTACAGTAACTTAAAAGATTCATCTCGGCCCAAAAATGGAATTAAATCGTCACCATTTTCGTGCGATTATTTTTTACAACCTTCGGCGTGGATTAACTCAGTAACAGTGCATGGATGAACTTAATTCTATTTTTGGCGATGAAGCTCCATCAAGGACCAGTGTTTATCGATGGTATGGTGAATTCAATCGTGGTCGTAGTTCACTCCAAGATGAATTTCGTGAAGGTCGTCCAATATCAGTTGTCGTTCCGAAAACCATTGATGCTGTGCGCGAACTGATATTGGAAGATCGTCATGTGACCTATCGTGAGATTGAGACAACCTTAGGCGTTAGTGGGACCAGCATACATTCAATATTGCATAAACATTTGACTGTCAAAAAAATTTGTTCGCGTTTGATCCCATACAATTTGTCAATCGCCCAAAAAAAGGCTCGTGTCAATTGGTCGAAAGAAATGCTCAAAAAATACGGTCGCGGTGCTTCGAAACACGTCTATGACATCGTGACAGGTGATGAATCGTGGATTTACGCGTATGAGCCCGAAAGTAAACAGCAGTCGACTGTCAGGGTGTTTCAATATGAGCCAAATCCAACAAAAGTTGTTCGCACACAAAGCACTTCCAAGCAAATGGACGCCTGTTTTTTCGGAAAAACATTTGTTTGCCAGTTGGCTTCCAAGAAATCAGGAAAACCAACCGCCGAAGACGAATCACTCTTCACCACGACAATGCGAGCTCTCACACATCGGCTGCGACAACTGCATTTTTGTGCACCCAAAACATCGATTTAATGGGTCATCCGCCGTATAGTCCTGACTTGGCACCGAATGACTTCTTTTTATTCCCGTACGTAAAAAACAAACTGAGAGGTCAACGTTTTTCGACACCGGAAGAAGCGGTTGCTGCATTCAGAATGCATGTGTTGGAGATACCTCAATCAGAGTGGCAAAAGTGCTTAGACAATTGGTTCAAACGCATGCAAAAGTGTATAGATCTTCATGGGGAATATTTTGAAAAACAATAAAGTGATTTTCGATGATCAATATTTGTTTTTGTTCTCTAATCCCGAAATATAAAAGGCAACCCTTGTACTTGTAGTAAGCAAATAAATGGGACATTATACCCACCAAATCAAAATTTATTTTGGGGCAGTGGTTTTTATACAAAGAATGAAAACAAACCTTAAATTAGGTAGAGCTAATATAATTTAGAGACTAATGACCTTGCCCGGAAAAAACAAATCATTATGGAAAATTTAACAACCCTCGGGACTTGATAAATAAGGCCAAGACCGGTTCGCGGTCTGATGATGATGATGAATATAATTTGGAAATTTTTCAATTTATTTTTTCGTTTGTTTAAAATATTTCCGGAAGACACTGCCGCCTCAATGGCTGAGCGGGTAAGGTGGTTTTGTCTTGAGTTTGGTTGTAGAAACCTAAGTTCACCTGGCGACTCTTGCTATTGTGCAGTTCGGCACAATTACTGAGTGGTAGATAGGGTCCCAAAGCTCAGGCGTCCGGTAAAATACCACCCCATTAAGCTATAGGTTTCGTGAAATAGTTGGGAGGAATCTTTGAGCATCTTTCGGAGCGTGGGTGATGGACTCGGTTGAGAAAAAATAGTATCTCAAGGCGCTGATTCAGCGCTATAAGTTCGCCTTTCCTGGGAGAAGTAAAATAAAAAAAAAAGACTAAATTGATTTTTTACCTGTTGTCGGGGGTTACAATGATTTTCGAAACTTAATATCACAGGAAATTCAGATGTTTTAAATGCGCTCTCTGCTATCGCTTCCAGCACATCCTTGGCAAAGATATCAGGAACAAACGTATATCCATGAACTATAACTGGTTCCTCAGTCCTTCCATTCCAAAAGTCTAACTCAACACATCTGCAAATTCATTCGGACTTATTGTAGTTAATGTAATTTAATATTAATAAAAAAATCTAAATAGTTTAATTACCTGCATCCTGCCAGTAGGCACTGGCGATAGATCTCCACTGAGGATTTCCCAGTTAACTGATGACCAGTTAAATATGTATTGTGCGAGGAATTAATGAAATAGTGCGACAAAGGCTGGTCCATGTCATCACAAATATCAAGCTTATTTTGTGCCATTACGGGATTGTCATTCGACATCAGATATCTGAAAGATAATTAGAGAGTGAACGTTTTGACGTATTGTCAGCAAAATTTAAAATATCTCATTGGTAAAATTAAATAAAACAATAAATGAAAATATTTTTGGTTGATTACTTGAAATTACGCGGTAGCGAAGACCGCACACAATTATTGCAAGAATTATACAGGGAGGACTACAGCATCTAGCACAACATCTGTTTTCAGATCGGCTTACTTATTGTGTTCAAAACGTCATTTTAGGCGAATTTATAATATGGAACAGTTCATGCATTTTACCGAGTAGCCTCACATTCAAAACACATTGTTATGTGGTAACTTTTTCCCGCCGCCCTTATCAGGGACGCAAATATAATAGAAAATAACCGGCATATATAACATGTAAACGTTAAGCAATAATTAAACTTAAATACAAATAAATTAAACATATTTATTTAAATAATGTACATTTCACTTTTTAAACATACATAAAATATATATTAAAATTGATGTAAAAAAAAAACATAGCAGGTGCATAAACCCAGTTCTATTTGACGAAGACAGCTTCGATCAGTTTCGAAGTTGATCGTAACCAAGTTTCTTCGCCGAGACAACGGTACCAGAGAACAAAGAGTTAACGGGACGGAATGGTGTGAGTTGGTTAACGGCTTTTGAACGGGGCTGACGTCTCCGTTGTTATGAGATCGAATTTTTTGTGTGCAGTTGGTCAGTCAGTGAAAAATAAAAGAATTTTTTAGATGGTCCAGAATGTCGTGTTGTAAGTTGTTAGAAAGATTGTAACAGTATAACCGTGAAATTAAGGAGAAGGGAGAAAAGGCTGAAACTGAGTAAGAACGTAAATGCGATTCGTGAATAGGCATGTAACTGCAGTTCCTTAATAGTAAATACAATTCAAAATGTTGCCAAAAAGCAGAGTTCCACTTGAGAGGAAGCAGGACAACTAAAATTCATCAACTTAATCTCTCCGTGGAATAAATTAGTGTAGTAGACAAAAATAAAAACCAGTGTTTTAATATTTAAAGGGACAACACTAAGTCCAAAGTTGCAGGAATTCCAACAGCATCTCGATTCAACCGGAACCACAAACACGATAGGATTATCATCAAACATTTTTCATCACCGGTCTTTTTAGGAACGCCAACTATCAAGGCTGACCTCGCGTGAAGCGGTCTGGTAATAACGCTGTGCATATTGGCTTGGGATATCATTGACAGAATCCAGTCGTCCGCCGTTCTTTGAAGTTGGGTCTCCCTTGCTCGCCTCTTCATAGTATAGATGTGGTAAGTTGAAGTTATTCGCAAGCAAAATTCAATGATTGCATCGACTTATACCGATCGACAAGCTAGGTCTCTGGATTACGACAATGTCATGGTGAAAAGCGACTTAAACCGGCGATGAATTTTCATAAAAAATTGTCACAAGCGATGAAGCGCTTTTTTTTTTAAATGGGGCCATGAAGAACTGTGGGGATTTAAAGTTGTTGTGCCAGCACGGGCACGGGTTCACTTTTCACCCTCCGAGGGAAGGACGCACTCAGATCGCACGCGAGTAAATAAAGCGAGGCGATGTAGTTCGTGAAAATAGTTCTTTTTTATTTATATATTTTTTATGTTTGTTATTAAGCTTTGTTACAGCTTAACCGCACATCGAATTGTTTACAATAAGGTTTAACTCCTTTTTTATCCACGGATAATTGCACATCAATGGTTTTACAATAAGGTTTGATTTGTATTCAATTGTTGTTTATTCCGAATAATTGCGCATCAAATTGTTCTACGATAAGGTTTAACTTTTTTTCATTCACGAATAATTGCACATCAATGGATTTACAATAAGGATTATGATATAGCACTGGTGACTCGCACTGAACTAGCACTTCGGTGGTTAAAACTCGACAATGTCTTGGTTTTAGTAACCCGTAACGAAAAAGGGTGTGCGCACTCCCGTACGCACGCTGCGATGGTTGGATTTCGACTAACTTCAGCAGCTTACCTAGGGACTCTCTTTACCCACACGATCACCCATTCTTGATCGCACATTCATCCTCATTCCGTCCATTAAGGTGAATAAACTCTTGCGAATTTACCCAAAAGTCAATGAACTTAGGGAGAATGGGAAAACTGCGACGGTTGACGATTTCAGGGTTGATTTGCTTTCGCATGCAACGAACGTGAAACCAATAAAGTGACCGCATGACCCAGTTACGTATTTGATTGCTCTCACAGTGCAGGGCCAAAATGCACTCCGAGAAGGGGAAATGGGGTGGTTAAAAAGTATGTTTCTTATAGTTTTTACCTGACTTTGGGTTTGTTGATCCCCAGCGAATAGCTGTGTCTGGCGCAGGTCAAAGGACGCCGAGATGGCTTGGGATAATATAGGCGTGGGAAAAAAACTAAATGAATTCGCGATAACCCAAGCCGTTTCGCCATGTACCAACAGCGTCGCTTACCCTCATGTGGTTTATCAAATATGTTGCCATATGGATAGAAAAAGCTGCATTCGGTTATGCATTATCTGCATGGAAGGATGGATTCAGGTTATGCATTCTTTGGGAGGGTACCATTTACAGGTGAAATAGGCCGACGAAAGAGATTGGGGTTGGGGTTGTGCGCAGTCATCGGGGGAAATTGTGGTTGTAATTGTGGGTTGGTTCTCAGCGTAATATAGAGAACTCCCACAAAATCTCAATCAATTACCGATCGGAAATAGCGTTAAATAGTTTCGTCGCATCGAAAACAACATCAAATCAATTCTTAGAAAGACACGACGTAAAGTAAGTATGTCAATCCCTGTGAAGTCGCTTCGAAGCTGCACACACGACATCGGTGTCAGCGAATATAAAAGACGAAAAAATGTATATATTATGTAATAGGAAGATTGATTATTCAAAGGGAAGCAATCACTCGAAAGATCCACCAACTGATTAAAACAATATGGGTTAAGGAAGTCAGTCCGGAAAAATGCAAAACCTCAATAGTCCTTCCCATTTTCAAAAAAGGCGACAGAACTGACTGCGAAAACTACAGAGGAATATTATTGCTCCCAACCACATACAAAATACTAACAAATGTCATACTGGCGAGAATTACACCGTACGCAGAAGAAATATTGGGAGACTACCAATGCGGATTCCGTAGGAACCGGTCAACAAGCGACCAAATGTTCACAATAAGGCAACTACTGGAAAAAAAGTGAGAATACGGAGAGACGGTTCACAAACAGTTCCTTGACTTCAAAAAAGCCTACGACTCAGTCGCAAAGCAAAGACTTTACCATATTGTAGTTAAGCTGGGAATCCCGAACAAACATGCCGCCCTCATTTAAATCTGCATGAACGAAAACAAAGGGCGAGTTAGAATAGAAAACCAACTGTCAGAACCATTTCAAATACAGGACGGACTAAAACAGGGGGATGGCCATTCACCATATCTTTTTAACCTTGTGTTCGAGTATGTCATCAGAAAGGTACAAGGCGACAACATGGCCGGATCATCGCTGAACGGGGTCACACTGGTGCTCGCATATGCGGATGATATCGCCGTTTTGGGCGATAATCTAGAAACTGTAAGTAAAAACTGTGAAATCATCATGCAGATGGAATGAAGACAAAACAAAATACATGATTACAGCGAGAGTAGGGGGACCTCAGAGAACACACATAAACATCAGAGGCAAGATATTTGAAGATGTCAAAGAGTTTAAATATCTGGGAACAATATTGACGGCCAGTAACGAAATGTCGAAGGAATTTAACAAAAGACTACACTCCGGCAACGCTAGTTGGCATGCAGTCAGTAAACTGCTGAAATACAAACTGCTATCACGTAATATAAAGCTCCGTGGCTATAGAACCATATTCATGCCAACTGTTCTATACGGATGCGAAACATGGGCTCTCACGAAACGGGAAGAAAACAAATTCCACGTATTTGAGAATAAAGTTTTAAGGGGTATCTTTGTAAGTAAATATGACGAGGAGGCAAGACAATGGAGGATTCTGCACAACCACAAACCTACAATAGTCAGAGTAATGAAGTCGCGAGGATTAAGATGGGCCAGACACGTGGCGTGAATGGGCAACAATAGGACCGTGCATAGAATTGTTGACGGTAAGCCAACGGGAAAAAGACCGACAGAGGTGGGGGGACAATGTTAGGTTGGACCTCGAGGAAATCGGATCGGATGGTCGAACGTGTAGGGAGAGCGCACGGAATAAGGAACAAACCTAAAATAGTGAGAGTAATCAAATCGCAAAAATTAAGATGGGCCAGACACGTGGCGCGAATGGGCAACGATAGGGCCGTGCATAGAATTCTTGACGGTAAGCCAACGAGAAAGAGACCGAGAGGACGACCGCGACGGATATGGCAGGACAATGTTAGGTTGGACCTCGAGGAGATCGGTTCGGATGGTCGAACGTGGAAGAAAAGTGTACAGGACAGGGAGCGATGGTGGAGTCGAGTCGGTGAGGTCATGAGCTTCCGGGTTCCTACACGCCAAGAAATAGTAATAGTAATATAGTCATATTTGTGGGATTCCATCGAAGGATTTAACTAATACCAAAATTATGGGCTTTTACCGTCTCTGTCGTAGAGTATAGAATTTTTTGTCACCCTGAGAAAACCTTTTCATGGAATGGACAGATAGAGGAAAATAAGTAATACATAAATAAGTTAGAGTAAATACATAAATAAGTTTATGAATGCATACAATATGCAAGGTGGCGGAAAATTAAGCTTTTTTACTGAATAAAAAAACAAGATTTTGAGTGATGGAAATCTTTATTTGGACCTTTAACATTTTTTCTAGTTCACGAATGTCAAATATGATGTCTAGTTCACAAATGGCAAGTATGATTGACGTACGACGCCATTTGCAAATATGATAACATCTTCCGATAGGATGATTAATTTTGCGCCACCTTATACAATCAAAATAGTACTAAATACACAAACGCGGGACACACTTATTCAAAGGAATACGCCACCCTCAGTAAAACATTCAACCAAGAGAACAATTGCTTTTATAAATAAGCATTAACAATTTAAATGATAGCGTTTTCGACCTTTCACAGTCAATTCCTCAAACGCCTTTCTTTAGTTAACTTTGTGAACTTATAACAGAAATACTCGTCACTCCATCATTTAACTGCTGTTGTACAACAAATATTTTCTTAATTGTAATTTGGATTATTTTCATTTAATCCTGCGGATGTCATCGAATTTCAGAGTATGCATTTACTAATAAGTATACTCGCTCTGCCACTACTAAAAGCTCTTCTTATTAATTCTCATGCAAATTTAATTGAAATATATTTTCAGGCATTTATCCGACATTTTTCCGGCCTACTCGGATAAGATCCACATTAAAAATGCGAGCGTATGAAATTGCATTTAATGGAATGCTCATTTATCAATTAAGTAATTTCGAGGCAAATTGATTGAATTTCCTGTGTTTACCATTTAGTAGTGGAAATTGGATAAAATCACTTTTAAATCTGGAATCGGTGGCCAGCCATTAGAATTTGAACTTACCGTAAAAATCCATCAGAACTTAAAAGACCTTTTTGTGAATTAAATTTGTTAGGCTCATACTCCATGATGATCTCTTTTGCACGGGCTGTGTTTGCATACGGATACAATATCTCATTCAATCTAGGATCTCTTTGGGTCTTGTTTAGAAATTCTACCAGCTGGGAGATAGACATACATCGGCGCTTTGAATTTCCAACGCTGGAATTAGAATTCAATTTATTGTATTTTACATAATAGAATTCAACAGATCCCCGATATCAATCGGGGTACTCACATTTCATCGAAGATTTTTTCTACCTCAGCCCGCTGAGTTAGATTTTTGTATAGATTATAGAAGTCTTCGAATTGAAATTTAGATACAGGTAAAGTATCCACCTTTCCCGATGGTAGTCCAGAGGTGTTCAAGGCTTTCTCCACTCGCTTTCGGTCTTCTTTGTTCTGGGTAAACATTTTGATAACACTAAAAAAGGAAAACAGGATTATCGAATTACGAAAACTTATTGATGGAGGGTTTTCGAAAAATTCTTTACTTTTTCACGTGGATGTATTTGTCCTTCTCGGCTTGCAAACACAGCTTGGTGTGGGCTTTTTGTAGGAACATGATTGCTGATCCATTTAGTTGAGTCAAGTTATAGGCCAATTTCATTAATTCATGGGACCAAAGCTATTATTACAGTTAATGAAAAAATTTACATTTTAATTACTTTGAAACAATCGTTGGACTGAGATATATTATCGTTAAATATTAAGGGTAGGGTTTGCGATTTACCTACACCGATTAGTTTCTGAAATGTACACAAGGATTATACGAAGAAAGTTTCTCTGTGTCCTTGATTCCAAATCTTTAAACAGTGCATCAAATTACTGTACACATTTATGTTTTCAGCCAGAGTTAAGAGCGTATATACTTACTCAATCTATTTCGTTTCCAAATTGTATTAAGAAAACGTTTTCAGTTCCAAATTGGTATCTGCCGAAATATGCCACATCAAACCCTTGATTTATATGTTTCTGTCTTTGAAATATGAACACACCTTATAGGTTTCGAATATTATTACACTGCTATTATTTGAAAATGAAAGGAAGACAAAATAGGTTCAAAAAATGGACCATTAACGCACCTGATTTTTAAGTTCTTAAGGGCCACGTATCCAATGATTTCACCAAGAAAAGTATTCCATTTTGAACGACTATTGCATTCCACTTGAACAAGTGACATATAAGAGGCTTGATTTTTTATACTTACATTGTCATTAACAAATCTTATTGCTAAGTATTGGCGAAAGTGTAAGCGAAATATTTTGGTCTGCAAACATTTTTCAAACAGTGAAATCATTATACGATTCCGGAGACGCTACAACCATGAGTTGTACGCAATCTACCTTGAAGCTAATGTTGTAAGGAAAATCAAGCTAGGTAGATTCTGGTGGGCGCGACGCCTAGCTCGAATGAGCGAAGAGGGGCGTGCTCGAAAAGTCCTTTGTGGCAGGATGTACGGAAGGAGACAGCGCGGCAGACCTTGTCTGTGATGGAGGGATGGCGTAGACCAGGACGCTCAGAGCCTAGGAATGCTATAGCGTTTGGAATGATAGTGAAGAACGTGTGATTCGAACTGACGTTATGACAGTTAGAATCACCAAAAATTGAACCAATGCGTAATACATCAGGCTACTGGCCGTGCTTAGAATTCGATTTTTAAACGCAAGTATATTCCACTGATGTGAATTGTTATTTTATCGCTATGGTATACGGCTCTGATGCACTATCTTATTCAATTTTCGTTCGGTGTTCTTCACGATTTGCTTGTTTATTGTGTGTGTATCTGTTAGAGGCGCCACACTACTCCCTCCTCAGTAACTTCGCTACGATCAATTTCGTGTGCGAACGACGGAGCGAGAGATCGTCGGAGCAGGCGAGTGTGCCGGTGCTCTATGCGGAAGTCATGATCGTGTGTGAAGTTCTGTTTACTACGGGAAAGTGTGTGCTGTGTGTACAGATCACATCGTATTCACCAATTATGGGTTTAAGGCGATATGTGTGCCGTCGTTGGCACGGGTTCTACGATCTATCTCACGCTGTTGCCCCGTTGGTCGTCACCAATGTGGGATAATAGTCCCGGTATCTGCTCGTTATCGATGGAACCGAAGGTTGAATTCTGAAATGCACTGCCGTGGATTTTGTTCTAAGTTTGAAACCTTTTACTCCTGTACACGATTGCTGCTTCGAGACACACCGAATTTACTGAGCATCTTGTCGATGGGCTTTCCCAATCACTATAATCGCGTCTATTGTAATGCAATGTCACAGCACGTCATTAATAAAAGAGGATCGACTGATGAAGAAGCAGGGACTTGACAACTTTTTTTTTTTTAAATATAACGCAAACCATTTGAGATATTTCAAAAACTTTATTATCGGCTTGAAGTAAAATCAAAACATTTATAAATGGAACTCGACTTCGTTCATATGGCCACCGCGGGCGCGTTTGCAGCGGTCGATTCATTGGACCTGTGGGGGTAGAAGTATGGATGCCGACGTACGGCAAGTATTCCTTTAATTCCCCCAACGATGATCCGCAGAAAGAGACTTGTTCACCCGAGAAGGATGTAAAATAAATGAAAACGCACAGGGGGTTCTTTTTTAGATAATGTTTTGTTATTATATTTTAACCGGAATATCCTTTATTTAGCTTTGGGTGGTGATATCTGTCTACTTTTGTTACAAGTGAATTTATTTTTATAGTGCACAATTTAATAAGAAGCTTTAGTGATCACTTAATTACTTTATGACGTTTATACCGGACGGAAATAATTCCTAGCAGAGACTCGTGCGGCAGCGTGTCTGACCGCGATGGAGATTGAATAGCGACTGGTGTGAATTAGGGTTGAAATTCATATTTCTTTCTACACACAGGACAACCAAAAGAGACCACGCCTCTGCTCTCTCAACCTCACGCCCGTCAAAGTATGAGTAACTTTTGTTAATAGGGTAATTGACGGACATGAAGAATGAGAGAACAGAAAACATGATATGCTGTGATCTCGGGGTAGCTTTGGTTGTGTGTGTTGGCATCAGATGACACTACTGACACGACCTACTGACCCAGTGGTACGGCTATGGTGTAGTTAGAGCGCATTGAACCGTGGAAAGAAATACGGATGAGAGGGAACCCTAGCGGATGTTACTCCCCTGCAAAGAGAGATCATTGATCCCAAGCGAATGGGTGATCTGAGGGAAAGTCGATAGGACGCCGCTGATGTTTGGGAAATAATTCGCGTGAGAACCAGACTCTAAGACGCTGAAATTACCCCAGCTATTTTGCTATGTTGCAACAGCGTCGTTCTTTTAGACTTGTTGTTGCTAACCGACATTTTGAGATTTCCGATGGGAAACTCATGGTTAGCAAGAATGGAGTTGCCGTATGATATTTATGTAGCTAAACTCAATTATGCATTATCTGCAAAGGATGATGAGTTTAGCTATACGTCCGTTTGAAATGTTTTACAGGGGAATACATTTAAAGGAAATGGGTAAGTATGACGCGCTGAAAGCGGTCGAAATTAGGTGGAAATGTTGGTTGGAATTGTGGGCTGTTTCTCATGTAGAATAGAGAAACCCCCCCACAGACCCAATTTTCGATGACTCGGCCACACATTTCGGCCGAAACGGCCGCTATTTCGCGTTCAATGTTGGCTCTGAGCTCTTCCAACGTCGTCAGCTTGTTGGCATAGCCCAATGACTTGACGTAGCCCCAAAGAAAATAGTCTAGCGACGTTAAATCGCACGTACGAGGCGGCCAACCGACTGGCCCATTTCTTGAGATAACATGCTCATCAAACTTACTCTTCAATAAATCGATTGTATCGTGTGCTGTGTGGCTTGTGGCACAGTCCTGTTGAAACCACATGTCGCCCAAGTCCATATCTTCCAATTCGGGCCAAAAATAATCGGTAATCATGGCGCGATAACGATGGCCATTCACAGTAACGTGACGATCGTTATCATCGACGAAAAAATATGGCCCAATGACGCAGCTGGCAAGCAAACCGCACCAAAAAGTTATTTTTTGTGGATGAAGTGGTAATTCATGAAGCACATGTGGATTTTCATCATCATAATCATCACCATCATCGGCACCACAACCGGGAACCGGTCTTGGCCTTATTTGGCAAGTCCTGAGGTATGTTAAATTTTCCATAATGATTTGTTTTTTCCCGGGCAAGGTCATTAGTCTTGCACTAGAGGCTCCCCGGCGGGGAATCGAACCCCGGTCTTCTGCGTGGCAGGCGGGTATACTGATGTGGATTTCCACCCGACCAATAACGCATGTTTTGCTTATTGACGAACCTATTGAGCCAAAAATGAGCTTCGTCACTGAAGATGATTTGGCGATGAAATTCTTCATCTTGGTGCATCTTTTCCAGAGCCCAATCGGAGAACGTACGTCGCTTCAAATGGTCCATCAGCTTCAATTCTTGAGTCAGCTTGATCTTGTATGGGTGTAAACCAAGATGTAGTGCTCTAATCCTACACCAAAACATTAAATCCTATCAAAATCCTGAAAAACCAAAACTAATTCCACAATTTGCAATAAACGACTCAAAATATTCCTTTATCGCCTTGTATTTGCCTCCACAGCATAATTTAATCAAAAAACCTAAACTAAAATCAAAATTCGCAATAAACGAATCAAATATTATTCATTTATAGCTTTCATTTGCCCCACGGCATAATCTCAATTCAAAATCCAGAAATACATTTCAATCTGGTAATTTCCCTAGAAAATTAAACAAACCAAATCCATGGCAAATCGCACCAGATGTTCGAATTTGCCACAAACAAACAATACCCAAATACCATTTTCAATTCTCATATGCAAATAGATTGATGAAGATTCAGAAAACTGAATCTTATCTAAAACAAACATTGAGCATCGCAAAAAATGTATCGAAAATCGAGATTGTTGCCTGAAAATGTACATTTTGGAGATAGAAATGTCGATTTGATTTGGTTTAAAAGGTGATGTATCGCGATCTCAAGGAGTCAGTTCTCATTCTGTTCATAGTCCCCGGCGGAAGATCAATCAATTTCCGGACCAAAAATATTTAAAAAAATAAATGAAACTATTTTGATTTATTTTGGTTTGGTGCATTCACTGAGGGACGTTGGCGGCTTTAGGACAGGAGGTGACTTCCAACCAGTAAAAAGAACCGGTGAGTAAAGTGGTGGCAAGCCCACAAACTAAACCCTTGCAGCGTCCACGATTTCGGACATCACCCAAAGGCACCTGGTTCCACGGCACAGGGACGCAATTCCAAAGCGACGTCCCTAGAACGATCGGAAGCTGCTCTTCCCTCGAGGTTCGAGGAAGCACGGCGGCAACCGCAACGGGTTCCCTCGGGAGCGGTCTTTAAGAGATCTTACGTCCTTTTCAGGATAAGAAGACACGCTACCCGGGAGCAAGGCCAGTAGTAACATCTACTACTACGATACAACAAAGATCCTGACGCAAAATTCCCCATAAAGTGGTCTGGGCGATGCCCAATTCTTGAGAACGCCGTGGAATTGACTGATTTGGATCGTTTGCTACGAACGGCTGAACGGCAGCGATATTTTCGACACTCCGACCAACCCGTTGTCTTACTGACACGGCACATCACACAACGAATATGTAGACTCAAATTTGTGCACTAAACTTGTTATTGCCTGTCTACTAGGGCGAGAATTACGACCGAAAATTGGAGTTAACGCTCTTAAAGTTGCGGTCACCGACTCCAAATTTCGGTAGTAAATGTTTATATTTGCAGACGTTGTTCGTTCGTGTACTTAACCATGATAAAAATGTTGAGTTTACTGAATAAATTGACAGTGACAGTTCGTTGATTAGTGAAAGGGTGCGTTCACAAATTAAATTCAAAGTTGTCAAGTCGTTATTGGAAAACCCATTACAAGCTGCAGAAGAGGTGAACCTATAAATAAATGAAGAAAAAACAAAGTATATGATTACGGTGTGAGCAGGTGGACCTCAGAGAACACACATAAACGTCAGGGGCAAGATATTTGAAAAAGTTATAGAGTTTAAATATCTGGAAACAATACTGACGGCCAGGAATGATATGTCGAAGGAAATTAACAAAAGACTGCATTCCAGCAACAGTATGGTATGCAGTCAGCAAACTGCTGAAATCGAAACTGCTGTCATGTTATATAAAGCCCCTTATTTATAGAACCATAATCGTGCTGATTGTTCTATACGGATGCGACAGAGGCGCTACAAAACGAGAGGGGATTCCGCGTATTCGAGGATAAAGTTTTAAGGTGTACCTGTGGGCGTTAATATAATGAAGGGACAGGGCAATGGAGGAAACCCCACAGCCACGAATTAGAAGAGCTATACCCTAAATCTACAATAGTGAGAATCATCAGGTCACAAAGATTGAGATGGGCTGCGCATGTAGCGAGAATGGGCAATGGCAGAACCGTACGTAGAATTTTCGACAGCAGACCAACGGGGGAGGAACCGATAGGGAGGCAGGAGATGGGAGGACAGTGTAAGGTGTGACCTTAAGGAGATCGGATCAGGTTGGGAAACGTGGAGGGAAAGTGCACAGGCCAAGCGAGGTCATGAACTCCCTGGGTTCCTACAGATGAATAAATAGTAGTAAATATTTTTCAGACGTGTTTAAACAAAGGACTAATATTTTTTATTATTTTTTACTATAAACAGCAGATAGAATGTCCCACAAAAAACAAATTTTCTAGAAAACATATACAATTATAGTGCCGATGATGATGATGAGAAAACATATATTTTAATTATGTATTGTACATTTTTTATTGATTTATTTAGTATATAGTATAAGGTGGATGTGGGGATGAAGTATGGTGCACCGGCGTACGGCGCTGATTCACCTCAATCCCCGTCACAAATCGAAAGTTCCATCGCAGCAAGCTGTTCACCAGAAAAGCAATCACCCGGACAAATAAAACACCAGTGTACCATGTCCGAAGTTAGTTCTTTAATTTTATTATTTTTATTGACCCATAAATCTTACTGCACGTAATTAGATTACAGAAACAAAATAATTACACCAAGGATAAAACGGACGCACAGAAACAAAGTATAAGACATTACACTTTTTTTTAATTAAAAGCGCGCTTTCTCGACTCGACTTATGGTTATTCACGTCCCCGTGCGCACCGGGGAGCGGGAGTGACACGACCGCCTCGGTCGGTGGATGAAAAAGGACTCAGCGATATCAATTCGCTGGCAAAGGAAATTCGGCCAGTGGTAGTGGCTCTCTTAATTTAGGGATGCATTATCTATCCCAAGAGAAACGTAAAGTCTCGCTTTGGGGGTAGGTAACCAGATCTCATAGAGAAGATCGGAGTGGTATACATGTATGTGTGAACATTGGTTCTTTCATGGGACAAGGCCATGAGAACGAATCTGAAAACAAAGAAAGGGAATAATGTGCATTAATGAGATGAGAGTTCGGCTAAGTAAACAAGCCGTAGCTCATTGGTTAGTAACGGATTTCTGTTTGCTCATGCCGCGAGGTCATGAGGAGCAGATCCAGAAAGGGGATCGTATAGATCATTGTCTATGTTGTGCCTTGCAGCTGTATTAATAGACCGCAATGCTGGTGGGCATGGTGCTAATTGGTTTTAGCATATTCACAGGGAATTGGTGTTTATGGCATCGCTGTTAAGGGTAAGTATACACTTCCTGTTTGCATTTGCCTATGCTATAGGTTTTGGTTTCAGCATCGTTTGCGCTAATTGTGTGCAGCTACGTTGGATTGCTTATAGTAGGGAGAAAAATGTCGCCAGCCAATGTGTATGTAAAGGATTTTGTAGTACACATGATGAGGCTGTGAATAGGCGACGCTATGTTTATTATCCCTAGTTATGATGGTTACATTATATGTAAACCAAATTGTTTCACTTTCAAGAATTTGTCTAAGGAAAATGTATATGGGGTTATTGGGTTTTGCCTGGCAACCGAAGGTGCCGAATTGGCTTTGGATTTATGATCCGACAAGTTTGGACAGAATTCTGGTAGGGAATTTCGGATGCGAATGTAAGAATTTTCTTCCAGGAGCTTTTAGATAAATAAATTTGATAAGCTTGATGCGTGAAGCATTTGCATGTGCTAATGCGATTGCATTAGCGGAAAACTATGAAAGTTGGGTTGTAGTTACAGGGGTTCTTCGGGTAAGTAGACAGTGGGGTTTGGCGCAACCGCCACATAGACATTACCTCATTGGCTACTCCCGATTTGGTAGAGATTTTCTTCCCGGTATATAATATAAGGTCTGGCGCAAGACTAATGACCTCGCCCGGAACAAAAATCATTATGGAAAATTTAACAAGCCTCAGGACTTGCTAAATAAGGCCAAGAACGGTTCCCGGTTGTAGTGCCGATGATGACGATGATGATGATATAGTATAAGGTAGACATTACCACTCCCGATTTGGGATTTCCCGGTGGGGACGTCTAAGGAAGTACTTCGAATCGTGCGTCTTTAATCATGAGCCATCAGACTTCAAGAGTATTTTCTTCTTTTGTCAATGCCAACACATTGTTTTGGGGCTGTTCCTGACATCTCACTCGTGTATTTGGTCTATTGCTGCCACATCCCCATAAGCAAATTGAGGCCCGGGGATGGATTCTTTGCACTGCTTTTGCCATGTCTCGGCGTCCCTCGTACGTACTTTGGAAGCCGTCGTCATGTGGTTTCTTTTAACTAGTGCGCCAATCACGGGCGCTGATTCAGTTAAGCACAACACCACAGATCGTTCACTCCCAACACTGTCCGCTGAAATTCCAACAATTGATCCACCGAACTCGGTAAAATAAAACATCGGTTGAGCTGTATGAATTGTTTTTTTATTTGTGGTTCATTTTATTGAAATATGTACATTCACTGTTTATTGCTTAGATTCAGAAGGTTATAGAACAATTGCTTATTTAGTTAGAACAGGTACACACTGAGATTGTTTATTGCAAGGATTCGCAAGGTTACAGAACGATTGTTAATTTTGTTAAAACATGTACACACTGAGATTGTTTATTGCAAAGATTCGCGAGGTTACAGACCAATTGTTAATTTGTTAAAACAGGTACACACTGAGATTGTTTATTGCTTAGATCTGGAAGGTTACAGAACAATTGTTAATTTGCTAAAACAGATACGCACTGAGATTGTTTATTGCAAAAATCCGCGAAGTTACTTATAGCGTAAAACGCCTTTCCAGATACAAACTTCTCGCAAGCGATGTATTTATACGCGGGAATCGAACACTTGCATATTCTCACGACTCAATCAAACACCACCACCTCGATCCTTGTGTCTCGTTAGATAATTAGTTACTCGCACTGAAAAACATATGTGTTCGTACCCGACTGGAGATGAAATCTGACTGATTTGAATCCGTAAAATTGGCCCAGCCTCCGGCGATTGTGATGGGTGTCCACCGCACACCATCGCAGGAGAAACATCCCTTCCGTCATGCAGTGACCAACGGGAGCCGATCAGGATCCCATTGGAAAGTCCATGCACAATATCGTCTCTATGGGAACGAATGTCTTCCCATTGGAAAGAAGGACAAACGAACGCGCATCGAAACGAATAGGCGGGAGATGTGCAGCCGGGTACACATAAACATTGGTAGCCCTAACATCTCTATCCTAACAATAGAGGGTATATTGAATACCGAAATGTAATCCAATGCTTAAGCGTTAAAAATGCGGCTTGTTTGCACAGGCCAATTCAAATACATTAGGATCGCCTAAGCAGTGGTGATCCGCGATAATTGGATGCAGGGGCATCGATTTGCATGATATGCTCATGGGAGCGGTGATTGCTTGAGAAAAGCAAACACAGAAGGATTTCCGTGAGCATGATTGCAATGAATTGCGATAAGGGGACTGCGGAAGATTTCCCAATGGTTGGCAACGGGCATGGGTGCCTACCAGAGGAAACAAGAATGTTTTAAAAGGTTACAGCGATGTGGATGATGCTGTGGCAAGATGATGATCTTGCCATGGGATGTTTTGCAGGAAGCTTAATGCTGCCTAATTGCATGTAAGTACCATGGGGTAAGATAGAAAGAGGAAGGTTTAAGAGGATTAAGCAATGGGTGCTTCTTCGGCGCCTTGAAGAAACCCCACAGTCTATGTGGTGGTTTTCGCGTATTGTTAGTAATACTGCTGGATCTTCATCAGCGTTCTTATTCATCACATAAATCGCCCCTGCTGGTGATTATTTGCCTCTAAATGTCATGGCAGTCATACCATATTCTTCTGGCTCCCCTTTTTGGTGTAGCTGCACTCCAATTACCTCGACTTCAAGACAACGTCGAACGAGCGCTTCAGTTTTGCCTTCTTTCAATATACAATACTTAATGAACTTCATTAGTGGCAACCCATCCATGCAGGACCCAACCTAAATTTGTGAGCGAGACAAGCGTTTAGGTTTGATCCTATTTTTAATCTTCTCGTTAGAATAGAGTCCCACTTGTCTTGTCCCATCAGTGTTGATGGGATGACCACTCCTGGATATAGGTTATCTTGTCTTCAATGCTTTGCAGGTCTGTACATTGCGTGATCTTCTTCATCTTTACTACTTGCCTGAAGAACTTAAATTATCGATCGTTCTTACTTCAACTTGTGTCCTACCTATGGGTACCTTAAAAACTTTGATGATTTTCACTTGGAACCTCTGCGAGTTACTTTTCGTTATGCTTTGTCAGGCGGCTGTCTCCGGGATAAGCATTTCTGGTCTGCCTTACACTCCGATCTTCTTGGCGATAGATAATTCTGGCAGGGAGATGGCGGACCCTTGCTCAAGAAGAGTCAATCCACAGATTAATTCTTTTGGTCCATAAAGGACCATTGGCACCATTTCTTCACCTCATGTGGATTCACGGTTATGAATAGCAGTCTTCTAACGGCTTCGCTTGCTCTCCCCCGGAGTGCTTTTCGCAAACGCACGAGAGTCGGACATCGTATCATCAAACGTCTCCGGAAGGCCAGCCATTCTTCAATCGCGCCGTTGGAGTATAGGAACTTGATCAGGTCGCTTTAAACCTAGAGGAAGCCTTACTATCGCTCGGGGTAACTCCTGTAAGCGGCCGTTCCGTTTATCTTCTTGATGCCACATCTCTGATTGAGAAGGATTCGACTCATTAATCCAAGATCCGATTAAATCATCTTGGCACTCTTGTTCTTTGACCTCGTCCGCTGTTTCTGAACTCATTTCTAATAATTCGATTTCTGCTCGCGCTAGTCTGACCTTCGCTTCGGCAATTTCCAAATCTTGTCGGGACCGTCAATTTCACCTTCGTCTCGACTCTTTGACGATCAGTTTGACGTAGCCTGCATTTTTTCATGATGTTTCCCTGAACTCAAGAGTAGAATGTGCGAATTGTACATCTCCTTCCTCATTAGGAAAACGGGTTCTCTCCACTTCGACGGTGCGGCTTGATAGTTGAGCCTGGTGATACAAGGGCACGACAAGTTCCTTGATGGCGGTGACGCATGCTAAGTCCCCTCTACCGGTGGTGACAGGTACGGAGTAATCACTCACTAGGCGCGTAGGAGATGCGCCTTCTTCTATACAGGCGACTGGTACGGTGCGAAGTACCCCGACCTGAGTAAATGATGCTCCTCCAACAGGGCATGGCAGCATCTTCCGTCATTTAAGCGATCTGGTGACACTGTTTCTTTTCGTGTTTAAGCTCTGCGCTTAAATACCGTCCACTGGTTCCCCATTTCCGACACCCACGATGGTCGGTACGGTGTAATCTCCTATCAGGCGTGTTGAATTGGTGTAATTTACCACGGATTGAGTAGATGATGCTCATTCAAGGTAGCGTGGTATCCTCGATCCAATCCTCGTTGTTATCAAGATTCAGCTCGAAGCATCAATTGTTAGATAGGCTCCCCTCGAAATACGAATTGTTGATGGGCTCCAACTCGAGGAAAAAATCGTTGATGTGAGGTGCTGTCCGCTTTCTTTTTTTCCGTCTTTTGGATTGTATAATGATTCAAGGACTATTTGGCCAAACGATTTTCTCTCCAGATCAAACTCAATGCATTTAGAAATACATTAAATACATTCAAACATTAATCCGGCGATTCTCTTTCAGATCAGTTCTCAGGCAGAACTGAACTGACCTTTAACTCAAATAGCTTCACTTAAATTTGAACTGACTCGATTTACTTGAACGAAGCCTTCACTCCAATGCCAAAGTGGGAACTGAACTAGATCAAAACAGGAGGAACTGAACATATCGGTTGATAAAGAGGAACTGAACTTTTAACGATAACAGGGAGGCCGATTTAAACGAGACATGGACAAATGTGTCCTTCATCTTGTCTCTGGCTTCTCATCATCTTGCGAAACCTAGAATCCCCACATCCGTGAGGATGTTGGGCTCGGGGTCAAGATATCTGAAAAAAGAACGGGGGTAGCGATAGTATTTACAGGGTTAGTTCGGATGTTCTCTAACTACTTGGACGGAGGAGTGGTGGGAGGGAAATCGTACAAAACCGGTAGGTCTTGGGTGTCGTAGAAAACGCAGATTACATCTTTGGCGTCTGATAATCAACGGTGGGGACTCAACTCGACATCCAACCACGTCCTACTTTAATAGGCTCGTGGGTCTGGCTAATGTCGTCTTCCAAAAATGTCCAAACAATTGAACATGCTGTGGCTTTCCAAACCACTCAAAACGCTGGAGTTGTGGTGACGTCTAATAATTCAACATGCCGTGGGGTGTGGCATTTTCCAGGAATTGACGCGTTCTGGTTCGTAGTATTTTCCAGCACTGTGGTTTATTCCATTTTCCGGCAATTGGTATACTGTGGTATGTGATGTCTTCCAGAGAATTAAATGCTGTGTCCCTAACAGCTTGAGTCTTTCATCTTTCACTAAGGACGGTCTTCTGTTACATCGAGTAAACTGTATCGTTGATGCGATTGAGGACTTTGCACGGACCGTTGTGAGGAGGTTCAAGAAGTTCCTTGATGGTGTGAAGAGTTCTTCAAACCAGGTTCAACGAATATCTTGATGCCGTCAGAAGTTAGCATTGTTGAAACCTTGAAATGTGCAGCCCAATTTGAAAAAAAATCTGCTATTGCGCTTTTTCCTTCTCGCTGTTTGCAATGATGTTGACGGCGGTCATCATGGGAAATGATCTATCACTGTGAAGATGTCTGATGAGACTAGATGGAAGTAGTGGTACCACTATGTCAATTTGGACATAGCCGTAGCGTACGTGGGTGAGCCCAATATGTACCTCTTGCAACGCATTGTGCCTAGCTCCTTCAGCCGGCCGGCACCGTATTCAAGTGTGGTCTTACTTCGAAAGTTCTGTAACCACCTGTGGCCAGACAAACTTACGTTGGATAGCTGCAGCACTAGCCCATCCATTTGGATCCTTTCGAAGTTTTATGGGAGGGACGAGCGATTTCTGTTGAAACATCGTACTAAATGCCGCCTTGTGATTCCTAAAAGCAAGTGTGCGTACATCGAAAGATGTCTCCGCTTTTAAAAAAGAATCCAGCGGGTTGTCCTCCTTCTGTGCCTATGACATATCTAGATGGCAATTCAGAATCGATTAGAATCGATTTGTTGGATTAGCTGTATTGTTCCGTGATCCCTGTACGTATTGTATTTGGTTGCAGAAGTGCATAATGATATCCCCTCTGATGCGTTTCCCGATTTCTTCTAGCAGGCGTGGACCAATAGTTTGCGTCATCATCTAACCATGTATTGAAAGTACTTTACAGCATAATAAATAACGTATGACTCCCGAACGTGAACTCTGTAAAAAACCCAAGTGGTTTCAGCCAGCCGTCATATTGTTATTCTGGTACGGCACCCGCGGGTGTGTCTGACGCATCATACTGCATAAAACAGTGAGGTACCTTCAATAGGATGTTGTGGCAACTCTAACAACAGATACACACAATTCACAGGCAAAAATAGCGAAGAACACGAACGATGAAAATCGAATAAGAAAAATACATCAGAACCGTATACCAAGCGATAAATAATAAAAATAATTCACATCAGTGGAATGTAGTCGAGTTTGGAAATCAAATTCTAAACACGGTCAGTAGTCTGATGGTTCACTGCTTCGCTTTTCAACCGTTTCATCGTGTGTTCAATTCACCTTCTTCACTATCCTTGCTTAACGCAATAATGTCTTAATAATAAAATGGCATTAGCCAGCTGTTCCTTGGAGGGGGGAAATGCTTCGTTAGGTGACTCTGCCCAAACGATAGGCCTTCTATCGGCCACCTACCTGTATGTGCGTAGCATTTTCGAAAGTTGGGCGATAAGAATTCAATTCAGATAACGCGTTAATTAGCCATATTGATGGACCGAGAAAGAACACCAAAGATCCATTTTTGTCTGGTTGCGATCGAACAACCTGTGTGTCAATGAAGAAACCAAGACCAGTACTTTTTCGAAATGGCACATGTTGGGGCTGATGACTAAGCCAAACCCTCGTTGGCATTCGAAAACCTGTCTCAAGTGAGAGCAATATTCATCCTTGGTCCTCGATACCATGAGAATGTCGTCGTTCTAGACATAACACCAATCAAAACCTCTCAGAGCTGAGTATATAGTATATAACATGAGAAGGGCTGTGCTTTCGTAAGCTAAAAGTCGTGACTTGAACTTAAAGAGTCTAAACGGTGTAGTGTTATCTGTTTTTGGAATATTCTCAATCTCTACTGGAATTTGACGGTATAATTTGTGAGATCGGGCGCCATAAAGATTGTGCAACCCTACGATTTGTATGAAAAGTTATATCAGTTGAGTAACGACCGGGTATTGTAACTGCATTTAGCACTCTGTAGTTGCCACATGGTCGCTAAAATCCAAGAGTTTTTCCTTTTTAAATATTTGATAAATAACCGAAGCACATCAAAGCACCGATGAAACCGCCATGACTCCAGAAACAATCATACCTTGGTGCCCCACAACCAGTTCTTGTTTATGCTCGCCTGCTCTTTCTTCTTCGTCAAATGCGTGCAATTTCATGCCTTTTTCCCCACATTTGGCGAACAAAATTCCATTCCAAGATTGGTATGCTATATAAAAATGACAACATTATAATAAAATCTTACTTGTGCAATTTCCTTATTGATGCAGGAGAAATTCATAATAGATAAATTAACAAAGTCTGATCCTTGTATCACCGTAATCGTTTTTTCTTCGAGCGAATCCTCCATAACTCCCATATTTAAAAGGGCACGCAGCTTAGGATCCTAGAATGATAACAAAATGGGTTTAAACGTCTTAAATAAATAGTTCTGTAGTAATTACATGAGCGTAAAATTCTTAATTGTATTACGAGTTAACATCGTGTACACATAAAGACAATCGAAATGTTTGGGCGTTCGTGAAGTACATTGAAAGGTTTGTTTCCTCATCCTTTCAATGGCCCATACTATTACTATTACTACTATTACTATTTATTGGCCTGCAGGAACCCGAAAGTTCATGACTTCATCGACTCGGTGCTACCATGGTTCCCTGCCCCGTGCGCTCTCCTTCAACGTTCGACCATCTGATCCGATCTCCTAACCTAACATTGTCCTCCCATCTCCGTCGCGGCCGCCCTGTCGGTCTTTTCCCCGTTGGCTTACCGTCAATAATTCTATGCACGGTCCTATCGTTGCCCATTTGCGCTACTTGTCCGGCCCATCTTAATCTCCGCGACTTGATTACTTTCACTACTGTAGGTTTGCGGTATAGCTCCTCCAATTCGTGGTTGTGGAGTTTCCTCGATTGTCCTGCCTCCCCGTCATATTTACCGCCAAAGATACCCCTTAAAACTTTATTCTCGAATACGCGGAATTTGTTTTCTTCTCGTTTTGTGCGAGCCCATGTTTCGCATCCGTATAGAACAATCGGCATGATTATGGTTCTATAGACACTGAGCTTTATATTCCGTGATAGCAGTTTGGATTTCAGCAGTTTACTGACTGCGTACCAATTAGCGTTGTCGGAGTGTAGTCTTTTGTTAATTTCCTTCGACATTTCGTTACTGGCCGTCAGTATTGTTCCCAGATATTTAAATTCTTTAAATTTTTCAAATATCTTGCCCCTGACGCTTATATGTGTTCTCTGAGGTCCACATGCTCTCGCCGTAATCATGTATTTTGTTTTGTCTTCATTTATTTCTAGGTCCACCTCTTCTGCCGCTTGCATGATGATTTCACTATTTTTACTTACAGTTTCTAGATTGTCGCCCAAAACAGCGATGTCATCCGCATATGCGGACACTTGTGTGACTCCTTTCAGGGACGATCCGGCAATTTTGTCGTCCTGTACCTTTCTGATGACATACTCGAGGACAAGGTTAAAAAGACACGGGGATAGACCATCTCCTTGTTTTAGTCCGTCCCGAATTTCAAATGGTTTTGAGAGTTGGTTTTCTATTCTAACTCGCCATCTGTTGTCGTTCATGCAAATTTGAATGAGGGCGGCATATTTTTTCGGGATTCCCAGCTCAACTACAATATGGTAGAGTCTCTGCCTTGCGACTGAGTCGTAGGCTTTTTTGAAGTCAACGAACAATTGGTGAACCCTCTCTCCGTATTCCCACTTTTTTCCAGTAGTTGCCTTAATGTGAACATTTCGTCGCTTGTTGACAGGTTCCTACGGAACCCGCATTGGTAGTCTCCCAGTATTTTTTCTGCATACGGTGTGATTCTCACCAGTATGACATTTGTTAATATTTTGTATGTGGTTGGGAGCAATGAGGTTCCTTTGTAATTTTCGGCAGCCAGATCTGTCGCCTTGTATGAAGATGGGGACGACTATTGAGGCTTTCCATTCTTCCGGAATGACTTCCTTATCCGATATTGTTTTAATCAGTTGGAGGATCTTTCGATCGATTGCCTCTCCTCCATGCTTCACAAGCTCTGTCGGCATGCAGTCGACTCCGGGAGCCTTGTTGTTTTTCAATCGGTTTATTGCGTCTACAACTTCGTTGAAAGAGGGCTCCGGGATCTGAGGCTCGGCTGTATGTACGTCTGGTGGGTTTATTTGTGGTTGATGGGTGCGCACATTGAGCAGGTTTTCAAAGTACTGCTTCCATCTTGTCACGATATTGTTTGTTTCTGTCACCAGACAGCCGTTTGTGTCTCGTATTATTTTGGCTCTCTCTCGGTAGCCATTTCTAGTTGAATTTATGCCGGCATCATACCTCTGATGTTCTTTGCTCTGACATTTTCTAGGATTTTTTCGATCCGAGTCTTCTTCCATTCGCGTTTTTTGCATTTGAAAAGTCTCGTTGTCTCTTTCGGATTGGTCGCGTATCTTTCTGCGTTGACTTCATCATATCTTTGTAAGTGGATCACTGTGAGGCTGCTTAATTAGTGAAACGTTGTTCGATCTTCGACCTGCACTTATCGTTAAACCAAGGTTTGGACTTAATTGTTTTCTTAAATCCTAATACCCTTCGGGCTGTTTGTTTGATTGTTTCGATGCCCATTTAGTGCCTGATTAATGCCCATTTAGTGCCCAGGTTATTGGTTTCCTACTCCCATTCTCTAGTATGCTAATTCTATTCGTTAGTTTCTCTTGATATTCAGCCCTTTTGCGTAGGTCGTTTAGTTTATCAATGTCGACCTTTTTGCTTGTCTCCAGTGATTGCCCATGGGGGTTTGCTGCGAGCCGACTTCTAATTTTGCCCATCACTAGGAGGTGATCGGAGTCGCAATCTGCTCCTCTATATGATCTTACGTCAAGGATATTCGAGTGGTGTCTTTTGTCCATGAGGAAGTAGTCTATTTGGTTACGCGTTACGTCGTCGGGTGATATCCATGTGGCTTTATGGATTTGCTTGTGCTTGAACATCGTGCTTTTCACTACCAGATCTTTGGACCCTGCGAACGTGATAATTCGAATTCCATTATCATTTGAAACGTCGTGTAGGCTCTCTTTACCTATAGTTGGTTGGAAGATGTCTTCCTTTCCAATTTTCGCATTGAGGTCTCGGAGGAGGATTTTAACATCGAATGATGAGATCCCATCGAATACTTCCTCTAGAGTCTCGTAGAATGTGTCCTTTGTTTCTTCGTCCGTAGATTCTGTTGGGGCGTGTACGTTTATAAATACATAATTGTACCATCGGCCCTGTATTTTTAGCACCGACATTCGGTCATTAATAAATTGCGCATCTTTGACATGGGGCGTAATCTTGTTGCGTATGATGAAGCCAGTCTCGAGGTTATGTGTATCGGTACCTCCACACGCCAGTGTAAACCCGTTAGTTTCGATTACTTGATTCGGGAGTCGGACTTCCTGAAGCGCGACGATGTCCATTTTATATTGTTTCGCGTTTTCTACGACCGTCTGTATCGCGCCTGGTTTATATAACGTTCGAACATTCCACGTGCTCACGCGTATATCCCGCTTTTTCCGATTACCCCTACGTTTTCTTTTTGCCGAGTCGGTGTTTACTTGATGGTTTGTTCCCTTATGGTAGTGTCGGCTCATCACACCTACGCCTACCGGGTTTTTCGTGAGATTGTTTTTTGTATATTGATTATTCATTTTTATTTCCACGAGTCTTGGGTTTCAAATAGTCCGCCACTTCATAATTGAATTTCGAATTCCTCCATTTTTAAAACAAAAAGTAAACATATTTTATGTAAATGTAAGTTCATCCTTTTTTTACAACAATATGTGATTAAAAAGGTATGACCTTAAATGTCAAAGCTCAGTGCGAATTCAAAATTAAAGAAATCAGTGTGTATTGATGAAGATATAACTACGAGGAAACAGTCCCTGTCTGTTGGGAGAGTCGATGAGATCATACGAAAACTCATGCGTCGCCCTTATATCGGATTGTCGGATGTAAGGTGTATCTGTGGTGGTAGATGTATATGCCAACGTATGGCACAGGATTCACTGAACACCCCCGACAATTAGAAAGTAGTTCTTGCAGTTAACTATTTGAAATGTATACATATATATAAAGAATATATTATATACATATATATAAAGGCGAGCTGTCCGATTGAAGAATTTGAAGTTATCTCTTAAATATAAAATCCAATATATTTGCTTCCAAATTGCAATATTCACACACACTTAACTGAATTTGTTTGTTAGATGTCACATTTATTTTTTTTTTCTTTATTTAATATTCTTTTATCAATTCGCGTTTCAGTGTTTATTCGTTCCGATTGAAAATATGTTTTTGCGGAAATTTATTGTAATTGGTAATCAATTATCAAAGAAAAAAAACTATTCACTATGCTTTTGACGCGACGCGACCTTACATCCTCGTGATTGAATAGCGACTCTGCTCTCTCAACCTCACGCCCGTCAAAGCATGAGTAACTTTTGTTAATAGGGTAATTGACGGACACGAAGAATGAGAGAACAGAAAACATGATATGCTGTGATCTCGTGGTGGCTTTGGTTGTGTGTTGGTATCAGATGCAGCTACTGACACGACCTACTGACCCAGTGGTACGGCTATGGTGTAGTTAAAGCGCATTGAACCGTGGAAAGAAATACGAATGAGAGGGAACCCTAGCGGATGTTACTCCCCTGCAAAGAGAGATCATTGATCCCAAGCGAATGGGTGATCTGAGGGAAAGTCGATAGGACGCCGCTGATGTTTGGGAAATAATTCGCGTGAGAACCAGACTCTAAGACGCTGAAATTACCCCAGCTATTTTGCTATGTTGCAACAGCGTCGTTCTTTTAGACTTCTTGTTGCTAACCGACATTATGAGATTTCCGATGGGAAACTCATGGCTAGCAAGAATGGAGTTGCCGTATGACATTTATGTAGCTAAACTCAATTATGCATTATCTGCAAAGGATGATGAGTTTAGCTATACGTCCGTTTGAAATGTTTTACAGGGGAATACATATAAAGGAAATTGGTAAGTATGACGCGCTGAAAGCGGTCGAAATTAGGTGGAAATGTTGATTGGAATTGTGGGTTGTTTCTCATGTAGAATAGAGAAACCCCCCACATATCCATTTGCAATTTCGACAGGAGGTTTGGGTGCTAAACTTTGTCGAAGATATCTAATGCGACAAACGTGCTCTCACCAAAGTTGAACGTTGGGTATAAGCTGGCTTTCTTGTACTTGTTAACTAACCACTTGATCGAATAGGGTAGATAAGAGTAGTTTAGTGAGTGACGATGGACGGCCTTTCCAAATAAAAAGAATAATACCTAGATTAGGTAGCTCCTTGAGTGTCATTTTTAATTTTTCAAAATTTTTTATTTCCGTTTCTTTCTTAGATTTTAAATTACAGGCTAGACAAAAACTGCTTAAATTCTACCTTAATTATTTTATGTTAAAACCTACTGGTTCTACGCAGACGTTCTAAGCTAAACTTTACAATTTGCCCTTCAACGACAGAACTTAGTTAGTTAGGTTTTTTTACTTAAAGATGTATATATACTTTTTTATTGCTAATTTAATATAACATAAATCTTACTCTACCCTAATCCTAGAAAAGCTAAATCTGTGTGAGCTGGTTGATGTTAGAGTTACTTTACCGACTTTGGTTCATAGGTCTTTATTTGCCTTTCAACCACCAAAACTGTTGCTTTTTAATAAGTCATCCCGGTCTCTATGTGATATAGCTATATTGAACCGCAAAAGCTCTTCTTCGGTGCGCGTGACATCTCGATCGTAGCACAACCGCCCGTGTCCGGAAGTACTGCCTACATGATAAATCAGCGGAACTCCGGATTCATCATCCTGTAAAGGACCGTTCATATCAACATATCAAGCGAGGAACGCTTCTGGTGGAACAAAGCTATTGCGGCGCACCCTCTCAAAATACAAAGTATTTGTATAATCATTATCATCATCATCATCGGCACCACAACCGGGATCCGGTCTTGGCCTTATTTAGCAAGTCTCTCCACGGGTATCCGGTCCATATCCGAGACTTGTTAAATTCTCTATAGTAATTCGTTTTTCCTGGCAAGATTATTAGCCTTGCGCCAATTTGTATAATAACCTCCCATAATTAAGTCATTGGACGCAACTATTGTTCTCGCAATATGTCCTCTGATGAATTTGTTCATGAAATTACCCACCCTGTTTATGTAGGCTTCATTATATAAGGACGCATTTGGATAATACTTTTTATAGTCAGATTCTGGTGTTTGATAACATCTGAGACAAGTTCTAAGACATTTTCTTTCGAACACAAGAATCTTTTCCATGATATATATTGGACCTATTATGAACCAAACTGGGCATCCATATATAATCATGGGTCTGAGTAGGGCCATGTAGCATATAACTTGCTATCAAGTTGGCTACTGTGAAATAGCCCCCTCGTCATAGCAAAGGTTTTCTTGCCCTTGGCCACAGCTCCCTCCACATGTCTGTTAAAATACAGGTGCGGATCAAGCCAAATACCAAGGTATTTAACCACACTCTTGGTTTCCAGTTTGTGATCATGTGGTCCCATGATAACTAACTGTCGCCAGTTTTTTCTTGTGTCGTTCGTGGCTTTATAGAACGGGGCTCTAAATAGAATAGCTTCATATTTCTGTAAATTGACCTTAACTTTCCAGTTGTCGAAATATCGCTGCACTTTATTGAAGTGACGCTGCAGTAAACAGTTTGTGACTTCAATTTTCGGAGGTGCTAAATTATAAGCTCGTCTGCGTACGCAGTTACGTCGGCAAGTGCGCTTAATATATCGCTAACGTAAATGTGCGTAAATGCTAACGTAAACATTTCTTGATATTATACGTTACACTGGAAGTCACTTTGCCACTTTTGACCACAAACCTTCTGTGATTTAACGTATCGTAAAGAATATGGAGGAAACGTTTATACATACATTGCCTGACAATCTTGTAACATAATCCTTTAAGCCGAACGGTGAATCAAGTAATCGAAACTAACGGGTTTACACTGGCGTGTGGAGGTACCGATACACATAACCTCGGGACTGGCTTCATCATACGCAACAAGATTACGCCCCATGTCAAAGATGTGCAATTTATTAATGACCGAATGTCGGTGCTAAAAATACAGGGCCGATGGTACAATTATGTATTTATAAACGTACACGCACCAACAGAATCTACCGACGAAGAAACGAAGGACACATTCTACGAGACCCTAGAAGAAGTATTCGATGGGATCTCATCATTCGATGTTAAAATCCTCCTCCAAGACCTCAATGCGAAAATTGGAGAGGAAGACATCTTCCAACCAACTATAGGTAAAGAGAGCCTACACGACGTTTCAAATGATAATGGAATTCGAATTATCACGTTCGCAGGGTCCAAAGATCTGGTAGTGAAAAGCACGATGTTCAAGCACAAGCAAATCCGTAAAGCCAAATGAATATCACGCGACGACGTAACGCGTAACCAAATAGACCACTTCCTCATAGACAAAAGACACCACTCGAATATCCTTGACGTAAGATCATATAGAGGAGCAGATTGCGACTCCGATCACCTCCTGGTGATAGGCAAAATTAGAAGTCGGCTCGCAGCAAACCCCCATGGGCAATCACTGGAGACAAGCAAAAAGTTCGACATTGATAAACTAAAAGACCTACGCAAAAGGGCTGAATATCAAGAGAAACTAACGAATAGAATTAGCATACTAGAGAATGGGGGTAGTGGGGAAGAGGAAACCAATAACCTGGGCACTAAATGGGCATTAATCAGGCACTAAATGGGCATCGACACAATCAAACAAACAGCCCGAAGGGTATTAGGATTGAAGAAAACAATTAAGTCCAAACCTTGGTTTGACGATGAGTGCAGGTCGAAGATCGAACAACGTTTCACTAATTGAGCAGCCTCACAGTGATCCACTTACAAAGATATGATGAAGTCAACGCAGAAAGATACGCGACCAATCGGAAAGAGACAACGAGACTTTTCAAATGCAAAAAACGCGAATGGGAGAAGACTCGGATCGAAAAAACCCCAGAAAATGTCAGAGCAAAGAATATCAGAGGCATGTATGCCGGCATAAATTCTATTAGAAATGGCTACCGAGGGAGAGCCAAAATAATCCGAGACACAAACGGCTGTCTGGTGACAGAAACAAACAGTATCGTGACAAGATGGAAGCAGTACTTTGAAAATCTGCTCAATGTGCGCACCCATCAACCACAAATAAACCCACCAGATATACATACAGCCGAGCCTCAGATCCCAGAGCCCTCTTTCGACGAAGTTGTAGACAGAATAAACCGATTGAAAAACAACAATGCTCCCGGAGTCGACTGCATACCGACAGAGCTTGTGAAGCATGGAGGAGAGGCAATCGATCGAAAGATCCTCCAACTGATTAAAACAATATCGGATACGGAAGTCATTCCGGAAGATTGGAAAGCCTCAATAGTCGTCCCCATCTTCATAAAAGGCGACAGATCTGACTGCGAAAATGACAGGGGAACCTCATTGCTCCCAACCACATACAAAATATTAACAAATGTCATACTGGTGAGAATCACACCGTATGCAGAAAAAATACTGGGAGACTACCAATGCGGGTTCCGTAGGAACCTGTCAACAAGCGACGAAATGTTCACATTAAGGCAACTACTGGAAAAAAGTGGGAATACGGAGAGAGGGTTCACCAATTGTTCGTTGACTTCAAAAAAGCCTACGACTCAGTCGCAAGGCAGAGACTCTACCATATTGTAGTTGAGCTGGGAATCCCGAAAAAATATGCCGCCCTCATTCAAATTTGCATGAACGACAACAGATGGCGAGTTAGAATAGAAAACCAACTCTCAAAACCATTTGAAATTCGGGACGGACTAAAACAAGGAGATGGTCTATCCCCGTGTCTTTTTAACCTTGTCCTCGAGTATGTCATCAGAAAGGTACAGGACGACAAAATTGCCGGATCGTCCCTGAAAGGAGTCACACAAGTGTCCGCATATGCGGATGACATCGCTGTTTTGGGCGACAATCTAGAAACTGTAAGTTAAAATAGTGAAATCATCATGCAAGCGGCAGAAGAGGTGGACCTAGAAATAAATGAAGACAAAACAAAATACATGATTACGGCGAGAGCATGTGGACCTCAGAGAACACATATAAGCGTCAGGGGCAAGATATTTGAAAAATTTAAAGAATTTAAATATCTGGGAACAATACTGACGGCCAGTAACGAAATGTCGAAGGAAATTAACAAAAGACTACACTCCGGCAACGCTAGTTGCTACGCAGTCTGTAAACTACTGAAATCCAAGCTGGTATCACGTAACATAAAGCGATGCGAAACATGGGCTCTCACAAAACGGGAAGAAAACAAATTCCGCGTATTCGAGAATACAGCTTTAAGGGGTATCTTTAGAGGTAAATATGACGAGGACAATAGAGGAAACTGCACGACGACGAATTGGAAGAGCTGTACCGCAAACCTACAATAGTGAGAGTAATTAAGTCGCGATGATTAAGGTAGGCCCGACAAGTAGCGCGAATGGGCAACGATAGGACCGTGCATAGAATTCTTCACGGTAAGCCAACGGGAAAAAGACCGACAGAGATGAGAGGACAATGTTAGGTTGGATCTCGAGGAGATCGGATCAGATAGTCGAACGGGACCGCGGAGTCGAGTCGGTGAGGTCATGAACTTTCAGGTTTCTACAGGCCAAAATAGTAATAGTAGTAATAGCAATAGTAGTAATAGTAATAGATGAGCGCACGGGACAGGGAACAATGGCGGAGTCGAATCGGTGAGGTCATGAACTTTCAGGTTCTTACGGGCCAATAAATAGTAATAGTAAATAGTCTTATATAAAAGGAAACTGCTGTCAAAACACGCTCATACTTTATGGAAAGAAATCAAACTCTTTTGCTGAAGTGAAGTAGTTAATATATCAAAGTACACAGTCAACCCAACCCAGAAAATAAATTTATTTGATGATCTCTAAGCTGTGGCCTCCATTGAAGGGAAGTTGGTAAACACGACCCGCAACGTCGTAAGATTTTTAATTCCTTTCCTAAAACTCTTAATCAGCAACACAACGAGGGTCGTTCTATTAAGCACACAGTCATTTCACTGACATATCCTTTATGTTCAAAATTGAATTTGTTTCAAAAACAAAAGTGTTTAAACACCGGCTGATGTCATTGAAATGAAAAGCTTCCCAGATGTAATCAAAAGAAGACTCGTCTTTGTTTACTGAAGAAAGACGTGCTCTTGTGTCCTTCAACGTTTGATGGGTGTGTATACGAGCGATTTGCATGTATTAAAGTTTACCAATACCTGTTATTCACATCCCCAACGTCAAGGTAAATACTTTTCTCCGCTCAGATAACGAAAACTTAATTTTACGTATACCGTTTGTGTGGCAACCTTATGACGTAAACCTACAAGTTTATACCCATTTGTATGCATCTAGGAGTGAACATATAATGGACGATGGTTTTACATTTTAATATTGAAAGAGAACACCATACAATCTTTATGTACAATGAAAGAAGAAGAAAATAATCTGAAAAACACAACACGACTCTAAGTTGAAGAGCTGAAGAGTTAGACGAAATGTAATCATTGTTTCGAGAGGAACAACTCAAATCATAAAGCTACCATAATAAATGCATAGTGGAAACTGATTAAAACTACTCACTTTGGCTTTCCTCGCATATTGCCCCGTTCTAACGTCCCGAATTGTAGCAATGTCCAATAAATCTCGCTCATCCTTTTGGTCGAACCAGTACATAAAGAATCCCTTCGGGTCGATACGTGCTGTAATCGCCACGCCAGTGACTGCATCCTGTGGAATATAAAATAACAAAACGGAATTCATTTCATCATGCAAACTATAAATGGGACGGGCTCTCAGCCACTCCTCGACGGACCCTTAAAAATAATGAAATTCGTTACAATTTTTGACTCGAAAGTATTCAGTATTTGAGGGTGAGAATAGAATTCTTAATGATACTTTTGAAGTACCCGAAGTCGTTGCAGTACAATCGGTTTTAGAAGTGGGAAACTAGATTACAAATTCAGTGGATTTTCAATTTGCATCGTGTGAAACGCAAAATAATTCACTAATTAAGCAGCCGTATATATCTTGAAATACTAGTGAGAAGGTCAAATATGAATTGCGGTTTTCTCACTCGACAATTTTTAATTACATAGAAACATTGCTCCTAAGAATTTCATTCAATTCAAAACACTATACTCTTGAATGGTTTTTGCGCTTTGTTGTTTGGTATTTCAGAATTTGAAATGTTTATTTTTTCTTAAGTCTTGACACACAATCACAAAAATATGAGGTGTCCGAAGACGTCGTTTTCAATTAAAACCTCTTACCACCTGGGTATCACCTGGAGGAGTCACTCGTAACCACATTGACCATGTGTTGATAGATCGCCGTCACTCTTCGAGCCGGATGATGGTACGAACGTACAGAGGTGTCAACGTCGACTCGGATCACTATCTTGTTGGTACAGTTTTCCGAGCGCGGATTGCTTTACGGAAACGTATTGCAACCTCGAATCATTGCCTTACGCAATGAGAACACCAGCAACAGCTTTGGTCATACGTTAAGACTCGCCCTCGAAGAGTTCGATGGAGGGAGAGTAAGCCTTGGGGCCAGAATGCCGGGCGTAGAAGAGAAATGGACACGCCTTAAGAATACCGTCATTAGTACTGCCAACTCCATCTTAGGCAGTAGTCGTAGATATCGGAACGACTGGTTTGATGATGAGTGCAAACTAGCAACTGAACGTAAGAATGCTGCATACCGGGCAATTCAGCAGTCTCATAGGACGTGGATACGCGCGGAGAAATACAAAGGGCTCAGAAGATCCGAAAAAAGACCCCACAGACAAAAGAAAAGTGCCTGGGAAAAAAATCTTGGCTGTGAAATGGAGAAAAGTAGAGAGCGAGGTCCGCACCAGGCGAGGAAGCCCCACCAAATAATCCGCAGTATGACGCGGTACACACCACGCTGCACTTATTGTAAGTATAAAGAAGGTACTCTGATCAACCATTCTGAAGGCATTTTGGAGCGATGGGAAGTACACTTCAATGAATTGCTAAATCGTCAGCTCACAGACGAATTGGAGGCTCCACCAATGCAAAATCAAGACCAAATGCTGCCGCCACCAAGCATTGAGGAAACATTAAAAGCCATTAGACAGCTAAAATCAAATAAAGCCTGGAGCTGATGGCATACCAGCAGAGCTGATCAAACAAGGAGGGACAGCGTTACATCACGCAATTCATGAGATCGTGGTGCACGTATGGTAGCAAGAGGAGATGCCGGAAGATTGGCGTCGCGGTATAATTTGCCCCATACATAAGAAGGGAGATATCACACTGTGTAGCAACTATAGGGGTATAGCATTGCTGAGTACCGCCTATAAGATACTCTGCACTACCCTACAAGACCGGATATCCCCATACGCTAAAGCCATCATTGGTCAATATCAGTGTGGCTTCATCCGAGGCAAATCAGCGATTGATCAGATATTCACCCTTAGGCAGGCGATGAAAAAATTTCTGGAATTTAAGATACCATTATATCATCTATTTATAGACTTTAAGGCCGCCTACGACAGCATAGCCAGGGTAGACCTATATAATGCCATGAGAGAGCTCGGCATTCCAAACAAATTGATACGACTTTACAGGTGGACCATGACCAACGTAACTAGTCAATTAAAAATGGCGGGATTGCTGTCCAAACTAATAAACATCTTTAATGGGACGGTCTGGCCTGCCTCCTCTTCAACCTGGCGTTGGAGAAAGCAATCCGCGACTTACAGCTAGATGGACTATTGTCACCAAGTCCAGCCAGATACTTGCTACGCCGATGAGATCGACATCATCGGTAGATCCGAATCGGCTATACAGGAGCCCTTCACCCAGATCGAGCAGGCGGCACAAAAACTGGGACTGCACATTAATGAGGGAAAAACTAAGTACATGGTGAAAACTTCTGCGAAGACAAGACCTAACGTTGGTCAAACTATCAGGGTAGTGGAGCACGAATTTGAAGTAGTGCAATCCTTTAACTACCTTGGGTCAATAGTATCAGCTGAAAACAATATGGAAGAAGAAATACGTGAATGGCTGATCAAATCCAACAAAACCTACTATGGTCTATCAAGGCTCTTTAAATCCCGAAATTTATCCAGAACATCCAAGCTACTACTGTACAAGACTGTACTGTATGGATCCGAAACCTGGGTGTTCAATAAAATGCACTCTGAATTTTTATCCGCGTTCGAGAGGAAGGTCTTCAGGAGAATTGTTGCACTCGTATGTGAGGAGGGACGATTCCGGAGACGCTACAACCATGAGTTGTACGCGATCTACCCTGAAGCTAATGTTGTAAGAAAAATCAAGCTCGGTAGACTCCGGTGGGCGGGACACCTAGCTCGAATGAGCGAAGAGGAGCCTGCCCGGAAAGTCCTTTCTGGCAGGATATATGGAAGGAGATGTGTGCTAAGGCACGGGCACTGATACACTTCCTTCCAACTTGTCACTGCTGCAAAGAAATGATCACCCGAGAGAAGAGAGGAAATAGAAACGCACTGGAATGTTGTTTTGCATAATTTCCGTTTTTATTGTTTTTTTATACTACACTTATAACTTCTTATTAATATTATCAATTGATTTTTATAAATTTTATACAAGATACACTTCTTTCTCGACACTGTGACCACAGTAATTAATATTTAACTCAACTTACTAATTGACTATAGATTTGACAGCGACTCGGGGAACGTGTGTTCCGTTAGGGTGACGATTATAGACTCCACTTTAAAATCGGCGAAATTAATTCGACTACGAGCGGCGGCGTGACCGAGCACGATGATAAATGACAAGCGACTGATCCCAATTAGGGATGAAATTGGATTTTTGCATTCGCACGGCTATTAGCCAATCATCATCGCACTCTCTCATGAATCTTTCCAGTTGCACGTCTCAGTGAGGTGAATAATACCTGCACATCATTCGACAGTCGCTGGACATTCGAAGGATGAAAAGCACAAAAGAGAGAGCGCAATAACTTCGGGGTTGACTTAGTTTGTGCGCCTGTATCAAATGCACTCTCTGAGGATGACCTACTGCCCTAGTGCGATGGCTGTGGTGATCTCAGAGTGCATTGAACTGTAGGGAGACAGAATTGTGGAGGAGAGGAAAGTGTAACTGGTGCTATTCACCTGCGAAAAGAGATCATTGATCCCCAGCAAATGTAGTGTCTAGGCAAAGTGAGTAGGACGGTGACTTGGCTAGGGAAATCTGATCATGAGAACTAATAGGTGTACAACTTTGCTTCCGCCGCTTTGCAATAGATGACTGTAGCGGTAAGTGGTAGTTGAAATAAATAGATCATAGATGTCATACAATAAGCTTAGGTATTTGTAAACATAACGCCATCGAAATATTAGTCGATTTGTGTCTGCATCATAAAGTTATTCTCGATTAAACATGTCAGCTTACGAGCCAAATTCTCGTCATTTGCGGGAGGTTTTAATTTTCTGCTTTAATATGAAGAAATCTGCGGCTGAGGCTCGTCGAATGCTCTCAAATACCTATGGTGTGGCCGCTATTAGTGAAAGAACGAGCCGACGGCGGTTTCAACGCTTCAAGAACGGCGATTTTTTTACAATAAACCCTCGAATTTCGGAAAAAAACGGCGGAAGCAAAGTTGTACACCTAATAGTTGTTCGTTTTTTTTTCTTTATTTGTTAATATAATGGTTTCTTTTATTTTACATTAAAATAAATTATCACTAGATTTAAATGGAATTAAATAATTAGTATTTACAATTAAGCCTCGAATTTCGGAAAAAAAACGGTGGAAGCAAAGTTGTACACCTAACCGATTAAATACTTTAATAATTTCCCCGGCGATTGCACGATTATACAACCGCGTCGTTTGATCAGACTATGTCGTTGCTAACCGACATGATGCGATTTCCAGTGGAAATCTCATGGGTTAGCGAAAAGATAGCTAAACTCAAGTATGCATTATCTGCATAGGATAATGAGTTTAGCTATGCGTCCTTTAGGGAAACATGTTTTGCAGGTGAATTACCGAACGGTGGGATAGGGGTTGATATGACGCGCTGAAAGCGGTCTAAATAAGGCGAAAATTGTGGTTGAAATTGTGGGTTGGTTGTCCATGTAGTATAGAGAACCCCCACAGAGATACCACGGCAGACCTTGTCTGCGATGGAGGGATGGTGTAGACCAGGGCGCCCAGACCCCTTGGGGTGCCAAACTGGATGACATCGGCTCGAAATCGGGACCGGTGGAGAGATTTGTTAAATAAGGCCAAGACCGGATCCCGGTTGTAGTGCCGCTGATGGTGATGATTAAGCCAAATAAATGAGGGTTCTGCCCTCACTAAACTAAACTAAACTAAGCTAAGTGTTTCGTGGTCTAGAAGCTAGTATTTCATTAAAAAAAAGTATATCAAAAGCATCTGTATTTAGTAATCATACTTTGAACACTGGAACACTCAGATAATGCCCAGTCCAACTCTGCAAATATTAACTCTGGGCTATCAGACGTGAAATGTTAAGCTCTACTGTCTCCTACAAACGACCACGATTGTAAACGTTTTTGTCTTCATAAACACTATAATTAAGAAATATTGAACACGCCCTGGTGTTGTCATAGTTGCACCTTCACAAATGGGTGAATTGGATTGCTTTCCAGCAGACGGGTTCATTCAATTGAAATCGTTTTAACCAAGGTTGAAACAGCACGAGAAACGTGTAAAACTGTCGTAAAAAATTCCGACAAATTAGCTACAATTGACGAAAACAACAAACGGTTTTAATTGAAGTCCGTACATTTATTGCTTGCGCTTTTGTCCATATTAATTGTGCTTTTCATAAGTGCGTACTTCAATCGTGTGATTAACCGCATTTTCTCAAAACATACACGTTTCTATGTCGATGTAGTATGTTACCAAATCGAAGCTAAAATAAAACAGCGACATAAAACAACGAAAAGAGCAGGAAAAGTACTATTTTTTTTCCACAGAACAACTCAGAGAGATACCATCAATGATTTACAGGTCTGCGTCTGGCGTAATGAAGCTGGGTGAGTGGCCACCCATTTGCACCGTTCCTTCTTATTTTTCACTATATTTCGAAGAATTCAGCTTTCATACCTCGAAAGACACATTGTGCTGATTCAGAATTCATGAGGTTGGGCACGTTTTTCATTACATTACTCTAATTTTTAGCATATAAGTATTTTGGAAGGTTTGAGACGGCTGCACATTTGCCTAACTCAGAGACAGAAATAAATTTTCGACTAAGAAGAGGAACACGTGAAAGTGCATTTTATTTGTTTGACTCACATAACATGTTACGAAATATATTTATTCGTCGCAATCAATTCTTGAAGTATTCATGAAACCGTAGAAGCTTAAGAAATAAATACCTAAATAGATCGTCATCATCATCATCGGCACTACAACCAGGAACCGGTCTTGGCCTTATTTAGCAAGTCCTGAGGCTTGTTAAATTTCCCATAATGATTTGTTTTTTTTTTTCCGGGCAAGGTCATTAGTCTTGTGCCAGAGGCTCCCCAACGGGGAATCGAACCCCGGTCTCCCGAGTGACAGACGGGTATACTAACAACTATACTATCGAGGAGCACCTAAATAGAGAACACTATTTATTTTTCAATAACTAAAACTTTCTATACCATGATATACAATTATTTATATTGTTCCGTGATATATCAAGCGCCCCAACTACCTTGAAATTTATTCGTTCAGATGCATCGAGATACATTAATTATCTGTAGCCACTCCCGATTTATAATGTACTGTCATAACATTTTAATGGCATTCATAACCACTGTTACGAGCACGTTTTCACTCCACATGAAAAGCGTATCCCGCAAAAACACCAATTACACTTTCCGCCTTTGGTGTAACAGCTATCAATAAACAAACAAGCAATATTTATCCCATTAAGCATTCCACAAATTATTTCATTTCACCTCGCTATTGATGCTTTAACATCCCCATTAAAACGCTGCCTTGAATCTGCATGCAGACACAACACTACCCAGTGAAACAATTTATTTATTTAGATATTTATTAAAGTACGATATGGTATTTTTGGAGTAGATCCAGACTCGAGGACATATTTAATACGTAGAAAGCATTCCTTGTAATATCGGATACCAACAGATACAACGTTTTGTGTATCGTGTCAATCAATTCCTTGGTACACACGTCCTTAAATGGCTTTTATTTTCGAGGCTATTTTTGCAACCGACACATGAGTTTCCTCTGAAACGGAAGCAGTTTGACGGTTTCTCAAAATGTTTGTTGTTGCTTTTGTAAACTTTTTAGTAATTCCATTTATTTGTCAGCGGGAGCAGGATTATGAGACTTTTGAACAGGGGAACGACAAGAGAACTTTTGAGTTCTCTTTTCCTTGACATGAATACATAAAAACGGCGGCTTTTAAAAATTCACCAGGGGTATTATCGGGCTCTTTTTTAGAAGCATTCTTCCCTGTAAATGTTATGCAAATCAAACAGCTTCCGGTCGATTTCTATAAGTAGTACCGCATTTTTTGCGTTGTATTTTTTCGTGTAACATATATTACAGTATTCTCCCTTTATGGAGATCAGCTTTCACTAATTCTGTGATGTGGACTAGAAATCATTGAAGTCCCTGAAAGTTTCTTATTGGCCATTGAAATCTGAATTAATTCGCTATGCATATTTAATAAACAACATATGCATACACTTTAAAATTCAATAAAGAAATATAAACATTCGACAAATTTTGTTCTATAATCTATTGTCATAATACATTTGTAATCGAAAGACGACCAAACGATTTTTACAATTCTCTCTTGATACCAATTTCTTGTTACTAAGGAAGTTGTTGGAGAATTATCCTCTTCAATAAGGAAGGACAGTGATGAGGGCAGTAGTTGCAGTTCTGGGTTTCACTAGCCAACCGATGAGAGGGGAGTTGCCAACGAGACGCCGTTTGCACGATGGGAGAAGATAGATGTTGCAACTCCTATGGATGTTCGGACAACGAGCGTGACTAAAAGTTTTGTTGCTCGCATAAAAGTTGAAGCTCTTCGGACGATTTGCTTGAATTTGTTGGTGGTGTTACTAATTTTGGTACAACTTGACTTCTAGCGCTATTTATCATTGTTGTTATCCTTATTAACCCTTATGTCAATTACCGGGTACCCGGGTCGCAATTTCACGATTGCATTTCGCATTTCGTCGTAATTTCACGATTGCTCGGCCTAGTAGACGAATTTCGGTCCCATGTCTTAGATCATCCCCATTCAAACGTTTCTGAATGATAATTACGAAATTTCAATGAAAAAAAATCTTTTTTTACTTTCAAATTGACATTTTAAAAAATTGTATTCTGTATTCCACGACCGGGTACCCGGGTACCATTTAATGAGAATGATGAAGAATGATGCAAAATTGAATGTTAAATAGTTAATTAATAATTAATTATTGATAATTAACTATTTAAATAACTAATAATTAATGAAAAACCATAAAAATGCATTTAAATTAGCAAACAAATTTATTCAGAAGGACTTCTGTGACATGCATTACATTCAACCAACGTAGTTGGGTGTTCGTCGCAAGCCGGCATTTCATATTGCCGACACGCCTTTCTTGTTTTTCGCCGCTTTTTCAGAGCCTGCGATAAACAAATGTGGCAACAACCAGTGACCTTTTTTCCTCCTGTACTATCCAGGGGCGGTCATGCTGTCTGGGTCGGCGCATCATCAAATCTGATAAAACGTAAGATATTCCAAAAATGATTGATACTCATTGTGGCCCTGTATAAAGGGAATGACGACGTTTTCCACATCTCTGTAGTATGGTCTTTGTTTCCATTATTGACCCCTGCTACAATTAGAATTGCAAAAAACGAATACATCTCTTGACGATTAACATTTTTACACGTTCTCGAGGGTCGATTTGAATTGTTTGCATTCCACTCTCGGATAACTAGATCCGCCTTCTGTGTTAGTGTAACGAGTAATCAAATCCACTATTTCGTGAGTAAGAATCCTTTTGAATGTTTTAGCCGCTGAGAGTGTTTCGGTCGAGCGATGGGGACCAGCTCTTTGTCTCACAATATTGTGACGGAGAGTTTGAGTTGTGTTAGGAGGGGTTTTTTGCCATACAGTTTTATCTTTCGCGACAAACGTACGTCCAGTTGAATCTAGAAAAAAGAATAAAAATAATAAGAACGCGTTGTGCGTGAAAAATTAATAAATAAAACGAAAAGAATTATTTTTACCTGCAGTTGAAACTGCGTCGACATCTCCGTTTGTATCATTGCCACCTTCGCTTTCAGAATCGTCAATGGCTGCTTCAGTTGTATCATTTTCGTCCGCGCAATATTCTTCGTTATCAGATACCTCGTTTTCATTTCGCTCGTCAGGAATCCAATCATCGTCATCACTATCAGAAAGGTTTATGCTCTCGTCGTCAGATTCACCACACACGCTTTTCAAGTAGGCATCTCGTTGTGAATTACATAATCTAAAAACAAAAATACAACAATATTATTTAATATTATTAAATACATTAACAATATTAATTTTAATGTTATTACCTGTTGAATTGAGCACGTGTCAACAAAGTCGTCATTTTGAAGATGCTCAGATGCACAAAGGACGCTGACTGAACCACGCTTTCTCTAATGCCGGATTTGAATAGTTTCACCATAAACTCGCAAGTTATAAATAGAAAGTTGACCGTACAAGTTATTCGTCAACCGAATACTCGAGATCCCTCTAGCAGGTGTAACTGAATTTGTTACACACCTGCCGATCCTGGCCTTGCCCTGCGCCGATTTCAATTGGCCATTTGTAGCCGCAGATAGTCAAAATTCTTTATATTTATAAAAAATAATTATATAAAATACATAAAATATTCACAATATATTTGTTTCTGATAAACAAATTAAAATCTATTGCAAAATATTTGTTTTAACATTGTTAAAACAATGTTTCTATATGTGGGTACCCGGGTACCCGGTCATTGACTACTGTCGGTAAAGTTGGTCATTGACATAAGGGTTAAAGTTTTTAATTAGACTACCACGATCTCTAGTCTACCTACAATTTTCGAGTTAAGTACGCAAAGCCCTGATTTTGATGAGAACTAGTTGATATGGAATTTCCATCTTCTTCCATGAGAGCCTATGGTTTTTGTATTTGTTTTTCTTTTCTTTCTTTGTTTACTTTATCGGGAACTTCTTCAATTGCTTTATTTTCACCCTATTTTATCCGCGGTATCCCAGAATCTCACTTCGTTAAACGATTGTTTTCTGCACTAGCTGTGTTCTCGGCGTTCATTTGGCTCCTGTGCTTGAGCGTGGTATACCCCCTTCCATAAACCTCTTGAATCGTGGTGTGGATCTCTTCTTGAATCCAAGACTTTTAAAAGAAGTCTTGCAACTTGCGATCGATGATACTCTGTTGGCGGTCTCGTTTCAACGGGATCTGATGATTTTGAGGGTGTTTCACCTGCCAATATCCATCCCAAGTGGGTATTCTGAACAATGAGGTTGGAGTTCTTGTTTTTCCCCAACCCTGCAATAATCAATGGAAAGTAGAGATGAGCTCCGACGATACAATCCACCTTGTTCGGGTCTGCTAGTTCCAGACTCGCTACTATTGAGAGATTTCATGTCTACAGCCGTATTGGCGCCACGTAATCTGAAAGATGCGACAAGATGAGCACCTTGAAATTCCAATGTCGGGGGCTATAAAAACGAGGTTATATGATGACAGAACCTTACGAGTTTACCGGGCACCTCCGAAACCGTATACTGGAATCAACCATGCTTGTGGTCGAAGGTGCAGTCACTGAATGAGGGATTCAGAGATGAAGGTGACCACTAAACATGGGTCCACCAGGGCACAAACCACGACCTTGAGTTGGAGTTTCAATTCATCCATCGCTCGTGCAGTAGGGAGTAGTAGCGCATGCGTGCAGACCATTGGATTCTGTTCATCCGGAGATGTGAGTCTGTGGTGGCTTCAATAACGCCACCGCTCGGTTTTTCCAGCTACATCACCTAACTTCCCCCTAGGGCATTCAAAATGATATAAAACAAGTATTGTGGCAGTTCCATTGAACGCCACTACTTACCTTACAACCTATGATGAAGAAACAATTTCATAAAACACATTAAAACATGTACTTACTTCCATAGTTGTATCCTTCTACAGAAATACCTTAAATTAATAATTCTCGCTGACGTAAAATTCCATCAGCAATAATAAGTATTTTCCACAACTAAAAGCAATTTGGTGGCACCTTCAAGCAACCAACATTACCCGAACCATAGCAATGAGATATCCCCTTACGAGTCAGCCGTACACGTGCAGGAGATGTTTCTTCTTTTCCTTTTTATACATGCCCACGTCGGTCAGTCATCCGACCGACAAATACATTCAGGCATACGGCTGACCGCCCAAGAAAGTCGAGTCCTCAAAAATGGAAAATTACCAGCGAGAATTCGACTGCTTGGAGGTGCCACCAAGATGTGCACGATCAGCATCAATGCTGTACGCAGTTGCTGATCGTGTAAACACAAAATATCTATGTCGAGATATTTACACCAACAGCAACCATGCCAGCTAATGTTCCCCTTGTGGATTCGGTGATCCACGGTCCGCATACTCGTGGACACACGCCATGAGCAGCAGAAACGATCATCGTGTGTATGTTTCACCCCTTTTTGCTGGACCAATGCAAGGAAAATCATCCCTTGTCGGGCACCGAAGCAATGTACGAAATTTGCTGTGCTGTCGTCTTCGATGAATGAATTAATCGCGATACGGATTCCGTGGAGGCAAGTCGTGCCTCCACGTTAAATAATTGGAGTCTGACCCCAACAACCGTCGGGGAAGAGTATATTAACTAAAATCAGTAAATTTAAAAGCAGTATTTAAGTTAGCAGTGACAGTCCTTGTGAATATATTAACAACAATATTAACTAAAATCAATAAATTGAAAAGCAGTATTCAAGTTAGCACGAACTGCCTTTTGACCACCTTTCTGAATTGTTTTAACAATAATATGAAATAAAAACCAGTATAGCAACGATGCGCTGTGTAAAAGGAATGAAAGTGTGTGTTAATCTCGTTCGACTCTTTTGAATTGACTACTATCGGAAGTGCATTGCTAACCATTGGTATTCCTGGACGTCTATCCTTTTGCTGCTTCTTCATCAGTCGATCCTCTTTTATTAATGACGTGCTCTGACATTGCATTACGATGGACGCAATTATATTGATTGAGAAAGCCCATCGACAAGAGGTTCAGTAAATTCAGTGTGTCTCGAAGCAGCGATCATGTACAGGAGTAAAAGGTTTCAAACTTAGAACAAAATCCACGGCAGTGCATTTCACAATTCGACCTTCGGCTCCATCGATAACGAACAGATACCGGAACTATTACCCCACATTGGTGACGACCGACGGGGCAACGGCGTGAGATAGGCGTAGAATCCGTGCCAACGACGGCACACGGACGTAATACCCATAAGTCTTGTACTCACTTATTGATGCCCAATATACAACGGAGTATGATGTCGCCCTCGACATTTGCAGACCTTTATAGAGGGGCAGTTGAACAGCAAGTGTCAGCCTAAACAGTTAAAACATAAGCTCTTTTGGTCTGCAAAGAATTTTCGTCTTTCAGCAGCTTATATTTAGGGGGTTCAGTAGTATCGCCCTGAGATGTCTGCCACTTACGGCCCGAACGATCATCCAGTCGCTGCGTTGTCAGGTAAACCACCATATGCCCTTAGTCTTTTACAGGTCAACCAAGCGCATCTACAATCTCGATAGTGTCATTCGTAGTGTCGCGTAGTCGACGTAAGCCCACCACGGGCTCCTTCGTCACGTCAGGTATCTGAACCAAACCGCTCAAAAAAGAGCACGAGACTTGTCATAATCCCAAGGCCGCTTACAAACCGGAATATTTTTAATTATCTTAGCAGCATTGTCAAAGAGACAAGATTAAAAAAAATATAGGCTTTCATTCATTATTAATTTTTGTTGCCACGAGTCTTATTACTATTATTTATTGGTAGGTAGGAACCCGGAAGTTCATGACCCTCACCGACTCGACTCCGCCATCGTCCCCTGCCCTGCGCACTCTCCTTCCACGCTTGACCATTCGATCCGATCTCTTCAAGGTCAAACCTAACATTGTCCTCCCATCTCCGTCGCGGCCGTCCTACCGGTCTTTTTCCCGTCAAGAATTCTACGCACGGTCATATCGTTGCCCATTCGCGATACATGTCCGGCCCATCTTAATCTTCGCAACTTTATTACTCTCACTATCGTAGATTTGCGGTATAGCTCTTCCAATTCGTGGTTGTGGAGTTTCCTCCATTGTCCTGCCTCCTCGTCATATTTACCTTCAAATATACCCCTTAATACTGTATTTTTCAATACGCGGAATTTGTTTTCTTCCCGTTTTGTGAGAGCCCTTGTTTCGCATCCGTATAGAGCAATCGGCATGATGATGGTTCTATAGACACGGAACTTTATATTACGTGATAGCAGTTTAGATTTCGACAGTTTACTGACTGTGTGCTAGTTGCCGGAGTGTAGTCTTTTGTTAATTTCCTTCGACATATCGTTACTGGCCGTCAGTATCGTCAGTTATTTAAATTCTTTAACTTTTTCGAATAACTTGTTCCCTGAGTTCCATCTGCTTTCTCCGTAATCATGTATTTTGTTTTGTCTTCATTTATTTCTAGGATTAGCAATCGTCGATGAGCCAAACGAGTACCAGATATAGATGGTCATTCCGCCAACACACTGGACCTGTTTCTCACCTCCCACGCAAACAAATACACAATTGAAGTCTCTTCGCCATGGGGCACTCAGACCACTGTGTCGTGTCAGCTAAATTTCCTCTAACCAACAGCAACCATAGTGTGGTTCTATGAGAAAGCCAACTGGGAAGACCTGAACGACTTTTTTGGGAGGTTAAATTGGTCGTTATTTTACTCAATAACGATGTTGACTTTATAGCGGACACATTGACAGACACGATTCTGTTTGCAACGAAGACCTAGTATACAACATTCACAAAGAAAACTGGATCATCGGTTCCACAGCTGATGATGAGTGGCCGGGCCCTCGAGGCTGGGGAAAGTTTGAAATTGCTCGGCGTCACGGTCTGTGGGAATGTATCATGGCATAAACACGTATCGGGTATCGCCAGATCAGCCTCAGGAAAACTGAGCTATTTTTTAGAGCCAAGAAATATTTTACTCCGGCCCAACTTCTTTTCCTATATAAATCCCAAATTAGACCCGCGCTCGAATATTGTTCTCATGTTTGGAGCTCGGCTCCTAAACATACCCTCAACCTACTTAAGAGCGTACAAAGACGAGCGATCCGCCTGTTCGGGGACTCGGCGCTGACGTCGGGACTACAGTCACTATCACATCGAAGGCGCGTAGCCGACCTCTGTCTGCTTTACAGATATTATCACGGGTGCTGTTCTTCGGAGATTCTTGGCATTGTTCCACGCAATTCGGTTTATGTGCGCTCCACAAGACAATCCGACGGATCGCACCCGTTTGTGGTTCATCTCCCGACGGCGCGAACATCCCTGTATCAGAACTTGTTCCGTTACAGAGCGGGGAAGCTGTGGAACTCCCTTCCCACGGAAGTGTTCCCGGAGCGTTACAACCTGCAACTGTTCAAAAAGAACTGCAACAGTTATTTGGTGGCATCTCGGGGCGCCCACTCCACGCTATAGGTTCGCCTCTCCCGAGAGAAGTCTAATAAAAAAAAAAAAAAAAAAAAAAAAAGAACTTTTATTCCACACAGAGTAAAGAGTATGACACCCAAGGAAATATGTGGTTCAAATCCGGGTGCAGAGAAGTCATTAAGGCTAAAGAGTTGTGCTTCCGGTTGTATAAATCAAAACATACTGAGGAAAACCGGAAAATATTTAGGAGAGCTAGAAATGACTCTAATGAATATATTTAACGCGCCAAGTTCTTGCATGACCAGAGGGTGAGACAAAAAATACTACACTCTCCCACGGGTAGTAGAAACTTCTGGGCATCTGTGAAGAACATCCAAAACTCGGTCTCCTCATCCATTCCTTTGCTAATAGTCGTTGACAGACCAGTCACCAATGCAATAGAGAAGGCGAATCTACTTTCTGCACATTTTGCAGCCAACTCAACGCTGAGCATAAGCAGCACACCATGAGCCAGATTCGCTTCCGAACGCGTACTGTTGCACGGGCACTCAAGGAGCTAAACGCAAACAAATCCGCTGGTCCGGATGGCATTCCCCCAATTCTCTTGAAAAGATGTTCCTCTTCACTCTCTAAACCACTGCGAAAACTCTTCCATTTGTCTTATTCTACTGGCCGTTTCCAAAATAGATGGAAGTCAGCGAACATTCAGCCAATTCCCGAAAAGGGCGACAAATCATCCCTCTTCTTATCGGCCCATAGCACTAACTTCTATTCTCTCCAAGGTAATGGAATCACTGAATAACCGTCAACTTTTGAAATATCTGGAATCAAATAACCTTCTCGATGACCGCCAATATCGCTTTCCGAGCAACAGTTCCACAGGTGATTTGATGGCGTACCTTACCGAAAAGTGGAGCCATTCCATCCACTACTTCAGAGAAACCAAGGTTGTTGCACTGGATATCTCGAAAGCATTCGCCAGAGTTTGGCATCCAGCCCTTTTATTAAAATTACATTCCTATGCTGTGTGATCCAATGGATAAGAGATTATCTTTCTGGCCGTTCAATCCAAGTGGTTCTTAATCGTGTCAAATTTGTCTCCCATCAAATTAATGCCGGTGTTCCCCAAGGTTCGGTACTCTCACCCACTCTCTTCCTGATCTTTATAAATGAACTCTTGTCAATTACCCACAACCCAATCCACTCGTTTGCTGATGATAGCACATTGAGTTTCTCATATTCATACGAACATTCCATACCAAACTGTTCGAACCTCAATACCAATCAGCAGGTTATGCTTAATACATTGATTCCGGCTTCAATAAGATATATCAATGGGGATTATCTAACCGGGTAAAGTTCAATGCCATAAAAACTCAGTGCTGTCTCTTGTCGTCAAAGGCGAACCCCAAAGTAAATACATTGTCTATGAACCGCACTTGCATCGACGAAGCCAAGGAACTATCAATCCCCGGCAGTCGAATTAATTCGACTCTTAATTGGAGCGACCACATATTTGAAGCTGCCAAATGTATGGAGTTCCTTAAGAGATGCAAAAAATACTTCACACCATCCAGCCTGGCCACTATTTACAAGGCGTATATTCGTCCCAAAATGGAGTTCAACTCACATATTTGTTCAGGCGCATCCTGAGCAGTGAAACTTAATTCGGGCCCAACCGTGAGTCGAACACATCCGTCGTTAGAACATAGGAGCAACGTATCATGGCTATCTCTTTTCTATAGGTATTATCACCGTCGTTGCTCAATTGAACTTGCTCAATGTGTTCCGACTCCTCAAACACTTTCGCGCGATTGCCGTCAATCTGAGAATGCGCATCAATTCACGTTGAAAGTCAACTTCAGGTGCGCAAATAAATATAGAGAGTCATTCTTGAGCCGAACCACACGAATGTGAATTACTCTACCTGATCATGTGTTTCCACGTCGTTTTAATGTCCAGGCATTTAAGGCCGATGTACATCGATACCTCTTTACCTTATCCACTTCCTCTCCTGCCACTCGACTGTGCTCTGACATTTAAGGGTACTCCAAACGTCCCTTTTGTGCGCGCGTCTGTGTATAAAAAAGCATCGATAAATTTCGCATGCTCATCAAAATGTCTTTCCTCTACCGTAACGATGAAGGGATAGTGTTCTTACTGTCAGGAGCTTTCAGATGTAAGTTCTCCTCGTGCTGCTTTACCTTTCCATTAGCGATGGAGGTTTCGCTAACAAGCCTCAATGAACCCAACTTGGGCGCTCTCGTTTTTTGAGAATAAAGAATGCGCGAGGGATTTCATCTTGTGCCGAAAATTAAGCGGCGTCATTACAACCACTTGTATGCGGTGAAAATTTGAATATGATACGTCGGTAACACGGCCAATGGTTTTCAATTTCAGCGCCGTTTATTTTTCGAACGTTTCACCTCTTGGAGGTTGATAGTCGGTTCAAAATTATCCCACGCGAATCCGATAGTGATAGAAAATGTTTAACTTGCAGTGGGAGATTACGGCCGTCTTGTTTTTTTTAGACTATAATTTTACTTATTTCTTAGTATGTAAGTTTTACCTTGATGTTCGCCCATTCACTGTCCTCCAACGACTAGTTAACAGTACGATGCTCTTGTAACAATGCAGATTCGATTGAGATGTTTATCCGTAATTAAAAGAAACTCGATCTAATGTACTTCACAATGAATCTTGAGGACGTCGACGAGTTTATTTAATAACTTGAGCTCTTACCTTCATCAATTCTCAGGAGTATGTTAAGTAGATTGGTTAATTGAAGCCACGATGATGACGATGAAGATGATTACGACATATGATTCCATCGATGTGACGATGAATATATTTCGAAAAATGACAATTATTGCAGGCGATTATTCAGCTTCACCAGGAGTACTTGATATTTGTTCTATCAGCCTTTTGCTCGTGTACTCCATAGTGGAGTTCTTCTGTTGGCACAATCCGTGGAACACGATAAGAGATTGTTTTCAAGTAAGAAAAAACTGGATTCTAATTGTAATTTGCACTTCGATCCAATGGCGAGAATCACACCGTACGCAGAAGAGATACTGGGAGACGACCAATGTGGATTCCGTAGGAACCGGTCAACAAGCGTCCAAATGTTCACAATAAGACAACTGCTGGAAAAGAAGTGGGAATACGGAGAGACGGTTCACCAATTGTTCGTTGACTTCAAAAAAGCCTACGACTCAGTCGCAAGGCAGATACTCTACCATATTCTAGTTGAGCTGGGAGTCCCGAATAAATATGCCGCCCTCATTCAAATTTGCATGAACGAAAACAAAGGGCGAGTTAGAATAGAAAACCACCTCTCAGAACCATTTGAAATCCGGGACGGACTAAAGCAGGGAGATGGTCTATCACCGTGTCTCTTTAACCTTGTGCTCGAGTATGTCATCAGAAAGGTACAAGACGACAATATGGCCGGATCATCCCTGAACGGGATCACACAAGTGCTCGTATATGCGGATGACATCGCCGTTTTGGGCAATAATCTAGAAACTGTTAGTAAAAACTGTGAAATCATCATGCAAGCGGCAGAAGAGGTGGGCCTAGAAATAAATGAAGACAAAACAAAACACATGATTACGGCGAGAGCAGGTGGACCTCAGAGAACACATATAAACGTCAGAGGTAAAATATTTGAAAAAGTTGAAGAATTTAAATATCTGCGAACGATACTGACGGCCAGTAACGAAATGTCGAAGGAAATTAACAAGAGACTGCATTCCGGCAACGCTAGTTGGCACGCAGTCAGTAAACTGCTGAAATCCAGACTACTATCACGTAACATAAAGCTCCGTGTCTATAGGACCATAATCATGCCGATTGTTCTATATGGATGCAAAACATGGGCTCTCACAAAACGGGAAGAAAACGAATTCCGCGTATTCGAGAATAAAGTTTTGAGGGTAAATATGACGAGGAGGCAGGACAATGGAGGAAACTCCATAGCCACGAATTGGAAGAGCTATATCGCAAACCTTCAATACTGAGAGTAATCAAGTCGCGAAGATTAAGATTGGCCGGACACGTGGCGCGAATGGGGAACGATAGGACCGTGCATAGAATTCTTGACGGTAGACCAACGGGAAAGAGACCGGTAGGACGGCCGCGACGGAGATGGGAGGACAATGTTAGGTTTGACCTTGAGGAGATCGGATCGAATGGTCAAGCGTGGAAGGATAGTGCCCAGGACAAGGAACGATGGCGAAGCCGAGTCGGTGAGGTCATGAACTTCCGGGTTCCTACAGGCCAATAAATAATAAAAATATCCAATGCGCTTCGATGGTAATTACTCCACTAATATTTAGTTAACGAATTAATTTCTCATTAAATTGACCGGTCTTCGAGTATGATGATTTTCTTACCTGACTTCTCGTGTTCTTCTCATCTGATTAGGATTCTTTGTTCGTCTCAAAATTTGTTTATGGTTACATTATATTTTTGTCACCCACCATTCGAAATTTTTAGCAGCTGATGTTATTGTAATAGAATTGCGCGAGGCAAATCTCAATCTGCAGCAGAAGTGGTCCAATGATAAAAGTTTTACAGTGATAACGAATATTATTTTTCGGTGGACGCATCAATACTCCTGTAGTTTCTGGTGAACCATTATACACCTGCAAGGTCTGTCGATGTACTGTAGAACCTTAACACTTCTCCTATTGGCCAATTCTGGCCTCTCTTGGACAATCTCAAGGCTCAAAAAGCCCGGTTATTAACAATAGAGTTCTGATTTTAAAATTTGACCATTTGAAATAGGCATCTACTAAATGATTCCTTTCCAGTCCCACTAAACATACCGTAAAATCTGACTAGAGGCTAGTCCCGGTTTCGGGCTAGTTCATAGTGCTTTGCTCACGGTTGGTTTTGCACATTATGTAACTCATTTGTCATCCCCAGTCACCATCCGTTTAAGAATGGTTCGATTTCGTTCCTTTTGGCCAAAGTCTCGCAGATGAAAATTCGATTTATGTTTTTTTAATGCTTCAAGCACCCAAGCATCGAGCCTCTTTCTAATACCAGCTTTATAGACCGCCGCTTGATTGTTTGATTTAGATGGTTTATAAAAACTTTAGCGTCTGGGCGATGCTACTGTGGGGTATTGAAGTCTTACGCCTGCACGGGAGTGGGTTCAGTAAATTCCCACCGATGTTACTCCGAACACTGCTCGCCAAAATGTTAAATAAAACACACTGAATGGTTTGTAGTAAAAGGATTGCGGCAATTGGGTTTCATTTATTAGTTGTAATACACCTTGGTTATGACAATGTTTTCCTCCCTTTTTATTTGGTAAATTACCGTCCAAACACAACGAACAGACACACGTACCGGGGAAATGGTGGTCGGGCTATAATATGTCACTATTTCTGTTTTTATTTTTGTTCAACTAGTGTTTATACGCAACGGTCAAACACGCGTAGCGGAGAGATGGTGGTCGAGCTCTGAAATGTCACTGTTTCTCCTTTTGTTTTTGTTAAGCTAATGCTTATGCGCGAGGGGCGAGCGCGCGTAGCGGAGAGATGATGGTCGAGCTCCGAATTGTTAATGTTTCTATTTTTATTTTATTAGTGGTGATGTTTAAACGCAACGGGCAAAGGTAAAATGCTCAAGACACTCGGTTTCTATTTCTGTTCTGTTAAGCTATTGTGTTTAAACGCAACGGAGAAACGTGAAATGCTTAAGACACCCGACTGCGCTCCTCGAGCGTAGAATTCGGACTCTTCTCGATTGGTTGTTAAAACTCGACTGACTAATTATTGGAGGGAAAAAGTTTATCGCGTCGTGGGAGTGGAGTCATAGCTACAACAAACTCACTGCCACTTACGACGAATTTCGAGAAGAGTTGCTATGCTTGCATAGGAATTCAGTTCCACCGAATCCTCGCCGTATAAGCTGAGTTGGATTCGTTGGTTGTGTATACCGGCAAATTGGCATAGCCAAGTATGATCAAGGGTCTTGATCGTTGTGATTGATTCTTGGAAAATTAGCCGTCGCTTGGTTGCGGACGAGAAGTGTGATTTAAGGAGGAAATGAACCGAAATGGTTTTCGGGGGAAATTGGAATTGTTTAGGTGCAAGCAAGGAATATCATTTAGATAAGATATTAACCGAAGTAATTTCGGGGAAATGTATGCGGCTCGGTATGGTTGGTGGTGATGATTAATGTTCGTTATAGGATTGAATATGCGTTTTATTACAGCATGTGAATTTCGGAGAAATTAAGATTGCTTGGTCGCCAGGAAGGAATATGGTTTAGATAAAGAATTGGCCGAAGCAATTTTGGGAAAATGTATGGGGGGATGATTTAGAATATATTCTGTTGAATTGTATTCTGTTGCGGGCTTTGGAGTGTGTTTATTGCAAATTTTGGAATGTATGCTATTGTGGATTGCATAGAGAATTGGGTTAAAGTGACGCGCTGTTAGCGGTCAAGGTTGGTTAGAATTGTGGGTTGGTTCTCTATGTGATATAGAGAACCCCCACACTACCACTGACAATGTGTCTACTTCGATCACTGCGTTGATTTTTTTTTCGATGAAGGACCTGTGGGGATTCTCTATACTACATGGAGAACCAACCCACAATTTCAACCACAATTTCCGCCTAATTTCGACCGCTTTCAGCGCGTGTTGCAAAAGCAACAGCACAATAAACAAGGTTTCACCAAGTTGAATCAATCGTAATCAGATTGACTCATTTGTATCGTCTGAATTCCACACTCACAACGCCCGAAAGCATACTATGGCATAATCAATTAGAATCAATTTAATTCATTTGAATCGGCGAAGACAACGCCCGAAGGTATACCCAATCGTTATTAGCCATTTCATTTAATACCTTTCGAAGTGCTGATTGTGGAGAAAATTCAGCCAGATGATGTCCGACCCGTTGCTGGAACTGCTGAAGCGAATAGGGAGCAACATTTGGATAGCGGAAGAGACGATTTATTACAACGGCCACTGAAATGAAAAAATAACTGGCGGCGACCGAAAAAGATGCAATTTTTTTTTGTCTTGTCGGTAAAAATCCGGTACTTTTAAATTGATACGGTTTTGAAATTACATAAAGTATGAGTTTTTTGGTAAGAAAAAGAGGTTGAAGTTCTATAGACTAAAGGTTGTTACGGATGAACTTATAAAAAATAAAGTGAACATCGTTCCCAAAAAATATATTGTTGAATTTGAAATTTAATTCATTGTTTTTTGTTTTACATTGAGTCTATCATCAACATTTGGCTGGACGTCAACGGAACTCATATCCTGAACCAACATTACCAGTTCATAAGGAATTATTTTTTTGCTGAGTTGAGAGACACTTCAGCGCGTCATATCACCCCTATCCTACCGTTCAGTTGATTCACCTGCAAAACGTGTTCCCCAAAAGGACGTATAGCTAAACTCATTATCCTATGCAGATAATGCATAAAGCTATTTTTTGGCCATACGGCAACTCCATTTCGCTAACCCATGAGATTTCCACCGGAAATCGCATCATGTCGGTTAGCAACGGCATAGTCTGATCAAACGACACGGTTGCATGACCATGCAACCGCTTGGGAAATTATCAAAGTATTTAATTTAGTTCCCATGATCAGATTTCCCTAGCCAAGTCGGCGTCCTATTCACTTTCCACAGACACTCCATTCGCTGGGGATCAATGATCTCCTTTCGCAGGTGAATAGCTACATAGCATTTTCCTCTCCTTTCCGTTTCTGTCTTCCCCGGGTTCAATGCACTCTGAGATCACCACAGTCATCGCACTGGGGCAGTAGGTCATCCTCAGAGGCTGCATTGATACCGGCACACAAGCTAAGTAAACCCCGAAGTCATTGCGCTCTCTCTCTTTTCTTCTTTTCATCCTTCGCATGTCCAGCGACTGTCGAGTGATGTGCAAGTATTATTCATCTCGCTGAGTCATGCAACTGAAAGGTATCATGAGAGAGTGCGATGATGAATGGCTAATAGCCGTGCGTATGCAAAATCAAAATTGCATCCCTAATTGGGATCAGTCACTAATCATCAACCATATGATGCACAAGTGACCTGAGTCGCTAGTCCTACTTCATCGGTGTCGGTCACGCCGCATCAAGTCAAAATTCAATCGTAACGCAAAGTCGAGTATCACCTGCTTTGTTGTGTATGCTTCAGTGTACAATTATCACGAAAGTTTTCATGGTTTTTAACAAATTCTCACTGTCTGTCCGTTTAAATTGAACTTTTAATTAGTTGCTGCTAACTCGTTATGTATCGAAACACAAATATTCTAAATTTGCCTCAGTGTCGTTAATTATTTTGCATCACGTGCAAATCAGTAAGGAATACAACAACAACCAAGCCAGGCACAATAGTTGCAACAGCATCAAGTACAAAAATTCCAAATAATATAAATCTCATTCACCACATATCGATATTGAAAACATTTTAAACTAACAGAAAGACAAGCTGGTACATAAACAATATCGATATGAATTAATCGATTAACCAGCAGCGTGTAATATGTGTATGTAAATGAAAAGAAATAAAAAGAACATTAAACAACAAATCAACTCCAGCTTTTTATTTTTCATTCCCTTTTTGTGAACGTGTGTTTGACGGAATTACCTGTTGGGGAAAAGTGAATCCGTGCCCCTGCCCTGGCACACCTACTTCGACTCCGCACAGACCTGCATCTTTAACATCGAAAATATCGGAGCGGAAACGATGGAATCAAACTTGTGCATAATTGGTACCATTAATTGTACCGCCACCATAAACCCCAATCACCTTTGAACTTGTACTTTTACTTACATCAAAGCAAAATTGGAAAGTATATCGAATTTTCTCTGTGCTGACTTCCATATTTCACCTCATGACTAGAAATTAAATTGAGTAATCAAAAAACTGTTCAGGAATTTTTTTCCAATGAACACAATTTTAAATTTCTTTAGTTAAAACTTCATGAGATTTATATATCCCAACTCGCTCTAGCGAGAAAAAAAGGATTTATTTTTCTCTCAATTGATGCATTTGATATCAATTTCCGTATAAATTTTTTTAAAATTACAGTTCTGGAATTTATTTTCATAGCAATAAATAGCTAGTAAATAAAGACACAAATGTATTTATGGTAGACTGCAAAGTGTCTGCGACCTTATGATTTGTTATAGATTGAAACTTCTTCAAATAAACCCGGCTACTTATTCGTGCTCGGTGCGTACCGCCAGACATCGTTCCTATTTTTTGCTATTGCATCAACATCTACAAATATTTGATTGTGAAGCATAATTCATCCTATGAGTTTGGTATGTAATTAAAGTCGAAAACAGCACATTAATACCGAACACATGCATTAGTGTACGTATCAGGGATGAGCACTTTCATTAGAGATCGACGGGAATTTGAAATTATCTAAAAATAAAATCTGGAGAGTGTAAATATTTTTTCGGTATGATACGACTTTCATCTGGCATCGCAAAAATATTCAAAGCCAGAAAAGCAGCATCCGCGATTGTATATGAGCTTCTCTAGTTCCTTTATAAAGAGTGGATGATAGGATTGGATGCGGCAGGTTCAACGGCACATCAATGGGTCGTCGCTTGATTGTTTGATTTATAGGTCTACTCTAGAAACACAATATTTGCTGGCTACACTCAGCAAATGGATGCACGTCCAAGTTATAGTTTTGCATATAAAATTCATGAAGATGGAATTTGATATTTTGATTGGGAGGATTCCCGAAGGATTGATTCCTGTCAGTCAAAACACAATTCTAAACATTTCGCTGCATTGTTGATAATTTGTAAACCATAACTAGAACATACAAAATGAATCTGATGATGATGATGTGGCGTTTTTTTTTTCGGAAATATTCTCGGAATATTGAAAGTTCAAAAATGCAATAGTTTTTCAACTCATTTTTATAAGACTTCGTAATGTATTGAAATAATAGTGCACACGAAAGAAAGTCTCAAGGGAAATTTGTTGTGAATATCTAGCAGTTGTATCATCGGGGCAAAATCCCACTGCGAATTCCCAATACAAATACAGACGCCGAAAGAGACCATAAATGTCTGGCACGAAAAATCTGCAACATTGTCATATCTTAGAGATGTGTGCGTTGTATTCACTACAGCATAATTACGTCAAAAGTTTCAGGATTCGTATCACATCATGCTATGCGCCACCAACGCCTTTCATCCTGTTTTCGAATAGTTAACAAAAGGATACATTCAAAAAGACTGCCTTGAAGTTCACATATTAGTTCCACTGAATTTAAAATGTTGAAAAACCAGATAAAGTGAAGCAATGAATTTTCCCAATATTCTAGCCATCATCAACCTTTTTTTTCGTATCTTTCCATTTGAGTTCATGGCCGGATGCTTTGAAAGATTTTCAAAGTTTGATGTAATAAGTTCCGAGAAGCGAATATATAATAACAATTCGGAAAAATAATCAAAGTAAATTTTACTTAACACGTTCAGGTCCAACAACCAGACTGATTTGATGGGGTGATATTTCACCGGCGACTTGGCATTGGGATCTTAGATAAAACTCGGTAATTGTGCTACAAAAGCAAGAGTTATTAGTTGAGCCTACACTAAAATGCATCCTTATTGATGCGACAATACATACTTTTCTTTTTTAAATCTCTGACCTTTCTTAATGTTGACACGGGCCCGTTATTTATTCGAATTCGAATTTAAATCGGCTAAGGGAAAGAGTTCAAGATGTTAATCGAGTTATGTTTAATTTAAAGCGTCTACGTGGAAGGGCCTTCAAATTACTGACTCATTTTTTGTTCAGCTTCTAAATTGAAATAATAAGGCGAACGAAAAAAAAAGTTATATATATATATATATATATATATATAAGTATAATAGTCATATATATATATATATATATATATACATATATATATATATATATACGAGTATATATATATATTATTATTATTTATTATTTAATGGCCTGTAGGAACCCGGAAGTTCATGACCTCACCGACTCGGCTTCTCCATCGTTCCCTGTCCTGGGCACTCTCCTTCCACGCTTAACCATTCGATCCGATCTCCTCAAGGTCAAACCTAACATTGTCCTCCCATCTCCGTCGCGGCCGTCCTACCGGTCTCTTTCCCGTTGGTCTACCGTCAAGAATTCTATGCACGGTCCTATCGTTCCCCATTCGCGCCACGTGTCCAGCCCATCTTAATCTTCGATATATATATATATATATATATATATATATATATATATATATATATATATATATATATATATATATCTATATATATATATATATATATATATATATATATATATATATATATGTATATATATATATATATATATATATATATATATGTATATATATATATACATATACTGGCGCAAGACTAATGACCTTGCCCGGAAAAAACAAAATCATTATTGAAAATTTAACAAGCCTCAGGGCTTGCTAAATAAAGCCAAGACCGGTTCCTGGTTGTAGTGCCGATGATGATGATGATGATGATATATATATATATATATATATATATATATATATATATATATATATATATATATATATATAACTATAATAGTTAAATATGTATACATATATGTGTATATATATATGTATATATATCTATATATATATATATATATATATATATATATATATATGTATCTATCTATCTATCTATCTATCTATATATATATATATATATATATATATATATATATATATATATATATATATATATATATATATATATCGGGTTTTCCAATAGGGACTTGACAATTTTTTTTTAAATAAAACGCAAACCATTTGAGATATTTCAAAAACATTGTTATCGGCTTGAAGTACAATCATACGATGTGAAAATCGTTCTTGGGGATTTGAATGCAAAAATAGGGCGGGAGCCGGTTTTCAGGCACTACACAGGTTCCCATAGTTTGCATGAGAACATAAACGACAATGGACTACGAGTCATCGAATTGGCAGCATCGAAAAACTTGGTCGTTACGAGTACCAGGTTTCCGCGTAAAGATATCCACAAACCCACCTGGGTATCACCTGATGGAGCCACTCACAACCAAATTGATCACGTGCTGATAGATCGCCGCCACTCTTCAAACTTGATGACGGTACGAACGTACCGAGGTGCCAACGTCGACTCGGATCACTATCTTGTTGGTACAGTTTTCCGAGCGCGGATGGCCTTACGGAGACGTATTGCATCCGCGGATCAGGTTCGAATCAACACGGCTGCCTTACGCAATGAGAATACCAGCAACACATTTGGTTATGCGTTAAGACTCGCCCGCGAAGAGCTCGATGGAGGGAGAGTAAGTCCTGGGGCCAGAATGCCGGGCGTAGAAGAGAAATGGACACGCCTTAACAATACTGTCATTAGTACTGCCAACTCCATCTTAGGCAGTAGTCGTAGAGATCGGAACGACTGGTTTGATGATGAGTGCAAACTAGCGACTGAACGTAAGAATGCTGCATACCGGGCAATGCAGCAGTCTCATAGGACGCGGGTACGCGAGGAGAAATACAAAGAGCTCAGAAGATCCGAAAAAAGACTTCACAGACAAAAGAAAAGTGCCTGGGAAAAAAACCTTGTCTGTGAAATAGAGAAAAGTAGAGAGCGAGGTCCGCACCAGGCGCGGAAGTTCTACCAAATAATCCGCAGTATGACGCGATACACACCACGCTGCACTTACTCTAAGGATAAAGAGGGTAATCTGATCACCGATTCTGAAGGCATTCTGGAGCGATGGGAAGTGCACTTCAATGAATTGCTAAATGGTCAGCTCACAGAAGAATTGGAAGCTCCACCAATGCAAGACCAATACCAAATGCTGCCGCCACCAAGCATTGAGGAAATATTAAAAGCCATTAGACAGCTAAAATCAAATAAAGCCCCTGGAGCTATTGGCGTACCAGCTGAGCTGATCAAACAAGGTGGGACAGCGTTACATCACGCAATTCACGAGATTGTGGTGCACGTATGGGAGCAAGAGGAGATGCCGGAAGATTGGCGTCGCGGTATAATTTGCCCCATACATAAGAAAGGAGATATCACACTGTGCAGCAACTATAGGGGTATAGCATTGCTGAGTACCGCCTATAAGATACTCTGCTCTATCCTACAAGACCGGATATCCCCATACGCTAAAGTCATCATTGGTCAATATCAGTGTGGCTTTATCCCAGGCAAATCAGCGATTGATCAGATATTCACCCTTAGGCAGGCGATGGAAAAATATCAGGAATTTAAGATTCCACTATATCATCTATTTATAGACTTCAAGGCCGCCTACGACAGCATAGTCAGGGTAGAAGTATATAATGCCATGAGAGAATTCGGCATTCCAAACAAATTGATACGACTTTGTAGGTTGACCATGACCAACGTAACTAGTCAAGTAAAAGTAGCGGGATTGCTGTCCAAACCAATAAACATCTATATTGGAATCCGACAAGGGGACGGTCTGGCCTGCCTCCTCTTCAACCTGGCGTTGGAGAAAGCAATCCGTCACTCTGGCATTACAACAAGAGGGACTATTGTCACCAAGTCCAGCCAGATACTTGCCTACGCAGATGACATCGACATCATCGGTAGAACCGAATCGGCGGTACAGGAATCCTTCATCCAGTTCGAGCAGGCGGCACAAAAACTGGGACTGCACATTAATGAGGGAAAAACTAAGTACATGGTGGCAACTTCTGCGAAGAGAAGACCTAACGTTGGTCAAACTATCAGGGTAGTGGAGCACGAATTTGAAGTAGTGCAATCCTTTAACTAACTTGGGTCAATAGTATCAGCCGATAACAATATGGAAGAAGAAATACGCGATCGGCTGATCACATCCAACAAAGCCTACTATGGTCTATCAAGGCTCTTTAAATCCCGAAATTTATCCAGAACATCCAAGCTACTACTGTACAAGACCATGGTCTTACCAGTACTCATGTATAGTTCAGAGACCTGGGTGCTTAATAAAAGGCACTCTGAACTCTTGGCCGCGTTCGAGAGAAAGGTCTTAAGGAGAATTGTTGGCCCCGTATGTGACGGAGGACTATTCCGGAGACGCTACAACCATAAGTTGTACGCATTCTATCTTGAAGTTAATATTGTAAGAAAAATCAAGCTCGATAGACTCCGGTGGGCGGGACACCTAGCTCGAATGAGCGAAAAGGAGCCTGCCCGGAAAGTTATTTGTGGCAGGATGTATGGAAGGAGACAGCGCGGCAGACTTTGTCTGCGATGGAGGGATGGCGTAGACCAGGACGCCCAGAGCCTGGGAGTGCTAAACTGGATGACATCGGCTCGAAATCGGGACCGGTGGAGAGATTTGTTAAATAAGGCCAAGACCGGATACCGGTTGTGGTGCCGATGATGATGATGATGATGATGATGAAGTACAATCACAAAATTTATGAATGGAATTCGACTTCGTTCATATGGCCACCGCGGGCACGTTTGCAGTGGTCGATTCATTGGACCCAATTTTCGATGACCGGGCCACACATTTCGGCCGAAACGGCCGCTATTTCGCGTTCAATGTTGGCTTTGAGCTCTTCCAACGTCGTCGGCTTGTTGGCATAGCCCAATGATTTGACGTAGCCCCAAAGAAAATAGTCTAGAGGCGTAATCGCACGAACGAGGCGGCCAACCGACTGGCCCATTTCTTGAGATAACACGCTCATCAAACTTACTTACAGCATCGTGTGCTGTCTGGCTTGTGGCACCGTCCTGTTGAAACCACATGTCGCCCAAGTCCATATCTTCCAATTCGGGCCAAAAATAACCGGTAATCATGGCGCGATAACGATGGCCATTCACAGTAACGTGACGATCGTTATCGTCGACGAAAAAATAGGGCCCAATGCCGCCGCCGGCATGCAAACCGCACCAAACAGTTATTTTTTGTGGATGAAGTGGTGATTCATGAAGCACACGTGGATTTTCACCCGACCAATAACGCATGTTTTGCTTATTGACGAACCCATTGAGCCCAAAATGAGCTTCGTCACTGAAGATGATTTAGCGATGAAATTCATCATCTTGGCGCATCTTTTCCAGAGCCCAATCGGATAACGTACGTCGGTTCAAATGCTCCATCGGCTTCAAATCTTGAGTCAGCTTAATCTTGTATGGGTGTAAACCAAGATACTTACGCAAAATTCGCAATAAAGTGGCCTGGGCGATGGTCAATTCTTGAGAACGCCGTGGAATTGATTGATTTGGATCGTTTGCTGTGGATGCCTGAACGACAGCGATATTTTCGGCATTTCGACCAACCTGTTGTCTCACTGGCAATGCAATATCACACAACGAATATGTAGACTCAAATTTGTGCACTAAACTTGTTATTGCCTGTCTACTAGGGCGACTTACGACCGAAAATTGGAGTTAACGCTCTTAAAGTTGCGGTCACCGACTCCAAATTTCGGTAGTAAATTTTTATAATTTACAGACCTTGTTCGTTCGTGTACTTAACAATAATAAAAATGTTGAGTTTACTGAATAAATTGACATTGACAGTTCGATGATTAGTAAAACGCTGCGTTCACAAATTAAATTCAGGGTTGTCAAGTCCCTATTGGAAAACCCGATATCATGACCATCATCGACACTACAACCGGGATCCGGTCTTGGCCTTATTTAGAAAGTCCCGAGGCTTGTTAAATTTTCCATAATAATTTGTTTTTCCAGGGAAGGTTCTCGACAGACTACGGAATATATATATATATATATATATATATATATATATATATATATATATATATATATACATATATATATATATATATATATCTATATATATATATATAGTTGTGGCGAACTAATTAAGAACGATACTAGAAATTTTGTTTACAATAATTTTTTATTAAAATTCTTTGCTATAAACAGTTTGTAAAATGTGTTTTATATATGTATTTTAGTACATTAATTAAAATATAAATAACATTTACAAAAAGAAAACAAAACAATAACAAAAAACATAAAATTAAATTCAATTGGTTTTGTAAAACAAAATTAGCTGGCGATCTAATTAAGAACGATTGGTTTTTAGTTTAAATTTGATGTCTTAGCTTAGTATTTTGTAGGAAAACCTTTGTTTTTAATCACTGCCTTACACGGCCTGGGCATTGAAGCAATAAGGACTTGACATTTATTCGTTGTTATGTTTGTGGGGGTTCTCTGTATTACATGGAGAACCAACTCACAATTCCAACCACAATTTCCGTCTTATTTCGACCGCTTTCAGTGTGTCATACTAACGCCTATCCCACCGGTCGGTATTCACCTGAGAATCATTGATTTCCCAAAGGACGCCTAACTAAACTCATTATGCTATGCAGATAATGCATACTTGAGTTTAGCTACCCTTTTGCCATACGGCAAATCCATTTTGCTAGCCCATGAGATTTCCACCGGAAATCACATCATGTCGGTTAGCAACAACAAGTCAAATCAAACGACGCTGTTGCATAACCATGGAACAGCTGGGGTAATTCCAAATTATCGAGTTTGGTTTTCATGATAATTACCCTAGCCAATTTGGCGTCACTTCGGCTTTTCTTCAGATCATCCATTCGCTTGGGATCAACGATCTCATTTTACAGGTGAATAGCGCAAACTACATTTTCCTCTACTCCATAATTCTGCCTTTCCATAGTTGGATGAGGCTCCTCGATAGTATAGTGGTTAGTATACCCGCCTGTCACGCGGAAGACCGGGGTTCGATTCACCGTCGGGGAGCCTCTGGCGCAAGACTAATGACCTTGCCCAGAAAAAACAAATCATGGAAAATTTAACAAGCCTCAGGACTTGCTAAATAAGCCCAAGACCGGTTCCCGGTTGTAGTGCCGATGATGATGATAGTTGGATGCACTCTGAGATCACCACAAACACCGCACTAGGTCAGTGGATCAGTCTCAGATGCTGCATTAATACACACACACTAAGCCAGATCAACCCTTGGTTATTGTGCTTTCCTTTTGATTTCTTCATCCTTTCTACGCCCATCGACGTCGAACGAATACGCAAGTACTTATATACCTCAATGAGCGTGGGGAATTGAAGGATGCACAAGAGGGCACGATTACCATTGGCTGATCGTTGTGTAAAAGCAGAAATCCCAATTTCCATCCCTAATTCCAATCAGTGGCTATCCAACCACTACTGCCGGAGGTCATGCCGCTCGGAGTTAAATTTCATTGCTTCGATTTTTAGACAGTTGAATATAGTCGTTACTCAATCACCATCGCGGGTGCACACGCTCGAGCCACAAGTTTTGAAAAAAAATCTGATTTACAATTAAAACATTATTTGCGAATAGAGACGTACCGTGAATTCAATTGTGAGTTAATACTTAATAATCAAGAACTTCGTAGTGCACTAGCTAAATCAAAACGCGAAATTTGCTATTTAAATTCGCTGCTTATAGAGCAACGAGAAAAAATATTCTCGGCTGAAGGATCGTATTGTTGCTGAACTACAGAAAGTTACAAGTGTATAATTAGAGATAAAATAGTTTAAACAAAAATTAAAGAATACTTAAACAATTAAACTAAACCAAGTGCATTTCATTCATGTCTTCTCTTTTGATGCTCAATTCCTTGTGGTGATCAATTTTCGTCGGAACAACTTGATGGGCATTCGATTGAACCGCGTGCCCGTGTTCGCCACACCTACTTCGTACCCCACATGTTTTCCCAAGCTGCTTCAGCAATCTCATACAATTCATTTAAGTTACATATTTTATGGTTGTTTACTTCCCTTTTTAATTCGTTCCAGAGGTTTTCTATTGGGTTTAGGTCCGGGCTACATGAAGGCCCATCGATGATATCCACGGAATTATTAGAAAACCATGCTCTCGTTGCTCTCGCGGTATGCTTAGGGTCATTGTCCTGCATAAGTTTCCATGTCACAGGCAATTCTCCATCTGCATAGGGCAGCATTACATCTTCGAGGACATTTATGTAGCTTTGGGCATTAATTATACCTTCTATGCGATGTAACGGACCGGTTCCTTTGTATGACATACAACCCCATAGCATGATACTTCCTCCTCCATGTATGAGGGCGACAGTGGTGTATTTAAGGTTGAATGCTTGATTTTTTGGCCGTCGAACATATTGCTCTGCGACTCTGTTGATTTTTGTTTCATCACTCCACAATATTTTTTTCCACAACTATATATATATATATATATATATATATATATATATATATATATATATATATATATATATATATATATATATATCATCATCATCGGCACTACAACCTAGAACCGGTCTTGGCCTTATTTAGCAAGTCCTGAGGCTTGTTAAATTTTCCATAATGATTTGTTTTTTTCCGGGCAAGGTCATTAGTCTTGCGCCAGATATATATATATATATATATATATATATATATATATATATATATATATATATATATATATATATATATATATATATATATATATATATATATATATATATATATACAAGTGGTTGAGTCAGGGTATAAATACTCTGGAATTTCAGTTGCGAATGTCGCAGTGTGAGTTGTTGGTTAGTTTTAGTGATTTGATTTAAAAGAAAGTATTTAAGCACACCTTAGCTAAACCAAACGGAGATACAAAACTTTCAAAAAATATGCCAAGATGGATTTCCTGTCAACAATATTGTAAAACTTTTGAATTGTTTCAACCTATTTAAAGGTTATACGGAAAAGAAAGGAAACTACGGGAAACGATACGTCTCTGGACGAAAATATACCTTGACATCAGCAGCTCGGCGGGCTCTACTAAGGGAAGCGTCAAATTCTACAGCGACAACAAGGAAAATCGTACTATCAGCAGGGATTTCAGATGTGGACAAAGAACTAAGAACATACCAGCGTGTGTTAGCTGAACAAGAACATCATCAAAGAAAGCGTTGGCATAGAAAACCAGCTCTACTAGAACGTCATCGAGATACCCGTTTGACTTTTAGCTCTGCAAATATTTTAGTTTCTTTCAGGTGGACTTGCGATTATCCGGCGTCACGTTTACATTGAATGAAAACATGAATCATTTAATAATCTCACCATTAATCATAATCAACAGCACTAACATTTATCCATTTAAACGTCATATTTGCATTTTGTTATGAGGAAAGATAATTTCGAGAGTTCTTCCACGATGAGAGCATTACGACATTGGTGTAAAAGAAGTTAGTACCAATGTCATAGGTGTAAAGACAAAAAATAGCAAACTCTGATGATAAATGATTCTGTATGCTTGGAACCACATACCGTGTAACCTGGTAAACGTGCATTCTTGAGAAATGGTCCGGTCGAATAGCCACCTTCCTTCGCATCGTTGGATTTCTTTTTAGGCAGTTAGGTTAAGTCGTTGGTTAATGCCAAAAACCAACAACGTCTTTTTTTTCTTTTTTAAACATTTTTTTATTTTCTTTCTATATTCTTAGTTTCTAAATTAAAGGCTAGACAAAAAATGCTTAAATTCTAGCTTAAATATCTTATATAATAACTTACTGGTCCTTCGCAGACGCTCTAAGCTAAACATTACTTAATATTTGAATAATTTGCCTTTCGGCGACAGAACTTTGTGCAATACTTATAACTATTTGAAAGACAAAGAAAAATTTGAAAAACATTGTCAATTCTTTTGTTTTTTTTTTCTTAAAATTTAATTTACTTAACTTACCTATTTTTTTTTTTTTTTTTTTTAAATTTTATTTAAAATCACTTAGCTTAACTTAACTTAAATCTTATACTACCCTAATTCTAGAAAAGCTAAGTCTATGTAAGCTAGCTGATGATACTGTGATTCTATACCGACTTTGGTATCCAGGTCTTTATATGCCATTCAACCACCAGAACTGTTGACGCTGTCTAATACTATCGTCCCGGTCTCTGTGGGAGATAGCCCTACTGAAGCGCAGGAGCTCTTCTTCGGTGCTCGTTACTTCCCGGTCGTAGCACAATCGCCCGTCTACGGATGATCTACTTACATGATGGATCAGCGGAATTCCGGATCTATCCTGTATAAGCCCTTTCATGTGCAAATCAAGGAACGCCTCTGGTGGAACAAAGCCGTTGCGACGCACGTTCTCATAGTACAGGGTATTTGGATAATAAGCCCCGAAAATTAGGTCATTGGACGAGCTTATTGCTCTCGCAATATGTCCTCTGATTAATTTAATCATAAAATTATCCACCCTATTTATGCAGGAAAACCAACAACGTTGTCCGATATATATGTATGTACGACGGAAGCAAAATGGGTTCCAAGCAATCGATCGCTGCAAACGTTCTCGCAATGGTCATATGAACGGGATTGCAAGATAGCCAAGGATTTCTCCCGACTATTTCATGGAGCGTAAAGCTTGATGGGGTGGTATTTCACCGGCTGACAGGGCGTCGGGACCCCGTGGGGGTTCTTTAAAGCTTACCTGAAGAACCCGCCGTAATTGCAACCCAACTCCCACCTCCCAGCATTCACGCATTTAATGCGTTGGTCAAATTCTCTGAAAGAGCATTCATAATTCATATGCATCATATCTATTTTCTGAGAAGAATTCCTTAAAGGTCAAGCATCAGTTTCTGAATGAAAACAATTCGGTTACCGTACCATGTAACCACTATAATCAGGAAATGTTATCTTCGCGTTGGCTATTCCCAGCCTCACATGTGTAACAACAATTGTCCTTACATGTACATTGGTTGGCAACCTATTTATCTAACGACACAAAGCAAAACCAAGTAGCTTGTTGACGCAGCTGCAAACAATCAGCGCAATAGCCGCTAAAACCGAATTCTTCAGCATTTCCCAATGCAAACAAGGACTCGGTTCCTACTGCAGTCAGAGATGCCATAAACATCTAAAACTCATTAGCACCTAATGCGTTGCAGCGTATTTACTTAGCTGAACCCCATTACACATGATGCCCTTTGTTCATTCAATTTTTCAGCTTCGTTTCCCATGACTTTCGTCCATGAGTAAAACAATGTGATCTACACGATCACGCACACACATACATCACCAAGGTCATCTCTCTGGTTATTCACCAAAGAGAGACGTTTTCTCTTTTTCCCGCAAACTCACCCTCGAACTGGGGGTTGGATCAAGAGTCGGATTCCAACCCTCAGTTGAGTCTTATCCCAACCACAAAAGGAGTCGGTCGCGTTGGTAATATACATAATTTTAACAAAGTCTTGTGTCGGAATAGCGTCGGGTTCTTTGTTATAAACTAAAACGTTTTGCAAACGGCAGGCAAAAGAAAAGACATTTTCCAGTACTACGTGTGTGTTATCTAGTTTAGTGAAATTGTAATCGCCAGTTTTCCCTACAAATTGTGAACTCCCAATTTTGCTTTTTAATACGCCTGTTAATAAATAATATATATATATATATATATATATATATATATATATATATATATATATATATTGACTAAAATACAGAATAAAATAAAAATCATGTGAACGGAGAATGACCATGTGTTTTTAAGTACTCCTTGTGGACGGTTTGTTGCGGAGCTTTGTTTTGTTTTTCCGGTGAACAGTTTGCTGCGGCGGAACGATCGGAGAGTGCACCAATCAGTGAACAATTTGTGGACTACGTACTCCCACAATCCCACCTACCACTCGGCCTTTAGTCACCTCTTAGGAGAAGCCGGCCTAGCTGTGTATATTATAACGCCCTACTCACAGGGAGGATTTTATTGCTTCGCGATTTCTATGGCGGCTGTAACACACCGCGTTTATATTGTATTCCGACATTCCGACAGATATATCCCATTTTTTCCTACATCGTCTTTTAACCAAGTTAGTGGTTTCTTAATAAATTCTTCCTTGATGGTAGTGGCACAACTACGCCTACCTATTTTTTCTATTAAAAAAATTTCCAGAATAAAATTATACCAGGTCCAGGGGAATTATTGAATCGAATGTTTTGGTACAAATTGCTCGAAAGCGAAACATTAAAATATTAGAAACTAATTTCCAGGTAAAACGTATGGCGATTCGAGGATAATTAAATATAGTAATAATAAAAATATAAATGAAATATTTAATCGCCTCTTTCGTATATAAAAGGTGGGCCATAAATGTTTGCAAATGGCAACACTTGATTTCTTAAATACCGTTAGAGGGAGGGGCGCGCGAGTGGCGGGGAATTGTGCGTTGCTTCATGCAATTTTAGTCACGATGGAGCGCTTCACGGGACAACAGCGTGTTTTTTGTGTAAAACAATTTTACAAAAACAACGATTTCTACGTTACTGTAGGGCGCCTATTTAGAATTGAACACGGATTACGCCGTGTAAGTGAGTGTCCAAGTGGTAATTTAATCAAAGCTTGGGTCAAGAAGTTCGAGCACACGGGATCGACAACGAATATTAAACAAACAAGACGGCCACGTCCAAGAAGAAGCGATGAGAACATTCAGGAGGTTGAAATTTCCGTAAGGAACGATCCAAAATCAGCATGTGTCAGCGAGTTGTCCAAAGCTTGCGTAATCCATTGCAGGAGTGCCAACGACGATACGGGGCACATCTCGACCATGTTATTTAAAAAACATAAATTTCAATAAACGTTTATTACGTTAAATAAATGATCAAAAAATAACATGTACAATTTTATTTCTATTCATGTTTCAAATGTGCAAAACTGTATGAGCCACCCTTTATTTTCGTCGACTCTGCCTAAGTCAAATTCTGAACTTTTTTAAAGAAACTTATTGATCTTGAATTATTATTAAATTTGCCCTGTTTTCAAAACTTGATTTTAAAAAGGTAAATTTTTCATCCAATTTATACATTTAAAATATTTGTTATCTGTGAATACAGAATGCACTCGTTTTTGTGCACTAGCCGCGAGTAAAAAGGGTTGCTACCACGCTTGTAGTGCATTGAGTTACTGTGCAGATGATAAAAAAGGGAACTGAAATAAAGCGAATTGATACAAAACAAATGGAGACAATACCAACTCTAAACCCGTCAGACGATACCAGTTTATCGCAAGCGCTTGTTTGTACGGCAAAGAGAGTTGGTCCACTAGCAAAATAATCACCCACCACCCTCTATTTGCCAGTTGGTTACACTAGCTCAACCATTGTAAACACACGAGAAATAAACCGAGCATAGCATATAAGGTCAAACAATTCCGACCGTAGGATGAAAGGAAACGGGCACAACCGCCAAGGGATGCCACATTTCACAATGTACTCCATTATTTTTTTGTCTGGTCTGTGATACTAGGTGTTTGTTAGTTCTCCTATTAATTATCCTCTTTTATGGGAGAATATTTATTTCTTCAACCACTGGCGATATTTCCGGGTCGAAAGATTCAAGAATTTATTTTACACGAAAATGGTGGTTCCTTGTGGCCTCGAATGGCATCATAGCTCGAACAGTTTTTATTTGTACAGCAGATTTATAATTAAAGACACATATACGAATTACCACTAAATGCGTTTTCGAGGTATTTCAGTATAATTCCAATATAGAAATACGTAGTGGGAAGCCAGAATAATTAAACCATTACTTTAGTCGAGAACGTAATCATAATTCATGATTTAATCGAGTTAATTAGATCTTAAAATCAACTTCTGCATACTAAACCCGAAAGGGTCCATAATGTACTTTTCACAAATGGTTACGAGTGCAGAACACAAAGTGCTACTGACTAATAAATGAATACACAAAATCGTCTGAATCCGAGAAATACACAAAGCACTTTTTCCAGGTGAGTTTTTTCCTTGTGCGCTCGGACAGATGGTGCCTACTCCGAACCCAATGAGTACGTTCGGTGAATTATAAAATGTCAGGTAAAGGTAGACGTTTACAGAAAATTCTTGAGAATAATATCCAGGGTGTTGTGTCCCTTTACGGATAATTTGAATCTAAGTAGTAAAATGATGCGAATTAGTGAAGACAACCTTGACACAATTTTCAAGACAAATGGGGAAATGTGAAATGGCTGAGAGCTCTTAAAGGTCACGAATGTGATTATAGTTAATCGTCTAGCAAATGCACAGGACCATTAAGACCACAAATAGTGTAGAACGGAAACGGCTACATTAAAAACAATGTCGAGGGAAAAATATAGAACAAGGGAAACAAATTCTAGCGTTCGAAACCCGAATAATTTGATTTTGTGTTTCATTGTTCTAATTGTTGAATGCCCACCTCTGACGTAAACTGAAATTGAAGATAACTTAAATGCAAGGAACGGATGGAATTCTAACATTTTCAGTTTTAATTTTGACTGAGATTTGACTACATTCCTTTCCAAATCTTCCGATGTTTCCGCCTGGATAATAAAAAATTCGTTTCATGAATAATGGTAGTCTTCAACCGATAAACAGCTTTTGGAAGTTTTCGAAGTATAGTAATACTTACTTATAACTGCTCTTTTTCGTCATTAATTTATGTCACCTATTTTGGTGGGTATTGTTTCATTGTTTCTCTATCCTTTTGGCCGAGAAGGGAGGGGGTGTTCAACCTCCCATCTATTCTATCAGCAGCTACGTAAAATTAAGACTTAAAAGCTGAAAATGTACGAACTAAGATAGATGAAGGCAATTTATTTTAAGGGGATGAAATTGAAAAGAACAGAGAGCGAGTTAATTTAAGTGAACATGTGGAACATCGGTTCTTTGGGGCCATAAAATGTGCTGTGCGTAAATAGATAAGACGACGCCACCACAGATTACGATAGTTTAAGGCGTCGTTTATACGTAATTCGCAATCACCAGGACTTTCGTGTGAATTAATCGAGATAAAGTCTACTATGCTTCTCCGTTCTCCGAATTCGTCTAAGCCATGGTATTCAGGTGTTCTTTATAGGGAGACAGAACAAAATGATTGTTCAAGGGTAGGGCTTAGAAGAGTGTGAGGGTGAAAGTTATTTTGCGGGTCCTATCACCCACCAACGAGTCCTTCACAACAATTACCCTCCGAAATCCGAGCGCCAAGAAGGAGCGATAAATAAAAGCCACTGGGGGAAGTTCTGTTGTATAAAGCTTCCTTTATTTGATCGATTGTCACACTGAGTTTCTGCTATTTGTCGTTTCACTATCAATCTCTTAACATATACAAATTAGTTTCTGTTTTCTTTGTGTCTATTGTATTTTTTTTATTGGGAGCTACAAACAGTACTAAACATATCAAATAGTTTGCGTTTACTTGTTTTATTTGTTGTTTCTTTTTCCTTTTTAAACCATTCAGTCGTGCATCGTCTTCGTTTATTTTATTTATCGTCTACTTTTTACTTAGTTTTTAGGCACTTGAGCCCCGGACAAAGCGCGTCACTTCGTCACAACATTAACAATCCTTCTGCTTTGCTGACACAATACTGACTCTATTCTAGAAAACGGTATATTCTCGCGCACAAAGTTCCTTATGATAATGAACATCGCCTCTAGACACGGGCAAAGAAGAACTAGACTCTCGACTCGTCGCGCGGCGTGACCGTCCGCAGTGGTGATTGGACTTCGACTGACTGATCAAGGCAAGAATTCGTTCGTCGCGTCGTGGCAGTGGAGTCATAGCTGAATAATCTCACTGCCAATTACTAGGAACTTAAAACCGGTTGCTATGCTTGCATAGTGAATTTAGTTCCAGAGAATCACTGCCGAACAGGCTGAGTTAAATTCTTCTGTCGCTATTTATACGGGGAAATTGGTTTGAAAACACGCCCAAGTATGGGCATTAGTAGTCGGTTAGACAAGGGAATATGGATCTTGGTCGTTGGGATGGTTGTTTCGCGGGAATGCAACGCATAATGCTGGTGGCTTACCAGTAAGGGGAATTGGTATTGGGTAGGATGCGAGCCAAAATAATTTGAACTGAACGTCGCCTTATTGCAAGCGAGAAAATAGTTTAAGCAGGAAGTGAGTCGGAATGGTTTCGGGGGAAATTAATGGTGCTTGGGTGTAAACGAAGGATATAGTTTAAATGAGAAATTAACCGAAGCGGTTTTTTTTTAGAAAAATGTATGCGGTTTTATGTAGTTGAGGGACATGGTTGATATTCCGTTGTAAGTTTGAAAATGTATTTTGCTGCAGCTTGGGAAATGGATTCTTGGTAAGTTTGGGGATGTATGCGATTGCAGATTGCGGACGGATGCTGTTCCATATTGGAAAGTGTGTTCTTTGCATGTTTGCGAATGTGTGCTATTGCAGGTTGGGTTATGGTGGCGCGCTGTTAGCGGTCAAAATTGCTTGGAATTGTGGGTTGGTTCTCCGTGTGATATACAGTTTTAGTACAGCATATGAATTTCCGAGGAAATTAAGATGGCTTGGTCGCAAGGAAGGAATATAACTTAAATAGAGAATTGACCGAAGCGGTTTTGGGAAAAATTATATATGGTTAAAGAAAGATTTAGGTATGATGAAAGGTGTTGAAGGATACTCTATACAAAGGCTTTGTACAACTAAATTTATTGAAGAAGCAGTATATAAAAAGCCCAATATTTTCGAAAAGGTAAGACTTTTGAGAAATATATTCGCAAATCAAACGTTTCGTTTTCAATATCTATAAAAAATGCGCCGATAATAGTTTTAAGACAAGGAGTTTGACAATTTTTGGTTTTAAATAATGCGAGGTATATCCATGAACGCTTTTTTCGTTACCTTCACGAATTAGTTTATTGTATCTAGACATTAAGTTGTTTAATATACTTCTTCTTCAAAAAAAAAATATCTTTGCAAATCTCTTCTTTGAATATTTGTAATCATCATCATCATCGGCACTACAACCGGGAAATGGTCTTGGCCTTATTCAGCAAGTCCTGAGGCTTGTTAAATTTTCCATAATGATTTATTTTGTCTGGGCAAGGTCATTAGTCTTGCGCCAGGGGCTCCCCGACGGGGAATCGAACCCCGGTCTCCCGGGTGACAGGCGGGTGTACTAACCACTATACTATCGAGGAGCCCGAATATTTGTAATACACCAAGTAAAAAGTTGCCTAATCTATTAGTATTTAATTTCTTCACATTTTCGGGAAGGGAATAATTTTATCTACAGCTGATGAACTTTGGTTGGCCAAATGTTCGAACAAGCAATCAACTACTTCTTTTGTTTGGGTAGTCCTTAAGTTCTTATTACTATTATCACTATTTATTAGCTTGTAGGAACCCGGAAGCTCATATATCTCATATATCGTACCTTGGGTCGGTGGCTGAAACTAATTTGCTTGCATTTGTATATGCTGGATAATTCGTTTGGTGGCTAAGCACGAAGTTCTGATTGTTTGTTCGTTGGAAAACAAATCATGGGTGAATCTATTGCAGCTGGGTAAATAGCCGTGTTGCTATTATGCTGGTGAAGCTAAAGCAATTTAGATATACGATGGGTGGTCGTGTACCGTATCTTGCTGAACGAAATGGGATCGAATTTTTATGCATGTTTACATGCCAAGGAATTCGGTTTATGACACTAGACGCTGGTGGTTGCTTTTGTCCCTTGGAAAAAAGGCTGCCGAGGCCATGGAATTGCCAGGGAGATGCGGTGTGCACGTGGACAGCGGAATTGCTTGGCATACCAGAGTGCCGGATGATTTGGGGATTCATGATTAGTTAGGGAAGAATTCTTATAGGGAATTTGTATGCGAAGAGATGCATGAAAGGTAAGGATTCTTTACAGGGACTTTTAGATTATAAATTGCTCTATTTAATGCGTGAAGCATTTAAGGTGCTAATGTGATTGCATTCGCGAACTTAAGGAAGTTGCGTAGCAGTTATGGTGGGCCGTGGGGTTTGGCGGAACCGCCACAGGTCTACCGTCAAGAATTTTACGCACGATCCTATCGTTGCCCATTCACCCCACATGTCGTGCCCATCTTAATCCTCGTGACCTGATTACTCTCACTATTGTAGGTTCGTTGTGTTATTATGTTGGGTGCCGGGGTTGCGCTAATTGTTGTGTAATTAGTTCTTATAATAATTCGAATAACATAATAACACGATGAAGTTTTAAATATACACCTATAGTGGTATTCACGGTTGGCTGATTATGTGGCGCTGCGGTTACCAAGATTCTTCATTAATTTTAGTGATGGCTCCGAAATCGGTCAGCGTCCAAGGATTGAATCTCCTTCGTCTTCGTTGCACTTATATATATATATATATATATATATATATATATATATATATATATATATATATATATGTGCGATGAATCTCGATGACGCACTAGGAATGTCGTCGGCCGAGATCGTTGCTAATGGTGTTCCGCCGAACGAGGAATGTCGTTGGGGAATAGCGAACGAAATTGCTGATGGGTTGACGCAATGGCGTCCGAACCAACGTTGCCTGAAGCAAGGTTTGGATTAAAAAAAGGAACAGCAATACCTTTATTGTCGAGAAATCTGGTCCAGGATCTTCGATGCAATCTGGTTGAAGTTCCCGCGCTGATGTATTTGTTGGAATTTGTGTTTAAGTAGGAAAGTTAAAACTTCATTTACTAAATTTGAAGTAAAGCCTGACTGGCGAATGCCTTTAAATGAATAGACATAATGTTCGACTTCTAATTTCAACACACTACTGTTGTACAAGAAACTGTCCCCTGGTACCGTTGTCTCGGCGAAGAAATTCGGCCACGATCAACTTCGAAACTGATCGAAGCCGTCGTCGCCGAATAGAGCTGGGTTTCTACACCTGCTATGTTTATTGGTTATAAGTTTTATACCAATTTTAATATATTTTATGTATGTTTACTAGTGTTTAATGAAAATGTTTAATTTATTTTGTAAATAGTTTTATTTATTATATGTGTAAATCACACTGTACGTTGTGTTTTGTATGTATTTAATTTTAGTATAATTGTATTTAAGTTTGGTTTGAAATTGTTTAACGCTTACTTGTTATGTATGTCGGTGAATTTCTTATTGCTTTCTCGCCGAGACAAGGGCGGCGGTGGGAAGTTAGCACGTAACAGGTTTGCGGTATCATCATCATCATCATCATCATCATCGGCACTACAACCTGGAACCGGTCTTGGCCTTATTTAGCAAGTCCTGAGGCTTGTTAAATTTTCCATAATGATTTGTTTTTTCCGGGCAAGGTCATTAGTCTTGCGCCAGAGGCTCCCCGACGGGGAAACGAACCCCGGTCTCCCGCATGACAGGCGGGTATACTAACCAGTATACTATTGAGGAGCTCACTATTGTAGGTTTGCGGTATAGCTCTTCCAATTCGTGGTTGTAGAGTTTCCTCCATTGTCCTGCCTCCTCGTCATATTTACCTCCAAAGATACCCATTAAAACTTTATTCTCGAATACGCGGAATTTGTTTTCTTCCCGTTTTGTGAGAGCGATGGTGTGATTCTCGCCAGTATGACATTTATTAGTATTTTGTGTGTGGTTGGGAGCAATGAAATTCCTCTCTAGTTTTCTATATGTCTGTCGCTTTTTTGAAGATGGGGACGACTATTTAGCGATTCCATTCTTCCGGAAGGACTTCCTTATGTTTTAATCAGTTGGTGGTTCTTTCGAGCGGTTGTCTCTCCTCCATGCTTCATAAGCTCTGTCGGTCTGCAGTCTACTCTGAGAGCCTTGTTGTTTTTCAATCGATTTATTGGGTCTACAACTTCGTCGAAAGAGAGCTCTGAGGCTCGGTTGTAAGTACGTCTGGATCGTTTACGTGTGGTTGATGGGTGCGCACATTGAGCAGGTTTTCAAAGTTATTTCAGCGGGAAGTCGCTTGCAATCCTTACTCTGTTTTTCAGACACCCCAAAAGGATTACCCCCATCAGTGTTAAGGGGTGTTAAACTGGATTTTTCTCTTTTAGATACCCCAGAGCACTGCTTCGCACCAGTGGAAAGGGGTACTCAAATCGATTCCTCTTCGTTTGGATACACGAAAAGGGTTCTCCCGCCGCAAGTGGTAAGAGTCGCCTCGCCCCGGGTAAGGACGAAAATAGATACCACGGTACATTAAGCCGATAGCACACTGTTACATAATTAAAGGTTTTTTCTCATCTCGACGGTTGAAAATCAGATAAAGTTATATGAAAAGATTAAGCATTAAATTAATTACCTTGTCTGGTCTATTTTCGAATTTAGCTATATAATAAATGCTTGTGTAATAATTTTATTAACCGCGATTCAGTTTGGATATCGTACATGTCAGCGATACCATAGATATAGTTTTTAGACCCATTTGTTTTATATCATAATATGAAAACTAACGATTCGCGATTTTAAGAGATTCTGAAGCGCACAATAAATAAAGTCAAAATTGATTGCTGATTGTTTCGCATATCATTTTATTCTTATCGATAAAGAAAGCATAGTTGATGGCATATTAATCTTTTCTTTTTGTACTTTCTCAACATCGTTTACGCCTTTGTATACACTACTCCATGGGCTGAAAAGTCCGTTGGGCGTTGTTGAAAACTATCTTTCTTATTAAATTGAAACACGCGACAATTTATGTTTTGTCTCCTTATTTCACTTATACTCATGCATACTTTTCGCCGGACATTGAAAATATTCATCAGTGAATAGTCTGTACTTTTTGTACATGAGAAGGGCTTGGGAAAACTTTTACATCGGCATGTGAAAAGGAATTTGAGGACGGGAAAAACTGTTTTGTGGAAACAGCGTCGTCTGCCAAGGTTTTTCTTTTGGTAAACAGCATGACGGATGATAGTGGTTTCATGTAAGGAAATATTCCCAAAGAAAGGGAAAAAGTGTCTCTTATAAAATTACCGCCGGTAGCATTACTGTCTCTATTAACTAAATTGATGGAAAATGTCATCAATATCGAGTTGATAAAGTACTTGGAATTCGACAGACTTCTAATCCATCGCCAATACGGATTCCTTGGCAGGTGGTCGACGAGAAAACTTTTGAGCCTTGTAACTGATACCTGGACATCTGCAATTGAAGAACATGGTGAATCAATGGTGGTCGGTTTAGATATCTCCAAGGCTATTTACCGCGTCTGACACAGACGTAATATGAACTCGTATCGAACATAGTCAGATCTTTGGCGAATGTTTTTTGTCTATCTCGCTAGCTGAGGTGTTCCGCCGATCACCGTTCAAAAAAACGAACCCGAGGCAGACACTGTCTCAAATAAAAACTGAGCAATTGTTTTTTTTTTGTTTTGTTTTCTTTCTTTAGTAAATCGTTTAAATCGGGTTTACAATTTATCGTTATTTTTTTTACAGTCTTGAATGATCTTTCTATATCTTACCTTCACGTTTTCCATTACATTTAATTTTTGTTTTTGTTCACAATCTTGCACGTTTTTTCTATAGCCCCAAGCCAAACACAAAAGTTACACGGTTTTCAAACGGCGATCCTAACTCCACTGGGCGTTGTTCTCGACTTTCACAAATTTCTCGGTTTCGCGTCGTACCGTTCTCACAGTTTCCGGTCGACTTCCCAATTGAGATTCTCAGTGTAGACTGAATTAAAAAATTTCTTTTAGGAGGTGATTCTACCCACCCGATGGTTCTCTTTTTCGATTTTATATTAAACGAGAATCTCTCCACCAGGGAAGATCGCACTCTTTTTTCGGTCCTGCGGTCTCCGTTTCATCGCAGGCCAGATGTGCGGACGCACTCACATACACAGACGCGGAGGTTGCTGCCTGTGTGACCGCAGATTCCTCCTGGGAATTTTCACACCTTCTGTCGAATCTCTTTTGTATATATTCGGGTTTGGGGTTTTTCTTCTTGGCGATTTTGGGATCGTGGTAATTATCGTTGGTTGTGATAATTGTATTTGCTTTGCCCTATAGGAACAGCGTTTTAGTTTATTGCTGTTTCTCCGTAATGGCCTTTGTTTAGGCGAAGTGCATTGTGGTAGGGTCAAAGGCTTAGCCGCTGGATTGTTTTACGCCAATTTGCTTATCGCCGGGGATTTGATGTTTGTCGACATCTGGGGCAGCTGTGCCAACCACTTGTGTTTATCCAGCTAATGGATTGGTACACATTTTCTATACTGGTCGTGTCCTTCGCTCGCTGTGCAGGCATCAGGAAGTTGTTCGGGACTTGGGGCCCACGTATCTGTGGATACGTGGGGTTGTTGACCACGGTATGGATATCACCTTTGGTCAGGTGAAAAGGTGGACTTTGTGGGCACGTGTCTGTGGGGACGTGAAGTTTAGTCATAGATGAGTATGTTCCTTGATGGAACGAGATATCTCAGCCTATGGTGATTTGTGCGGTTTGTGGAACCACCGCAGATCCACCTCTTAGAAATTGAGTTATCCTTTTAGAGCAAAAAGTAGTTTACTCCGACCCAACTTCTTCTCCTCTACAGATCCTAAATTAGACCCGTACATGAATATTGTTCCCACGTTCGGAGCTCTTGCAGTAAGCATACCTTCGACCTACTTGGTAGCATACAGAGACGGGCGCTTTATCTGTTTTACGAATATTGTCACGGGGGCTGTTCCTCGAATATTCATGGTATTATTCTAAGGAATTCAGTGTATTTCCGCCCAAAAACAATCCAACAGATCCCACCAATGTTACGTTTTCTCTGTATCAAAACTCGTTCATCTACAGAACGGGAAAGATCTGGAACTCACGCGAGTATTTCTGACGCGTTACAACCACCAACCGTTTAAGAAGACTCCAATACTTGTTTAATGTCATCTGGGGCAAAAAAAAAAAAAAAAAAAAAACGCGATGGTTTGTTTTTATCTCATTAATGATGGGAAACAGTTGTCATTTCAAAGCTCTATCTGCCCCGGAACTAAAAAAAAATCACTGGATAAATCTGACGATAATGTCGCCTGAGACAGTTTTGTTTTATTGTTGGCACAACCCTTTCGAATGCTGAAAATAATCTAAATGTTCAAAATAGGTTTAAATATCAAAATATGTCAGGAACATGTACAGAATAAGATATCCTTTCTATTAAATGTCCCGAAATTTTAAAATTTCATGAGAACTTGATTTCGGAATTACATTTTGTCGTATATTGGTCAGTCCTATTTTATCTATTTCGTCATAATATCTTATTGTTGTTTAACCCCAAATTCCGACATGTTGATATTCAGAATCAGAGGCCACTCACTCTATTAATTTTATCTTCACCAAGTTGGTTTTCTCCGCAGTTTTAGTATCGTAAGGATGGTAAAACTTTCTTCATCGTGGGCATGTGGGTGTAGAAGTAGTTGCGCCTGACACGGGCGCGCAGGCATATTGTGAACAAGAAAAATAATAGTTTTTTATAACCCGATACTTTGCATAAACGGCCACTTAAAACACGGCACTTCAGAAATAAATGACTACTCGGGACAATTTAGCAGGTGTATGAGATTGAATCTGTGGGGGTACGAAGTCTTGGCACCGGCATGGGTGCGAGTTCTACCTCGTCCCACTAACAATCCGCTGTTCGACAAGGTTCCGCCAAACCGAATTGTTACTTCACTAAAAGGAAGAGAAACTGTTCACCACATCCAGCACTTTGAATAAAACACACGGGGTATTGTTATTTTTTTTTTGTAACTATTGTCTTTTATTTGGTGTATACTAAAGGTGGCCAAGTAGGCCGTGGAATTATTTATCGTTTGTAAACACAAGTTATTTTCAATTATGCACAAGCAATTTCTAATATCTAACGAATACAATTTGATAGAACACATTCTTTAAGTGATGTTGAATAACTGATACAAAACAATAATGTTAACAAAAACCGCACGGTGCTAAAGACAACGCTTATAAACGAAAATTCGGTCCCTGGTTGTAAAACGACTCTAATATGAACGCGTCCCCGGCGGTACGGGTGATGTTAAACGACTCAGCGATAAACGGCTCATGCAGAGCCGGCTCACTAATGGGGTGAGTTTGTGGTGTGGTGGTAGATATCCTCTCCACTAAGGATATATTTTACTTACCACAAGAGAGACGTAAAGTCTTTCTCTGTGGAACAGAAAACCAGATATTGTAATAAAGACCATGGTGGTACACATGTATGTGTGTACATTGGTTCATTCATGGGATAAGGCCATGAGAACGAAACTGAAACAAAGAAAGGGCCTAATGTGCATCCATGAGATGTGAGTTGGATGCTAATTGGGTTTGTGTTTGCTTATGTGAGAAGATCAATGGTAAACGGATCCAGGAATATGTACAACGAAGGGGAAACGACCTAAGGCATCGTTCGGTAATGAGGGTCAGATGAGTAAATAGCAGCCACTCATTAGATGCTAAAAGGGATTGCGATAATTTATACAATAGAGATTGTATATCGTCTCTCTGCCGACTGGGAGAATCGGATTCTTTTGTTTGCATATGTTTATGCTGTTGAATCCAATCCGGCGGCTAAGCGCGCCGTTGGTGATTGTTTGAAGATTCAAACAAAGAAGTATTTCCAAGAGAAGTGCTTGCAGCTGAATCAATAGTTACAAGTCTTCGGAAAGTAATTTAGATGGATACAGAATGATGGTTGTGTATACCATCTGTGTCAATTATGCATGGTATCTATGGCGACGAAAGTGTCGAACTCTAGTGTGAATATCTACACTAATTGGAAATTCGGTTTTCGGTCTTTGCAGGCATTTCCAGGTAATGCATTGAAAGCATTAATTATCCTTGGGAAGGAAATGTTTTTGCTGCGGGGAGATTGGTGTGCAGGTGTGGGAAGGTTGAAATTTGCCTGGCACCCGAAAGTGCCGAATAGGTTTTTTTATGCTCCTGTATAATGGAAAGCATTCTTGTAGGGAATTTGTATGCGAAGAAATGCATGAAAGGTAAGAATTCTTTTACAGGGACTTTTAGGTTATATAAATTTGATCTATTTGATGCGTGAAGCATTTAGGGTGCTAATGCGATTGCATTAGCGACACTTATAAGGTTGTGTCGAAGTTATGGGGGTATAGCGTTAAGCAAGGATAGTGAAGAAGGTGAATTGAACACACGATGAAACGATTGAAAAGCAAAGCAGGGAAGCATCAGACTACTGACCGTGTTTAGAATTTGATTTCCAAACTCGATTATATTCCACTGATGTGAATTATTTTTTATTTTATCGCTTGGTATACGGTTCTGATGTATTTTTCTTATTCGATTTTTTCGTTCGTGTTCTTCACTATTTTTGCTTGTGAATTTGTGTGTATCTGTTAGAGTTGCCACACCCCTCCCGCCGCAGTAACTTCGTTACGATCAGATTCGTATGCGGACGACGGACGAACGAGAGAAAAACGAGAAAACGTCGGAGGCTGGGCTCTATGCGGAAGTCGTGACCGTGTGTGAAGTTCTGCTTTACTATGGGAAGTGTATGCGGTGTGTACAAGATCACGTCGGGGTCACCAATTATATAGCGTTAAGCAAGGATAGTGAAGAAGGTGAATTGAACACACGATGAAACGATTGAAAAGCGAAGCAGGGAAGCATCAGACTACTGACCGTGTTTAGAATTTGATTTCCAAACTCGATTATATTCCACTGATGTGAATTATTTTTTATTTTATCGCTTGGTATACGGTTCTGATGTATTTTTCTTATTCGATTTTTTCGTTCGTGTTCTTTACTATTTTTGCTTGTGAATTTGTGTGTATCTGTTAGAGTTGGCACAGGGGTTCTTCAGGTAAGTAACAGTGGGGTTTGGCGGAACCGCCACAAATCCACTGGTTTTTGTTTTCTATTTTGTTTTACTTCTCGCAGGACAGGCGAGCCCATAGCGCTCTGAGATACTATTTTTTTCTAGACCGGGTCAATCACCCAAGCTCCGAAAGATGCTCAAGGATTTCGCTCAACCATTTCACGAAGTCTATAGCTTAATGGGGTGGTATTTCATCAGGCGGTTACCTCCCACTCTATAATAGTGCCGAACTGCACGATAGCAAAGTCGTCAGTTCAACCTCGGTTTGCACAACCAAACATAAGACACAACTTCATTACCAGCTCACCCATTGACGCGGCAGTCTGCTCATAGATGGCGTTAATGAGCAAATTTATTTATAATGCAATGCCATACTTTTGTTTTTTTGTTTTTGATCTCTTTCCACAATAATCAGTGCACTTTGTCGTCAGTCTCATGCAACAACATACAGTCTTCCTTTGGTAATCATATCTAGATTTTTGCTCACAAGGAAGCAGCATATACAGAAGCTCTGCTTGTCTTTTCCCATTTGAATAAATCGTCTACCGAATCGCAGCGATTTAATGCGCGTCGGTTCAAAACGGAAACTTTGACTTGAGCAACAAGAACTGTGAAAATCGGCCCACGAAGATGGAAGACGATTCAGTTTCAGGCTCTTGGACGAGGACAGTACTCAATCGCAACAAATATTGGCCGCACTTCTATTCCTTCAAACGTTTGAAAATGATTTGATGAGCAGTTTTCCTCGAAAGAGAAGGAACATTTTTTGACGTGGTATCCACAATTGCTTGAGAGATGGGGAAAATGTGTAGCAGGTGAGGGCCAGTAGTTTGAATAAATTATTATTTCGCGTTCTACTAAAGAGCCACGGATTCACACTTATACACCTGATAGTATACACTAACAGAAAGTCTACTGCTGAAAGCTCCTTATGTGAATCGAGCCATTGCGTGTTTCTACTAATCGTCCAACTCGGAAAGTTTTCGTTCCTTAATTTGGATAATTATCAAACAGCATCTTTCTACTCGGTGCCTCTGTACAATTATTTATTAACCTCTTAATTATAATGATAAACAATAATTTTTGTCTCCCCAACCAAACATTTGTAGTATTGATAGCAGTAATTATCTACTGAAGTAGAACTAACTAGGTCGTCTAGATCTCAACCACAACACTCCAAAAACTTGTTCAATAATTCTTTGTTTTTGTAAATTATTTAATCCAACAAATAAATACTATTCCACTCCACCCTAATCGAATACTTAGGTTATGTGGTACACTTTATCAAGTATTTATAAACCAAACGGTAGGTACTAATATCAAAAGAATCTAATCGTCCATTTAGGAATTCGACACTCCTTCCAAAATACCACATCCATTAACAGAATAGTAAACAACACTAGAATATACTGTAGTATTATGGATTGAGGCGAACACATTACAAGTCGTGCCCTACTTATCAGGATTTACCCCCATTGACCATCACACTGACCAACCGAACTACTGAATCGAACCATTTCTAACGTCACATACCCATGACTCACGGATTGCATTCATAACATTAGTTATACGACGACTTTATTTCAGGAATCCATTAAATAACAAAAGGAAGGCTGGGGAACATCGTTGGGGCATTTCTTAACCAATGTTAACATGACAAAGACATATTAATCAATACAAACGAAATCTCGACCATTAGCATGACCTCTGCCCCCGTTTTAGCCAAGAACCTATACAAACATTTATCGACCTACGCCTCAACACATAAACTCTATTCAAATAGATATATACAACGGCTAATAGCAACACCACCGACACGTTGCCAACCGGTGATGAACAGCTAACGTTCTCTCATTAGTCGTATTTACAGCACCGTACACCCTATCCAAAGTCTCTTGCCTAATCAAGTATTAATAATCAAGAAAAGGCTTGTGGTCTATTTTTGATAGCGAAATGTTCGCCATTAATGGAACATACACATGCTAATACACCCTGACGTAATCTTATCAACAAACTTACCCTGCCATTAAAATACACTCTTGTGCGTACTTTCATGCCTGTCCATTGTACTATCCAAGGACACTATGAATCGGTAATTTCGCGCGAGAGATGCTGATTAATGGAGACAAAGCATAAATAGGTAAATGTGTAACCGATGGGAGGTGCTATATAAAAATAAATTAAAAACCACCAACAACAACAAAAACAAAGAGCGCATTATAAAGGCAAGTCGTCGAGTTATGGAAGCGTCATGTCGGTAAATGTGTGGCTGCTATTTAAGGACTAACCGCTGCTATCACCACGTAACAAGGACTACCTAGCACGTAATTGTATTAACGGGCAAACCCCTGAAATGCATGCATCACAAATTGTAGAGCTGCAAAGGTAATTGATAAAGGGTAATATGGATTCAGGTGGAAGATGTATTTCTGTTTACCATTCAAGGGTGTGGTGTGGGTGCGCAAAGGAGAGGTTTCCAGTGAATATACGGATTTGCAAAACGAGTCGACTCCACAATTTATATTATCCATTTCTAGCCAGTCGAAAGTTTCCAGACTCGAACGCTACTAAAAAGATTTGACTCGAAGACATCACACCACACATTATACCGATTGCGATATATATACTCTCTGCTCTTTTTATTTCGTTTAATGTGTTTCGTATATTATAAAGTTATTCACAACCCTATTTAAGAATCAGCTAAATCTGCCAGTTTTACTACAAGATTACAAGTATGGTAAAGGGTTTATCAACAAATACGTCAGAACCTTGAAATGCTGCAGCAGCAACATTCGGTCCTTCAAAGACCGGAAATGTATGGTTATTCAGCAGCCATCTCGGTGCTGAATTATATCTCGGAAAGAGATGTTAATGTAACCACTCTCCAAACAAAAGGATATTTTTAAATGTAGTACAAATCGTGTCCCGAGCCCCGCTTAGGAATTAAACTCCAACATTAAACCCATTATCAATGTTCTCTTTACCCTTACGTTATTGGTTCCCATAATCTAAAACTCTAAACTGATGTCTTGAGCAACACTTCAAAGAAGCCTTTTCCTTAAATATTACCCTTTTCTTTATGGATTCTACTAAGACCACAAACTCCCTCCTCCTACCACCCCAGTCACCCAGTGTTCTTTTCCTTTCTTTGTTTTTTTTCTTCTTTTCTTTTTGTGCTGGTTTTTATTCTTTTCCTTTTTTAATAATAACTCTAGATATTAAATTAGTCCGTAAGATCATCCATCATCAACATCGTCATCATCGGCACTACCACCGGGAACCGGTCTCGGCCTTATTTAGCAAGTCCTGAGACTTGTTAAATTTTCAATAATGATTTGTTTTTTTCCGGGCAAGATCATAAGTCTTGCGCCAGAGGCTCCCCGACGGGGAATCGAACCCCGGTCTCCCACGTGAGGGCGTGTATACTAACCACTATACTATCGAAGAGCCCAAATAAGGGTTCTGCCCCCACTAAAACTAAAAAAAAAAAAACTAAAAAACTCTCGACATTAAGGAAAATCGTTATGCCATCTCAAGAGTGAGGGGTATACGAGAATATACGTGCTTTTGTTATTTATTTGCACAAAAAATCTGAGGGGATATAATACTTATGGTTTCCTACCACGGGGACACAACTACTCTAAACAGCCTCCATATCAAGGAGCGTTGTATCTGTATCTTCCTAAAAAGTGGCGGATGATCTTATTCGTTCTGGAAACTGTGTACATAGTTCCATTCCTCCAACGAAGCCGAGTGGTCTATGGGAAAATGGGGTTATGAGTAGCTTGCCATATTCGTCCCCTCGAATCACTCTCTTTACTAACATTTCAAACTAATCTCAATATATTTCCTTCAGAATTTATATTTCACTGAAAGCAATGTAATCCTTGACCTAAAATTATTTCCACCGATTTATTTCTACGATCTTGTCCATCTTATATTGCATTTCCTTACCGAGATGTTCTATTATGTATGGAATCGACTCGGTTCCCACTTCATCTTCCCAACTCGACTACTTTATCTCACTACGAATAAAACTACCCACCAATCTATTACTATAATTATTAATATTTATTGGCCTATATGAACCCGGAAGTTCATGACCTCACTGACTCGGCTGCGCCTTCGCTCCCTGTCATGTGCACTCTACTTCCACGCTTGACCATATGATACGATTTCCTCAATGTCAAACCACTCATAGTGCTCTTATCTCCGTCGCGAGCGCGTTATATAATTAATATCTGTTAATTATCACCCCATCATGATAACGCTGCGAGTCATACAGCAAAACCCGTGAAAGAAACAATAAAAGCTCTCGGCTGGGAAGTGTTACCCCACCAGACTTGGGTCCTTCCGACTACCATTTCTTTTCATCGATGGGACACGCATTGGCTGAGCAGCATTTCAATTCCTACGAAGAAGTCCAAAATTGGGTCCCCGAATGGTTTGCCTCAAAAGACGACCGGTTTTATTTGCGTGGCATCCACAAATTGCCAGAAAGGCGGTCGAAATGTGTAGAAAGCAATGGCCAATACTTCGAATAAAATGTTTTTTACCTTCCCATTTAAAACTAGTGTTTTATTTAAAAAAAAAGTCACTTCATACCGGTACACCTGGTAAGTAAAATGTGTACAAAGTTGATTTCAAAAGTGTTGACTGACGAGGACCTAACGTTGGTCAAGCTATTAGGGTAGTGAAGCACGAATTTGAAGTGCTGCAATCCTTTAACTACCTTGGGTCAATAGTATCAGCCGATAACAATATGGAAGAAGAAATACACGAATGGCTGATCAATTCCAACAAAGCCTAATATGGTCTATCAAGGCTCTTTAAATCCCGAATTTTATCCAGAACATCCAACCTACTACTGTACACGTACAAGACCGTGGTCTTACCAGTACTCATGTATGGATCCGAGACCTGGGTGCTCAATAAAAGGCACTCTGAACTCTTAGCCGCGTTCGAGAGGAAGATCTTAAGGAGAATTGTCGGCCCCGTATGTGAAGGAGGACGATTCCGTACACGCTACAACCATGAGTTGTATGCGATCTACCTTGAAGCTAATGTTGTAAGAAAAATCAAGCTTGGTAGATCCGGTACGCGGGACACCCAGCTCGGATGAGCGAAGAGGAGCCTGCCCGGAAAGTCCTTTGCGGCAGGATGTATGGAAGGAGACAGCGCAGCAGACCTAGTCTGCGATGAAGGGATGGCGTAGACCAGGACGCCCAGAGCCTGGGAGTGCCAAACTGGATGACATCGGCTCGAAATCAGGACTGGTGGAGACATTTGTTAAATAAGGCCAAGACCAGATCCCGGTTGTAGTGCCGATGATTGTAGTGCTCTGAAAAGCCCTACCACCTTTTTTCCTCCATTTCCACATCCAAATCCCAGCTATTTTACTACAAAACTCAAAATCCGATCAAAACCCGAAAAAACCCAAACATAAACCAAAATTCGCAATAAACGAATCAAACATTCGTTTATCGCTTATTAGCTGCTTCCACGGCATAATTAAATCCAAAATCTTAAATTAAAATCAAATTCCCAATAAACGAATCTAATATTCGTTTATTGTTCTATATTCGCCCCACGGCATCATCTAAATTCAAAAACCAGAGATACGTTATCTCAATTTGGTAAAATCCATCAAAGTGAACAAACAAAAACCCGAATTCATTTACTATCCACATCTGCACAATAGTTTCATAGGTGTTCAGGAAACTGAATCCTTATCTTAAATAAACACTGAGCATCTCACTCAGGATTCCAAAATCGGGATTTTTGTAGGAAATTGTGTATTTTCGAGATACAAATTTCGATTTGTTTCTCTTTATAAGGGTGATGAATTTCAGATTCGAGGTTCAGTCTCGATTGGCGTCCGAAGTGGTAGAACACCAATAAACTAAATAAAATTATAAAACAAATGTAATTAAATAAATAAATCGAGGTTTAAATGCTGGAAATAAAGGTGATAGATTTTTTATTGCGCTTGGCCGATTCTTCCTACTCGACGACCGGTAGCTGCTCTTCCCTCGAGGTTCGAGGAAGCACGGCGGCAACCGCAACGGGTCCCCTCGGGAGCGGTCTTTAAGAGATCTTACGTCCTTTTCAGGATAAGAAGACACGCTACCTGAGAGAAGGACCACAACATGATGATGATGATGATGACTGGCGAACAGAAGATCACCGGGTGATCATCGTTTCTGGCCAAATACAACTTAGCAATGCTAGTCCAACTCCTGGAAGATTTTTACCTCTTCCCCAAAATCAAAGCAACATTGAAAGGAGTCCATGTGGCGTCCATAAAGGAAACCCACTCCACCGTGACAAGGGCTCTTCTAAAGGGCTCCGTTGACGCCTTCCAGAGGACGTACCGTGCGTGGCAGAATCAGTAGGAAAAGTGTGTCAAGACCAAAGTGTACTACCTTTATAATATTTTCAATAAATCTATTTCATTTTGAATAGCATTACTTTCTGGACAAAGTGTATGGGTCTGCTTCGATACAAATATTTAGGTCAACCTTTCGCTTACATATTTGATCCTTAATGCCTTACAGGACTCAGACAATGCCCGGAACAATTCATTATTTTCCTCAAAAATTAAACTCTCAAGTAAACATGCACCAATGTCAGATGAAATGCAATTCTTAAGATTATTTTAGTTAGCATTTATTTTTATTCCGCCCATTCCATAAACTTTCTCGTCTCCTTATGCCAGTTTTCGTTAAATAATTTTTGTTTTGGTCCTAGACATACCTCCAATGGGTATGCCTGCATTTGACAGTTAATTTTTCTATGAAAAACTATAGGTCAGTTAGTAAGAAAATCATCAAGGAGGCTATTATCAGACGATAACTATCCATGTCCTGTCAATAAACCCATCAGCCCCTTAATAAGCGACAAATGGTATTCGGATAATACTAATTCTCTCGTTAGTACCTTAACTCTTATTAGGGTTGAAAATTTTACTTATGATTAATTTTTAGTATTTTGTATTTTTATTTCGTATTGTATTGTCGCCTTTAAGAACTTCTTACTTGTTCCTCTTCAATGTTAACTAAAGTTATTTTCTCTAGTTACTTATGCAAAAGTAAGATACGTCATCCAGTGGTAGCCAACTCAGATTGTTCACACAACCTTATGTATTCAATTTGGAGAAGTGCCAAAACGAGCAAAATATTCGGCTTTGAGCACACATAAGTTTTTGGTGTTCATCTAATACGTGCAGTGCTTTCCTAGAAACTCATTCGAACCGTTGATATGTCATCTCACACATAGAGGGTAAAGCTGCTTAAGTGGACCCTAACGCATTTGGCAACCTCCATTATGTATTCTGTCCAACTGAGAAATTGTTTGACTACTCCACAGAAAATCTTTTCGTGATACTTATGCCTTTTCCGAGTAATGGGCCCGCGCTAGAGAATTACTTTGATGCTGGAAGGCACCACCAGGTTTTATTTGCGTTTTGTACAGTCTGGATAAATATGCTTTAGCGATAGAAATATGTAGTATGATTATTGAGAAGGGAATACTAGCTGTTGTTCGTGATATCCCCTACAACACAGAAGATGGTAAATGTATACTATTGTTCAGAAATATCTTGCAATTTAAAATACCAATGTATGCCAACTGAGCTTAATGGAAATTGCACTCGTCATATTTTTTACTACAATACTGAAAAGTCCCGGGTTTGTCAATAGGTAGCGCCACAAAAAAATTAACGTGATTCATTTCGAGAGGCTCATCTGTCACTATTTTATGTACGGTTTGACATTTCGTCTATTCGTTTACAAGCTACAGTCGTTTAAGTGACGCTACTTTCGCGTTGGTAAAAAAATGTAAAAACAGAAATATCGCATTTTGATCAAACATGGTTTTTAATTGAAAAAACTTCTAAACAATCATTGCAATGATTGCAGAAATGCTATCTCACATTTTTTTTCTTTCGAGAACAACAGGCGGTTTAGTGAATTTAAAATGGGTTATACAAGCACCGAAGACGCATCTCGCTCTGCAAGGCAAAAAGAGGCCACGAATACGAAAATCGTAAACCAAGTGTATCAAATCGTTTTGAGTGATCGTAAAGTGAAGTTGCGCGAGCTACCTAAGGCAATGAGCATCTCAAAAGGGAGGGAAACGGGCGGGATCCATTTTACACGATCTTTTGGAGATGAAAATGCTATTGGAGCAATGTGTGCCGTGTTTGCTGACCGTCAACCAAAAAAGGCAAGGCGTTGATGATTCAACGACCGGTCTGGCGTTGTTACAGCGTAATCGAGTGGACATTTTTAGACGAAACGTGGATGAAACGTGTGTACATTACCATCCGTCTGACTCTAATAGGTAGTCTACGGAGTGGGCAGAAAGTCTCGAAAGCAACCAAAAGACCAACGCTCGTTCGGAAAGGCTAAGGCCTGTGGCGTTTCCACCAAACGACACTGCTTAGCTTTCCATTTAATAAGTTGAAAACCGATAAAAACAAGTATTATGGCCGTTTCATTTGAACGCCATTACTTACCTTGCTATTTACTATGCAAAAATAACCACCTAAAACAATTACAATACGCTAATGCAATTGCATTAGCATCAACAAACATTTTCCCCAAGAGCAAGGGCATGTTCCGGAAATCCAATTCGGTTACGACATAACGTAACCGACACAAATCCCCGAACATGCCAATGCACATAACGAACGAACGTATTTTGCCACCCACCTGCATGGCATGTTCAACCTTGTTTTACTCCACACAGTGACCAATGTATGGAAATTCATCCATTGCTTTTACATAAAATTAAAAATTACAAAAAAAAAAAAAAAAAAATAGGTAAGTTAAGTAAGTTAAATTTTAAGAAACAAAAAAACAACAGTCACAGGAGAGAATTATGCAGCGTTATTGGACAAAGTAACAACGAAATAAAGAAAAAACGGCCCCATGTGGCGAAGAAAAAAGTTTTGTACCACCACGATAACGCACCGCCACACATGTCCTTGAAAGCGATGGCCAAATTGGACAAATTATGATTCAAATCACCCACCGTATTCTTCAGACTTGGCCCCCAGCGACTGTTATCATCATGATCATCATCATCACCATCGGCACTACAACCGGGATCCGGTCTTAGGTTTATTTAGCAAGTATGTGGAGGTTCTCTATACCACATGGAGAACCAACCTACAATGCCAACCAACCTTGACCGCTAACAGCGCGTCACCTCAACCCAACTCCCCACCCCCAACCTGCAATACACACATTCGCAAACACGCAAACCCTGCAAGCGCATCCATTCCAATATGCAACGCATTCGTCCCCAATCCGCAATTGCATACATGCTCCAATTTACCAGGAACCCATTACCCAAGCTGAAATAAATGCATATTCCAATTTACAACGGAATATTAATCATCTCCCTCAATTACATCACCCCACATATAATTTTTCCCAAAATTGCTTCGGTCAATTCTTTACTAAAGTTATATTCCTTCCTTGCGACCAAGCAATCTTAATTTCCTCGAAATTCATATGCTGTAATAAAACGCACATTCAAACCTACAACGGAACATTAACCATCACCACCGAGCCGCATACATTTCCCCGAAATTGCTCCGGTTAATTCTCTATCCCAATTATATCCCTCGCTTGCACCCAAGCAATTCCAATTTCCCCCGAAAACTCATGCCCATACTTATTCGTGTTCCCAAAACCGATTTCTCGGTACACATAGCAACCGAGGAATCTAGCCCAGCCAGTACGGCAGGAATTCCCAGAAACAAACTCCCTATACAGGCATAGCAACTCTTTCCGAAGTTCCTAGTAAATGGCAGCGAGTCGATTTTAGCTATGACTCAACCGCCACGACGCGATGAATAGATTCTTTCCTTTATTAGTCAGTCGAATCACAACTGCCATCGAGTGCGCATCGCCGCCTGCAAGCATTTTGCTTAGTTTCAAATGTTTCCATTCGACCCACCCAGTCGGTGTTGCCGTAGTGTATTTCGGGAGTCGGTCATCAGAACCTGACGTGCGTTTCGGCCACCTTACGTTTTGCAATCCTCGCGTATCAAACAGTCTTTTGCAATATAGCGCGGCGCAACTCGGGCAACTGTTAGGAGCATGCGGATTTACCCAACCAACAGATACCGAAAGTCGCGAAATGTCTCGAGGTGCTATTTCCGAAAGTCCTCATTCATTGTTGATCGAATTTGATTTGCGGAATTTCGCCTTGGGAACTAAACCGAGACTGAGTGCTCTTGTAACCGTGGTTAAAAGAAATATGACTCTGAAATAACCTTAAGTAGAAGGGGATATTAATTGACAAACGAATGTTTAAGTGAAAATAAAAATAAAAAGGAAAACATTAACATTAAATCCGGACCAGCGTGTTTTATTCCTTCATCCCTTCGTCGATGGTGTATCATCATAGTTCATTGTTCGTGGACAACGCACCAGCGCTCATCCCCCCCCCCCCCCCCCCCTTTCACTCGTGTTAACATTGTCGGCAGAAGAGGGAAAGACAAGGAAAGGCGATATTCGTGGGCACACAGTTTTCACTCGTGTTAACATTGTCGGCAGAAGAGGGAAAGACAAGGAAAGGCGATATTCGTGGGCACACAGTTTTCTATTCTTGAAACAGTTAATTTCATTCGGTTCCAAAAGGACGCGGTGACACAGACGATTTTTTAACTGCGGAAAATAGAAAAGTGGGAAGGAAGTGAATCAGGTGCCCGTGTCTTGGCGCACATACTTCCTCACCCCCACAAATCTCTCCACCGGTATCCGGTCCATATCCGAGACCTGTTAAATTGTCCATAAAAATTTGTTTTTCCAGGCAAGGTTATTAGCCTTGCGCCAACTAGCTACTATTATATTGTAGCGAGCTTAGGGTTCGCTGGATTAATTATATCAAATAAATAAGAGCCGTTAAATCGATTTTGAATAACACTTTATTAGTCCGTTAATCACAACCGTTACTTTTACCGTACACAACGATTTCTTGAATTATCGGTTCCGTACTTATCGCGTTACTTCACTTTCTACTTCTTACTCTCTGCTTGTCTCTATGAGCTGTGTGCGACGTATTTATACCGTTTCTTCACATTGTAATTCGGTGTTTCGTTTCCGTCTGTTCCATAATCTTGAATGTTTTATTGTCCATAGTCTCCAGTTTTCCAGTACTTTATAGAATATTCTAGTACTTTTGTTTTGGACTTTCTCGAATATTCTAGTACTGATTGTCATATGCGTCACAATATGTTCCCAAATCTCAAGCGGTGGCTCCAGAGAAAGATTCAGATCGAATGAGAAAGTCATCGCGGGAACCGAGGTGTATTTTGAAGGCTGGGACGTTTCGTACTACAGAAAGGGCATCGAAATGTTGGAAAATCACTATACTAAGTGTATCGCCTTCGAAGGCAACTATGTTCAGGAATAAATATAGCTTTTCCCAAAAAAAAACGTTTGTTTTCATCAAAAGTTCCGAGACTTTTCAGTCTATGATATACATCCAATGCTAGAATATCTTTACTGATAGCCGTGTGTCTCGGGATATGTTAATGTGTCCCTTTCTACCTGCATATTTGGATTTTAATCCTAGGCATCAAAACGAGGGAGCCTATTCCATGATACAAAAGGTGAAGTGAAGTGGCCGTAGATGTAACGTAAATCCTTATAAGCTATAAATAATCTTTACTGACTTAACCTTGTTGCGTGGGCCCTGACCTTCTCCAAAAAAACTCCTGCGAAACGGAACTAATAATTACATAATAATAATAATAGTATAATAATAAAACGATAACTAAAAAATAAACAGTGCTACAGTAAGCGTTGTACTAAAAAATTACTACTGTACAAAAAAAAGGGAGGCGTCGCAAATGTATTCCAAAAACGGAAAAAATGAAAAAATAAAGGTCCAAGGCTGCGTAAAACACCCGAAATTGAAGTACAGAAATAGAAACGCAGCAAAAAGCGATTATTTATGTAGTGCTCCGCAGCCCTACCGTCTTCCCAAAATCCTTACCTCAATCCTAACATATCCATTTAACCATAAAATCCCATAATATGCATTTATTCACTTAATATAGTAAATATATCCTTTAATAATCCTTCTTCTTGAAACTCATTTGCATATCTATTCAATTTCCATAGTTCAAACATTTACATACTAATCAAATCAATTTCCATTGTTCTTACATTTGCATACTAATCAATTCAATTTCCATTACATTAGAAATACAATACTTCATACATTAGAAATACATTCATCATCCCTAATTCTCAAATTTGCATAACATAACATAACATACACATACCAAATACATTTCATAACAACAGTTAATCCAATTTCCCTTATCCTAAGCAGCTGCATGTTTTGAAATAGTTTTTCTGTTAACAAGAATCACCCCCATTAGGTAACTAGGGGCAGCTGAATGATTTCGTTTATACGAAATCAAAAATCTAAAGAGGAGAAAGAATTTGACTTCCGAGACGGAAGGATGAATTAATTAGACATCCAACAAGGAAGGTAGTGCTTAAAATAAAAGAAAGAAAAATATAGAATAAACACTGACGTGTGTTCGGTATAAAAACAACAGTTTGGTTTTTATTTAATTTAGTTGTTTAAAATAAATTCCACGCTCTTCCCTCGGTCGCGTCGAGGAAGCACGGCGTTGGAATACGACATTTACAACAGTTCCGAATTGAAAATAGTCTGTCTGGAAGAGAAGACAAAACATAAACAAAGACGTACAAGAATACAAAACATAAATAAAGCCGAGAAAAATCCAGCTCGAGTGAAAGGAGAAACTTTCTAATCTCACAACAACCAACATGGGGTAGACAGTGGGACTAAACCCCGTCGAGCTAAACCCTGGAACACAACAATGAGTACGCACTATTTCAATCTTTATTTATTTATATTGTTGCACCTGTATCTTAATTTGCAACAACGTACAGTACTTTGAGAGGAAAACGAGCGTTACAATTGCCGTGAGCGTGTAATAATTTTTAAAGAGTGTTCAGCGCTGTTCAACCGCCGCAACCGGGGTCAGTTTTAGCACCATCTTATGACAGTGGACAAATGATCACCAAAACACACTATCAGATATTCGTAAGAAGTATAGACAAACTGTTGACCAACATAACTGATACGGTGACTGAATTAATGCAGAAAATATTTAGCGTCCTATAGTTCTTGAGGGCTTTGGCTATAAAAACGGACACAAGAATGAGAACATCCACGAGTTAAATGGTAGGATAGGGAAACTTAAGACTTACATACAAGAAAAAGCTGAGATAAAGAGAAAACTTTAGAAAATATTTAAGAGCAATGACCTATGGGAACGAGGGAGTTTATAGTATGGGCAAATCGAAAATAAACGCTAAGTAAAATAATTTCAAAAAATGCAATCCACGTGAGCACATTCGTCTGACATTGTTACATGTTTACCTGAGAGTTTAATTTCAGAAGCAAATAATGAATTTTTCATAGTATTGTCTGATACCCTAGTTCTCCAACTCATTAACGAGCAAATATACGAGGGCAGTCGAGCTGACACTTAGATGGCGGTATTTATTAAAATATAATGACTAATGGACACTATGTTGAGAAATAAATATAGTTTTTGGCAAATTTTGTGTGTGGTTTCTTTGTCAAATATGTTGGTTTTTTGCCGATTTATTCTGTGTCTGCCACAGGGCGACCTAAATAATTGACAAACGCATCATTTTAGTTTCGAAAAAGCCGCCTGTGGAGAAGTTTCTCAAACTACAGCAAACAAACAAAAAAACAAGGCAGGGATGCTATCAAGTGTTTGGATTAGAGCATCCGACCGACAAATACATTAAGGCCTACGACTGACCGCCCAAGGAAGTCGAGTCCTCAAAAAAAGGAAAATATCCAGCGAGAATTCGACTACGTGGAGATGCCGCCAAGATGTGCACGATCAGCATAAATGCTGTACGCAGTCGCTGATCGTGTAAACACGAAATATTCATCGAGATATTAGCACCAGCTGCAATCATGCCAGCTAATTTTCCCCTTGTGGATTCGATTAATCCACAGTCCGCATACCTTGTGGACACACACGATGAGCAGCACAGGCGATCATTGTGTGTGTTTCGCGCCCTTGTGATGGGACCGATACAAGGAGAATCATCTCTTTATGTCGACAAGCGAAAATTAAAATTAAGGCAAGTCGTGCCTCTACGTTAAACAAATATTATAGTAGTCGAGTAGAGTGAAGCACGGTCAATTGAACGGTCGGTATTTAAGGGTCCTTCTTCTATGGAAGTAATTTCAAAAGAATAGCCGCAAATCGTTAGTGTCGTACAAAAGTAAATCAGTTTTAACAGTTGTAATCTCCCGTGGAACATTAACTATAAGTTATACATTACAAAATTAAATCAGTTTCAACAGTTGCAATCTCCCGTGGAGCATTAACTATAAGTTATACATTTCAAAATTAAATCAGTTTCAACAGTTGTAATTTTCGCGTGGAACACTAACTATAAGTTTTTACAGTACAAAATTAAATCGAATTTTAATAGTGCTTTTTTTTGGATTGAGGCCGATGACTTCCGGCATTAATCGTATAGCAGTGTAAGTAGTGATTCGTAATTAAGTTCATAGTAATCTGTAGCGTAGTGCCTTAAGAGCGTGGATAACAAATAAAAAATAGAGTCTACTACGGAGTTTCATTTAAAGTGACAGAAAAGCAGCGACAGACGACCGGCTATAGTGGTGAACCTGTGTCCCTGAGGCACTCTACCACTAAAAAACATAAAGACAATATAACAAAAATACCCACATTGGTACAGAATTACCACAAACCCTCTTAAAAGGATTGTTAGAATTCTCTCCTCACTATGTTGACACAACTCTCCTCTAACCTGTCATTTAGTTTGTCTACAGTGAACAATTTGGGTCCTCGCCGCGAATTTTCTTTTATGTCTTCTACTGACTGAAAACGGATGCCTCGAATTGGTAATTTGTGTTTTAGAAAGAGTGGTGCTAAATCCATGAGTTTACTTTCAACATATCTGTTGTATTTCTACGAATTTTCTCTTTCAAACGCTGCATTATGCCCAGATAATATTCTTTACTTACCGTCTGACCTTCTGGCAAGAGTTCCCAGCTTACAACACCGCATTAATAAAAGAAAACAGTCAACACTACCTCGACTAGTGAGCGACTTTGACGAACATTTTTCGGTTCCGGCTAAGTTGGAAGGTGTTGTGGCGGTTCCGCCCAACGCCACTGTCTACTTGCCCAATTACCCCCAAGCTTCCTGTACCGAAGCTCCTCAAACCCCATTGTTTTCCGCTAATTCAATTGCATTAGCACCTAAAAATATTTCCCTGTCCAAGGACAATCAATGCTCCCAATGCATTACCTAGAAATTCCTGAAAAGAGTTTCACCTACAAGGGCATTTTTCCATGCATCAACGCATCGGCAAACATTTTCCCAACAAAGAATTCTTAGCATTCATAATCCAATGCATCATTAGAATTCGCTGGAAAATAATTTGTCTGCATACATGTATCATAAGTAGGAAAACTATTCCGGCACCATTGTTTGCCAAGCAATTTTGTCCCTCATGTGCACCCTAATCTTCCCACATGCACATATCTAGCAGACCCTTTGTCCAAGGGACAAAAGTAAATACGCACATCTAGCGTCAAGTGCCATAAACCGAATTCCTTCGCATATAATCATCATCATCATCGGCACTACAACCAGGAACCGGTCTTGGCCTTATTTAGCAAGTCCTGAGGCTTGTTAAATTTCCCATAATGATTTGTTTTTTTTTTTTTTTTTTTCGGGCAAGGTCATTAGTCTTGCGCCAGAGGCTCCCCGACGCATATAAACATGCATAAAATCCAACCCATGATTTGTTTTCCTACTAATAAGCAATCACCAATTTAGTGCTTTGCCACAAACGAATTACCCTGCATTTACAAATGCAGACAAAGGATTCGTTTCGTCCACCGACCCAAGATACGATATACAATTTTCATTGTATAAAGTATCCCAATCCATTAGCACCTTTTTCTAATGGCTATGCGTCTATTTACGCAAGGGCATCACTCATCGAAGACTTTTATGATGCCCTCGTCCCATATTTCCTTTTGGCACCATTTCCTCGATGCTTTGCCGTCTATTTATTTAGCCGCAATGCACATCATAAACAAAGATCTTCACGATCCCTTTGTCCTTTTCCCCTCGTTGTAGGTTTCGTTTATCCTGTGCTGAACTGCATCGATAAACACGGTGATGTGTACGATCACACACGCACACCACTGCGCGCCAGAGATCGCCTTTCAATTGGTCACTGGCAGTAAGGAAAGATGGCATTTCCTTGGTGGCCACACCCCAAAGAGAAAATTTTCTCTCTCTCCTCCATATCTCACTCTTAACTGAGGATTATCATCATCATCGGCACTACAACCGGGAACCGGTCTTGGCCTTATTTAGCAACTCCTGAGGCTTGTTATTTTCCATAATGATTTGTTTTTTCCGGGCAAGGTGATTAGTCTTGCGCCAGAGGCTCCCCGACGGGGAAACGAACCCCTGTCTCCCGCGTAACAGGGGGGTATACTAACCAGTATACTATCGAGGAGGCTAATTGAGGATTGAAGACAAGTTTAAATTCAATCCTCGGGGAGTCTCATTCCACCCACTGACCGAGCCGGTCGGTTCTTCTCACGCTCCCCGTGGCGCGCCGGGGACGCGTATACATTACCAAGTCGAGTTCGAGCTACCGTTATCTCATTTTACGAACGTGTTTAGCGTTTGCTAAATGTTTGTGTTCTATTAAGTTGAGTTGTCGAGTTGTGTTGTTAATGATTAAGCATGCAGTCAGATTATAATGACATTTGTGAAATTACAATAACAATAGCGTACATAAAACTAAAAGTTTTAACTAGTGAAAATTGTGTTTTATTTGTCTCTTGGCGAACTTCAACGTTTTTTTAAGATCTGTAAATGTCAAAAAATTAGTCTAGGTTTACATATTTATCATGGTGAAGTTAATCAATTACCTACTCTTGGATATTAATACCAATTACTACCGAAATTGTTAGTAGATGGTTGTAACTTTAACAACGCACTCCTTATTGCATTCGCAATAATAGACCTACTATACTATGGCTGTACGAGCTTAAGTGGATAAATTTAACTCAACATATTCACTATTGGATGCTCTTGTGCCAGTGAGACAACGTATCAGTTGAAGTACCCATAACATCGTAAGCTTAAGTACATTATCCGTGGGAGTAGGGACTTCGAATATACACACAGCTGGGCCGGCAGCCCCAAAAGGTGACTAAAGGCCGAGTCGAAGGTGGTGTCCGTCCTTCGCTATCACCCCATCAAGATATAATTTCCGTAAAATTGTCGGAGCGAATACTTGCCATTCTATCAAGTCGATTTAAGACCGCCAACAAGACAACACGTTATTCCAACTAATTGCACATCAAATTGTTCTACTTTTAATCCACGAATAATTATACATCAAATTGTTTTTTTTTTTTAATCCACGAATAATTGCACATCAAATTGGTTTTACACTAAGGATTATGATATGGTGCGGAGACTCACACTGAACTCGCACTCCTGGTGATTAAGATTCGACTGAACTCCGCGAGAGATGCAACTTGACTGTTTGACTCTAACCACGCGATCCACCAATCTTGATCGCACTCTCTTCTGCATTCTCTCATTTCCCCGCCCATCGAAGTGAATAAACTTTTGTGGATTTAGAGAGAATGGGAAACTGAAACAGAGAGCGCGATGATCTCGGGGTTGGTTTGCTTTCTCATGCAACGAAAGCACAACCGATGGTGACCGCATGACCCAGTTTGACATTGATTGATTTCAGAGTGCAACTCACTCCAAGAAGGGGAAATGAGGTAGGTTGAAAAGTATATATCTTATACTCGTCACCTGACTCTGAGGTTATTGATCCCCAGCGAATAGCCGTGTCTGGCGAAGGTGAAAAGGACGTCTCGTTGGCTTGGGAAAATATTAGCGTGGGAACAAACTAAAAGAATTCGATAATCCAAGCCGTAGCAACAGCGTCGCTTGCCCAGGCTTTGCTGTTGCTAACCAGACATGAGATTTCTGATTTCCGGTGGAAATCTCATGTGATTTACGAAATGTATGTTGCCGTATGGCATAAAAGGGCTGAATTCGGTTATGCATTGTCTGCATAGAAGAAAGAATTCAGGTTATGCGTCCTTTGGGTATGTACATTTTGCAGGTGAAGTAGGCCGACGGAAGGGATTCGGGTTAAGGTGGTGCGCGGTTATCGGGCGATATTGGGTTGTAATTGTGAGTTGGTTCTCCGCGTAATATAGAGAACCCCCACAGAACTTATTGAAACTTTTAACATAATTCTGCAGTTGGTGCGGAATTTGGAATTTAAAAAGTAAACAATATGCGAAAGTACGAAATCAGTCACAATGAATGCTGTATATAGGAACAATCTAGAGGAGTGAGCATAGTTCCGTTGCAACCTCTATTAACTAACTCCCAAACCCAAAGTTTAGTTTAGCAGTTTTACAGTTTGGATCAAGATTATTAAAAATGAAATAGGAATATGGTTTTTGAAAACTAGGGTGGTACCTTCCGACATTTTGGTCATGGGGTAGCTCATTGGCGGGAAAGTCCTCAAGTCATATAATTTAGCCCCATGCAACGGTAAATATATACATATTTATTTCCCTAAAATAGTGCCGAGATGCAGGGTCTGAAGTGGAAGTGTCGTTTCACCAATGTTACATATACGCATATTTTAATAAAGTCATAAAGTTAAGTTCATCCGAGAAATGAATAATTGTTATATGGGTGGTCTGCAAAGTTTCCGACCTCAACGTGAAGATAGCAGAACTCATCAATAAAAGCAAGTAATTTTTATTTGACAGTCGTTTGAGTGAGTCGATGTGAGTGTTTTTGTGAAAATGGACAAAATTGGCTATCGAGCTGTCGTTAAATGTTTGTTTTCGAAAGGCAATACGCCTACGCAAATCAAAGTTGAGTTGGACTGTAGGCTAGGTAGTCGTGACGACAGCATGGACGCGAGTTCTACTACCAACCCACCACTTACACTGCCACAAAGGTCCGCAATTCCGCCGGAAGAAAATCAAAACTAGTGCCAAATCAATTGTTCACTAATTGCTCCGCTACCGAACACTGTTCACCCCAAAAAGAACCAAAAATAAAACATTCGTGGTTCTGAATTAATTTTTAGTTTATTTCCGATGTGATTATCTTTGTTCTTAGCTTAGTTATTAAATATGTTAGTGATACTTCACTTAAACTTAATACGACATTAACGATTTTCATTCGTTGTCAAAGAAGTTTGGCCAGTGTTACACTTGGTGAGGACGGGAAATAGGCAACGCAATGTTTATGGTCCCTGTTATGATGGTTACATTGTATGTAAACCAAATCATTTTGTTTTCAGGAATTCGTCTTGGGAGATTTGCTTGGCACCGAATGTGCCGAATTGGTTTGAGATTCCTGATAAGTTAAGAAAGAAATCTTACAGGAATTGTATGCGAAGAGATGCATAAATTGGTAAGTTTTCTGTTACAGGGACTTTTAGATTAAAAATTTAATCTCTTTAATGCGTGAAGCATTTAAGGTGCTAATGCGATTGCATTAGTGAAGTTATGAGATTGGGTGGAAGTCATGGGGGTTTTTTAGGTAAGTGAACCGTGGGGTTTGGCGGAACCGCCACAGGACTGGACAGCTGAATCTAAACGTGGCCGTGAGAGCTTGGGAGACGATGAACGTTCGGGACGTCCACAAACTGCAACAATTGACGATAAGATCGCTATAGTTCACCAAATGGTGCTAGCCGACCGCCGAATTAAAGTTAGCGAGATAGTAGAGGCTATGAAAATGTCCAAGAACGTGTTTGTCATATATTAAATCAAGATTTTGGCATGAGAAAGCTGTCCGCGCGTTGGGTGCCGCGTTTGCTCACGTTGGACCAAAAACGTGTTCGAATAAACATTTCCAACGCGCTCTGTTGGCGCAGTTTAGGCGCAATAAATCCGAGTTTTGGCGCCGATTAATTATTGTTGATGAAACTTGGATAGGCCATTATGCGCCCGAAATAAAATTACAGTCAAAACAGTGGACTGCAAATGGGGGAATCGGCTCCAAAAAAAGCAAAAAACATCGACTCACTCAAACGCCTTTCAAATAAAAACTACGCATCCAAAATGGCTGGAATTTTGGTTAGTAACTGTCAAAAGATGTACAACTACATTCGCTTTTATTGACGAGTGCCACTATCTTCACGTTGAGGTCGGAAACTTTTCAGCCCACCCTCGTACTTTGTCTAATTGCTGAAGCCAAATGTACATTGACACTTCTTTTCCTTATCTTTCTTCCGCTCGCATTGTGTTTTGCTATGTAAGAGCACTTTAAATGGCGTTTCCTGAGCGTATTTCGGGGAAAAAGAAATATGGAAAATACGAGTAAAATTCCTTTAAACTTAATTTTTGACTAAAGTGGTTTAGAGATATATTCTCACACTCACAACTTTTCTTTGCTTCTGTCACGTGCTTCCAGATGTCATTTGTTATTGATGTCAATCAGTACTTTGCTGTTATTGTTGAATGTTTTGAAGTAAATTCATATTGAAAATGTCCAAAGAACGTGTTTGTCACATATTAAATCAAGATTTAGGCATGAGAAAGCTGTCCGCGCGTTGGGTGCCGTGTTTGCTCACATTAGACCAAAAACATGTTGGAATGAACATTTCCAACGCTCTGTTGGCGCAGTGTAGGTGCAATAAATCCTAGTTTTCATCATCATCATCGGTACTACAACCGGGAACCGGTCTTGGCCTTATTTAGCAAGTCTTGAGGCTTGTTAAATTTTCCATAATGATTTATTTTTTCTGGGCAAGGTCATTAGTCTTGCGCCAGGGGCTCCCCGACTGGGAATCGAACCCCGGTCTCCCGGGTGACAGGCGGGTATACTAACCACTATACTATCGAGGAGCCCAAATCCGAGTTTTGATGCCGATTAATTACTGTAGATGAAACTTGGATACACCATTATACGCCCGAAACAAAAATACAGTCAAAACAGTCGACTGCAAAAACTGTTTTTTCGGTTGGGATAGTGATGGCGACCGTTTTTTGGAATAGTCATGGAGTTGTCTTAATCGATTATTTTCAAAAAGGAAAAACCTTTACAGGATCATACTATGCAACATTACTTGGCCAACTGAAGGTAGAAACTTCGGAAAAACGGCCACATTTGCAGAAAACCAAAATCCTGTTTCACGAAGACAACGCGCCGTCTCACACCTCAGCGGTTGCTAGGGCGAAAATCCACGAATTACGGTTTGAACTGCTTGACCATCCGCCTTACTTACCAGATCTAGCCCCAAGCGACTTCTTTTTGTCCCCAAATCAAAAAATTGCGCTCGGACGACAGAGATTCTCGTCAAATGAGGAGGCAATCGCCTTCGTGAACAGTTATTTTGCAGAGAAAAACGCCGAGTACTATTTGGACGGGTTAGAGAGATGGGAGCATCGCTGGGAGAAATGTGTAGAGTTACAAGGAGACTATGTAGAAAAGTTATAATACATTTTATAAGAAAATGTCTTGTATCTTTGTTAGGTCGGAAACTTTTCACCCCACCCTCGTATAGCACATGTGGGTAGCATTCATCAGCGAATATATAAATATCAAAATAACCACATAAGCCACACACGCCGCCAAGAGAGAATTACTGGTGAAAAATGTATTCATTATTGAGTCTTATGAATGTCGTGCATAACTCTCCTCTGTCTGTCTACCTTTATATCACTCGATGTTAGTTATACGCCTGCTTTCCAAATCCTGACCAACTGTTGAACGCCATTTTATTTGAGTAACAAAGATATCTTTCTAATCACTTTAACAATTTATCCCCACGTAAAAGGACTAGTCATATGGGAGGCATATGTCTACCCCTCAGATAGTACAATTTTATTCAAAATACGACAGACACAATTAAAATGAATTAAATTCTACAGACCGACAATATGCTTCCACATAAAAGACGACTTGCGAAACCTAAATTTAGATATCTGAATAATAAATGTGTAGCTTCAATTTGGCCAGATCCCACATGAATTAAAAGATCCAATTATATTTCTATGATAAATAGACTGCGAAGACCGATAAATAATAGACATAAATAGTGTTTTACTCTTCGCATTAGTGTTATTTGGTGTGTAACGACTTATAACTTGAAATAATGTATGCCAGTCTCCTATCCACATGTCAACCTAGTGCAAATTCGAAAGATTAATGAATGTCTCGAGACCTTTAATGATAACGAATACGTTTGTTTTTTGGGTTTTGTTCTTTTCTGTTTATGGAAATATTTATCAGCACTTTCTACCAAAGGACATTCATAATTTATAGAAACATTATTCCTCCCAGACAACTCACAAATGAAAGTTTATGATCTTAAAATATGGTGTACGAGGCTTGCCTTTTATATTTCGGGATTAGAGAACACAAACAAATATTGATCATCGAAAATCACTTTATTGTTTTTCAAAATATTCCCCATGAAGATCTAAACACTTTTGCATGCGTTTGAACCAATTGTCGAAGCACTTTTGCCACTGATTGAGATATCTCCAACACATGCATTCTGAATGCAGCAACCGCTTCTTCAGGTGTCGAAAAACGTTGACCTCTCAGTTTGTTTTTTACGTACGGGAATAAAAAGAAGTCTTTCGGTGCCAAGTCAGGACTATACGGCGGATGACCCATCAAATCGATGTTTTGGGTGCTCAAAAATGCAGTTGTCGCAGCCGATGTGTGAGAGCTCGCATTGTCGTGGTGAAGAGTGATCCGTCTTCGGCGGTTGGTTTTCCTGATTTCTTGGAAGACAACTGGCAAACAAATGGTTGTGTACCACTCAGAATTGACTGTTCTGCGTTGTTCTAGTGGTACGGTTGCGACATGTCCAGTTTTTCCGAAAAAACAGGCGACCATTTGCTTGGAAGTGCTTCGTGCGCGAACAACTTTTGTTGGATTTGGCTCATCTTGAAACACCCAGACAGTCGACTGCTGTTTACTTTCGGGCTCATACGCGTAAATCCACGATTCATCACCTGTCACGATGTCATAGACGTGTTTCGAAGCACCGCGACCGTATTTTTTGAGCATTTCTTTCGACCAATTGTCACGAGCCTTTTTTTTGGGCGATTGACAAATTGTGTGGGATCAAACGCGAACAAATTTTTTTGACAGTCAAATGTTTATGCAATATTGAATGTATGCTGGTCCCACTAACGCCTAAGGTTGTCTCAATCTCACGATAGGTCACATGACGATCTTCCAATATCAGTTCGCGCACAGCATCAATGGTTTTCGGAACAACAACTGATTTTAGACGACCTTCACGAAATTCATCTTGGAGTGAACTACGACCACGATTGAATTCACCATACCATCGATAAACACTGGTCCTTGATGGAGCTTCATCGCCAAAAATTGAATTAAGTTCATCCATGCACTGTTGCTGAGTTAATCCACGCCGAAAGTTGTAAAAAATAATCGCACGAAAATGTTGACGATTTAATTCCATTTTTGGGCCGAGATGAATCTTTTAAGTTACTGTAAACAACACAAATAGCGCTCGTATGTCAAAACGTTCTGAGTGCGTATAACCTCAAAAATGTCCAACTTTACGACAGAGCTGTCAATTGCCGGATTGCAACACTAGGGTTGCCAAATCCCGAAACATAAGAGGCGACCCTCGTATACTAACAAAACGCTCTTCGATAGTATCGTGGTTAGTATACCCGCCTGTCACGCGGGAGACCGGGGTTCGATTCCCCGTCGGGGAGCCTCTGGCGCAAGTCTAATGACCTTGCCCGGAAAAAACAAATCATTATGGAAAATTTAACAACCCTCAGGACTTGCTAAATAAGGCCAAGGCCGGTTCTCGGTTGTAGTGCCGATGATGATGATGATACCATATAAATAATATAATAGACAACGTAACGGGTTTTATTGCCATTTGTACAAATATATTGTGTGGGTATATCAGAAGTTTTTTTTTTTTCAAAATTGACAGTGGTAACCACATTAGCCGGTTAAAAAATCGATTTTTTTATTGCATACTTCATAAGTATATTCTCAACAATTTTCCAGGCGGAATTTGAAGTCCTTCGTGCATTACGGATGTGTAACGGCGGCCGCTACAGTTTACCACCGACGTGTTTTTTTTTAAATACGTTTTTCCGATGTTTCTTTTTTTTCAAATTGCGTACTGTTGCGGATTCGCTGACTGTAATCAGTGAATTCGCAATTGACCGCAGCCACAGCAACTAACTGACGTTTGGTTGAATTTCTGGTTGTCATGGTGACACAAAAACAAACTGTGTCACATCCTTTCATTCTTCTTTTAGCTGCTTTTGTCGACATCGGTCACAGACTTTATAATCAGTGTAAAGCATAATAATCCATAGGAATAAATAATAGTTAATAATTGTAAAAGAAGCACACCCGAATTGTTCTTCAATTTTGGGGATTATTTCTGGGATTTCTGCCGTCAATCAAATTGAGATATTCTTTCCATTTTAACATCATTAAAATTATCAATTGTTTCAGTCAAAGGCAACTATCATCGTTGCGCGCTACGAGCGCTGCTCATTGTTCCTGACGCCAGCCCACAACACAATAAGAACCCGGTGTTAGTGGAAGGTGTGTTCAACGCTTGTTGAACATACACGTACAGTCCCAATAGAAAAATAACTGCTTGATCATTACAAATGGGAGTTTCTTTTGTTTGTTATTGTATTATCTGTTAGTTGAACCAGCTTTTGGAGAAAAAACAAACGCGTTGAATGTACTTTTTTTTAAAGAAAAACATACCGAAAAAATGATAAAAAAATGTTTGTTTTTTTTTCAAATGCCTCTTAATTATACAATTTTTCATATTTTTTACTAAAACTGTATACATCTTATAACTAAGTACCTATACATTGCAACTAAACTTTATAAATCGCTATCAAGTTAATTTTGAATTCCCGAGACTGCACCTAGATACTAAACTCTGACGACGGACCATCATGAACAGTAGCATATAACTCGGACACTTTCCGAAATAAAACTCTTCAAAATATCACATTATGTAATTCAAAATATAAATAAAATGATACCCAAGCCCCAATCACATTTACTCATTCCTTCCTTAAAAAAAAATTCACGAAAAAAGCATAAAAATCAGTCTGATAATGTGGTTTCCCCCCTTAATAGCACTATGATAGACATCCGCCTCAAAGCTCAAGTCATTGCTTCCATTTGTGAAATAGTGAAACCAGGGATTTTTACAATGTCTAATTTATTGAGCCAAGTATTTCGACTAAATTTTATATACGTGATGTTGCAGATGGCCCTTAGTGTTCAGTCTATGTCGAAAACACCACTATACTGTTAACATAATATGCCCAAGGAAGTCGAGAACGCGTTGAAGATGAACCGCATCCATCAACGGCAAGCATCAGCGGATACACAACGCATCAAGGAAGTCAACCATTTGGTGCTCAAATATTGTTGATTGACATTAGTATAGCGTTTGAAATAATAGTGAAGAAGAACGTGTGATTCGAACTGACGCTATGACAGTTGGAATCACCAAAAATTGAACCTAAGCGTTACCCATCAGGCTACTGGCCGATTTTAGAATTTGATTTTTAAACTCGACTATACTCCACTGATCTGAATTGTTATGTTATCGCTAGGTATACGGCTCTGATGTGTTTCTCTTATTCGATTTTCGTTCGGTGTTCTTCACTATTTTGCTTGTGAATTGTGTGTGTATCTGTTAGAGACGCCACATTAGTATTAGAGTTCAATTTGGCCTGTGAGTGGGGCGTTAGAATATACTCACAGCCAGGCCGGATTGTCGTAAGACGCGACTAAAGGCCGAGTGGTAACCGGATCCCAACGCCCTGTCGCCCGGTGAAATACCACCCCATCAAGCTTTAGGCTCCGTGAAATGGTCGGGAGAGATCCCTGGCCATCTTTCGGAGCGTGGCTGATGGACCTGCGGGTGGTATTTACCAAGGGCGTCAGCACGGACGCAGGTTAAACGAAATACCCCACAACAATAAATGGTGCACTAAATTGTTCCGCAAGGAAAAGGAGAAAAACCAAACACACTGCCACAAAAGCAGAGCAAAGTAAGACGCTGGAGTTATTGTTTTTTAAAACTTTATTAACACTGATGGTCTTAGGCTATAAACTGTGACCTGGATCCGGTCTTATTTCTGTTCTTAATTATTTAGCACACTCAAGTTTACACTTATACATCGTTGATGATGTATGCCAGGGAACGAAATAGATTTTTGTTTCAAAGTAAACAAAAACGCTATTTCACAGGTAAAATGGTGGCAGGCATAATGTACGTGATGTGCTTATGTTACAAAGGGGACGTCATTGGATTTACTTGAGATTCCGGGCAAATACCGATGTAGGCAGTATCTACTGGTGTCAACAGGTCGACCAAAGATTGGGAATCTGTTTACTTTAGCCAAATGGCTCTGAAGCAGAATGGACGAATTGGTCCTGGAAGTTAAATCCACAGAAAACTCGACGACGGTGGCTATGGATTGTTTGTTCGGGTTGGATGATGTGTCTTCGTGGGACATGAACGTGAGTAAATAAACGATCACGTTCATGCTCAAATCAAATGCATGGATGGGTAAAGGTTAGGGAATTGGTCGCGCTAAAACGGACCTTAGGATAGGATAACATATACGATTAAGTGGGTATATCGATTGCAGCTGTGCCCGCAATACGCTGGCCAGCGTTTGTTTATCGGTAATTGAAGACAAGCTGAGCCGATAGGAGATGAACTAGTTCATGGAGTATGAACCAGAAAAGTTCAGAATGTATGCATGCCGTCGGGTAGGTTTTCTTTTAGGTATGGAAAATGCTGCTGGGAGCTTACGCTGCCCAAAATTGCAGGTAAGTACCATGGCTTTGTGGTGTAGAAGTCGCGGCACCGGCATGGGTGCGAGTTATACTTCCTCCTCCATCATCAATTGTTAGCCGCGCAAAACACCGAACCGAAAGTCACCAGCAATAAATGAACGAAACGCCGCCACGTTCGTCCACAACCGAGAAGGATGAAAAGTTCGATCACCGATGAAAGGAGATAAAACACTCGGAAGCTGCGGCACAAAAATTATGAAACACTACGAATTAATATTGAGTTGAACTGGTTTTATTTTATTTAATTCTAGTTTTATTAATGAACGGAGAACTTAACAGAGAATATAGCACAAGTAATAATTTTAACTTTAAATTTAATGAACGGAGAACTTAACAGAAAATATAGCACAAGTAATAATTTTAACTTTAAATTTAATGAACGGAGAACTTAACAGAAAATATAGCACAAGTAATAATTTTAACTTTAAATTTAAATTTTAACCGACTTCCGTCCATTATTTCTATACTTCTTATTACACTATGTCTTGACTACTTGGTGAAAGACCAACGCGTCTGGCGATTCTCGCGATTATCGCTCCCCTGTGTGCACCAGGGTAGCGATGGAGACACGACCCGCTCGGGTCGGAGGATGGAATAAGACTCAGCGATCGTCATCTCATGCAGAGATGATTTCGCTAAGGAAAAAAAATGAAGAGAGAGAAAAACTCTTCTCTTAAGGGTGTGAATATATCCTTGCCAAGGATATGTTTTATCTCCCACAAGTGTAACGTAGAGTCTCTCTTATGGGAACAAGAAAACCAGATCTCGTAATAAAGGTCATGGTGGTATGTGTGGGATCGTTCAGATAGATGCGTTTCACACGTGCAGTGGAACGACGAAACAGGCAGGCGGCAAAGACAATAGGGAAAAATGAGCAAATGCCCGTTGGTAATGCGGGTCATTGTTTACACGATGCCTCGTCGCTATTTTCGACGTTAGAAGAAAAAGGTGCTAAAAGCAAATTGAATGTTTATGGCATCTCTGGCTGCAATAGAAACCGGGTTCATATTTGCATTAGGAAATGCTGGAGAATTTGGTTTCAGCGTATATTGCGCTAATTATATGCAGCTGCTTGGGTTGTTTGTTGATAAGACAAACAAAAAAAGGTTGTCAGGCAATGTATATGAAAAGGTATATGGCGCGGCTGGGGAAAATAGACGGCGCGATATTTATGGTATTTGTCTGGTACCGAATTGGTTCAGAATACCAAATAAGCAAACAAAGAAATCTTATGAAAAATTGTATGCGAAGGGATGCATGAAGGTAAGTTTTCTTTATAGGGATTTTAGGGTTAAAATAATTGGGTCTGTTTGATGCGTGAAGCATCTAAGATGCTAATGCGAATTGCATTAGCGAAAGCTGGTGCAGACCCGGGTTATGGTTATGGGGGTTTTTTCAGGAAGGCGAGCCGTGGGATCTGGCGGAATCGCCACAGTACTCCCCTCCCAGTGACGTAGTCACGAAAAAAAAGGTAGGGGCGAGGGAATGCTCGATGGTGGGTGCTGTAATGATAGGGAGGTTGCTTCGGAATGCGCTGTGGTAATGTTACGGGACTGTCGTGGTGACCAGTTCCTGGTTATTGTTTGGGCCTTTATCGATAAGATGGACACAGTTGTTACCGCTTGATGCCATCAAGGGCAAATGTGTGCGGCGTGGTCCATCGGCCTGTTATGGGTCTCGTGGCCCAACAGGCTTATCGCCCGAATAGGTCGGAACCTATCGGAAATCCGCTCACATCCGCAGTGACGAAATAGTGTGTGCGAGAAGGAGGGGAACTTATCCCAGGGTAATTCCCATCCGCAGTGACGGGTTGCCGTGTGCGGAATGGAAAGGGACCAAGTCCAGAGCGGGTGTCTTTTGTCCATACGTTTGTATGGCGATTTGTTTGCCGCTGGGACTGGTAGAGGAGGGCGGGCCCTCAATTGCACGTTTTACCTATCGAGGGAGGACCGGTACATTGGTGCCAATGTAGCGGTAGCTGCGACCTCGACCGAATGGAAACTTGCTGTGAGGTGCCGGCCGTCGCTCTTGTTTTTAAAAAAAAAATAGGGTATTTTGGTTAGGGGGCTCCTGGTGGGTGGTTGATTGTGTCCAACCCCAGGGCGCCCTAGGGTTATTAGATGTGCGCTCCGAAGTATTATGCACCTAGGTATTTGAGGCGGCGTAGAGGGGCGTGTATAGCCTTTAGTTGCCGCTAAAGGGGAGCCATGGTGGCTAAAGGATTGGGGAACCAGGTATGTTGTCTCAGCCCGGTGGTATCGGTTTGATTTGTGGACCGGTGTTGCTGAGACATTTGGGAGACGTAGGAGATCTAAGGACGAATGTCCTGAAATTTAAATAAAGGGGCAAAACCAGGTGCCCTGATGGGTGCTGCTACGCGTAGTAGCTGTGGTAACGAGGGAAGCTGGCTTGCTGAAATCGGGTAGAAAGGTCGAGCATTGATGAACAGTTTCGCGTGATAACTGTTTTTGGCGTAGATGGGCGCCAATATATGAACAGAGACAGAAAAAGGTGTTAGAGGTCACGCAGAGTCGAGAAGGGTTGTTTGGGGTTGCGTGAAGGCTATGGTTGGTGAGCGTGAGCGCCAACCTTCAGAAAAGAGACAGAAAAGGGTGAGGTGTTTCACGCGAGACAAAACCGGGCGTCCTATTGATTATATGCTACGCGTAGTAGCTGTTGTTACATAAGGGGCCGGTTTGCAGAAATGTATATGGACGAGAGTAGGCGGACAGGGTCGCATAGAGGCGAGCTTTGGCAGTATTTAAAGAAGGCCAAAGGTCATCACTTTGAACTCGAAGAGTCCGAAGGGTGTGATGAGGAGCCGGTTAAAGGAATAAATTGAGCCGATGTGGGGTCAAGTGAGGTTGGGTGGGGTCCAGTGTTTAAGGGGCATTGTGTCCCGATGTAAGAGACGAGCTATTAAGAGAGGAGTCGGTTGTGGAGGAATGAATGGAGTCGAGAGGAGTCGAAAAGTCGGGAGAAGTAGTAAGCGGAGTCGAGTGGATTGGACAAATGGAGTCGAAGAGTCGAGAGGTCGCGTGTGAGTAAACGGAGTCGTGTGCGTGCTGGAAAGGGTTGTGCGCTACTTAATACCCTGAAGGGGCTTACAATATTTGTTATTTTGTTTTTAAAATGTATAAAATTGCAGCAACCATTTCTATTCGATTAGATTAACAGAATATTTAATATGCGAAACTTTAAACTAGACGAAAGAAAAACAGAAATTGAGGGGAACAACAAGGAAATCGGACAATATGACAATAAGTGTATTTTAAATGGGTGTGAATGTTTATTTCGTGTCACTTGTCGATATATGGGATTGTATTTCGATATTTGTTTTACAAGTTTTGAGAACAGACACACTTACTTGGGCTATTACATTAGTTTTGTTTTTCTTTGAATTGAAGGTATTCTAATATATTCATATAGGACAAAGTCTAAGCTATTTAGTAGATATAAACATTTGTTTGTTTGTTGGTGTTGGTGATAATTACTGGTGTAAGTGCGGCTGGGGAAAATAGACGGCGCGATATTTATGGTATTTGTCTGGTACCGAATTGGTTCAGAATACCAAATAAGCAAACAAAGAAATCTTATGAAAAATTGTATGCGAAGGGATGCATGAAGGTAAGTTTTCTTTATAGGGATTTTAGGGTTAAAATAATTGGGTCTGTTTGATGCGTGAAGCATCTAAGATGCTAATGCGAATTGCATTAGCGAAAGCTGGTGCAGACCCGGGTTATGGTTATGGGGGTTTTTTCAGGAAGGCGAGCCGTGGGATCTGGCGGAATCGCCACAGCTTTGTATGGGAAGAGGAAGGTGGTGAGTTTAAAAAGGATGGGCGGTTCTTTGGGAATACATTAAAGAACCGCCGCAATTTGCCTCAAGTCGTGGAGGTACCTACGCGAGTGCCGGATGCCCGAGGTGATTACGGGAACATCCTGTATCTGTTTTTGACATTCGAGTCGAGTATTTATACCGTAGAGGTTTCTGTGTCACAGGAAAACTCGTACCACTGCTTGGTATCGGTCGCCCAACCACTTGCATTTCAAGCGAATAACCGACCTAAGCAGCTTCGCCATATATGCAGGGTTAGACCTTTCAACTAGGACCATTTGCGAGATTTCTTCACATCCTTCCCGAGAGAAGAGGTGTGTGCTGTGGACACTCCGAGTCGGTCACAGAGATTACTCTTCTCGGGATGAAGATCTACGTTCCGCATTCCATAAAACGAAGTTCAGCTGATAAATTTTGGTTTGATATACAATGCAAGCATAGTATAGCGGCAAAAATAGAGCTTTTAAACAATGCCGCTCAAGTTCAGTTTTAGGCGATTTTAACTATGAAAATATTAACAATCCAAAAACATCTTAAAGTTATTGAAGTCTGTTACAGAAACTCGCATTTAAATAAAATTGCATACATATGTGGAAACATCCGGGTGTTACGTACGTCGGCCACCACCATCATTTAATAATTTGCATTTAATTTTGTTTTAACATGGTATGATGGTAAGGTGGTGGAAGAATTGTACGATCCTGAAGTGAGTTTCTGAACACACCCTGATTCGGGTGTGGATCGTGCAGTTCTTCGAGTTCGAATTTGTTTTTCGAAGTGGACGTGAGTGGAGAGCGAGAGAGATGGAGGGTTGACCCTTTTTGAAAGATACGTTTTAGAGTTCCGTTGACAGAGTTGAAATAAAGGTGTGGAAGAAAAGCAAGAAGAAAAAAGGTGTTCCCGTTTTTTTTTGTGTTCTTTGTTCTTTCTTGGAAACGTGAAATTAATAATAGTAATAATTGTAAAGGAAAAGAAAAAAAAAGAGAAATTAGACTCGAAATAAAAATTATAAAACACTAAAAGTGTTAGTGGACAGAAAGTTTGTCTTATTTAGTACGAAAGAAAAAGGCGCGGGTGTTTAGAGATCGGACTGGCCAGTCGCAGCCATATCGAAGGCTCCAAAAATCCAACGTTTGGTATGCCCAATTGTCTTTAAAAGGAAACGAAGACGTCTTGCATTGAAGAAGAAGCGTCGAGTGACATCCAAGGAAGTTGCGGCTGAAGGTGCTAAATTGTTGGCCCAAGGGAAGAAGAACCAGGACTGAGTCGGATGGAAGCTGCTACTCCGACCTCCAACTCTCCCCGGCAAAGTAGTTGTAAACGGCGGTAAAATCCAGGTAACCAAATTATTATTTCATTGATAAAATTTTGTGTGGCTGTATATGCTACAACTGGCGCTGCGGACAATCCAGGATTCGAGGAAGCCCGAGGTTGAAAACTCGTAAGCGCTCGCAAAGCCCGAACCTGGGAAACATCAAGATCTGGCCCACTGAGTACCAAGAAAGAAGAAAGAAAAACGTTTCAGAATTAAGCAGTACACTGTTGCTAACTGGCCTGGGAGCGGTGATCGAATAGCCGGATAATGTTGCACTGGCACTGTGGATGATTTTTTTTTGTGGCGTTTGGTGCTTTTCATCGTTTACAACTGTGAATTGTGATACAGTAGCTGCAAAGCGAACATTATTTAAATGAAGGATTTGCGTAAAATTAGAATAATTTATATGTTAGATGTCAAATTTAAAGATTTGAATTTAAAACTTATAAACATACCATATTTCAATTACGAGGTTTTAAACTTAGAATTATATACTTAATGTATTACTGTCACCAGATCGAAATTTTGTGAGATCCTTAATGCTTTAGTGAATCCAATTTTGTCGTGAAATTTTTTTTTGTATTATTGTAGAACTTTATACTTTGAATTTCTGAGTTTACTTGAATACTCCGTTTTATTAAGCTAAATGTACTCGATGTAATATTCTTGTTTTTGTTTCGAGATTTGTATATCCCACTGATTGTGAATCGGGTTGAGGTTTTTGATCATGTATATCATTTATTTATTATCATTTATTTATTATTTATTATTCATTTATATGTTAATTTGGAACTCCAAGATTTTAATTGATTAGCCACACTTTTGTACAGGTACTCTCTCCTTCTGCTTTTCTTCCCTAACCAGTTGCGCGGTGGATTTTGTTTGTTTTTTTTGCTGCGTTGCAGAATTATCTGAGGGTGTATATTGTTTTTGTGCGCGACGAGGGGCGCGTTTGAGAATTTTTTTTCCCTTCTCTTTTTCTTCCTTCCCCCTTTCTCTTTCTCTCCATTCTCGGGCGGTGTAGTGGTCGCTTGTATTGTGCCGTCTTTCGTTCGTTCATGGTGAGGGAGCGTGTTTATTGTTGTGTTTCGTATCCTTGCTGTTGGTTAGTTCTGTCGACGGCGAGGTTGCTCTCTCTTCTGGGGATCCCGGGTGTTGTTTTGTTTCGGGGTTCCGGGTTTAGTCCTAGCATCGAGAAATTTTGAAGTTTATAAATGCAGACAAGGCAACTTCAGAGAGATGTCCGAGAGGGCACTCCTGCCCGGGCACGACCCGAGGCATTTCCCGAGCCGCCGGTTGACGAGGTGGATCCGGAGGCGTTCCATGATTCGAGGGACGAATTTGTGGACGACCGATCGCCAACACGCCCCCCTCCCACCGTCGGTAAACAGCCTGTCGGGAGCATGGAGGACACGCCGATGCCCTCGTATTTTAAACTGGGCCCACAACCATGTCCTGTACGGACCATGCTGGGCACAGATAGGGTTTTCGACCTTGTGTCGAAGGCGGTCCCCATGTTTTCGGGACAGGAGGGACCGGATACGGCCGAGAGACTCTCTTCGTTTCTCAAAGGCTGTAGAAGGACCTTGGATGGGCTGGCGGTGGAGGAGGAACATACCTTCCTCCGGTGGCTGCCCTCTAGGCTGAGCGGCGAGGCCTATCGGATGTTCGAGGAGAGACCACCCACGACATTCCTTGAAGCGGAACAGCGTCTTAGAGAGGCCTACGAACCCCGGGTGTCGTATGAGGAGTTGTGTGCACAACTTTCCAAAATGCGACAACTTCCTTCCGAGGATGCCACAGGCTTTGTTTCCCGAGTGAAGCGGGCCGTGGTACGGTGCGAGGAGGCAGCTGAGCGCTTTTATGGTCGCCAGGGTAGGTCCGTCTTCGCCAGCCAGCTTGAGGGCATGGCCAAACCGGTGTTGGTAAGGGGTCTGAGGGAGGAAGGACTAAAGCACTTCCTCCTCACGTTGGGTAATGTCCCTTTTCGTAGCCTGGTGGACCACCTAACCGGATTTGAGCGAGCTCGAAGGGAAATGCTGAGGCAGGACGACCTGTTTGTGGATGCGCGGCCGACAGCGTCAGAAACATTAGAGTTAGGACCGGGAAGTTGCTCGACCCTTTTGGAAGGTTCATCCTCCACTTCTAGGGATTACACCGCGGCGCCGGCGCCGGTTTTATCGAACTTAAATCCCCGGGCGGTGTCATTCGTGTTGCCGGCCGAAGAGTCTGATAGTCTCTGATAGTGTTACGTACGTCGGCCACCACCATCATTTAATAATTTGCATTTAATTTTGTTTTAACATGGTATGATGGTAAGGTGGTGGAAGAATTGTACGATCCTGAAGTGAGTTTCTGAACACACCCTGATTCGGGTGTGGATCGTGCAGTTCTTCGAGTTCGAATTTGTTTTTCGAAGTGGACGTGAGTGGAGAGCGAGAGAGATGGAGGGTTGACCCTTTTTGAAAGATACGTTTTAGAGTTCCGTTGACAGAGTTGAAATAAAGGTGTGGAAGAAAAGCAAGAAGAAAAAAGGTGTTCCCGTTTTTTTTTGTGTTCTTTGTTCTTTCTTGGAAACGTGAAATTAATAATAGTAATAATTGTAAAGGAAAAGAAAAAAAAAGAGAAATTAGACTCGAAATAAAAATTATAAAACACTAAAAGTGTTAGTGGACAGAAAGTTTGTCTTATTTAGTACGAAAGAAAAAGGCGCGGGTGTTTAGAGATCGGACTGGCCAGTCGCAGCCATATCGAAGGCTCCAAAAATCCAACGTTTGGTATCCCCAATTGTCTTTAAAAGGAAACGAAGACGTCTTGCATTGAAGAAGAAGCGTCGAGTGACATTCAAGGAAGTTGCGGCTGAAGGTGCTAAATTGTTGGCCCAAGGGAAGAAGAACCAGGACTGAGTCGGATGGAAGCTGCTACTCCGACCTCCAACTCTCCCCGGCAAAGTAGTTGTAAACGGCGGTAAAATCCAGGTAACCAAATTATTATTTCATTGATAAAATTTTGTGTGGCTGTATATGCTACACGGGCATACTCGTGTGTGTCGCTCATCCGAAAGTATTATGGTCAAGAATATAAGCACCTCTATTCACCATCGCGCACGGGAACTGAACCTCTCTTCTATCACATTACATCAAATTTTCAGAAGGAATTTGTCTGTACTGGCTTATAATGACGAAGATTGTGAAATCAACCTGCAAAGTGTTGGTGTGGGGAATTTTTGGTCGGGGCGCGGTCAAGGGCGCGGGGTTCACCAAACTCCCACCGTCTAAATCGGTAAGGTCGTTCGCCGGGATTTCACAGAAGAATAGTCGCCCGATCCGTCGATAACCGTACACCAAGAAAGAGCAAAAATGAAACACTTGCGGCTTGTTTGTTGTAAACCTTTTCTTTTTATTGTTATGTTCATACTACACGCTAAACCACCGAGGCACTCCGGGGTCGCCAACATTCACACATTAAATTGAAACATCTGTAAACACCATTCACTATTGCACGCACAGCGTTTTCATCACATATACGAATACAATTCTTGAATATCAGTTATAGGTTTTTTTGTGTTTCGTCCTGTGAGTATCCTATTTCTTGCACACTTATCGCAAAATATGTCGTAAACTCTGTTCATATAATTAATTTACTATTCTTAAAATCCTGTGCGTTAACTATGGTAGTTGTGTATAAATGAATATTCTGCGCGAGAAATTCGGTAAGTTTAACATCCTTTTTTGTATTATATGTTTATATTTTTATATTCAAAGTTAAATTTATATTTGCAGCTTCTCTGTAATGCGTAAACGTTTGATGATTACTTTATTTTAACAGGCTAGAATGTGTGTGTACACTTTGCTATCGGGCGACGGACGCAGCACACGAACCTTCTTCGATAAAAGCCGATACTATTCTTACTACGTTACAACCTCCCGCGAGCACTCGCTCCGTTTTGCCTCGCGTGGATCAAAACTTTCATCCGAAATATTTTAGATGCACTGGGCGGTTGGGACCCGACTGACCCGGTGTGTGTGGCTTGGTGGCTGAAGCCCGACTGACTAATGAAAGCAAAAGTTCATCGCGTCGTGGCAGTGGCGTCATAAACTCACTGCCACTTACGAGGAATTTCGAGATGCTTGCATAAGAATTCAGTTCCAGCGAATCCTCGCCGTATAAGCTGAGTTGGATTCGTTGATTGTGTATACCGGGAAATTGCCATAGCCAAGTATGATCAAGGGCCTTGATCGTTGTGATTGTTTCGTGGGAAATTAGTCGTCGCTTGGCCGCGGGCGAGAATTACGATTTAAGGAGGAAATGAACCGAAATGGTTTTCGGCGGAAATTGGAATTGCTTGGGCGATAGCAAGGAATATCATTTAGATAAGATATTAACCGAAGTAATTTCGGGGAAACGTATGCGGGTCGGTATAGTTGGTGGTGATGGTTAATGTTCCGTTATGGACTTGAATATTCGTTTCATTACAGCATATGAATTTCGGGGAAATTAAGATTGCTTGGTCGCAAGGAAAGAATATAACTTAAGTTGAGAGGTGACCGAAGCAATTTTGGGAAAATATATGTGGGGTGATGTAATTGAGCTCTGGCGCAAGAGTAATGACCTTGCCCAGAAAAAAACAAATCATTATGGAAAATTTAACAAGCCTCAGGAGTTGCTAAATAAGGCCAAGACCGGTTCCCGGTTGTAGTGCCGATGATGATGATGATGTAATTGAGGGAGATGATTGGTATTCCATTGTAGGTTGGAATATGCATTTTATTACAGCTTATGAATTTCCGGGGAAATTGAGATTGCTTGGTCGCAAGGAGGGAATATGAATTCAGTAAAGAATTGCCCGAAGCAATTTTGGGAAAATGAATGCGGGTATGATTTAGAATATATTCTGTTGAATTGTATTCTGTTGCGGGTTTGGGAGTCTATTTATTGCAAGGTTAGGAAAGAATGCTATTGCGGATTTTGCATGGGGAGTTGGGTTGAGGTGACGCGCCGTCAGCGGTCAAGGTTTGTTAGAATTGTGGGTTGGTTCTTCGTGTGATATAGAGAACCCCCACAATGGCAATAGTATTTTTTAGTTACGCTTGGGATATATGGAAAAAGGAAAAGTAATCACTGAATAGTAATGGGTTTTCAAATAGGTCGATAAGTTTTTAAAACAACATGGCAGCCATATTTAAATGGTAAAAATGTCATTAGCTTTCATTTGTCCTTACTATAGTTTGACATTTTATCATAGTAAAATAGACGCTTTAACAACTTTTGGTTTCTACAACTTTTATAAAAATAATCATTCTTTTGTTCAAACTCAACTAATCTTAATGAAATCTATGGTCCACACAATCGTCATTCAGTGGTTGCTATTCTTTTCCTCACTGAAAAATTCAAAACAAATTTCAAATTTCCGCAATTCCTTTATGAAAATTTATTAAAGTGGTGATGGGATATACCAACCCCAAAAGAATAAGTATTTATTTACTTTCAAAGTATTGTACAATTACTTGGCTGTAGAAGATGTACCGAGTCTCAGTGCGTTTTCATTACAGAACCAAGCCAACACAACGTCATATGCCAAACCAAAAACTTCTCAAATTAATTTCGGTGGTAGTCACCATAGTTAAATAATAAGTTCAGTACCAATCACTGCCAGAGTAACACTTATTTTTCTGTTGAACCTACGCACGCCCACTGAAGAGTTCTCTGAACTTTTAACGTCGTTGGTCGTATCAGAGTGAACGTGTCTTTAGCCATCTGTCCTCGATAATAATTTTATTTATGGTTTGGTCAACACATTCAGCAAGTGATTACTCACCTCCGGTGTACGTAGACTGGCATGGATATTAAGTATACTAAAAATATGTATTTACTTTAAAACATTCAACAATAACAGCAAAGTACTGATTGACATCAATAACAAATGACATCTGGAAGCACGTGACAGAAGCAAAGAAGAGTTGTGAGTGTGAGAATACATCTCTAAACCACTTTAGTCAAAAATAAAGTTTAAAGGAATTTTTTCCATATTTCTTTTACCCCGAAATACGCTCAGGAAACGCCATTTAAAGTGCTCTTACATATCAAAACACAATGCGAGCGGAAGAAAGATAAGGAAAAGAAGTGTCAATGTACATTTGGCTTCAGCAATTAGCCAAAGTACGAAGGTGGGCTGAAAAGTTTCCGACCTCAACTTGAAGACAGTGGCACTCGTCAATAAAAGCGAATGTAGTTGTGCATCTTTTGACAGTTACTAACCAAAATTCCAGCCAGTTTGGATGCGTAGTTTTTATTTGACAAATTTCGTGAGTAACTGTCAAAAGATGCACAACTACATTCAATAACTTTTATTGACGAGTGCTGCTATCCTCACGTTGAGGTCGGAAACTTTTCAGCCCTCCCTTGTATTTCACGTTCGTGTGGATCGGCTAGAGAATGTGAACTGATGTACACTGATTAAGGTGGAATACATTCACCAAGCTCAATTGGGCAATGACCGTAATAATGACGCGTTGCCTATTTTATTTATTTTCAGAGCATTGGATTTTTCTCTGCTAGATTATCTCCATTGGTATATATTTTCGAGGTGAGAATTCAATGAATTGAACATATCCTCTTGGCTGAAAATGAGGTTGGATGTGATCGGTCGGGCATGTTCGTATAGTAAGTAGAAAAGCTCAGCGTGTTATCATCAGTAATCGTGTGAATTGGATTGTGGGTATTGGACTAGATATCGTTTATAAAAATAAGAGGGAGTGTGCATAAGAGTACGGAGATCTTGGGAACACCAGCAATAATCTGGCGGAAGGCAACAAACAAGCGTACTATCTTCCGTAAAACTGAACACTTTGTTATCCGTTGTCGCCAACAAATCATTTATGTGAAGCAAAAACAAGGTTGGAACCAAAATAAAACCTTGGGGCACCCCCGAATTAACAGGATACAGATCCGAACACTCGCCCTCCACAACAACCCAGATCGATCGATTTTCGAGGAAGCCCCTCGTCCAGTCGCAAAGCTCCATATTGAATTTGATATGGGTATGATTTGATAGAGCCTCGAGAAAGAGCCTGATTATGCAATTACGAAATTCGTAAAGTTCGGTTATTTGTCATAATATTTGCATGATGTTCCCCCTGAAATAGTCTCGAATGTTTTTTGAAAAAATTGCTATTGCTAATGAAAAATGGGCTGTTTACGATAATATCGATGGAAAAATGTCATGATCGAAGCGTAATGAACCAACACAAGCCACATCGAAATTACACCAAAAGAAAATAGCACGTCAATTTGGTGGACTTATGGGTGTATAATGTATGTGTGCCGGCGTACGGCACGGGCTCACTATCACCCACAGTGTTACCCCGGAGATTGTCACCAACGTGCGGGGTAAAAATTTCGGTTTCGGCTTTGTGATTAATGGAGCTGAAGATCGATTTGTGGAATGCAACTGCCGTGGATGCTGCTCTACAGTTTGAAGCATTTTACTTCTGTAAGCAATCGTTGCTTCGAGACGCACTGATTTTACTGGGCATCTTGTCGATGGGCTTTTTTATACCACTATAATCGCGTCTATCGTAATGCAATGAAACGACACATCATTAATAATGCCGGATCAACTGACGAAGAGGTAGAAAAAGGATAGACGTCAAGGAATTTCAATGGCGAGCAACACACTTCCCGATTGTGGTCAGTCCAAAACTAGTCGCATGAGATTAAAACGCACTTTTCATTCCCTTCAACACAACACATCGTATGCGGACCGTGGATAAACCAAATCAATGGGGGGACACTATGAGTAATGATTTGCAGCTGGGCAAAACTTTGTATAGACAGGGGTGCATGATAATTTTGCCCGTATATGGGGCGACACATGCCATCAGCGAACAAGACACTCGCACAACGATGATTGTGGCGTCGTATCGATGCTGGTGGCCTACCCAAAATTCTTGTGTGCATGTTTTAATGCCACAGAATTTGCTTCTCAACGTCTGGGCGCGAGATCGGTGAGCAAGTTTCGTTGGTTGGACAAAACTTACTGTGACTTGGGATAAGTATTAAAATACGCCGCCCGCGTGTGTGGCGGCATTTATTGGATGACATTGGCATTGATGTCGTTCGAGTTTTAGCTCGGTTGCTTGGTGTTACGACCGAATTTCTTTCTGGGCACATGATGCGTTTCGTGCAGTCACGCCCTTGGGGAAAATGTGTTTTGGTGCTCATGCTATTGAATTAGCGAAAATGTGGCTTAGGTGGTTAGGAGACATTTTAAGCAGATAACTGAAAGGTGAGTAAATGTTTGTTACGTCCAAAACCACTCACCCATAAATATATACCTCTTTGGAGCCAGTCTCCACCAATGAATTGCGGTACACGCAAAATCATCCACTAAAAGGATGAAGCAATCCCAAAGCCATAGCATTGCCCTATACACTAAACGGGCCAACACCAAAATCGATATCAAACAAATTGAACTAAACGTTCAATTTGCCCATATCAAATTCAATATTGAAGAAGTTGAACTAAACGTTGAATTTGTCCATATTGAATACAATATAAATCCAAAACGTGATATACGAACCAGATGTTCAGCACGTAAATTCCCCTGGTTCCAAATCTGCCGACCATATGACCAACTCTCAAGTAAAGTTGGTAAAGAGCATAAAATGCACGGCGACACCGTCCCCTTAAATCCTATTCAAGGAAACATTTCCTATACGGAACAAAGGACGGCGATCGTAAAAACACTCGCTGAACAACAATACCCACAAGATGCAAAAATATCTTTGGCTCCGATGTTCAGTAGAAAAGTAATTGCCAAGTCTGGGCACTGTTAGAAATCCCAGGTAATACTTAAGGGATTCCAGACGGATGCCGATCCAAGGTAAAATAGCTAGGGATCAGACAAAGGATGCGCGGGCTCACAAAGGAGATGCTGAAACAAAGGATATTGAGTGCGATCATCGCACAAGGAACCTAACACCTTGGCTTGTGTTAGCAAAAAAGAAAAAAAAAGGTTTCCCTGCGATCAAACGATCGGAAAAGGAAGGGAGTTGGTTTTGAATTTTTAACGGAGACGGCCGACGGAGTTGGGATCTAGTGGTTGACGAAGACGGCGAGATTTTCAAAAGCGTGAAGTGGGTGTGTAACGTGTAGAGATTATTATAAAATAAACCGTATAAACATTATTGTACAACTAAAACAATTCAAAGAGAACCTCACGTAAAGCATAATCATAAAATTTAAAGAGAAACGCAAAGAAGTGTTTTATTTCCAAGGTGTGAGTCATTGCTTCTGGCGCAAGGCTAATAACCTTGCCCGGAAAAACAAATTATTATGGAAAATATAACAAGCCTTCGACTTGTTAAATAAAGCCAAGACCGGATCCCGGTTGTAGTGCCGATAATGATGATGATGTGAGTCATTGCTAATAAGGCGTCGAAGCCAGTAAATAAAGACCGTCGGTGAGAAGTGCTTTTAGTGTACAGAAAGGCCCAGAGTGGCATGAACTGATTTACAACGAAAGGTCAACGCTATTCAAAGGACCATCGAAGGTAGTTAGTTCTAGTGTTCCTAACAAATCAGCAAAGTGGTACTCAGGACGACACAATCGCTACAGGAGTTAGAGGATTTCATACGCCCCAAAGTTGCGGAAGGCCAAATCCACAACAATTACCAGGACATACCGTAAGTCATATATATTTATATATATTAAGACAACAAAAATGGCGCAGCCGGTAGGATTTATCCTAAATCCTGCGAACCTACATACAAAACAAAAATCTATTTAACCACAAGTAGCTGGGCAAGACACCTTTCCCCTTTCATCCGGAGTTGAGTCTGGCTCCGGAAGTACGATACCTTAAAAAATAATAATAAAACCAAACAAGAAGCAGGAGTATACCATACGCGATGGTAAACACGCAAGAAATAAAAGAAGACAGCATCCCAGAGTAATGCAGCATTAACCCGGAGTGACATTAAAAAAAACATTTTTTTTAATGAAAAAACAATAAGATATTGCCTGTTTAGATATTTGCGTTATAGTTTAAATATTTTTCTTTTATTGTTCAACAACCATTTTTTTTTCTCTTCACCGTTAACCACTTTTCTCTTTTGAACTTAAAACCAAATAAAAATATGTATATAGGATATAATTTATTTAACGACACATCTGTTCGTATGTCAGAAATTAAAAACACCGAGTATAACAAATAATTTTCGGTTCAATTGAATTATCGTTGGTTCTTTTCTGGTTTCTCTGCTCTTAGATATTGAAGTTTTCGCTTGTCAGTTCCTGAAATTTCTCTTTGGGTTTTAAACTACTGCTCCTCCGTCCTTTCATCAGGTGCTCTGGTTTCCATTTATTCTGCTATATATAAATGTTCTTTTTTCCACTGTTCTGTTTAACTCCACTTTGGTTTTGTTGGTTTTGGGTCCCATCCTCGGGCTATTCCATGACATTTCACGCCACTGACCCATTTGGTTGCACTCCTTTCGCGTTCACATTCGTTTGTCGTTGACCACTCAATTTCACCGCGTTCTTCCCTCCATGAAAACGAGGAAGCAAGTGAGAGAGAGTAAAGTAGTCTCACACACGGCAAATACCTCTACCCCATCAAGCCCTAGCGAACCTCCCGATTCACCACTAAACTCCCCAAGGCGACTCCGAAACGGAACCGAACGGTTAGAAGGGTTAAGTAAAAGAAAATTGCACTTTAGTGATCCGGACTTAACCCTTATTCCAAACACTAGGGAACAAGAATGTTCGCCCCAAATAGCGGTCAGCAGGGAAGAAGAAAACGAACTTTCTTCTCAATCAGAAAAGCCCACAAACACAATGTTGGGAGCTGATAAAATGTTTGACTTCGTCTCAACGACGGTTCCTGTGTTCTCTGGGAAAAAAGGTCCAAATGCAGTTATCGAACTTCAAACGTTTGTAGTGCTCCAAGAAGTCCTACCATTTTCCTCCCACAATACATTTTCCTACCATATTACATTTTCCTCCCACATTACATGATCCTCCTACCTATAACAAAATCCATTTCATATCCCCAACATAACATTGAATTCAATGTCAAACCAAATCGAACTAAACGTTCAAATTCTCATTTATTGAATTCAATTCATTTATTCAATTCAATGCATTTGATCGATTTAATTTCCTAAAATCAAACAGCGTAATGCATTATTTTCCCATGTATGCTAAAAGCAATTAGCACCTAAAAAACCTACAAAGTCCAAAACCTAAAAGTGCACAAAGGCATATCTATTCGATACGCCGGAACACAATTCTTGCAATCATAAACATCCAAACGCATACCAGATGTTTTATGATTTGCTAATAGACACGGATTCCCAGATCCTAAACTAACAACCAATTTTCACGGATCTTGTGGCCAGATGGCTAACACAAACAAAAACCCCAAGAAAGGATCAAACGATAAGTGGCTATGCGTTTTGACCTTCGAAAGAAGATAAAGAAATGAGGATTTGAATTCTCGAAGTGATAAGATGATTTGAATTCACAGAGTTGAAAAAGTGACTTGACTGGAGTCGCTTGGAAGAGTCAGTCAGTAGCGCGCATAAGGAGAAGACCTTCTCAAAAAATGAGAAATAAACTTAAAATAAATCAGTTAGAATTAGTTAAAAAAGAATCGGAAGTGCTGTTTTAGTGACTGCTCAGCAGCCAATTCTTTGGTGACATTTCCTCTGGTGAATCAATATAATCGTGAGGACAACAACGGTAGCCCACTCTTCCCGGGGAACCGGAAGCACGGTGGTACACCAAAAAATATTATACGTTCATAGATGGTTGCAAGAGGGCCCTTAACTGTTTAGAAAAGGAGGAGGTATCCACGTTCCTTAGGTGGTTGCGCATGAGTCTAGATGGTGAAGCACACCGCCTGATAAGTGAGGCGAAACCCGAGACGCTCCTACAAGTTGAACAGCACATAAAGAACGCCTTCCGACCGCAAGAATCGTACGAAGAGTTGTGTTCACAACTCTCAAGAATGCGACAACTACCTGTGGAAGATGTGACAAGCTTTGTTTCCAGGCCATTGTGCGTTGCAGGGAGGTAACGGAACTTTGTTACGGACAGGCAAGCGGTGCCACATTCGCCTTCCAAATCGAGAGAATGGCGAAATCCGTGATAATGAGTGGTGTTAGAGAGGAGCACAACTGACATTATGCGAGGGTTGCCTCTTATGCTTCGGGATTTGGCAACCCTTGTGTTGCAATCCGGCAATTGACAGCTCTGTCGTAAAGTTGGACATTTTTCAGGTTATACGCACTCAGAACGTTTTGACATACGAGCGCTATTTGTGTTGTTTACAGTAACTTAAAAGATTCATCTCGGCCCAAAAATGGAATTAAATCGTCAACATTTTCGTGCGATTATTTTTTACAACTTTCGGCGTGGATTAACTCAGCAACAGTGCATGGATGAACTTAATTCAAGTTTTGGCGATGAAGCTCCATCAAGGACCAGTGTTTATCGATGGTATGGTGAATTCAATCGTGTTCGTAGTTCACTCCAAGATGAATTTCGTGAAGGTCGTCCAAAATCAGTTGTTGTTCCGAAAACCATTGATGCTGTGCGCGAACTGATATTGGAAGATCGTCATGTGACCTATCGTGAGATTGAGACAACCTTAGGCGTTAGTGGGACCAGCATACATTCAATATTGCATAAACATTTGACTGTCAAAAAAATTTGTTCGCGTTAGATCCCACACAATTTGTCAATCGCCCAAAAAAAGGCTCGTGTCAATTGGTCGAAAGAAATGCTCAAAGAATACGGTCGCGATGCTTCGAAACACGTCTATGACATCGTGACAGGTGATGAATCGTGGATTTACGCGTATGAGCCCGAAAGTAAACAGCAGTCGACTGTCTGGGTGTTTCAAGATGAGCCAAATCCAACAAAAGTTGTTCGCGCACGAAGCACTTCCCAGCAAATGGTCGCCTGTTTTTTCGGAAAAACTGGACATGTCACAACCGTACCACTAGAACAACGCAGAACAGTCAATTCTGAGTGGTACACAACCATTTGTTTGCCAGTTGTCTTCCAAGAAATCAGGAAAACCAACCGCCGAAGACGGATCACTCTTCACCACGACAATGCGAGCTCTCACACATCGGCTGCGACAACTGCATTTTTGAGCACACATCGATTTGATGGGTCATCCGCCGTATAGTCCTGACTTGGCACCGAATGACTTCTTTTTATTACCGTACGTAAAAAACAAACTGAGAGGTCAACGTTTTTCGACACCTGAAGAAGCGGTTGCTGCATTCAGAATGCATGTGTTGGAGATACCTCAATCAGAGTGGCAAAAGTGCTTCGACAATTGGTTCAAACGCATGCAAAAGTGTATAGATCTTCATGGGGAATATTTTGAAAAACAATAAAGTGATTTTCGATGATCAATATTTGTTTTTGTTCTCTAATCCCGAAATATAAAAGGCAACCCTCGTATTATGCCCCCTCGATGAGATACTAACACGGCTCACCCAAATGGAACACTCCCAGAAGGAGATGTTAACACGACGCGATTTCTCTGCCATGGGAGGCTCAGTTGTAATTGGGGACTCCACGACACCCTCGCACATCTACACAATTGCCAACCCTAACCAGTGTTTACCACAGACAACCACTTCACAACACCACCAATACCACCAAGTTTATGGTAGGGTAATTGGCACAACTACTCCATAGAATAGCCAGTACACAGTATTCACATGCAGCGCATTACAATTATCCCCCTCCTGTGAATACCCAGTACCAATACCCAGTAGGTATTTCGCCTCAATTTTGCAGAAGGCCATTAGACACAGCATTAACTTCTGAAGAACAACATCAGCACTCCCAAAATTTTCTGCACTGGTAATACCCACCTACGAATGCGGTATGTCAATCCACTGGGGACATTTATAGTAGGTCAATCGACGCTATCCAACACTATGAAATCGCAATTAGTTTAGTATTTTGCCATCAAAAAGCAGAAATTCTATTAGGGTGGAATCATGAAACTTACAGAAAGATGTCAAAAGATCATCGATCGAAGTGGAAAATATGTCATCGATTAAAGTTCATTCATTACTGGTGTATACAAAAACGACGTTTTATTTATATGAAAAAATAGCCAATTACTTTTTTGCCGACCCAATATAAATAATAAAATTAAATCGGCTGTGCTTTCGATAACCAGAGTTGAGATGTCTTGATAATGTCATATAATACACGTCTTTGAGAGCAAATGAAAAAGCGTAATTTTTGATACATTCATCAATCAGCGTTTGTTTTTTTTTTTTCTTAGCAGAAATCTTTTCATGTAGAGGTGATAATTAATGCCCTCGTTGGACTTACCTATCTCTTTGTCTCGACAAAGAAGATTGCTTCAAAAGTGCAACGAATCACTTCATGCCATCGTTTGTATAATGTAGCAGAATCTTTCGAATGCATGTGTGGGTTGTGCATTTTTATATTGGCATCTTATGTTTAGTAGTATTATATGTGCTATCGGATAACGTCTTCCTATTGTCTCAGTGAATTGTATATAAAATATACATTAAAGAGCTCTAAATCTCTATCATAATAAGCTTAAATTAGTATAAAGATAGTCTTATATGGAATGCCTTCCTTTGTATTAATACCCGAAACCCAAAAAAATGTAAATCGCTGAAATACCGTCTCTATCTGAAAAATGGCAAAGGTCACCTTTTTGAGTAGATTTCACTTAAATTTAAAATATAGGATTTTCGACGAGCCCCTATATTGGCCCCCTCTCACACAGCAGCTTATTAGATAAGGATGATACAACATGTACATAGTTATGCCTACGCAGTTAGAAAACTCAATGCTGTTGTGAAAGTTGGGCAATAAACTTATTATTTAACGCAAGTTGCAGCAAACGTAATCAGATTCCCAATTTACCCTAACATTTTCTGCCCAATTTGCGACGTCACACCATTATTATTATTATAATTATTATTTATTTATTTTTTGTTTCACTTAGATGTAAAGGAATTCAAAATTCAAAACCAATCTTTTGACGAACTTAAGTTTTGAAAGATCATATCTAGCATAACCCAGTTGAAAATAGGGTATCCAATAATCACGACATATCAGTAACACAAACGGTTATCATGTATTTGACAAAACCTATTGTTGATAGTTTGGTACTTCCGCGTTAGACCACCAAATTACACTTAGTACTTGGGATCGACTATATCAGATTAGTCAAGTCCGTCAACTTCTTCAGTTTCCATCAATATATGTAAGATTTGAATCAAGTTAATCACTGATTTCCAAAATCGCAACTCTTCAAAAATACTACCAGTGGTTATTTAATTACATCTCGGGACATTGTCGCAGAGCGGCAGACTCACTTCTTTGGAGAAACATATTTAAATAAAAAATACGACAGAAAAGCAACCCTGGATAAACCACCATAACAGTAGAAAATGTATTCCTCCAAAATAATGAAACGATATCAAATTTGGTAACATTTATGACCGAGGTACTTAAGTAAATGCTATCGTCATATACGTAGCACCAGATATTGGCACATGTCTGAGTACAATGATTAAATCTGATTAATTTACAAGCATAAAATCTATCAACTGACATGATTAATAGAAATAATTTCGTCTTATCTACAAACAAATCTGTTTATTGATGGCAGATATGTTATCGTTACGGGACTGTCCTTTCATACAAACAAACAAAAATCTTTACAACCGCTCAAAAGGAATAAACACAAGCCTAAGAACCTTATCAGTGCTAAACACTTTCAGTGCTTGGGTTCACTTCTGTCACAAGCCGTTTTGTGGTATAGCTACAACTTTGATTAGGTTTCAATAAGCATGTCAAAGACACTACAAAAGAGAGTATGAATGGCACTAATAGGCCAATTAAGGCACTCAACACAATCTATGATGTCAATCGAATTGAATATCATTTCCGATCTATTAAGAATATAACAAGGGGTGAGGAATATGTCCTTTTTTTTTTTTTTTTTTAAACCACATTTATTTTCCTAATTCTTTTTACATGTATAATATTAGGGGTAAATGTTAAGCCCTTGTCTACAATCACAGTCCTTAAATTAACTTACTGGCTCTATGCGAACTCTCTAAATTACACATTACAACTTGATTTTTATATATGCCTTTCGGCGTACATCTTTTTTTTTTTGTTTCTTATATATCATCATCATCATCATCGGCACTACAACCTAGAACCGGTCTTGGCCTTATTTAGCAAGTCCTGAGGCTTGTTAAATTTTCCATAATGATTTGTTTTTTTTCCGGGCAAGGTCATTAGTCTATATATATATATATATATATATATATATATATTAGAGGGACTCCTCGTTTACATCTATATGTATACATTATTATCACAATTTTTTTTTTTTTTTTTTTTTTTTTTTTTTTTTTTTTGTAATTATAACAAACAAAATCTTCAAAACAAAACGAATAAAACATAAAATAAGAAATAAAAAATAAAATAAAAATAAAAGTAATGGTGAAAGGAGGACAGGGGGAGGGGGGACAAGAGGAAGGAGAGCGTTGCTCTTGAGAGACATACTATATCTGAGGAAGTGAAGTCCTCTCCTCGTTGAGAAGCCACCACCATTTGGGAGATGTTCGATCTTTGGCTGATTTATCTCTTTCACTGATCGTCGTGCTAAAACGCATGCGGTCTGGGGCATTGGAGATATCACTATCATGGAGAATTCGTTTGTCCCTGGTACCACGGAAAGCGTGGTAAATAATCGGGACTCCATGCACGTCTTGGATAAGGCCTTTTTGATCCAAGAAAGGGAACGCTTCTGGGGGAATAAACCCATTCTGGAGCGTATTCTCCAGATACATATCATTGGGATAGAATGCTCCCGAGATAAGATTATTGTCACTGCACATTGCCCTTGCTGTGTGACCACGAATAATTTTAATTATGAAATTGTCTATCCTATTTAACCCTGATTTGTTATACAGGATTTTGTTGGGATAGAATTTTTTGTATTGCGACTCTGGTGTTCTATAAAGTCCGAGGCAGGAACGCAAACACTGCCGTTCGAACACACGAAACTTCTCCATATAAAGTGGAGATATATTATACCATACTGGACAGCCATAAATCAAAACTGGTCGGATGAATGCCGAGTACGAAATTATTTTGACTCTGGGGTCAAGAAGACTACTCCGGAATAGACTTCTTGTCATGGAATATGCGCTTTTAGCTGCGGAGAGGGACGCTGCTACGTGCTTGTCAAAATATAAATACTGGTCTAGCCAGATACCAAGGTATCTAACTACAGTTTTCACTTGTAGTGGAAGGTTATTGTTACCTACAATAGAGAAGTGTTTCCAGTTGTATTTTGTATCCCTCGAGGCCCTGGATAGGGGCGTTCTGAAAAGAATAGTCTCGGTTTTCTGGAAATTAATTTTTAATTTCCAGTCGTCGCAAAATTGTTTTATTTTGTTGAAGTCATCTTGAAGGTGCCTATTGATGTCGTCTATTTTTCCTCCTGTTCTGTACACCACTATGTCATCGGCGTACGCAATGGCGTTTTCGAGAGAACTCACTAGATCAGAATGGGAGAATTCACAGCTCCCTGCTGTAAGCCATTTTTAATTTGGAAGGTCTTGTTGGAGAGTATGTCCCCGCATTTCACCACAAAATGTTTGTCCATTATCATATTATAAATAATGTATAGCAGATATTGCGGCATACCCAGGTTTGTTAACTTATAGACAAGTCCTTCTAACCATACGGTGTCGAAAGCCTTTTCAAAGTCAACCAAGCAGGCGCCTGTACATTGTCGCTTTGCCTTGTTCCACTGTATATCGGAAACAAGTTTCGTCGCTGCATGAACTGTATCATGTCGCGCTCGAAAGCCAAACTGCTTGTTGGGGATGATATTGTTTTCATCACACCAACCTATCAGTGCTTTGTTTATAATTTTTTGAATACCTTGCTGATCTTGGGAAGCAGGCTGATCGAGCGCAGATTAGCTGGATTGCTCTTCTCCTTAACCTTTTTGGGGATAGGGTGGACTACTGCAGTCTTCCAATGGGTTGGATAGTGTGCATTGTTTAGAGCGTTGTTAAACAAAGTAGTGTATATGTTCACTGCTTCGCGAGGCAAATGCCTTACAACCACATTTGGAATGCTATCTATTCCAGATGATTTCTTATTTTTTATTGAGCTAAGTATGTTTCTAAGTTCATCCTTGCGCACAAACATATTTGTATTTTCATTTCTGACGGGAGAATCCGCCCTATTATTTTCGCCGAATGTGATGAAACTATGGTTTTCGGATCGCCAGTTGTGAAGTTGATTGCGCAGCGAGCAATGTCTTTGACGGGCATTGCTTTCAATTTCAGTGTTAGCATGAACTGATTCGTTAACTCTGTACACTGCTTCGAAACAGGCTCCAATTGCATTCGCTTTCTTTTGCGGATCTTCGACTACTATTACTTCATCATTGGAGTTGATGTGCTCTAAGGTGAGTCCTGCGTTCAGCATTATCTGACAATTCTCGGGAGTCCGTGGAATTCGGAGACAGGGAATGTCATTGTGATCTTTTCTTCGACATATTTTCTTGATTTGTGAAAAAAAGTTCGGTCCGTTTGCTTGGACAGTTCGAATTCTGTTGCTCCACTCCTCATTTATCACCGCTCGGTAATTATCCCGGATCAGTTTTTGAAGATTTTTAATCAAGGACTTGATTGTTTTGATTTCATTGCTATTTGGGTCACTGAACTGCCTATAGCACAATTTCAGCTTTGAGAGCAGTGTGCTCTTTTGCCTATACAAAGCATCGATAGTTGCATTTCTGTATCGGTGGGTATAGCCATCCATATGAGCTACTTTGGGGATGGAACGATTCATTGTGTTAGTAACAATATCGTTCATAGTTAGGAGATAATGATCGATTTCATCATTACGAAGGTTTCTATTAGTCGGTGGGTCTATGCCAATGTTGCGTATTTCTCTTTTTACTATACGATCGAAACGCGACCAATGTGCTTTTCGGAAATCGAAAGAGTGTACCTGGTCGTACTGCTCAAGTAGATGGTACTCGTTTGGCACGTGTATTACGGCTCCAAGTCCGTAATGATCACTATCGTACTCAATTGTGCGAAGACAATTTCGAGTAGTTACCTCGGTATCTGGTAACTGAATTCGATCATCTGTCATAAGTAAATCCAGGAAGGAGTTACCTCTTGGATAAGACGGTGTACTTGTAGCGTACAATTCTAGTTTATGCTCGATCGCATTTGTTTGCCACCAATCAAACAAGGCATTGCCTCTGGTGTTCGATGCCAGATTGCCCCAGGCACTGTGCTTGGCGTTAAAATCACCTGCCATTAAAAAGTAATTGTTTTCCAAATCTAACTTGAGACTTCGGAAAAGCGTATCGATTTCACTGATAAATTGGGTACCTTGAACAGATTCACGAGCGTAAGCAGCGACTATATATAGATGCCTTTGACTTTTTAGCGGAATGTCTATAATGCATGCCTCTAGCACCTGGAATTTGTGTACTTCCGTGCTGTAAACGAGCTTATGGCGAAGACCTTTCTTAACTAAGATAGCGACCCCACCCCCTCGAATAGAGTGTGGTCGATCTCGTCTAATTATGTTATAATTTTTGTAGCCCATTTTGTGCCTTTGGTTTAGCTTAGTTTCGCTAGCCAAGAGGACATCTGGGCATTCGACTTGGAGCAGATTGCCTAAATTATCCCTTCTTTCGATGTGGATTAGTGAATTTACGTTCACAGCTATAATTTTTAGGTTAAGTTCAGACGGAGGGTTGAAGATTTTGATATGGAGAGTTATTTGAGAACAGGGTTGTATAGAGAGTATCTATTCGTGCTCTTTGTTCAGTCAGTGTTCTTTGAAATTCGGCAAATTGTCCTTGCATGGTTAATAACATTGTTATTATTTCTGAATGTGCCTCTGGTGCAGGCATTTTCCCATTACTATATGTATGTTCCATGGATGCTGGTTGCTAAGGAGCACCGGCCATTTGTGCATATGACACACAAGGAGCCACGAAATTGTTGTAAGAACGAGTTTTCATTTTTTTCTCTTCTTCAACTTGTTTCTTTTTGGATTCCAATTTTAATTTCATTTGTTGAAATTTAGGACATCCTCTAAAATTAGCAGTGTGACCTGTATTTTTACAGAGGACACAGGACAGTGTTTTCCTATCTGGAAGCTGTTCCTTGCCCAAGGGGCATTCACCAATGGTATGGTCGGAGAGGCACTTTACGCACCTGAATTGCATGTGGCAGTTTGATGCCGCGTGCCCGAAGCGTTGACAACGCATACACTGCAATACGCGATCGATTTTTTTAATTTTTTCCCAAGTTATTGTTTGGTGGTTGAGGTGTTTGATGTATCGGAGAGCATCAACTTTACTGTTGGGACTCAGTGATACAATAAAGAAAGGCAATTTGCAATTGCGTTTTCTGGAGTTGGCGGTAGAGAAGGGTTTCACACCTGTAAATTTTAAATTATCGGTTTCGACATTTTTTAATTCCTCTAATACCTCCTCAGGGGAAAAACATGGATTAACGCCTTTTAGGAGCATGGAGATTATTTTCTCCGATTTCGGGGTGTACGTGTAGTACTCGCTTTTGGTCCTACCCAAAGCAGTCATTACTTTGCGATAACCTTCAATGTCATCGCACATTAATTTTATTTTAGAATTATTAATTTTTTTTGTTTTGAAATTTTTGCAAGTTAACTCACCTAATTTTATAACGTCCTTTGTTTCCATGGACGTAAGTATTATAGGCGGCGCCTTTTCCTTTTTGTTGGTTAAGATGTGCTGGTTTGTTTGCTGCTTCTGCATCTCCTTTGTTTGCTTCCTGATGTTGTTCCTGATTTTTCCGTTTTGCTGTTGTATTTTCTTGGCTTTGTTGTTGCTGCACCAGGTCTTTTAATTTGAGGATTGCTTCTCTTTGTTTATTGAGTTCCTCTTTTTTTGTGTCAATATCCGCAAGGAGTTTTTCTAATTCCGCCGGATCTGTTGCAGTACCTGTGATATTGCTTTCTTCCTCAGCAGGTAATTCGATTTCACTTGGGTCAAGGTCAACCAATTCGTTGAATTGGTTACCTGCGCCTGTGTATTCGTTTTTCTTTCCTTTTGCATTTTTTTCGCCGTCTGAATTTGGCTTGTGCCGCTTTGTTATAATACTCGGCTGTCGCTCGAGTCGGCTCCGTGTCATCGCTTTCAGGTCTGCCTGGCCCCTTTTCATGAAAGGCGACGAGCTCTTTAACGCTTTGTTTGTTTCCATAATTTTTTATTTTTTTTTATTTTTTAAACAACCGCTCTCAGTGGCGGCCACACTGTGTAATCTACACTTGTTCACTTACACTCGCGCGACGAATTTATTTATTTATTATTATTTTTTCTTTTCTTTTGCTTTGTCCTGTTGTCAGGTATACGTCTTATCTCTTTGACGTGTTGGTAACGACTGTGAGGAATATGTCTTACTCTTTCGAATATGGAATGGGTTATGAAAAGTTATGGAACAATTTTATAAGAATAAATCACTGGAAAAATTAGTGTGTTGAAAATGTGTAAGCCACTGTAGGAGTACGTGGTCGGGGCACCTGCATGCATGCTGGGTTCTACCACGTCCCCAGAAATTGTTCACTAGATGCACCACAGAGAAGACGGTAAGGCGGATGATCAACAGGCGAAGCGGACACAGTAACGGACACAAGAATGAAATACACTGATATGGTTATTTGTTACTGACTTTATTGTTTGTGAATTTAGTTTAAACGATGTTATTTATTTTATCCTGATTCGATACAATTGACGATAAACTACACTGTTGAATTTGTCGTAACGAATGTTCTTTAATTTCATGTGTTCTATTTTAAATAAAATTGTTTTTATGTACTCTAAAACACTCCACTAACTTTCACTTCGACTATTATTCGCGTCACCGTGCGCACCGGTGAGCCGGAGCGGCCACGACCATGGCGGTCGGATGGAAAACGACTCAACGATATTCGTTTGGGGTGAGTTTTCCCAAGAGAGAAAGTGTTTCTCTCGTAGTGAAAACAAGGAAAAAAGACTTGGCAATGTATGTGTTTGTGTGAGTGAAGATCACATTGGTTTTTTTTCATACACAAGGCCATGGGAATGAACTGAAACCAAGAAAGGAAAAAGGGATCGTGGAGATCTTTATTTATGTGAGAAGGATACTGGAAAACGAATCCAGAACTATGTAGGATAAAAGGAATTTATGACCTGAGAGTTCAACTGAGTAAACAAGTTGCAACTCATTAGATGGTATGTGCATTTGGGATACTAGAATGATTGAATTGTTTGCGTATCGCCAGAATGCCTGATGAAGGACAGCGGTCTTTTGTTTACTCATGATGCGAGTTAGTGAAATAGTCTCAACGTGGATGGTGCTAATTACATGCAGCTGGTGTTGGACTAATTATTGCTGGCTAAAAGGGTCGACAGGCGATGTGTGCATAGAGAATTTTTATGTACACATATTGAGGCTGGGATAAGCCAACTCAAGGGTAAGATTCCCTGATATGCGGTCGTATGATATGCGAAACGATGAATTTTATTACAGGGAATTTATGATAAAGTAAGAAAGAATTCTTACAGGAATTGTATGCGAAGAGATGCAAAAAAAGGTAAGAATTCTTTTACTGAAGCTTTTTAGATTATATCTTAGATAATCCTAGATGCGTAAAGCATTTAAGGTTCTAATGCGATTGCATTAGCGAAATGATGTGATTGAATGGAAGTTATGGGTTTTTTTTTTGTGTAAGTGAACCGTGGGGTTTGGCGGAACCGCCACACGCCGTCACACATAATCGCTTTACCATTATAACTAATGAAATTCCTGCTGGCAATATATAAAAGAAAATACTAAAACATACGCATAGATAATATGTACCTATAGAGTACTGTGGCTTTTCTAACAGATACACATACAATACACAAGCAAATAGTGAAGAACAACACCGAACGAAAATCGAATAAGCACAAAGCATCTTAGAAACACCACAGTACCTTTGAAAATAATTCTATCTCACCAAAGCGTTTCTTTACTTGCATAGAATGAGTGTTTGTCATATTTTACAATGTTCCGCCAACGCGAAATGAACATTATTATTTATATTTTATAGACATTACCATTTTATTTTCCAGTATTCAGCAAAAATTGTATACGATTAACACAGTTACAATAACCTGAAAAAAGAGAACCGTCACTCTTATTAACTGGCAGAGGTCAACTGACTCATTTACCATGACCAAAAAAAACCGATGCCAACGAACTTTCTGGACAAAGTAATACGCGCGCCATTCTTCTGTATTCGTTTATTTACGAGTATTCTCAAGCTCTCAAGGAATTACCTGAAGCCCCATTCATGAAACAAATTCATTAATTAGACTGTGGCGTATAATTATGGTATAAGTTTGAATTGTAAAGGCGACATATCTTCAAGCTGATAGAGATCTTACCCAAGACAAACATACAGTCCCTATATTTTACTATGCTTTCCGTTATGTCAGAGATAGAGGGATTTTGTCTACCTGCTCGTTTTGTTTGTTTTTTTTATAAAATAGTCCTTAGTTATCATAACCGTAGATACCCTATAATCCTAGAGTGACCAGAGCCTCTAGTGGGTTCAAAACCTCAAAGATGAGATTAGGATCATTCATGAATTTCACACCTTTACGATGCTCTAGTTTGGTATTATCTTGTTCTATCTCACTGTGAATTTTGACGGAAGTCCAACGGGAAAGGTGTCGGAGGGAGGCTCGCGGTGGAGATAGGAAGAGAATGTCAGGCGTGATCTTAAACAAATAGAATTACACGGTGAAACGTAGAGCGAAAGTGCGCAGAACAAGGAACGGTGGCATAGTCGAGTTACAGACCAACAAATGGATAATAGGTCTCCAAGTAGATACTTGACTTTTTTGTCAAATTTAACTTTATTGGAAAAGATACTTATAGCAATCGAAGTGGCATGGCTTGGTGAGAAACTCTTCTTGAATTTGATATGGATTTTTGTTGGACATCAAATGTTCTACATTAGTGTACATCCGATGCGCACACCGGCGACAACGAAATTGGTTGAACTTGACGAACATCCACCATTTTGCATTTCGTCAAGTTCCAAAGGCTTCCTGATGATGTACGTGCACATCCTCACTCTCTTTCATCAACTAGCCGCCACAGCGCACGGATGTCCAACCACGTGTTATCCTCCATTCATCTCCACAACTCTTCAACAGGTTATAGGCTCAGGCATTCACCAGAGCACTGCGAAATAGAGTCACGGTTGGATAAACACAGGAAAACTAAATTCTCGTCCATCAAAAAAATGGCGCCATCCACAGCGAGCATCGAACAACTGCGGAAGGATAATTTCGACACTTGGAAGCTGCAGATGGAGGCGGTCGTAGTAAAGAACGAGGCATGAGGCTATGTGACTGGAGAAATTGTGAAACCTGAATCGACGGAAGCGCGCACAGGCAAGGTCGAGCAGTGGAAAACAAGAGACAGGAAGGCTAAGGCAGACATCATACTAGCGATCGGACCATCTGAAGTCAAGATCATCAAAGGGTGTGAAACTTCCCGAGAAGTATGGGAGAAACTCATCTCCGTGTACGAGTCAAAAGGTCCGGCCAGGAAAGCCAGTCTACTGGAGAGACTGACGCTTCATCGAATGAGCGTTCACGACGACGTGCGAACACACTTAAGTGACTTCTTTGACACCGTTGATAAATTGAACGACATGGAAATCGAAGTAAACGACGATCTGCTATGCATCATGCTCCTGTATAGTCTTGTGGGGCTTTTCAGGGCCCGAAGAGCCATACATCGCTCGATCCCCACCTTTCCAGGCGAACGACTTACCTCTCGGTCGAACTTCAGCAAGGTTGCGTAACCTTGCTACGGCATTTACCCTCAGCCAAATCGCCGGAATTAATGCGGTTACCCAATCGGATAACCGTTTTGAATTTATGTTAGGCAGCTTACCTATTCTGTAGGGGATTTCCTTACAAACCCCTTTTTCTCCAGCATCACCACTGAAAACATTAAATCCACGGCAAAGCTTATCACCTTGCCGTGGCATCGAAAACTCACCCTCGGCCAGACCATATTCCCTAAAAAACATTAACCCCACGGCAAAGCTTATCACCTTGCCGTGGCATCGAAAACTCACCCTCGGCCAGACCATATTCCCTAAAAAACATTGAGCCCACGGCAAAGCTTATCACCTTGCCGTGGCATCCAAAATTTACCCCCGAGGCGTACGTCATTTCCTGAAAAGAACATAAGTCCATGGCAAAATCATCACATTGCCATGGCATCTGAAATCTTATCGTTAGGCATACATTCTGCCAGGGCATCTCGTTTCCATAGCCTTAAGCTATGGAAACAACAATCAACAAGAGTTCTTTGTGACTCGTTGTATTTGTTTATCCCCGGCATAACATGCATACGGCTATTGCCCCTATAGATTTACTACCGCCGACAAGGTTTCTGTTGACGCAAATCAAACACGTCCCTGTTTACCAGCAATCGCTGGCTACCAATTATCGATCCCCATGTGCAGAGGCCGTATTCAAGCAACGACCAAGATGCAGCCAGAAAATGTTTACTTTCAACATCTGGCAATGGCTGCACCCTATGTTCGTTGCAATGTTTAATCATCGGCAACAGAAATGATGATTTATGGCCTTCCATTAGGATGACCAAATCATCGGTTTGGGTCTTTCACACCCCAGATGCTATTATTTACATTCCTAGAAAATGCACTAGCGATGTTGCCCGCCATCCACGGTCGCTGAACGATCGTATGCATGGCATACGCACACATGCGCAATGTATGCCTATTCCGTCAGGTCCAATCACGATTAACTACATCGAGTTAATCGTGTAACTCCGCCTTCTTCCCAGTTTCTTTCGGGATTCTTTCATTTTAACATTTTCCAATGGAATTAGTCAGATTTGATGTTTCGAAGAGTGTCGGTGGAGTATTGATGCAATAAAAGTTCGGTGGAGTATTGATGTAATAAATGTTCGGTGGAGTATCGATGTAATAAATGTTCGGTGGAGTATCGATGTAATAAATGTTCGGTGGAGTATTGATGTAATAAATGTTCGGTGGAGTATTGATGTAATAAATGTTCGGTGGAGTATTGATGTAATAAATGTTCGGTGGAGTATTGATGTAATAAATGTCGAAATAAAGAAAACTTTATGTGAACCCTAAAAAGAAATATTTAAAGTAAGTGAATCGCAGTTATCCGAAATAAAAAACTTTATATGAACCAAAACCTACTGGAGTTCCCTTATTTGTTTCATCCTTCGTCGGAGAATCGTTGCAGTTCGAATCCGTGGGTGTTTTGCTGAAACCGCGCCCGTGTAGGTGCACCAGACGAAACACTACCACATTGGTGACCTCGCGAAAGAACTCGCAAACTCCCGAAAAGGAGTCGGAATACATTCGTATTGTTGATCATATCATTGATCAAATATCTCGAAGTTTTGTGACAAAACTATATTCGAAATACGGTAATATATATTCAGTGCCAAATTTAAACAATTAAAGGGTACGCCCCAACGCCAGCCCAACAACAGCACCTGGCATAACACCTCCCACGAGCAACAACATCATTAGACGACAACGAACGGGAAAGCAGCGCACCAAGATCGATCAACAACACCTCTAATCAACACCCCAGGTACAAACACTAGTTTTTTTTTATTTTTGGTAACTTCTAGTGAAGTGCGTTTGTTTAGCCATCTAGTGTAAGCATAGAACAGCAACGTAGAGGAAATAAAATGAAAACAATTTAAAATCTCACATATAAATTATATAAAACAGTTTTCAATCAAAATTAGAAATTACCTTCATATAAAACGCATTTGAATTCGACATACATTTACATAGTACATTTAAGATTAAAATTTCAGCGTCATTGTAGTGAACATTAATAAAATATACTTGATATTGCGAGCGTATTATATTTTCTAAATTTCTATTTCACGTGAGATTCGAAGGATAATTTAGAACGAGATATTAGTACAAAAATAAGCACAAAACTGTTACGCAACGATCTCAGGTTTAAGATTGTTTAAGAAGACATTCGTTTGAATTGTGATTGTTTCTTGTCTGTTTGACTAAATTTTTTTTTCTCTTCTGTGGTAAATTAAAATACTCTGTTTCAAGACCCCGAACAAATATGAAGAAGTTTAATTTATGTTATTTACAAATGGATTACACAATTTTTTTATTATAGTATTAATACACCGAACTTAATTTAATTTAGCTCTACAATTTATATATACTATATCTAGAGAAAATAAATCTGCTGCATTGATCTTATGTTAATGTATTAGTTTGGGAGGATTTGTTTGTAAACGAAAATCTGTAACAATAGCAACGCAAATAAATAAATCAAATTTATTGAAGCCACCATTGGCAATATGAAATAAAACCTTTGTAAACCCCTTCAGGGTACTGAAACATACAATTCCGTTTCGGCAGTAGATACAACACTACTTCATCGCTTCGCAACATTTTCAGACGCACACACTCCGGCACACGTTAAATCCTTGTTTTCCTTCCCTTTTGGAATTTCAATCGCGATTTTTAGTTATTCAAATTGACAACTTTTAATTTTAAAGTTCGGGTAGGCAATACTACAACCCTGCCGTCCGTGTTAACGACTACACTCGACTCCGCACGACTCTTCTTCGAACAGCATCGGACTCCTTTCACTGCGCGCGTCCTCTTGCGATCTATTTCCGGAAATCTAGACTCAACTCCACGTTAATAAGTCAAACTAAAGCTTAATTATTTTAAGATTAAGCTGTTGTAACGATCCAGTCCCTTCCATTTTATCTACGACCAATCGTCCACTCTCGACTCCACTTGACTCCACTTCCGACCTTCGCTCGGCTTATTTTGGTTAGGGAAAACCATTGTTTTAGGACATCCGTGGTTCTCTCAACTCCCTGCGACTTCTTTTGACCCATTGGCCTCCTTTCACCCTTCTTCGCGTTCTCTTACGCCTTTGACTCCCGTTTCGCGTCATACAACCCATAATGGTCAACACGCGGAACACCATGGCCAAAAAGGCTCTGGAACAATCCGAGCCTCTTGAATTTCACGACGCCTCCAGCGTCGATTTCCCCGCTGAGCAAGTCAATGCTGACCAAGACTTGCCGGCACAATCTACTCCTCTGGCACCACCCGTTGCCCCCAGCGTCGTGAACCGACCCCAGCCTACTTCCCCAGACACACTCTCGACTGCTCCTAACGCCCCTGTTATCGGCCCTTTGGCAAATGCCGGCATTTTAAGGCCCACAACTGGTGCCAGCACCTCACAACAACACCAAAGACCTTCAGAGTCCCAAGAATTCCACGATGCTTCCAGCCTCGGGAACGGGACTCGTCATTTAAATATAGGGCTTCCCCCCTTCGATGAGGAGGACCCAGACTTGTGGTTTGCAGTGGCAGACCGCATCTTCCAGGCCGCAGCCTTGCACGACGAACAACTTCGTGCAGTTGAGCTGTTGAAAGTGCTTGACCGCACTCAACGACCGCATGTTGCACACATAATAAGGTCGGCCGGCCGCAACCCATATAGCAACATGCGCGAAGCTCTGCTCGACGCATTGGACGAGCCAGGAAGTGTGCGGCAACAACGTTTAGCCGCTGTATCCAACCTTTCTGGGATGAGACCATCTCTTTTCCTGACCCATTTACGCTCTATAGCGGGGACCAGGATTGGGGACGACCTAATAAAGCCTCACTTTTTGAGGTGTCTTCCCCAGCATGCCCGTTCGGCACTTATAGCCCAACCCAATCAGAGTTTGGGCTATTTATCCAAAATTGCGGACGCGATTATGGAAAGCTCAGATCAGTATTCTGAGCCTCCAGCGTACCAGGTAGCGGCGGTTTCTCAACACGCCGCCCAGCCTGCACGGCACTCTCGTCTGCCTTTCTCAGCCCCTCAATTGGTCCCAATCCTCCATCCTACTCAAAACCAATTACCCCTTAGAAGGCCCGCCTCAACCAATTTCCCTCAGGGGAATCCAGAGGCAGGCCCCAACGCATTCAACCAAAGAAGTCCACCCACACAACTAACTCCTGCTGACCTACGGGCGCTCCAAACCTCACTCCTCCGCGAGATAACGCAATTGCGCGCGGAGGTGAGGAACAATCCTCGAAGCGCCCAGAATCGAGCCATGCCGAGCCGTTCTCTCAATCGGCAGAATTTCTCCCAAAATGCCCCTCAGAGGGCCTATATCCCCCAAAATGCCCCACAGAGGGCCAATCCCACCCAGAACGGCCCTCACCGGGCCAATTCCCAGCGAGCTCCGGCTCGACCTCCCCGTAACGGCAATACTAATAGGCAGAACACACCTGATAATGCCGTTACTCTGCCTTGGTGCGCCAATCACCAGCGATATGGTGATCGCGCATTCAATTGCAAAGCGCCTTGTGGTTGGACGCAACCTTCCACCAACCAGAGGCGCTCTTTAAACTAATTTTGCCGACCGACACCCTCGCGCAATCGGCCGGCACCCCTACGATAAGTCGCTTAACCATCCGGGATTCGAAACTGAATATCGCTTTTACTGTCGATACCGGCGCCGATATTTCAGTCCTCCCGCGATCGTTTGCTCCGCGTAACCGCGTGCCAGCCGCACTTAAATTGTCAGCAGCAAATAATACGCCGATACTTACGTACGGACGTAAAAAGCTGACACTGCAATTGGGTCTTTGTCGTCCGATCACTTGGCGTTTCGTCATTGCGGACGTAAACGAACCCCTGATAGGTTCCGACCTATTAGGCGCACATAATCTGTTGGTCGATTCGACCCATAACAGACTTGTGGCTCCAACCGCACCCCCCTTGCCCATGACGGCATCACCAGCGGCAACTTCAGGGGCCACAGAGTGCATAGACCCATTCCAGGTTATGGTACAGGAATTTGTGAGTACAACAGTTCCTCTACCTAACCAACGCCGACATAAAGCCACGGTGTTTCATCATATAGAAACACGTGGTCCCCCGGTGAGCCAGCGTCCACGTCGACTGGCTCCGGAAAAATTACGTGCGGCGCGCGCGGAGTTCGAGCATATGATCGAACTAGGTATCTGCCAACCGTCGGACAGTCCCTGGGCAAGCCCACTCCACTTAGTGAAGAAACGTTCTGGTGAGTGGCGCCCATGTGGCGATTATAGGCTGTTGAACGCAGCAACTGTCCCGGACAGATACCCAATTGCACACCTCTACGATTTTTCGTACAAGTTGCGAGGGTGCAATGTCTTCACAACCCTGGATCTCACCAGGGCATACCACCAAATTCCGGTGGCACCTGAAGACATCCCCAAGACCGCAGTCATTACACCTTTCGGACTCTTCGAGTTCAAAGTGATGACTTTCGGCCTCAGGAATGCCGCACAGACATTCCAGCGGTATATCGACACGGCTTTACGAGGTCTTAATTGCTGCCATGCATACCTTGATGACATTCTCATCGCCTCCAAAGACCTCGCCGAACATAAACGCCACTTACGTCAGGTCCTAGAGCGCCTCCGTGAATTCGGTCTTGTCATCAACCCAGATAAGTGTCAATACGCCAAGGAGCAAATCACCTATCTGGGTTATGTCGTTGACAACCAGGGCATTCGCCCACTACCAGACCGTGTGGAGGCCCTCATGAAGTATCCCAGGCCTACTAACGTAAGTGAGCTGCGTCGATTTTTGGGCATGCTTAACTTTTACCGCCCAACCCTGAAGAATGCCGCTCAGATTCAAGCTCCCTTAAATGAATTTTTGAAAGGAGCTAAGCGCAATGATAAGCGCCCCATTAATTGGACAGAAGTCTCAGATCGAGCATTCCGACTGTCCAAAGAACAATTGGCAAATGCCACCTTACTCCGATACCCTCTCGAGGGAGCGGCACTTTCTATCCAATGCGACGCATCGGATACCGCAATCGGAGCCGTCCTTGAACAGGACATTGAAGGCCGCCCGGAACCACTTGGTTTCTTTTCAAGGAAGCTGAGTCCCACTGAGCGACGTTACAGCGCCTACGACCGTGAATTGCTCGCGATCTACAGCGCTGTTAAGTACTTCCGTCATATGATAGAAGGACGTTCGCTCTCTATTTTAACAGACCACAAGCCATTGGTCTATGCGTTCCGGAAGAAGTCGGGAAATGCCTCCCCCCGACAAGAGCGTCAATTAGACCTCATTGGGCAATATTCTACGGAGATAAGGCATATCTCCGGTAAACAGAATGTCACGGCGGACGCCCTTTCTCGAATCGATACGATTCATTTGCGTACCGCCTTGAATAACGCTGATCTTGCCCTAGCTCAAGAGGAGGACGAACAGCTCAAGTCCCTCCTAACTGCCGATACGGCACTAGAGCTTAAGAAAATTACCCTTCGCGACCCCTTGGGCGAAATCTGGTGTGATGTCTCCACTGGAACCGCTAGACCTTACATTCCCGAGAAACTTCGTAAGGGCGTGTTCCAGGTTTACCACAACCCTGCCCACCCCAGCGGCCGAGCAACAGCCGCTGCTGTCCGTCGCAAATTTATTTGGCCCCGGATGAACAAAGACCTCACCGGTTGGGCCCGTGCTTGTCTCCAGTGCCAGCGCTGCAAAGTAGCGCGACATAATGTACTGGAGCCAGCGCAATTCAAGCTTCCCACGGCACGCTTCGCCCATGTCCACATAGACATAGTGGGACCGCTTACTCCATCAAGAGGATTTTCTTATATCCTCACTATGATGGATCGCTGCACGCGATGGCCAGAGGCGACACCTCTCCGGGCAGTTACTGCCGAATCAGTCGCCAAGGCCTTTTATTCAACTTGGGTCACACGCTTCGGTGTACCAACCACCATTACTTCGGACCGAGGTCCACAATTTGAGGCGACAATTTTTAGGCAGCTAACAGATCTTCTCGGCTGCCAAAGAAGTCGTACCACCGCCTACCATCCGCAATCAAATGGGATGATAGAGCGCTGGCATAGATCTCTTAAAGCCTCACTCATGTGTCATAATGACACACAATGGTTTGACGCCCTTCCAACTGTCCTCCTCGGCCTGAGGACAAGTATTAAGGAGGACCTAGGTGCTTCGGCAGCAGAGCTTACCTATGGTACCAACCTCCTTCTTCCAGGAGAACTTTTCCTAAATGGCGAAACACCGCGTGACCAACTTCGCGAATTGGGACATCTCCGTGACCTGCTACGTAAGGTTAGGGCAACCCCTGTAACCAGGCACGGCTCCAAAAAACTTTTCGTCCACCCTGAACTGCACAGCTGCACGCACGTCTTTGTCAGGGTGGATAAGGTCAAAAAGCCCCTCGACCCACCTTATGATGGCCCATTCAAAGTCTTCCGCCGCATCAGTGACCGCGTCTTCGAGATCGACATTAGAGGCAAGCGATCCACGGTCAGCGTCGAAAGGCTTAAGCCCTGTTTTCTGGAAGCTTCCGCTCCAGAATCACCTCCGTCTTCAAATACCACTCCTACTCCACCGGCACAACCCCCCCGTACTCGCGCTCATACGCGCGCCCATAACCAACTTACCACCCCCTAGACTGCCTTATCTGTTTCGTGACTACGTCACTGGGGAGGGAGTGATGTGGGGCTTTTCAGGGCCCGAAGAGCCATACATCGCTCGATCCCCACCTTTCCAGGCGAACGACTTACCTCTCGGTCGAACTTCAGCAAGGTTGCGTAACCTTGCTACGGCATTTACCCTCAGCCAAATCGCCGGAATTAATGCGGTTACCCAATCGGATAACCGTTTTGAATTTATGTTAGGCAGCTTACCTATTCTGTAGGGGATTTCCTTACAAACCCCTTTTTCTCCAGCATCACCACTGAAAACATTAAATCCACGGCAAAGCTTATCACCTTGCCGTGGCATCGAAAACTCACCCTCGGCCAGACCATATTCCCTAAAAAACATTAACCCCACGGCAAAGCTTATCACCTTGCCGTGGCATCGAAAACTCACCCTCGGCCAGACCATATTCCCTAAAAAACATTGAGCCCACGGCAAAGCTTATCACCTTGCCGTGGCATCCAAAATTTACCCCCGAGGCGTACGTCATTTCCTGAAAAGAACATAAGTCCATGGCAAAATCATCACATTGCCATGGCATCTGAAATCTTATCGTTAGGCATACATTCTGCCAGGGCATCTCGTTTCCATAGCCTTAAGCTATGGAAACAACAATCAACAAGAGTTCTTTGTGACTCGTTGTATTTGTTTATCCCCGGCATAACATGCATACGGCTATTGCCCCTATAGATTTACTACCGCCGACAAGGTTTCTGTTGACGCAAATCAAACACGTCCCTGTTTACCAGCAATCGCTGGCTACCAATTATCGATCCCCATGTGCAGAGGCCGTATTCAAGCAACGACCAAGATGCAGCCAGAAAATGTTTACTTTCAACATCTGGCAATGGCTGCACCCTATGTTCGTTGCAATGTTTAATCATCGGCAACAGAAATGATGATTTATGGCCTTCCATTAGGATGACCAAATCATCGGTTTGGGTCTTTCACACCCCAGATGCTATTATTTACATTCCTAGAAAATGCACTAGCGATGTTGCCCGCCATCCACGGTCGCTGAACGATCGTATGCATGGCATACGCACACATGCGCAATGTATGCCTATTCCGTCAGGTCCAATCACGATTAACTACATCGAGTTAATCGTGTAACTCCGCCTTCTTCCCAGTTTCTTTCGGGATTCTTTCATTTTAACATTTTCCAATGGAATTAGTCAGATTTGATGTTTCGAAGAGTGTCGGTGGAGTATTGATGCAATAAAAGTTCGGTGGAGTATTGATGTAATAAATGTTCGGTGGAGTATCGATGTAATAAATGTTCGGTGGAGTATCGATGTAATAAATGTTCGGTGGAGTATTGATGTAATAAATGTTCGGTGGAGTATTGATGTAATAAATGTTCGGTGGAGTATTGATGTAATAAATGTTCGGTGGAGTATTGATGTAATAAATGTCGAAATAAAGAAAACTTTATGTGAACCCTAAAAAGAAATATTTAAAGTAAGTGAATCGCAGTTATCCGAAATAAAAAACTTTATATGAACCAAAACCTACTGGAGTTCCCTTATTTGTTTCATCCTTCGTCGGAGAATCGTTGCAGTTCGAATCCGTGGGTGTTTTGCTGAAACCGCGCCCGTGTAGGTGCACCAGACGAAACACTACCACAGTCTCTCCTCGAAGTTCGAGAACTTCAGATGGGCCATAGAATCTCGGGACGAGTAACCTTCGCCGGATGCGCTACGAATCAAGATAATCGAGGAAAGCGACGCCAGGCGCACCAACGAACGAACATGAAGCCGAAGGCGCGATGGCCGCCAAACAAGGACGGAGGATAAACGCCGTGGACACAATCACCCCAGAAACCGACAAAAGCCTTCCTACAAATGCTACCATTGCGGAAAAGCCGGGCACAAGGTCGCCGAGTGTCGCTCTCTCAACAGAAAAGGACCGGGATCTTCTAAAGATCGAGGAAAGGAAATCAAGACGTACAACTACGGTACAACTGTACTAGCTTACACCAACTCAGCGCAACACGGATTTCAGGCTTTTAAGTCGACTGTCAGTAAGGGGTGGTGCCTAGACAGCGGAAGCACATTCCACATGTCAAGTAGCAGCGAAGCATTCGAAGGATACAACGAAATTCATCCGATGAAACTAAACCTTGCCAGCAGTGCCTCAACCGACATCACCGGACGAGGCGACATAAACACCATCACCCAGTACAAAGGCGTCTTAGAAGGGGATAATGTTCTACACGTCCCCGATCTGCAGGCGAATCTAATGTCTGTGAGCAAAATCGCTGACAGAGGATTCACAATCACTTTCGATAATAAAGAAGCGAAAATAACGAACTCAAAACGGTAGGTCATCTTTGAGGCTGTAAGGAAAAACGACCTGTACTTCGTTCCAGCAAGCCTGAAAGAAACCCACACAGCCGCCGCTACAACTACCTCGGATGTATCACCACTGGAAACCTGGCACCGGAGACTGGGTCACTTGAATATTAAGGATTTAACTTCGAGCCATAAAAATGGGACTAGACGAGGGATGTTCTTCAGGCAGCCCACACAAGACATGAAGTGCCATATTTGCGCTCTCGGGAAAACAACGAGGCTTCCATTCCTGAAGGAGTCAGCGCAAAAAACCGGCATATTGGACCTGGTTAACATCGACGTTGCCCTGGAGAAATTAATTCAATTCGGAAAAGGCAGAGAAAACATTAAAGCAAAACAAATGCTAATGAAACTGCAAAAGGGATATACGGTATGCTTGCTAAACAGAGCTCTATACGGACTTCGCCAAGCAGGACGACAATGGCACACGAAGCTGAGCAGTGAGCTCAAATGTCTCGGTCTCAAGCAGTCCACCGCCGATCCTTGCATATTCTTTGAAGGAAAAGGAAAGGACATACTACTGGTCACCATATACGTGGACGACATTTTAGTTTCCTCACAAAGCACAGCAAAGATCGAGGAACTATCGAAGCAGTTCTCAAAAACATTCAACACAAAGGACCTCGGCGAAATAACGCATTGTCTTGGAATCGAATTTCATTGAGACAAGGAAGAACTGCGGATGACTCAAACCAAATATATATCCGAAGTCCTAGACCGTTTCAACATGACCGACTAGAAGCACGTTTCAAGAGTTAATTGGGTCTCTCATGTACCTGGCAGTATGCACAAGACCAGATATAGCCTTTGCCGTGAGCAGATTGAGCCAATTCAACAGCTGTTTCGACGAGCATCACTGAAAAGCCGCCAAACGTGTCTTACGCTACCCGAAAGGCACGGCGAACATCGGGTTATCCTATAAAACGAGCGGGAAATGTCTCACCGGATATGCCGACGCGGACAGGGCCAACTACCCGGACGACAGGAGATCGTACACTGGGTATGCCTTCACTCTTAACAGCACAGCTGTCTCATGGGAATCGCGTAAACAAAGAACCTCCGCGCTATCATCCACAGAAGCAGAATATATGGCCATATCCGATGCGGTGAAAGAGGCCATACATCTACGAAGACTGATTAGTCAACTGGGACTCGCCTTTACAGACAAGCTGAAGTCCTTCAACGACAAAAACGGTGCTCGGAAGCTGGCTGAGAACCCCGTATTCCACTCCCGGAGCAAACATATCGACGTCCGACATCACTTCATCCGTGAAGCACTGGACAGCGGAACGCTCTCGGTCGAATACATGCCCAGGGAAGAAATGCCCGCAAACATTTTCACTAAGGTCTTACCCAAACCGAAGCACGAAAGGTGTCTCGACCTCTTAAACCTGACGTAAATTTTTCGCACTGGTGCACTCATCGAGGGGAAGTGTTCAACATCAAATGTTCTACATTAGTGTACATGCGATGCGCACAACGAAATTGGTTGAACTTGACGAACATCCACCATTTTGCATTTCGTCAAGTTGCAAAGGCTTCCTGATGAAGTTCGTGCATATCATCACTCTCTTTCATCAACTAGCCGCCACAGCGCACGGACGTCCAACCACGTGTTATCCTCCATTCATCTCCACAACTCTTCAACAATTTTCATCCATTAAAATTTGAAGTTATTCGCCGTCAAATTTTTCCTTCCCTTAAATGTTTTTTACGGTAGACAAACTAATGTTTAAAATTGCATAGGTTTGTGGGGCTTTTCAGGGCCCGAAGAGCCATGCATCGCTCGATCCCCACTATTCCAGGCGAACGACTTACCTCTCGGTCGAACTTCAGCAAGGTTGCGTAACCTTGCTACGGCATTTACCCCCAGCCAAATCGCCGGAATTATTACGGTTACCCAATCGGATACCTGTTTTGAATATCCGTTAGGCAGCTTACCTATTCTGTGGGGGTTTTCCTTCCAAACCCCTTTTTTCTCCAACACCACCCCTGAAAAACATTAAATCCACGGCAAAGCTTATCACCTTGCCGTGGCATCGAAAATTCACCCCCGAGGCGTAAATTATTTCCTAAAAAACATTAAGTCCACGGCAAAGCTTATCACCTTGCCGTGGCATCGAAAATTCACCCCCGAGGCGTACATTATTTCCTAAAAAACATTAAGTCCACGGCAAAGCTTATCACCTTGCCGTGGCATCGAAAATTCACCCCCGAGGCGTACATTATTTCCTAAAAAAAGCATAAGTCCACGGCAAAATCATCACATTGCCGTGGCATTTGAAATCCTATCTTTAGGCATGCATTCTGCCAGGGCAGTTTGTTTCCATAGCCTTATGCTATGGAAACAACATCAACAAGGAGTTCCTTGTTGACTCGTTTTACTTGTTTGCCTTTGGCACTTATTGCATGCGGCTATTTGCTCCCATTGGTTTGCTACCGCCGACAAGGTTTCGGCTGACGCAAACCAAACACTTCCCTAATTACCAGCAATCGCTGGTTTACAATTATCGGTCCCCACGTCCAGGAACCGTAATCAAGCAACGAACAAGATGCAGCCAGAAAATGTTTACTTTCAACATCTGGCAATGGCTGCACCCTATGTTCGTTGCAATGTTTAATCATCGGCAACCGAAATGATGATTTATGGCCTCCCATTAGGATGACCAAATCTTCGATTTGGGTCTTTCGCACCCCAGATGCTAGTGTTTACATTCTTGGAAAATGCACTAGCGATGTTGCCCTCCATCCACGGTCGCCGGACGATCGTATGCATGGCATACGCACACATGCGTAATGTATGCCTATTCCGTCCGGTCCAATCACGATTAACTCCCTCGAGTTAATCGTGTGGCCCCTCCTCCTTTTGCAGGTCTTTTGAGGTTTTTCCGTTTCTTTGGTGAGCTCTAGTCACCAGTCAGAGTTTGTCCCCCGGTGGAGTGAGATAGTCTAACCGTCAATTTGGACTTGCATAATCATGTATTTAAGTGAATTTTTGTACCAAGTTATAAAGTAAAATTACTTGACATATTATAATCAAATGTTAGCAAGATCACCGGGATCTATTCAACTTAGTAAATGCCAATATCTTTTACATCAAATAGAACATATCAACAATAACCACAACCCTATAAATTGTGAATTAAATGTGCTGAGTTTTTAAACTAAATGTAACCACTTGTAATAATAAACAGTGATTTGAACTACAACTCAAAACCAGTGTTTTATTGTACCTTCTTTCCCCTTGGTGATCGAGCTTGGAACCCCGTTCTTTTGTGTTCGGCGGAACAGTGGAACTTTGTTTTAGTGATGATATGGGTTGGTAGTAGAATCAGCGCCGTACGCCGGTACCCTTACAACCACCCACAGGTTCATTTTTCGAAAACTTCGTTACGAGTTTTAGTTCTTATCTCGGCTCCGGCCGACTACTCTTCCCTTGGTTTTAGGGAAACGCAGGAATCGATCGTAAATATGAACGCAAACGTGAAAGTGAACTCGTACAAGAGCGTTACGGCCATCGACTGGGAAAACACTGTCACTGCGGCAATCTCCGTCAATGAATTTTTGGCAAGAAATAGCTCTCCCGCAGTTCCTCAGCCCCCCTATTTGTCAGATTTCAGTCCCTGTGACTTCGGTTCCAAAACCGCTTGAAAGGCAGTTACTTCGGCGGTTGGGTTTTTTTCAAAAGAGTTGCTTGTACCGCCAACACGTAATGAAGGTTAATATTATTTACTAAACATTTTTTAAACAAAAACCTTATTATTGTTGAACTATGATTTTATAACTCTGTTCGACAATCAAAACAAAATTTAGAAATATTGGATAATTTCTACGCACGATACCATGACGACTGTCAACACAACCAGTAAAATTGAAGGGCGAATCTAACTGACCTCATGCGAATAACAACAGCCACCCACGCCGTCCGAAATTCTCAACGCTTACTATTTTCGCTGGCTCCGTTCAGGAAATGATATTCCGCAACTTTATTGTGGCATAAAAATGCAGTAAAACTCTTTTTAAAGCCGTCTCAGTTGTAATTGACCAATAATAGCCTCTCGTGGATTGTCCATAACTAAACAGTGAAATATGTATTCTACTTTCTGATTAACGCATTTAAGACCTTATAAGGAAACCAACAATCAGAGGAAAATAAGACCAAACGACAAAATTTTTGAATTTATTATTGGGCAGCAATAAACTGACTTGAAATACATATTGACAGACGTTTGCTGATTATTTGTTTCAACATCCTAGTTTTCACGAAACGAACTTCGCTCTATTAAAATGACCAAGTTAATTTATTTCAGTCACAAATTATTCATATTATCGGTAGCCAATGAGGGATTCACATAGAACCTAGATAAGACTCTTGTATTGAATATAAATCCAGTCTCAACATTCACCATATAGCAGTACCTCTTTAGCAGGACGACTTCCAACAATGAGGTTTTTAGTATTATTAACTATCCTAGTGGTGTCCGCTAATGCTTCCGTTGTAGAGAAGCTAGGGAAATTTATTCCAAGTCTCGCTACTCCGTACGTGGTCAAAGGTCAAGAAGCTGCACCGCACTCTGCTCCATATATCGTGTCACTTGGTAGAAAGGGCAATAAACACTCACACATTTGCGGAGGAACTATAATTAACGCGGAATGGGTACTAACTGCTGCCCACTGTGTTTCAAAACCTATCGGCATGAGTGTTTACGCTGGATTGCATTTACGTTTGGAAACCAACACCACTTCTACCCAACGCAGATTTGTTGATTTTGGTATAAGGCACCAGCATTATGAAGGTGGCGTAGCTCCAAATGACATCGCCTTACTCCACGTTTCGGAACCATTTAAACTCAACTCTCTAGTGCAGCCAGCTACCCTTCCCCCTCGAGAATATATCCACACAGGCAACGTGTCTCTTTATGGTTGGGGCCAAACCAAGCCATTCCTGCCAGTAGCTTCCAAAACTTTACAGACTGTACAAACTGAGGTATTGGATTGGGACGAATGTAAGAATACTCTACCAGAATCCGCACCCTTGGCACCTTCGAATGTCTGCACGTCAGCTATGAAAAATGGAGTATCTGCATGCAATGGTGATTCTGGAGGCCCATTGGTGGCAGAAACTAAAGGTGCTCCATCTCAGCTCGTTGGAATAGTCTCATGGGGAATAATCCCATGCGGTGTTGCGAATATGCCATCGGTGTACACAAGAGTTTCTGCTTTCATTGACTGGATCGCCAATGTACAAAGTTCTTACTATATTTTATCTTAACTGACGTTGACAGGTATTTCAATAAACCACGCTGCGATTTCAAATGTGTTTTTTATTTTGCTATATGAATGACAAGATGTTTTCAATACGCTTTGAGGCGATGACGTCTAATACGGGGATAGACTCAAAATGATCGGAATCGAATTCTTTAGATTTTCCATTTTTCCAATATTTGTTATTGCTGTTTTCTTTTTCTTAGATTCTAAAACATGGGCTGGACAAAAAATGCTTAAATTCTACCCTAATTATATTATATTATATTTTCTGTCCTACGCAGATGCTCTAAGGTAAACATTACATGACTATTGCACAATTTGCCCTTCGTCGACAGAGCTGTGTTTTTTTTTTTAATTGTTTATTTAAATAACAAAGAAAAACTGAAAAAACTTTTAACCAATTTTGTTTTTTTATCTAAAATTTAACTACATCTATTTTTTTATTGCTTAAAAAGCTTAACTTAACTTAACTTAAATCTTACTCTACCCTAATCCTAAAAGAGCTAAATCTGTGTAAGCTGGCTGATGTTGAAAGTACTTTACAGACAGGTACACGGGTCTATATTTGCCATTCAACCACCAAAACTGTTGGTGCTGTTTAATTATGTCACCCCGGTTGCTATGGGAAATAGCTCTATTGAATCGCAAAAGCTTTTCTTCGATGCGCGTTTATACATATGTAGGGTTCTACGAACGCACATTTTTACCCAGGTAAAGTTCCTAACCTTCAAGGAAATACCTACCCTGAAAACGTTGCACGCGCCCCACAGACGCGTGTCCCAAAATCCCACCTTAGGGCACTGAAACATTTGGCCAACGTTGAGCCCGACACTAAAAAGCAAGGAACTGAACGTCCCAAAGCTTTTGATGCCAAGCTCAACAATTTGCGGTTCATCATGCCTGAAACAAAGGTAAAAACATCCACGCATCCTATTCCTAAAAGCAATTCCCAAAAATGCCATACATTCTGCCGCCGCCAGGAACATCTCATCGAACCGGCAATTCCGAATATCGATACAAAAGAATTGCTATCATCAAAGAATGAGCCGATCAACGGATGCACGTGCGGGTAATGTAATGCAAGGACCACCCAAATCCGTTGAACAACAGAAGGCATCCACGACCTATCGCAATCGATAATATCTCAACGAGATATCCGATTTTGAGGAGTTAAGCCAACAAAGGCAATACTCCGGTCCCACGGCCACGCTAGAATTTCGCACCATTATAAAGATCTAATGGATTTCGATTCCGGGTACCAAGTTCAAATAAGACCCACGGGCTGTACGTTCAAACAATCGCCGAATATCTCTGGGCGCCAGATGTTCTGTGCAAACAGAAGGCCGTGGAGATGAAATGCTAGCGATAATAATGATGAATGAAGAATGACTTTCCCTTTTCAGGAAACTACAAAATATCCCAGGGGATGTGTTAACATGCTGATAACAGAGACATTGACGATTCTGTTAATGGACAGAATGGGAAATTGTCTCAGGGGAAGATGCAGATACGATCTGGATCAAGATACTTGTGGGTAGTGTAGAGGCAGTCTAATTGGGATCGTCACCGGGACGAGACGTTTTTATCGAGCAGCATACCAGAGAACCCCACCGAGGAGGTCGAAAGGAGTACGGTTAGAGAACTCTGACGAGGAGGTATCCGCACAGTGAAACTTTAGAGAAGCGAAGGTAACATCGAGTGTCGAACGTACGTGCGGTGCAACGAAGTGCTTCGTAATCGTATAAAGGAAAGACACAAAAAAAATTCAAAATAAAACAATTCTTCTCGTGGTTGCATTTGACATTGTTTTCGCTCCGTTTGTGTGTTTCGTTGTTTTGGGAGTAGTGTTCGGCGGAACACTCCAACAAGAGCCAGCAGTGACTAGCAAGAATCTGCCAAACATACCTTGTCTGACAATCTTGTAGTATAATCCATCTAGCCAAACGGTGTCGAAAGCTTTTTCCAAGTCGATCAGGCAGACACCTGTGCTTGGAAGTTAACGCATGAACGCATGATCATTGGGTTTACAGTCTTTGCACTTTTTGGTATTGGCTCGAATTCTTAAGTTATGCAAAAACAATGATGAATCGCGATATCTTACAGTTGTGAATGGATGAAGAGCAATAATCAGGTGAACCGAACGTTTTTCAAACAATCAGTGAAGAGTACCTGAAAATCAATAATGTTGATGCTGTTACACACGTAACCCTCCTTTCTTCTATGCACCAATAGCACTCCCAGAAAACTACAAATCAATTTCAGGATCCGAGTTAGAACAAACAACAGAAAAAATAATGCCCAGCTCTCTAGATGTGGAAATGTAGATACCACATATTCAATTTATTACACAGGGGATTCCGCAATCACAAGAACCCATACCAAACATACAGAGCAACCGGAGAGGAAACATATCTTCCCAGAATGTCAATGACACAGGATGCCCCCCTCATCCAGATATTTTGCAATTGCTGCCAGAAACGGGGGCATACCAATGAAGAGTGTGTAAAACGGAGAAACACACCCTTTTGCACACACTGCCAGCAAATAAATCACGATATTCGTGACAGCTGGCGATTAAAGAGACAAAAACACTCCGAAAGTCGAGACAATTTAAACAGGGAAAGTAATAAAGCCAACTGTCCCGACACCAATAGATGTGGCTGTTAATAAAAACACAACTCTAGTAGTGGACACCGGCACTGGGATAAGTCTGATCATTAGAAATAGCATCAACGGATCAGACGCTCAAATCAACCGGCGAGAGGCTTGCACCTTACAGGCGCCCTTTGAAAGTATGCGAACCTTGGCAAGTTGCCAAGTGGACTTCCCACTGAAAGGTAAGTCGAAACTCCCATCCAAATTTCAAGTAGTGAGCAGTATGAACGATCTACCAGAAGACGAACTGCTTGGAAACGACTTCTTGTCAAAAAATTGCAATGTGGAAGGCCCCAAACAGTGCGTCATATTTCCTCGGACTGAAATGAACCCAAAGGTATTTAGTGTGCCGATCAAATTGTCACACGTTGAGAAAAGGGTCCTGGAAACAAATACCATAGAGGAAAATAAGAGCAAGCCCAAGACAAGGGAAGAATCTTTTGGTTAGACTTTAACAGGAAAAGGCAGAATCGTGACGTGGACTACATTGTTTCACTGAAAGGCTTCGAACATTTCTGTGCTGGAACGATTCTTGATAAACATATGGACATTGTTTGACCAAGAGCAGCTTCAAAGTCAGTACAGATGCTTACAAGGGGTAATAAAATGTATGTACAAATTCCTGACGTACGTATAAATAAGACGAACCACGTAATAGTTCACGAACTTTATGATTTGATTTACATCGAGAAGCCGTTTAACTTTAGTGAGGTTTCTTGATAATGTTTTAGTTAACACAGCCCATCCCCAATTCAATCAACTCTACGGTTTGGGACTGGAATATATTACCTAATGTTCCTAAAAAAGATATACAATTATTACGTAGAAGACTGCAGGGAGCACCTTTCATTAAATGCAGTTATTGATCTTTTACATATCAATGGAATCAGTCCCTTTCATTGAATGCGGCTATAGATCCTGTTAATATTTGTTTACATAACATCACGATTGTATCGAAAAACTAAGGAGACTTGTGGGGCTTTTCAGGGCCCGAAGAGCCATACATCATTCGATCCCCACTATTCCAGGCGGACGACTCATCTCTAAGTCGAACTTCAGCAAGGTTGCGTAACCTTGCTACGGCATTTACCCCCAGCCAAATCGCTGGAATTAATACAGTTACCCAATCGGATAACTGTTATGAATATCCGTTAGGCAGCTTACCTATTCTGTGGGAGGTTTTCCTTCCAAACCCCTTTTTCTCCATCACCATCCCCGAAAAACATTAAGTCCACGGCAAAGCTTATCACTTAGCCGTGGCACCGAAAATTTATCCTCGGGCAGGCATTGATTTCTAAAAAAACATTAAGTCCACGGCAAAGCTTATCACTTAGCCGTGGCATCGAAAATTTATCCTCGGGCAGGCATCGATTCCTAAAAAAACATTAAGTTCACGGCAAAGATTATCACATTGCCGTGGCATTTGAAATCCCATCCTTAGGCATACATTCTACCCAGGGCATCTCGTTTCCATAGCCTTATGCTATGGAAACAACATCAACAAAGAGTTCCTTGTTGACTCGTTTTCTTGTTTGCCCATGGCACTCCTTGCATGCGGCTATTAGGTCCCATTGGTTTGCCACCGCCGACAAGGTTTCGGCTGAGGCAAACCAAACATTTCCCTAATTACCAGCAATAGCTGGTTTCCTATTATCGGTCCCCACCGATCAGGGACCGCAAACAAGCAACGAATTGGATGCAGCTAGCAAGTGTTTACTTTCAGCATCTGGCAATGGCTGCACCCTATATTCGTTGCAATATCTAAACATCGCATTGGCACCACAGAGTGCTATGCATACACAATTCCCTAATAACGGCCGCCACCCGTCGGCGGACCAAAGGAAATTTTCATTGTCAACCGAAATGTTGATTTATGGCCTCCCATAGGATGACCAGATCTTCGGTTCGTGTCTTTTTCACCCCAGATGTTCATTGTTTGCATTAGTGGAAGATGCAGTAGCGATGCTGGCATCCAGCCTCGGTCGCCGGACGATCGTATGCAAGGCATACGCACACAAGCATAATGTATGCCTATTCCCCGGTCCAATCACGATTAACTACCGCGAGTTAATCGTGTAGCTCCTCCCCTTTTGCAGTTTTCCTTTAGGTGTCCCTTTTCTTATTGTGAGCGTCAAATAACAGTCAGGTTGTTACCACCAGCGAGGACGTGCAGGAGTTCGCGTAGTAAAAAGTACATTTTTTAATATTTTTTTCATACAAGGAGCTGTGAGCAGGAAGCTCCATTCTCGTGAGTCGCGGCGTTTTTGATTCGTGTTTTTATTAAAAGGTTGTGCGCGGAAAATTATCTGTAACCGAAATAAGTGGTTAACTAACAAGTTAAGACCTATTCCCTAGTACTAGACTTTACTCCTTTTTTTTTGCAATTAAGAGCTGTGTGAGTGTAATAGAAAGTAACAGAAATAAATGCAATAAAAGAACCAGAGTGTTTCATTTTCTTTTTCCGCTCGGGACGGCGTCGCAGAATCGCAAGTGAATCCAGAGGACCCGCGGTTGCGGAGTAGTGGAAATTAGTGAAACCCGCGTCCGTGTCGATGCACTGACTAATTTTACACTACAGACTCAGGAGAACATCTAGTCAAGAAAAATGAGACTGAACAAATCGGAATTGTATGATGGAAATACTCACCATGGACTACCCGTCTATATACACACCAATAAATTCGCGGACTAGACTCACGAGCAACAAACTTATTCTGAACTGAAACATATTTTCACTATAAGCAAATTAAAAATCAGGAAGTAAAAACACAAGCAAAACTCTTTTGATTTCCTTTTTTTTCCTTGGTACATTTCCTAACACTCCGTTCAGGAAGCCAAACCACGTTGAAATTCCTCGGGAGTTGCTGTGCAATGAGGACTTACATTTTAATTTCCTCATCTCTTTAATCAAAAAGGAAATTCTATTTGCCCAAGAGTGCTGGTGAAAGCAGCAATAAAATTGTAGCAACCGCATGAGGTTAGCTAGTGGATAAATGTGGTTGAAGAGTTGAAGAGTGTATGTGCCAAGTTAGCAGATGGAAGGATGACATTATGAAAAAAATAAAAACAAATTATTTCAACTACATACTGGTTATTGCCAGTTGGGAGCACTTTAAAATGTTACGATGCTTGCGTTTAGGATTTCCAAAAGGCGAACAAAATTATATATTGGCGACAGCTATGGTGGGGCCCTGTAAAAGGTGAGCTCGTCAAATTTGGTTTAAAGTAAAAATGTTTGTTGAAATGTTACTGAAAGGACGAATATCCGGGTCATTAAAATGTCTGCAGTCTGATAGAAAATCTCACAGATATCAAATATGTCATAAACGGCAGTCTTCGTGTCTTTAAAAAGTGGTAATTGAAAACGATTGGAATTCAATTTTTAGAACATTTTAAAATTTGACATTACGAGTATTCCAAAAAATTATGTAAATCTGACTGTTGCCTGGCATGTGCTTCGATGCCATTTAAGCGAAGGAGAGATTTTGCATTGAAATGTCTCTTCATAACAGTGCTTTTGGAAATACAATATTTTTAGATTTTCCATCTGGTGTTTACACAAATATAACAAAGGTTTATTCACCCTAGAGCAGGCCACACACCGCTGTCCATGTGAGAAGCTTGGATTTTCCAAGTGTATCCAACACATTTTCAAGGATTTTGGCTGTGCACACACTGTGATGACCATTGCAAATGCAGGACTAGCCAAAAACTGGAAACGTTTAAATTCAAATAGCATATCTTCCAGAACCATAGGGATACATGGCATTCATACAACTTCTTCTTTAAATTTTCCTTTTGAAATTGTAGCTTCAATGTATTATTCGTCATCCTTTTTATTGAAAGTCGAAAGTTATGGCGGATTGATGTTTCGGAAAAGAATAATAGGCACGCCAAATGACAAATTCTTCTTGATGTATCACAGTATCGATAGACTTATATGTCGTCGCTTCGCCTGGTATTTCGTTTTGAATGCTGAAATTGATAGCATTGGCATCATTGAGTTTGGCTGCTAATAAATAGTGGCACATGCACTGACAACTGATGATTTTCGTAATTCCGTGTTGTAATTGGGAAATCTTTGTGAAGAAATTCATCTGTGGCTGTTGGGATTTTATAGACGTTCGTCTATAAAGACAGATGACGTGATTTCATCGATTCCTATTTTTCCAGTCCTTATACAACATTGTTCCCACATACTAACCTTCAAGGTAAATTTTTTGCATCTTGCCATAAAACTGGTAATTTGATACAGGAATTGAGTTCATCAGTGGGCGTTGAGTAGTAGACTTTGTCGAAAATCACTAGACGACAAAAAGAGCTGTTCAATTTCTCTTAAATCTTTCAGTATACGGTGGGACAATTCCAAAGCTTTTTTATGTGCCATAGTACTTTCGTCCCATGATTAAGTTTACATGATTGCAACACTTTACACATTCCAGAATTTTGGTTGGTTTGACGTCTTAGTGATTTGCATATTCAACGACAACATCAACTGCGAAGTCCGACCACAATTGTTACGTAAGTAACTCCCCCACCGCCCTTGTCAAAACGAAAACATACACTTAGGTACATTAAACATAGAACATTTAAATAATTCAAATATATCTAAATAAACGCATACATTTGGCGCAAGTCTAATAACCTTGCCCGGAAAAACAAATTATTATGGAAAATTTAACAAGCCTCGGGACTTGCTAAAAAAGGCCAAGACCGGATCCCGGTTGTAGTGCCGAATAATGATGATAATGAATGATGAAACGCATACATTGCAAACAATTTAAGCTAAAACAGATTTATGTTACTACAACATTAATTTCCACTGTACATTTACACATAATTAAACACACGATACAAAATACATTAAATTACATTTAAATTCAGTTTGAGTTGAAAACCAAATAAATGTAGCTAAATTAAAGACAAAGACAGCTGGTGTATAAACCCAGCCTATCTCCGGCGGTTTTATAGGGTTTTCCAATAGGGGTTTGACCACTGTTTTTCGGTAGCAAATTTTTATAATTTGCAGACGTTGTTCGTTCGTGTACTTAACCTCGATGAAAATGTTGAGTTCACTGAATTGACAATGACAGTTTGATGATTGGTGAAAGGGCGCGTTCACAAATTAAATTCAAAGTTGTCAAGTCCCTATTGGAAAACCTACCTTCGGTGAGTTTCGAAGTCGGAAAACCTTCGTTGACACGGGGGAATAGCATGGAACGGAGTGTGGATGAAGGATCGTAGCGACAATTTTGTTTTTGCAGTATTATTGGACGGGTATTGAACGGAGACAGAGAGAGAGCGGCTGTTTGATACAACAGTTGAGAAAAAGTCAAAAAAAAAAGGTTGGTTTTGTCTATGGTGTGTAATTCGGTTAAAATACAAGTAGAGTAAAAATTTTTTGTTACACACAAAATAAAAGGAAGAGAAAAGAATGTTCATAAATTTAACGAATGTTAAAACGACTATTTTCAACGAATAAACATTTATATGGCAATTGAGTGAATAGTTTTCTTTTTCTATGTTATTTGATTATCAATTGCAATACATTTTTGTAAAAACATACTTTCAATCGGAACGAACAAAATCGATTTTGAAGCAAACAAACGTGTGGGGTTCTCTATACCACAGGGAGAACCTGTGGAGTATTTTAGGCAGAGTGTACCGACGCACGGCACTGTTTCACTAAAATCCCACTGATAGCTCGATGAAACGGTGCACAACAGAAGAATAAAAATAAATAAAACACAGTAGTTGCTGTTCGTTACTTTATTAACTCTGCATATTATTAATAGCATCAATTTGCTCACAGGTATAGTTTATTGAACTAACGAATCACGGATCTTAATTAATCTTAGGTTGAGGATATTTAACTCGCGATTACAGATGCTGAGATTACTGTTTATATGTGGGAAACTACATATATTCGCTTTAGCAACACCGTATGCACATTGGCCAATTAAACAATCACGCACTTGAATTAAAGTAAACAGGGTCTTACACAAACTGCACACGTTTTGAAACTTGACTTTAACTAACTCCACTCACTCGGATCTAAGTTAGAAAACTCCAATTTTCGCTCCCAACGCGTGGTGCGTGTGCGCACTTCTAGTAAAGAAATCTGACTGATTATTGGATGTCTCTTTACAGACATCCAACGAAAACGAACCTAAAGGATTCGCCGCCAATGGCGAAGGTCCAAAACAAAAAGGAAAAGAGAAAAATTCATGTAGCAGATCGAATCGGCTGCTACATGTTTGGGCAAGATAAACTGCCGCCATCCGCAAGGGATAGATTCTTGATTGACGTGAGTCAATAAAACCCTTGCCGAAGGCAGAAATCTATCTTGGAAAAATGTATCGAACATTGGGCATGGCCGTTGTTAGATCATCTAGCATAAACAAATTTCGGTCGTATGACTCGATGCATGTTATGTTAGGGATGTGTTAATCCCGTTGAAAGGCACTGTCAGGCGAAAGTATCCGCTTGAATGTTTACTTTGTGTAAACTAAAATTGGTGGCCTTGACCGATGCTGGTGATAGTTCCAAAAAACGGCAACGGATCATAAGATCGGTCATGCTTAGATCCAAGCAAAATATACGCGCCTGAAAGGCCAATGTTTGATTTGATCTTCTTTACTTAAGGAAAGAAAGATCGTAGACATGCCGTTGGAAATCTGGCTTGCAGCTGTGCAAGCAACCCGAAATAATGCTAGGTCAATGAATGGGTACGAAAATAACACACGGAAAGATCAGCGTCTGTTGGTGGATATGTGCCATCCATTGTTCGGTCGCGGAAGCTCGGTTGATGAATTGATGTCATGGCAAGATGATAATCTTGCCGTGAACTATGCTTTTAGGAATGACCGTGGGGAAGAGGTTTGGAAAAGCACCCAAAAAAGGTAAGCTGCCTAATATATATTTATGTCGGTTATCCTTGGGGATAACCGAATTAATTCCAGCGAATTGGTTGGCGGTTAATGCCGTAGCAAGGTTGCGTAACCTTGCTGAAGATTCGACTTCAAGGTAAGTCGCATCGCTGGGAATGGTGGGGATCGAGCGATGCATGGCTCTTCGGGCCCTGAAAAGCCCCACAAACCAACCCACAATGCCAACCAATCTTGACCGCCAACAGCGCGTCACCTCAACCCAACTCCGCATCCCAAACCTGCAATACACACATTCGCAATCATGCAAAACCTGCAAGCGCACCCAATTCCCCATGCAAAATCCGCAATAGCATACATTCAAAACTTCGCAATAAAACACACTCCAAACCCGCAACACAATACAATTCAACAGAATATATTCTAAATCATCCCCGCATACATTTTCCCGAAATTACTTCGGTTAATATCTTATCTAAATGATATTCCTTGCTTGTTGCACCCAAGCAATTCCAATTTTCCCCGAAAACCACATGGGTTTGTAGAAGCGTTTAACTAAAGGGTGTCCACGTAGGACACAGAACTGGCTAAACACCCCGACGTTGTTCCGAAGTAATTGATCTCTACGGCCGCACACCTGGTGACACAAAAACAATACACGATCGCCAACTCCAGTAAAATAAAACGATGGAGTTGTTTTTTTCTTTGAATCTTTATTACACAACACAAACAAATGTTATTCCGACTGGAACAATGTTTATTTAAATTAATTTTCACAGCATGCACTATTAGGTCACAGAGTGGAGAAATATTGTTTAATCTTTAATACATTATTATATTTGCACTTATTAAACCGATTAAAGAATGTTATTTAAGCCACGAAATTTTTGGGTTCTACTTTTAGATTATTAATATACGCTTGTCGCGCCTTTATTGAATCACGCTACGCGACTGTGGCACAATTCGACCTCAACGACTCATCTGTGAGAACACCTCGGTGTATAATATCTGACTGACTAATCCCATTGGAAATCATTAAAGTGAAAGAATCCCGAAAGAAACTGGAAAGAAGGCGGAGTTACACGATTAACTTGATGTAGTTAATCGTGATTGGACCTGACGGAATAGGCATACATTACGCATGTGTGCGTATGCCATGCATACGATCGTTCAGCGACCGTGGATGGCGGGCAAAATCGCTAGTGCATTTTCTAGGAATGCAAACACTAGCATGTGGGGTGTGAAAAACTGAAACCGATAATTTGGTCATCCTAATGGAAGGCCATAAATCATCATTTCGGATGTCGATGATTAAACATTGCAACGAACATAGGGTGCAGCCGTTGCCAGATGTTGAAAGTAAACATTTTCTGGCTGCATCCTGGTCGTTGCGCGATTACGGTCTCTGAACATAGGGACCGATAATTAGGAGCCAGCGATTGCTGGTAAACAGGGACATGTTTGATTTGCGTCGACAGAAACCTTGTCGGCGGTAGTAAATCAATAGGGGCAATAGCCGCATGCATGTTATGCCGGGGGTAAGCAAATACAACGAGTCACAAGGAATTCTTGTTGATTGTTGTTTCCATAGCTTAAGGCTATGGAAACGAGATGCCCTGGCAGAATGTATGCCTAAAGATAAGATTTCAGATGCCATGGCAATGTGATGATTTTGCCATGGACTTATGTTCTTTTCAGGAAATGATGTACGCCTCGGGGGTAAATTTTCGATGCCACGGCAAGGTGATAAGCTTTGCCGTGGGCTTAATGTTTTTTAGGGAATATGGTCTGGCCGAGGGTGAGTTTTCGATGCCGCGGCAAGGTGATAAGCTTTGTCGTGGGCTTAATGTTTTTTAGGGAATATGGTCTGGCCGAGGGTAAGTTTCGATGCCACGGCAAGGTGATAAGCTTTGCCGTGGCTTTAATGTTTTCAGTGGTGGTGATGGAGAAAAAGGGGTTTGGAAGGAAATCCCCTACAGAATAGGTAAGCTGCCTAACATAAATTCAAAACGGTTATCCGATAGGGTAACCGTATTAATTCCGGCGATTTGGCTGAGGGTAAATGCCGTAGCAAGGTTACGCAACCTTGCTGAAGTTCGACCGAGAGGTAAGTCGTTCGCCTGGAAAGGTGGGGATCGAGCGATGTATGGCTCTTCGGGCCCTGAAAAGCCCCACATCACTCCCCCCCCAGTGACGTAGTCACGAAACAGGTAAGGCAGGTTAGGGGGTGGTAAGTTGGTTATGGGCGCGCGTATGAGCGCGAGTACGGGGAGGTTGTGCCGGTGGAGTAGGAGTGGTATTTGAAGACGGAGGTGATTCTGGAGCGGAAGCTTCCAGAAAACAGGGCTTAAGCCTTTCGACGCTGACCGTGGATCGCTTGCCTCTAATGTCGATCTCGAAGACGCGGTCACTGATGCGGCGGAAGACTTTGAATGGGCCATCATAAGGTGGGTCGAGGGGTTTTTTGACCTTATCCACCCTGACAAAGACGTGCGTGCAGCTGTGCAGTTCAGGGTGGACGAAAAGTTTTTTGGAGCCGTGCCTGGTTACAGGGGTTGCCCTAACCTTACGTAGCAGGTCACGGAGATGTCCCAATTCGCGAAGTTGGTCACGCGGTGTTTCACCATTCAGGAAAAGTTCTCCTGGAAGAAGGAGGTTGGTACCATAGGTAAGCTCTGCTGCCGAAGCACCCAGGTCCTCCTTAATGCTCGTCCTCAGGCCGAGGAGGACGGTTGGTAGGGCGTCAAACCATTGTGTGTCGTTATGACACATGAGTGAGGCTTTTAGAGATCTGTGCCAGCGCTCTATCATCCCATTTGATTGCGGGTGGTAGGCGGTGGTACGACTTCTTTGGCAGCCGAGAAGATTTGTTAGCTGCCTAAAAATTGTCGCCTCAAATTGTGGACCTCGGTCCGAAGTTATGGTGGTTGGTACACCGAAACGTGTGACCCAAGTTGAATAAAAGGCCTTGGCGACTGATTCGGCAGTAACTGCCCGGAGAGGTGTCGCCTCTGGCCATCGCGTGCAGCGATCCATCATAGTGAGGATATAAGAAAATCCTCTTGATGGAGTAAGCGGTCCCACTATGTCTATGTGGACATGGGCGAAGCGTGCCGTGGGAAGCTTGAATTGCGCTGGCTCCAGTACATTATGTCGCGCTACTTTGCAGCGTTGGCACTGGAGACAAGCACGGGCCCAACCGGTGAGGTCTTTGTTCATCCGGGGCCAAATAAATTTGCGACGGACAGCAGCGGCTGTTGCTCGGCCGCTGGGGTGGGCAGGGTTGTGGTAAACCTGGAACACGCCCTTACGAAGTTTCTCAGGAATGTAAGGTCTAGCGGTTCCAGTGGAGACATCACACCAGATTTCGCCCAAAGGGTCGCGAAGGGTAATTTTCTTAAGCTCTAGTGCCGTATCGGCAGTTAGGAGGGACTTGAGCTGTTCATCCTCCTCTTGAGCTAGGGCAAGGTCAGCGTTATTCAAGGCGGTACGCAAATGAATCGTATCGATTCGAGAAAGGGCGTCCGCCGTGACATTCTGTTTACCGGAGATATGCCTTATCTCCGTGGAATATTGCCCAATGAGGTCTAATTGACGCTCTTGTCGGGGGGAGGCATTTCCCGACTTCTTCCGGAACGCATAGACCAATGGCTTATGGTCTGTTAAGATGGAGAGTGAGCGACCTTCTATCATATGACGGAAGTACTTAACAGCGCTGTAGATCGCGAGCAATTCACGGTCGTAGGCGCTGTAACGTCGCTCAGTGGGACTCAGCTTCCTTGAAAAGAAGCCAAGTGGTTCCGGTCGGCCTTCAATGTCCTGTTCAAGGACGGCTCCGATTGCGGTATCCGATGCGTCGCATTGGATAGAAAGTGCCGCTCCCTCGAGAGGGTATCGGAGTAAGGTAGCATTTGCCAATTGTTCTTTGGACAGTTGGAATGCTCGATCAGAGACTTCTGTCCAATTAATGGGGCGCTTATCATTGCGCTTAGCTCCTTTTAAAAATTCATTGAGCGGAGCTTGAATCTGGGCAGCATTCTTCAGGGTAGGACGGTAGAAGTTCAGCATGCCCAAAAATCGACGAAGCTCACTCACGTTAGTAGGCCGGGGATACTTCATGAGGGCCTCCACACGGTCTGGTAGTGGGCGAATGCCCTGGTTGTCAACGACATAACCCAGATAGGTGATTTGCTCCTTGGCGTATTGACACTTATCTGGGTTGATGACAAGACCGAATTCGCGGAGGCGCTCTAGGACCTGACGTAAGTGGCGCTTATGTTCGGCGTGGTCTTTGGAGGCGATGAGAATGTCGTCAAGATAAGCATGGCAGCAATTAAGACCACGTAAAGCCGTGTCGATATACCGCTGGAATGTCTGTGCGGCATTCCTGAGGCCGAAAGTCATCACTTTGAACTCGAAGAGTCCGAAAGGTGTAATGACTGCGGTCTTGGGGATGTCTTCAGGTGCCACCGGAATTTGGTGGTATGCCCTGGTGAGATCCAGGGTTGTGAAGACATTGCACCCTCGTAACTTGTACGAAAAATCGTAGAGGTGTGCAATTGGGTATCTGTCCGGGACAGTTGCTGCGTTCAACAGCCTATAATCGCCACATGGGCGCCACTCACCAGAACGTTTCTTCACTAAGTGGAGTGGGCTTGCCCAGGGACTGTCCGACGGTTGGCAGATACCTAGTTCGATCATATGCTCGAACTCCGCGCGCGCCGCACGTAATTTTTCCGGAGCCAGTCGACGTGGACGCTGGCTCACCGGGGGACCACGTGTTTCTATATGATGAAACACCGTGGCTTTATGTCGGCGTTGGTTAGGTAGAGGAATTGTTGTACTCACAAATTCCTGTACCATAACCTGGAATGGGTCTATGCACTCTGTGGCCCCTGTCGTTGCCGCTGGTGATGCCGTCGTGGGCAATGGGGGTGCGGTTGGAGCCACAAGTCTGTTATGGGTCGAATCGACCAACAGATTATGTGCACCTAATAGGTCGGAACCTATCAGGGGTTCATTCACGTCCGCAATGACGAAACGCCAAGTGATCGGACGACAAAGACCCAAGTGAAGTGTCAACTTTTTACGTCCGTACGTAAGTATCGGCGTATTATTTGCAGCTGACAATTTAAGTGCGGCTGGCACGCGGTTACGCGGAGCAAACGATCGCGGGAGTACTGAAATATCGGCGCCGGTATCGACAGTAAAAGCGATATTCAGTTTCGAATCCCGGATGGTTAAGCGACTTATCGTAGGGGTGCCGGCCGATTGCGCGAGGGTGTCGGTCGGCAAAATTAGTTTAAAGAGCGCCTCTGGTTGGTGGAGGGTTGCGTCCAACCACAAGGCGCTTTGCAATTGAATGCGCGATCACCATATCGCTGGTGATTGGCGCACCAAGGCAGAGTAACGGCATTATCAGGTATGTTCTGCCTATTAGTATTGCCGTTACGGGGAGGTCGAGCCGGAGCTCGCTGGGAATTGGCCCGGTGAGGGCCGTTTTGGTTGGGATTGGCCCTCTGTGGGGCATTTTGGGGGGTATAGGCCCTCTGAGGGGCATTTTGGGAGAAATTCTGCCGATTGAGAGGACGGCTCGGCATGGCTCGGTTCTGGGCGCTTCGAGGATTGTTCCTCACCTCCGCGCGCAATTGCGTTATCTCGCGGAGGAGTGAGGTTTGAAGCGCCCGAAGGTCAGCAGTGGTTAATTGAGGTGGCGAATTTCTTTGGTTAAGGTTGGGGCCTGCCTCTGGATTCCCCTGAGGGAAATTGGTTGAGGCGGGCCTTCTATGAGGCAATTGAGCTTGAGGAGAATTGGGAGTTGAGACCAATTGATGGGCTGAGAAAGGCAGACGAGGGTGCCGTGCAGGCTGGGCGGCGTGTTGAGAAACCGCCGCTACCTGGTACGCTGGAGGCTCAGAATACTGATCTGAGCTTTCCATAATTGCGTCCGCAATTTTGGATAAATAGCCCAAACTCTGATTGGGTTGGGCTATAAGTGCCGAACGGGCATGCTGGGGAAGACACCTCAAAAAGTGAGGCTTTATTAGGTCGTCCCCAATCCTGGTCCCCGCTATAGAGCGTAAATGGGTCAGGAAAAGAGATGGTCTCATCCCAGAAAGGTTGGATACAGCGGCTAAACGTTGTTGCCGCACACTTCCTGGCTCGTCCAATGCGTCGAGCAGAGCTTCACGCATGTTGCTATATGGGTTGCGGCCGGACGACCTTATTAAGTGTGCAACATGCGGTCGTTGAGTGCGGTCAAGCACTTTCAACAGCTCAACTGCACGAAGTTGTTCGTCGTGCAAGGCTGAGGCCTGGAAGATGCGGTCTGCCACTGCAAACCAAAGGTCTGGGTCCTCCTCGTCGAAGGGGGGAAGCCCTATATTTAAATGACGAGTCCCGTTCCCGAGGCTGGAAGCATCGCGGAATTCTTGGGACTCTGGGTGCCTATGAGCTTGTTGTGAGGTACCGGCACTAGTTGTGGGCATAAAAATGCCGGAATCTACCAAAGGGCCGGTACCAGGGGCGTTAGGAGCAGTCGGGAGTGTGTCTGTGGAAGAAGGCTGGGGTCGGTTCACGACGCTGGGGGCAACGGGTGGTGCCAGAGGAGTAGATTGTCCGGGCAAGTCTAGGTCAGCATCGACTTGCTCGGTGGGGAAATCGACGCTGGAGGCGTCGTGAAACTCAAGGGGCTCGGGTTGTTCCAGAGCCTTTTTGGCCATGGTGTTCCGCGTGTTGACCATTATGGGTTGTATGACGCGAAACAGGAACTAAAGGCGTAAGAGGACGCGAAGAAAGGTGAATGAGGCCAAGTAAAAGAGTCAAAAGAGGACGCGAGGAGTTGGGGAAAGAGGCCAACGAGTTAAAAGGAGTCGCAGGGAGTCGAGAGAACCGACGAACGTCCCAAAACAATGGTTCTCACAAGTCGAAACAGGTCGTGCGAAAGTTGGAAGTGAAGTCAAGTGGAGTGCTGGAATCTTGAATTCCCCCGAAACGGTTTTATTAATTAAAATGCGTCGGGCGATAGTCGGAGGAGTCGTATGTGCAATTACCGGTAGTTGCGTGTTAATCAATACCCTGATGGGGCTTACAATGTTTATTATATGAAAGCGATCGATGTAGCGTACGCGTAAGATAAAACGTTTTTACATATAATAAATAAAAATCATTTGCTTCTTTAATTACTATTTGTTCTTGTTTTATCGTTCCGATTGTTATTTGGGAAAAATGAATTCACTTTTTGTATACCTATTTGATTAAAAAGAAGTAAAGAAATGGAAATGTAAAGGAGAAATTGAATTTGTATAATTTTACTGCTATACTGTTTGCACTTTAATTTATATGAGTAAATCTTTTGTAATGTTGAAAACTTTTAAAGTATTTAAAACATTTGCGAAATTTTATCAAATTTGGAATTAAAATTTTTTATTTGCCAGGCATGCAATTTAGGAACCAGGCAGGCAAGGAAAAAAATGAACAGCGGTTTCTAAACTAATGAAAATGAACTGGGGCTTTTTTTAAAAAAACTAAATTTAAGCGGATTGGCGTCCTAAATTTCGTATTTCGTTCTCGTAATTACTATAATTTTGAAACGGCCTTTTATTAGTTGGCTTGCTGTTGTTTTTTACTTATATTGCGTATACTAGGATTTTAATCAACATTGCTTTTTGCAGGATACACTTAAATAACGATAATGTCGCCGAAGAAAAATTCGACTCCTTTCTAAACGATTGATTTTTGCTTTCTTTGCCTATATTATACCTAATTACAATTTACAATAAAAATATCGGTTTAGCCAGTGCTTGTAACAATATGAATGAATTTAATTTTGTGTGCATATCATAATATAGTAGATTTTATTTACAAGTTTTCGAGTAAACGGCAGTGGTGCATTGTCTACGTATTTTTTAAACTTATATTTATATCAGGCGATTCGGAAGGAGCTCACCGAGAGGAGAATTAACACTTTTTTGAAAAAAAAAACAGGAAGAAAAAAAAAATGGAAAAAGAAAGAAAGAAAAGGTTACTTAGCTTGATTTCTGCTGTTATTTGAAAGTGGCTGCTTCTAGTCCTGGTGTCGCTGAAACGTTGGCTAGAGTTGGATTGCGATGTTGTAATATTGTTGTGCTGAAGTTCGTTGGACGTTGTGTTGGGGCTGTTGTTGGGTGGACGTCACTGGGTGGTTGGCCGCTCTCGGTAGTCCTCGACTGCTTCCGGTGATGTTATGCCAGGTGCTGTTGTTGGGCTGGCGTTGGGGCGTACCCTTTAATTGTCTTTTTCTTTTTGCACTCGGTTCCGGTGTTAGATGTTCGGGTATATGTTGGTGTCACTTGCACTGCACTGGTTAATGTTCCGAGGATTGCGAGTTCTTCCATCAAACAAAGCTTGCGTGAAAAGGTGCGCGTTCACTGGTCGTGGTTACCAAAAGTCACTGGTTGTTCGGAAGTTGCGTGTTCTTTTCGCGGTCACCAATGTAGAAGCGTTTAACTAAAGGGTGTCCACGTAGGACACAGAACTGGCTAAACACCCCGACGTTGTTCCGAAGTAATTGATCTCTACGGCCGCACACCTGGTGACACAAAAACAATACACGATCGCCAACTCCAGTAAAATAAAACGATGGAGTTGTTTTTTTCTTTGAATCTTTATTACACAACACAAACAAATGTTATTCCGACTGGAACAATGTTTATTTAAATTAATTTTCACAGCATGCACTATTAGGTCACAGAGTGGAGAAATATTGTTTAATCTTTAATACATTATTATATTTGCACTTATTAAACCGATTAAAGAATGTTATTTAAGCCACGAAATTTTTGGGTTCTACTTTTAGATTATTAATATACGCTTGTCGCGCCTTTATTGAATCACGCTACGCGACTGTGGCACAATTCGACCTCAACGACTCATCTGTGAGAACACCTCGGTGTATAATATCTGACTGACTAATCCCATTGGAAATCATTAAAGTGAAAGAATCCCGAAAGAAACTGGAAAGAAGGCGGAGTTACACGATTAACTTGATGTAGTTAATCGTGATTGGACCTGACGGAATAGGCATACATTACGCATGTGTGCGTATGCCATGCATACGATCGTTCAGCGACCGTGGATGGCGGGCAACATCGCTAGTGCATTTTCTAGGAATGCAAACACTAGCATGTGGGGTGTGAAAAACTGAAACCGATAATTTGGTCATCCTAATGGAAGGCCATAAATCATCATTTCGGATGTCGATGATTAAACATTGCAACGAACATAGGGTGCAGCCGTTGCCAGATGTTGAAAGTAAACATTTTCTGGCTGCATCCTGGTCGTTGCGCGATTACGGTCTCTGAACATAGGGACCGATAATTAGGAGCCAGCGATTGCTGGTAAACAGGGACATGTTTGATTTGCGTCGACAGAAACCTTGTCGGCGGTAGTAAATCAATAGGGGCAATAGCCGCATGCATGTTATGCCGGGGGTAAGCAAATACAACGAGTCACAAGGAATTCTTGTTGATTGTTGTTTCCATAGCTTAAGGCTATGGAAACGAGATGCCCTGGCAGAATGTATGCCTAAAGATAAGATTTCAGATGCCATGGCAATGTGATGATTTTGCCATGGACTTATGTTCTTTTCAGGAAATGATGTACGCCTCGGGGGTAAATTTTCGATGCCACGGCAAGGTGATAAGCTTTGCCGTGGGCTTAATGTTTTTTAGGGAATATGGTCTGGCCGAGGGTGAGTTTTCGATGCCGCGGCAAGGTGATAAGCTTTGTCGTGGGCTTAATGTTTTTTAGGGAATATGGTCTGGCCGAGGGTAAGTTTCGATGCCACGGCAAGGTGATAAGCTTTGCCGTGGCTTTAATGTTTTCAGTGGTGGTGATGGAGAAAAAGGGGTTTGGAAGGAAATCCCCTACAGAATAGGTAACCTGCCTAACATAAATTCAAAACGGTTATCCGATAGGGTAACCGTATTAATTCCGGCGATTTGGCTGAGGGTAAATGCCGTAGCAAGGTTACGCAACCTTGCTGAAGTTCGACCGAGAGGTAAGTCGTTCGCCTGGAAAGGTGGGGATCGAGCGATGTATGGCTCTTCGGGCCCTGAAAAGCCCCACAGGTTCATTTCCTCCTTAAATTCCACATTTTCACAGCCAATTTTCCAGAAACGATCACAACAACCAAGGCCCTTGATGATACTTGGCTATGCCGCCAAACCAATTTCCCAGTATACGCAACCAACGAATCTAACTCAGCTTGTTCGGCGAGGATTCGCTGGAACTGAATTCCCTAAGCAAGCATAGCAACTCTTCTCGAAATTCCTAGTAAATGGCGGCGAGTCGATTTTAGCTGTGACTCAACCACCACGACACGATGAATAGATTCTTTCCTTCATTACTCAGTCGACATTCAACTCCCAACACGCGCACGTCGAGGTCCCCTGATAACCGCCGCGACCACATGGGGGCACGCACGCCCCCCGTGTAGAAAGTAAGGTCGAGCCGCACCGTCTGAGTCTGCTGCGCGAGTCCCAACCTAAGTCGAGATACAACGACCGCTGCGTTCGCACCCAGCGTCGCCCCGCCGCCACCACGGTCCGCGTTATAAAGCCGTTACAATTTAAACGTGTTGGTATAATTATATAATCATAATCATAAATAGTTTTAATACATAAATGTTATCGCGATATACAAGTTATGCTACGAAGACATCACGATATAATAAACTCAACCAAAACTGTGTGTGTATTATCATTTACGCGAAGTACGTGGTGCTTACTTTCGGCGGAACCTTGGTCATAACCGGCGTTGGGTAAACAGTGTTTGAATGAACCATTCGATGCTGGGGATAGGGGTGGACCTAGTGTCCGTTCGACACACATTCCTCTGCCCACACAAACGACCTACTTGGCCATCGGTGGACTAAATGCTAAGTCGATGACGGATACTAAGGCGACTGCAGGAGCACCGAAATCAAACGCATCACTAGCCACATCTTGGACACCAAAAAGGCCTTAAAACCCGAGTACTTCGTTTAGACTAGTCAAAGTCATCCATAATCCAAGGCGTAAAACGTGAGTACCCCTTTTGACTGCCATTGGTAGCATTAGTAGCTAAAACCCTTACAACCAGTAAAGGGATATATAAAAAACTTACTTACGTAAGGCCATCTAGGAGAGTTATAGCAATTCTAGATGAGACAATCACCAGAACAACATCCTTTCGTGATCATATGGATGCTAAAATTAATGAAATAAGGAACGTCTTGTCTGGGGCTCCGGGTGTATCTGGGAGATATAATTCGCCACTTTTGTTGCATAATTTTGTCATCCTGTGGGGGTTTAAAAGTTGTGTGTCAGTACGACACGGATTCACTTAACACCCACCAACGATTAAGTCGCCGAAAATTGTTCACCAAAGAAGAGTAAGAAAGTAAAACGCACTGGGGTTGTTTTATTGTTATTGCTTTTTTATATGTTCTTTTTATTTTTTTTGTTGTATAAAGTAGCTTTCTTTCGAAATAATGTTTATCAAAATAATAACACAAATTTATAATTTTGCTACGAGCACTTAATATGGAGTTCATTATTATACCTCCAGTGATTGTTTTTATGCTTTGTTCGATCTTAACTACACACACTCACATTTGACGGTTAGATATTGTTAAATTTGTGTTAAATGCACATGATTCTTTAAGGTAACGTACACCTTTCAGTTCTTTCAGAATCGTCTAATATATTGCAACAAATTTTACTTGGTGAAAAATTGACTTTACCGCCTCTTAAAACAGATGAAAAAAATTTTATAATTTGCAGACGTTGTTCGTTCGTGTACTTAACCTCGATGAAAATGTTGAGTTCACTGAATAACTTGACAATGACAGTTTGATGATTGGTGAAAGGGCGCGTTCACAAATTAAATTCAAAGTTGTCAAGTCCCTATTGGAAAACCTACCTTCGGAGAGTTTCGAAGTCGGAAAACCTTCGTTGAGACGGGGGAATAGCATGGAACGGAGTGTGGATGAAGGATCGTAGCGACAATTTTGTTTTTGCAGTATTATTGGACGGGTATTGAACGGAGACAGAGAGAGAGCGGCTGTTTGATACAACAGTTGAGAAAAAGTCAAAAAAAAAGGTTGGTTTTGTCTATGGTGTGTAATTCGGTTAAAATACAAGTAGAGTAAAAATTTTTTGTTACACACAAAATAAAAGGAAGAGAAAAGAATGTTCATAAATTTAACGAATGTTAAAACGACTATTTTCATTCGGAACGAATAAACATTTATATGGCAATTAAGTGAATAGTTTTCTTTTTCTATGTTATTTGATTATCAATTGCAATACATTTTTGTAAAAACATACTTTCAATCGGAACGAACAAAATCGATTTTGAAGCAAACAAACGTGTGGGGTTCTCTATACCACAGGGAGAACCTGTGGAGTATTTTAGGCAGAGTGTACCGACGCACGGCACTGTTTCACTAAAATCCCACTGATAGCTCGATGAAACGGTGCACAACAGAAGAATAAAAATAAATAAAACACAGTAGTTGCTGTTCGTTACTTTATTAACTCTGCATATTATTAATAGCATCAATTTGCTCACAGGTATAGTTTATTGAACTAACGAATCACGGATCTTAATTAATCTTAGGTTGAGGATATTTAACTCGCGATTACAGATGCTGAGATTACTGTTTATATGTGGGAAACTACATATATTCGCTTTAGCAACACCGTATGCACATTGGCCAATTAAACAATCACGCACTTGAATTAAAGTAAACAGGGTCTTACACAAACTGCACACGTTTTGAAACTTGACTTTAACTAACTCCACTCACTCGGATCTAAGTTAGAAAACTCCAATTTTCGCTCCCAACGCGTGGTGCGTGTGCGCACTTCTAGTAAAGAAATCTGACTGATTATTGGATGTCTCTTTACAGACATCCAACGAAAACGAACCTAAAGGATTCGCCGCCAATGGCGAAGGTCCAAAACAAAAAGGAAAAGAGAAAAATTCATGTAGCAGATCGAATCGGCTGCTACATGTTTGGGCAAGATAAACTGCCGCCATCCGCAAGGGATAGATTCTTGATTGACGTGAGTCAATAAAACCCTTGCCGAAGACAGAAATCTATCTTGGAAAAATGTATCGAACATTGGGCATGGCCGTTGTTAGATCATCTAGCATAAACAAATTTCGGTCGTATGACTCGATGCATGTTATGTTAGGGATGTGTTAGTCCCGTTGAAAGGCACTGTCAGGCGAAAGTATCCGCTTGAATGTTTACTTTGTGTAAACTAAAATTGGTGGCCATGACCGATGCTGGTGATAGTTCCAAGAAACGGCAACGGATCATAAGATCGGTCATGCTTAGATCCAAGCAAAATATACGCGCCTGAAAGGCCAATGTTTGATTTGATCTTCTTTACTTAAGGAAAAAAAGATCGTAGACATGCCGTTGGAAATCTGGCTTGCAGCTGTGCAAGCAACCCGAAATAATGCTAGGTCAATGAATGGGTACGAAAATAACACACGGAAAGTTCAGCGTCTGTTGGTGGATATGTGCCATCCATTGTTCGGTCGCGGAAGCTCGGTTGATGAATTGATGTCATGGCAAGATGATAATCTTGCCGTGAACTATGCTTTTAGGAATGACCGTGGGGAAGAGGTTTGGAAAAGCACCCAAAAAAGGTAAGCTGCCTAATATATATTTATGTCGGTTATCCTTGGGGATAACCGAATTAATTCCAGCGAATTGGTTGGCGGTTAATGCCGTAGCAAGGTCGCGTAACCTTGCTGAAGAGTCGACTTCAAGGTAAGTCGCATCGCTGGGAATGGTGGGGATCGAGCGATGCATGGCTCTTCGGGCCTTGAAAAGCCCCACAAACCAACCCACAATGCCAACCAATCTTGACCGCCAACAGCGCGTCACCTCAACCCAACTCCCCATCCCAAACCTGCAATACACACATTCGCAATCATGCAAAACCTGCAAGCGCACCCAATTCCCCATGCAAAATCCGCAATAGCATACATTCAAAACTTCGCAATAAAACACACTCCAAACCCGCAACAGAATACAATTCAACAGAATATATTCTAAATCATCCCCGCATACATTTTCCCGAAATTACTTCGGTTAATATCTTATCTAAATGATATTCCTTGCTTGTTGCACCCAAGCAATTCCAATTTTCCCCGAAAACCACATGGGTTCATTTCCTCCTTAAATTCCACATTTTCACAGCCAATTTTCCAGAAACGATCACAACAACCAAGGCCCTTGATCATACTTGGCTATGCCGCCAAACCAATTTCTCAGTATACGCAACCAACGAATCTAACTCAGCTTGTTCGGCGAGGATTCGCTGGAACTGAATTCCCTAAGCAAGCATAGCAACTCTTCTCGAAATTCCTAGTAAATGGCGGCGAGTCGATTTTAGCTGTGACTCAACCACCACGACACGATGAATAGATTCTTTCCTTCATTACTCAGTCGACATTCAACTCCCAACACGCGCACGTCGAGGTCCCCTGATAACCGCCGCGACCACATGGGGGCACGCACGCCCCCCGTGTAGAAAGTAAGGTCGAGCCGCACCGTCTGAGTCTGCTGCGCGAGTCCCAACCTAAGTCGAGATACAACGACCGCTGCGTTCGCACCCAGCGTCGCCCCGCCGCCACCACGGTCCGCGTTATAAAGCCGTTACAATTTAAACGTGTTGGTATAATTATATAATCATAATCATAAATAGTTTTAATACATAAATGTTATCGCGATATACAAGTTATGCTACGAAGACATCACGATATAATAAACTCAACCAAAACTGTGTGTGTATTATCATTTACGCGAAGTACGTGGTGCTTACTTTCGGCGGAACCTTGGTCATAACCGGCGTTGGGTAAACAGTGTTTGAATGAACCATTCGATGCTGGGGATAGGGGTGGACCTAGTGTCCGTTCGACACACATTCCTCTGCCCCCACAAACGACCTACTTGGCCATCGGTGGACTAAATGCTAAGTCGATGACGGATACTAAGGCGACTGCAGGAGCACCGAAATCAAACGCATCACTAGCCACATCTTGGACACCAAAAAGGCCTTAAAACCCGAGTACTTCGTTTAGACTAGTCAAAGTCATCCATAATCCAAGGCGTAAAACGTGAGTACCCCTTTTGACTGCCATTGGTAGCATTAGTAGCTAAAACCCTTACAACCAGTAAAGGGATATATAAAAAACTTACTTACGTAAGGCCATCTAGGAGAGTTATAGCAATTCTAGATGAGACAATCACCAGAACAACATCCTTTCGTGATCATATGGATGCTAAAATTAATGAAATAAGGAACGTCTTGTCTGGGGCTCCGGGTGTATCTGGGAGATATAATTCGCCACTTTTGTTGCATAATTTTGTCATCCTGTGGGGGTTTAAAAGTTGTGTGTCAGTACGACACGGATTCACTTAACACCCACCAACGATTAAGTCGCCGAAAATTGTTCACCAAAGAAGAGTAAGAAAGTAAAACGCACTGGGGTTGTTTTATTGTTATTGCTTTTTTATATGTTCTTTTTATTTTTTTTTTTGTATAAAGTAGCTTTCTTTCGAAATAATGTTTATCAAAATAATAACACAAATTTATAATTTTGCTACGAGCACTTAATATGATTAGTGATTGTTTTTATGCTTTGTTCGATCTTAACTACACACACTCACATTTGACGGTTAGATATTGTTAAATTTGTGTTAAATGCACATGATTCTTTAAGGTAACGTACACCTTTCAGTTCTTTCAGAATCGTCTAATATATTGCAACAAATTTTACTTGGTGAAAAATTGACTTTACCGCCTCTTAAAACAGATGAAAAAATGGTAACCGAATGACCCAGTTTGGATATTGGATTGATCTCAGAGTGCATGCACTGTGAGAAGGGGAAATGGAGTGGAATGAAAAGTATTTTTGTGCTATTCACCTGACCGCTGAGTTTATTGATCCCCAGCGAATAGCGTGTCTGGCGTAGGTCAAAAAACCGTGCGATGGCTTGAGAAAATATTAGCGTGGGAACAAACTAATGGAATTCGATAACCCAAACCGCAACAGCATCGTTTGCCCAGACTTTGCTGTTCCTAACTAAACGTGAAATTGTGATTTCCGGTGGAAATCTCATGTGGTTTATGAGCTAATGTTGCCGCATGGCAAGAAAGGGCTGAATTCAATTATGCATTATCTGCATAGAATAATGAACTCAGGTTATGCGTCCTTTTGGAGTATACCTTTTGCAGGTGAAATTGGCCGACGGAAGGGATTGGGATTGATGTGGTGGGCGGTTAGCAGGTGAAATTGGTTGTAATTATGGGTTGGTCCTCCGTGTAATATAGAGAACCTGTAGCGATTCTAACAGATACACACGATTCACAAGCGAAATAGTGAGGAACACGAACGAAAAATCGAATAAGAAAAATACATCAGAACCGTATACCAAGCGACAAATAACAAAAAAGTAATTCACACCAGTGGAATATAGTCGAGTTTGGAAATCAAATTCCAAACACGGTCAGTAGCCTGGTGTGTAACGCGTAGGTAAATTTTTTTTCGTGATTCGAGCTGTCATAGCGTCAGTTCGAATCACACGATCTTCTTCACTATTATTTCAAACGCCGAACTGGTGACCGCGAACGTGAGTTAAAGTGAACACGCACGTACAATTTAAAACGGTAAACCGCGTAAAAACAATTGTAAAAATTGTGAACACGCACCGAAAAATAAGAAACACGCGTCGAAAAATAAATACAGTCCCGGAAATTAAACAATAGTAATTCAACAGTTCCAGTGGAAGTGAAGTGACCAAAACACCGATTGCAGCACACCTTCAGCCACGAATCAGGACTCATCGCGGACGCAGGACAACAGGAAGGAAAAAAGCCGCAAGTCATTTATTGTATTTTATTATTTTTTATTTTTTTTTTACCATATTTTAAAAAGCAATTTCCTTTTAAATATATTCTTTTTTGATTTCTGTATTGCGTTAAATAAATCTCAAAATATTTATTCCTTTATAATTCTTTTCTTGTACGAGCTCCTTACGAACCCGAAAAGTGAAAAATTAGTGCAAAACCATAAAGCTCCTTCAGAGCAAGAATTTGAAACAAATAATAGCACACATAGATCCCAAATACTGACATAAAATTAATGAAAAAATTGGGCATTTAGAGTACAAAACGTTTTTTGTCTATGCAATAATTTAAATTTATTATATTTTTTTTTTCCTTGTGCCCAATAAGAATTCTACCAAAACCTTTTTTGCTGAAAACTCAATAATAGTAACTATTCGTGGCACAATAAATTTAACTGTAAGAAATCACAATCAAGGACATATATCAAAATTTCGTTTTTTTTTTTTTTTTGTAATGTTTGTAAGTGTAGTTTCGTTTTCAAATATTGTGTTAAAATGCTGTATGTACTAAACACTACACGTCCGGCCGTTAAGAGACTGTGTCAAATAGTAATTTTTGTATAATTGAAATCGGCACACGACGACGAAGAAAAATTATAGCGTTTGAAATAATAGTGAAGAAGATCGTGTGATTCGAACTGACGCTATGACAGCTCGAATAACGAAAAAAATTTTACCTAAGCGTTACACACCAGGCTACTGACCGTGTTTGGAATTTGATTTCCAAATTCGACTATATTCCACTGGTGTGAATTATTTTTTTGTTATTTATCGCTTGGTATACGGTTCTGATGTATTTTTCTTATTCGATTTTTCGTTCGTGTTCTTCACTATTTCGCTTGTGAATCGTGTGTATCTGTTATAATCGCTACAGACTAATTGTCCTTATCCAAAAAATATCCCATTCTAAGTACTTCCTCGCCTCTGCAAAAGAAAATCTTTCATCCTGTCTGCTAACAGTTTTTCCCATCGTATCTGTTAGCAGCATAAAACTTCCCTTTGCATCTCAAAAGGAAAATTTCCCATCGGATCTGAAAAAGGAGAAATCTTCCTCGTGATCATTATCATTACATTCGTTGCTGGTGGTCGGTATTTTTTTTTTTTTGGTTTTATTTACGGATCGGGTGCCGCCCCTTATTCTCCGATCTTTCGCTGGTTTTATTTATCTAACACATCTGGTATGAAGAAAAAGGGTCCCATGCAATTCGGATGGGATAGGAATCATGGAATGTAATGCTTTTGTTTGCCTTTCACTCATAAACATCTATCTGGGATAGTGTTTAGAGTTTATGGCTCTATGGCTGCTAATCACCGGCGCAACGAATCGTTTGTTTGCGCAAGTGTGCCTTAGCATTAGATCATGCGAGGGATTAAGGTGCTAATTGCATTTAGCTACCCAAGAATGTATCCCTTGTTCGGTTTACTTACTGACATGGTATTTCTTGGAAACATCGTGCAGATGTTCAGGATTGAAGATGGTGCGTTGCTGGGATGCGATGCATTTCTGCCTTTTCAATTGTTTTTGCATGATGGATGAATGCGTTGCAATCCTTAACAAACCTTTGTTTCAGGTATGATGTATGAAACGTTGAACTCGATATTGGAAGCATTTGGAACGTTAAGTAACCCGTAATCGGGTTCAACGTTGTTGCTTGTTTCAGGAATGGCCATGACTCTTGGGACACGTGTCTGTGGGCACGTGTAATGAATAAAGGTATGCTTGTTCATTGGCGGAAAGGACATCTCAACCTATAGTTGGTTGTGCGGTTCGAAGAACCGCTACAGAGCAACAAAGTTGACAGCAAAGTTAAGCTTCTCTGCTATAAGCAGCTAATCTGATCTGGAATATCTTACCCCTTTCCCATATGGTCCTGCATATCTTCGGCTCAAATGGAAAGACTTCGGGTTTTCAAAAGGAAACTCCTCAGAAGATGCACCAATCACTCTAGAAGGCCTGACGGTCGTCATTGCCCTAACTCTCACCTATACAAAGGCGCCTCCATTACCCCATCGACGAGTACTTGCTGCAATTAGCATACAAGTACCTCGAAAGCATTCAGAACAGCGAGAACCTACTTGTACGGGAGTCTTGCGTTCTTGACCCTTCTCTCTCTCGATCTCTTCGGATCAGACCACCACAATTTCTTCTTCAGTATAAAACTGAAGAAAGCACCCTTCCCAACAACATTCCCCTCTATAATAGAGGATTCCTGGATCCATCTCATAGAGTCTACTGTTAACAAACCACACACACACGGACGCACAGTACAAAACGGCACAAACATACACACGCCGATCAAAGCGCAGATCATCAGACGCCAAAGACGTGATCTGCGTTTACTACCTCATTTAAGACCTACCGGTCTTGTATGATTTCTTTCCCACCATCCCTCTTTACAAGTAGTTAGAGAACACCTGGACTAACACTGTCCACACAATCCTTGGATACCCACCCACCCCCCCCCCCCCCCCTTTTTTTTTCTTTTCTTTTAAGATATCTCGGGACCAAGCCCAACATCCTCACGGATGTGGGTGATTCTGATTATCGCAAGATGACCAGAAGCCATAGACAAGATGAAGGACACATCTGTTATTGTCTCGCTACAGTCGACCCTCTTGCCAACCCATTTTTTTTTATTTTTTTTTTTCAAAATCTATTTTTTGCTTCACATGAGAATATGTTGAGGTAGCTGCAAATCTCATTTTCGCTGTTCTAGTGGTTACAGAATCTATTACCAACTCATCACCCTGAGACAGATCTTCCAAAACATATAAATGGGTTTCCTTTCCAATAAATGGGAATCTTTTCTATGTTACACCCAAAGAATACTCACAATTAAAACTCCATTTCCTACTCAATCAACACTGATGTCATAAGTCAAAAAAAAAAACGGTCAAAAACGAAAAGAATCCTTGTACAGGTACAAGTAATCGAAATGGATTATTGATGCGCAATTAGTCCTAATTTTATAATGACTAAGAAATCAAAATGGTACAGATGTCAATTGAACCCCTATTTAACTTAAGACACCCCAATTACTCAAGGCCAATACAACGACCTTATCCAAAATACCGTCTTGAAGCGTCACATATAGTAGTGACTTTCGCACTCTCCTTGTAGTTTATACAAAACTGAAACTACCTGTAGCTCCTCAACACACGACAGACCCATGTCAGCCTGCATGATATCGAATTTTTCCGCATCGTTGAAGAATTAGCATAACTTGATCCCTTGTCGAGCATACGACAACCTAGATAAACGAACGGAATCCGCACGCGAAACCAACTTTACACGCATGCGACCAAATGTTGATTTCCTCATTTTGGTTTTTCCCAATCAAATCAGATTTTTTTGGATGTTCTTATTTTCTTTACTGCGTATTCAGCCATCGACCCACATATAAAGTACTTGAATATTGAAGGACCAAAGACAGATTACACGTCGATTAATTCGCATCTAAAGTTCAAGTGCGTCGTAAAAAGCAATAAATACTCACGGTAAATCGCGGAGGATTATCAAGAAATGTTTTTGGTATAAAAGGTTGGACAAATCGCTAGAAGGCATAAGTACTGTACACTCTCTCGAACATGAAAGTTATAGTTATCGTTTTTATCTTGTCAGTGTTGGCTACTGCCAATGCTTTTAATTTACGCCCACTTTTACGACCAGAATTTGCAAATAGCAGAATTATCGCTGGCAAGGAAGCTGAACCTGGAGAAGCTCCATACATTGTTTCATTGAAAATCTCCCAACATTTTTGTGCTGGAACGATAATCGATAAACATTGGGTACTCACAGCTGGACACTGTGTGACCAGCCGCAGTTTTACAGTCGTTGCGGGACTTCACAATAGAACCGATGAATCACAGGTACAAATTCGTAACGTAAATAGGACACGCCACACAATAGTCCATGAACGTTATGACCATGGTGTTGGACCGAACGACATCGCTTTGATTTACATCGAGACACCATTTAACTTTACTGAGTTACGGGCTGATGGTAAACCTTTAGTTGCCAAAGTCGATTTACCATCAAACCAATTCAGTCAAATAGGCGATGGCACCCTCTACGGATGGGGACGTGACGAAAGTTACCTATTGCCTAACGTTTTAAAAAAATTAGATACCACGATTATTACGTACGAACACTGCAAACAGCACCTTCCGTTTGATGCGCCGATTGCTCCTGTGAATATTTGTTCATATGATGGCACAGTTGCATCGGCCTGCAATGGAGACTCCGGAGGACCCCTAGTCAAGAAAAATGGAAAAAGCGTTGAACAAATCGGAATTGTATCATGGGGATACACGCCATGCGCCACAACAGACTACCCATCTGTCTACACACACACACACAAATACGACAAATGGATTCGCGACAGCCAGAAGAAATTTACTTTGAATTAAAACTTATTTCCGCCATAAGCAATGTTAATCGAAGCAAATATAAAATCACGAAGTAAAGGCACAAGTGAAACTTTTTTTTTTTGCTTGGGATGTAAGGCCACATTCAGGAAGTTAAAGAACGCTGGAATTCCTTGCGAGTTTCTGGGCAATGAAGAATTACATTTTAATTTCCTCATCTCTTTAATCAAAAAGAAAGTTCTATTCACCCTAAAGTGCTGGAGGGGAAGCAATGAAATTGAGCCAAACGCGTAGTGTTTGCTAGGAAATAAATGCGGTTTGGGGAATGTACATGTTGGGTTAACAGATTGGAGGACGACATTCTTTACAACCTTAAGTGGGAAGGAAAATCTCTACTAGAAACTGGCAATTCCCGGTTAGAAGCACTTTAAAACACTTCGATGTTTGCCGTTGGGATTTCTAAAAAGCAAAAAGGGTTTACGAGGAAATTATAATAGGGACCGCTATGGTTGAATTTGGAAAAAGGGCATTCATTAATTTCGGTGTTAAATTCAAATTGCCTCTTTAAATAAAGCTTCATTAAATATGCCTGAAATCTGATAGATAACGTCAGATATATCAAATACACCATAAACAGCAGACTCCAGGTCTTTAGAAAGCGGAGAATAAAATTATGTGTTTAATTCCAGGGAAAGTAATTTTTGTATACTTTTGTGGCGGTTCTTGTGAACGCCACTACTTACCTGCTCATCTACCACCAGGTAACCCCTTTTCATAAGCGTTCTGTTTCAATAAAGCGTGTACTTACAGGCATTGGTTATTCCTATAACCACGAAAAACCTGTAAAGCACAATGTCTGCTGATACGAAAATTATATCAGCAATAACAGACATTCCCTACATGGGCATATAGAAACCTGAAAAGCATGACTTGCCTGCTCATAACGACCAACCACCGCTGCAATGCTTAACTGCGCTGAAGTAAAACACCATCAGCAACACAAGCGTTTCTATAGGAAGGGCAAATTGGTCGCACATCTAGCAACCAACATTACATTAGTTCCTACCAACGAAATGTCTCCTAAGAAGTCGGCTACAATGCCACAAGAGATATTTCTTCCTTTTGGTTCTTCATGCATGCCCACATCGGTCGCTAAATCAAGCCACACGAAATGGAAACTCGCACCTGGCAGCAAAAGGCATAGAGAACTCGCCAGTGTAAATACACACACGACGGTTCGACCTCTGTTGATGCCAACAACGACATGCGCACGAGCAGCAATCATGCTACACGTAGTCGCTGATCGTGTAAGCACATCCAACCCTTTTCAGGATGACTTGCCCCAGCTGCGAAGGTTGTTTATTTTCATTTAACTTCATGTTCATGGTTCGCATGCTGGGCGACACACACGATGAGCAACCAAAGGGGATCATCGTGTGTGTGTGCGTTTCAACCCTTCTTTGGTGGTACAACAATGCGAAAAGGAAAATTACCAAATATGGTCATCGAGGCGATGGATGGAATTTTGGTATTCTGTCGCTTGGGTGGCGATACTTAATCGCGCCTTGGATTCCGTGAGGGCAGGTCGTGCCCTCACGTTAATTAAAAGTTAGTTAGCTGCCAGTTGGCTCAGTGTCAGAAATCCCATTTACCGGTGAACACAGTGGCTCCATTTATGTTAAATAAAAATACTTACTTCACCGCCAGTACCTGCGCCGACAAATAGCAAGTGTAGTGTGTCATTCATTAAACACTGTTACATTAAATTCATTGAATACTGTTACTTTAAATACATTATATACTGTGTACATTAAATTCATTAAATACTGTTACATTAAATTCATTAAATACTGTGTACGTTAAATTCATTAAATACTGTTACATTAAATTCATTGAATACTGTTACATTAAATACATTAAATACTGTGTACATTAAATTCATTAAATACTGTTACATTAAATACATTAAATACATTAAATACTGTGTACATTAAATTCATTAAATACTGTTACATTAAATACATTAAATACTGTGTACCGTAAATTCATTAAGTACTGTGTACATTACATTCATAAGAATAAATATTGTTTACTTTAAGTTCAATAACTACCATAACATAAATTAGTTATGTTAAAACCTTAATACAATTAGCAGTTAAGAAGCAAAATATAATTGTCGTTTACATTCAAGAGAATAAATACTGTTTACATTAAGTTCAATAACTACCATAACATAAATTAGTTATGTTAAAACCTTAATACAATTAGCAGTTAAGAAGCAAAATATAATTGTCGTTTACATTCATAAGAATAAATACTGCTTACATTAAGTTCATTAAATATCGTATTACATTAAGATTAGTATTTCGCGTAAGAATATCGAAACACCATCTTGTAGAACAAATTACCAGGTCGAATAAACTTACTTTGTACAGATTAAATAAGTTATAGTTAAAAAATAAAAATATCGAACCACGAGACCGATTGTTTTCCGAACGTGCAAGACAGTGGTAAACCAGCTTAGCCGGACGATATCGAGATCGGGACGTCTTGGTGAACCTGTGTCGGGACAGCACCCTACCAAGACCACACTAAATCCCATACTTTTAAAACCTTTCAAGATATGACAATGTCGCATAATTCTAACAAATTACGTAAAAAGTATAACAATTTCCTTCTGGTTGGTAAAAAGCGCGAATCGATGGGGATTTTTAATTCGAAATTAAACCGACAACAAGTGCTACCACCTTCTTATAATTTTACAAATTGTACTCATTGGATATGAGTTTTATAGTCGTCAATTAAGATAGAATTTTCAGTTGAAAAAAAAATCGTTACCCCAATTCGATATTGGTTGGCATTAGGTCCTTATGTAGTCATCCTAAATCACTACCCTAATCACCCCTCAATATTACTATTCCTATTTATTGGCCTATAGGAACTCGGGAGTTCATGGCCTCACCGACTCGGCTGCGCTGAGATCGTTCCCTGTCCTGTGCACACTCCTTCCACGTTCGACCATCCGATCCGATCTCCTCGAGGTCCAACCTGACATTGTCCTCCCATCTCCGTCGCGGCCGTCCTACCCGTCTCTTTCCCGTTGGTCTTCCGTCAAGAATTCTACGCACGTTCCTATCATTGCCCATTCGCGCAATATGCCCGGCCCATCTTAATCATCGTGACCTGATTACTCTTGTGGGGGTTCTCTATATCACATGGAGAACCAACCCACAATTCCAACCAATTGTGACCACTAACGGCACGCCACCATAACCCAAATCTGCAATAGCACACATTCGCAAACACGCAAAGAACACACTTCCCAATATGCAACAGCATCCGTCCCCACATCTGCAACCGCATACACCCCCAAACTCGCAGAGAATCCATTTCCCAACCTGTAATAAAATGCATTTTCAAGCTTACAGCGGAATATTAATCATCTCCCTCACCTACATCATACCGCATACATTTTCCCAAAAGCCACTTCGGTTAATTTCCTACTTAAATTATATTTCTCGCTTGCAGCCAAGCAGCTTTAATTTCCCCAGGAAATCATTCCGGCTCACTTTCTGCTTAAACTATTTTCTCGCTTGTAACCAAGCAGCAGAAAAACATTTCGGCTCCCATCCTATCTAAGCCATCTGAAATATACCAATTCTCCTTACTGGTAAGTCACCAGTACGATGCGTTGCATTTCCCCGAAACAACCGTGGCAACGAGCAAGACCCATGTCCCTTTGTCTAACCGACAACTCATGCCAATACTTGGTTATGCCTCCAAAACCGACTTCTCAGTATACATAACAACCGAAGAACCTAACTCAGGCTTTACGGCAGTAATTCCCCGAAACAAATTCTCTATGCACGCATAGCAACCCTTTTCAAGTTCCTAGTAAGTGGCAGTGAGTTTATTTAGCTACGACACGATGAATGGATTCTTGCCCCCTTCTAGTCAGTCGAAGTTCATCAACCGCTGGGGACGGTCACGCCGCGCCACCAGTCGAGTTCCAACCACCGAAGTGTGCGCCCGGGTTTAGCGATAACGAGTCGGAGTTATACGATTTTGAGTCAGTGTAGTCCTTGGGAACGTGCAAGTTAAATTAACAAAACGCGCGGTCGATATTGGAAATTCCGCCCGGTGTCGTGCCTACACCGACCCCGGGCGTAAATTATAAAGCCGCTAAATAAGCAAAACTAAATGTGAACGTTGTGCGTAGGTTGTGTGCTATCATACTGTAAACAATGAAAACCCCGTGTGAAAGATTATAAAGCAGCTAAATAAGTAAAACTAAATGTGAACGGTGTGCGAGTAAACTACATATAAGACCTTTGTTCGATAAGACATTTGTTCATCAAGACCTTCGCTCAATAAGGCATTTGCTCAATAAGACATTCGCTCAATAAGACATTAATTACCATAGGACAATAAACAATAAAGTGTGGGGGGTAAGATGTATTTGCGCCAGACACGGGCGCGCGGTTCACTTCTTCCCCAACCATGTTGCTTGACGAATATCCTGTTGGAGCCGTGGTCACTTGGCTGGTTGGCTCTTCTTAGGTCTCGAGGTCGTTTTGAACGAGTTTTTGTCGTTCAACAATTTCATCATTTGTTCCATTAGTTATTTGTGTTTGGCTGCTATGGGTTCGTATGATTTTCGATAAAATGTCGAATAACTTGAGGTCAAACACTGGTACACAACATTAAAAAAAGGAGTTTCATTTTATTTGTACAGATAAACAAACCCTAAGCACTTTCATTTGGTATTTTAACAGCAGTGCACATTACGAAAATCCGACAATAATAGCTTGCTGACCGAACGGAATTGGAATGGATCTAATTTAAAATCAAACTCGTTTTAAGTCTTTAACGGGAATGGTTGTGATACTCAAATTGCCAACAGACACGTCTTTCCTTTTGGTTGGTGGTCGTAGCGTGTGCACCAATGTGCACGCACTGCGGTTTTTGAATAACGATTCGTTACGCGATGTAACCATCCGCGATGATGTTTTAGTAAAGACTGATCCGAAAAGGGATGAAGTTGGGTAATTTACTTTTTGCACTTGACAACCAAAAGAGAACACACTTCTGCTCTATCATGGCCACGTTCGTCGATGTGTGGTGGATTACACCGGTAAATTGATAATCGAAGAAAGCGGGAGAATGAGAGAACAGAAACACGATGTATGATTATCTTGGGGTGGATTTGGTTGTGTGTGTATGAATCAATGTAGTTCTGAGCGAAACCCATTGACCTAATTCGGTAATATGGTGAGCTCAGAGTACATTGATCTGTACGAAGACAGAACTGTGGGGGGGGGGGGGGGGCTAAGCTGATGCTAATCACCTGCGATAAGAGAGCATTGATCCCAAGCGAATGAAGTGTCTGGAGAAAATGAAAAGGACGCTGACTTGGCTAGGGAAATCTGATCATGGGAATTAACTTAAATGCTTTCATAATTTCCCCACCGGTCGCAAGATTAAGCAACCGCCGTTTGATCAGACTATGCCGTTGCTAACCGACATGATACGATTTCCTGTGGAAATCTCATGGGTTAGCGAAATGGGGTTCTCGTATGAGTAGCTAAACTTAATTATGCATTATCTGCATAGGATGCGCCCTTGGGAAATCAATGATTCTCGGGTGAATACCGAACGGTGGGATAGGGGTTAGTATGACACGCTGGAAACGGTCGAAATAAGGCGGAAATTGTGGTTGGAATTGTGGGTTGGTTCTCCATGTAGTATAGAGAACCCCCACAAAAGTCCAACCAGTTAACCAGCGTTTCATTTCATCTATTTCGGTGGAGCAATCCGGGAGTTTCAGCGAACGCGTTCAGTGGGAAATTGGTGAACCCGTGCCGTACGTCGGCAAACCTTTAACCCCCCACACTCTCACTATTGTAGATTTGCGGTATAGCACTTCCAATTCCTGGTTGTTGAGTTTCCTCCTTTGTCCTGTCTCTTCGTCATAATTACCTCCAAAGATACTCCTTAAAACTTTATTGTCAAACACGCGGAATTTGTTTTCTTCCCGTTTTGTGCGAACCCAGGTTTCGCAACCGTATGGAACAATCGGCATGATTATGGTTTTATAAACACGAAGCTTTATGTTACGTGATAGCAGTTTGGATTTCAGCAGTCTACTGACTGCGTGCCAACCAACGTTGCAGTTAATTTCCTTCGGTATTTCGTTACTGGCCGTCAGTATTGTTCCCAGACATTCCTTAACTTTTCAAATATCTTGCCCCTATCGTTTATATGTGTTCCTTGAGGTCGACCTGCTCGCGCCGTAATCAAATATTTCGTTTTGTCTTCATTTCTTTCTAGGCCCACCTCTTCTGCCGCTTGCACGATTATTTCACTGTTTTTACTTATAGTTTCTAGATTATTGCCCAAAACGGTGATATTATCCGCATATGCGACCACCTGTGTGACCCAATTCAGGAATGATCTGGCCATGTTGTCATCTTGTAGCCTTCTGATGACATACTCGAGCACAAGGTTAAAAAGACATGGTGAGAGGTCATCCCACTGTTTTAGTCCGTCGGGGACTTCAAATGGTTCTGAGAGGTGGTTTTCTATTCTAACTCGCCCTTTGTTTTCGTTCATACAAATTTGAATGAGGGCGGCATATTTTTTCGGGACTCCCAGCTCAACTACAATATGGTAAAGTTTTTGCCTTGCGACTGAGTCGTCGTTTTTTTTTTAACTCAACGAAAAGTTGGTGAACCGTCTCTCCGTATTCCCACTTCTTTTCCAGCAATTGCCTTACTGTGAACATTTAGTCGCTCGTTGACCAGTTTCTACGAAATCCGCACATATAGTCTCCCAGTATTTCTTCTGGGTACGGTGTGATTATCGCCAGTATGACATTTGTTAATATTTTGTATGTGGTTGGAAGCAATGATATTCCTCTGTAGTTTTCGCAGTCAGATCTGTTGCCTTTTTTAAAAATGGGGACGACTATTGAGGTTTTCCATTCTTCCGGAGTGACTTCCTTGTCCCATATTGTTTTGATGAGTTGGTGGATCTTTCGAGTGGGTGCCTCTCCTCCATCCTTCATATTCTCTGCCGGGATGCAGTCCACTTTGGGAGCCTTGTTGTTTTTCAATCGATTTATTACGTCTACAACTTCGTTGAAAGAGGGCTCTGAGATCTGAGCGTCGGCTGTATGTACGTCTGGAGCGTTTATTTGTGGTTGGTGGGTGCGCACATCGAGCAGGTTTTCAAAGTACTGCTTCCATATTGTCACGATATTGTTTGTTTCTGTGACCAGAGAGCGCCTTGTGTCTCGAGTTATTTTAGCTCTCCCTTGGTATCCATTTCTAATTGAGTTTATTCCGACATGTACCTATACCTCTGATGTTCTTTGCTCTGGCATTTTCTAGGATTTTTCGATCCGAGTCTTCTCGCGTTTTTTGCGTTTGAAAAGTCTCATTGTATCTTTCCGAATTGTCGCGTATCTTTCTGCGCTGACTTCATCATATTTTTCTAAGTAGATCAATCTGATGCGTTCGATGTTCGCAGGGCACTCATGGTCAAACCAAGTTTTGGACTTAATTGTTTTCTTAAATCCTAATACCTTTTGGGCTGTTTGTTTGATTACGTCTCTGATAGACGCCCATTTAGTGTCCACACTATTGGTTTCCTGTTCCTCACTACTCCCATTCGCTAGGATGCCCAATTTATTCGTTAGTTCGTCTTGATATTTAGCCCTTTTACGGAGGTCTTTTAGTGTATCAATGTCGAACTTTTTGCTCGTCTCCCGTACCTGTCCATGTGGGTTTGCTGCGAGTTGACTCCTGATATTGCCCATGACTAGAAGATGGTCGGAGTCGCAATCTGCTCCTCTATATAATCTTACGTCAAGGATATTTGAGTGGTGTCTTTTGTCTATTTTGTTACGCGTTACGTCGTCGGGTGATATCCAGGTGCTTTATGAATTTGCGTGTGCTTATACATCGTGGTTTTCGCTATCAGCTAGAGGATTATTGATTTGGATTATAGATATTGTTCGGGTATTAGGGTATATGATTGTATATTATATTATCTAATATATTGAGGGCTTCCCACGAGTGTTTGCAACCCGAAGACTCGTGGGAACCCCTCAATATATGAATATAATATACAATCATATACCCAAATATCCTAACAATATCTATAACTCAAATCGATAATCCTTAACCAAATTAGTTTTCCCACACAATGATGCGTCATAGTAAAAACCGTATGTTTATACTACGTACTAAACAATCTCTAAAATTATAATATCATGAAATGCATATTTTCAAATGCATTTCATGATCATGACCTTCCATACAATTTCTCAAACAATAATCCCACAAGTCTTTAAAAATTTTTCCTTGCGGAAATTTGTTCAGACAAATTCCCACCCCTTTCCGTAGAATGCCATTCCAATTGAAGCACACATTAAATGTGTGTTTTTGCTTCTCGGAATTTTTATGTATTTGAATTTGGATCCTAAGTATAAACGGACGGCGCATTTTGATCTCGACGATCACACCACAGCGCAGATTATCAGACGCCAAAGAAGTAATCTGCGTTTACTACCGCACCCAAGACCTACCGGTCTTGTATGATTTCTCTCGCACCATCCATCCGTCCAAGTAGTTAAAGACCATTTGAACTAACCTTGTCCACACGATCCTTAGATACCACTCGCCATTATTTTTCAGATATCTTGAGACCGCGCTCAACATCCTCGCAGATGTGGGTGATTTTGGTTATCGCAAGATGACCAGAAGCCAGAGACAAGTTGGACACATTTGTCCTTGTCTCGTTTAAATCGGCCTCCCGCCACTCCAATTTTCTTTCTTTTTTTTTTTGTTTTGTTATTTCGACGATCAGCTCAATCCCAGGGGCCAAATCTAGGGCAGAACAGATGTTATAAGAAGGAATTTATAAAATTTCGTGTTATTTAAGCTTGAACTTTCCACCGCAACAATAGCAGCCGGAACCTCCTTATCGGATTCCCAGTTGGGATCAAGGGAATCAAGGTAAGAGATCCTCACAAAAATATAACAAGAGGAATTCCCCTTTTGATCCCAGGGCACTTTTTGATCGCTTCCTTGAGGTTACTGGCAAAAACTTTCCATAGAGAGTAAAGGCAGATTCGCTCGCTGTATGGGACTCAACCAGGAAACGAAATACAGATCGGCAGTTCGATGGAAACCAGTCACCCCATAATAGCCACGTGACACGCAGGTAAACGTATCAAAATTAATTCAACACTTATATTTTACCGGATCAGCTGTGGATCCGGTGATTAACTTTTCTTTGTGAATGTTGAATACTGTGTCCTCGTTGCATTGAAGTCGACGAGATTGGCCTTTCCCCTCTGTTGGACCTTATCCAGACCCCGATTTAGAAAGTCGATCTGGGAACAGCCCAGCTGGTGCGACGTTGATGCACTAATCGCCTATTTACTCGAAAAAAAAAACACTATCTTACTATCATCCGCAAAATTGAACACTTTGTTAGCCGTTGACTCCAACAAATTATTTATGTGAAGGTTGAAGCCAAAATAGAATCTTGAGGGACCCCCGAATTAACAGGATACAGATCCGAACACTCGCCGTCCACAACAACCCGGATCGATCGATTTTCGAGGAAGCTCTTTGTCCGGTCGCAAAGCTGCTAAGAAAGTCCGCAATAGCGAAGTTTGCTCAGCAATGCTCCGTGCTAGACGCGGTCAAAAGCCTTGGAGATGTCCAATGCGACCGCCCTTGATTCACCATGGCCATCAATCGCAGATGTTCATTTATCGATTATAAGCATCAAAAGGTCTCATAGACCGCCTGCCGCGGAATCTGTATTGACGATCATTCAAAGGTCCGTTACACTCCAATTACTTAATTAACTCGCAAATCGTTCCAGTTGGCAGTCCCATACATGGCGAGGGTGCTTGGGTTGGTTGTTCGCTTGAAATGCAATTGATTGCGCGAACGATGCCAAGCAGTTATATGAGTTTCCCAGTGGCGCAGCAACCTCCATGATATAAATGCTCGGCTCGGATGTCAGAAACAGATCCAGGGTGTTCGTTTAGTCTCTTCGTGTATCCAGCACTCGCGTTGGTTCCTCCACGAGTTGTGTCAAATTGCGGATAGCAACGAACATCTCCGCCACCCTGGTTGGTTCTGTTGGAAAGCACCAACCAGCCGAAATTGTGTACATTAAAATCGTCAAGGAGAAATATTTCAGAATCCGAATGATTGATCAGTGTCCAGTCTACGATACGTAAAAGTCTTTCGAAAAATGTCGCTGGTCGATCTTCATTCGAGAAGCGGTAAAGACAACAAAGAAATTTAACAAAATTCCTTAGCACGCCCCTTAACCACGTGATGCCCATGTTATTGGGTGCCAACACCTCCATCCTTTGCCAAGCCAGATCGGACCGCGTGAAGACGTAGACTCTAACAGGATCTCAAATGTAAGTCGTATCCTGAGCAACGAAGATATGTCGAATCAATTGACGAATCAACCTGGGTCTCAGTTAAGGCAAGGATATCAGGGTTCGCTGTTTACAAATATTGGTGGACGGCGTTTACATTCGTATTGGTGTAACCGATGCCCATTATGTTACAAAATGCCGTTATCAGTCGAACGTCGACAGAGTTCCGAGAACGAACCTGGTTAAGCGATGACGAATTTCTTAAAGTTCGATTATTTATGAGAATATTTGCATGACATTCCCCCTGACATAGTTTCCCCGGTAGAGCCGAATGAGAAACTAGTTAACCTCCGGAATTCTTTATCTCAGAAAGTACCATCATGACTTTTCTCCGTGTCAGTCCGGGCCATCAGCCATACATCCACAGCATAGTCGAGGATTTCTGCCAACAATATCGGGGAATGTACAGCGTGACGGGGTGGTATCTCTCCTCAATTATGAAGAGCGACTACCCCGTTATGTTTGTTATGTTCTGTAGGGGTTCAGTTTCAAGAAGCGAGTCTCCTTATCCTGAAAAGGATGTTGGATCTCTTAAAATAGACCGCTCCTGAAAAAAACCGTCCTACAAAGGGGTCGTCGCCGTGCCTCCTCTGATCCAGAGGGAAGAGCAACGTCCTTGATTTGGCCTCAGTCCTTGTCTGCTAATCTGCAATTTTTATGTTTGTGGGGGTACCACTGCTCTACTCGACAGTTGTTAGCCAGAAAATAAAAACAAGGTTTGCTTTGTTTTCCTCAAGTATATGCGTTTTATTATTTCAAATTAAAGATCGGCCTTTCTCCTGGGGTACTTCCTCCAGGGGCAAAGAATGATATTATATTGCAGCCTTTCTCCTGGGCACTTCCTCCAGGGACAATGGACGCTATTATACTGCGGCCCGGAGATCACTTAACTATTCCTTTATAAAGGAAAACAAATCGAGATTTGTATCCCGAAAATACACATTTTCATACAACAATCTCGATTTTTGGTTATCCTGAGTGAGATGCTCAGTGTTTACTTTAGATAAGAATTCAATTTCTTGAATTCATACGAAACTATTTCGCAGATGTGGGAATGTATCTGGATTTTGGTTTTCTATTTGTTTTTCTTAATGGAAATTTTCAGATAGAGATAACGATCTCTGAATTTTGAGTTTTGATGATGCCGTGGGGCAAATGTAAAACAATAGACGAATATTAGATTCGTTTATTGTGAATTTTAATTTTAATTCGGATTTTGGATTAAATATTGCCGTGGGGGCAAATGTTAAGCGATAAACGAATGTTTGATTCGTCTATTGCGAATTTTGGATCATGTTTGGGTTAATTTGGGTTTTGATAGGATTTTGGGTTTTAGTGTATTATTGCTGGGTTTTGGATGTAGGAATGGGGGAAAAGGGTGGTAGGGCTTTTTGGAGCACTACAATTTCACGGAACCTATAGCTTGATGGGGTGGTATTTCACCGGGCGGCAGGACGTTTGGACCCCACCTACCACTCGGCCTTTAATTGCCGCTCCCGACAAGCCGGCCTAGCTGTGTAGAGTATATTCGAACTTCCCACTCAATGGTTATTAACTTTAGTTAATTTTATTAAGACAATTAACGTCAGTTCATTTTATTCGTCCTATTTTCCTCTGTTAGTGACAGACTCAAAAAAGAAAACGTATATGTTCGTGAATTTAACCCGGGTGCTTGTTTTTACAGCTGCTTGTGACGCGCAGGTACAATCTTTAATGCCAGATGTGAAGTTCCACCCTATTGCTGTCCGATACATTCTCCGCGAACTGGACTGCGAAAAAACGACCAGTCCGGACAGAATATTGTAGGGCTCCTAACAGAGACACACACAACCAATACTGAAGAGCGTCTGATTGAAATCGATTAGAATCACTAAAGGATAGAACCAAGCCTCAATACACCAGACCACTGCCGCGTGTACGAAATTGATCGTTATTCTCAAGTACACTCAATTGATGTGGATTGCTATGTTAATTGCTAGGTATACGCCTACTGATACTTTGATTAGTTCGATTGTTTTTGTGTTCTTGTTCTTCACTATTGCTAGTGTGTGTATCTGTTAGGAATGCCAGCAACAATCCCTAAAACCGATAACTTAAAATTATCGCCAGTTCTCAAGAAACTCTTTTGCTTTTTTTGACAGAAAACTTTTCCAAACCGTTGGTAAACTGATGAAAAAAGTTATCAGTACCCAGCTGACTAAATATTTGGAATGTAACAACGCCCTAAGTGATGGCCGATTAGCAGGTGGTCCGCGGGAGATCTTTGATCACCTGGCCACATCTGGACGTCCGTCATAGGAAAGCCCAACGAATCAAGGCCAGTCACACTAGGTATCTTCAAGGCTTTTGTTCGGTTTTGGTGCAAAGCGTTACTAAGTAATCTTCCGTCATAACGACTTACTCAACGTTGTCTATTGGAACGATTATATGTTTAGAGCTACGGCAAATATAGGAAACATGAAAATCACAACTTGGCAATAGTTTGTAGACATGTGGTCTCGTGGTGATTCTAACAGATACATGGACAGTACACAAGCAAAGCAAATAGTGAAGAACAACAGAGAAAGAAAATCTAAAGGATCAGCCGTATACCAAGCAATAACGTAGCAATTCCACATCACTTGAGTGTACTTGAGTGTAGAAATCGAATTCGTACACGTGGCAGTGGCCTGATGATTTTAGTGATTAAAATCGTCATAGCGCCGGTTCGAATCACACGTTCTTCACTATCGCCGCAAACGCTATAATCTTCTTAAACTGGACTTCTTTCTGCTGTCATCCATAAACCAAGTAACACCTATTTACCATTTGTCTTACGTAACTCAATGTGCATTATCTGTGACTTGAGGTGCAGTTTCCTTGCTATGTTTGCCGGACACACCGCAGAACAGTTATTTTTAACTTAGTGAAATCCAGTAATTTGGTGATTCTGTGGCTATTTTAAAGTACACACACGAATACACAACACTAAAAAAGAACATGGCACCAAACGAATAATCGGAAAATAATAATGTTGCGGATTCGCACTGATGCAACCAGCGAATTCGCATTTTAATGCAGCCAGTCACAATCACAAATAACAAATGTCAGCAAACAGCTGACAGACCAATTTGGTTTGGTTGTCAAGCAATTCTTTGGAGTGTTTCTCCACCACGGTTAACAAATAAATGAACATCTAAATAATCAACGTGAATAAACCGAATATTTAAGTACAATTAAAAAGGAGAGTTATTATTGGAGTCAGCTGAAGGATTCTTGGGGTTGTGGCGGTTCTTTGGAGTCTTCGCCAAGAACCACCCACTTCCTCAACTTAACCTGACTTTTCTCTCACCCACAAGACACCATACCTACCTGCAATTTTAGGCAGCGTAAGCTCCCAGCAGCATTTTTCATACCTGAAAGGAAATCTCTCCGACGGCATACATAATTCTTAACTTTTCTGCTTCATACTCCATGAACCAGTTTACATCTCCTATCGGCTCAGCTTGTCATCAATTAACGACAAATACACGCTAGCCAGCGGATCTGTTGACACAGCTGCAGCGGATTTTTCCGACCATTGATCGCCCAAGCGACACCCGATCATCGAATAGGACATGACCGCGATCGTTGTTCAAATAATCTTCCTAATGATCATGTCTTATTATTCAGTTTTCCGAAAACTAACATCCATTGAATCGGACACGATCATGATTGCTATTTAAACATGCCAATGATGATGATAGTGTCCCACGTACAGTTTTCTTAACCCGATAATAGCCACCCTAGCCTTTGCCATAGGCGAACAAATCTGCGGTTGGCTTATCGTCACAGAGAAATCTATTGCAAGGGTATGATTCTGGGCGATTATTTAAACAGCCGACGTTCCCATGCAGCATTGGTTAAACCAAACAAATGCGGATGTGAGCGTATGACCCTCCGAAATAGGGTTTCTATTTACAGAACACACAGAAACCTATTTCTTCCTTCGGAAATTTTTCGCCATCGCTTATCTCAACGATGCCTGCAGTCCCTAATACCAATTCCCTTTCATCGGTTATCAACCGATCATGGAATTTGGGCATGGATATGATCATTGTTTAGACAATCTTACCCATGCCATGCCCTATGATGACCCGCCAGCAAATCAAAGCAAACACACAATACCTCACTGCGTTTGTTTTGTTTACTAACCGCTGGTCCGTGGTTCCCCTGGGTGAGACGTTAACCTGCACATCTGCAGGCCAAATCCCTCACCACCATGAATAATTTCCCGCCTTGTGCACCAGTACATGGACCTGAACGGATATATGCAAAATCCATCTTTATGGGGGCTGGTGGGAGTTGATTTCGACGAACATCGTTGAGTCAGATGCCTATTACCGCAGCGGACAGTCGCACCCGCTTAGAGTTCCGCCTTTTACCAGCCCCGCCACTAAGTAGCCAATTTCGTTTTTCCACCGTTTAAATATTCGAGTTGAAGTGCCGTTTTTCCTTGCTGTCAACTAGTCGCGGAATTCGTTTTGTTCGGTAAAGTGAACTTCGTCACCACGATCCTGAAGGAGTGCAGGCGCCCACCAGCTAATGGATTAAAGCAACATACCACTAACTCCCAGATTAGGGAATTAAGTTGTGAACGTCCCGTGTTATGCGCATGTGCCGATGCCATAACGCAAATTTAAATAAAGAACACTTGCTAAGGAATACTTGCGTGACTATTTATTACCTTCGCTTGTTTGGAGTTGATTTGTTTCGTGGCAAAATTTCAGAGAAACCAATGGTAAGTGTTTGGGTGTTGAGTTGAACTAGTGCCCTTGTCTGGTACAAACCAACCCCTACAGGGTCCTGCTGACGTCATTTCTCTGGCACGCAGACACTCATTTCAATTAAATACCATTAAAAAAAAATTGCTTCAGTCAGCGGCCCGCCACGAGAGCAGAGCATTGTTCCTGACGCCAGTTCTTTTGCACACCGCCACGATACCTTTGCTGGTGGACAATTGTTAAAAACAAAGATTTTGGTCCGAAGAAGTGGTGTCAAATCATCCCCGACGCCCCCATCTGGTCATCGGAGCTCAGACTACGTGTTGGCCACTCGATTGCCAACACAAATAATCAGGGTCGTATATCAGAACACATAGCAATCCATAGCACAAGTAGCAAGAAAATACACTCTAACACAATAGTCAGGGATTAACGATACACCACCTACACTATTTTATAGTAAACGAGGCCAATACCCCACCACTATCTCCCAAAGCCCACTAGGCTCATTTCCTCATTCATTCTGACTGTTTCTGACTCCATTCTGTAATATATTGGTATTTCACATTTCTATTGTGAAATAATTACATTACAATAACACCTCTTCCGGAATTCTTCTAAGAGAATCGCTGATATCCCGCCGTTTCACGAAATACACATAAGGGTTAGAAGTTAGTTTAAAATTGATAGGTAAACCAAAGCAATGAGTAAGAAGTAGCAGTTATGTTTGTGTTTGGGCGGGATACGTTCACCGACGGATTCAATCGTATATATTCAACAATATTAAATTAACTCTTTTTATATTTAGGTTAACAGTTCGTATTACTTTAACTCCACATATACAACATTTTCTATTCTCTACATTTTGCAACATAATCTTTAATTTACTATTTTTTTTGTGGCAACTGTAGTTCTTTAACTATTTATTGGAATCATTCTTATTACTTTTAAATATTTTGAAACTATTGTGTGTTCAACTTTTAATAAATCCGCAAGCTCAGCTAGCGCTAAAGTGATACCTCGAATTATTATTCTTCAAACTCTGTCAGTGCGCCAGAGCGTTCTTTATCTTCTGCATCATTATTTTTGACGCGTCTAAAATGCTCTCTCTATACTGGTCCCGACAAAGCATATTCGCCATAAGATTAAAAAAGAATTCTGTCTACTTCACTTATTTGTTTTTGATTAAAATATTACAATAAAACTCCCCTCAAATATTCCGTTTTTGACACGAAACTCGCCATGTTTAACACCGTGAAAAAAAAAACTTGTCAAGTCATAAAAACTGTTTTATGTTTATCCGACTCCTACATACGAGTACTGGTAAACCTTCAACCCTTGTTCAAATCCATATTCAGTGTTGACCTAGTTTATCTTCTTACCAGAAAGCTTTCGCCTCATTGAACAGAAGTCATCCCCCAGTTGTAATTTTGTCCATAGCTTACAAACTGTATTATTTAAATAACGGAACATACATGAATTGTTTAACAACGTCCATAAACTGTAAGTCTAGATATACAAGTATCAAGTGGAAAAATGAAAGCAAACGTTTTCATTATCTCAGCCAATAGAGAAAAATCGTTTCACTTTGCTTTAGTATTTAAGTGGCACACCCACGCCAGTACTCTTATATATAATAATAATAATTCTATAATAATAAATAATATAATTTAATGTAGCTCTAATGTCAACTTACCTCCTCCCATCTGATGAACTTTTCGCCTTCTGTTAGTGACTTACAGACTACAATTGGTCCTGTTGACACATAAGTGCCTGATGCCGACATTTTACTAAAATAATATCCTTCAATCCGTTCTGTTTATTTGTATATGTAGATTGCTTGGTCTCTTCTTCTTCGGCCAAAGAAAAAAAATTTAAATTCGGCTGCTTTCGGAGAAATTAAGCATCTTTTGTTTGGATGAAAGCTAAGTGAGATAATTATTTCAGAAACTTGTAGAGAGTAGATGCTTTCTCGACACTTCAAATCCATTCTGAATACTATTTAAGATACAAACTCCATTGGAAGGACTTGGCCGTTTGGACTGTTTCATGTCAACGTACATTTTAATCACAACGAGGATAGACGGAGGACAGCTCTATCTGCAAAAGAAAGCTGGTTTTAGTACACGAATAAACCCATTTATGCTCAATTAGTTTAATACTTCTAAAATTAAATTTAATACATTAAAGCTCAATAACTTTGTTTGCAAGTACGTCGGTTGAATAAGGATCAGCAAGGTTTGGCAATAATAATTTGACTGCCTTGTTTCATGATGGACGGTTGATAAGCCGTACGCAAATGTTTAGTTAGATCTTTCGAAGGCAATCTCGTAATTGCAATCTACATACATTTATTTGCCTTACCCTGTTCCCCGAGTTTATTTCTAACAATTTATAAAATGTTTTCCCATAATTAAAGTTTGTTCTTTTATCATATGATGGATGTTTGTTTAGTATTGTTTGCATATCGCATTTATTACGCGTACAACACTTTTTATGACCTTAGATTAACTGCTATTGGTTTGTACCACATGAAATGTCCGATTTTATGTTAAAAATTTAAAAGCCAATATTTGTTTTTCGTAAATTTTTATTCAATCAAAATAGGATCCGTTGACATGTATGACATTCTCCCAACGTGATACAAGATCAAATATTCGCTTTTTGTAGAAGTGTTGACTTTTTGAGGCAATGAAATCTTCAAAGGCTTTTATGACCTCTGCCCGGTTCCGGAAGACACTCTGTCGGCAAAATGAATCCAGAGTGGTAGTCTGTTGGGGAAATGTCAGGAGAGTACGGTGGATGCGGAAGAATTTCAAATCCCAACTGCAACAGTTTTTGCACTTGATTTACTTGTGACGTATGAGGTATAGCATTTCCATGCAAACGGTTTGGGCCGTGTCTATTGACCAACGGCGGTTGCTTTTCAGCCAATTGGGCATGCAATATGTCGATTTCCTCACAATATTTCATAGCGTTTATCGTTTCTCCTTGTTGAAGAAATGAAAAGTGGATTGGTCCTTTCGTTGTCCACCAAATTATCACTATAACCTTTTTGGGGGAAGATCGGGCTTGGGGTGTTTTGGTTTTTCATCTGCATCCAACCACTAGTTTTAGTTTAGTTTAGTGAGGGCAGAACACTCATTTATTTAGCTTACATTCCCTTTCCAACCGTCGTCGAGTTTACATCGTCGCGAATTGTGTTCCGTACGTGTAACATCAGTCCTACGTTACAAAAGTATATTACATCCCCTTTGTGTAATAGTGCAGTGGAAAAAAAAACAAAAAACAAAAAAACAAAAACAGACCAGACCCTTGTGCAGTGTGCTGTGTTTATAAAACAAAAGAGTAGTGTAAAACAATTGCAACGAAATGGCCTGCGGGCCAAATGTGAATAGTAACCGGTTTAGCGATCTTACGGAAGATACAAATAGCGATATTCGACCAAACAAAATGAAAAGGACACTCATGAAAACAGAGGAATTTTTTCCTAGCTTACCAACAATGAACAATACAAGAGATCCAAAATTTCTAATTATATCATCCAAGGAGAACGGTAAGCCTATTTCATCTCTAAGCCCATTTTTAATTAAAAAAGTGATAGACGATGTTAGCAAAGAGTATGAACAAATCACGGTTCTACGAGACGGACAATTATTAGTAAAAGCTAATTCTCAGAAAATCGCAGACCGTTTTCTTAAAATAACAAACTTTGGCAACGTGTGTCCCGTTTCGGTAAAATTACACGAAAAATTAAATGAATGCAAAGGCATAGTGTACGCCCCTTGTCTCATAAACATCTCGGAAGCGGAAATAATAGCCGAAATGGGTCAACAAAAAGTCACAGATGTGTACAAATTTACCAAAGTAGATGACTGTAAAGTGCGAAGACCCTCCGGACTTATGTTATTTACTTTTAACCTATTCCAACCACCAAATTCGGTTGACATCGGTTTTTATAAAGCTAAGGTCAGCGAATATATCCCCAACCCCATGAGATGTCGCAACTGCCAACGACTCGGCCATACCACAAAACGCTGCACCAATACCACAATGTGCGAAAAGTGTAATCTGCCACCTCATAGCCCCGTAAATTGCAGTCGCACTATGTGCGCAAACTGCTCGCTCCCTCACTCGGCCGCGGATAAAACCTGTCCCTTGTATATCCAAGCGAAAGAAGTTTTAACAATAAAAACCACAAACAAATGTTCAATGGGAGAAGCCAAACGAATTTATAAGGAAAAAAATATCCACAAACCTGATCAACTTTCAGGAAGCTTTGCAGATACACTAAAATCGAGCCAATTACACGGACCCTCAACGGAACAAAACAAACAAAAAACTACACCCAAGGAATCCCTTCCAACCAGCTCCTCCTCATCTGCTACAATCAACAGTATTCAAATTGCATTGCCCCACAAGCCAAAAAAGTCAATAACACATAACCCAACCAAACCAATTTCGTCTATAACACCACTAATCCAACGAAAACCATCAATTCAATTAACGCCATCAACTCAACAAACATCATCAACTCAACTAACCACATTCGAACCCTCACAACTACAAACAAGTTCGCCAACAAACAACCAAACTGAAACCATTCTACAAACCACGACAAGCTGCTCTGCTAATAGCCATTCGCAACGCACCCCTTCACCCAAATCAAAGGTAAAAAGTAAACAGTCTCTCACTAATATAAATATTAATAAAAATGTACACACCTTAGTAGATGATGATATTACAATGTAACTATAAAACTAACAACCAAGCCCCTGACTCTGCTGTTCCTGAGGTTGGACACTTGAACTCAATCCAGAGTTCAAGTGCCCAACATCCGGAACAGCGGAGTCTTGATCCTAACAACATACATCCCGCCCACCATACCTTCCAACACCTTAAAACATTTAAGAATATACAACCCCATCCCTCTGCAAAATCAAGATCTAAGCACACTAGCACGGCTGAACGCCCAAAACTCACTCCAAAACAAACCCCATTCACCATTCTACAATGGAACATGAACGGTTATACCAATAACTTTGACGAACTAAACATTCTAATTAAGGACCATAACCCACATATAATATCACTGCAAGAAACGCATTGCCCAGTCAACACCACACCATTCATCCCTAAATCCTATGTAGGCTACTTCTACAATTCACCTGCAAACACATCACACAAGCAAGGAGTAGGATTACTAATCAAGAAAGGTACTTCCCACAAAATCCTCCCCATCATTACAAATATCCAAGCTCTCGTTGTAGAAATACAACACCCTTTAAATTTTACCTACATTGCCTTATATCTCCCCCCAAATCAACCATTAAATAAAAATGATCTTCAGGCTATACTCAACCAAACAAATGAGCCCAGAATACTTGGAGGCGACATAAATGCTTGGAGTACACTCTGGGGTTCACCTTCCACAAACAAAAGAGGGGAAGTAATTGAAAACCTCCTCCTCACCTCCAATCTGATCCTACTGAATGACGGTTCCCCTACTCACCTTTCTACACACAATACCCTCACTCATATAGACATCACTTGTTGCTCCTCAGAATTGGCTCCGAAAACTTCATGGCAAGTTCTAAACGACCTCTACAATAGTGACCATTTCCCCGTTTTAAGCATAATAAATAATCAGCAACCGATAACCCATCACAACAGATCTCCAAAATACAAAACCGATTCCGCCAACTGGGCACTTTTTGAAAGAAAAATTGACGAATTTCTTTCAAGCAATTCCCCCACACCTGACACGAATCACGAATCGGCGTTAATCAGTAAAGCAATTAGATCCGCTGCCAATCTCTCAATACCCCAAACAAATATCACAACCAAATCAGAAACCAGGCAACATGTACCTTGGTGGAACTCCGACCTAACGCTTCTCAGAAAAAGCAAAATGTCAGCCCTCTCTGAATTTCAAAAAAGACCAACGCAGGTTAATTTTGTTGCATACAAAAAAGCGAATGCACAATTTCGTAGGAAGATGAAAGAAAGCAAAGCAAAAAGCTTTCTTCAATTCACTTCCTCAATCAATCCAACATCCTCCACAACCACAATATGGCATAAAATACGCAACTTAAGTGGTAATCACAATCCGACAATTATCTCATCCCTTAATTCCGAAAATACTACAATCTCAGACACAGTGGAAATAAGCCAACTCTTCGCCAAAACCTGGTCGCAATTCTCAGACAACAATAATTTTCACCCCGAATTCAATCGCAAAAAAATTGAATCCGTTAACGATCCACTATCTTTGCAAACTCCTAACTCTGCAGCTCTACGCATAGAACAACCCATCTCATTTATCGAATTCGAGTCAGCACTTAGTATAACTAAGGGAAAAACTCCAGGGAGAGATCGAATATCTTACCCAATGTTAAAAAACCTTTCGCATTATGCAAAACAAAGAATTATAAAGTTATACAATAAAATACTTGAAACATCACACATTCCACAAATATGGAAAACCGCGGTCCTAATACCTATTCCCAAACCGAACAAAGATAAAGATACGGTGGATGGCTACCGCCCCATATCCTTAATTCCTTGTCCCGCAAAGGTATTAGAAAAAATCGTAGCCAAACGTCTACTCTGGCTTATGGAAACAAAGAAATTGACATCCATCAACCAAGTAGCTTTCAAATCCAACAGAGGTTGCACAGACGCCTTACTCCACATTGACCACTACACCTCAAAGGCTCTATCCGCCAAAAATCACGTCACAATACTCTCTCTTGATTTTGAGAAAGCATTCGACAGAATAGGCGCTCACACCGTACTTAATAAATTGTTAAAATGGAGAATTGGCAACAATATATATAGGTACGTTAAATCATTTCTAAGCAATAGAAAATTCCAATGTAAAGTCAACCACGTTTACTCCAATACATTTCCATTACACAACGGAATCCCTCAAGGATCCCCACTGTCAGTTGTACTATTTATGATCGCCTTTGAAGACATAAGTACAATAATACACAAACAGAAACATCTAGATCATTGCATTTACGCCGATGATATATACATCTTAAGTAAATCCAGTGATCTAACTTTCTGTAAAAACATTTTAACTGAAACAGTGAAAGATATCTTAGAATGGTCAAATTCTTCAGGTGCCAAACTCTCAGTAGATAAATGTAAATTATTTCATGTGTGCCGACGACGACTTTGCCCCCAAATACACCTCAACATAAACAACAAAACAATCCAAAATGTCCCCAACCTCAAAATCCTAGGAATAACATTTAACAATAAGTACACCTGGAAACAACATTGTTCAGAACTCAAAGTATCATTAGCAGCGAGGCTCAATATTATTAAATACTTAAGCAACTTGAAAAGTAACGTACACATTAACACTCTATGTAAAATTACTAAAGCTCTAATTTTAAGTAAAATAGACTACGGGATCTATATCTATGGCAATAGTCCAAAAACGACTCTAAATATAATAAAGCCCATCTATCACCAAGCCGCTAGAAGAAGCACCTTTGCATTCAGAACGACACCAATAAAAAATATACTGGCTGAAGCTGGGCTCCCAACAATCGAGGACCGGATGGAAATCATATCATTAAAACTAATAGCTAAATTAGCGTTTTCGCGAAATTCCATAATTGACAAAGACATCAAACTAACAATAGGATACAAAAACACCAACCGAATCCCATCTGCAATCAGTCGCATTTTAGATAAAGCCAAGCAATTGGAATTGGATATTAAAGAAACTGTCAAATACTCCGCAACTTACCCGCCATGGCTTCTAAATAATAATAATATCGGTACTCAACTCAATAAAAAACACCAACAACACTGATGATATTATTTCCAATATTCGGAATAATATCATTAAGTACTGCAATAAAATAAAACTAATGTGGACTCCCAGTCACGTCGCCATCAGCGGTAACGAGAATGCAGACGCCGCAGCCAACTCAGCCAAAAGAGCTCCAGTCCATAAATTCAACATCTACACAAGATCCGATCTACTGTCAATTATCAGCAATCAACAAAAACAAATAAACCAAACAAACTGGGATACTCACCACCATGCCTATAAAATGGTAAACCGTTTCAAAACTCACCCTTCTTACCCAACTAACTTGTCCAAATCCAAAATCACAAACTTTGTGAGGCTGCGATTAGGCCTTACAGCTGCTACCCACCTCCACCTGCTCCACCGAGCTACAGCCCCAATCTGCCCAAAATGCAACACAACACTTACAATCACTCACATATTGAAAGACTGTCCTCACCTAAAACCCTTGAAAGACAAACTATTTCGAAATACAGATATTTATACAATTCTAGCAGATCCCACTACCGACAACATAGAAATTGTAAATAAATTTGTAAATAGCATTAAGATTAAATTGTAAATTAGAAATACAGAGCCAATAGTCCCCGCTGCTAGGCTCATTAGGTTAAGTTATTGATATGTAATTTTACATTACTAATTGATAATAAATAAATAAATAAATAAAATAAATATTTAGCTTAATGCAAGCTTACATTAACTTAAATTAAATTAATACAATAAAAACATTACAGACTATCTTAAATCTAAAGTCAGAAGGAGAAAAAAGAAAAACACCAGGAAGGTGAAGATGACTATACAATGGGGGAGGTAGGAGACTAGGGAAGAGCGAGTGTATGTGGGGGTGGTAAATTCGGCATTTGTGAGACAGTGACAGTGAAGGGCATGTCTACATACTGGAAGGGGGCGGGGTTGGTGAGCTGGGGGGAGAGGTTGAAATTGTGGGTGAGGCTGGGAGAACTATTTTGAGGGTAGGAGAGGAGAGGTAGGATTGCAGCGTAGAGGGGATTATTGGAGGGAGGGGGCGGATTTAGGATGGGTTCATTCTGAGACGTCGTTTAAGAACGGGAGTGGATATGTTGAAATCGAAGGAGGTGGGGAAAGAGTTGGCCTGCCGTAGCATACGCGAGATGGGTTCGTTAGCGCCGTAAGAAGTGTGATGATGATTGAGCCAGACGGAAGGCGTTGGTCAAAGATGATGTCGGCATGGATTCTGCGCTCTTCAAGTGTTTTTAGATTGATTAGAGGGAGCCGGCTTTTGTATGATGGTAGAATCAGCGGATTTTCCCAGTTTAGTGCGCGGTGGGCAAAGCGCAGGAAATGACGTTGAAATCCCTCATTCCTGCGAATGTGATACGGGGATCAGACCTGACTAGCGTATTCGACGAGTGGCCGGACAAAAGTTGTGTAGAGTGATCGGGTGACATAGGGGTTAAGGAATTCCTTCGACCAACGTTTGACAAACCCAAGGGGGGCGTTAGCCTTGAGGATTATGTAATCAAAATGTGCGGTAAATTTGCCCAGACCGCGAATCAATTCAACCGATGTTATCTGTTGGTTCAGTAAGAGATAGGAGCGTGGATGAGTGGGGGAACTCTTCCGAGAGAAGGTGATTGTGTGACATTTGGCGATATTCATTTCTAGACAATTATTTTGGCACCAAGTCGAGAAGCTGTCAAGATCCGCTTGGAGAAGTGAGGAGTCCAGGGGAGAGCAGATTGTCTTGAAAATTTTGGAATCATCCGCGTAAAGCGAGATGAAGGAGTGATTAATGCAAGAGCCTATGTCGTTTATGGTTAGGATAAATAGAAGAGGGATTGCCCTGGGGGACACCTGGGGTTGGGAAAAAAGGATCGGAGAGGGCGGATCTAAATCGCACGCGGCAGGTTCGATAACTGAGATAGGATGAGATCCACTTAATCAGCAGGGGTTCGAAACCGAGGGAGGATAGCTTGAAGAGAATGAGGTTATGGAAGATTTTGTCGAAAGCCTTGCTAAAGTCGGTAGCGACTACAGCAACCTCATCGCCGTTTTCTAGGGCAAGGAGTGTGTGGGATGTGAATTCGACAAGGTTAGTAGTAATGGACCTGCCTGAGAGGAAGCCGTGCTGGTTCGGAGAGATGATGGGTGCGCAGCAAAAACATAACGCCTCATATAGTAGGCCTTCGAACAGTTTAGGAATGTGCGAAAGCTTAGCAATGGGACGATAATGGATATATCGTTTTTCCCCCTTTTTATGAATGGGGGTTATGGGAGGAGATTGAAGATTGACGCGAGCGGGAGAGAGAGAGAGAAGGGGAACATTTTTTTTAAGAGGATAGCAGGGAGTCCGTCTGGGCCGGGACTGAAATCGTCCTTCAGTTCTTTAAGTTTTTTTATGGCTTGGTGTGGTCGAATGTGAAGAGGAATGAGAGGGCCGAGGGAGAATTCAGACATACCAGTAAAGAAGGAGGCGCTAGGCTCGAACGAGTCGTCCGTGAAGGATAGTTTGAAGAAGGACGCGAAAAGATTGGAAATGGTTTGGGAGCCCGTTATAGTAGTTGAGCCGTAGAAAAGGGAGGTGGGATAGGCATCAGATTTCCGTTTGTGGTTGATGAAGTGAAACAAAGATTTTGGGTCGTTGGTCAGGTTGAATTGAGCTTTGGCAAGGTAATTGTGGTACAGAGAGCTGTAAAGCTCGGTGAATTGATAAAAGTAACCCAGATAGTTGGAGTAGTCACTACCCGGGTCTATTACGGTTATTATACAGAATCCACTTTTCATCACAGGCGACTATCCGGTGCAAAAACAGTTCAGTTTGATTTCTTAATCTAAGCGATGCGCAAATTTCCAGGCGGCGTAGTTATTGGGACTCGTTCAGTTCATGGGGTTCCCACTTATCGAGTTTCTTTACGTTTTCTATGAGAGAAAGGTGTTGACTTATTGCCATTGGGGATACTGCCATGCTTTGTGCAATCTCCCTCACAGATTTCATTGGGTCGGCATCCACCGCTGCTCTTAAAACGTCCTCGTCAGCTAACGTTTCTGGCTTCCCACGTGGTTCATTTTCGAGGCTAAAATCTCCCGAACGGAACTTTCCAAACCAACGACGTATAGTGCGTTCGTTTACCACTACATCCACAAATGTGTCATTAATGTGTTTCATTGCCAATGACGCATTATGTCCCATTTTAAATTCATAAAGGAAAAGGTTCGAATTTGAACTGCCGACAGCATGGCAAACAATTCCTAGAAAAAAAAACTGTACTTGTAACGAACCCTAAAATTCTCACACGTCAAGCACAGGTACCACTTTACTTTATAAAAAAAAACATATATATATATAACGTTCTGGCACAGATGTTCACTCGAGAACTTCTTATTTCCGACTGACCGAAAGTCGGACATTTCGTGTGGTACAAGGCAATATTTAACAGAATAACGAACAGAGTATATGCTAAATAACTTATGAAGCTTCTAGAGAGCCCGTAAATTAGATTAAATTGTTAAAATAGACAACATTTAGTCTTAAGTTGTAAAACTTTTCAATTCAATTTAATTCAAAAAATAATAGGATGAGGATGGAAGAATAATGTGCTCCAGAGAGATGGATGATCAACCTTCTTCGTTTGGTCATGAACTTTCCAACAATGCTGCCGTTTTAGGTTTTGTCAATCACAATAAATGTAAATGTTCAAAGGGAAATTAAAAAAAAAATCAGGAACAATTATGTTCCCCATTCCAACGTGTTTCTAAATGGATAATGTTTTCTGCTACGTTTCTTTCAATTAAATCGTCTGACATCTCGTTATACTTAAAGAAGTAGAAACTATTCTTACGATATATCAAGATATTGCGCTACAAAAATAATCATAACCGTACAGCTCGCAGGCTATATACAAATATCTCTTGTCTTACATAACTTTCCCCAGGGTGAAAAACAATTATGGAAGCCATTATCAGGTTCATATAAATCTTATTACTTAATCTTTAAACAAATGAAGACTATTTCGTGATATCATCTCATTAATACAAATCTACTATTGTAATAAGAAATACACAAGTGAACTCCTTGACTGGATCGCCATTCCAAATCCCATACCGGAGTGGAAGACAACTTTTTTACTCATTGGATAGAATACATTTCATTTACCCTCCGGTTGGTCCTGCCAATAATAAAATCAAACGTAAAAACAAAAGCGAAGAATATCCCGGTATCATTATTTTTAGTCTTCTCTTTGTCGAGTAAATCCTTTGGTACTTATCAAGGACTAAAAATCCAGGTCCTTATTTCTATCTCTCTATCTACTCTTGCATGCTCTTATGGCACTCTATCCTCGGTTACATTTCTTGAATTGCAATAAAAGTTCTCAAAGTGGAGTTCTGAAGTTTTCGTCCCTATGCGTTTGGTGTTAGTAACGTTTGAAGAGGACTTTTTCACATGAAGGCACATTTTGATTTGAAAAGGCCTTCACTTGTAGAGATTCATTTTTCATCCTTGAGTTCTGACTGGATTTTTAATGCGTGAGGTACCACTGTATAGGTGGCACTGGAAAATAATGTAAAACATTTTTCCTCAAAATTAAATTATACATACACCTAAACTATTACTGTTTTACCACATATATAAGTCTACTATTACTTGTTTAATGAATAATTACGTGCCAAAATTAAATAATAAGAAACGCAGAGATTATTTTTCAGGTTAATACTTGAAGCCGAAACTAGGACGCACTTCGATAACATGTCTTATTACAACGTCTCTGGGTATGCGGGTTTGAACGGCAGTTGCCTCATTTTGTAATGCATCGAAGAATGACCTTAATTTCTCGTGTATATATAATTCTACACCTACTACTTGTAATAGACGCAAACATGTCTAATAATAACTAATATGCATAAAATTTCAACACAATGTACACAAGCGGCTTAGTAATCAAAAAAGGATTGAAATTTCAATCTCGAAGGATGTGAAACTTTATCATTGCTGTTGTTCTTGATTCTGAGAGAGCAATGTTTGAAATGACGTCAACAGCTATGTTACATCTTTTTTATGGAAATGCAGGCACAATATGGATTATTAAGGATAATGTCAGTGTGTGTGCTTTATGGATAGACGAACAAAAAAATGACGATACGAAGATTCGAATTGGAGTAGAGGATGTAAAACATCACAAGGAAACGTGTCCCGATGTTCATGTTCACTCGACAGCCCTTTGTCCTTGCGCCGCTAGATGAGTGTTCATATTAACATGGAGTACGAACAAAATCAAGGTTAACGGTTAACTAGGACTAGTACAAATAAGTTTTTGCTTGCAATGGGTATTTGGTTTTGTTTTTTAATACCTCACAACTTCAGGACTCATATCTCCATTGTCTTAGCGATTCAAAAAAGAAGTTACAACAGTATAAGCACGTGGGTAATTCCTGTCCTTCAATAGATATTCAACTCATCAAATGCGCAAAAACTTAAACACTCCTCCTCGAAATACCGTTAATCCAAACCAGGAATCTTGGTGCATTCAGGTCCTATGAGGCAATTCACGATAGTTTAACCAAAAAATCTGTTGGAAAAAAATTGAAAGGCAAAAAAGGGGAAAATTGTTCGCTTTCTTTTTTGAAACTTTCTTTCAAAAGTCGGGGCTTTTCTTAGCAACCGCTTGGGAAATTATCAAAGTATTTAATTTAGTTCCCATGATCAGATTTCCCTAGCCAAGTCGGCGTCCTATTCACTTTTCCCAGACCATCTATTCGGTTGGGATCAATGATCTCTTCTTACAGGTGAATAGCCACAAAACATTTCCCCCCCCTTTCCATTTCTATCTTCCCCGGGTTCAATGCACTCTGAAATCACCACAGTCATCGCACTAGGGCAGTAGGTCATCCTCAGAGACTGCATTGATACCAGCACACAAGCTAAGCCAACCCCAAGTTATTGCGTTCTCTCTTTTATTCTTGTCATCCTTCGTATGCAGAGTGTCGGTCGACTGATGCGCGAGCATTATTCACCTCACTGAGCCATGATAGATGAGAAGAGCGCAATGATGATTGGCTAATAGCCGTGCGTATTGCAAAATCAAAATTACATCCCCAATTGGGATCAGTCGCTTGTCATACTTTACCGCGGTTTGTCACGCCGCCGCAAGATAAGTCACAATTCAATACCAGTTTTTAATTAACGCGGTGACAGTGTCGAGAAAGAAGTGTTCCATCTTGTACAGGATTTATATAAAATCAATTAATAATATTAATAATAAGTCGCATTATAACTGCCGCCTTTATACATATTCAGAGTGATAAACTACGTAAGAAAAGGACTAATCTAATTTATATTAAATTCAACATGTGCTGCTGAACAGTTTAGTGAAAATAAATCTAAAAAAATGAACAACTAAACGTCAAAGGATATTTTATTTTTTCTCTCCTCTTCTCTTGGATTACCTGGTGATCATTTCGTGCAGTGGGACATTTGTTGGTGGAAGAAGTGAACTTTGTGCCCGTGTCCGGTGCAATACTTCTCTACTCCCACAGACAACCACTTGCTCGAGGAGTCTCTATATCACATGAAGAACCAACCCACAATTCCTAACAATTTCGACCGCTAACAGCGCGTCGCCATAACCCCAATCAGCAATAGCACACATTCGCAAACACGCAAAGAACACACTCCGAAATATGCAACAGCATCCGTCCCCAAATCTGCAATCGCATCATCATCATCGGCACTACAACCGGGAACCGGTCTTGGCCTTATTTAGCAAGTCCTGAGGCTTGTTAAATTTTCCATAATGATTTATTTTGTCTGGGCAAGGTCATTAGTCTTGCGCCTGGGGCTCCCCGACGGGGAATCGAACCCCGGTCTCCCGGGTGACAGGCGGGTATACTGCAATCGCATACATCCCCAAAAAATCCATTTCCCAAGCTGTAATAAAATGCATTTTCAAATTTACAACGGAATATTAATCATCCCCCCCAACTACACCAAACCGCATATAATCTTTCCCAAAACCACTTCGGTTAATTTCCTATTTAAATTATAGTCCTCGCTTGCAACCAAGCAGCTCTAATTTCCCCCGAAAATCATTCCGGCTCACTTCCTGCTTAAACTATTTTCTCGCTTGTAACCAAACAACATTTAGTTTCCCCGAAAATCATTTCGGCTCCCACCCTACCTAATACCAATTCTCCTTACTGGTAAGTCACCAGCACGATGCTTGCATTTCCGCGAAACAACCATCGCAACGACCAAGACACATATTCCCTTGTCTAACCGACGACTCATGCCCATACTTGGTAGTGTTTAACTCAGCCTGTACGGCAATGATTCTCTGGAACTAAATTCCCTATGCAACCATAGCAAGCCTTTTCAAGTTCCTAGTAAGTAGCAGTGAGTTTATTTAGCTATGACTCCACTGCCACGACGCGATGAACTTTTTCTTGCCTTCAATGAGTCAGTCGTTACACAATCATTACCGTGGGCGTCCACGCCGCAACAGTCGAGTCACAACCACCAAGGTGCACGCATACATTTTAGTCAGTTTACACTTCTCGAACGCAGCACACGTCGCCGGTCGGAAAGAAGAGTTAATACGTGTGTCTTAAAGTCGAGGATTTTGAGAGCCGTGAGTCGGAGCGTTAATGTGCGTGTCTTAAAGTTGAGACTTCTTAGAGTCGCGAGTCCAACTTCCGAATGAACTTAGAAAGCACGAGTGTTGACCTAAGTGCGAGCGTTTCAAAGACAAACTATCGGCGTATTTTGTATTGCGAGCTTAGAAATACACTCTTTTGGAGGGGTTTTATCGGCACGGCCCACAAGCCTGCAAGCAATGTGAAGTTTTGTGTTAAATTCTTTATAAATTACGAAGCGTGAATTTAAAAAAAAAAACCAAAACCCAAGTGTGACACAATAGTTGAAGAAACTGAAAATAGAGAAAGAACATTCGTTACAATGGTCATCCAAGAGTTTTATTTCCGTTCGGTTTAATTCAGTGGTTCTGTGGGGATTAGGAGGATATTGTGTCAGACACGGGCACTCGGTTCAATCCTATCCCCATCCGGCTGTCACTAAGGTTCCAAACACTGAAAGAAAGCTCCACTATTCTGCCGAATATAGTCTGACACAAAGATCAAAACAAAACTCCGCAACACACCGTCCACAGTAAGTGGAATGAAACAAAGCACACTGTTGATTGTTTATTAAACGATTACTTTATTTGGTTTTTATGTATCCAAGTATTTTGCTGCATTTATTTTGTTATATTCGTCATTATCTTAAAAATTGTGAAGGATAATTTGTAATTTTACATGTTGAAGTCGTAAATTAATCTAATTAGACAATAAAATCACACCTGCACGTCCGATGACATAAACCGACGACTTTGTATGACCAAACTTATGATTACAATTCCATTAAACTGTTACTCACGCGACTCGCGGTTGATTTTCGCGTTCCCGTGCGCACCGGGTAGCGGGAGCGGCGCGACCGTGGCGGTCGGCGGATGTAGTTGGACTCAGCGATAAACGGCTCGTGCAGGGCCGACTCGCTAATGGGGTGGGTTTGTGGTGTGGTGGTAGATATCCTCACCACTAAGGATATGTTTTTACTTACCACCAGAAAAACGTAAAGTCTCTCTTGGTGGAATAGAGAACCAGACCTCGTAATGAAGATCATGGTAGTATGTGTATGATCGTTTAGATCTGTGTTGTTTACTCATGCGCGAAGGCAATGGCAAAACAAAGCAGGCAGGCGGCAAGGACAGAGGGATCGAGAAGCTCGTTGTCTATGAAGTGCATCGCGTCTAAATAAATAGACGACGATGCATCGAAGAAATGTGGTAAGAGAAAAGATGAGACGAGGGCATCATAGATGAGTGATGCTCTTGTGTAAATACGCGGATAGACATTGGGAAAGGTGCTAATGGTTGCGATACTTTATACAATGAAAATTGTATGTCGTATCTTGGATCGGTGGCTGAAACGAATTTGCTCGCATTTATATATGCTGGATAGTTCGTTTGGTGGCTAAGCACGAAGTTGTGATTATTTGTTCGTTGGAAAACAAATCATGGGTGAATCTATTGCAGCTGGGCAAATAGCCGTGATGTTAAGCAATTTAGGTATACGATGGTTGGTCGTGTGCCGTATCTTGCTGAACGAAATGGGATCGAATTTGTATGCATGTTTACATGCGAAGGAATTCGGTTTATGACACTACCCGCTAGTGTTTGCTTTTGTCCCCTGGACAAAAGGCTGCCGAGGCCGTGGAATTGCCAGGGACATGCGGTGTGCACGTGGACAGCGGAATTGCTTGGCATACCAGAGTGCCGGATGAGTTAGGGATTCATGATTAGTTAGGGAAGAATTTGCATGAAAGGTAAGGATTCTTTACAGGGACTTTTAGATTATAAATTGCTCTATTTAATGCGTGGAGCATTTAAGGTGCTAATGTGATTGCATTGGCGAACTTAAGGGAGTTGGGTAGCAGTTATTGGGGTTTTTCAGGTAAGTGGGCCGTGGCGTTTGGCGGAACCGCCACAGTTCTGTGTCCGCTCCGCCATTTCGCGCCTCCCGACGAAGCATCTTCGCCAGGGTCTATCATTTTCATCGGAACAACGTTGTTGGGGATTAAGTGAAATAGTGCCCCTATCTTGGCGTCAAACTTATACCCCAACAAGTCAACTGAAAATTACACCAAAAAAGGGAATTTTTTTTTAAATATCATGGTGTTATTTAATAAAAGAGTTGAGGAAAAAACTCTTGAAAATGGCGTTTTTTATTGCTTCTTATTCGTACTAGTGCCGTAAAATGAATTTATACCGTAAGTCGTTTTTGGATCACTTCAGAAGATATGAGGCTTATTATACATCCACGACAAGATTCCCGATGAACTAATTTAATTTTTTATTTCTTTCCCATCAATTTCATGTTCCAGCTTTTAAGAAAAATTCTCTTGAAATTACTTATCTACGAGGGTGAAGATAGCAGCACTCGTTAAGAGGGGAACCTCATGTAAAATGAAATTGTTTAGCCATTTTTTGTTTTTGCCTAAATTGATAGGAAATTTCCTCAAAAATACGAGAGAAAAAGTTAGAAAGTGATCCGAGTCCGCCTTGTACTTTATTTTCAAAATAAAGTAAACAGTCTAATTGGGCTTGATGCCACCAAAGAGGCTCGTATTTTTCGGCAAGAGGAAAAAGCGGCTAAATTAGAACAGTTTGAAGAAGAGGAAGGTCTATTCTATGGCCCTGGAATCGCAGATTAGCAAAAACCTGCGGTAAGTTAGAACGAATTACCAATTTTTTTAACGATTTTTATATTACTCAAACTTTAAACGCGTTTTTCTCGAAACCCAAAATTTCGCACGCCGTGCAACGTAGCTCAAAAACGAATCATTGGATCTTTATGAAGTTTGGTATAGAAATTCTATAGATATTTGGCCCCAGCATGACGAGCTTATTTTTTTATTTAAAACATTGTTATTAACAATTGTTTAAAAAAGAAAAATTTTTGCAAATTTTAAAAAAGGGGAATGTCATGCTGAGCGTTTTTGCATAAACTAAAGAACCCATTTTGTATTTTTTGTTTCAGATCATTTTTGTGACGTATATGCTGCACGGCACATTTTCAAGACGCTGTTTTCAAGCCGCCATTGCACCCTTTTATTGTTAACGATTAGTCTTAAAAAAATATTTTCTTTAAATATTATAACGTAAATAAATTGTGCCTTAAATTGCAAATTAATCTACGCATTACATTTTTCAAAAAAAATGCCTGAAAAACAGGCTACTTACATGAGGTTCCCCCCTAAATAAAAGTTAGTGAATGTAGTTTTGCATCTTTTGACAGTTACTCACCAAAATTTCAGCCATTTTGGATGCGTAGTTTTTATTTGACAGTCGTTTGAGTGTTTTTGTAAAAATGGACAAAATTGAGTATCGAGCTGTCATTAAATTTCTGTTTTAAAAGGCAATACGCCTACGCAAATCAAAGATGTTGTGGACTCTGTGGACCATATTTACCAACGACTTAATCGTGTTAAAGAGTCAAGTGTGGTCTAGAAAGCGCGTTTTGAATTATATTGTAGCCAGCTTAGGGTTCGCTGGATTAATTATTTTTAATAAATAAGAGCCGTTAAATCGAGTTTGAATTAATATAACACTTTATTAGTCCGTTAATAACAACCGTTACTTTTACTGTACACTTAACGATTTCTGGACTTATCGCTTCCGTACTTATCGCGTCTTTGACTGCTTACTTCTTACTTCTTACTTCTCGCTTGCTTCCCTTTCTTACTTATCACTTGTCTCCATAATCTGTGTGCGACGTATTTATACCGTTCCCTCATTCTGATTCGACGTTTCGTTTCCGTCCGTTCCATAGCCTTGAATGTTCTACTGTTCCTAGTCTCCAGTTTTCCAGTACTTTATAGAATATTCTAGTACTTTGTTTCGGACTTTCTCGAATATTCTAGTACTGATTGTAATATGCGTCACACTACCCTCCGCCTAGATTAGTTCGTCCCGAACTAAGTTCACTGGTCTCCTGGATTAACAAAAGTCGCCAGTCGGTCTCGATGTACCACTTTCATCTTGGCGTTCAGCGGTGGAAGTTCTTGATCTTCTTCCAAATTTTCTACTGCTCTCCTTTTCGCGTCAGCTCTAGCCTGCCGCCATTCTTTCTTTTCCTGACGACGGAATTCCTCTTGCGTTTTAGGGATCTCGTGCAAATAGTATAAGAGAAAATGCATGTGCACACTCTTAAGCTCTTCTGGAGTTTGCACATCACGTAAGCGATCTAGATCTTCATCTTTAATTACACGCATATCATCTGGTATTCGAGCATCTGTCGATTTCATAATTATATCCAACTGGTAGTTCCGCATCTTTTCAAATAACTGGAGCGGTTTGTTCCTTGGAGCTGACAGTAAACACCAGCGTGCGTCGTAGTAATAGACTTGTAGGTTATTATTATGTTCGCATCAGCAAGGATGCGAGTTCGATATAATAACACCACGGTAAATGCACTGGAAATTCTCACCTGCAGAATGATGACCAATTATAAATGAGGATGTTGTTGTTCCGCAGTAGCACACAGTTGACCAAGTATCCAGGAAGTAAAATTAAACATCAAACGGACGAACTTGATTTAATAAATGGTCTTTATTGTAAATTAATTTGGTGTTTTTGATTTAATTTATTTTTGTCACTAATTTAAGTTTAACTAAGCCGTAAGGCCAACTGAATGACACTTATTCAATTGACTCGTTGCACCGACTACCTCGAAGAGTATCAAGACTATTTTTACTGATTAACAAAAGGTCCGAGTATTAAAAAAAAATCCGTCTTTCACGACTGCCCTCGCGAGTGTACCTCTTGCTCGGTAGCTAAAATCTGACTCTGGTGACTGTTCGTCATCATCCTTAGCCGCGATCGTCATGGACTTCCCATCCAAGGGTAGCCAATCAGCGATTGAATCCCATTGGACGGTTTCCATGGACATCGTCCAAGAGAATTGGAAGGATCCACCCTGAAAGGCAAGTGCATGACATGCCCTGGCGAAGGTAAGGAGAAGCGAAAGCGAGAAAACAGAAAAACCACACATGTCGCAGGTCAAATCCGTTGATCCATGTGTGAGCAGGGTATACTGCCGCCATCCGCTAGGGATAGATCCCTTGATTGACATAAGTCAATAAAACTCTTGCCGGAGGCAGGAATTGGGTTTGGGATGATGTATACAAAAATTGTTGCGGCAAGCGGAGCTATTGCTTAGGCAAAAACAATGGTACGTGGGTATGATTGTTTAAATAACAATCATATTCGTTTATAATTAGATTATCGGGTGATGGCAGATAAGGGGAAATAGTTGCACTGTAGACAATCCGATAGATATGGGTGCAACGTTTGGTTTAGCAAACGAATATAGGATGTGACCGTTGCCAGTTTGTTTAAAGTAAACACTTGACGGTCATATCCAATTCGTTGTTTGTTTACGGCCTATGTTCGATGGTAATCGATATAGGAAAAATTAGCTGCCGCTGGACATGCGGGGAATGTTTGCTTTAAGTCTGCCGAAACCTTGTCGACGGTGGCAAACTGGTGAGACTGGGTGGCCGCATGATTAGATTGACGTGGGTAAACAAAACAAGCACATTGGGATACTCTGTGTTGGTTTAGTTTTCATGGCATGACATGGGTAAGCATGTCATGTCGAACATAGGGAAAATGCTACTCGGCCATGTTCGGATGTTTTATGTCGGTTATCCAAGGGAACAACCGAATTGTATTTCAGAGCATAGATTGCAGTTAATGCAATGCCAAGAATGTGTAATCTTCGTGAGGATTAATGAAACGGGTAAGCTGTCTATGGTATTTGCAGGTATTTGCCGGTCATATGAGTTGGGGCGATGCGTAGCTCTTCGGTGCCTTGAAGAACCCCACAGACTTTCCATAGATCGTCGCACGTTAATACTGGTTTCACGTGTTCTTCTCTATAGAACGCAATGAACGGCACCTCTAGCTGTTGATTACGCCTACAATCTAGGGCTTGCTTGATCTTTCCCCCCGTATGTGGTGGCTTACAATAGCGGTCTCGACCTCCAACATCCGTTGATCTCTCTTGTTCGGAAACAGTTGATTTACAAAACGCCTGTTTGTAAATCCATTCAGGTTCATCTTGTAGTTCATTGGGTCCCTCTGGAACAGGCGTAACCGGAACTTTGCGCAATTGCATTCGCTCAGGAATATCCGTTTTACGGATTTCATTGTCCAAATCCGTAAAGTGACCCCTTTCCAATTCACTGGGGTCGTATTCGGGTTCATATCCGTCCTCGTCATAATTAGTGAAATCCTCATAATCGAAATCTACACCGAAACTGTCCTGACCTTCTTGCAATGACGCGTCAGTGACTAGAAGTCGTCTTTTCTTCTTCTTCTCAGCAATTGGCCTTCCTTCGTCGTTTACAATAAAATCCTCAGCATCAGACTACGATTCCTCGTCATCATTGAAATGTTTTGCCGCCTCAGTTTCCCTGCGACTACGTTCAGAGCGGCGTTCAACATCGTCTTCGTCGTCGAATAGCTGTTCGTCTATAACCTCACGTGCTGAACCTTCATCGACGTGCTGTTCCTCTCCATCACTTTCTTCGTCCTGTGTACGACGCAGACGATTGGAACGCTTCCTGCCTTCGACTTTCAAACCAAGATTCTCTTCAATAAGGTCACACTCGTCGTCTTCGAGTCGGTCGTCCAACTCGTCATCATCATTGTAAATCCGTTTCGGGGAACGACCTGAAGCATCAGTGTCTTCACAATCACTGCCGTCCTCTTCAATCGGGTTATCATCGATGAGATCCTTCAGTTCTTCACGTAACACATCATCGTCATCTTCCTCCTCTTCCTCACTGCTGTCGGCCATAGCTTTGCTCTTCCTGAGTTTCTTCCTTTCATGTGGCTCCAATTCCTCCTCATCCTCAGATTATTCCGCTCCCGAGTCCCAGAATTCTTTCATACACTGCCTTTGGGCATCCAATTTTGCATTAACTTCTGCAGCTCGCGCATCCAATTTTGCAGCTCGTGCATCCAATTTTGCCTTAAACTCTGCGGCTCGCGCATCTAATTTTGCCTTAAACTCTGCAGCTTGCGCGTCCGATTTTGTCATCATCATCCTGAACATATCCGAAATGTCCAACGGTGGCGAACTCTTCTCCGTTACATTGGCACCATCTTGACTCGCTGTTTCTTCTCCATCCGGACAGTCTGGCCCACTCGTAAAAGCATCTGTGCCGACATCAATATCCTCTTCTTCTATTGCTGCTTGCAGACGCTGTCGAAGAATTGGCTTCTCTCCTCTGCTATCCAGGTTCCGGTCCTCCAAATGTCGATCTGACATCGTCACAATACACTTCCACAGACTTATTTATTTCACCAATAATTAATCCCACTTCTGACATCAATTGCAGCGAGCTTAGGGTTCGCTGGATTAATTATTTTTAATAAATAAGAGCCGTTACATCGACTTTGAATTAATATAACACTTTATTAGTCCGTTAATAACAACCGTTACTTTTACCGTACACTTAACGATTTCTGGACTTATCGCATCCGTACTTATCGCGTCTTTGACTGCTTACTTCTTACTTCTTACTTCTCGCTTGCTTCACTTTCTTACTTATCACTTGTCATATGCGTCACAATATGCAAGATTTGCATTCGCGGTTTGATACATATTTTGTTTTAATATACAGTTAAAATTTACTAAATAAGTAACCCTAAAAATTTAATATTGCAACCTTCATTCGCTGGTATTAATTGTATAGATTGAAAAGTGCGAAAGTAACTATGTTCGATAGTTTTAATGTGAAATATTGATACTCTAACCAAAAATACATCAGCTAATTAAAAACATGCCTTTGGGACAATATTTAGTGTTACCAAAATGATTGATCACCACGAGTACATAATCCGAAGGACCACAATAAAAAACTAATTTCAAGCAATATCTGTGTTTTATTTTTCATTTTCTGAACGGTTTGCGGCGGAACACTGTGGTGTATTAGTGAACCCGTTCCCGTGCAGGCACACAAACTAATATAAACCCCACAGGTGGCACGAAGAAAGGACTTTACGTCCCTAAACATAATATGCGCCTCAGGCTCATTATCCATTGCACCAACTGGCATTTAACATGTCGTGAATAAAGGTTCGCATCTATAGACGTATTATCAGCTTTTTCTATAGAAGTCTGTTACCACCTAAAGCTATTCATTCCAATATATTTAGCTACTGCGGTCGATTCCCGCCATGTTTCGAATCAGTTTATGTACATTTTCTTGTATTCATTAATGATTGATCAACATATCAAAAGGAATTATTGGCAAATATAGAGTCATACACATATCTGGAAGCAGAAAGCGATGGTAGCACCGCTTCCATTAAATCCTATCCAGGGAAAATGTCCTGCGCGCAAAACATGGTGGAGCTATGGATAAGCAAGCTTGTAACAACGAAACCATTAAGGTACTCGTATACGGAAATATGTTTTATCACCCTTGACTAGTTATCCAACAAATTTAGACTGACACTACCTTATGATACTCGCTAATTCAAATATTTATATTTACAATCCAAGGTAAAATAAACAAACCCAATGATCAAATACCGCATCTTCTAGCAACCAAATAAAAGGATATTGTGTTAACTCAGTGGGGCAAATGAAAAAACAACTACAAGCTGTGAATACGTCTTGATGGCCAGTGAAGTGAAAATCAATGGAAAAAAAATCGATTCCTACCGTCTACTTTGGAAATCTTTGCGGCGTCAATACTCATTTACCGTCCACCTCTGGTTTTGAAAGAACTGCCTGAACGTTGATAGCATTTTTGGAATGCCATTTAAAACGGAGAATCGACAATGAACGGTAAAAAGAACAAATTGTGCTTAAAATTAATATTAGAAGTGTTCATCACATATGGATATATAAAATATAATAAAACACACGTTGTAAATAAAAGAGATCCGTATATATTGTTAAGGTAATATAAAACTTAGTGACCGGAATTTAAAACAAAAAGTGGCTACCAATGACAACTTCTTTTTCCGAATTTAACGTATAATAATTTATTTCCAGTGAGTGAGTACAAAGCAAAGTCAAGAGGTTTTACAAAAAAAAAATTAAATTGTTTCATTTTAAGACATAAAGTGTCAAATGTCTTCAAATTAAATTCAAATTTAATTATAGCGCGATACAAATAGGCATGCTAATGGGAAAACACCACAGTATTTATTTTTTATCATTAAACAACATCACAACGCTCCATTTAAACGAAACTGGTCGTAATGTTCGGCGGATTCAAGCATTCTAGTATTTTTTAAATCATAAATATTAAGTTTATGTGTTTATTATTTTCTGTTAATTGGTTTTTTGAAAGATAATTAATTCTTTCAAAACTTAAATTTTACAGAAAGCTTCCGTATAGAGTTATGTCGATGAAAAGACGAACGAAAAACGAATAATGATGTGAGTGTAAGGGATTGGCAGCTAAGGAGACCAATAAAATAATTGCTTAGTTAGCTTTGTGTCCCTTTTTCTTATTTCATAAGTCGTCTAACGCCAGCACGTGCTAAAAGTACGTAAATAATTCCGATTTCTCGAGCATTACTTTCTTTAACTTCCGACCGATAAAAACTAAGGAATAAGTTCAGATACATCAAACCTTTGCTGGTCATCCAAAAAGTATGCAATCATTGGCATTTTATTGTTGGGTAGCTTTACACGCTGGCATCGCATACACAGGCGATCGCAGTTAGATGTGAATAGCTATTACTTAAAGTGGAAGGAATAAGTCAGTATTCAAGACCAACCTTCTACCTCATTAAAATAACACCACATTTGAAAACATTGAATCGAACAAAAGCAGCAAAATGTTCAGAAAATGTAATGGCCAATAAAATGAGAATATACATTAACTTAACTTTGCACTCAACCTTTCCCATGATAAACATCCCCTGTTTTAGAAATTTACCACATCTGAGTTAATCGAAATAAAGCGGTGCCATCAACATTTTTATCGCCTATTTAAAATAACATAATTTAAGAAATGATTATGAACATAAATATAAGCCAAAAAAAAACAACAATAAAATAACTTAAAGAAAAACAAAAATAATAAGACAGAATACAACACAAAACATAAAATGAATTACAATTAGGGCAACAGACCAATCTGCAAACAAATATACGATATACTGTAGTTGTATGGTTCAACAAAAGAGTGATGGAGGCCCCTGAGTTTATTAGTCCATCCAAAACAGACTTTTAGAGTAGACCGGCGGGAATTCTCTGATTGACGGCTTTGGAGGCCGAAAACTGAGGAGAAGTAAACCAAACTCCGAGTTCACTTGAGCAATGTTTGGGGCAGTAAGCCTAAGACAGAAGCATGCAGGATACCTTCTACCTGCATATATTATAATAATGAATTTGCATAGGACTCGCACTGCGTCTGCGTTTCTCACAGTTTTCACTGTTCAATTTTGTATGCCATCCAACAGGTGAAATGTTGTTTAAATTAATTATAATTAATTATTCAATTAAATGCTAAATTTTAGCACACATATGCGCTGAAACTTGCGGCTAATTTAGAGGGAAAAAATATTTATTCTTTTAACAAATTGTAAGTACATCTGTGGGGGTTCTTTAAGGCTCGCCCGAAGACCCACTGTAGCGTTTCCGCCAAACCCTACGGTCTACTTACCTGAAAAACCCCCATAACTACTACCCAACTCCCTTAAGTTTGCTAATGCAACGGTATTAGTACCTGTAAATGCTTCACGCATTATATAGATCACCATCTGTAGTCATAAAATCCCTATAAAGAAAACTTACCTTCATGCATCCCTTCGCATACAATTTTCCGTAAGATTTCTTTGTTTGCTTATTTGGTATTCTGAACCAATTCGGTACCAGACAATTCCTGTAAACAAAATAATTCGGATTGCATTCAATGTAACCGTCATGACAGGGACCATAAATATCGCGCCGTCTATTTTCCCAGCCGCGTCATATACCTTTTCATACACATTGCCTGGCAACCTTTTTTGTTTGTCTTACCAACAAACAACCCAAGCAGCTGCATATAATTAGCGCAATAGACGCTGAAACCAAATTCTCCAGCATTTCCTAATGCAGATATGAACCCGGTTTCTATTGCAGCCAGAGATGCCATAAACATCCAATTTGCTTTTAGCACCTTTTTCTCCTAACGTCGAAAATAGCGACGAGGCATCGTGTAAACCAGCGGCGCATGTGGTCATTTTTCCCTATTGTCCTTGCCGCCTGCCTGTTTTCGAACACATGCAACAACATTGAATCTGTTCGATCGCGCACATATACCACTGCGCCACTAGTTACACCCTTAAGAGAAAAGTTTTTCTCTCTCTTCCTTTTTTTTTTCCTTAGCGAAATCATCTCTGCATGAGATGACGATCGCTGAGTCTTCTTCCATCCTTCAGTGCGCGCACATCGAGTTTTTCTTCTTATCATCTCCCGTAGGGTGTGCATCGGAGTCTGCACCCCTGCGGGACGTATCCCTTTTATTCAACTAATTATGTATTCCGCGAATGTTTGTACCGGGTTTGAAGCAAATGGAAATAATTTAACGTAAAGTGAACGTATTAACAGTCACCAACTCTCAATAACTTACATTAAAAATAAAAAAACGAACCTTTTATATAAATCAAAACAAGTGACTTATTTTCCTCTTCTTGGTGGATAGTTGCAGGACTACGGTAATCAGATGATGGGGATGGAAGTGAACAGAGTACCCATGCTGGTACATACTTCCTCTCCACACCACCCATCGTCCTAACCCAACCCCTCTTTCCCAACCTGCAATACCATTACCGATCAAAGCTCTCGTTCCATCAGTTCATACCTGAAATATAAGCCCACGGCAAGATTACCATCTTGCCATGGCATCAAACAAATCGCATCAACTAAACCATTTCGGTTTAGTTGATGCGATTGTACATCTGCCATGAACCTGATCGGTTCCTCTGGGCGGCAAATGTCCATCAAACACACTCCAATCCTCCGGTGTTTACTTGTTCCAACAATCCGTTGGTCGCACGATCAAGCCATAGCAAGTCGCTTGCTTGTATAGCTGCATGACTGATTGCACGATCCGTCGCCTTATCGAAGAACGATCATCGCATGGGTCGTGTCTAACGATTTGCTGTCTAAACAACCACCCAGCCACGATCCTCACGCTGGCTATCAAACAGAATGCTTAATTTATTTTTTTTAATTTATTTTTATTTACTGGCCTGTAGGAACCCGGCAGTTCATGACCTCACCGACTCGGCTCCGCCATTGTTCCCTGTCCTGTGCGCTCTCTTTCCACGTTCGACCATCCGATCCGATCTCCTCGAGGTCCAATCTAACATTGTCCCCCCATCTCCGTCGCGGCCGTCCTGTCGGTCTCTTCCCCGTTATTTTACCGTCAAGAATTCTATGCACGGTCCTATCATCGCCCATTCGCGCCACGTGTCCGGCCCATCTTAATCTTCGCGACTTGATCACTCTCACTATTGTAGGTTTGCGGTATAGCTCTTCCAATTCGTGGTTGCGGAGTTTCCTCCATTGTCCTGACTCCTCGCCATATTTACCGCCAAATATACCCCTTAAAACTTTATTCTCGAATACGCGGAATTTGTTCTCTTCCCGTTTTGTGAGAGCCCACGTTTCGCATCCATATAGAGCAATCGGCATGATTATGGTTCTATAGATACGGAGCTTCATATTCCGTGATAGCAGTTTGGATTTTAATAGTCTACCGGCTGCATGCCAACTAGCGTTGCCGGAATGTAGTCTTTCGTTAATTTCCTTTGACGTTTCGTTTCTGGTCGTCAGTATCGTTCCCAGATATTTAAATTCTTTGACATTTTCAAACATCTTGCCCCTGACGTTTATATGTGTTCTCTGACGTCCGCCTGCTCTCGTCGTAATCATGTATTTCGTTTTGTCTTCGTTTATTTCTAGGCCCACCTCTTCTGCGAACGGCGATGTCATCCGCATACGCGAGCACTTGTGTGACCCCGTTCAGGGGTGATCCGGCCGTGTTGTCGTCTTGTACCTTTCTGATAACATACTTGAGGACAAGGTTAAAAAGACATGGTGAGAGGCCACCCCCTTGTTTTAGTCCGTCCCGGATTTCAAATGGTTCTGAGAGGTGGTTTTCTATTCTACTTCGCCCTTTGTTTTCGTTCATGCAGATTTGAATGAGGGCGGCATATTTTTTCGGGATCCCCAGCTCAACCACAATATGGTAGAGTCTTTGCCTTGCGACCGAGTCGTGGGCTTTTTTGAAGTCAACGAACAGTTTGTGAACCGTCTCTCCGGAATCCCACTTCTTTTCCAGTAGTTGCCGTATTGTGAACATCTGGTCGCTTGTTGACCGGTTCCGACGGAATCCGCATTGGTAGTCTCCCAATATTTCTTCTGCGTACGGTGTGATTCTTGCCAGTATGACATTTGTTAATATTTTGTATGTGATTGGGAGCAATGATATTCCTCTGTAATTTTCGCAGTCAGATCTGTCGCCTTTTTTGAAAATGGGATGACTATCGAAGTTTTCCATTGTTCCGGAATGACTTCCTTGTCCCATATTATTTTAACCAGTTGGTGGATCTTTCGAGCGGTTGCCCCTCCTCCATGCCTCACAAGCTCTGTCGGTAGGCAAACCATTCCGGGAGCCTTGTTGTTTTTCAGTCGATTTATCGCGTCTACATCTTCGTCAAAAGAGGGCTCTGGGATCTGGGGCTCGGCTGTATGTACGTCTGGTGGGTTTATTTGTGGTTGATGGGTGCGCACATTGAGCAGGTTTTCAAAGTACTGCTTCCATCTTGTCACGATATTTTTTGTTTCTGTCACCAGACAGCCGTTTGTGTCTCGGATTATTTTGGCTCTCCCTCGGTAGCCATTTCTAATTGAATTTATGCCGGCATACATACCTCTGCTGTTCTTTGCTCTGGCATTTTCTATGATTTTTTCGATCCGAGTCTTCTCCCATTCGCGTTTTTTGCGTTTGAAAAGTCTCATTGACTCTTTCCGAATCGTCGCGTATCTTTCTGCGTTGACTTCATCATATCGTTCTAAGTGGATCACTCTGAGGCGTTTACCTCCCTCGATCTTCGCCCTGCACTCATCATCAAACCAAGGTTTGGACTTAATTGTTTTCTTAAATCCTAATACCTTTTGGACTGTTTGTTTGATTGTGTCTCTGATCGAAACCCATTTAGTGCCCAGATTATTGGTTACCTCTTCCTCACTACCCCCATTCTCTAGGATGCTAAATCTATTCGTTAGCTCGTATTGTTATTCAGCCCTTTTACGTAGGTCGTTTAGTTTATTAATCGCGAACTTTTTGCTTGTCTCCCGTGACTGTCCATGTGGGTTTGCTGCAAGCCGACTTCTAATTTTACCCATCACTAGGAGGTGATCGGAGTCGCAATCTGCTCCTCTATATGATCTTACGTCAAGGATATTCGAGTGGTGTCTTTTGTCTATGAGGAAGTGGTCTATTTGGTTACGCGTTACGCCGTCGGGTGATATCCATGTGGCTTTATGGATTTGCTTGTGCTTGAACATCGTGCTTTTCACTACCAGATCTTTTGACGCTGCGAACGTGATAATTCGAATTCCATTATCATTTGAACCGTCACGTAGGCTTTCTTTACCTATTGTTGGTTGGAAGATATCTTCCTTTCCAATTTTCGCATTGAGGTTGTAGCGATTCTAACAGATACACACAATTCACAAGCAAGCAAAAATAGTGAAGAACACCGAACGAAAAAAATCGAATAAGAAAAATACATCAGAACCGTATACCAAGCGATAAAATAAAAATTATTCACACCAGTGGAATATACCCGAGTTTGGAAATAAAATTCAAAACTCGGTCAGTAGCCTGGTGTGTAACGCTTAAGGTAAAATTTTTTTCGTGATTCGAGCTGTCATAGCGTCAGTTCGAATCACACGATTTTCTTCACTATTATTTCAAACGCTATAATTGGTGACCCCGACGTGATCTTGTACACGCAGCATTCACTTCCCATAGTAAAGCAGAACTTCACACACGGTCACGACTTCCGCATAGAGCCCAGCCTCCGACGTTTTCTCGTTTCTCTCTCGTTCGTCCGTCGTCCGCATACGAATCTGATCGTAACGAAGTTACTGCGGCGGGAGTGTGTAGCGATTCTAACAGATACACACAATTCACAAGCAAGCAAAAATAGTGAAGAACACCGAACGAAAAAAATCGAATAAGAAAAATACATCAGAACCGTATACCAAGCGATAAAATAAAAATTATTCACACCAGTGGAATATACCCGAGTTTGGAAATAAAATTCTAAACTCGGTCAGTAGCCTGGTGTGTAACGCTTAAGGTAAAATTTTTTTCGTGATTCGAGCTGTCATAGCGTCAGTTCGAATCACACGATTTTCTTCACTATTATTTCAAACGCTATAAGGTCGCCGAGGAGGATTTTAACATCGAATGATGAGATCCCATCAAATACTTCCTCTGGGGTCTCGTAGAATGTGTCCTTCGTTTCTTCGTCGGTAAAACAGAATGCTTAATACGATGTATAAACAGAAGAATCTATTTTGGCCTGCACGGCCAAATTCCCTAGCATAAACGAATCGCTAGTATAAACATAGCAACCTTTTTCGGTCGCTATTGAGCTACCATTCGTTTGCACAGCTGACCTGCTCGAACTCCCTTCGTCGCATCCAATCTCTGATGCAATTCCGTTGGTCCAAAGACAAGCTGGGTAAGTCGTATGCTTGGACATCGGCAAGTCAAATTCCCTATGATCGGTCGGACAAGCGATAAACGATCTTCGAGTTGCACACGACCCATGATCGTTTATCCAAACAATCACATCAATGGTCATGCCCTATGATTCGTTCCCAAACCAAACCGCCGCTTGCCATCGCAGGCGAAGTTTCTGTTGAGTTGACGTCAACAGAAAAATCTATCCCCTATCGTCTCTGATGGAAATACAGCCAGCCTGCGTATACGATCAGCTATTTGACCAGCTGCATGTTTGGATTCTCTTCTGAGCACCCTTCGCATTTTCGTTTGTCCTGGCTTCCAGCGAATGGGCATTCAACCAGACCTGTACGGTCACAATGGAAATACTTTCATTAAAACCCAAATCGATTGTCATTGGTCGTCACCAAAGAAAAATATCCGATTTGCTCCTCCCACATCGGTGGAAATCCACCACCGTGCGACTGGTGGTATGTTCCGTGGAACACCACAGCAGAGTCAGATTTTAACAGCCAAACCATACACACGTGTCGCGAATCATTAGCACTGTTGTGTTGTCGATTTTCAACCCTCATGAGGTGCGCCCTGGGAGTCGAGTTAGAGCCCAAAGTTTAGACCCATAAGGTGTTACAGTCCGCCATATAATATTTCATTTTCATAACTACAAGTACCTCATCGATTTTTGATTAACGATAATAAGAAGATTCCGATCGCTGTTTCTCTCTTTTCGGAACTTGTTCAAAAGTGCTGGCGAAACACTTAAATGAGAATTATCTGTGTTATCTCAGCCGTTCGAATTAGTTATAATAAACAATGTTTGGGAAGCTAATACATAAGCCGTTTTAAGTGAAAATAATAAATAAAGAAGAACAATTGGAAAACAGAATAAAACCGGAGTGTTTATTCTTCTTGCTGTGGAACTCATGTCTTTTGCCAGTGAAAATAATAATTAAAGGAGAACAATTGGACAGCGAAACAAAATCAGAGTGTTCATTTTTCTCTCGGGGGAACTCTTAGATTGTTTGGGGAGCGAAGTGAATCTGTGTCGTGTCAGGCACCTTTTCCAACCAATCACATCTACATTAAACAGACAGTTTTGTATTTATCTGTTGCAATGACACAGGAGTTTCGTGTTGGTGGTGGCAACATTCGTAGACTAGGGTATAGTATATCATATTTAACATGTCTGGCTCTCGTTTTCGCCTTTGTCGAAGAAAAACTAAAATATGGCGTATTTTCTCTCTGCTGTTGTTCATATATGACGCACGAGTTACGACTCCAACCTGACACCCATTCCCTACTATCCGCACCTTAAAGTGCAGCCATCATCAAATTCCCACAGTAACCTCACAACTCCAACCTGACACACCTATTCCATCCTATCAACACATAAAGTGCAGCCATCACCAAACTCCCACAGTATCTGAACGCCCTCTCAAGTAAATGCAACCTCAACGTCTGGAGTAGAGACATCTCCGGATGTTCACAGCAACCGAACACCCTGGCAATAGGCAACCTGGCCATCCCATATAACCCAGCGGAATCTCAAACGATTCACTTTTTTGATAGTATAAAACTAAATTGCAAGAGAGCTTCAGTGATCAGTCCATTAGACGAGTTTCTAATTGTATGTCCAAATTTCTATTCGAGAGATTAAATTTGTATAATTTATTCCATAACTTTGGTCCCAGAAATTTAATTTATATAATCAATTAAATAAACGTTTTTGTACTCACTCCCACGAAGGTATAACGTAACTCGCGCTCAAACAAAGCTGAGTCAAGCAATCACAAAACTGTCTGACAAGCATTTTTTTTTTATTTTACTTCTCCCAGGAAAGAGGAACCTATAGCGCTGAGTCAGCACCCTGAGATGCTATTTTTTTTCTCGACCATCAGGCAAGTTCCGAAAGATGGTCAAGGATTTCTCCCGCCAGTTAACCGTTTTTTTTAAAAAATGTCCGGCTTTTACTTGTTCTTATGATATTGTGTTGTACCACATAAAATGTCCGATTTTTGCTCAGTCCGAAATAACAAGCTCTCGAGTGAACATCTGTGCCATAACGTTAATTTTTCTTTGTTTATAAAGTAAAGTACGTGTGCTTGACGTGTGAGAATTTTAGGGTTCGTTACAAGTCCAATTATATTTTCTTCTAGGAATTGTTTACCATGTTGTCATCATCATCATCATCATAATCATCGGCAGTACAACCGCGATACGGACTTGGCCTTATTTCACAAATCTCTCCACCGGTCCCGATTCCGAGCCGATGTTATCCAGTTTGGTACTCCCACGCACTGGGCGTCCTGGTCTACGCCGTCCCTACATCGCAAACAATGTCTGCCGCGCCGTCTCTTTCCAGACATCCTGCCACAAAGGACTTGCCGGGCAGGCTCCTCTTCGCTCATTCGAGATAACTGCCCCACCCATCGGAGTCTTCCGAGCTTGATTTTTTTAAAACTTTAGCTTCAAGGTAGATCGCGTACAACTCATTATTGTAGCGTCTCCGGAATCGTCCTCCCCCACATACCGGGGCAACAATTCTACTTAGGACCTTCCTCTCGATCACGGCTAAGAGTTCAGAGTGCCTTTTATTAAGCACCCAGGTCTCGGATCCATACATGAGTACTGGTAAGAGCATGGTCTTGTACAGTAGCACTTTGGATGTTCTGGATAAATTTCGGGATTTAAAGAACATTGATAGCCCATAGTAGGCTTTGTTGGATTTGATCAGCCGTTCGCGTATTTCTTTTTCCATATTGTTATCGGCTGACACTATTGACCCAAGGTAGTTAACGGATTGCACTACTTCAAGTTCGTGTTTGACCAACGTAAGGTCTTCTCTTCGCAGAAGTTGCCTCACTAATGTGCAGTCCCAGTTTTTGTGCCGCCTGCTCACTCTGGAGGAAGGAGTCCTGTACAGCCGAATCGGATCTACCAATGATGTCGATGTCATTAGCGTAGGGAAGTATCTGGCTGGACTTGGTGACAATAGTCCCTCTAGTTGTAACGCCAGAGTCACGGATTGCTTTCTAAAACGCCAGGTTAAAGAGGGGGCAGACCAAATCGTCCCCTTGTCGGAGTCCATTAAAGATGTTTATTGGTTTGGACAGCAATCCCGCTATATTTACTTGACTAGTTACGTTGGTCATGGTCAACCTACAAAGTCGCATCAACTTGTTTGGAATGCCGGACTCTCTCATGGCACTATATAGTTCCACCCTGGCTATACTGTCCTAGGCGGCCATAAAGTATATAAATGTATGATATAATGGAGTCTTAAATTCCAGACCTTTTTCCATCACCTGCCTAAGGGTGAATATCTGATTAATCGCTGATTTTCCTGGGATGAAGCCACACTGATATTGACCAATGATGACTTTGGCATATGGAGCTATCCGATCTTGTAGGATAGTGGAGAGTATCTTATAGACGGCACTCAGCAATGCTATACCCCTATGGTTACTGCACGCTGTGATATCTTCCTTCTTATGTATGGGGCAAATTATACCACGACGCCAATCTTCCGGCATCTCCTCTTGCTCCCATACCTGCACCACGATCTCATGAATTGCGTGATGTAACGCTGTCCCTCCTTGTTTGATCGGCTCGGCCGATTGATTTTAGCAGTCTTATGGGTTTTATTGATACCTCAATGCTTGGTGACAGCAGCATTTAGTCTTGATCTAGCATTTGTGGAGCCTCCAATTCTTCTGTGAGCTGACCATTTAGCAATTCATTGAAGTGCACTTCCCATCGGTCCAGAATACCTTCAGGATCGGTGATCAGATTACCTTCTTTATCCTTGCAGTAAGTGCAGCGTGGTGTGTACCGTGTCATACTGCGGATTATTTGGTAGAACTTCCGCGCCTGGTGCGCGCCTCGCTCCCTACTTTTCTCTATTTCACAGACAAGATTTTTTTCCCAAGCACTTTTCTTTTGTCTGTGAAATATTTGTTCCCATCTTCTGACAATTTGGGTTCGAGTGGCTTCATCAGGTGATACCCAGGTGCCTTTGTGGATATCTTTACGCGGAAACCTGGTACTCGCAACGACCACGTTGTTTTATGCTGCCAGTTCGATGAATCGTAGTCCATTGTTATTAGTGTTGTCAAGCAAACTATGGGAAGTTGCGTAGTGCCTGAAAACCGGCTCCCGACCTATTTTTGCATTCAAATCACCAAGAACGATTTTCACATCGTATCTTGGACGGGCATTGAGGACCCCTTTCAACGTTCTCGTAATATTTTTCTTTTTCGTCGTCAGGGGACTCCTCTGTAGGTCCGTGAACGTTTATGAGACTTAGGAACGTTTATGAGACTTAGCCTTTCGTTTATTGGATTAAAGTCGATAATGGCAGGCCTCGGTTTTTGGCTGACTAGAAAAACTACCCCGAGCACATGGTGGTTTGCATGACAGCTGTAATAAATGTCATACTCGTTTCTTTGAATAACACCACTCCCCGTCAGGCTTATTTCTGGGACATAATGCGTCATTGGCAATGAAAAACATTAATGACGCATTTGAGGATGTAGCGGTAAACGAACGCACTATACGACGTTGGTTTGGAAAGATGACCAATCTTTTCTGTGTTTACAAATTCATCGACAGCGTTTGGTATTGAACAAGTAATAAACAAAGTAGCGTCTTCAAGGTTGGTACTATCTACCACAGTAATTCTATTTCAATGAATACCGCCAGAAGTGACAAAGAAAGCCAATTTCGCAAGTTTAACTTGCAGGTCAGAAGTCAGTCCAACGCATACAAAATGTTCTACAAATGTACGACAGAAAAACAAATGAATTAATCAAAATACCCGAAGTGTTTGAAAATTCTCTGAGGTGGGCTCACCCATGAAATACGTTTCCAGCGAGGATTCTTCGCAGAGACTCATAAACCGCCACGATTCTGCCTTGTTGATTTATTATTAATGAGTTTGTACACTTTCAAGCATATTCCGGCTTCTAGAAGACTAGGCGAACCTCTTACATATAGAATTTTAGGCAGGGACATTAGCGAATGTATAAATGCATACTTAGTTAATTCTATTCGCCGTAAATGGAATGACCAAACTCTTGTCAAAGGATTTTGTTTTTCTTTTTCAAAATCCTCACCCACTGGAGTAATAACGTACAAACATCTATATCCAATATCAGTAAAGGAAAGTTGAGTCGAAGTTTGTATCAGTTGTACAAGTAATTCGCTCACTAAAAATGTCAGTAAGTTGATTGACGATGACGAACGATCAGAGGAAATTTCTCATATAAGTTTTAATGTGCAAGTCATGTTGATAGCTTTCCTTGATTGTAAAATAATCACAGATATCACCATCGTAAAATGCCATCAATCAACAGCCGAACGCTCTTACCCGCTTCAGAGGATCTAATTGGAAGACAAGGAAAAATGTACCTGCATCATCATGACACTACTTTTTCCCTTGTTAACTATGGAATTTGTCTTTTGTTGCAATTGTCACCGGCTTACTCCTGTATTTGTGCGATTTATTAATATGAAACAGTAAAATAAAAAAAAAGATCTTATTAGTCGGATATTAGTGCGAAGACCTCGATTGATTCTGGATTCCCTCACTGGCTATAAATTTACAAAAACGAATAAAAAATTACTTACCCAATTTAAGTTTAAGGGGTTAGATCACACAATGACCGCCAAAAAACAACCAATTCTGTTAGAGTTACAAATTAATTCATTCATTCATTGATTCATGAACGATCTTTTTTTATCAAGTCCTGTACACCATAAAATGTTTTTCAAAAAATTGTTAATGCTGAAAGTGCAAAAATCGGCGAAAAATCTATCTTCGAACGTCTGAAATTACTTTGTATTATCTTTTGGCTCACTTAGGACTTTTTCTCAGTTCCCTTTTAATGAGGAAAAATACGAGGGTTGCCTCTTATGTTTCGGGATTTGGCAACCCCAGTGTTGCAATCCGGCAATTGACAGCTCTGTCGTAAAGTTGGACATTTTTGAGGTTATACGCACTCAGAACTTTTTGACATACGAGCGCTATTTGTGTTGTTTACAGTAACTTAAAAGATTCATCTCGGCCCAAAAATGGAATTAAATCGTCAACATTTTCGTGCGATTATTTTTTACAACTTTCGGCGTGGATTAACTCAGCAACAGTGCATGGATGAACTTAATTCAATTTTTGGCGATGAAGCTCCATCAAGGACCAGTGTTTATCGATGGTATGGTGAATTCAATCGTGCTCGTAGTTCACTCCAAGATGAATTTCGTGAAGGTCGTCCAAAATCAGTTGTTGTTCCGAAAACCATTGATGCTGTGCGCGAACTGATATTGGAAGATCGTCATGTGACCTATCGTGAGATTGAGACAACCTTAGACGTTAGTGGGACCAGCATACATTCAATATTGCATAAACATTTGACTGTCAAAAAAATTTGTTCGCGTTGGATCCCACACAATTTGTCACTCGCCCAAAAAAAGGCTTGTGTCAATTGGTCGAAAGAAATGCTCAAAAAATACGGTTGCGGTGCTTCGAAACACGTCTATGACATCGTGACAGGTGATGAATCGTGGATTTACGCGTATGAGCCCGAAAGTAAACAGCAGTCGACTGTCTGGGTGTTTCAAGATGAGCCAAATCCAACAAAAGTTGTTCGCGCACGAAGCACTTCCAAGCAAATGGACGCCTGTTTTTTCGGAAAAACTGGACATGTCGCAACCGTACCACTAGAACAACGCAGAACAGTCAATTCTGAGTGGTACACAACCATTTGTTTGTCAGTTGTCTTCCAAGAAATCAGGAAAACCAACCGCCGAAGACGGATCACTCTTCACCACGACAATGCGAGCTCTCACACATCGGCTGCGACAACAGCATTTTTGAGCACCCAAAACATTTGATGGGTCATCCGCCGTATAGTCCTGACTTGGCACCGAATGACTTCTTTTTATTCCCGTACGTAAAAAGCAAACTGAGAGGTCAACGTTTTTCGACACCTGAAGAAGCGGTTGCTGCATTCAGAATGCATGTGTTGGAGATACCTCAATCAGAGTGGCAAAAGTGCTTCGACAATTGGTTCAAACGCATGCAAAAGTGTATAGATCTTCATGGGGAATATTTTGAAAAACAATAAAGTGATTTTCGATGATCAATATTTGTTTCTGTTCTCTAATCCCGAAATATAAAAGGCAACCCTCGTATTTGTTTTTGTTCTCTAATCCCGAAATATAAAAGGCAACCCTCGTATCCAGAATTTGTTGATCAATTCAAGCAGCAACATTCGAGTCGTCGTGACGTGTGTTCATCACTGCAACCTTCAGGTCGTTGTCGCGTGTTTATTGTTATTCATACATTTCGCGTGTGTATATTAAAAGAATGTTTCTATAATTAATGAGAAACGAAACTAGAAAATTGTGTAAAATATGATTGTGAAAACATTTGTGAGTTTGTGAAGGTGATACGGGGAGGAATACAATGGAATACAGGAGTACAGCGGAAAGCAGTTACTTACTTCACAACGCCGATGATAGACGATGACCCAAGCTATGCACCGGAGTTCATAACAGAACGAAAAAGGAAAGCTCTAGACATCTTACGGAACGCACCAGTATAAAAGTCCACAAACATGGAGAGAACAAGCAGCCCGGCAAATTACAAACAAAGTTCGAGGAAGAGTTGGAAACCATTAACCAATTAACAGTTAAAGTGAAACAATTCCAGGAGCAAAAATATAAACAAGATTCCATCAATAACACTGATGATGTCCATATTGAAGAAACGTCCCGTCAACCCCTCAATTCGAGTCACAGCCAAGGCGAACTACACACCAAGCTTCCCAAACAAATAAAGGCCTCATCAAATCAAATACCTACTCACGTCAGAGTAGAAATCAACCGCGAAAAACGAAAGACCGCCGCCAATCTATATCAAAAACCTGACCAGCACCAAAGCTATAATTCAAACCCTGCAATATGCCCTGGGTCACCGGAATTTCAGCACAATTACAAAAGGATCTAGGACTTCCTTAACAGTCAGATCATTAGTCGATCATGATAGAGCAGTTAAAAAACTGTTAGAGGAACAATATCAGTTCTTCACCTTCGAACATCCGAATAGCAAACCAGCTACCTTTATTATAAGGCATATCGATACAGAATGGACCAACGAAGAATTAGGACTGGAAATCGCTAGGATATGTCCACAAATAAATATTAATAAACTGGACTTCCTTCAAACACCATACATGAGGACAAACAACATAAAAACCTCCGGATCATACAAATCCCAACAAATCAAGATATCAAGCAACTTAAACAAATTAAATATTTGTTTACCCAAAAAATCGCCCCACAAACAAGAAATTCTACATAGCAAGTGATGCCAAGACTCAGGACACTTGGCGGTCTCGTGCCACCAGTAAAGACGCTGCCGCAGATGCCTAGAGGAACACGAGCTCGATGAATGCAAGGTAAATCCACAAGGTCCGGATCCAGAGACAATACAAACTGCCAACGCCGATGGATCCATTACTACAAAGAATATTACAGTAAAATGCTGAAACTGTGGAGGACCTCATGCAGCAAATTTTTCTCAATGTCCCTAGAAGCTAAAACTTCTGCAAAGACGAAAATTAGCAATTTCAACAATTAAATCAACACAACGAAACCAACAGTATTACAAAAAGCAAAGTCAACACAGGGGCTCCTCGATAGTATAGTGGCTAGTATACCCGCCTGTCACACGGGAGAGCGGGGGGAGCCTCTGGCGCAAGACTAATGACCTTGCCCGGAAAAAACAAATCATTATGGAAAACTTAACAACCCTCAGTACTTGCTAAATAGGGCCAAGAACGGTTCCCGGTTGTAGTGCCGATGATGATGATAAAAGTCAACACGACCCGAAATATCTTACGCAGATGCAGCAAAAGGAAACCTTAACACTATCACTCCCTTTAACGACAATATTAAAAATTTCAATCTAGATACCATGGGTTACATCCATAGCCTACAAGCCATGCTTCCTTCGCTGATGCATATACTAGAAACTGAAAAAAAGGTCAGATTCTTTCACTAATAACTTCCCATATTCTTTCCAGCACTGTCTAAACTAACCATTATCTCCCTCAACACAGAATCAACCTACTCTAATATGCGTAAGCAACACCTCCGGTTGTTTGTTGAAAAATTTTCCCCAGATATCCTCTTCCCTTCAGAGACCCGGCTCAAACCAAATTCCCGAGTTTCCATTCCCAATTATACTTTTGTTTCTAACCCCAGAACTAATGGATCTCACGGAGGTACCGGCATTTTAGTACACAAAAAATTTCAATTGAGTGAAATTAGATTCACCGATTTATTCAGGATTGAATACACGGCAGTTAAACTTTTTTGTGAGAACAATAAAGTGCCCGTCTTAGCATCCATTTATATTCACCCTTCACGACAACCAGATTTCCCAGATGCTGACATTTCTCAGATAATCCAACAGTCTGTTCCCACTCCATTTATAATCGGGGGAGACTGGAATGCTCGTCATACAACATTCAATGATAATAAATGCAACAAATATGGTCGTCAGTTGCTAGCCCTCCTCCCATCTTATCCATATACATACATTGACTCCCCATTACAGCCAACTCGTGTCACTAGCTCAGCCAAGTCAACAATCGCCTTCTTCCTCAAGTCCCATGATGTTCACTCAACGGGTCCACCTACAGTCTACTTTATATTTCCTTCTGATCATGGTTCCGTTCACATCACGATCCAAATCCCCTCTCTCGACCCACTCTACTCGTCAAACCCTGTCCCAAATGTCTCCAAAACAAAATGGAGAAATGTCAATAGGGACATAGCGATAAGTTCCCCTAACTTGTATATCCCGGAAGCATCTAACCTACTCCCTACTGAAATTGATCAAGCATCTGTAAGAATAGAGCAAATTCTTAAAGAGGGTCCCAGCAATAACACCCCGATAACCATTCCTCACAACTATTTAGGAAAGTCTTTGCCCAGCATCCTAACCAAATAATTGCGCCTTAAAAAGCAGCTCCGCCGAAAGCTTCATACAAGATACTGCCCCTTTATTAAAAGCCAGATCCAACTCTTATCTACTCTGATAAATGAGCAGTTGAAAAAGTTCGCAGATGAAAACTACATCTCCACACTTAAAAATATCAAACCAAATCGTGATCTTTTCAAAAACATCAACCAATTAACTGGTCGTAAATATAAACCCCGAATTGATCATCTCATCAACCCAATCAGCAATAATATTGCCCAATCCGATATGGACATAGCAAATTGCCTCGCAGAACACTTCTCAAAGATTCATCAGTAAAATAATTCCCTCTCAACGTCTGGCTTCGAGGACACCGTAAAAGAATACATCTCAAACAGATTATTCCCATCTTTTACTCCTTTCATCGGTGAATTTAACAACACGAACATAGCTTCACACCACAACTTTTCTAACTGCGGACTAATTATCCGAGATCGTAAAATCAGGAAATAACAAAAAGTCAACTGGATTAGATGGAATCCCACACCTTCTATGTAAAAAGCTACGCCCGCCGAATCTGCTTCCCATCCTCGTTGATCTTAATCATATAATTAATGCTTCACACTTCCCAGAGAACTGGAAAACTGCGGTAGTAATTCCTATTAAGAAGCACGGTAGTAGTAATAACCCTTGCAATTATCGTCCAACATCTCTATTAAATACACTAAGTAAGATACTTGAAGGCAACATCTATCAAAATCTTCTCTCATTTGCCAATGAGAACGCTGTCATCCCTAACTCTCAGTTCGGATTCCGTAAGCGACAATCCACATGCCATGCTCTACTATAAAAGCTCTTTTAGTAGAGCATGCATGAGCCTCTTATCTTTCTGCCAGAAAATTCGTTGTGAGAATAAATTCTTCTGTCTCAGAAGCTCGCAACATAACCGCGGGTGTTCCCCAAGGCTCCATTTTAGGGCCAATCTTATATCTGCTATATACCTCAGATATTCCTCAACCCGTGTCTCCTAATGTTGTAATGCTGAATTATGCTGATGATACATTAATTTACTCCAGCAGCAAATTTATTAAGGCTGCAAGAAACCGCATTAACAATTTCCTCCCTAACCTATCAACATACTTCAATAAGTGGAAAATTCACCTTAACCCAAATAAAACGCTGCTCATAGTGTTCAATGGCAAACACGAGCACTGTACAAACAACACTATACGCTGCCACAACAAAATTAAAATTAAACTAAACAACACTCTGATAAAACCCTCCAAAACCCTAAAATATCTGGGAATAACTTTTTCTAATAACTTTTCTTTTTCCTCCCAAATTAAAAATTCCCTTCATAAAGCCACAATTCAGCTTAATCTCTGTAGAAGAGTCATGTGGAAACCTAATAGTCTCTCTCACAAAGTCAAACTGTTCATCTACAAACAAATTATCAGACCCACACTCACGTACGCGTGCCCATTGTGGTACCATAGCACTCCCCCCCAAATGGAGAAGTTGCGAGCATTCGAAAGAAAATGCCTTAAGTATGTCTCTGGTTTACATCGTCGTCCTAACACCTATAAGTACTATAGTAACGTCGAACTCTACAATATCACTGGTACAGAACGCCTCGATAGACGATTCCTCGAGCTGTCTATCAAATTTATGGAAAACCTACCATATAATCCCAATCCCATAATAACCTCACTCTTAGCGAACCCTCTAGATATCAGCACTACCTATCCCAACTGTCTCCACACAAAAGTTATGTTCACCTCAGGCAGACTGGTAAATGATTCAAACGAGATCATATATCACAACACTGAACTTACCCCCAACCAGTTTAAATACTGTAACGTCCAACAATTTTCCAACATTCTATGTTTTTCCAACGAACAATCGGAAAGAAATACTCTACCTCTAACCCATAACTGACTTCACTCCACATCCTGTAATTCCTATATCCCCTTAATTATAAAACTTTGTTTTGTTTATAGCTCATTTATAATAATCAGAATAAATTAGGTTAAGTTATATTTATAATTAGAGTTAGGGTTAGATTAAGTAAAGTAAAAATAAGAAATTCCTGGTTTTCTGACCTCTTCCAGAAAGACGAAACCCTACTAAATGTATAAACACACATCTATCCTGTAACTCTTAAAACATTGTTTGAAAAATGTATGTATTATTATAATAATTATATGTAAACAGTTGTTACAAAATTAATTTTAAGTCACTGTGTCACTTAAATGTACAAATTAAAATTACCCTTAATAAATACAGTTTAAAAAAAAAACAATTTGTTCCTACATTTTCGAGTCGAAAATACTCGTTATTATAAATAGTTATTATACAAAAAAGTATAATGAAAAAGACAAAAAACTATAATGAAAAAAACCTATCTGAGTCACATAGTATTTCTTGGAACATCCGGATCAAATTTCAAGTAAGTTCATCGCGATCACATTTCGAGATGTCATACATGACTTTTTGAAAAATAGCGTTTCGTGAAACATGTTTAAAATTCCAGTAGTATTGACTCGTTCCATAATTCTCCTATATCTGTGTCTTATTTAAAATGGGCGCCACTGAAGTTCCACTCGAAAGCAGGTAGACCGACTACGAACGGTACACGAGCGATCATATAGATTAAGTTTGAAAGGATGGCCAATAATGAACACGGTACCATGAAAACCCCTCTTAATAACGACAGTGAGGCATCCCGCAACTCAATTCGAATAGGAGCACTTCTATTGCTCTCGTATTGGAAGCTGCTGTCGCCATGCAATAAAAAAGTTGCTTCCAAACGAAATAAGAGCTAAGTAGAGTGATCTAAATTAGCAAACTGTTCACTGGCTTCCTAATGGGACTTACACTTACTTCATCATTGACGATTTGAACTATAGGCCGCTGAATAAATCTGTTTTTAACCGAAACGGAAAATAATGTTACCTATGGTACACCGGCTACTCCCTTACTCTAAACTTAGAAAATGTGCCCTTTGTACGCTAACAAATTAATGTTCAAAAATGTTTTCCCCCAAATAACTCCTCTCCAAGTATTGGTTAGTATCTCTGGTCACAATGATGTGATAACTTGCTTCGACGATTTTCTCGAGTGGCTTTTGTTACATATGCAAAACGACCAGTAAGGTCACAGGTTATGTTTATTATCCAGTCGACCGAAAAGGTCACGGTTTTGGTTATCCGACGATCGATCTGAAAGTGGTAATTTTTTTTCCTAATCAGTGAACCGGAAAGATCTCGATCAAAATATACATTAAGTGGTTTTAAAATTAACACATAGTTCAGCGTTTAATTTATAAACGAAAATAATACCTTTCACATCGTGCAAGTCTAGAAATAGGAATTAATTCTTATTACAGTTGAAAATCGAAACCAACAGTTCCGCATGCGAAACAAGACTTAATTCATATTGATATAATTATTGTTATGTAGAAACCCGAAAGTTCATGACCTCATTAACTAGGATACGCCACCGTTCCCTATACAATCCATAACACAAGAGCAAACCGAAAACAACAATTCTAAAAACAAAACAGCATCAATTCACATCACAAGTGCAATTCTAGGTCAACAGTTCCACAAGTGATACAAGAATCAATTCATATCGCAAGTGCAAACTGAACACCAAATAAATTCAGTTTTCATTTCTCCATACTTGCAAGCATATGTTTAGTTTGCCTAATAAAGATGGGAACGATCTAATTACCCTACCCTTCGTACATCACTTGCAACTCCAGATTTCTAATTTGGTTTTAGATAGAATAACGCTCATCTCTCAATTGCTTTCAAAACAACATTAGTCTGTGAATCTTTAATAAAGAACGAACCTCGATATATATAAGGTCTTTGACGTAATTTAATTCGAAGATTTTGACAGACTCTTAGTACTCCTTTTAGTAAAGCGGTGTGTAGTGTCATCACATTGTATTCGTTCGAAATAAGAGTTTTCAAGTTCAGGTGAATGGAAGTTGTTGCGAAACTCCTAGGCTGTGCCGTGGTTCTCTTCGATAGCTACATCTTAGATGTTCTCCATCTATAATAAAAATATATATCCACGTCATCCAATCGTCAAAAACTACTATAGTCAATGGCAAATTCGACTTAACCCAAAGAATAAATCTGAGTATATAAAAAACACGTCCAATGTCTTTCTCAATAGGTTTGAAATATTCGACAAAAAAAAATGGGAGCTACAACAATTATTCTCCACGAAAGGATGAAATATCTCGAGTGGAACATAAAGGGCCACTGGGCGGTTTAGCTAGGTACACAACATATTAAAATGAATTAACAAAATTGACACAAAAGCCTAACAAGTGTACTATGATTAGTTACTTGGGTGTGTGGGGATTCTCTATACTACATGGAGAACCAACCCACAATTTTAACCACAATTTCCGCCTTATTTCGACCGCTTTCAGTGCGTCATATCAACCCCTACCCCATCGTTCAGTTAATTCACCTGCAAAACATGTTTCCCAAAAGGACGCATAGCTAAACTCATTATCCTATGCAGATAATGCATAATTGAGTTTAGCTATCTTTTCGCCATACGGCAACTCCATTTCGCTAACCCATGAGATTTCCACCAGAAATCGCATCATGTCGGTTAGCAACGGCATACTCTGATCAAACGACGCGGTTGCATAATCATGCAACAGCTGGGGAAATTATCCAAGCATTTCATTTAGTTCCCACGATCAGATTTCCCTAGCCAATCCGGCGTCCTATTCACTTTCCCCAGACACTCCATTCGCTGGGAATCAATGATTTCTTTTTACAGGTGAATAGCCACAAAACATTTTCCTCTCCTTTCCGTTTTTATCTTCCCGGGTTCAATACACTCTGAGATCACCACAGTCATCACACTAGGGCAGTAGGTCATCCTCAAGGGCTACATTGATACAAGCACACAAGCTAAGCCAACCCCGAAGTTATTGCGCTCTCCCTTTTGTTCTTTTCAACCTTCGCATGCCCAGTGACTGTCGAACGATGTGCAAGTATTATTCACCAAATGAAAGGATTGATGAGAAAAGTGCGATGATGATTGGCTAATAGCCGTGCGAATGCAAAATTAAAATTTCATCCCTAATTGGGATCAGTCGTTACACATCTACCACCGGTGACGGTCATCTAATTCTAACCAGTCGTTATTGATACATCACTGAGGTTGGTCACGCCGCTGCGTAGAGTTTTTATCCAACTACCATCGTGTAAAAGACGTCTCGTTGTCAAGAAGTAGTCGTGTGAAATAATTTTGCTGAGTGGAATTTAATTTAAACCTACTAACTTAATTAGAAACGTGTGTTCTTGCAAATAAATTAGTGAGAATTGATTTAGTGATATTCAGTAACCAATTTTCAATTGAAAGTTTTACAAATAAATCTTAATACGAATTTTGCTAGCGGCACCATTTGTAGCAGGAGGCCGACAAGATATGATATTCAATGTACATATTATTAAATTAAAGTGTAAATAGAGAACTCACAAACATCAAATCAACAAATAAGATTATTATTAAATTAAAGTGTAAATAAAGAACTCACAAACATAATATCAACAAATAAAATAAACTAAGTTAGATAAGAAACAACCAGTGGTTTTTAATTGGATATTCTTGTGAACAATCTTCTGCGGATCATCGTTGGGGATAAGTGAAACCGGGCCATACGTTGGCATTAATACTTCACCACCACAGGTGTAGAACACTATACTATTTACTATTAATATTTATTGGCCTGAAAGAACTCGTGAGTATAAAAATAAAAAATTAAAAAAAAAAAAATAAAAAAAAAATTAATTCTTCTATTTCACTCAGTCTCCATCTTTTTTTTTTATCTTAAATCTCCCTGGAAAGGTAAATCTATAGCGCTGACTTAGCGCTCTGAGATGCTATTTTTTTTTTTTTTTTTTTTTTTGATAAGGTCCATCAGCCAAGCTCCGAAAGGTGCTCAAGAATTTCTCCCAACCATCTCACGACGCCTATAGCTTAATGTGGTGGTATTTCATCGGGCAGCTGGGCTTTGGGACCCTACCCACCACTCAGTAGTTGTACCGAACTGCACAATAGCAAGAGTCGTCAGTTGAACCTAGGTTTGCACAATCAAACGCAAGGCACAAACCCTTAACAACTCAGCCATTGAGGCGGCTGTCAGTCCCAGAGACTGGCAAAGAGGTAGACATAGTTACAATGGATCTCAACAAGGCTTTCGAGAAGGTTTTCCGTAAACTTATACTTTTTAAATTGTCCACCCAATTGTCATGGTTGAGGGTCATGCTGAGGAATTCTATTAAATTTCTTTGTTGTGTTTACCGCTCCCCGAATGACGATCTGCCAGCGACATTTTACGAACATCTTTCACATACCATCGACTGGATACAGATCAACCACCCAGTTTCTGAACTTGTTGTCCTTGGTGATTTTAGTGCGCGCAAATCCGGCTGGTTGGTACATTCTACCAGACCCGACGAGGCTGGGAGGCTGGCGGAGATGTTTTCTGTTAGCCACAACTTGACTCAACTCGTGGAGGAACCAACGCAAGTGGCGGATGCCCGAGGCGATTATGCGAACACCCTGGGTCTGTTTTTGACATCCGAACACAGCCACTGGGAAACTCAGACCACTGCTTGATATCTGTCGCGCAAGCACTTGCATTTCAATCGAATAACCGACCTAGGCACCTTCGCCATGTATGGAAATATGCGGCTGCTAACTGGAGCGATTAGCGAGATTTCTTCGCATCCTTTCCATGGTCGGAGGTGTGCTTCGGATGTTAACGCATGCGCGGAGTCGGTCACAGAGATTATTCTTCTCGGGATGGAGATCTCCATTCCACATTCCACCAAATGAAGTTCATCTGATAAGCCTTGGTTTGATAAAAAATGCGAACAGATTACAGCGGCAAAAAATAGAGCTTTTCAACAATAGCGGTTCAATCCCACCGATGTTAACAGGACGAATTTTGTTACAATCAGGAACGCGTGCAACCAAGCGATTGATAGCTCGAAGAAAACTCACAATGACAGAGTGGCCAATAAGCTCGTTGAGTGCCCGACTGGTTCGCGCTCCTTCTGGTCAATGGCAAGGGCTGTCAGCAGTAACTTCGCTTGAAGACAGACAGCGGGACGTTAGTCACAAATTCAACGGATAAAGCTAATTTATTCGTGAATTTATGATCCGTGAACTCAAACCTCGATCCCGGTCTTTTGGAACCACCTGTGATCGCGCCGGTACGGTCTGCCATGCGGGATGTCCGATTTCACCCGCATACTATTCAACCCATCCTACGTGGACTGGATTGTAGGAAGGCAACCGGCCCGGACGGAATACCAGCAGTACTCTTTAAGAACTGTGCTCCAGAACGATCGCCGGATCTTGGCAGACTCTTTCGCTTATATTATGGTCGAAGGACCTTTCCTGTCTGTTGGAAAGTCGCCCGAGTTCAACCAATTCCAAAAAGGGGAAAAAGATGTCTTCCACAAAATTACCGGCCGATAGCATTACTGTCTATGTTATGTTATCTAAGGTAATGGAAAAGGTCATCAATGCCGAGTTAATTAACTATTATAGCCGAAAGCCTTAGTCGCTAGTGCTATTAGTTTTTAAGTTACCATGTAATTTACTTGCATTGTAATAAATAATAAATAAAAAAATAAAAAATAATTAACTATTTGGAGTGCAACGGACTTCTGAATGATCGTTAATATGGATTCCATGGTAGGCGGTCCACGCGCGACATTTTGACACTTACAACCGATATATGGACATCTGCGATTGAAGGGCATGGTGAGTCAAGGGGGGTCGCATTGGATATCTTCAAAGCCAAAAGCTGTCTGGCACGGGGCATTACTGAGCAAACTTCGTTCATATAGACTTTCCCAGGAGCTTTGCGACTGGACGAAGAGCTTCCTCGAAAATCGATCGATCCGGGTTGTTGTGAACGGTGAGTGTTCGGATCTATATTCTTGTTTTTGCTTTACATAAATGATTTGTTGAAAACAACAGATAACAAAGTGTTCAGTTTTGCGGATGAGAGTACACTTGTTTCCTCCTTCTCGAGTGTTCGGCCGAATGGTGCATCTGCGTCGCATCAGCTGACATGTAGACAGATTGACTCTTTGAATCAGGATCTAGATAGGCCTGCAGTGGGGAAGGGCCAATATCGTCGACTTCTATGCAACGAAGACACAATATACAACATTCACAAAGGAAAGTGGATCATCGGTTCCACAGCTGATGATGAATGGCCAGGACCTCGAATCTGGGGAAAATTTGAAATTGCTCGGCATCACGGTCTGTGGGAATGTATCGTGGCATAAACACGTGTCGAGCATCGCCAGCTCTCTTTTTAGAGCCAAGAAATATTTTACTCCGGTTCAACTTCTTCTCCTGTATAAATCCCAAATTAGATGCGCGCTCGAATATTGCTCTCATGTTTGGAGCTCGGCTCCTAAACATACTCTCGACCTACTTGAGAGCATACAGATACGAACGATACATCTGATCGCGGACTCGGCGCTTACCTCGGGACTACAGTCGCTATCACATCGAAGGGGCGTAGCCGGCCTCTGTCTGCTTTACAGATATTATCACGGGTACTGTTCTTCGGGGATGCGTGGTATTGTTCCACACAATTCGGTTTATATGCGCTCCACAAGACAATCCGACGAATCGCACCAGTTTGCGGGTCATCTCCCGACGGCGCGGACATCACTGCATCAGAACTCGTTCCGTTACAGAGCGTGGAAGCTGTGGAACTCCCTTCCCGGACGAGTGTTCCCGGAGCATTACAACCTGCAGCTGTTCAAGAGGAACCGCAATCGTTTTTTTGGTGGCATTTCGGGGCGCCCACTCGGCTCTATAGGTTCGCCTCTCCCGAAAGAAGTGTAATATAAAAAAAAATTAAAAAAATACGAGCAACGATCGTAGGCCCTAGTCCTTATAAGATAAACAAGAGAAAGGCACCAACACAACCGAAGCACAAACAACTATGCGGTGGATTAGTTTCTATGATCGTTTTAGATCTTCGAGAGGATATATGTTATATAACGAAAATCAGCTGGCGAAATATCGATATAGAATTCATGCATGAAAACAACAAGTTAAGATTCTCTAGAATTAGGGTAGTATAAGATTTAAGTTAAGTTAAGTTAAGTACTTTTACATAAAATTAAAAATTAAAAAAAAAAAAAAAATAGGTAAGTTAAGTAAGTTAAATTTTAAGAAATAAAAAAAAAAAAGACAGTTTTTCAAATTTTTCTTTGTCTTTCAAATAATTATAAGCACTGCCACAAAATTCTGTCGCCGAAAGGCAAATTATATAATGGTTAAGTAATGTTTAGCTTAGAGCGTCTGCGAAGGACCAGTAAGTTATTATATAAGATAATTAAGCTAGAATTTAAGCATTTTTGTCTAGCCTTTAATTTAGAAACTAAGAATATAAAAAAAAACTAAGTATATGAAAAAAATGACAACAAGTTAAGATGCGCACTCTTCCTAATCTGTCTATCATATTAATTAACCTTCTTTTTCGTCCATTGTTTATCCTTCGTCATCATGTTATAACATCTTTGGTGTGTTAAAATTACTGAAAAAAAAACCCTTTCAACATTGAGTGAGCTTAGTTACTTGGCTTTAGTGCATGCACCATGTTTAAATACAAGTGGCTGCTCTTCAACACGTTTCCCCAGGCCTTCTCCGTTGACAACTTAATTGCAGCCATATGACTAAATCATGTAAAATTATGAAAACACATGAATTACAACCTATTTAGCAATTTTCCTAGTAATACGAACCAACTGATCGATACATTAGCACTTAACTCCACATAACTGCCGCCGATTAAGAAATATACGAATTTAATTAAGGCACACTTCTGAATTCTAGACCTCGACAGCTGATATACTTCAGAAACAGACAACTCGTGAACTTAAAATCGCACGAACTTTCATTACATACGCCGTTCCTTTGAATGCCCCTAAAAATTATAACGTGATAACCTATAAGACAATCCCAAACATTTATTGATTTTTTTCTTCCACAAATTGCAAAATTCTCTAAGCAGTCGGATGAGTCGAGTGTGTCAGACGCCAAAACTTGTCACTCCTTGGAAATTAATTATCACAACCCAAGGTTATTCATTTTTCCACCTCAGAATAATACCACTTCACATGGAATCTTAAATTCTATAAAAGAACAAAAATCGACCAAACGAACCGTTCTCCCCGAAACCAAACGCAAATTAGGAACACATGACACCAACATATGTACACGTAACACGTATATACAAAACTCATTTGTTGCTTTCTCACCAAACAAAAGGCATTTAATATTTGACATACTACGAGCATATCATCACTTTTATTCCAGATGCAGCATCTAGCCTAATTATTCAAAAGAATTGTGAATACCCTGCAATATATATTCGGAACACATTTCACCCTAATACTAGGGGCAAATACGCAGGTAGTCCATACACACAGAGTAATGTAGACACTTAACAAAGGGCGGCATTCTATAGATACGTTGGTATAACAACCACATCAGGAATAATTGGCTGCCTTTTAATTCCTTCCGAAACGACGACTTACTTTCTCCTCTTTTCGTCAACCACACAAACCCAAAAAATTATAGTATACCAAAAACTTATCTTAATACGGAAATTGAATCGTACGCTGGTCGCTATTTAAAGAACCACTTTAGATTGGCAAGTAGAATATAATATGTGGCAACGAATTGCCTTCAGTAATAAAACTTCTAATAGTTACATTTGTGGAATTTGTGAATTCCACAAAATCCATCTATAAGTCGTTAGACTAACAATGGACCAACAGGAAATTGAAACCCATTGTCAATAAAAAATTCTAGGGAGATATCTGAGGGTCAGTATGTCCAGCTCATCGCCGATTCAAGCAACTTATCTCAACTCGTAATTGAGGTAATATGGATACCAGACATAGATGATTATTGTATCAATACATTGGCGATGATTCTCACCTCCCAGCCCAATATAACACAATCGAAATTTCTTTACCATTAGACACATCAAATCAACGCCCTCTAACTGTACAAGAGGTGGCAATGATTAAGGAAATACTCCATAGAGAATACGAGAAAATTAACTGCTATGGTTCAAATGACTTTTTTGGGAAGTTAAATTGCTTGCTATTCTTCTTCCATGAAGACGTAAATGCTTAAGCTGCAACAATGAGTAGGATTCTACTTATTCACACAAACTAAAGATATTCACACCTAGGTCGATTCCAAGCGCGGAAAAGCTATTAAGGTTAAAGAGCTTATTTTCCGGATGTATAAATCAAGCAATACAGAAGAAAAGAGTAAAGTATTTAAGAGGACTACAACCGCTTACAATGGGCAATATCTTTACAGAACTGGAGAATGACATAAAAAAATGTTACACTCTCCAACAGGTGGTAGAAATATCTGGACTCTTTTGAATGACATCGAAAACTCCATCTCTTCTTCCATTTTGTCGTTTATAGGTGATAAGTCTAGTCATCAACACAATAGAGAAAGCTTGAACTTCACTATTTCGAGCAGGTGACCGAGGTAACGATGGTGAGACGTGACCAAGTCCTTGTCAGGTCCCAGCTGTTGCAGTCCCTAACTCGAAAGGCATGCACGGATCACAACGCATCATCCATCCTCTCGCTGCAGCTACATTATACACCAGGCACTAGTAAAGGTCGTTTACGTGACTGTATTACAGGAGGGTTTTATGACACCCCTATGTCATCATCATCATCGGCACTACAATCGAGATCCCGTCTTGGCCTTATTTAACACGTCTCTCGACCGTTCCCGATTTCGAGCCGATGTTATCCAGTTTGCCATTCCCAGGCTCTGGGCGTCCTGAACTACGCCATCCCTCCATCGCAGACAAGGTCTGCCGCGCTGTCTCCTTCCATGCATCCTGCCACAAAGGACTTTCCGGGCAGGCTCCCCTTCGTTCATTCGAGCCAGGTGTGGCGGTTCTTTAAAGCCTTCCTAAAGAACCATCTATTCCTTTAAAACAACATACTTTTCCCTCACGCCATAAACCACTAAACTTACCTGCATTCGAGCAGTGTAAGCTTTCTTTCAAATAACTTTCAGTTAAACCTCATCAAGGCATGCATCACATTGAATTTTTTCGTTTCATATTATATGGACCGTACCATATCTCCATCGGCTCGGCATGTCAGCAATTATAATAGATAAATACTCGCTGGCCAGCGTAATTGTTGACACAGCTGCAGCCGATGGGTTTTGCTACAGTTCATAACCATTTATTGCCCCAATCCCGAGGTTCGCAACACTTGCGACCAATTTCCTTTATCGGTTATCTACCGATCATGGAATTTGGGCACTAATATGATTGACGTTAGACAATCATACCCTAGATCATGCCTAACGATGCTCCGGCCTGTTCAACAAACAGACACACAGTAGCATCGCTGTGTTTACCCTATTAACCGACCGCTGGTCCATGGCCACCCTGGGCGAGATGTACGCTTGCACATCTGCAAGGCTAATTCCTCGCCATTATACTCATGTACCGGCACCGCCAAGTAAACAAGACCCAAATTTTCGGCTGACTTATCGTCACCAGAATGTAAAGCCTACAGCGGCATTATCGTGGACGCCTGAGTAAACACGATGTGCATATCATCGTGACTCTTGAAATAGCGTTTTTGTGTATATATGCTTTTTGAGTCTTCGAAATCCACAAAACTTTTTAAGTTTTACTCCTTTTACTTTAAAGGGTGTTTTATCAATTCTGTGTCCGCTCGCTGGGACTTCTTACACCAAATTGAAAAATTAAAATCCCGATTGAAAATCGTTCAACCCATTCATTCAATCTGTAGTGAGGGTTGCTGAGACACCGAAACGGGTGCCCTGGTTAGGCAGAATGCTTTTGCGACACTCTTTGCGGCCATTGTTTGGAACCGCGCTGCTTTTGCCCACCGTGTACTACGGTTGATTATAAGGAAGTGGTGCGTGGATCCTCTCCACTGCCCCACCATGTCAATTTGGATAATGGCGAAACGTGCCTCGGGAGTTTAAATTGTGCTGGCTGCAGTAGTTTGTGTCGATCAACTTTGTAGCAATGGGACTGCAAGCAAACGCATGCTCATTTGGGTAGTATCTAGGGCATCCTTTTGCTCTTGCCCTCAGAAATAGAAAGCAAGTAAGAAAGACAGACAAAACAATAGCTAAACGATGCCTCAATATACTTGCGACCCGCTAGGCTAACGTGGCCTGATGGGCGGAACTTCCGAAGGCTTACTCCAATAAATTTAAAATTTTGGGAGAATGAATATTCTAGACATATTGCACAATTTAAAAAAACCAAACAAATTTTCAAATTTTTAAACCCACCTAATCTCTTAAGTGGCCATATATACAGTGGTGGCGAACTAATTAAGAACGATACTAGAAATTTTGTTTACAATAATTTTTTATTAAAATTCTTTGCTATAAACAGTTTGGAAAATATTTTTTATACATGTATTTTAGTATATTACTTAAAATATAAATAATATTTACAAAAAATAACAAAAAAACCTAAAATTAAATTCAAAAGGTTTTGTAAAACAAAATTAGCTGGCGATCTAATTAAGAACGATTTGTTTCTTTTTGTACAATTTCGTTTTAAACGTAAATATTTATTGGTAAATATAATAATTTGTTTGAAAGTAAACGGAATTATAAGTTCTTGCTTTGTTTTAAGACATTTGAACAAGATATGGGAAAGAAAAAAAGCTGTACAAAAAACATGAGGGAAGCGTTAATAAATCTTCGAAATAATGAATTGCTCTAAAACAATGGTATTTAATGCTAAAAAAAATATGTAGAAAAAAATAAAACCACAGAACTCGTAGCAAGACGGAGAAGATCTCGTAGAACGACTGAAGCCCAGGATAGGCTTGTGGCGGTGCCGCCAAACCCCACTATCTACTTACCCGAAGAACCCCCATAACTTCGACCCAACCTTATAAGCTTCGCGAATGCAATCGCATTAGCACCTTAAATGCTTTACGCATCTAGTTTATCTAAGGTATAACCTAAAAGTCCCTGTAAAAGAATTCTTACCTTTCATGCATCTCTTCGCATACAAATTCCCTACAAGAATTCTTTCCATTATACAGGTGCATAAAACCAAAACCTATTCGGTACCTTCGGTTGCCAGGCAAATTCCAACCTTCCCACACCTGTGTAGTGCTACCCCTACCATTTTTCTCCCACATTACATTTTCCTCCCACATATTCAATTCAATGAATTCAATGTCAAACCAGATCGAACTAAACGTTAAAATTCTCATTTATTGAATTCAAATTCATTTATTCAATTCAATGCATTTGTTCGATTCCATTTCCTAAAATCAAACAGCATAATGCATTATTTTCCCATGTATGCTAAAAGCAATTAGCACCTAAAAAACCTACAAGATCCAAAACCTAAAAGTGCACAAAGGCATGTCTATTCGATACGCCGGCACACAATTCTTGCAATCATAAACATCCAAACGCATACCAGATGTTTTATGATTTGCTAATAGACATGGATTCCCAGACCCTAAACTAACAACCAATTTCCAAGGGTCTTGTGCTACCCATTTGAAATGCACGAAAATTCTTGTTTGCATTAGCCAGATGGCTAAAACAAACAAAAACCCCAATAAACGATCAAACGATAAGTGGCGATGCGTCTTGAACTTCGAAAGAACATAAAGATATTTGAGGATTTGAATTCTCGAAGTGAGAAGATGATTTGAATTCACAGAGTTGGAATAGTGACTTGACTGGAGTCGCTTGGAAGAGTCAGTGAGTAGCGCGCTTGATAAGAAGACCTCCTCAAAAATGAGGAATGAATTCGAAAATAAAATCAGTTTTAGAAAGAAACTGAACTGTTTGTTTTTGTTTGTGTTTAGCGGGAATTTATTCAGAAACATCGGTATAATCGCGCGGCAACACGTTCCATAGTGCGTGAAAAGTGTATTTACGAGTTCGACACATGCAAAAAGGACAACCACGGTAGCCCACTCTTCCCGGGAAACCGGAAGTACGGTGGTGCACCAAAAACGGGTCCCCTCAGGAGCTGTCGTAAAGAGATCCCTCATCCTTTTCAGTACAAGGAGATATGCTCACTGAGAGAAGGACCACAGCACCTGCACCGCAATCTCCCGGCAGCAAAAACATCCCCATCCCAAGGAAAATGAATGCTTTCAATGCATTATCTGGAAATTCCTGTAAAGAATTTTTCCTACAAGGACATTCATACATGTATCAATGCATCTCTACATTAGCGACCAAGAACCGAATTCCCAATTAGTGTAGATATTCACACTAGAGTTCGACCCTGGCGTCGCCATAGATGCCATGCACAATTGACACAGATGGTATACACAACCGTCATTGTGTAACCATCTAAATTACTTTCCAAAGACTTGCAACTATTGATTCAGCTGCAAGCACTTCTCTCGGAAATACTTCTTTGTTTGAATCTTCAAACAATCACCGACGTCGCGCTTAGCCGCCGGCTTGGATTCAATGGCATAAACGGATGCAAACAAAAGAATCCGATTCTTCCAGTCGGCAGAGATACGATATACGATCTACATTGTATGAAGTATCGCAATCCCGTTTAGCACGTAATGAGTGGCTGCTATTTACTCAGCTGACCCTCATTACCGAACGATGGCTTAGGTCGCTTCTTCCTTTGTTCTGCATCCCTTGTCTATGTTTCTTTTCTCTTTGACCTGCGAGCGTTAGTAAACAATCTGATCTCAACGATCGACTTCACGCACACCACTACGGGACCTCACCAGTGAAATCTTCTTTCTTCGTTTTCACCACGAGAGGAACACTTTCTTTCTCGGGGAAACCCACCCCATTAGCGAGTCGGCTCTGCACGAGCCGTTTATCGTGGAGTCCTTTACCATCAGCCGACCGAGCCGGTCAGTCCGCCTCCCGCTCCTCGTCGCGCGCCGAGGAGGCGTATGTACTTCCTAATTAGTAGTTTCTACCGGGTCGAGTGTCGGCGTATTGCGTTAATTAAATGAGATATCACAAAGTCCTAATAATTAGAACAGAAGTAGTAAATCAACTGTAAACGAAAAAAATTCAGTGAAAGTTTGTTCCGTGTTTCCTTTAGAATACAAGTATTCCCCGACTTACGATCGAGATAGGTACCTGGTCATCGGTCGTAAGTCGATTAAGTCGTAAGTCGAATTTCATATAAAAAAAATTCCGTCTTAGCTAATGTAATGTATTATTTGTACTGAAATAAGTATGTAAATCAATTTTTTTTACTTTGTTTTTTTTTTAATTTTCCTCATATAATTTAGGAATTCCCCGCAACTACATATTTGTCTTCTTTAAGTATTTTCTATGAAAATAATTGGAAAAAAAATGGTCGCAAGTGCGAATAGTCGTAAGTCGAACGGTCGTAAGTCGGGGACTACCTGTATATCTAAATATTTTTACGCAAAATAAACACATCTTTGTGGACAAAATAGCGCGTTTTATTTCTCCTGTTTTCCCTTTATTGGTGTGTGTCTTGTGGCGGAGTTTTACTCCTGGTGTCGATGAACTCAGTTTACTTTTCAGTTGTACATTGAGTAACTTATGATGGAGGAAGAAGTGAATCTAGTGCCCGTGACTGGTACATACTTCTACCTCACAGGCTAATTGTTCGAACTGCAAAAAAAAAAATCAATTTATGAGTTCAAAAGAAATACGAAAGGAAGTTTTCGGCGAGGACCCAAATGCACTTTCAGCACGCTCTATTAGAGAACTATTGACTGAGAGCCAGCTTTTTGAAAGATGGGCTAAAAAACCATTGCTATCATAAAAAAACCGAAAAGCAGAAAGAGAGTGACAGTCGTGTATTTAGGGTTGAATGCTTGATTTTTTGCCGTCGAACATATTGCTTTCCATCGGAACCGACTCAGTTGATTTTTGTTTCATCATAATTAGTTTGCCACCACTGTATATGTCGCGTCCTGCTGATGTTTTTTGTTTCTCAAATTTCCCTCCATAATTACCTGCATCATGTTTTTGGTCTTTAACCACGTTTTTATAGTTTATTTTGTATTTCCTAATAATATTCGTCTAGACCTTTTCATTCTTGTTCGTTACTGTTAAGTGCATCATTAAAATTCCATTACTTTTGTACAGACGGTTTTCCTCATGCCTCAAACGCATGCAAAATCACGTGGATGCAATTGCTCCTCCCATTTTCTCTCCATATACAAATGTTCCATTACCATTAAATTCCACCGATATTGTACCAATACATGTAAAGGAGGACCTCCCTCTTGTAGCTATATAAAAGCAGTTTGTTTGCTATTTTTTGTCTCCCTCAACACAGAATCCATTTACTCTAACATACGTAAGCAACACCTCCAGTTGTTTGTTGAAAAGTTTTCCCCAGATATCCTCTTCCTTTCAGAGACCTGGCTCAAACCAAATTCCCGAGTTTCAATTCCCAATTACACTTTAGTTTCTAACCCCAGAACTAATGGATCTCATGGAGGTACCGGCATATTAATTCACAAAAAATTTCAATTCAGTGAAATTAGATTCACCTGTGTATCCAGCATTGAATACACAGCAGTAAAACTTTTCTGTGAGAACAATAAAGTGCTCGTCTTAGCATCCATTTATATTCACCCTTCACGACAACCAGATTTCCCAGATACTGACATTTCGCAGATTACCCAACAGTCTGTTCCCGCTCCATTTATAATCGGAGGAGACTGGAATGCTCGCCACACAGCATTCAATGATAATAAATGCAACAAATATGGTCGCCAATTGCTAGCCCTCCTCCAGTCTTATCCATATACTTACATTGACTCCCCATTACAGCCAACTCGTGTCTCTAGCTCAGCCAGGTCAACAATCGACTTCTTCCCCAAGTCCGACGATGTTTATTCAGCGGGTCCACCTACAGTCTCCTTTATATTTCCTTCTGATCATGGTTCCGTTCACACCACGATCCAAATCCCCTCTTTCGATCCACTATACTCGTCAAACCCTGTCCCAAACTTCACCAAAACAAATTGGAGAAAAGTCAATAGGGACATAGCGATAAGTTCCCCTAACTTGTATATCCCGGAAGCATCTAACCTACTCCCTACTGAAATTGATCAAGCATCTTTAAGAATAGAGCAAACTCTTAAGGAGGCTCTCAGCAAAAACACCCCGACAACCATTCCTCACAACTATTTAGGAAAGCCTTTGCCCAGCATCCTAACCAAATTATTGCGCCTTAAAAAGCAGCTCCGCCGTAAACTTCATACAAGATACTGCCCCTTTATTAAAAGCCAAATCCAACTCCTATCCACTCTGATAAATGAGCAGTTGAAAAAATTCGCAGATGAAAACTACATCTCCACACTTAAAAATATCAAACCAAATCGGGGTCTTTTCAAAAACATCAACCAATTAACTGGTCGTAAATATAAACCCCGAATTGACCATCTCATTAACCCGATCAGCAATAAAATTGCCCAGTCCGATTCGGACATAGCAAATTGCCTCGCAGAACACTTCTCGAAGATTTATCAGTAAAATAATTGTCTCTGAACTCCTGGCTTCGAGAACACAGTAAACGAATACATCTCAAACAGATTATTCCCATCTTTTACTCCTTTCATCGGTGAATTCAACAACACAAACATAGCTTCACACCACTTAGACACTACAAATTTTCTAACTGCGGACGAATTATCCGAGATCGTAAGATCAGGAAATAACAAAAAGTCAACTGGATTAGATGGAATCCCACGTCTTCTATTTAAAAGGCTACGCCCACCGAATCTACTTCCCATCCTCATTCTTCTTAATCATATAATTAATGCATCGCACTTCCCAAAGAACTGGAAAACTGCGGTAGTAATTCCTATTAAGAAGCCCGGTAGTAGTAATAGCCCTTGCAATTATCGTCCAATATCCCTATTAAGTACACTAAGTAAGATACTGGAACGCAAGATCTACCAAAATCTTCTCTCATTTGCCAATGAGAATGCCCTCATCCCTAACTGTCAGTTCGGATTTCGTAAGCGACAATCCACATGTCATGCTCTACTAAAACTCACACGCGATGTTACAACTGGTCTCCAAAACCAAAGCCCTACTGTGTGTATATCTCTCGATATTTCTAAGGCGTTTGATTGCGTCTGGATCTCAGGACTTCTGTACAAACTGCACTCCATATTTAATCTAAGCTCTCACACAACAAAGCTCTTAGCCTCATATCTTTCTGCCAGAAAATTCGTTGTGAGAATAAATTCTTCTGTCTCAGAAACCCACACCATAACCGCGGGTGTTCCCCAGGGCTCCATTTTAGGGCCAATTTTATATCTTTTTTTATTTATTTTATATTTATTAATGTTGTAATGCTGAATTATGCTGATGATACATTAATTTGCTCTAGCAGCAAATTTGTTAAGGCTGCAAGAAACCGCATTAACAACTTCCTCCCTAACCTATCAACATACTTTAATAAGTGGAAAATTCACCTTAATCCAAATAAAACGCAGCTCATAGTGTTCAAGGGCAAAAACGAGCACTGTACAAACAGCACTAGACGCTGCCACAACAAAATTAAGATTCAACTGAACAACACTCTGATAAAACCCCCCAAAACCCTAAAATATCTGGGAATCACTTTTTCTAATAACTGGTCTTTTTCCTCCCACATTAAAAATTCCCTTCAAAAAGCCACAATTCAGCTTAATCTCTGTAGAAGAGTAATGTGGAAACCTAATAGTCTCTCTCACAAAGTCAAACTGTTCATCTACAAACAAATTATCAGACCCACACTCACGTACGCGTGCCCATTGTGGTACCATATCACTCCCTCCCAAATGGAGAAATTACGAGTATTCGAAAGAAAATGCTTTAGGTATGTCTCTGGGTTACATCGTCGTCCTAACTCCTATAAGTACTATAGTAACGTCGAACTCTACAATACCGCTGGTATTGAGCGCCTCGATAGACGATTCCTCGAACTGTCTATCAAATTTATCGAAAACCTACAAAATAATCCCAATCCCATAATAACCTCGCTCTTAGAGAAGCCTCTAGATATCAGAATTAACTATCCCAACTGTCTCCACACCAGAGCTATCTTCGCCTCAGGCAGACTGGTAAATGATTCAAATGAGATCATATACCACAACACCGAAGTTACCCCTAACCAGTTCAAATACTGTAACGTCCAACCATTTTCCAACATCCTACGCTTTTCCAACGAACAACCGGAGAGAAATATTCTACCTCTAACCCATAACTGACCTCATTCCACATCCTTTAATTCATAACATATATCCCATTAATTATAAAACTTTGTTTATGGCTTTATGAAAATCAGACTGTAATCAGGCTAAATTAGGTTAAGTTATTTATATAATTAGGATTATGTTTAGATTAAGTAAAGTTGAAAAAACAAATTCCTGGTTTTCTGACCTTTTCCAGGAAGATAATACCACTAAATTTATAAACACGCATCTATTTTATATCTCATAAAATATTGTTTGGAAAATGTATATATTATTATAATAATTACATGTAAGCAATTGTTACAAAATTAATTTTAAGTCACTGTATTACTTAAATGTACGAATTCTAATTATGGTTAATAAATACAGTTTTGAAAAAAAAAAAAAGCTATTTTTTGTTATTATAATAATTGTAATCATCATATTATACAGTCCACATATTTCGTTGTCTGTAGAAAATAAAATATCTATCGTGTATCTTTTAGTTACATTTTGGTTTTCGTCTCGTTATTTCAATATATAAGTGCAATAAACTCATCGTGCACTAATTTTGTTTGTCGTTTCGTTAGTTTAATAGCTAATCATTATAAAGGCATCGTATCGTCCTTGTGGTTGGCGTTTCTCAAAAATCTACATCAACACGATAAAAGCATCGCGCGTCAGTATATGTAGTCATCATTTAAAAAGAAATCGTTTTTTTTAAACCCTTTTATAAAAAAATAACATCGTGAACTTCGTGATTCGAAGAAAATTAAATGAAATGTAGCATTTTCAAGCCCCGCTCTTCTCACAGACTTTATTGAAAACTTTAAATGCCTTTATCTCAAAACAGCATTTTCAAAGTCGGTGGACCTGATATTTCCATAGATAATAAACCAATCTTTCTAAAATTGTACACACTTGTTTCAGGTAAGATTTGCTCAGGTGTGGACGAGAATTTTTTATTTTAATGATTTGAACTTGTTTAAAAAAAAATTTCGATTTTGTTATGAAAATCGTGATTTTATATTTAAAGTTGTTAAAAATTTTTTTTTAAATGCGTCGTTCACCCCAGAGATAGAGTAATCTACTAATGGAATCTGTTTTACTTTTTTATTTCAGACAATCATCTCTCGATTTATGGTGTTCACGAGAAGTCACTTTTTTTAGGGCTCGAGGAATAATTTTTAATAACTTTTGTAAGTATTTTTTTTTTATAAAAAGTGACCAGTTGTTCTTGAAGTGATAATAAACATCAAAAATTCTTTAATGAACATATTGTTTGAAAAAAAAATTAAGAAAAATCATCTTTTTTCGCCCTTATGACAATGTTCACAAATAGTTCTAATCAACACTCTTCCCTAACCCACCTGAGGAAGCTTATGGAAGGTTATGTTAACATTACAACATAGCAAAGGTCAATGTACGTGGATGATTTATATTCTTTTTTTTTTTTTTTTAAACATTTTTTTATTTTCTTTCTATATTCTTAGTTTCTAAATTAAAGGCTAGACAAAAAATGCTTAAATTCTAGCTTAAATATCTTATATAATAACTTACTGGTCCTTCGCAGACGCTCTAAGCTAAACATTACTTAATATTTGTATAATTTGCCTTTCGGCGACAAAACTTTGTGGCAATACTTATAATTATTTGAAAGACAAAGAAAAATTTGAAAAACTTTGTCAATTTTTTTGTTTTTTTTTTTTTTTTCTTAAAATTTAACTTACTTACTTACTTACCTATCTTTTTTTTTTTTTTTTTTTTTTTTTTTTTTTTTTTAAATATTTTATGTAAAATCACTTAGCTTAACTTAACTTAAATCTTATACTACCCTAATTCTAGAAAAGCTAAGTCTATGTAAGCTAGCTGATGATAGTGTGATTCTATACCGACTTTGGTATCCAGGTCTTTATATGCCATTCAACCACCAGAGCTGTTGACGCTGTCTAATACTATCGTCCCGGTCTCTGTGGGAGATAGCCCTACTGAAGCGCAGGAGGTCTTCTTCGGTGCGCGTTACTTCCCGGTCGTAGCACAATCGCCCGTCTACGGATGATCTACTTACATGATAGATTAGCGGAATTCCGGATCTATCCTGTATAAGCCCTTTCATGTCCAAATCAAGGAACGCCTCTGGTGGAACAAAACCGTTGCGACGCACGTTCTCATAGTACAGGGTATTTGGATAAGCCCCGAAAATTAGGTCATTGGACGAGCTTATTGCTCTCGCAATATGTCCTCTGATTAATTTAATCATAAAATTATCCACCCTATTTATGCAGGCTTCATTATATAAAGTCTCATTTGAGTAGTACTTTTTGTATTCCGATTCCGGTGTTCGATATAATCTGAGACAGGTTCTCAGACACTTCCTTTCGAACACCCGATTCTTTTCCATCAAATTTGGACCCATGTTAAACCATACTGGACAGCCATATATGAGCATTGGCCTGATTAGCGTCATGTAGCATATGACCTTTACCCTGCTGTCAAGTTGGCTACTGTGAAATAGCCTCCTTGTCATAGCAAACGTTTTTCTAGACTTGACCAGAGCAGCCTCTACATGTCTGTTGAAATACAGATATTGGTCTAGCCAGATGCCCAGGTATTTAACTAAACTCTTGGTTTCCAGTTTATCTCCATGCGGTCCCACGGTAACTAGCTTTCGCCAGTTTTTCCTTGTGTCGTTCGTGGCTTTATATAATGGGGTTCTAAATAGGATGGCTTCACATTTCTGGAAGTTGATCTTAAGTTTCCAGTTGTCGCAATAGCGCTGCACGTTGTTGACATCTCGCTGTATTAAACTATTTATGATCTCAACTTTTGGAGCTGTTCTGTAAATTATGAGATCGTCTGCGTACGCAATAGCCTGCGGAAGTGCATCTAATAAGTCGCTAATATGATTTATATTCTTCGATTCATATTGTGCTGCAAGATTTAAAGGCATCCCAAAACCCGCATTTATGTGTGCTGTTCGTAAAGAAGGATAGCTCCCCATTTCTTTCCATCGCACAGATTATATTTTTTGTTTTAATTTCCAATTAAAATGTTTGAGCAGTTCCTTATATTTTGACGTGTGAGACTAACAGAAAACACTTTTTCTATACGTGTTTGCATTAAAAACAAAAAGTGTTCTGGTGTTGTGTTCCAGCAAACTTTGCTTTCCTAATGTAGTAGCTCTTCTATGAGTCCGTGAGTGCTTCAAGCTTATGTTCGCGCCTTTGATATTGATTGTCATTCTTAGAAAACTCCTAATGTTCAAATCCGATACGAATACATTACACTTGCTACGAGTCCTAACAGCGTGAAGGCAGGCTAAGATAATCCGCTTAAAAAGGAATCAATCACAGGCACAGACACCCCGTTCCTTTAAAAGTATGCAGATGCGCCTCAGCGGAGATGTGTTTCCATTAATGTACCTTTTATGCCTTATCAAATAATACAATCCCGCCATTTTTCTTCTCTGGTTTAAATGACTAAACTTTCCATCAATTTGTTTGTCTTCGGATTACGTTGCCACAAAAAAGCTAGCTTACCCTTTGTAAGTCAGGAACGAGCAATGGACAACCAGTGGAAAAGTCACCTCTCCTAATGGTTAACAAACTAGATAGAAGCTTATAAATGGATGGAACAAACTCCTGAAGTTGCAGTGAAATTGATTCATTGCCGGCTTATCCATTCTACTTTCGTCGTGTTAAATCGACTTGAAAAATATATGGACTATTAAAGGCGGTTGTTTTTCATTCTATAGAGTACGAAACGAGCAACACTCTAAATGTTTATTTGAGAAGAAAAACAATATACTCGAAATGAATTGGTTGTAAGTAAGAATTTTACCGGCAACTATAAAAGGGTAATAATGGAATTAACGAGCTGTACCAAAGGATATTTTACATTTAATAACAATGGAACAATCGGAAACACTTTCAAAAACTACTCTGATTTTAGGGTCTATCCTCAATCAAAGTCAGCATTAACACTGAAATGTTTCTCATCAGCAAGCAGCGCAAATCAAATTTTCAGAAGCCACTGCGATAAGATAACATGATGGTCTCACGCAATCACCCGGCAATTATAAGAGATTATATTATCAAGCCGGTAGGAGAAAACAGCAATTCAAGCCCGCGCATGTACTTAAGTTTCTTGAGTACACTTAGCGCCAGTGATTATAGTAAATACAGCCAAACTATAATATGGTTTAGGTCTATGACCCAGCAACGACTCCAATGAACGATGGCAAAAGTGGAATGGCAACAAACCTGTATTAATGATATGGAAGCATAAAAAGGCACATCTTAACTGATTTCAGTCCGACTTTCAAGAGATAAATGGTCGTTGCTATCTGAGCAACTGTTGCTATCAGTGTCGCCTTTTTGCCTTATTTTGTTGTAATGGCTTGAGTGTATTATGTTATATGGATGTTAATCTCTATAACTATAATGATTTCTCTGGCTCAGTATTGACAAGACAGAATTTGGTGTCATTCTACTTTAGTACACCTTTGTTCTACAGCCTATATTTTCTTATTTGAATACATTCTTCGAATTTTCAACTATTTGCCTATTAAAATCGGTAAAATTTTGTAGTATTTAACTAAACACGTACATGTACCATATACGGCAAAAAACCGAATTAAAATCCAGAGAATTTTTAAGAAACAACAGACTTTGGTCTTTTAAAGCTGTGTATAGAACCACACCAACTGAAATAATCGTGCTTGAATATTCTGGGCTGTGGAACGGATGACCTTGTGGAGCAGATAATAAGAACCACTTCAGAAAAAAAAATCAACACACTATCGATTTGTCACTTATTTGATGATCATGAGCAGCCTGCGATGCTACTGGGTTGGTGTTGCTCTTGAACAATTCCAAATTGAATACACAAATGTGATGTTGACAGCATGCCAGGTCGTTTGTTGCCTTCTCAACCGAAGGTCAGGCGATAAGAGCACAAACGAATCTGCACATGATGTTGTTACATAATATATATATATCTCTTTGGGTCGTTACTCCAAAACCCCATACTAAGAGCACAAAAGATCCACATATGGCAATCGTGTGATTCTCATCGAATTGACTCCTGTACTGTATACAGGAAAAGGTCTTATATTAAAATGTAATACTAACGGCTTTAATGTACGGTCGTGATCCATAACTTTGCTTATGTTATCGCATATGCCAACATAGTTTTTTCTCGAATTTATTTACCAAAGCAGTTTGATAACGCACTGTCTTTTTGAATAAAAGATATTTGTTTTGGCAATTAAGCATTTTATTGCTCAACATAGTCACCTTTTAGCTCAATACACTTTCCCCAGTGATGTTCAATAGCTTCAATACCTTGTTTATAGTAAGCAAGGTCGAGCTCCTCAAGATAGCCATCTACTGCAGAAATCACCTTTTCTTCGTTGGAAAATCTTTTACCACCGAGCCGTTTCTTGAGGTTTCGAAACAGGAAATAGTCGCAGGGGATAAATCTGGGAAATATGCTGGTTTTTTACGCAAATAATAATTCTAAATAAGCACACGAAAATCATAATCAAATCACGATTTTGTCCGGTTTCAATGGCTGTCAAACACAAACTAAACGACGCAACTTGCTCAAACTCAAGACAGTAGTCTATTTATAAATAGCAGTTGACGGGAGAGCATTTGATGTTACTGCGCGGGAAATTCAAAAATACAGTACCTTATCCAACTGCCCTCGTACTTATTGAGTCTTTTTTGCAAATCCCTTGATCCTGCGAAAAAAATTTTTTTTTGCGTGTTAGGGGTCTTACATGTACCTTTATTGGATGTGCATATTCTCCGTGTTTATTTAATTTTTATATATTATATCTATTTTATTAATTTAATTTTTTTAACAATTATATAGGGTGGGCCATACATTTTTGCAAATGGCAACACTTGATTTCTTAAAAATCGATAGAGGGAGGGCGCGCGAGTGGTGGGGAATTGTGCGTCGCTTCCTGCAATTTTAGTCACGATGGAGCGCTTCATTGGACAACAGCGTGCGAATTGTGTAAAACAATTTAACAAAAACAACGATTCCTACGCTACTGTACGACGCCTATTGAATTCAATACACATTAAGCCGTGTAAGTGAGTGTCCAAGTGTTAATTTAATCAAAGCTTGGATCAAGAAGTTCGAGCAATCAGGATCGACAACGAATATTAAACAAACAGGGCGGCCACGTTCAAGAAGAAGCGATGAGACTGTGGGGTTGTTATATGGTACCAGACATGGGCACTAGTTCAACTCAACACCCAAACACTTACCATTGGTTTTTTAGCGGATTTTGTAGTTGTCCAAGTGTTCCGCTGAACACTGTTTACCGCAGAGAAAAGAAAACACCCACGGAGCGCATACGGTACAAAATACAAACTTAGAAAGGGTTGTTTTAATTGAACTTTTATTTTTATTTTTTATACTTGACTGTTTATAAGCCGCAACGTGAAACTAATACACTGTTCTTTACTAGCGCGGTGGAACGCTTACAAAAATGAGTTACATGAGAATCTTTACACACATTGTACAATTTAATTCGAAACACCTAAATAGTTGTTGCACAAAACGGATAGTTCCTTAAACACACGATATAATTTAAAAGTTGATGAAACCGCAGGCTGACTTCCTCCTCGACATTTCTTTTCTTGTCCTACCTCACAATAGAATCTTCTTCTCCACCGTTCGATGTAGACCCCTGGTCGCTTTGACTATCAAAATTAGACTAACTTCTGCACTACCCACAAGCATCTTGATACAAGTCGTATCTGTATCTTCCCCAGAGACAATTTCCCATTCTGCCCACTAACAGAATCGTCAATATCTCTGTTAGCAGCATGCTAATTCATCCCAGGGGAAGTTTCCTATATTCCTGAAAGGAGAAGTCATTCCTTGCATACATCCTTAAACATCATTATCACCATCCGTGGTGGTGATCGCAATTCAGATCGACGGTTGTCGATTGTGTGCCGCCTCTATTTGCATAGCACATCTGGCGCGCAGGCCGACGGATATCGTGCAATTTGAATGGACGTACGGTCCATGGTTTTGTTTAACTTCTTCCAGTTAAAACTAACAATCCATTAGACCTTTCTAATGGGTGTGGAATTCAAAAGGGACCTTAGGATCGGAATAGATCCTTTGTAGGTTTGTAGCCTCATAAATTTTCGGAATTATCTCGTCGAGATAATTACGGTTGCCTGCAATTTGGTAGCGGATAGGCGATATGCTTTATTGAACTAGGTTGTCGCTGCCTTTGTTTGCTTGACGGATTTGGGTGGTCTTTGTGGCAGCTACCCGCACGTGCAGCCGCTGGTCGGCTAATTTACCGACGATAGCGATTTCTTGTAACATCGTGTAGGTGTTCAGGATTGCCGATTGTGCAGAGCTGGGATGCGATGCATTTCAATCTTTTGGAATTTCTCTTGGGAGCCGGATGAATGTATGGTTTTTACCTTTGTTTCAGGTATGGTACAATCGACATGTTGAGCTTGACATTAAAAGCTTTGGGGCGTTCAGTTCCTTGCTTTTTCGTGTCGGGCTCAACGTTGTGGTGAATGTTTCAGGGGCCTAGCGGACTTAGTGGCACGCGTCTGTGGGCGCGTTTAACGTTTTCAGGGTAGGTATGTTCCTTGAAGGGTAGGAACCCTACCTGGGTGGAATCGTACGTTCGTAGAACACTACAGTTTCTCTGAAATTTTGCCACGAAACAGATCAACTCCAAACAAGCGAAGGTAATAAATAGTCACGCAAGTATTTCTTAGCAAGTGTTCTTTATTTAAATTTGCGTTATGGCATCGGCATATGCGCCTAACACGGGACGTTCACAACTTAATTCCTAATCTGGTAACTAGGAGTTAACAATACATAGCTTTAATCCATTAGCTGGTGGGCGCCTGCACTCCTTCAGGATCGTGGTGACGAAGTTCACTTTACCGAACAAAACGAATTCCGCGACTAGTTGACAGCAGGGGAAAACGGCACTCCAACTCGAATATTCAAAGGGTGGAAAAACGAAGTAGCGGGGCTAGTAAAAGGCGGAACTCTAAGCGGGTGCGACTGTCCGCTGCGGTAATAGGAATCTGACTCAACGATGTTCGTCGAGATCAACTTCCACCAGCCGACCTAAAGATGGATTTTTCATATATCCTTTCAGGTCAATGTACTGGTGCACAAGGCGGGAAATTATTCATGGTGGCGAGGGATTTGAACTGCAGATGTGCAGGTTAACGTCTCACCCAGGGGAACCATGGACCAGCTCTTAGTAAACAAAACAAACGCAGTGAGGTACTGTGTGTTTGCTTTGATTTGCTGGTGGGTCATCATAGAGCATGGCATGGGTAAGATTGTCTAAACAATGATCATATCGATGCCCAAATTTCTTGATCGGTTGATAACCGATGAAAGGGAATTGGTATTAGGGGCTGCAGGCATCGCTGAGATAAGCGATGGCGAAAAAGCGCCGAAGGAATAAATAGGTCTCCGTGTATTCTGTAAATAGAAACGATATTTCGGGGGGTCATACGCTGAGATGTGCGTTTGTTCGGTTTAACCAATGCTGCATGGGAACTTCGGCTGTCTACATAATCGCCCAGAATCACACCGTTGCAGGCAATAGATTTCTCTGTGACGATAAGCCAACCGCAGATTTGTTCGCCTATGGCAAAGGCTAGAGTGGCTATTGTTTGGTTAAGAAAACTGTACGTGAGACACGATCATTGGCATGATTGTTTAAATAGCAATCATGATCGTGTCCGATTCAATGGATGCTAGTTTTCGGAAAACTGCATCATAGGACATGATCATTGGGATGATTATTTGAACAACGATCGCGGTCATGTCCTATTCGATGATCGGTTGTCGCTTGGCGATCAATGGTCGGGAAAATCCGCTGCAGCTGTGTCAACAGATCCGCTGGTCAGCGTGTGTTTGTCGTTAATTGATGACAAGCTGAGCCGATAGGAGATGTAAACTGGTTCATGGAGTATGAACCAGAAAAGTTCAGAATTATGTATACCGTCGGAGAGATTTCCTTTCAGGTATGAAAAATGCTGCTAGGAGCTTACACTGCCCAAAATGTCAGGTAGTTACGGTGTCTTTTGGGTGAGGGAAAAGAGGAAGTGGGTGGTTCTTGGAGAAGACTTTAAAGAAACGCCATAAGACCATTCGGGAAGTTGAAATTTCCCTACCGAATTGAATTGTAATACAACGAGTGGCAGGATCGCCAGTTCACGTGTATCGTTTACTTTTAGAAAATATTATTTTCTTCACTGAGACTAGAACCTTTCCTTATGGAATCTATTCTAAGACTGTCTTTATTTAGCATTTTTACTTAAGATCTAATATTTTTATACAAAACAAAGTATACCTCAGGTAGTTACAAGCTGTCTACATCTGTATCTCTTAATAGGTAATTAAGAAAAAGGTAATTAAAATATAATTACACTATAGCGTATGCATGTCGGGTTTTATAGATTGGTCTAAAAGACGAGATGCATTGATTATGTTATGTTTAGGTGATGATGATGAGTCAGGCGTTAGATCGCACAGTTTTATGGACTCACCATCATCATTGGCACTGCAACCGGGATCCGGTCTTGGCCTTATTTAACAAATCTCTCAACCGGTCCCGATTTCGAGCCGATGTCATCCAGTTTGGCACTCCCAGGCTCTGGGCGTCCTGGTCTACGCCATCCCTCCATCACAGACAAGGTCTGCCGCGCTGTCTCCTTCCACACATCCTGCCACAAAGGACTTTCTTGCCAGGCTATTCACTCATTCGAACTAGGTGTCCCACCCCCGGAGTCTACCGAGCTTGATTTTTTTTACAACATTAGCTTCAAGGTAGATTGCGTACAACGCATGGTTGTAGCGTTTTCGGAATCGTCCTTCCTCACATACGGGGCCAACAATTCTCCTTAAGACCTTTCTCTCGAACGCGGCTAAGAGTTTAGAGTGCCTTTTATTAAGCACCCAGGTCTCGGATCCATACATGAGTACTGGTAGGACCATGGTCTTGTACAGTAGTGGCTTGGATGTTCTGGATAAATTTCGGGATTTAAAGAACCTTGATAGACCATAGTAGGCTTTGTTGGATTTGATCAGCCGTTCACGTATTTCTTCTTCCATATTGTTATCGGCTGATACTATTGACCCAAGGTAGTTAACGGATTGCGCTACTTCAAATTCGTGCTTCACTACCCTGATAGTTTCTACCAACGTTGGGTCTTCTCTTCGTAGAAGTTGCCACCATGTACTTAGTTTTGCCCTCATTAATGTGCAGTCCCAGTTTTTGTGCCGCCTGCTCGATCTGGGTGAAAGAGTCCTGTACAGCCGATTCGGTTCTACCGATGATGTCGATGTTATCTGCGTAGGCAACCATCTGGCTGGACTTGGTGATAATAGTCCCTCTAGTTGTAACGCCAGAGTCACGGATTACTTCCTCCAACGCCTGGTTGAAGAGGAGGCAGGCCCGGCCGTCCCCTTGTCGGAGTCCATTAAATATTTTTATTGGTTTCAACAGCAATCCCGCTATTTTTACTTGACTAGTTACGTGGGTCATGGTCAACCTACAAAGTCGTATCAATTTGTTTGGAATGCCGAACTCCCTAATGGCATTATATACTTCTACCGTGGCTATGCTGTCGTTGGCGGCCTTAAAGTCTATAAATAGATGATAGAATGGAATCTTCAATTCCAGACATTTTCCCATCGCTTGCCTAAGGATGAATATCTGATCAATCGCTGATTTGCCTGGGATGAAGCCAGACTGATATTTACCAATGATGACTTTAGCGTATGTGGCTATCCGATCTTGTAGGATAGATAAGAGTATTTTATATGCGGCACTCAGCAATGTTATACCCCTATAGTTGCTGCACGGTGTGATATGTCCCTTCTTATGTATGGGGCAAATTATACCACGACGCCAAGCTTCCAGCACCTCCTCTTGCTCCCATACGTGTACCACGATCTCATAAACTGCGTGATGTAACGCTGTCCCTCCTTGTTTGATCAGCTCAGCTGGTATGCCATCAGCTCCGGCGGCTTTATTTGATTTGAGCTGTTTTATGGCTTTTAATGTTTCCCCATTGCTTGGTGGCGGCAGCATTTGGTCTTGATCTTGCATTGGTGGAACCTCCAATTCTTCTGTGAGCTGACCATTTAGCCATTCATTGAAGTGCACTTCCCTTCGCTCCAGAATGCCTCTAGGGTCGGTGATCAGATTACCCTCTTTATCCTTGCAGTAAGTGCAGCGTGGTGTGTACCGCGACATACTGCGGATTATTTGGTAGAACTTCCGCACCCGGTCCGGACGTCGCTCTCCACTTTTCTATATTTCACAGACAAGGTTTTTTCCAAGGCACTTTTCTTTTGTCTGTGAAGCCTTTTTCTGATCTTCTGAGCTCTTTGTATTTCTCCTCATGTATATTTCTCTTGTCTGTGCAGCATTCTGAGCTCTTTGTATTTCTCCTCGCGTACCCGCGTCCAAGAGACTGCTGCATTGCCCGATATGCAGCATTCTTACGTTCAGTCACTAGTTTGCGCTCAGCATCAAACCAGTCGCTCCGATCTCTACGACTACTGCCTAAGATGGAGTTGGCAGTACTAATGACGGTATTCTTAAGGCGTGTCCATTTCTCTTCTACGCCCGGCATTCTGGCCCCAGGACTTATTGTCCCTCAGTCGAGCTCTTCGAAGGCGAGTCTTAGCGCATGACCAAAGGTGTTACTGGTACAGTTTTATGGAATGCTGGTCGAAAAAATTCGTTAGCCCTTACGTGACCTAATCGCCTTACATAACCTTTGACCGCCCTCTGCTAGAACATGCTAGTCGTCCCTTATCATAAGTCCCATATTCACACAATTGAGAGTATTAAACGTCGTTTCTGTGTTTTGCCCTCCGAGGATTGATTTGGAAAAACCATCTGATCCTGCCTCCATACACAAGCCATACATAAACTGATTAATTCATGCCGCAATTATCTTTATCTACCGTCTTCTCTCAGGTTCGACTAATTGCTCAACCCTGCTCTCCTCTGTCCCATTTCATACCAACCCACGTAACATGCTAAATCCTCGACTCTTCTACTTGCCAATCTATCGCACTTCTTACGCCTCTAACGAACCCATCTCACGAATGCTACGGAGTACCAACTCTTACCTTATCTACTCTGACTTTAACCTCACCACTTGTGCTCTCAATCTACATCTTCTCACTAGCCCTTCCGATAGTAACATTTAAAAAAAATACCCTGATATAGAAGCATCCCGTCTTGTTTTCTTCTCGCAAAGATCATACACACATCTCGTTTTACGTATTTGTCACAACTAAACCAATCCGTCAACCAAATAGCCGTGAACCCGTTACTAGCAAGACGGCACAATGATTTTACGAGGATTACATATTTCTCATGTACCTTCAGCCTGCACATGTGTTTACTGTAAGTAATTGCACAATTTCACGTCGTTTCCACAATTCACGTTTCCCAGTCAGTGCCGCCTTATTTCCACATTCTTAGCATAATATTTCAATTCATCAAATTCCTTGTGGTAGTCCGACATTTTTATGACGCTTTGAATACTTATTTTTGTGATCTTAATTCCACACATCATCACAGTACATCATACATGTTAACAAATGCGCTGGGGCATACGAATCTCGGTTAACAGCGTTGCACTTACAGTGAACAATATAACAGCCAATACTAAGCAACTGGCACACGTTTTCTCAGACGACAAATATTTTATTTTGCATCTTAGTGTGGGGGTTGTCTATGAAATCATTGTCGATGTTCCCATCGTAGGGTTCTCGGCATAAAAAGGAGCAAATCTAACCACTGTGAGTATATTCCACAGAGACTTAACTTAATTCCACCCGCCGAAAAACAGTCGGCGACCACAACCTTGAACCATTTTGAACAACTCTTGACTATGAAAGGATGAAAACGCCCTCGTATGTAGCTTTTCATCTCATAAAATGTTTCGCCATCTAATATTGTCTAAAGGCGACAAACTCTGTCCCAAATACAAACCACATCGGTAGACATTACAAGTGCTGCGGAGCATTTTCATCGTTACAATTTGACACCAAGTCATCCCGAATAGTCTCGAACTCGTAGTTGCATATGAAAAGATATTACGCATTCCTTCCACGCCGCAAATATATTATGTAAGGCAGGACTCTACGGACCATTGAGGAGGATTCTGACAAAATCCCAGCATCCATTTTACCCAAAATTCGAAATGGAAATACCTCGGGGGTTTAATTCGCAAAAAAAACAAAAATGGACCATGCGAGGACGTCCTGAACAGGAACGGATATATCCTGAGAGGGGAATGCTTTCATTGACTTGCGACCTTCGGAAACATGGGTACATTAATGGATCCATCACGAAGGAGGACAATATTTATCATTATGAAGAAGGATGACCTGAGCCATATTGATGCGATATTTTATATGGTGCTCGTAGCTACAATATTATTTCTGTTCGTCGTTCTATTTCAACAACACAGAAATTATCTCACGCCAATTCTATCTCCGATGGAGTGAAAAGACTTAATTGATTTATAAATTATTTTAATGTGACATTTAAAATCTGTTAATTTGTAGATTACGTATTTGCGGATATTTAATTCTTATGGAAAACGAAAAAGAGATATGAAATGGAAAACATTTAGCCTGGTTGGGTTTAGAATTATTTGCTGCTAATTGATGACCGTTTAGCGGTGTGGTATGGTGTGACAGAGTGAAATGTTCTTCCGAACTGGATGTTATTTACATATTTGAGACAAATTGGAATCATTGAGTTGCTATTGAAGAGGTGTAGCGAGCAATCTGTCAGGTACACATTTTTCCATGAAGTTTTGGCATCGACTGTGAACCTGCGATGCAGTTTTTGGAGAATAGATACGTAAAACAATAAAACCACATTTACGACAACGGTACAATTCGTGCAGTCATTAACTTAGCTGCAAATTTGTAGAGAGAATTTTAAGTTGTAAGATATTGTAAATATTCAAACATTTTACTATTTTCGAAAGAGCAAATATGTAACAAGGGTGACGCGATCCGGACCGTTTCTTTCAATAATACGGTTACCAAGTAGTAAAATGTCTACCATTCATTTCTGCTATACGCCACATAAAGTTTTAGAGTTCTCTCTGAACGATGTAATCTTCGTAGTTGCAGCCTTTTCTTTTCCCCCATCCTGGATGAAACAGCAAAAAATAAATTAGGATTGCCATTCTCGTTTTGTCATTTACTCAAGTGACTCCTTGAGGACTTCTTTTTACACTAATGCGCGAGTTAAGGTCCCATTTATTCATATCCTTATAAGACTATAGAATATATAGAATTATATAAAAATATGAATCACCCAAACATCATCATCATCATCATCATCATCGGCACTACAACCGGGATCCGGTCTTGGCCTTATTTAACAAATCTCTCCACCGGTCCCGATTTCGAGCCGATGTCATCCAGTTTAGCACTCCCAGGCTCTGGGCGTCCTGGTCTACGCCATCCCTCCATCGCAGACAAGGTCTGCCGCGCTGTCTCCTTCCATACATCCTGCCACAAAGGACTTTCCGGGCAGGGTCCTCTTCGCTCATTCGAGCTAGGTGTCCCGCCCACCGGAGTCTACCGAGCTTGATTTTTCTTACAATATGAGCTTCAAGGTAGATTGCGTACAACTCATGGTTGTAGCGTCTCCGGAATCGTCCTCCCTCACATACGGGGCCAACAATTCTCCTTAAGACCTTTCTCTCGAACGCGGCCAAGAGTTCAGAGTGCTTTTTATTAAGCACCCAGGTCTCGGATCCATACATGAGTACTGGTAAGACCATGGTCTTGTACAGTAGTAGCTTGGATGTTCTGGATAAATTTCGGGATTTAAAGAGCCTTGATAGACCATAGTAGGCTTTGTTGGATTTAATCAGCCGTTCACGTATTTCTTCTTCCATATTGTTATCGGCTGATACTATTGACCCAAGGTAGTTAAAGGATTGCACTACTTCAAATTCGTGCTCCACTACCCTGATAGTTTGACCAACGTTAGGTCTTCTCTTCGTAGAAGTTGCCACCATGTACTTAGTTTTCCCCTCATTAATGTGCAGTCCCAGTTTTTGTGTCGCCTGCTCGATCTGGGTGAAGGAGTCCTGTACAGCCGATTCGGTTCTACCGATGATGTCGATGTTATCTGCGTAGGCACGCATCTGGCTGGACTTGGTAATAATAGTCCCTCTAGTTGTGACGCCAGAGTCACGGATTGCTTTCTCCAACGCCAGGTAGAAGAGCAGGTAGGCTAGACCGCCCCCTTGTCGGAGTCCATTAAATATTTTTATTGGTTTCAAGAGCAATCCCGCTATTTTTACTTGACTAGTTACGTGGGTCATGGTCAACCTACAAAGTCGTATCAATTTGTTTGGAATGCCGAACTCCCTAATGGCATTATATACTTCTACCTTGGCTATGCTGTCGTTGGCGGCCTTAAAGTCTATAAATAGATGATAGAATGGACTCTTAAATTCCAGACATTCTTCCATCGCCTGCCTAGGGCTGAATATCTGATCAATCGCTGATTTGCCTGGGATGAAGCCACACTGATATTTACCAATGATGACTTTAGCGTATGTGGCTATCCGATCTTGTAGGATAGATAAGAGTATTTTATGTGCAGCACTCAGCAATGTTATACCCCTATAGTTGCTGCACGGTGTGATATGTCCCTTCTTATGTATGGGGCAAATTATACCACGACGCCAAAATCACCCAAACAGTAATCATTTATTGACACCCAAAAGATGAATCGTCTAATCCCATACACCATAACGAAAGTCCATCACCATCCAAACTACTAGATGTCGCCTCAGATAATCTTAACGAATCGACAGTCAGATAATAATGATAGAGCGATTCCACTTCCTTTTTCGTTTGTGATACTGCTCGAGTGAGCATGGTTTTTAAATAGCAATTCTTCAATTTATTATTAATATTAATTAAAACAAATATATTTTTTAATGTAAATTAACGTTTAGTTAATTAATTCCAGAGTTCGAAATAACACTATCAAAAAGATTTGTAATCTTAGACTTAAGTATTTAATTAAATAAAATCTTTTTTTTTAAATAGTCTAGATTACTTAACTCGCACACAAAGGAGGATTTCGAAATACTCGTACCCTTAAATGTCAAAACGCGAGCGGAAGAAGACGTAGAGGATAAAGAAAAAGAAGTATCGATGTACATTGGTCTTAAATTCCTGGGTATTACACGATAGGGAAACACTTGACCAAGAGGGACATTCCACATTCGTAAGGTTTGGTTAGATTCTCTATGTTTATTTCGGCATCAGAAGTTGACTGCCAACGTGAACTGATTCCCGTTATCCAATTGATGGGTATGGCGAGAAAATGTTTGTTTAACCATTTCTATCCAGTGTAGGGTTCAACACAGATGGAACAAAAACTCTTGAGAATCTAACAGCATGGTTCCTTATTGAGAAATCGAGGTTATCTTCTCAAAATTTAGGACACAACAGGAAACTGCTTGAGCGAGTAATTGCCACCCGCCTGAAACAATTCATTGAGGGGCATCGGGGCCATCTGAAGGGCAGTAGGAGTTTCGGAAAGGTAGATCAACCGGTAAGGCACTATATGTGGTGTGTCACATCGCTCACAATGCGATAGCTGGAGCACGACTGCTAGGGGCTTCGAAAATATATTGCGCCTTGGTGAAACTAAACGTTAAAAATACATACGATGGTTGCCTCTTATGTTTCGGGATTTGGCAACCCTAGTGTTGCAATCCGGCAATTGACAGCTCTGTCGTAAAGTTGGACATTTTTGAGGTTATACGCACTCAGAACGTTTTGACATACGAGCGCTATTTGTGTTGTTTACAGTAACTTAAAAGATTCATCTCGGCCCAAAAATGGAACTAAATCGTTAACATTTTCGTGCGATTATTTTTTACAACTTTCGGCGTGGATTAACTCAGCAACAGTGCATGGATGAACTTAATTCAATTTTTGGCGATGAAGCTCCATCAAGGACCAGTGTTTATCGATGGTATGGTGAATTCAATCGTGGTCGTAGTTCACTCCAAGATGAATTTCGTGAAGGTCGTCCAAAATCAGTTGTTGTTCCGAAAACCATTGATGCTGTGCGTGAACTGATATTGGAAGATCGTCATGTGACCTATCGTGAGATTGAGACAACCTTAGGCGTTAGTGGGACCAGCATACATTCAATATTGCATAAACATTTGACTGTCAAAAAAATTTGTTCGGGTTGGATCCCACACAATTTGTCAATCGCCCAAAAAAAGGCTCGTGTCAATTGGTCGAAAGAAATGCTCAAAAAATCCGGTTGCGGTGCTTCGAAACACGTCTATGACACCGTGACAGGTGATGAATCGTGGATTTACGCGTATGAGCCCGAAAGTAAACAGCAGTCGACTGTCTGGGTGTTTCAAGATGAGCCAAATCTAACAAAAGTTGTTCGCGCACGAAGCACTTCCAAGTAAATGGTCGCCTGTTTTTTCGGAAAAACTGGACATGTCGGAACCGTACCACTAGAACAACGCAGAACAGTCAATTCTGAGTGGTACACAACCATTTGTTTGCCAGTTGTCTTCCAAGAAATCAGGAAAACCAACCGCCGAAGACGGATCACTCTTCACCACGACAATGCGAGCTCTCACACATCGGCTGGGACAACTGCATTTTTGAGCACCCAAAACATCGATTTGATGGGTCATCCGCCGTATAGTCCTGACTTGGCACCGAATGACTTCTTTTTATTCCCGTACGTAAAAAACAAACTGAGAGGTCAACGTTTTTCGACACCTGAAGAAGCGGTTGCTGCATTCAGAATGCATGTGTTGGAGATACCTCAATCAGAGTGGCAAATGTGCTTCGACAATTGGTTCAAACGCATGCAAACGTGTATAGATCTTCATGGGGAATATTTTGAAAAACAATAAAGTGATTTTCGATGATCAATATTTGTTTTTGTTCTCTAATCCCGAAATATAAAAGGCAACCCTCGTACATACGGATAGCTGAATGGTAACTAAGAAAAACGTGAAATGACAAAACTCAAAACCAAACTACAACAACAGGACAAAGAACCTGGGGATATGCTTCCTATGTGAAAAAACCGAACATTGGAAAAACGAGTGCTCACCCAGAAAGGAGAATATCATTCAGAGAGGGGACCATAGAGGTGAGTTTATGTGCACGATGGTATACGCTGACTAAGTGTATATTGCTCTTAATAATGGAGACTAGTTTCTGGATTCGGGATCACATGTGGTTTCGTAAAGACTGGATGGTATATTTAAACACTTTGATCATCAACGGTTAGTGAGAATCGGTAATGGGAAACCAATTTGTGATCTTGGATGTGGTGATATTAATATTCTAGCGTTTCTTCAAAAACAATTGACTCCAAAATAGCTATCGAATGTGTTGTACGTGTCTGTTCTAATCTTGAATCTTTTTTCTTCAAGCGCTGATCTAGACAAAAACTTGCAACTGATTTTTAATAAAAATGTATGTGAATGGTTGCTTAATGACTTTACCGAAGCAGGGGAAGAGCGGTAATCCTCATTATTTAAAATATTTTTCAAAATTGAAATATCATCAAGTGCAAATGTGGGTACAGTTGTTGTAGAAGCCTTACTCTCAGGAAGCACGTCTCCTTGTCCTTAAAAAAGAAGAGGGTCTCTTTAATAGACCGCTCCTGAGAAGGCTCGTTGTGGTCACCGCCGTGCTTCTGGAGATAACCGGGAAGAGAAGCGACCGATCGTTTGTGGAATTAGCGTCCCTGTGCAGAGCAACCCCAGCAGCCTCCGTTGGCTTCCGTGTTGCAGGTAATGCTCGGGAACGGCAAAGCTGGGTCTGCCATGGCTCTACTCACCAGTTATCGCCCGTGTTGGAGTAGTCAAAACTCAACAACAAAAAACTATTAAAGTATCTACTTCTTTAATATCCAGTGATCTACTTAGAAAGATATGATTAAGTCAACGCATAAAGATACGCGACGATTCGGAAAGAGACAATGAGACTTGTTGCGGATTCGCACTGAATGCAGTCAACGGATTCGCAACTGAATGCAGCCCACGAACAAATAATAACAACTGTCAGCAAACAGCTGACACAACAAAATAATTAATTGTCGAGCTGTCATTGTACGAAAAATGTTCATCTTATCTTTTTCTCATGTACTTTCAACGGTTGTAATCAGGATACATCTAGTTAATCTTAATGAATAAATATAACTAGTAATAACAAACAAATAGTGTTCTTTGTGTTCTTTGGGTTTGTAACCATCGCAGTTGATTTGGGTATCCGTTCATCCCCGCGGTTCCAAATATTTAATAAACGTTTTACTCGTCAGTTGTGAATAAGTAGTAAGCTGTGATACAAGAGAAAATCCTCTAAATGGTGTCAGCAGCTTTGTGAAATACGTATTAAGGAAGATACAATCAATTGAAATTCCCCGCGGTATGACTGAATAAATCTGAAATGCAGATAGAGAACAACCAGAGCGCTCGCCATAGAAGACTGCACTGGAACTTGGAGTTATTTGATGCCTTCAAATAACCGAGGTAATCCATTTACTTTTATATTAATTCGACTCCGTTGATTCCAGGCAACGGCCACAACGAACATCCGGGGACCCAGCCCAGATGTCATTCCGCACATTCTGGAATACATTAGTTGGCGGCCGTTCGCTCGTCGCACATTCTGGCACGGAATACAGTCGTTGGTGGCCGTTTGCTCGCCGCACCTTTTGGGCACCACACACTATTGCTCGGTGGAACGGAATACATTCGTTGCTGTCTGTTCGCTCGCCGCTCAGACTGTTCAAACACAAAAAACGCGAATGGGAGAATACTCAGATCGAAAAAATCCTAGAAAATACCAGAGCAAAGAACATCAGAGGTACGTATGGCGGCATAAATTCAATTAGAAATGGCTACCGAGGGAGAGCCAAAATAATTCGAGAAACAAACAATATCGTGACAAGATGGAAGCAGTACTTTGAAAACCTGCTCAATGTGCGCACTCTTGTTTTTAAATTTTTCATCTTTAAATTAAAACACGTTTATTTCTTTATTTTAAACTCACACTACACGAGACGTCCACACACGTCCGTGTTTATTTAATTTTTCTTTTATATTTTCTATTTACAAAAACTCAACCTTCCTCGTCGGAAGTCTGATTATTACTCCTTCCGTGTCGGAAGTCTAATTCTTTCTGTTTTTACATTTTTGATTTCGTATGAACGAAATCATTCAGTTGCCCATAGTTACTTAATGGGGGTGATTCATTGTTTTTCGTTAACCGAAACTATTGCAAACTATGCAGCTGCTTAGGATAACGGAAATTGTATTAACTGTTGTTATGAAATGTATGGCTGGAAATTTCATATGTGTGTGTTATGTTATGTTATGCAAATTTGAGAATTAGGGATGATGAATGTATTTCTAATGTATGAAGTATTGTATTTCTAATGTAATGGAAATTGAATTGATTAGTATGTAAATGTATGAACTATGGAAATTGAATAGATATGCAAATGTGTTTGAGGTAAAAAGATATTACAGGATATATTTACTATATTAAGTGTATAAATGTATATTATAGGATTTTATGGTTAAATGGATATGTTAGGATTGAGGTAAGGATTTTGGGAAGACAGTATTGCTGCGGAGCACTACACCGGGAACCGGTCTTGGCCTTATTTAGCAAGTCTTGAGGCTTGTTAAATTTTCCATGATAATTTGTTTTTCCGGGCAAGGTCATTAGTCGTGCGCCAGAGGCTCCCCAACGGGGAATCGAACCCGGGTCTCCCATGTGGGAGGCGGCTATACTAGCTACTATACTATCGAGGCGTCCAAGATCAAATAATAAACTACTTAAAAAGGGTATAAAAAAGTGCGTCACTTGGACGAGGCCATTGCGAATATTTCGTTGCAGGACTGCACATGAGAGATTTTTTTAAAACTTTTGTTTAGACTATTTAAAAAACTCTATGATTCTATTCCAAATCGTCTTATAGAGGTCATATCCAAAATCGGCGGGCATACTCATTACTTATGTAGGAGAACGTTATAAATAAATGTTTTAAAACCATTAAATGTAAACATTTCATTAATTTTTTCCTTCTTTTCTAAAATTTTCATATAGCCTCATCCTAGTGACGCACTTTTTTATACCATTTTTAAGTAGTTTATTATTTGATCTTGGGAAATTCCAACGGTCGTTTCTTAATTACCCTTTAATTTTAGGAATTTCTTTTGGGAAAATACGTACCTATTAACAGGTAGTATATGTTTCCGGGTACAAAATTTCCAACAGGTATAAAGAGCGAAATTCCGGCGCAAGACTAATGACCTTGCCCGGAAAAAAACCAATAATTATGGAAAATTTAACAAGCCTCAGGACTTGCTAAATAAGGCCAAGACCGGCTCCCGGTTGTAGTGCCGATGATGACGATGATAAAGAGCGAAAATCAATTGCAAAATTTGTGGCCTCGTCCTAGTGATTGGTAGTGTATGGTTATAGTGGGGTAGAGCAACATAGAACGATCAATTCTGATTGGTACACAACAATTTGTTTGCCAGAAGTCCTTAAAGAAATAAAAAAAAAACCAACCAAGGTATGGCAACTGGCGTAAATTCCTTCTGCCCATGTTGTGTGGTGCAATAATTTATGAATAGTTACCGTGCCGGGAATAATCTATAAGACTGTATGTCAATAACTGATTTGCTCTTAGCTGCTACAGTTGGTTACTGTCATTTCGGAAACTGAGTAAATGGGAAAGTTCCGGATTATATTATATATTGTTCATACGACTTATAGGTCAAATTACAACCACCAAGCAATACATTACCCAATAGAACTTAGAGTCAACTGTAGACTAAGCAGATAAGAAATCAGCAATAACCCATCGGAAATGTTTCTCACACTTTATGCTCCCGACGTCCTCTAGAAGGAATCTCATTTCTCATTCATCTTCCTCTTATCAACAATTTCCGTTTCTGCGTCAAACTGTAATTAAAATTTTGCGAATGACGGTAAGGCTGATTTACATCAGCGGTTTTCCAATTAGCCTATTCAGTTTTTGGGTTGACATCAGCACAAAGGTTTTCGTGGTCCCTAATTAAACTTCCTGTTCCATCAAAAGCTTATTTAAACGCCTTTTTGTATCCAGTTATCGCCCATTCTTTTTCTGCCACTACACCGGAAGGCAATCTAAAAAGGCTTTCATTGCCCTTACTCGCTGTCGTATATAATATATCAAAAAATTGATTTACATTCATTCATCAAATAGACCTAAACCAACGATTCTATGTACATACCAACGCAATTGCTTTTTAAGATTTTAATACGTGCCATCGTGCACATCTATCATTTAATCCTTGTAAAATCTCTTCATCGTTTACTTGTATAGGGCTTTGCCCCCACATTTGTTCTCCGAATCTCCGGAACGAATTTCTATTTATTTGTATAAAGTCGGCTTGTTGCTTCGCAGGAATAACTTCTTGCCTGCTCGCTGAAGTGGATGTTGACATCACCCACATCCTTTGGCACCTTTTCTTACATACTTGTCCCTATCCGTAATCTGTTATTAAAGCACATACGAGTTTAAATGTGAACGTACATATTTTTGGGAAGTGTTGAGAAAGTTTAATAGTGCCACTTAGGTGGCTGATATATGGGTGCGGATGTATTTCGTAGTGCTTAAGGTTTGCGATGGATCTGTTGCCGTCTTTACCTAGGTCTCGGATTAAGGTTATGTTTAACTTTAGCTTTTATATTTTAATAACAGAACGTTATTACGTGATTCTTGTGGTATATGAAGGATTTACACAGCCCGACTAAATAAACCAATCCCCTCTTAAATAGGTTCGTTTACTTTAGGCCTTTTTTGTGTAGAGTTATAGGAGTTATAGGAATTGAATTAAAGTTTGAGTGTGGTATTTCGTTTCTTATATTGGAATTCGACAGTTTAGACTTGTGTTTGCTTCTGTATTCTGGAAAAAAGGTAAAAAGCCCGACTGATCAAATAGTCGACAATAGTCCGTTAAATTTTTCTCAATGGTGAAAAGGTATATAGGTATCATTAACATTTTATCACAAGAAAATCGACTTTATTCTTTTGTTAACCAACAATCGTCATTAATTATTTATGAAATAAAAACAGAAAATTGCTATATTGAAACCAGGCTATCTCTAAAAGCTATAGGAGAATTGAATGAAGATTAAACGTCGTGGGCGGATGACGTCTCACAACGTCCACGAACCCTTTAAATGGACTGAACAAAAAACAAAAAAAAACCGCCCGTAATTGGTCAAACAAAATGTCTGAAAATAGAGACGAAAAACAAACTTGAAACACCTACCCTTTAAGCTGCATAATCGTACTTAATATGAATGTTGTTCAATAAGTCCTTAGAAAACGGATTTCAGATGAGAATATTTTGTCTTGATTTATATCCTCTACCAATGCAATAACGATGTACAATACCCACCAGTTTTTGTTTCCATTTTCCAAGTAGTCGATGTAAACGATTCCGCATGCATGCTTAAATATCATTTCCATCGCCTTGGTGGACCAATTCGCCGCCTTTGCTTTCTTCGGATACCTTTCATCTTCAAAAACCCACTGTTTTGTATCTGGAATTTGATATTATAACCATGTTTCGTAATTTTATATCGACGAAGGAGCTTATTAAGATTCTTGAGCATTAAAGCCGTCTCAGAGACGACCGCATGATTGCCTTTCTTTTCCACTGAGAGTAAACACAGCTCTTATTGCCGAGTTTTTGTTCATACCTAATTTTTAGTGTAATTTTTCCTCCAATTTTCGTGCAACTAATGAATAATTATGCTTACTAAAAAGAAACGATTTTTAATGCTACGAACGCCATCTCTTGAAAGATCTAAGGACTTATTGAATGACACCCGTACAACCCCGAATGTTTATATTACAAGCTTCATCTAAGTCAAATTTAAGCTTTAAAAGTATTAACAAACAAATAAAAATCGAATCCACATTTTACCAACAATTATTATCGCGAGACCTGGGAACAGTGACGAGGCGTTCGCTTCCCTTAAGTTGTCCTAGTAGAACTTAAGTGCAAAAATGTGGTGGACACGAAGGCGGACTCACCAAACAAGGACAAGTATGTCATTTATAGTCTCAAGTATGCTGTCTATAGTCTCTACGGACAATAGTACATGATATCTAGAACTACAAAGTTGAAAGGACAGTAGGAGAGAAATAATACAATACAAGGCCGGTTGGTATTGGGTATGGTAATAAACGCAATGTACGTCTTTGGGATTTGAGAGTTTTGGTCGGTGTTTATGGATATAATATTTTTGTCATTCGTGTGTATCTAGGGCAAGTCCCGAGTATACCTTAAGATATCTGACCAAAAATGCACTATTAAATAAAAAAATTGTTGTTGAAAATGGTGCTTTCTTCAGTTTTATGTTGAGGAATGCATTGGTGGTCGGATTCGAAGAGATCGAAGGTGAAATGGAACTAGGGTGCAAGACTTCTGTGTGAAGATTTACGTATTTCTGAGTACTTTTGAGATACTTGTAAGGTGTAACTGTAACAAGAACCCATCGACAGGCGTGTGGGAAACATTTCGGTTACATATGTACATTTCTACAGCCGAAATGAAGTCCCAACTAGAGTCACCAGAATTTACATTACGCAATCGATTATCAGGATATAGTTCAAGAAACTATTTAAAAAAAAATAATGATAGAAAAAGAATCGATATTTTTTAAATAAAATTTTTAGAAGAATCGATAAAGAGAATTATTCTGTAAAAGGTGCATGAAGTTGGACTCGAACTTCAGAGGGACTTAGAAACAGTTGGTTTAAATTAAAGAAAAAGAATAAAATAAATAAAATCAACAAATCCAACTAAAAGGGTATATAGAAATTAAACATAAGAGAATAATAAAAAAAATAGATAATTAAAAGAAAACAAAACAAAATTTAAAAAAAACACACAAACACCTACCTTAGAGTGAATTTTAATAAAAAGAAGAAGAAGTTAAAAAATATTTTGGACAAACCGGAACTCATAAATATAACCAAATTAAGTGTAATAAATTAATAGGCATCAAGGAAAATATATTCAAAATAGGAAAATCGACATCAGAAAATATATTTAAAACAACACTAAGAAGAAAATAACTATAAGAAGAAAAACGAGAGCTTATTGAAAGTAATGGATTGAATACTTCCATAGCTGATACCCACTTCTGATGAGATTTTTCCAACAGTTAAGCAGCGATCACCTTCAATAACCTCGCGAACGGCATGGGTGTTGTCATCTGTACGACTTGCTCTTGGGCGTGGATCATGACTTTCGTTTTCCATACGTTCTCGCCTACTTTTAAATTCTCTCCCCCACGTATACACACGATTCTGACACAGTGTATCATCACCAAACTGCGCCTTCGATCGAGATTTTCGACGGTTTAACGCCTTCATTTGTTAACAATTTTATAGTAATCCGTTACGCAACAGACGTATGTACCTCTTGCTTGCTCATGGGTGTACTGAGTACAAAGTCGAACGCCGCCGCTAGCCAGGCCGGTTCCCCTACACTTCATAAACCAAACCACAGCCATGCACAAGATTACCTTGTGGGGGTAAAAGAATGTGTGCCAAACACGGGGACTAAGTTCACGAATCCCCTACCACATGTCCACCGAGAAATTGTTCACAGGAGAAATAAAAACACTAGTTTAGTTGTTCGTTGTTTTTGATTTTTATTAGAGCTCTGTTCTTTTATTTACACCTTATATTAATTTGTTGTCCGCGCTAAATCTGTTTTGAAGAAATGCCTTCCGATTTGACATATATTTAAAGCGACTGAATTCACGTACAAAAGAGCACTAAACTTAATTTATATTTATTGATTAGTTAGATGTACTATATATTTAAATTTAGTTGGCAAACCGCAAAATTAACTTTAAACCAAAATCTTAACATGGTGTTATATTCGTTGGAACTCGACTCAGAAAAAGCCTGGGTGTACACTGTAGATAAATGACGAGTCGTTAAGCAACGTGACCGTCCGCAATGATGTTTGAATAGCGACTGTTTGTGTGAACGCCCGACGTTGCGTGACTGACTGGAATTAGGGATGATTGGGTAATTTTGCTTTTGCACATTGATCAGCCAATGGTAATTGCGCTCTCTTGTGCATCCTTCAATTCTCTACGCTCATCGAGGTGGATAAAATACTTGCGTATTCGTTTGACGTCGATGGACATAAAAAGGATGAAGAAACCAAAAGGAAAGCACAATAACCCAGGGATAATCTGGCTTTGGTGTGGGTGTATTAATGCAGCCTCCGAGGATGATCCACTGACCTAGTGCGGTGACTGTGGTGATCTCGGAGTGCATTGAACTATGGAAAGACAGAATCGCGAAGGAGAGGAAAATGTAGTTTGCGCTATTCACCTGCAAGAAGAGATCGTTGATCCCCAGCGAATGGAGTGTCTGGGGAAAGTGACTAGGACGCCGAATTGGCTAGGGAAATCTAATCGTGGGAACTAAATTAAATCCGTTGATAATTTCCCCAGCGATTGCATGATTATGCAACCGCGTCGTTGGATCAGACTATGCCGTTGCTAACCGACATGAAATGCGATTTCCGGTGGAAATCTTATGGGTTAGCGAAATGGAATTGCCGTATGGTGAAAAAGGTATCTAAACTCAATTATGCATTGTCTGCATAGAATAATAAGTTTAGCTGTGCGTCCTTTTGGAAAACATGATCTTTAGGTGAATTAACTGAACAGTGGGATAGGGGTTGATATGACGCGCTGAAAGCAGTCGAAATAAGGTTGAAATTGCGGGTTGGTTCTCCATGTAGTATAAAGAACCCCCACAATCTAGCACACAACTTGTTGCTAAGCAAAAAAGTAAGATTAAATATGATTCACCCTCGTAGAAGACGAACAAAAAATTAGAGCAGCTTTATGAAGAAGACGAAAGTAACGTTTGCTCAGAAAGTAATGTAATTTAAAAATAAAGTTAAACATATTGTTACAAACGTTTAAGACTCTTCAAACTCTTGGGCCTCGGCACACGTTTGTCATCGACTCTGCCACGCACGGTATGCGCTCTAGAAGGCGTCAATGTGGGCATCTGCAATAGCTTTCATCAGGATGGCTTGGACTTCTGCTGTGAGCCCGAAACGGATGCCTTTAAGCGTTTTTGACTTTGGGAAAGAGGAAAATGTCTGTCGGTGCCAGGTCTGGATTGTAGGTAATCGACGGTCAGAACATACACACGGTCCAAATTTTTATCGGTTGAGGTTGTTGGTAACCGTCCAGAGTAGATCTCGTCGTCAACGTCTTCCTAGCCTTCTCCAAATGCTTCCATCCATCGCGAAACGTGTATATAATAAAACAGCGCTTCCGTATATTTCTCTGATCATTTCGTTGGTTTCGGTGTGTGATTTTTTAGTTTGGCACCAAACTTGATCACATAGGGATGCTATATCGAAGAACTCATTTCCATCTATCACACACGCACTGAAGGGAGGTTTGCGGTAACAGCAATGCACACGTTCCAACTGCTCGAAGTACACCGAATGATGCGACTCTGGAAAGCTGAAAGTGCGCTGTCAATCTAACCTACCTCAGTTCGCATCTGATGTCCCAGAAATGTGGTTCGCCATTCGTAAAGCGGATTATACGGCAAACCGCATCACCAGTGACAACAAAAATACAGTCAGATACTCAAGTGACTAACCATCGCAGTCTCCAAGCAATTTTGGAAATCATCAGGAGACCATCTCCACAGGACAAGTATCAGGCCTTGAAAATTGCTATACTAAATCCCTTCTCTAAACCCCACAGGTCCAACTACTGAAATAGATGACCTTCGATGGGGAGAGACCCTCTCAACTTTTCCTACAAGTGGGCGACTTGGCCAGAGAAGGAATCACGGACGAAGCTCTGTCTGTGATGTGAGCACTTCTCATAGCTGATACCATCATATTTGCTCATATCACCAAACCTTAACTTTTAAAGTTTGGCTTAGCTGATAGACCGCCTCGTGTTAAATTCTCAAAATAATCTTAATCGACCTGAACAACCAATGGTCCATTGATCCTCTCATCTCTTGCTCAAAGCGAGAAATTCTTCACACTCGCATCAACAATATTTCAACTATTAATTCAACTCTCCCACCACCGTATGCTAAGTTGCTGTGTAGGTTAATTGAGAACCAAACCGATCTCCGGATTAAATCTTACAAACCTAGAATACAGTCACCGCCCTCACGACTCAGCCTCTGCTCGCGAACACACGTGAGAAAATGCTTCCACCACAAAAGCCCAAATCTCCGACGCTTAAAAGAGGTATCATTCGAGCATCAAACAGTCCTTACTCAATACATATGACTAGGAAGCAAAAGAATGACGACTTTGTGGTGATTATCGACATCTCAACTACGACCACCACCCATATAAGATCTTTTCCTACATTTGACTGGCGCCTGCACTTACTCCTAAATCGAAATGGATAGAGCTTATCGCCAAATACCGATGCCCGCAGACGGAAATGACACACTAAAACACCTTGGCAACATTATGAATATCTTGTTATGCCACTCGGTCTCAAAAATTGAGTGCAAACATTTCAAAAGTTCATGCACATCATTGTCGCAACCTCGATTTTGCGTTCGTATGCATAAACGACATCGTTGTCATGTCGGAAGATGAAGAAGAACACGCAAAAAGCACCTGCAGATTCTCTATAATCGCCTACGAGACCACTCTCCCAACATCAACACCAGCAAATATCTATTTGCACATATGACATTTATTACAGCTGTCATGCAAAACACCTCTAGGTAGGCTTTCTAGTCAGCCAAAAACTGAAGCCTGCCATCAACGGCTTTAACGCAATAAACGAAAGGGTATGCACTCTTCGTGTGCGAGGCAAGTTTAAGAACATAAGCTTCATAAACGTTCACGGACCTAAACCCCTGTCGACGAAAAAGAAGAATACTACGATAACGTCGAACGGACCCTCATCTAACTGGCAGCATCAAAAAACGTAGCCATTGCAAGTACCAGGTTTCCGCGTAAAGATATCCACAAAGCCACCTGGGTATCACCTGGTGGAGCCACTCGCAACCAAATTGACCATATGTTGATAGATCGTCGCCACTCCTCGAGCCTGATGACGGTACGAACATACCGAGGTGCCAACGTCAACTCGGATCACTATATATGTTGGTACAGTTTTCCGAGCGCGGATTGCCTTACGGAGACATATTGCATCCGCGGATGAGGTTCGAATCAACACGGCTGTCTTACGCAATGAGAATACCAGTAACACCTCTGGTCATGCGTTAAGACTCGCCCTCGAAGAGCTCGATGGAGGGAGAGTAAGTCCTGGGGCCAGAATGCCGGGCGTGGAAGAGAAATGGACACGTCTTAAGAATACTGTCATTAGTACTGCCAACTCCATCTTAGGCAGTAGTCGTAGAGATCGGAGTTGATTGAGTACAAACTAGCGACTGAACGTAAGAATGCTGCATACCGGGCAATACAGCAGTCTCATAGGACGCGGGTGCGCGAGAACAAAGAGCTCAGAATATCTGAAAAAAAAACTTCACAGACAAAAGAAAAGTGCCTGGGAAAAAAAAACCTTGTCTGTGAAATATAGAAAAGTGGAGAGCGCGGTCCGCACCGGGCGCGGAGTTCTACCAAATAATCCGCAGTATGTCGCGGTACACACCACGCTGCACTTACTGCAAGAATAAAGAAGGTAACCTGATCTCCGATCCTGAAGGCATTCTGCAGCGATGGGAAGTGCACTTCAATGAATTACGAAATGGTCAGCTCACAGAAGAATTGGAGGCTCCACCAATGCAAGATCAAGACCAAATGCTGCCGCCACCCACCATTGAGGAAACAGTAAAAGCCATTAGACAGCTCAAATCAAATAAAGGCCCTGGAGCTGATGGCGTACCAGCTGAGCTGATCAAACAAGGAGGGACAGCGTTACATCACGCAATTCGTGAGATCGTGGTGCACGTATGGGAGCAAGAGGAAATGCCGGAAGATTGGCGTCGCGGTATAATTTGCCACATACATAAGAAGGGAAATATCACGCTGTGCAGCAACCATAGAGGTGTAACATTGCTGAATGCCGTCTATAAGATGCTCTCATCTATAGCCCCATTCGCTAAAGTCTTCATTGGTAAATATCATTGTAGCTTCATCCCAGGCAAATCAGTGATTGATCAGATATTCACCCTTAGGCAGGCGATGAAAAATGTCAGGAATTTAAGATTCCATTATATCATCTATTTATGGACTTTAAGGCCGCCTAGGACAGTATAGCCAGGGTGGAACTATATAATGCCATGAGAGAGTTCGGCATTCCAAACAAATTGATCTGACTATGTAGGTTGACCATGACCAACGTAACTAGTGAAGTAAAAATAGCGGGATTGCTGTCCAAACGAATAAAAATATTTAATGGACTCCGACAAGGGGACGATCTGGCCTGCCTCCTCTTCAACCTGGCGTTGGAGAAAGTAATCCGGACTCACATCGACATCGACATCATTGGTAGAACCGAATCGGCTGTACAAGACTCCTTCACCCGGATCGAGCAGACGGCGCAAAACATGAGACTGCACATTAATGAGGAGAAAACTAAGTACATGGTGGCATCTTCGCCGAAGAGAAGACCTAACGTTGGTGAAACTATCAGGGTAGCGAGCATGAATTTGAAGTAGTGCAATCCTTTAACTACCTTGGGTCAATAGTATCAGCCGATTACAATATGGAAGAAGAAATGCGCGACCGGCTGATCAAATCCAACAAAGTCTACTATGGTCTATCAAGGCTCTTTAAATCCCGGAATTTATCCAGAACATCCAAGCTACGACTGTACAAGACCATGGCCTTACCAGTACTCATGTATGGATCCGAGACCTGGGTGCTAAATAAAAGGCACTCTAAACTCTTAGCCGCGTTCGAGAGAAAGGTCTTCAGGAGAATTGTTGGCCCCGTATGTGAGGAAGGACGATTCCGGAGACGCTACAACCATGAGTTGTACGCAATCTACCTTGAAGCTAATGTTGTAAAAAAAATCAAGCTCGGTAGACTCCGGTCGGCCGAACACCTAGCTCGAATGAGCGAAGAGGAGCCTGCCCGGAAAGTCCTTTGTGGCAGGATGTATGGAAGGAGACCACGCGGCAGACCTTGTCTGCGATGGGGGGATGGCGTAGACCAGGACGGCCAGAGCCTGGGAGTGCCAAACTGGATGACATCGGCTGGAAATCGGGATCGATGGAGAGATTTGTTAAATAAGGCCAAGACCGGATCCCGGTTCTAGTGCCGATGATGATTATGTGAGAGCTTGGGAGACGATCAACGTTCGGGACGTCCAAAAACTGCAACAACTGACGATAACATCGCTAAAGTTAACCAAATGGTGCCAGACGACCGCCGAATTAAAGCGAGAGAGACAGCAGAGGTTGTGAAAATGTCCAAAGAACGTGTTTGTCACATATTAAACCATGATTTAGGCATGAGCAAGCTGTCCGCGCGTTGGGTGCCGCCTTTGTTCACGTTAGACCAAAAACGTGTTCGAATGAACGCAATGAATCCGAGATTGGGCACCGAGTAATTACTGTCGATGAAACTTGGATACTGTGGATTATATATATACTTGGATTATACGTCCGAAACAAAAATACTGTAAAACAGTGAACTGCAAAGGGGGAATCGGCTCCAAAAAAAAGCAAAAACTGTTTTATCGGCTGGAAAAGTGATGGCTACTGTTTTTTGGGATAGTCATGGAGTCATCTTAATCGATTATCTTCAAAAAGGAAAAACAATTACAGGAGCATACTACGTATCATTACTTGGCCAACTGAAGGGAGAAAATGCGGAAAAACGGCCACATTTGCAGAAAAATAAATCCTGTTTCACCAAGACAACGCGCCGTCATACATCTCAGTGGTTGCCATGCCGGAAATCCATGAATTACGGTCTAAACTGGTTGACCATCACCAGATCTAGCCCCAAAGGAATTTTTTTTGTTCCCTAAACTTAAAATTGCGCTCGGAGGAGAGAGATTTTCGTCAAATGAGGAGGCAATCACCTTCGTCACCAGTTATTTTGCAGAGAAAAACGCCGAGTACTATTTGTACGGGTTAGAGAGATGGAAGCATCGCTGGGAGAAGTGTGTAGAGTTACAAGGAGACTATGTAGAAAAATAAAAATAAATTTTAAGAAAAAATGTTTTGTATCTTTGTTAGGCCGCAAACTTTTCAGCCCACCCTCGTATATCATGTATACCACTAGTAGTAATCATTGTTATAATATACATATCCAACCTAACCTGTAAGAAATGTAACAAATTTAAGACTTCCCAACATGCAGCAAGGATGCAAATGATGTACAAAACCCGATTGGCTGAATTAATACAAGAAGACGAACTGGCGGGACGCCTAGTTTAAACAGAGTGGAGAGTTAACGCCCGACTCATCATCATCCCCATAAACATAACATAACGTATGCATCTCGTCTTTTAGACAAATTAACGAAACCCGACATGCATACGCTACATGTCGTTATAGTGTAATTACATTTCCCTTAATTACCAATTAACATATACCCAGGTAGACATTTGGTAACTACCTGAGATAGATTCTGTTATTTATAGATATATTAAATTTTAAGTAAAAACAAGAAATAAAGAGTCTTAGAAAAGATTCCGTGCGGAAAGGACTTTAAAAAAAATATTTTTTTCCCCAAAGTAACGGTAAACGTATATAGCGTTTGAAATAATAGTGAAGAAGAACGTGTGATTCGAACTCACGCTATGGCAGTTTGAATCACCAAAAATTGTACCTAAGCGTTACCCATCAGGCTACTGACCGTGTTTTGAATTTAGTTTTTAAACTCGACTATACTCCACTGATGTGAATTATTTTTGTTATCGCTATGGCATACGGCTCTAATGAATTTTCTTATTCGATTTTTCGTTCGGGGCTCTTCACTATTTTGCTTGTGAATTGTGTGTGTATCTGTTAGAGTCGCCACACCACTCCCCCCGCAGTAACTTCGTTACGATCAGATTCGTGTGCGAACGACGGACGAACGAGAGAACGAGAAAACGTCGGAGGCTGTGCTCTATGCGGCAGCCGTGATCGTGTGTGAAGTTCTGTTTACTATGGGAAAGCGTGTGCTGTGTGTACAGGTCACGTCGTAGTCACCAATTATAGCGTTTGAAATAATAGTGAAGAAGGTCGTGTGATTCGAACTGACGCTATGACAGTTTGAATCACGAAAAAAATTGAAGCAAAGCGTTACCCATCAGGCTACTAACCGTGTTTAGAGTTTGATTTTTAAACTCGACTATACTCCACTGATGTGAAGTATTTTTGTTATCGCTATGGCATACGGCTCTGATGAATGTTCTTATTTTTCGTTCGATGCTCTTCACTATTTTGCTTGTGAATTGTGTGTGTATCTGTTAGAGTCGCCACATGTTAACCCACGCAGTCATCTGCAGATATTTCAAATATAATTAAATCAATCAACATTCACTGACAATTATAATGGTGGTTTAGCACTTGCAAAAATTAAGTGATAATGAAATAAATTAATACAGTATCTGAAACGGATGTTTATTATTAAAAACCAACATAACAGTGTGACGAGTGACGCCATTTTGTTAAAACCAAGTTCTGGAATTGTAACTTTCAAATTTTTGAAGAGCTAAGATCCAAAACTCCTAAAGTATCTGACAATAATTGGCAATTCCATTTTCATTTTCAAAAAGTATGGTACAATCCTATCTGATGTGGGGCGCACACAAGAATCTTGGGGTTATGCAGAGGACCTTATTGCTTCTGTAGGAGATTACTGAAAGGCAAAAATAGGCAATTTCGTTTGTTGACATGGACATTATCTTCATCGTTACTTTTATTATTTTGGAAAAACTGTCGAAACGTTCTAGCATCAGACTGGCAAAATTGAGATGAAGATTTATGTTGTTCGGCTTAAAGTCTTGTGTCAATTGGATTTTGAATACTTTAGAATGCAAATCGCGATGTAAAATTCTTCGTAAAGTGCAAAACGTTTAGGTTAAATGCCTGGCTTTTCATGCAAACCAATTGTTGGGGATCTTCTTTTTCCGATTCACTAACACGCAGAATAAGCTTTGGTCTCCTCGTTGACTTCGGCTGGCCTCGCCATTGACTCGGTTGCCTCGAACGTTGTGATTCATTTACGAATACAGGGTGTCTCGTGAAGTGAAATGAGGACAATAAATTCGTGAAATCGTCCCAGAGTAATTGTTTACATAATAGGACCGAGCACAAAACGCACGCATTCTGAAATGTTTGCAATCGTGTGAACGGTTCCAAGGCGACTAAAAATACCGTGGACTGGTACATCTAACGGCACCGCAAACTCCCTCGCAGGGCTATGTGTTTCTTCAAAATATATGAAACATACCGCGAACACAGTCAAAGCCAACTCCGTATTTTATTTCTATTAGTTATTTGTGAAAATGTGCTAAAATACTGAGTGTGTAACGAATCCAACAGACACACACGAACCTGAAGGGTGGTGAAGAACATATAACTAAAAAAATTTAATAAGAAATCATCAGACATATTTAACATACTCCTAGCATTAACACAATTTGACAATTGACATGACAATTTCTTATTGCGTCGGTGAATCAAATATAAACGGTAATTTCGTTTTATAAATTTATTGAATAATGTTACACACTAACTATACTATCAAGATTGTTTAATATAGTCTCCAGTGTGATCTACACACCTTTGCCACCGATTTGAAAGCTTTAAATATCCCTTGTTCGTAGACAAATTTAGGGTGAGTTGTTAGCCAATTGCGTGATGTTAAAATTGATATTAAATGTGATTACAAAATAAATATAATTACAAATAAACGAATTAAGCCTTTGTACTTATCAATTCAGTTGATCTTCTTTTTTCGTGGAATCAGAAAATTGCTTAATAAATGATTTTGTCTCTGTGAAAGGTTGAACGCATAAATGAGTGAAGAGTTGATTTCATGCCTACGTACAACAGTCTTACTTCTGTTAAGCCTCCTTACTATTTCTCGGCCTGAGAGTCCTAAATCCTTAAAAGCATCTACATGGAGACCCAACCCACTATTTCAACCTTATTTCGACCACTAACAGCGTGTCAAATCACCCCCCAATTCCTCCTACCAACCTATTCACCTGGAAATCATGTTTTTAAACGGACGCTTAGCTCAATTCATTATTCTATGCAGGTAATGCATAATTGAATTTGTGGGGGTTCTCTACATCACATGGAGAACCAACCCACAATTCTAACCAATCTTGACGGCTAACAGCGCGTCACCCTACCCTAACCTATAAACATGCAAAAACAATCCCAATCTGCCAGCGCATCCCGCCCGAACTTACAAGAATTCATCTCCCAATCCGCAATGAAAGCCATTTTCCAAACCAGCAAACAGAATACAATTCAACAGAATATATTCTAAATCATCCCCGCATTCATTTTCCCTAAATTGCTTCGGTCAACTCCTTACTGAATTCATACGAGGATTGCCTTTTATATTTCGGGATTAGAGAACAAAAACAAATATTGATCATCGAAAATCACTTTATTGTTTTTCAAAATATTCCCCATGAAGATCTATACACTTTTGCATGCGTTTGAACCAATTGTCGAAGCACTTTGGCCACTCTGATTGAGGTATCTCCAACACATGCATTCTGAATGCAGCAACCGCTTCTTCAGGTGTCGAAAAACGTTGACCTCTCAGTTTGTTTATTACGTACGGGAATAAAAAGAAGTCATTCGGTGCCAAGTCAGGACTATACGGCGGATGACCCATCAAATCGATGTTTTGGGTGCTCAAAAATGCAGTTGTCGCAGCCGATGTGTGAGAGCTCGCATTGTCGTGGTAAAGAGTGATCCGTCTTCCGCGGTTGGTTTTCCTGATTTCTTGGAAGACAACTGGCAAACAAATAGTTGTGTACCACTCAGAATTGACTGTTCTGCCTCGCTCTAGTGGTACGGTTGCGACATGTCCAGTTTTTCCGAAAAAACAGGCGACCATTTGCTTGGAAGTGCTTCGTGCGCGAACAACTTTTGTTAGATTTGGCTCATCTTGAAACACTCAGACAGTCGACTGCTGCTTACTTTCGGGCTCATACGCGTAAATCCACGATTCATCACCTGTCACGATCTCATAGACGTGTTTCGAAGCACCGCGACCGTATTTTTTGAGCATTTCTTTCGACCAATTGACACGAGCCTTTTTTTGGGCGATTGACAAATTGTGTGGGATCCAACGCGAACAAATTTTTTTGACAGTCAAATGTTTATGCAATATTGGATGTATGCTGGTCCCACTAACGCCTAAGGTTGTCTCAATCTCACGATAGGTCACATGACGATCTTCCAATATCAGTTTGCGCACAGCATCAATGGTTTTCGGAACAACAACTGATTTTGGACGACCTTCACGAAATTCATCTTGGAGTGAACTACGACCACGATTGAATTCACCATACCATCGATAAACACTGGTCCTTGATGGAGCTTCATCGCGAAAAATTGAATTAAGTTCATCCATGCACTGTTGCTGAGTTAATCCACGCCGAAAGTTGTAAAAAATTATCGCACGAAAATGTTGACGAGTTAATTCCATTTTTGGGCCGAGATGAATCTTTTAAGTTACTGTAAACAACACAAATAGCGCTCGTATGTCAAAACGTTCTGAGTGCGTATAACCTCAAAAATGTCCAACTTTACGACAGAGCTGTCAATTGCCGGATTGCAAAGCTAGGGTTGCCAAATCCCGAAACATAAGAGGCAACCCTCGTATTCCCTCCTTGCGACCAAGCAATTTCAATTTCCCCGGAAATTCATAAGCTGTAATAAATCTCCCTCAATTACATCACCCCACATACATTTTCCCAAAATTGCTTCGGTCAACTCTCTACTTAAGTTATATTCTTTCCTTGTGACCAAGCAATCTTAATTTCCCCGAAATTCATATGCTGTAATGAAACGCATATTCAAATCCATAACGGAACATTAACCATCACCACCAACTATACCGAGCCGCATACGTTTCCCCGAAATTACTTCGGTTAATATCTTATCTAAACGATATCCCTTGCTTGCACCCAAGCAATTCTAACTTCCCCCGAAAATTCATGCCCATACTTGCTCGCGTTCCCAAAGCCAATTTCCCGGTACACACAACCAACGAAGCCCACTCAGCTTATACGGCGAGGATTCGCTGGAACTGAATTCCTATGCAAGCATAGCAATTCTACTCGAAATTCCTCGTAAGTGGCAGCGAGTCTAATTTTGCTATGACTCGACAGCCACGACGCGATGAACTTTTCATTTCACCAGTCAGCCGAGATTCAACCCCAACCGGGGCCACACACAGACAGTTGAGTCACAACCCCGTTGCGTACAAGTGAGTCAAGTTTCATCCCCCCGTCGAGTGTGGTATCTAATAAGACTTCAACAATATATCCCGGTCAAATGTGAGTGCGTGTGAAGCGCGAATATAAAAATTAAAGAACGTCTGAACTCATACTAAGTGTTATTCCAAATTTGTAAATGGATTGTTAGTTTATTTGGCGGACGGTACTTGGAAAGAAAGTGATCCTAAACATAAGGAAATTAAAGAACATTTAATTAACAAACCAACCAATGTGTTTTATTCCTCCTACCTTCTCCTGTGTTTGGTGTTCCGTCAACGTAACTTCAGCGGCGGTTGCATTGAACTAGCGTCCGTGTTGACGCCCAATCGGAACCCCACAAATGCAGCTACCTTTTTGCCATACGGCAACTCCAGTCCTCTAACCCATGAGATTTCCACCGGAAATTCCAATTCATGTTGGTTAGCAACAACAAGTCGAATCAAACGACGCGGGTGTACCATTATCCAGCGGCTTGAGTAATTATCGAATTCCACACCAGTTTCCCACGATAATATTACCCTAGCCAAAGTAGCGTCACTTCGACTTTTCCCAGACACTCTATTCGCCGGGGATAAATGATCTCTTCTTACAGGTGAATAGCGCAAACTACATTTTCCTCTCCTACACAATTCTGTCTTTCCATAGTTCAATGCACTCTGAGATCACCACAGTCACCGCACTAGGTCAGTGGATCATCGTCAGAGGCTGCATTAATACACACACACTAAGCCAGATCAACCCTGGGTTATTGCGCTTTCCTTTCGATTTCTTCATCCTTTCTATCCCATCGACCGTCGAACGAATATAGAAGTATTTATTCACCTCGGTGAGCGTAGAGAATTGAAAGATGTACAAGAGAGTGCGATTACCATTGGCTGATCGTTGGGCAAAATTGAAAATTCGAATTTCATCCCTAATACCAGTTAGTCAATGACCAACACTTGAGGAGAGAAGTCGAGATTGAATTGCCGCCGGGATCAACCGTAAAAGTAAAAAGGTTAAATAGCCAAACCAAGCGAGTGTTATCGGTGGGCTGTAGCCATTTAATAAATAATATAAACTTCGAAATATGTGCTAGTAATCGTGTGAGGTAGGAGCATTGTGCACTGGCGTACGGCGCTGATTCTCTCCTATCCCCATCGTCAATTTGTTCATTCGGACTGGTGCTCACTACGCAAAGATGAAGCAAACGATGGTCGACCTTTGCAACCAAGCGGGCACAACACAGAAACAAAACACTCCGGTTTGATCAACAATAATGCTTTATTTGTTACCTTCAATACTTTCACTTATATTTATTTTTTAGTTTTGAATGTATATCAAAATCGAACAACACATGAAATGACAGATTTTAATCAATACTTTCACCGACTTTAACTAAAGTTACTTGTACAACGCGAGCACGACTCCAGTATATATTTGCGCGTCTCCGCAGTGACAGAGAGCGGGAGCGGCAACGGCCATGGCGGCCGGCGGATGGAAAACGACTCAGCAATACCTTGCGCGTGCAGAGCTCACTCCCGAATCGTGATCATGGTTCTTTCATGGATGAGAACGAACCTAGAGCAATGAAAGGGCATAAAGTGCATTCATGGGATACCATTTCGGTAAAGCAAATAAAACCGAACTCGTCGGATGCTTATGGGATCTTTGTTGGAAATGTGCGTCGCGGCTAAACAAAGAGACGACGATGCGATGTGGAAATGTGCTAATGGGTTTTAGCTAGGTTACTGGGAAATGGTGTTTATGGCATCGCTAGTAAGGGTAGGTATTGAATTCCTATGTGCATTTGTTTATGCTGTAGGATTTAATTGATGCCAAGAGACGCGGAATGCGTATTTGCTTTGGTCCCTTGGGTTTAAGTCGCCAGCCAATGTGTATGTAGGGAACATTGTTGTACACATGGCGCGGCTGGGAAAATAGACGGCGCAATATTCATGGTCCCTGTCATGGCGGTTACATTGTATGCAAAGTGAATCATTTTGTTTACAGGAATTTGTCTGGTATCGAAGGTGCTGAAGTGGTTTGGAATTCCAGATGAGTAAAGCAAGAAATCTTACGGAAAATTGTATGCGAAGAGATGCATGAAAAGGTACGTTTTCTTTGACAGGGACTTTTTAAGATCATAGATTTGATCTATATGATGCGTGAAGCATATTCAGGTACTAATGCGATTGCATTAGTGAAGTTAGGAAATTGGCTGAATGTAATGGGGGTTTTACGGTAAGTCGACAGTGGGGTTTGGCGGAACCGCCACAATCGTGTCCCGTTATTGTATTGAAACTAAAAGCGAAAATCAAGTGTATATATATGTAAATAACGAACACTATTTTGGAGTATACCCGCCTGTCACGCGGGAGACCGGTGTTCGATTCCCCGTCGGAGAGCCTCTGGCGCAAGACTAATGACCTTGCCCGGAAAAAAAACAAATCATTATGGAAAATTTAACAAGCCTCAGGACTTGCTAAATAAGGCCAAGACTGGTTCCCGGTTGTAGTGCCGATGATGATGATGATGATTTTGGAGATACAAAAACCAATTAAATAAATTAAATACATTTCCAGCAAAACAAAGTGTATTAATATTTTCGTTTCTCCTTGGTGAACTGTTCGTGTCGAAAATCCTTTTTATTCGCACGGAGACGCTGGTGGGTGTGAGTGAAACATTGCCCCTGTCTTGGCATCCATACTACACCCCTACAGCCCTCTTTCTGTCGCTGTCAACGTCTTTCTGGAACCCATTTGTGTTTCAAATTAAATGAAAACAGTTCTTTTCAACACTTTTTTAAATATTCGAAACAAAAATTTTCAAAAAATCGCTCATGTGCAGTCCTGCAACGAAATACTCTCAATGGCCTCATCCAACTCACGCACGTTTTTATACCATTTTTAAGTAGTTTATTATTTGATCTTGGGAAATTCCAAGGGTCGTTTCTTAATTACCCTTTAATTTTATGAATTTCTTTTGGGAAAATACGTACCTATTCACAGGTAGTGTATATTTCCGGGTACAAAATTTCCAACAGGTATAAAGAGCGAAAATCAATTGCAAAATTTGTGGCCTCATCCTAGTGATTGGGCGAGTATGTGAATGTGGAAAACATACATTTTAAAAAGAAAGCGATTGGTATGTTAATTAAGAAAGAGCTACAATTCCGGTAATTTATCAGCAATTTGTTGGAGACAACGGATAACAAAGTGTTCAGTTTTGCGGATGATAGTACGCTTGTTTCCTCCTTTTCGAGTGATCGGCCGATTAGTGCATCAACGTCGCACCAGCTGAGATGTAGACAGATTGACTCTCTAAATCAGGATCTGGATAAAGTCCTGCAGTGGGGAAAGGCCAATCTTGTCGACTTCAACGCAACGAAGACCCAGTATACAACATTCACAAAGAAAACTGGATCATCGGTTCCACAGCTGATGATGAGTGGCCGGGCCCTCGAGGCCGGGGAAAGTTTGAAATTGCTCGGCGTCACGGTCTGTGGGAATATATCATGGCATAAACACGTATCGGGTATCGCCAGATCAGCCTCAGGAAAACTGAGTTATCTTTTTAGAGCCAAGAAATATTTTACCCCGGCCCAACTTCTTCTCCTATATAAATCCCAAATTAGACCCGCGCTCGAATATTGCTCTCATGTTTGGAGCTCGGCTCCTAAACATACCCTCGACCTACTTGAGAGCGTACAGAGACGAGCGATCCGCCTGATCGGCGACTCGGCGCTGACGTCGGGACTACAGTCACTATCACATCGAAGGCGCGTAGCCGACCTCTGTCTGTTTTACAGATATTATCACGGGTGCTGTTCTTCGGAGATTGTTGGCATTGTTCCACACAATTCGGTTTATATGCGCTCCACAAGATAATCCGATGGATCGCGCCCGTTTGTGGTTCATCTCCCGACGGCGCGAACATCCCTGTATCAGAACTCGTTCCGTTACAGAGCGGGGAAGCTGTGGAACTGCCTTCCCACGCGAGAGTGCCCGGAGCGTTACAACCTGCAACTGTTCAAAAAGAACTGCAACAGTTATTTGATGGCATCTCGGGGCGCCCACTCGGTGCTATAGGTTCGCCTCTCCCGAAAGAAGTCTAATAAAAAAAAAAAAAAAAAAAAAAAAAAACATCAACCGTGAAGTAGCATTCCTATTTTGCCTAATAATCGTTAAGGAGAGTTCACGAAGAACTCAGTGAGAGGCCATAGGAGGGTCAAGTTGGCCAACAGAAGGATACCAGGAAAAAGTACATATTCACCAAAATCGTGAGTAGCACAATCTTGATAACAAATTGCAACAGACTATAACAACTGACAGTAGTACGCTGCATTCACTGTTGGTTGTTCGTGAAGAAAATCAATCTTTAAAACTCCTTTTGGGTCGAAAAAAATTGTTGCAAGAACTTTTCCGCCTGAGAGACGAGTTTTGGTCTTCACTGGGCACCCTTCAACATTCGTTCGACACTCCTTATTTGCCATTTTCGTCTCGGAAGTACCAGGTGAAATGAGCGTCAAGATACAAATGTTTCGATAGGGAACGTTTGTTGTAAACGAGCCCTTATATATTTTTTATTTGGTTGCTATGACATCTGTCAAACATATTTAGTATGCATCAAGTCATTGTTCAAACAAAATCATTTTTTTAATCCTGTTAAAAATGTCGAATTTTATACCAGAAAATGATGATTTGCGGAAAGCATTAATTTGTTGTTTTCATTTGAAGAAAAGTGCTGCAGAGTCGCATCGAATGCTTGTCGAGGCTTATGGTGATCATGCTCTATCGGAAGCAACATGCAAAAGATGGTTTAAGCGGTTCAGAGATAATGATTTTGATGTGCGAAATGAAGAACGTGGAAGACCACCAAAAAAGTTTGAAGAAACCGAATTGCAAGCAATATTGGATCAAGATGACACTTTAAGTCAAAAACAAATGGCACAAATGTTAAATGTTGCACAACAAACAATTTCTGGCCGTTTAAAAGCTATGGGAAAGATCCAAAAGTGTGGAAACTGGGTGCCACATGAATTGAATGACAGGCAGATGGAAAAGCGAAACACCACATGTGAAACATTGCTTCTACGACACGAAAGGAAGTCAGTATTGCATCGAATTGTGACTGGTGATGAAAAAAGGATTTATTTTAAAAATCCTAAACGCAAAAAATTGTGGGTACATCCAGGAGAAGCATCAACATCGACTGCAAAGCCTAATCGGTTCGGAAAGAAGACAATGCTCTGTGTTTGGAGGGACCAGAGGGGGTTGGTGTATCATGAACTTCTAAAACCTGGCGAAACTGTTGATGCGCAACGCTACCGACAACAAATGATCAATTTGAACCATGTATTGATCGAAAAACGGCCAGAATGGGCCGCAAGACACGGAAAGGTAATTTTGTTGCATGATAATGCTCCGAGTCATACAACAAAACCCGTCAAATGAACAATAAAAGCTCTCGGCTGGGAAGTGTTACCCCACCAGACTTGGCTCCTTCTGACTACCATTTGTTTTCGTCGATGGAACACGCATTGGCTGAGCAGCATTTCAATTCCTACGAAGAAATCGAAATTTGGGTCTCCGATTGGTTTGCCTCAAAAGACGACCGGTTTTATTGGCGTGGTATCCACAAATTGCCAGAAAGATGGTCGAAATGTGTAGAAAGCAACGGCCAATACTTCGAATAAAATGTTTTTTACTTTCCCATTTACAAAAAAAAACGCTTCATACCGGTACACCTGGTACATTTTAAAAAGAGAACGATTGATATGTTAATTAATAGAGGTCTACAATTCCGGTGATTTATCAGCATCAACCGTGAAATAGCATTTCTGTTTTGCCTAATAATCGTTATAGAGAGCTCACGAAGATCTGAGTGAGAAACCATAGGAGGGTGAAGCTGGCCAACAGAAGGATGCCAGGAAAAAGAACATACGAGGGTTGCCTCTTATGTATCGGGATTTGGCAACCCTAGTGTTGCAATCCGGCAATTGACAGCTCTGTCGTAAAGTTGGACATTTTTGAGGTTATACGCACTCAGAACGTTTTGACATACGAGCGCTATTTGTGTTGTTTACAGTAACTTAAAAGATTCATCTCGGCCCAAAAATGGAATTAAATCGTTAACATTTTCGTGCGATTAATTTTTACAACTTTCGGCGTGGATTAACTCAGCAACAGTGCATCGATGAACTTAATTCAATTTTTGGCGATGAAGCCCCATCAAGGACCAGTGTTTATCGATGGTATGGTGAATTCAATCGTAGTCGTAGTTCACTCCAAGATGAATTTCGTGAAGGTCGTCCAAAATCAGTTGTTGTTCCGAAAACCATTGATGCTGTGCGCGAACTGATATTGAAAAATCGTCATGTGACCTATCGTGAGATTGAGACAACCTTAGGCGTTAGTGGGACCAGCATACATTCAATATTGCATAAACATTTGACCGTCAAAAAAATTTGTTCGCGTTGGATCCCACACAATTTGTCAATCGCCCAAAAAAAGGCTCGTGTCAATTGGTCGAAAGAAATGCTCAAAAAATACGGTCGCGGTGCTTCGAAACACGTCTATGACATCGTGACAGGTGATGAATCGTGGATTTACGCGTATGAGCCCGAAAGTAAACAGCAGTCGACTGTCTGTGTGTATCAAGATGAGCCAAATCCAACAAAAGTTGTTCGCGCACGAAGCACTTCCAAGCAAATGGTCGCCTGTTTTTTCGGAAAAACTGGACATGTCGCAACCGTACCACTAGAACAACGCAGAACAGTCAATTCTGAGTGGTACACAACCATTTTGTTTGCCAGTTGTCTTCCAAGAAATCAGGAATACCAACCGCCGAAGACGGATCACTCTTCACCACGACAATGCGAGCTCTCACACATCGGCTGCGACAACTGCATTTTTGAGCACCCAAAACATCGATTTGATGGGTCATCCGCCGTATAGTCCTGACTTGGCACCGAATGACTTCTTTTTATTCCCGTACGTAAAAAACAAACTGACAGGTCAACGTTTTTCGACACCTGAAGAAGCGGTTGCTGCATTCAGAATGCATGTGTTGGAGATACCTCAATCAGATTGGCAAAAGTGCTTCGACAATTGGTTCAAACGCATGCAAAAGTTTTGAAAAACAATAAAGTGATTTTCGATGATCAATATTTGTTTTTGTTCTCTAATCCCGAAATATAAAAGGCAACCCTCGTATTCACCAAAATCGTGAGTAGCATAATTTTAATAACAAATTGCAACATACTATAACAACTGACAGTAGTAAGCTGCATTCACTGTTCGTGGTTCGCGAAGAAAATCAATCATTAAAACTCCTTTTGAGTCGAAAGAAATTGTTGCAAGAGCTTTTCTGGCTGAGAGACGAGTTTTGGTCTTCACTCTGTAGCCTTCAACCTTCCTTCGCCACTCCTTACTTGCCATTTTCGTTTCGGAAGTATAATGATGTACCCATGTTTCACCACGTGACGATACGCTTCAAAAAATTCTCCCCTTCTTGCCGAAATCGATCCAGAAGTCTTCCACTGATCTCCGGCCTGACCTGTTTTTGATTTACGGCCAATAACCTCGGAACTCATCGAGCAGTAATTTTTTTGAAACTAGGATCTTTAGTGATAATGGATTGAACACTCTCATAGCTGATACCCACTTCTGACGAGATTTATCCAACAGTTAAGCGGCGATCACTTGAAACAAGCTATCGAACGCAACGGCTGTTGTCATCTGTACAACTTGTCCTTGAGCGTCGATCATGACTTTCGTTTTCGATACGTTCTCACCCTCTTTTAAATTCGCTGGCCCACGTACACGTCCGATTCTGAGATAGTGTATCATCACCAAACTATGCCTCCAATTAAGAAAAAATGTCCGGGTGCTTAACGCGTAACAAATAAATTTGTTAAACATTTTATAAAAATCCGTTGCGTAACAGACCTCTTACTCACTCATGGCTGTACCAACTACAAACTCGAGCACGACCGCTAGGTTTATTGGCTTAACTCGAGCAACGTTATTACCTACAACTAAAATATATATAAGTTACAAAATCGAGAGCATAAGAACTATCTTAACTAGGCTTAACCTAAGATAACCAGGAAAAATTAAGAAGGCAGGAGTAGGTGCGAGAGGTGGGGGCGAGAGGTGGGGGCGAGTGGTGGGGGCAGGTTATAGTAAAGTGTAGAGGCGCCGCTTAAGATTGGCGGTGAGAATGGTGTTTACTTTCCGATTCGTTTATCAGAAAAGACGAACGACACGACCTCGAATTAAACACCCAAAACGAATCATACGAAAAAGAAAACGAGTTACGAAAACAATCATCTTTTAATGCACGACAAAACGATTCAATCATAACATATAACGAAAACTAACCCATTTACATAATGACAACGAATGACAACAACAAAACAACAACACTATGACAACAATAACTAATGACAAAACGATGAATAACAAAAAGGGCAAGTGCTGCCAAACATGCAAATTAATTACAAGTTATAACTAAGGAATAACAAAAATACTAACAATTAATACAACTACTCATAATCAACAACAAAAAAAAGATAATAATAAATGGCTTGAACTCATTAGTTCAAGCACGACGCGACAAATGGTTTAGGAGGCGGTGCTTGGGAGTATGAGTAGAGAAGTCGAAGTCAAACAAGGTGGAATTGGAGTTGACATTTCTCAGCATCCGCGAAAGGGGTTCGTTGAAGCCATAAGAGGGCCGGTGAGGGGGGATGTAGAGAATACGGGGATTACGCTTATTTCTAGGGTTTGTGTTCCGTGGAATTAAGTTAAGCAGGTAGGCGCAGTCGACCGAGCCGGAGAAGACCCGCTGAATGAATGTTATGTCAGCCACGACCCTGCGGCCCTCGAGGGTACTGAGAGTAATTAGTTTGAGGCGGTTAATGTACGGGAGAAGGATTAAGGGGTTTTCCCATCCTATCCCTCGGAGACCGAACTGAAGGAAGTGACATTGGATATTTTCGATTCTACAGATATGGATCTTGTGATAAGGAGACCCTACCTGGCTAGCATATTCAAACAGTGGACGGACGAGGGTAAGGTATAGGGATCCAGCAACGTAAGGGTCGGAGAACTCCTTAGACCATCGTTTCACGAACCCGACGGCAGAATTGCCTTTCCGGGTCGTCTCTTCAATGTGAGAGAGGAAGTTAAGCTCCCTGCAAAGGATCCCAAGATCTCGAATAGATTGGACAATGGTCGGGGGTTGGTTATGATGGGAATGTGGACGTTGGGATGAGTGAATATGCTTACAGGAAAAGGTTATAGATTGATATTTGGCGATGTTAAGTACAAAGCAATTTTTGTCACGCCATCTCGAGAGGTTGTCAACGTCTGATTGCAACAGTGCAGAATCAAGAGGTGACTCGATGGCCTTGTATATCTTGGTATCAGCTTGGTATCATCAGCGTTTAGGTAGAAAGGAATTCTTAATGACCTTATCGATGACATTAGTGGCCGGTATAAATAGGAGAGGACCCAGTTGGCTACCTTGAGGAACCCACAGGCCCTTGCCGAGGTTGGATATCATGGACATGAACCGAACGGAGTAGCGTCTCTCCTTTAGATAGGAAAAAATCCATTTCAGCAATCCAGGTTCGAAGCCGAGAACGGATAAATTGAAGAGGAATATATTGCGGGAGATTCTGTCGAATGCTTTACTGAGGTCAGTCGAGACCATATCGACCTCGTTACCGTGCTTTAGTGCTAAGAGTGTAAAGGAAGTGAACCCAACGAGGTTGGTTGTAGTTGATAGGCCATTGAAAAAGCCATGTTGCCTTGGTGATATAAAATATTTGCAACGAAAACTAAGAGATTCGTATAGAATGCTTTCGAGAATCTTTGATAAGTGGGGCAGTTTGGCGATGAGGCGATAGTTCGCGACATCGTTTCTGGGACCCATCTTGTGGGTGGGAGTGTTGAAGGAGGTTTTCCAAATGTAGGGGAATACGCCTTGAGAGAGTGAGAAATTGAAGATCAGTGAGAGGGGCCAGAGAAAATGGATGAGCATTTCTTAAGGGGGATTGCAGGGATTACATCAGGGCCCGGTATAAACTCGTCTTTGAGTTGAAATAGCTTGGATTCAATTGAGGGCGAACCAAAGGAAAGGAGTTATGGAGAAGGGGGGCGAGGGGAAAGTTGAGTAGATAGTTGAAGTATGACGGGTCGGGACAAACGAGTCTTTAATGAATGACTGCTTGAAATGAGTGGCGAAGAGGTAAGCAATAGTAACAGGATCATATGAGGTATGCGAGTTTAAGGTAAGCGATATGGGGTAACCACCGAATCTACGTTTATGATTGACGACCTGAAAGAAGGTTTTTGGGTCATTTTTGAGATTGGTCTGAGTTTTGGTAAGGTAGTTGCGATGAAGGGTGTTAAAAAGTTCCGTGAATTGGAGGAAACAGCCAAGAAAGTTGGTGTAGTCAGGTATACGAGGGTTGCCTTTTATATTTCGGGATTAGAGAACAAAAACAAATATTGATCATCGAAAATCACTTTATTGTTTTTCAAAATATTTCCCATGAAGATCTATACACTTTTGCATGCGTTTGAACCAATTGTCGAAGCACTTTTGCCACTCTGATTGAGGTATCTCCAACACATGCATTCTGAATGCAGCAACCGCTTCTTCAGGTGTCGAAAAACGTTGACCTCTCAGTTTGTTTTTTACGTCGGGAATAATTGTGTTGTATTCCAGAATACTACCCTTATTAAATTTAACACTGAATCTCCTAACACATCCTTAAAAACTTCACTTAACATATATTACATTCTCACTTAATACATACCATTCATAAACATTCACAATATTACCAGTTACAGCACACTTAATAACCTGCACCTTTTTATTTATTGAAAACATAGCAACTTGGATTTTCGTTCGAATTGAATGTGAAAAGTCACAGAAAAAAAAATAGAGAGAAAAAATTCAGTTCATAAAGTTATGTGTTTCGGGGAATAATCTCTCAAGAAAAGTAAATAATAAAAAGGAGTATTACTAGATACAAAAGAACAAGAACATCTAGAAGAAATTCAAATAAGAAGAAATTAAACAATAAATACAAATTAACTTAATAATGACAAATAAAGTTAAAAATAAATTAAACAAGACGAATCTGTAAATGAGTGTTTATAAAAGGTCCAAAGGAAAATAAAATGGATAAAAAATAAAGAAATAAACAAAAAAGAAGAAAAGGAATAATAATAAGTCCACGCTCTTCCCTCATACCGAGGAAGCACGGCGTCCGGATCACAACACTGGCGGCAGCGGTGGGATCCAACCAAAGGATCCCAAATAAAAAGAAGAAAATAAGAAGAAAAAAAAAAAACTAGAAAAAAAAATTTTTTAAACAAAACAAAATTTAAAACAACAAAAAAAAAATGTTTATAAGAAGAAGAATAAAGTAAACATAAAACAACGAAAAACAAAGTAAACAAAAAATTTAAAAAAAAAAAAAAAAATTTAAAGTGAACACAAGAAAAATAACCAAATAAGAAGAAGAAAAAAAAATTTTTCAAAAAAAAAAAAAAAACCAGACAAAACTACGAAAAAAAAAAACATAAAACAACGAAGAAAAAAAACATAAAACAACGAAAAAAAAATCCAGCAAAAGACCAGGATATTCATCTTCTAGGGCGTGAAGTCTGCCTGGCAAGAATAACAAAATAATATAAAATAAAGAAAGGAATACAAAGAGGAACTCTACGACACAACAAAGAAGAAAAAAAGGGACAACAATAAGAAATTCAACAAGACTTCTATCAACATCTAGAGTAGTAAGAAATTTTTTCAATATTTTGTTTTTTCTCTCTAATTTTTTTAGGAATATTTTCTACTTGGAAGCTTTCCTTTTTACTAACATACATTTTTTTCGATAGAAATTTCTATCTATATTCTTTGAAAATTCTCTTTTCAGTTTTTCGACGACATTTCCGTTTCTTTTCCTTCTCGTCGAAAATTTTCTTTCTTTTCAGTTTTGGGTCCAAACCATATCGTTTCCATATATATATATTGAATAATAACATAAAGGCCATTTTTTCATAAACCATATTTTTAAGAATTGATAACAAATTTTCGCCATACTTTAATTCAAATTTTCAATATTACGAGCCCATATTACACGAGACAGGCAGCTAGGCAGGGGGAAGAACAATTCCACTATCAACAGATACTCAGTAAAACCCCTGAAATGGCTCTGTCTCTCGGAATTTCTGATGTTTTCAGAATCGTCCCTACCTTTGACGGGAAACCCTGCGACTTAGGTAAATTTATTTCCGGGGGAGACGTTTTATTTAGATCCATAAAGAAGGCAGACCCGGATATATACGAGACATTTTTAGAGCTAGACAAAAATAGACTAGAGGGTCATGCTTACGATCTGATTAGGTATAGCCAAATCGCTAAGTGGGAGGATTTAAAAGAAAAATTAGAATCGGAATATAAAGAGGAGCAATCTCGGTCGACGGCACACAATGAGTTGATTTCTCTGAAACAACGCTACAGAGAAACCGTCCGGGAATACGGCGATAGAGTCGCGAATGCTCTAAGGACTCTAAACTCTGCCACGTGTGAAATAACAGCAGACGCGGTGGTTAGGGAATACTTAATTGAAGAAAACAAAAAATTGGCCGTACAAACATTTGAGGATGGACTAAACAACGAACAGCTAAAGATACTAGCTAAAGTCCATGGGGGAAACAATTTAAAACAGTCGATTGCACATGCAGTGTCACATGCGGCTCGAATGGACAACTCTCCCAGGTCATATCAATACAATGAAAAACCTACATTCAATCGTATAGTCTGCCAAACCTGTGGTAAGTTAGGGCATACACAGGACACATGTTATCGAAACATGCAATCCAACTTTTTTCCGAATAGACAACCCATAAAAAGGGAATATAACATTGTATGTAATTTCTGTGGACGGAATAATCACACAGAGAATGAGTGTAGATACAAGATATCTAGGAATGGATCGGCTTCAACAAATTACCAACAAGGTACAGCAACGCGTAACCCATTCCGAAATAATCCTACAAACTCTGAAAATCGTTTTGGTGAAAATTCTAGGAGCACCAATAGACAAAACGATAGACAAAATGTTCACTTTTCTCGGGTGCAAGAGTCGGAAAACGAGGCCTGACGCCAACCAAAATTTATGGAAGACAGACCAAAGTTTTCTATTTACAGCATTAGATCTTTGGAAATAGATAACGACCATTTTAATGAAGCTCCTAGCCAAATTTACCCTGAGCCCACATACTCCTATAAACCAAGCCATATAAACGAAGATAACCCTGTCCCTAATATAAAGACTCCGATTCATACTCCCATTCTGGAAAACAATTCAGCAACACAGACTGAAAATCCGAAATTTTCAGCAGTATTAAAGACTGAAATCGCTAATATCTCAGATATCCCTATTGACAACGCAGACACTTCAGCAACCAAGACTGAAAACTCAGCAGTATTAAAGACTGAAAATTCGGATCCTGCAGAAAATATACAAACAGAAACCCCTAATATTCCGGCTATCCCAATAGACAACCACGGCACTTCAGCAACAAAGACTGAAAATTCAGCAGTGTTAAAGACTGAAGACCCAATAGTTGCAATAAAATTCGAAACCCAAGTCAGTTCAGCAGCTAATACTGATGAACAAATCTTTTCAGCAGCAAAGACTGACGGATTAAATGTTTCTACAGCAGATATAACTGAAGAAATAGTTCAAACAGCAAATAGGACTGGGAACCAAGATGTTGTTGTATTCCAGAATACTACCCTCCTTATTCGCTTTAACACTAACTCATGTCCTTTCAAACACAACCCTTAAAACTACATCCTCACATATCTAACATTCTCAGTTAATACAATTCATAAATAAACAGACACAATATTCTATATCCAGTCACTTACAGCACATTTCATAAATAAACAGTCACTATATTCTATATCCAGTCACTTACAGCACATTTCATAAATATGCCCCTTTTCATAACAAGCACATTTTTCATTTCAAAACATGGCCACTTTGATTTTCGTTCAAAGTTTATTCAAAATTCTAAGTCACAGAGACTTCTAGATTGTTTTGTTCAGTTTATACGCCACAGTCAGTTAGAACAAAATGTTCTATATAAACAAGTAAATTTATATGAAAAAATTAGAAAGAAGAGAACTCAGCTTGAGATAGCTGAGTTCGATAAAATAAAATAAAAATAAAATAATTATTTAAATAAAAAGAAAACTTTAATTCTTTTAATTATTATAATAACCTCCACGCTCTTCCCTCGAAAGAGGAAGCACGGCGACTGGAGACGTAACACTATTACAAGGATTCGACTGCTTTGTATACATCGATGACATAGTCCTTTACGGATATAACCTGCAAGAACACAACTCAAAGCTTATACGAATATTTAATTGTTTACGTCAGAATAACCTTAAGCTTCAACCAGATAAATGTACTTTTCTGAAGAAGGAGCTAATGTATCTGGGTCATGTAATTTCTGAACACGGTCTTAAACCAGACCCCGAAAAGATTAAAGCTGCTAAAACATATCCCACACCCAAGAATGTCAAGGGAGTAAAATCATTCCTCGGATTCATAGGATATTACCGGCGATTCATAGACAATTTCTCAACCATAGCAAAGCCACTAACGAAGTTACTAAAGAAAACCGAAGCATTTAAATGGGACCCCTTCTGTGATGAAGCCTTCCATGCGTTAAAAAATAAACTTATAGAACCTCCCATATTAGCTTACCCTGACTTCAATCAAGACTTTATAGTAACTACGGACGCTAGCGACGTTGGAATAGGCGCGGTCTTATCGCAGGGAGAAATTGGCCAGGACAAAGCTATCTGTTATGCTAGCCGTACCCTTAACGACGCCGAATCCAGGTACAGCACTACAGAAAAGGAACTACTGGCAATCATCTACGCCGTCAAACAATTTCGCCCCTACATCTACGGACGAAGGTTCACAATATGTACAGACCATAAACCACTACAGTGGCTCATGAATCTGAAGGACCCGACATCAAGATTGGCTCGTTGGAGAATATTGCTAGAAGAATATGAATACCAAATTATTTACAAGGCAGGAAAATACAACTCCAACGCAGATGCACTTAGCCGCCTCCCTATTAACCTCCAAGACACACAAGAGGTAGGCAAGGTACTAGTTACCACTAGAAGCAAAACGAGAGGTCAAGGTACCGCTGAACCATTAGTAGCCGCAAGTGAGGAAATTACTCTCCGACATACCGAATGTAAGATAATCGAAATCTCTAAACCCATAGAGTATGCCAAAACCCGGTCACCCATTCAGATCTTTATATTACCCAATAAAGAAGGCCAAACCGAAAAGATACTTAAAACCATCCCTACCTATACACGTCCGAATCCAAACGAAATAAAATTATACCCAAACACGACTAAATCCCCTTTATATATTGTTACTACGTTGCCGCTAGACATAGGAACCGAACCCAGCTTTGAACAAACACTCAGCAAAATTCATAACTATTGTAACAAAGAAAAGGTAAACCATATCGACATTTCTATCCCAAAACAAGAGCCAATAAACCCCCGCCTTAAAAATGCCATAATACAAACATTCGCCCAAACCAAGATCACCGTGTATCTTTACTCTGACAAAAGAATCTATATCGAAGACCGGCAGGATATCGCTCAAATCCTCCGTGACTTCCATAATTCACCTTTTGGAGGGCACCAGGGAGTCTCCCGCACAATCAAACGGCTTAAAACAAGGTACTTTTGGCCAACCCTCATAAAAGATACGAAAGAATTCATCCGCAAATGCGACTCGTGTCAAAGAAACAAACTAACGCTAAACAGAAAAATCCCGATGAAAATCACAACAACAAGTACAACCCCCTTCGAACGAGTAGCTCTAGATATTGTTGGCCCGCTCCCGAATAGTTACGAAGGTAATAAATACATATTAACGTTCCAAGATGACTTAACAAAGTTCACTGAAGCTATATCGCTACCCAATGCCGAAGCACCCACCATAGCTCGTAGTTTTGTGGAGAAAATTATATGTCGTTTCGGAATACCCGACGCGGTATTAACGGACCAAGGCACCAATTTCCTAAGCCACCTTTTTAAAGAAATATGTAAGATTCTAAAAATCAAAAAGATACAAACAACACCTTATCATCCCCAAACAAATGGAGCCTTAGAACGTAGCCACCGAACGTTGGCCGAATATCTCAGACACTACGTTAACAAGGACCAACTCTCATGGGATACTTGGCTACCATATTCAATGTTTGTGTATAACACCACACCGCACAGTAGCACCGCATTTAGCCCTTTTGAATTACTCTATGGTTTTCCTGCACGAATACCGAATTCGATCAGCATAAATCCGCAAACGTCATACAACTATGAGAACTACGCTAACGAACTAAAAGCCCGCCTACAGTACGGTTACAAGATTGCTAAAAACATATTGCAGGACAAAAAGGAAAAAGCTAAAGCGTGTTATGACAAAGGGACAAGCCATAAAACATTCAAAGTTGGCGACAAGGTACTCATAAAAAACCATACCAGAAAAAATAAGCTCGCTTCCTTATGGGAGGGTCCCTACGAAATACACAACATAGTATCCGATGAAAACTCAGAAATCAAAATAGGAAATAAATTCAAAGTTTTACACAATAATAATATAAAACTATTTTCGGAATAAATAAATAACCCATACACACAACATAACCAAATTTTTAACAATGATCTTAAAATTAAACACGGTTGGAAAATTTTCCATAAATTTAAGGAAAAGATATACACTTAACAAATGGCCTTTGTTTTTATTCAATATATAAAACAATTGTAAGAAATGACGGTAACGAAAAAAAAAGAAAAAAAAAAAAAGGTAAAAAAGGGGAAGAAAGAAAGAAAATTTTAGAAAAAAAATTTTTTTATTATATACTGGGATATAATACATTTTAAAATATATATTGGGATATGATTCGAACGAAAAAGAGAATTTTGAGAAATAATATTAATTATATGTATAGAAAAAAAAAAGTTGTTGGATAATAAAAGAAAAGGTTCCAAGTGGAAATATTAAGTTAGTTAGAAATATTTAAAGTTAGTTACAAGATAATGTAAGTAGACTATAAGTAAACTTTTAGATAATTGTAACCTATTTTTCTAGTATTAAGAACTTTTGGATTTTTGTAACTTTTGATATAAGATTAACTTTGAACGCCATTGTAATTGAACGAAAATCCAAGTCGGTAATTAAACCCAATCTAAGCAATAGTTAACAGAAAATTATTCTCTTCAAGGATAATTTTCTTTCTCGAAGAAGGGTGGGATGTTGTATTCCAGAATACTACCCTCCTTATTCGCTTTAACACTAACTCATGTCCTTTCAAACACAACCCTTAAAACTACATCCTCACATATCTAACATTCTCAGTTAATACAATTCATAAATAAACAGACACAATATTCTATATCCAGTCACTTACAGCACATTTCATAAATAAACAGTCACTATATTCTATATCCAGTCACTTACAGCACATTTCATAAATATGCCCCTTTTCATAACAAGCACATTTTTCATTTCAAAACATGGCCACTTTGATTTTCGTTCAAAGTTTATTCAAAATTCTAAGTCACAGAGACTTCTAGATTGTTTTGTTCAGTTTATACGCCACAGTCAGTTAGAACAAAATGTTCTATATAAACAAGTAAATTTATATGAAAAAATTAGAAAGAAGAGAACTCAGCTTGAGATAGCTGAGTTCGATAAAATAAAATAAAAATAAAATAATTATTTAAATAAAAAGAAAACTTTAATTCTTTTAATTATTATAATAACCTCCACGCTCTTCCCTCGAAAGAGGAAGCACGGCGACTGGAGACGTAACAATGTTCTAACAGCTAATAAGTCTGAAGAACTATTCGAATCAGTAAATGAGACTGAGAAACTAAACGATCCATCAGCAGTGAGTAAGACTGAAAAGGTAGACGTTCCGACAGCAGTTAAAGCTATGGACAATGACAACACTAAGCCGAAAACAATAAATATTTTAAACAACGAAAACAAACACAAACACTTACTCAAACACGAAATAATAAAAAATGAAAATAATAATTTAACTAAAATAGGTATTGTAAAGAGTAACTATATAAATACATTACAAGTCTTTTTTTTCAACAAAAAAAATTTATTCCAATGCAAAATACAAAAAAATAAAAGGTTACACCGTCATTTAAATTATTTAAGATCATTTTTCAAGAAGATTTTTGGTAATAATCATCTTTATTCAATCATCATAGTAATAGGCCCAGAAAGGTTTTGGAAACTTTTCCATAAATTTAAGGAAAAGATAAACACATAACAAATGGCCTTTGTTTTATTATTCAATATATATGAAATAATCTAACAATTGTAGGAAATGACGGAAATGAAAAAAAAAAAAAAAAAAAAAAAAAAAAAAAAAAAAAAAAGTTAATGAGGGGGACGAAAGAAAGAAAATTTTAGAGGTAATATATATTGGAAATTTTAGAATTAATATATATTCGAACGGAAAAGGAAAGAAAGAAAATTTTATTGGTAATATATATATTAGAAATTTTGGAATTAATATATATACGGAAATGAGAATTTTGAAACAATAATATTAATATTATATATTTAATATAATAAGTAATAATGATTTTTAGATAAGAAAAGAAAAGGTTCCAAGGAGAAATATTTAAATTTAGTTAATATATAATGTAAATAGACTATTTTGGACTATTTTTCTAGTGTTAAGAACTTTTTGAGTATTGGAAAAATGTAGTTAATATATAATGTAAATAGATTAATTTTCTAGTATTAAGAACTTTTTGATTATTGTAACCTTTGATGAAAGATTAATTTTGAAAACCTTTGTAATGTAATTGAACGAAAATCCAAGTTTTTAATTAATCTTAATTTAATATATAGTTACTAGAAAATTATTCTCTTCAAGGATAATTTTCTTTCTCGAAGAAGGGTGGGATGTTGTATTCCAGAATACTACCCTTATTAAATTTAACACTGAATCTCCTAACACATCCTTAAAAACTTCACTTAACATATATTACATTCTCACTTAATACATACCATTCATAAACATTCACAATATTACCAGTTACAGCACACTTAATAACCTGCACCTTTTTATTTATTGAAAACATAGCAACTTGGATTTTCGTTCGAATTGAATGTGAAAAGTCACAGAAAAAAAAATAGAGAGAAAAAATTCAGTTCATAAAGTTATGTGTTTCGGGGAATAATCTCTCAAGAAAAGTAAATAATAAAAAGGAGTATTACTAGATACAAAAGAACAAGAACATCTAGAAGAAATTCAAATAAGAAGAAATTAAACAATAAATACAAATTAACTTAATAATGACAAATAAAGTTAAAAATAAATTAAACAAGACGAATCTGTAAATGAGTGTTTATAAAAGGTCCAAAGGAAATTAAAATGGATAAAAAATAAAGAAATAAACAAAAAAGAAGAAAAGGAATAATAATAAGTCCACGCTCTTCCCTCATACCGAGGAAGCACGGCGTCCGGACTTCAACAATTGTCATGTCGTGGTGAAGAGTGATCCGTCTTCGGCGGTTGGTTTCTTGGAAGAAAACTGGCAAACAAATGGTTGTGTACCACTCAGAATTGACTGTTCTGCGTTGCTCTAGTGGTACGGTTGCGACATGTCCAGTTTTTCCGAAAAAACAGGCGACCATTTGCTTGGAAGTGCTTCGTGCGCGAACAACTTTTGTTGGATTTGGCTCATCTTGAAACACCCGGACAGTCGACTGCTGTTTACTTTCGGGCTCATATGCGTAAATCCACGATTCATCACCTGTCATGATCTCATAGACGTGTTTCGAAGCACCGCGACCGTATTTTTTGAGCATTTCTTTCGACCAATTGACACGAGCCTTTTTTTAGGCGATTGACAAATTGTGTGGGATCCAACGCGAACAAATTTTTTTGACAGTCAGATGTTTATGCAATATTGAATGTATGCTGGTCCCACTAATGCCTAAGGTTGTCTCAATCTCACGATAGGTCACATGACGATCTTCCAATATCAGTTCGCGCACAGCATCAATGGTTTTCGGAACAACAACTGATTTTGGACGACCTTCACGAAATTCATCTTGGAGTGAACTACGACCACGATTGAATTCACCATACCATCGATAAACACTGGTCCTTGATGGAGCTTCATTGCCAAAATTTGGATTAAGTTCATCCATGCACTGTTGCTGAGTTAATCCACGCCGAAAGTTGTAAAAAATAATCGCACGAAAATGTTGACGATTTAATTCCATTTTAGGGCCGAGATGAATCTTTTAAGTTACTGTAAACAACACAAATAGCGCTCGTATGTCAAAACGTTCTGAGTGCGTATAACCTCAAAAATGTCCAACTTTACGACAGAGCTGTCAATTGCCGGATTGCAACACTAGGGTTGCCAAATCCCGAAACATAAGAGGCAACCCTCGTAGTTCGATTGCGAGAGAAGATGACTCATAACTTATTCCTTTTGTTACACAGGGAGCGAAGCTTTTGATTGTACCATGGGTGGAAGAGGTTGATATTCTTTGTCTAGAGTGGGGAACTAACAGTGAAATCGAATAAAGCATTTCGGTATATAAGTGAGTGATGGCATCTTCAACGGATAGGTGAACGTAGTTGAACGAAAGGCGGCCTAGGTAGTCGTTGATGAGGCGAAAATTATCTTTATGGAAATCATAGGCGTAGTGATTGGGAGGGGGGAAGGACGGTGGCGAGTGGACTCGGAAGAAGGTCACGAGAAGAAGGAGGTGGTGAGCTATAGGTGTAAGGACGAGGGGGCTGGTTGAGACAGATGTATTGATAGGTATATTATAAAAATGAGGTTAAGCTGCCTACCTAAGAGGTTTCAAACGTTGCTGATCTGGCGAGATAATCTAGTCGATCAATAGAGGCATTCCTTGGCCTATGTGGGGTGGGAGGTTAAGTGTGAGTGATCGTCGGATATAGCTCAATTGAACTGTGGAAGATTAAAATCTCCGAAGATGATGATGTCGTCCTCGCAATTATTCAGCTCGATTATATGGTCGATAGCATTAAGAGCTAGCTCGTAAATTTAATTAAGCTGGGAGTGTACAAATTACATTTATGGTATATTTTACAACTAGTACTTAAGAGATTTAGGATAGCAATTCCCTTACAACTATAAAGGAATTGCTATCCTAAATCTCTTAAGTACTAGTTGTAAAATATACCATAAATGTAATTATCTACCAAATAAAAATTGAATTGAATTGGCATGCAATGTGCCATATTTATTTGAAATACCAAACTAGTCAATTCCAGGGGCCGAAGATGCGAAGCAGTCATTAAAAACAAAGGTGCAACAACTAAGTATTAAAAGGATATGAAACACTTTTACAGTAAATTAATTCTACACAAAATACAAACAAAAAACTAATTTGTTTCTACTATTTTTTTCAGGCAAATCCAAGGAAAACCGGAATCAATATCTTTTTTCCACCATTTCTCGCTTTTTTTTTTTTTTAAAAATTTAGTATTTCTCTTATGTATTACAGTGCACCAAATCTATTAGTATATTTGTAATTCTTATTTTTCCACGAATAAATTTTTTCTTAACGATTAATGTCGATGAACAAACTTGTTTCTATTATTTTTCCACCACGGTATGTACCCTTGTGGGAGTTCCTTGAAGCTTACACAAAGAACCCCCCATAATTGCAACCAAACTCCCATTGTTTTTCGCCAATGCAATTTCATTGGCACCTGAAAACATTTCCTTTTCCAATGCCATTTAATGCATACAACGCATTATCTAAAATTCCTAAAAAGAATTCTTTAATGTGCATATGCATCATAAATCCCAAACCATTCGGCTCCCTTTGCACTCATTAAAATGCTATGTCGGACAGCTTGTTTTTACAGCTGCAACAAACCGACCAGCGATTCGTTTGTTTAATCGACAAACATTTACCGCATCTCCAGCATTTCCTAAATACAAACAATCACCAATTTCGTGCTTTGCCACAAACGATTTACCCTGCATATACAAATGCAGACAAGGGATCCGTTTCTTCCACCGACCCAAGATACGATATCCAATTTTCATTGTATAAAATTAGCACATTTTTCTAATGGCTATGCCTCTATTTGCGCAAGGACATCACTCATACAAGACTTTTATGATGCGCTTGTCCCATTTTTCCTTTTAGCACCATTTCCTCGATGCATCGCCGTCTATTTATTTAGCCACAATGCAGATCATAAACCGTCTTTTTACTTTATTTTTCCATGGCCTTTTTTCATGAGAAAACCGATGTGATCTTCACGATCACACATACACCCATACACCATGATCTTTATTACGAGATCTGGTTTTCTGTTCCACAAAGAGAGACTTTACGTTTCTCTTGTGGTAAGTAAACATATCCTAAGTCGAGAGGATATTCACCACGCCATTAATTGAGGATTGAATTCAAGTCAGAGTTCTCTCCTCGAAGAGTCTTATTCCAACTACCGACCACGTCGGTCGGTTCTTTTGCTGCCTCCCCCGTGCCAAGTTGAAGCCCCCCCCCCCCCCCCCCCCCCGCCCGCCCGCCATCATTTCATTTCCTTTTCACCGCACCAGAAAAAACTCACCCCAAACGATTGAATATCGTTGAGTCTTTTACCATCAGCAGACCAGCACGGTCTTGCCGCTCCCACTCTCCGTCCCGCGGCGGAGAGCGTTGATATACAGAAGTCGTGTTAAGAAGAAGTGTTTAACCTTGTATCGTTTCACCTTGTATCGAATTTTTAAAACTCATTTTTGCATTAATATTGTGACGCATATGACAACCAGTACTAGAATATTGTAGAAAGTACTGGAAAACTGGAGACTAGGAACAGTAGAACATTCAAGGCTATGGAACGGACGGAAACGAAACGGAAACGGTATAAATACGTCGCACGCAGATCATGGAAACGAGTAAGAAGTAGAAAGTGAAGCAAGCGATAAGTAAGAAGTAATGAGTAATAAGTAAGAAGTGAGCAGAGTCAATGACGCGATAAGTAAGCGATAAGTGGTGAAAGTAACGGTTGTTATTAACGGACAAATAAAGTGTTACATTATTTCAAAATCGATTTAACGGCTCTTACTTATTTTAAATAATTAATCCAGCGAACCCTAAGCTCGTAACAATACGAGGGTTGCATTTTATATTTCGGGATTAGAGAACAAAAAGAAATATTGATCATCGAAAATCACTTTATCATTTTTCAAAATATTCCCTATGAAGATCTATACACTTTTGCATGCGTTTGGACCAATTGTCGAAGCACTTTTGCCACTCTGATTGAGGTATCTCCAACACATGCATTCTGAATGCAGCAACCGCTTCTTCAGGTGTCGAAAAACGTTGACCTCTCAGTTTGTTTTTTACGTACGGGAATAAAAAGAAGTCATTCGGTGCCAAGTCAGGACTATACGGCGGATGACCCATCAAATCGATGTTTTGGGTGCTCAAAAATGCAGCTGTCCCAGCCGATGTGTGAGAGCTCGAATTGTCGTGGTGAAGAGTGATCCGTCTTCGGCGGTTGGTTTTCCTGATTTCTTGGAAGACAACTGGCAAACAAATGGTTGTGTACCACTCAGAATTGACTGTTCTGCGTTGTTCTAGTGGTACGGTTGCGACATGTCCAGTTTTTCCGAAAAAACAGGCGACCATTTGCTTGGAAGTGCTTCGTGCGCGAACAACTTTTGTTGGATTTGGCTCATCTTGAAACACCCAGACAGTCGACTGCTGTTTACTTTCGGGCTCATATGCGTAAATCCACGATTCATCACCTGTCACGATCTCATAGGCGTGTTTCGAAGCACGGCGACCGTATTTTTTGAGCATTTCTTTCGACCAATTGACACGAGCCTTTTTTTGGGCGATTGACAAATTGTGTGGGATCCAACGCGAACAAATTTTTTTGACAGTCAAATGTTTATGGAATATTGAATGTATGCTGGTCCCACTAACGCCTAAGGTTGCCTCAATCTCACGATAGGTCACATGACGATCTTCCAATATCAGTTCGCGCACAGCATCAATGGTTTTCGGAACAGCAACTGATTTTGGACGACCTTCACGAAATTCATCTTGGAGTGAACTACGACCACGATTGAATTCACCATACCATCGATAAACACTGCTCCTTAATGGAGCTTCATCGGCAAAAATTGAATTAAGTTCATCCATGCACTGTTGCTGAGTTAATCCACGCCGAAAGTTGTAAAAAATAATCGCACGAAAATGTTGACGAGTTAATTCCATTTTTGGGCCGAGATGAATCTTTTAAGTTACTGTAAACAACACAAATAGCGCTCGTATGTCAAAACGTTCTGAGTGCGTATAACCTCAAAAATGTCCAACTTTACGACAGAGCTGTCAATTGCCGGATTGCAACACTAGGGTTGCCAAATCCCGAAACATAAGAGGCAACCCTCGTATTAAGTCCGTTGTAAAATATTATTATTATTATTATTATTTATTACAATGCAAGTAAATTACATGGTAACTTAAAACTAATAGCACTAGCGACTAAGGCTTTCGGCTAAGTTGTAAAATAAAAAAACATTAAGTATAACAAACTCGTGCCCAGTGCGTTTTATTTTCTTGGTGACTTCCATCTCTGTGTTTTATTCGCTGTGCCACATTTGTTCTGTGTTTTGGTCTTAATGCTTGATCGGCTAATGGCGGAACCGATGGACTTGTAGTGACTTCGGTGAAGGCGAAGTAGAACCCTGTGCCGTACGCCGGCACCACGACTTCGTTCCCCCACAGTATATTCGGGTTATATTAAATAAATTGAACATTCGCGATTTAGTTTCTGTTGTGAATAATCATACCAAGTTATGGATTCTCAAATATTATTAAATTGAATAAGCTGAACAAACACGATTTAATTTCTGTTGTGAATACTCTTCAATGTTTTAACTCAAACCTTGTGTATATATTTAAATTAAATTAAATAAGTTGAACAATCGCGATTTAGTTTCTGTTGTGGATAATCACACCAAGTTATGGACGCTTCAATATTTTAACTAGTGCTAAGAGATTCTGTGTCTTTTATTGTAAGTTAGTCGACAGACATCGGATCTGAGTATGTAAGCTGTAGTTTGTGTTCATATCTAATAATAAATGAAAAAAAGAGCAACACGGAGTTTTACTTTTGTGAACGGAAAGCAGCGACTGGGTATAGCGGTGACCTGTGCCCCGGAGGCACCTTATCACTAAAAAGACTAAATATACGAAATACCCACATTGGTACAAGATTTACCACAGGTTTAAGATTATAGTTGTAAAGGAATTGCTGTCCTAAAACTCTAAAATACTAGTTGTAAAATCTTAAATTGTAAATGTGTTATCTACTTAATAACAATTGAATTGAATTGAAAATTCCTAATTGTTTATAGAAAACGGAGGAAACTATTATCCTAACATCTTTTTGAAAAAAATTACTGTGGCATAAGGCCTTCAATCGCACCTAGGAAACCATTTGTTCTAATAACGATTTGTCGCAACTTTTTTGGCAATTTGTGAGTCAATTTCAGCTACCTTAGGGTGTTGACCTCATATTCGATTGTCCATTGCCGACGTCAGTAATGTTCTGAAAGAGTCAGTGCTACGTAATTACGAGGAAGACATGAAGATATCCAAACCGATACCATCATCCTGTGATATCATTTACCTGAAGTTTTGTTGAATCCACCCTACAATTCTGACCTGGCATTGTCAATGTCCAACCCATTTCAATATCTGCAATACCCTCTTACTAGGTAAAACTATTTGATTGACTTGAACATGCACCACTCAATGATTCTACCCCAGAAATGACAGAAAATGTTCGACCATTCATCAATTAATTTGATTAAAAAATATCCCTTTATGTGCGAATAAATAAAAAATAGAAAATATCAGAAATTTGTTCCTCCATCGAACAGAAACAATATATCCTCAATGTTCACGTATTTCCGTTAAGTATACTTCAATTATTGGCAGAGAACCAAATTGGCACACGAAACTATTTAAGTCATTAGAAGCAAACTTATAAAGTGAAAATAACATAAATAAAACGAACAAGTAAACAACAAATAAAGAAATATATAATAAAACAATGAATGTACCTAATAAAAATTTGTCTGATCACATCACTCATATTTCTCACCGGTTGTTGCTGACTGATCACTAACTACAAACGTAGCATTTCGGTCGGGAACCTATCGTCAAATTTGTACGTTCGAAAGAAGCAAAAGGGAAGCAACTACAATAATTATAAATATATCTACAGAATGGCAGGCATTCATACAGGCACACGATAGCAGAGTCAAAGTGCAATTGATTGCCTAATGTAAATGCGACTATCAACATAATAACAGATTAACACAAAGCAATCTACTTCACAATGTATCTATCTATATTCATGGGTCATTGGTATTAAAATCAGATTAACATAAACAGAAATAAATGCCCCTAAAAGACATAACAATAGCAGCACGCTGAATGTAAATGTACATGAAATGCTTACCTTTTGCTCGCTCCCAACACATTATACGCTTTGCCAAAAAATACTCGGCAACAATACAAAACTACAAAAACAACTGCACAACAGTACTCGAAAAAAGCTCTCGGCTCAGAGGAATTCGCTCTCCGGACACAAAATGCGGCACACAGCACACTTGCTCATTTAGACAAGGTAAATATCTGACAAAAAACTTGTTTTCATCTGCCGACGGCGGTTCACCGCACACTGACACCAGGGCAGAGCAAGAGCACGGCCACTGCGACCGTTGGTCGGAGCGAGACGCCACTACCCTTGATTTAGATAGTTTGTGGCCTTAGTTTATCACTCGAATCAAGCAACAGAATAACAAACTGCACAACGACGACGAATAATTGCTCTAACTAACGTCCCGCTATTTACCTGCGAGCTCCTCCAGATGTGCGATTTTCCGGAGCCCGCATCACAACACAGAATACCACGCTGGCTGACGAGCCTTCTTCTCTCGCAATCACTATAGGGACCTAATGTCACACACAATACACACACGCCCGCAAACTGGTGCACTAGCCGCCGCTACTGCTCTTACTCCGCACACGCACTGGAGTTTGAATTACGAGGTGATTTGGAAAGTGCTTCTGGGGCAGGGTTTTTCGAGTTTACACCCTCCGAGTGGATTTCGTGTTTTACCGTTTTCGCAAATCACCTCCAACAATTTTGGCGAACGCTTAATTACTATTTGAACGGTGTACAGTTGAAATTGAGAAATGGCTGTTTTATATCTTTCTGCTTTCAAACTAAACACCACACAGGCTTGAGCGTTCAAAACACAACTTGTCACCGAAAAACACCGATTCGCACAAGGAGCACCAACAAATTTCGACAAACACTATACCACTCCGTCTGACGACTGCCAGCCACAGCTACTGAGCAGAATGCTGACGACCGCTGTACGAGCCTTACAGAAGTGAAAGCTCTGTAATGTCGTGATCTCTTTTATCAGTTCAAGCTTTTCCTGAGACCACTGAGTATTGGGTGGTGTGCTCTTTGAGTGTTTTGTGGGATGCTTCACTTGTTATCAGTCGAGAGAGGATACGAGGAGCACCTAGTGACAAACACACACGAATTACCACACATAACGGCACATAACTACCTCGCTTGCAAATGCGAACTGTTATGTTAGCCAGGCGAGTGCTATCAATTGGTAAACCGCAGACGAACAGCTGAGCTTTGTTACACAACGGCAGCATGCACAAGTGATACACTTTTCCATTCTAGGTCTGTAAGTTTGTGTTACGGGTTGGAGGCACAAAATTGAGGGCGTGCTCATGGAGATTGTTCTAATAATGTACTCGTGCTAAAAAATTATTAATAAGAAAAGGATAATGGGGATGAAATAATGAGAAAAAGGAGTGGATATACCGTCTGCCGACAAGACGACAGAATCCTGATGTCTTTTGGGCGGTTCTTCAAATTCCAGTAAGTATTTTAGTTCTGGGCGTTTCGGGCGTTGCCACATAGTGGTGGTAAATAGGTGTCTTCGCACCACTCGTCTCTCTGGATAATGTTCAATTTCCAAACAGCTACAAATTCGCCGGCTTTCTCGGAATTTAGGACATCCTCGATAATTAGCGGGATGTCCCTCATTCCGACACACTGCACACTCTAGAAGGGCTTTGTGTTCTACCCTTTTCGTCCAGAACATAATTTCTGTAGTGTATGTTCCGCCTTTGGGGGTTTTCTGAATTTTGTGCGTTGCCACATGGTAGTTGGCTACAAATTGCCCTAGATAAATATCTTCGCCGCACTCATCGTTCTGAGTCTTGGCTGGTTTCCGTTAAACAACTGGTTCCTCGTTCCCGGTGTTACATGGATATCTATCTATCTTACATGCAAAGTTACAGTTCCCATCACCTTGAGAGAGCTTGCGGCTGACACGAAGATCCGTTGCCTGCAATTTTGCAATTCCAATCCGCAGGGTAACTTTTACTTTCCGCCGAGACAAATTTACTTTTTATTGTGATCCTTCGAGTTTTTTTTTTTTCGCTGGTTTCCGAAGAGAAACAGTCGTACATATGGAGATATTGATCGCGGATAGAGGTACGAGGGTTGCCTCTTATGTTTCGGGATTTGGCAACCCTAGCGTTGCAATTCGGCAATTGACAGCTCTGTCGTAAAGTTGGACATTTTTGAGGTTATACGCACTCAGAACGTTTTAACATACGAGCGCTATTTGTGTTGTTTACAGTAACTTAAAAGATTCATCTCGGCCCAAAAATGGAATTAAATCGTCAACATTTTCGTGCGATTATTTTTTACAACTTTCGGCGTGGATTAACTCAGCAACAGTGCATGAATGAACTTAATTCAATTTTTGACGATGAAGCTCCATCAAGGACCAGTGTTTATCGATGGTATGGTGAATTCAATCGTGGTCGTAGTTCACTCCAAGATGAATTTCGTGAAGGTCGTCCAAAATCAGTTGTTGTTCCGAAAACCATTGATGCTGTGCGCGAACTGATATCGGACGATCGTCATGTGACCTATCGTGAGATTGAGACAGTCTTAGGCGTTAGTGGGACCAGCATACATTCAATATTGCATAAACATTTGACTGTCAAAAAAATTTGTTCGCGTTGGATCCCACACAATTTGTCAATCGCCCAAAAAAAGGCTCGTGTCAATTGGTCGAAAGAAATGCTCAAAAAATACGGTCGCGGTGCTTCGAAACACGTCTTTGAGATCGTGACAGGTGATGACTCGTGGATTTACGCGTATGAGCCCGAAAGTAAGCAGCAGTCGACTGTCTGAGTGTTTCAAGATGAGCCAAATCCAACAAAAGTTGTTTGCGCACGAAGCACTTCCAAGCAAATGGTCGCCTGTTTTTTCGGAAAAACTGGACATGTCGCAACCGTACAACTAGAGCAACGCAGAACAGTCAATTCTGAGTGGTACACAACCATTTGTTTGCCAGTTGTCTTCCAAGAAATCAGGAAAACCAACCGCCGAAGACGGATCACTCTTTACCACGACAATGCGAGCTCTCACACATCGGCTGGGACAACTGCATTTTTGAGGACCCAAAACATCGATTTGATGGGTCATCCGCCGTATAGTCCTGACTTGGCACCGAATGACTTCTTTTTATTCCCGTACGTAAAAAACAAACTGAGAGGTCAATGTTTTTCGACACCTGAAGAAGCGGTCGCTGCATTCAGAATGCATGTGTTGGAGATACCTCAATCAGAGTGGCAAAAGTGCTCCGACAATTGGTTCAAACGCATGCAAAAGTGTATAGATCTTCATGGGGAATATTTTGAAAAACAATAAAGTGATTTTCGATGATCAATATTTGTTTTTGTTCTCTAATCCCGAAATATAAAAGGCAACCCTCGTGTTATGGATGATTGTGTTTTTTATTTTTTTATATTAGACTTCTCTCGAGAGAGGCGAACCTATAGCACGGAGTGGGCGCCCCGAAATGCCATCAAATAGCTGTTGCAGTTCTTTTTGAACAGTTGCAGGTTGTAACGCTCCGGGAACACTCGCGTGGGAAGGCAGTTCCACAGCTTCCCCGCTCTGTAACGGAACGAGTTCTGATACAGGGATGTTCGCGCCGTCGGGAGATGAACCACAAACCGGTGCGATCCGTCGGGTTGTCTTGTGGAGCGCATATAAACCGAATTGTGTGGAACAATGCCAAGAATCTCCGAAGAACAGCACCCGTGATAATATCTGTAAAACAGATAGAGGTCGGCTACGCGCCTTCGATGTGATAGCGACTGCAGTCCCGACGTCAGCGCCGAGTCCCCGATCAGGCGGATCGCTCGTCTCTGTACGCTCTCAAGTAGGTCGAGGGTATGTTTAGGAGCCGAGGTCCAAACATGAGAGCAATATTCGAGTGCGGGTCTAATTTGAGATTTATATAGGAGAAGAAGTTGGGCCGGAGTAAAATATTTCTTGGCTCTAAAAAGATAGCTCATTTTTCCTGAGGCTGATCTGGCGATACCCGATACGTGTTTATGCCATGATACATTGCCACAGACCGTGACGCCGAGCAATCTCAAACTTTCCCCAGCCTCGAGGGCCCGGCCATTCATCATCAGCTGTGGAACCGATGATCCACTTTTCTTTGTGAATGTTGTATACTGGGTCTTCGTTGCGTTGAAGTCGACAAGATTGGCCTTTCCCCACTGCAGGACTTTATCCAGATCCTGATTTAGAGAGTCAATCTGTCTACATCTCAGCTGGTGCGACGTAGATGCACCAATCAGCCGATCACTCGAAAAGGAGGAAACAAGCGTACTATCATCCGCAAAACTGTACACTTTGTTATCCGTTGTCTCCAACAAATCGTTTATGTGAAGCAAGAACAAGGTTGGAGCCAAAATGGAACCTTGGGGCACCCCCGAGTTAACAGGGTACAGATCCGAACATTCGCCGTCCGCAACAACCCGGATCGATCGATTCTCGAGGAAGCTTCTCGTCCAGTCGCAAAGCTGTTGGGAAAGTCCATATGAACGGAGTTTGCTCAGCAATGCCCCGTGCCAGACGGCTTTTGATTTTGAAGATATCCAATGCGACCGCCCTTGAGTCACCATGCCTTTCAATCGCAGATGTCCATATATCGGTTATAAGTGTCAAAAAGTCTCCTGTGGACCGCCTGCCACGGAATCCGTATTGGCGGTAATTCAGAAGTCCGTTGCACTCCAAATACTTAACTAACTCTGTATTGATGACATTTTCCATTACCTTAGATAAAATAGACAGCAATGCTATTGGACGGTAATTTTGTGGGAGACACTTTTTTCCCGTCTTTGGGATTGGCTAAACTCGAGCGATTTTCCAGCAGGCAGGAAAGGTCCTCCGAGCATAAGATAAGCGGAAGAGTCTGCCAAGAACCGGCGATAGTTCTGGAGCACAGTTCTTAAGGACTATTGCTGCTATTCCGTCCGGGCCCGTTGCCTTCCTACAATCCAGTTCACGTAGAATGCGTTGAATAGTGCGCGGACGAAATCTCGCATCCCGCATGGAAGGCTGTACCGGCGAGATCACAGGCGGCTCCGAAAGCCCGGGATCGAGGTTTGAATTCGCTGAAAATAAATTCGCGAACACATTAGCTTTATCCTTTGGATTCGTGACTAACGTCCCGCTGTCTGTCACCAACGGAGGGAAAGAGGAGGATGCGAAGTTACCGCTGACAGCCTTTGCCATTGACCAGAAGGAGCGCGAACCAGTTGGGCACCGAAGGAGCTTATTGACCACCCTGTCGTTGTGAGCCTTCTTCGCGGTATCAATCGCCCAGTTGCACGCGTTTCTGATCCTAACAAAGTTCATTCTGTTAACATCGCTGGGATTGGAGCGCCATTGCTTAAAAGCTCTATTTTTTGCCGCTGTAATCAGCTCGCATTTTTTGTCAAACCAAGGTTTATCAGACGAACTTCGTTTGATGGAATGTGGAATATACAGCTCCATCTCCAGAAGAATAATCTCTGATACCGACTCAGCGCAAGCGTTAACATCGGAGTTTCCGAAGCACACCTCCGACCATGGAAAGGATGCGAAGAAATCTCGCATATTTATGTTATAATAGGGGGATAAAATGAGAGTAGTGATTTAGGATTGTAGGGGGCGAAGTCGTGGTGTCGGCGTACGGCACAGGGTTCTACTCCGTCCCCACAACTCAACCAGCTGCAACAATGTGGGGAAGAAGTATATACCAGTCACGGGCACTAGATTCACTTCTTCCTCCATCATAACTTAGTCAAATTCACTGAAAGCTCCAACGAACATAACGACCGGATGACGTGCAATAGAACTCCACAACACACCGACCACAAGGAGTAAAACACACAGCTATACAGTGTAATATAAGTTCCGGTTTTATTTTGCTTAAATTTCTGTTCTAATTATAAAGGGTTACGATATTTCGTTTGGTTAACACAACGCACTGCCACACGACTTGGTAAAAACTACTAATTAGGAAGTAGCGTATATACGCCCCTCGGCGCGCGACGAGTAGCGGAAGTGAACCGACCGGTTCGGTCGGATGATGGTGAACGACTCAACGATATTCAATCGTTGTTAAAAGAAATTCAGCCAGTGAAATTAAGGATGCATTTCCAAACAGATCTCATATAGAAGATCGCCCCCGTACACGTGTATGTGTGTACACTGTTTCTTTTATGGATCAAAGCCATGGGAAAGACTCTAAACAAAGAAAGGGATAATGTGCATTCATGGGATGCGAGTCTGGTAAAGCAAACAAAACCGGCTCTCGTCGGATGCTAATTGGGTCTTTGTTGGAGATGTGCGTCGCGGCTAAATAAATAGACGCAACGCATCGAAGAAATGGTGTTAATGGATTTTAGCTAGATTGCCGGGAATTGATGTTTATGACATCACTGATAAGGGTAAGTATTGATTTCCTATTTGCATTCGCTTATACGGTAGGATTTAATTGGTGCCAAGAGATGTGTGTATTTGTTTTGGTCCCTTGGGTGTAAGTCGCCAGCCAATGTGTTTGTCTGGTAATTTATCATACACACGATGAAGCTGGGATAAGCCAACTCAAGGGTAATTATTCCTGATTATGCGGTTGTACTATATATGAACTGAATCGACAGTTGCAAGTCTTCGGAAAGTAAGTTAGATGGATACACAATGACGGTTGTGTATACCATCTGTGTCAATTATGCATGGCATCTATGGCGACGGCAGGATCGAACTATAGTGTGAATATCTACACTAATTGGAAATTCGGTTTTTGGGTCGCTAATGCAGAGATGCATTGATAATGTGTGACTGCCGATGTAGGAAAAATTCTTTTTAGGAATTTTAGGTAATGCTTGTATGCATTAATTGTCCTTGGAAAAGGAAATATTTTCAGATGCCCATGCGATTGCATGGCGGGGGACAATGGGAGTTGAGTTGCGGATATAGGGGTTTTTTATGTAAGTGGGCCGTGGGGTTTGGCGAAACCACCACAGTAGTCCTTCTAGTTTTTTTTTTTTTTGCTGATTTCCGAAGCGAAACAGTCGTGCATATGGTTCAATTGGGGATATTGATCGTAGATAGAGGTATTATGGATGATTGTTTATGTTATAATAGGGGTGTGCGAATTAGGAGTATTGTGCCAGACACGGGCACTCGTTTCACTCCTATCCCCATCCGTCTGTTACTAAAAGTTTCGACAATGTTCCGGCAAACACTGTCAGAAAACTGTTCACCCGGAAAGTCATCACCCGAACAAATAAAACACTGACGCACAGGTTTGTTATTATTAATGTTTTTTTTATTTCACGTTTGCCCGATTGATAATTCCACTTAACAATTAGAACTCGCGCAGCAGACTCACGCGATGCGACTCGACTTTACACACGATTAAAAGGAAGCACAGAGACAACATATAAGGCGTTAAACTCTTTTTAATTGAAAGCACGCTTACTCCACTCGACTTAATTATCTGCGCTTCTCCGCCGCGCGACGGAGAGCGGGAGCGACAACGACCGTGGCGGTCGGCGGATGGAATTAGACTCAATGATATTCATTCGTTGACAAAAGAAATTCGGCCAGTGAAACTGGCTCTCTTAATTAAGGGGTGCAATTTTCCTATTCCAAGAGAGACGTAAAGTCTCTCTTTGGGGTAAACAAACAGATCTCATAGAGAAGATCGTCACGGTATACATGCATGTGCGTACGTTGGTTGTTTTATAGATCAAAGCCATGGGAACGAATCTAAAACAAAGAAAAGGGCATAGAGTGTATTCATGGTATGCGTTTTAGCTAGATTACCGGGAAATGGTGTTTATGGCATCGCTGGTAAGGGTAGGTATTGAATTCCTATTTGCATTTGCTTATGCTGTAGGATTTAATTGGTGCCAAGAGACGCGAGACGCGTATATTTGTTTTGGTCCCCTGGGTGTAGGTCGCCAACCAATGTGTTTGTATGGTGATTTATGATACACATGATGAAGCTGGGATAAGCCAACTCAAAGGTAAGATTCCCTTATTATGCGGTTACATTATATGTGAACCGATAAGTTTTCTTTTCAGGGATATGCTGTTTAGGAAGGGATTCTTAAGAGGAATTTTGAATTCGAATAAATGAATGCAGGTAAGAATACTCTTCCAGGGGCTTTTAGGTAAATATGTGGGAAGGAAGTATGTACCAGCATGGGTACTTGGATCACTTCCTCCCCCATCATAAATGTTCCACCGAATACAAAATGACGATCTCCAGGGAAAAAGAGATAAAACACACGGGAAGTTGCGGCACAGAAAATGAAACACACCAATTTTGTTTATTATTCTTGGTTTTATTGTAGGTAGACAGTAGTCGCGGTGAATTTCTCGATTACATACAGTTTAAAATTTTAGATACTGGTCACAGGTAAGACACAAAAATTATTCCTTTATCCTGTAGTGTATTCAACTGCGTACACCTAAGACATTTTACAAAACCGTATCGTCGCGGGCGTAAAAGATTGCACTTCAAGGAATCCAAGGAATTCAAGGATCAAGGAAACTGTCACATTTAACACATTCTAACTCCACGCACTGTTCCTAATTTTAATTTTATGGTAATTGCGGAAGGCTAAAACTGGATTCGCGACTAGCACTCAGAAAATGACAAACTCCCGACTATGAGGTGTACAGAACGCGTGTTCGCAGCGCTACGGACCGTGGGAGATCGCGTGTGACCAGCATGGTCAACGGATGGGAAACGACTCCTCGAGGATAGAACTCTGGTTTGAATTCCATTCTCGGTTAGGTTAAAGAATGGAAGAGAGAGAGAAAATTTGTATTTTAAGGGCGTGGCCACCAAGGAAATGCACTCTTTCAGTGCAATGGTATGCGTGAGTGAAGATCACATTATCGTGTTTATCGGTGCACTCTAGAAAGGATAAACAAAACCTACAGCTAGGGAAAAAGAACAAAGGAGAAGCGACCTAATGCATCGGTATGTGATTAGGGTCAGCTAAATAAATAAGCTGGAACTCATTAAATGGGAATTGCGTTTGGGATACCACAAACGATGTTTATGGTAACGCCAGAAAACCTTTGAAGGACAGCGTTCTTTTGTTTGCACATTGCATGCTAAGGAAATTAGTTTCAGCGTCTATTGCGCTAATTATATGCACCTGCTTGGGTTGTTTATTGATGGGGAAAAAAAGGTCGCCAGCCAATGTGTATGAAAGGGATTTGTTGTACACATGAATGAAGCTGGGAATAGGCGATGCAAGGGTAATATTTCCTGATATGCGGTTGTATTATTTATGAACCGATGAATTTTCTTTCAGGTAATTTATGATAAGGTAATAAAGAACTCTTACAGGAATTGTATGCGAAGAGATGCAAAAAAGGTAAGAATTCTTTTACAGGGGTTTTTTAAGATTATAGATTTGATCTATATAATGCGCCAAGCATTTACAGGTACTAATGTTGTTGTATTAGCAGAAACTGATGTAGATTGGGTTGCAATAATGGGGGTTTTTTCAGGTGGGTGGACCGTGGGGTTTGGCGGAACCGCCACAAATACATTTGGTGAATTCTGTTGCGTGAAGCATTTCAGGTGCTAATGTGATTGCATTAGCGAACTAAAGGAAGTTGGGTAGCAGTTATGGGGGTTTTTTTCAGGTAAGGGGATCGTGGGGTTTGGCGGAACAGCCACAGGGGCATAAAATGAGAGTAGTGATTTAGGATCAATACGGTGCAAAAGTGTCTTTGCTGGTGATACACGCATATCTATCTATCTTACATGCAAGGTTGCAGGCCCCATCAGCTTGCGCCTGACGCCAAGATCCGGTGCCTGCAATTTTGCAATTCCCATCGCCTTGAGGCGATATGCGGCCAGAATAGGCATAATGTTACTATCTCAAGGGATTGGGAGGTTGCAGTGACTGTCTCGGGGTGAAGGCGATGGTGCAATCTGGTCATGGAAACCAAGAAACAGAGGAAAAAACAAAAAAAGGAAGAATAGTTGAGATATAAAAGAGTTTGATCAAAGCTTCTAAGAGCAGATTAGACCGTTGGGTTCAAGCAAAGGAATGTGTTAATACAACTCAAAAGAATTTGTATTTATTAATAAACTATATGTTAAAAATAAAAAGGATGTGCGAGATTTTTTTGTAAACATACTTCTCTCGGGAGAGGCGAACCTATAGCGCCGAGTGGGTGCCCCGAGATGCCACCAAATAACCGTTGCAGTTTTTTTTTGAACAGTTGCAGTTTATAACGCTCCGGGAACACTTGTGCGGCGAGGGATTTCACAGCTCCCCCGATCTGTTACGGAACGAATTCTGATGCAGGGATGTTCGTGCAATCGGGAGATGAACCGCAAATTGCCGCATCCATCGGATTATCTTGTAGAGCGCATATAAACCGAATTGCACGGAACAATATCACGAATCTCCGAAGAACAGTACCCGTGATAATATCTGTAAAACAGACTGAGGTCGGCTATTGGCCTTCGATGTGATAGTGACTGTAGTCCCGACGTCAGCGCCGTGTCCCCGATCAGGCCGATCGCTCGTCTCTGTATGCTCTCAAGTAGGTCAAGGGTATGTTTAGGTGCAGAGCTCCAAAAATGAGACCATTATTCGGGCGCGGGTCTAATTTGGGATTTATATAGGAGAAAGAGTTGGGCCAGAGTAAAATATTTCTTGGCCCCAACAAGATAACTGTTTTCCAGAGCCGGCGATGTCTGACACGTGTTTATGTCATGATACGTTCCCACAGACCGTGATGCCGAGCGATTTCAAGCTTTCCCCAGATTCAAGGGCCTGTCCATTTATCATCAGCTATGCAATCAATGATCCACGTTTTGTTGTGAATGCTGTATATTGTGTCTTCGTTGCATTGAAGTCGACGAGATTTGCCCTTCCCCACTGCAGCACCTTATCCAGATCCCGATTCAAAGAGTCGATCTGGTTACATCTCAACTACGTTAATGCACTAATTGGTCGATGCACTTGAAAAAGTGGAAACAAGCGTACTATTGTAGTGCTCTAAAAAGCCCTATCACCTTTTTGCCCCATTCCTAATCCAAAATCCTAGCTATAATACGCTAAAACACATAAACCTATCAAAACCCGAAAAAACCCAAACATGATTCAAAATTTGCAATAAACGAACCAAACATTCGTTTATTGCCTAACATTTGCCCCCACGGCATTATTAAATCCAAAATCTCGAATTAAAATCAAATTCGCAATAAACGAATCTAATATTCGTTTATTGTTCTACATTTGCTCCACAGCATCACCCAAATCTAAAATTCAGAGATCGTTACCTCTATCCCAAATTTTCCATTCAGGAAAACAAACAAAAAACTCAAAAGCAGATACATTCACACATCTGCGCGATAGTTTCATAAGAATTCAAGAAATTGAATTCTTATCTAAAGTCAATACAACATGTCGCTCGAGATATCCAAAAAATCGAGATTGTTGCACGAAAATGTGTACAATTTTCGATTCCTTTTCCTTTATAAAGGAATAGTTTAGTGATCTCCGGGCCGCAGTCTTAAATCGATCTTCGTCCCTGGAGGAAATACCCCAGTGGAAAAACTAATGAAAATAATTGGAAAAACAAAACTCTTTAATTTGTAAACGAAAACAACACGGATTTTCATTTAGCGGCCAATTGATAGCTAAGTATCACCTGGCCTGGAAGACCAAGAGAAGACCAAGGAAAAAGGCCCAATTAAGGGCGTTACTCTTCCCTCAGGTATACGAGGAAGCACGGTAACGACCCCTTTTGTAGGACGAGTTTCAGGAGCGGTCAAATTTTAAGAGATCGCCTTGTCCTTTCAAGGACCAGGAGACACGCTTCCTGGAACAAAACCCCTACAAAGAATACAACACTATCATCCGCAAAACTGAACACTTTGTTATCCGCTGTGGCCAACAAATCACTTATGTGAAGCAAAAGCAAGGTTGGAGCCAAAATAGTTCCTTGAGGCATCCCAGAATTAACAGGATACAGAACCTCACACTCGTCGATCACAACAACCCGAATCGATCGATTTTCGAGGAAACTCGTCGTCCAATAACAAGGCTGCCGGGAAAGTCCATATGAACGATGTTTGCGCAGCAATGCCCGGTGCCAGACGCCGTCAAAAGCCTTGAGAGAGACACGCTTCCTGGAACAAAACCCCTACAAATAATACAACAAAAATTTTGGTGGCAGCGCGTGGGATACCCAAAATCCCCTACCACAGGAAAGGAAGACTGGTGGGATTATCCAACAATCCCCAACCACAACAATTTTGGGGGCTGCAGGAGTAGGACTCCCAAACATCCCCTACCAGGAAGAACATAAGGTTACAGAGAACCACCGGCAACAAAATAACAAAAAGCGCTTCAGTGAAAATAATAATAAACCCAAAACAAAATTTTGATAAAAACAGCGTGCTCGGGGCTAAACACCGGCAATAGTGGAAAACAAGTAAATTTAAATTTTCACAAGTAGTAAAAGCATTCCTCTGGGGCATACACCGAGGAGAAGTAATAGTGAAAAAAATAATAAGCAGCAGAGATAGCAGCGACGACATCACTGGAGGCACCAAAAATAATATATGCAGTGGAGTAGTCAAAGAGAGACCGATTCCTGATGCAGCGGCAACACCCAGAGTAAGCAGCGTACTCAACGATTTCCACAGGTACTTATATTTTATTTTATTTAGTGATTTATAATTATTAAAAGTGAAATCAATTGTGTTGATAAAATAGAGAGTGTTTTACGTAATTTGGTCTTTTTTTTTTGCGGCCACCCAAAATAAAATTTTTTTTTTTTAATTCGAAACCGTTAATTAAAAGGGTGCGCCAAGAATGAATCGAATTGTTCTTTTTACACGGGGATAAAGAATAACCCCCCAAGCTTAATAATAATTTGTTAATTTGTTTTTTTAATGATAATAAACAAAGTTTGTTCTCATTTTTCCAAGCCATATATAAGCATAGAAGCCCAAAGTGATAAATACAATTTATAAAAAAAAATTTTTTTCACAAGTACGCACTTATTTTTCCAAAACTATTTTGGCTTATAGAAAAAATTTTAAATACATTTTTCTTAATCGACGTATATTTTTAAACGCACATTTTTAACAATTTCCAAAACTTTTTTCACACATATATACATATACACATTCATTTTTCCGAAATTTTTTTTCCAAAAACAACAAATAAAGACTAATCAAATAAAATAAAATTTTTCATTTATAAGGGGATAAAGAAAAACCCCCATTTTATTAAATATCCTGAGAAGTTTTAAATATATTTATAAAAGGGAACAAATAAAAACCCCAAAATTTTAACAAATTCGTTTTTAAAACTTTTACTTATCATAAGGGGACAAAAGAACAACCCCAAGAATTTGATTTCAGCTAAATTTTCACATACACATACATATATACATATTTTTCCATTAATTTAAAGTTCTTTGGTGAAGATTTTCTCATACGCATATTTTTCTATTTGATTTAAACTTCTTTGGGAAGATTCCATCTCATATTTATGTGGTTAGCTGAACGTAAACAGGAAAGCTAAGCTTTTGATGCTTGCCTTACCGTCGTCTGGACTCTTTTGTGTGTTGGATTTTTCTTTTTGTAACATTAGCATCCTTTGGAAACTATTTTGAACATCTTTTCACCTCCCTACCTTCGACACTTTAAACATTTCTTCGAAAGGGTTGTATCTCTCACCTTAGGAATAAAATACACTTTCCCCATAGCTTTGAAGGTATTTTTTCTTGTTTTCGCTCTTATCTTTTCTCTTGGCCATCTTATCCGACAATAATGAAGATCTCCTCTTTGAGTTCTCTGCCTTTTCTTACCCGTATTTGGGAAGGTCTGTTCCACAAACACGTCGTTAGTGCCAAAAAGAACCCGGGTACGCGTTCGCAGAGACCTGAGCCCGAGCTCATACAAAATCGCGAGGACGAAACGTCGGAAACGTTACGAAGGGAAATACGCGAACAGAGTTCTAGAATGAACTACGGATTCGGATTAAGCGACATACTGGGACTCGTGCCGGTATTTAACGGTCATCCTGACGAATTAGAGGGTTTCGTCTCTTGTGGAGATATTTTGTTCTCACAAGCACAAGATGACAACCAGAAATCCTTTATTCTAAGGGTGGTCAAAACCAAATTACAGGGACCGGCGCGAGACTGCATTAAACATAAAACTAATTCCACTTGGGAAGATTTGGTATGCGAATTGGAGGGAGAATTTGAAGCTCTAATCTCTAGGTCAGCTGCCCAAAATAACTTAGTGGCAACAAAACAGGATAGCAAGGAGGGTGTGAAGGAATTTTCAAATAGACTCACACACCACCTGCACGAATTGGACAGCGCCACATACGCTAGTTCATCTGATCCTGCAGTCAGAACTTATCTTCTGGCTGAAAATCAAAGACTCGCTTTAAATACATTTGAGGATGGGATACGGAATTCCAGCCTCAAAATCTTAGTAAAAGCACATAGGGCTTCAAATCTCAAAGCGGCCATTAGCTACGCTTTAGAACAATCTCGAAGATTAGGTAACGATAACTCAATGCTAACTTCCACTAACAATTTTAGGAGAAACCAACAAATTGTTTGTCAAACATGCAACAAGAGGGGACATACTTCTGCGACTTGCTATCGCAATACAAATTTCCCAAATTTCGTCCCCCAACGCATTAAGACAGAGGCTGAACGTCTCCAATGCACATACTGTCGAAAGTATAATCACACTCAGGCAGAGTGCAGAACCAGGTTAGCTCATATGCGAAACCAGGACCAACCTTCGACGAGTCGAAATCCCTTTAAAACTCAACTTAACCAATCCAATCAATCTCAAAATAGGACAATGACTAACTCGCCTCGGATTGAAAATCGAAATACCCGACAAAATCAAAATATTAACAGGGTATCCAATCAACAGGGAAAAGAACTCACTCGGGCAGCGAGCAACGGCAATCCTTCTCGAGTTCAGACAATCGCCGATATACACCCCATCCCGATGTAAATTTTCAAATGCGCGTATTTTTCTGCCCTGAATTTAAGGAGCCAGTAATACGTGTAAAATTTAATCCATCGGATAAACAATACTCGACTTTCCTCATCGATACAGGCGCCGACATCAGCCTGATCAAATTAGATAATCCTTGTATTGAACAATCTGTAGACAATTCAGACCCAGTGACTATATCCACCATTGCTGGGAAAACGGTCAGCACATGCGGGAAGGTATTGGGGGAGTTCGAATTCACAACTGATAGGCACTCCATACCCTTTAAGCATAACCTTTTTGTAGTGGGAAGCAACGTAGACTTCCAACACGATGGCATACTGGGAAGCGATTTCCTTGCGAAGCACCAGTGCCACATTAACTTTGAAAAGGGATTCCTTAAATTCGCTGTAAAGAAGAGAACCATGGTAGAACTCGAGCAGCCTTTAGAGAACAATAACGAGGTCAAGGAAAATATTCAGAATGCCACACCTTACGAGGCGTCTTCCACGGAAAACATAGGCATTCATGAAAAATTGGATAATACCGTTCGTGAGTCAACACCCGAATCCATTTGTCTACGGGCCGGATCTGATGCTGTGACAAACACAACGAAACCAACCATCCTTGAATCTTCCTCTTCCCATTTAAATAAAGTTTGTGGTAACAGAAAAGGTAAGGAAACGGCCGAAAAACTGAGTTCAGGAAAACATGAACCTGAAACTCCAATATCCCCAGTAAATTTAAAACGAAATGCCAAAATCGATCTCATAAAGTTGCATCCACGATCACAACAGGTAATGGAAATTCACAAACATATAATTCCAGCAGATTGTAAGCCCGAGAAACAAGAAATTTCAGCAAAGTGTAAGCCTGCGGTACTAAGAGTCCCAGCAAAATGTAAGACTGAAGAACAACTAATTTTCTCGTTAGAAAAGAGTAAGCTTGTGGATAACAGTCACATCCAAATTGCACTCGAACACATTCTCTCTTTCGTTTTTCCCATTATCCAAATTTTAAAATGGATTTTACAAATAAAATCTGACCAAAAAATCGTACCTCCACTTACGAATAAAAGAAAGTTTCAAATCTTTGTCTCGAAACTTTATTATTCTTTTAACATATTGTCGCTCGGAAGTTTGAACTATGTTACACAGCCAAACCCGAAGAAAGCTTGGGAAGTCTTCCACAAATTTCAGGAAAAATTTAAAACAAAGCATATCGATTTCCGATTAATATACATATATATATATATACTTAAACAAGTAAATAAACACATTCTTTTCTTCTCGAAGATTTGATATATTTAAAAGACCTAACAAACTAACCTCCCTGTGGAAAGGCCCCTACGAAATTGTAAAGATCCTATCCGAAGAAAATTCAATCCTCAAAATAGGAAAAGGTACCCGAATAGTCCACAACAATAATATAAAACCATTTGTGGATTAGGCAATCACGAATGGGAAACCCCAAAGAAAAAAAATAAAAGTTGAAGGAATGTAAATGTATATATGTATAGATAACCTTACAAAAAAAAAAGAAATAAATAAATGCAATAGTAAACCAAAAAAAAAAGTAACACTGTACCAAAATACCACGGTAATGTATTTAAAATTTGCAAAAAAAAAAAATTCTATTCAAATAATTGTATACGAATAAAATAATTTTGTAAATAGTATACAACATTTTTAATACCCAGAAAACAAACAAAACACAAAAAATAAATATATATATATATATATAAACAAATATTAACGCACTTAATAAAATAAGTTTATATCATGTTTTAAATAACCACCACTAACTTAAATAAATAAACAACAAAACATTTTTGTAATAATAATAAATAATCTTAAGCTATAAGAAAAAACACATTATATATATATGAAGAAAAAAAAAACGAAAATACAAAAGCAAAACTTAGAAAACAATGTTAAAATAAGAACTTCTAATATTTATATAAGTACGAAACAGTTTTCAACTAAGAAATACTAAGAAAGTAGGAAAATTTATATCATATATATAATACATGAAAACAAACTATATAAATAAATAAACGCACGACAAACAAGGACAATGAAAAGTCCTCAAAAAAAAAAAACAGAAATAATATATGTAGATAACGTAAATTTATGTGTAAATAATGAAAATTCTATGTAATACACAAATTGTAAGATTAAACCATAAAAACCGTACTTATCTATGTATCTTTTTACAAATAGCACTTTATAAAAACGATGAAAAAAAAAACCCAAAGTTACAATAAGAAATAATGTTAATATAATGAATTCAAATACTTATGTAATTATAAAACATTCTACAATTAACCTTATACTCAGAAAATAAGAAAATATCCAAATTTTATTATAAAAAAAAAAACCATCGTGGAAACTTCGATACACGACCATACATAGAGTATAAACACGATTATATTAATATTAAGGAAGAAACAAACTACAAAAATTACACATTTATAATAAATATTGTACTATGTTAGAAAATACCAGGCCTATGTAACGGAATCACAATACTACCACCCTTTATTCCCAATCACACCACTTTCCAGAAAATTAATCTTATAAAGATCAATTTTCTTTTTTTTCAAGGAGGGGAGGACGTAGTGCTCTAAAAAGCCCTAACCTTTTTCCTAATCCAAAATCCTAGCTATAATACGCTAAAACATTCAAACATCAAACATTAGTTTATTGCCTAACATTTGCCCCCACGGCATTATTAAATCCAAAATCTCGAATTAAAATCAAATTCGCAATAAACGAATCTAATATTCGTTTATTGTTCTACATTTGCTCCACAGCATCACCCAAATCTAAAATTCGGAGATCGTTATCTCTATCCCAAATTTTCGATTCAGGAAAACAAACAAAAAACTCAAAAGCAGATACATTCACACATCTGCGCGATAGTTTCATAAGAATTCAAGAAATTGAATTCTTATCTAAAGTCAATACAACATCTCGCTCGAGATATCCAAAAAATCGATATTGTTGCACGAAAATGTGTATCTTTTGGATACAATTTTCGATTCCTTTTCCTTTATAAAGGAATAGTTTAATGATCTCCGGGCCTGTCTCTAGCTCAGCCAGGTCAACAATCGACTTCTTCCTCAAGTCCGACGATGTTTATTCAGCGGGTCCACCTACAGTGTCCTTTATATTTCCTTCTGATCATGGTTCCGTTCACACCACGATCCAAATCCCCTCTCTCGATCCACTATACTCGTCAAACTCTGTCCCAAACTTCACCAAAACAAATTGGAGAAAAGTCAATAGGGACATACCGATAAGTTTCTCTGACTTGTATATCCCTGAAGCATCTAACTTACTCCCTACTGAAATTGATCAAGCATCTTTAAGAATAGAGCAAATTCTTAAGGAGGCTCTCAGCAAAAACACCCCGACAACCATTCCTCATAACTATTTAGGAAAGCCTTTGCCCAGCATCCTAACCAAATTATTGCGCCTTAAAAAGCAGCTCCGCCGTAAACTTCATACAAGATACTGCCCCTTTATTAAAAGCCAAATCCAACTCCTATCCACTCTGATAAATGAGCAGTTGAAAAAATTCGCAGATGAAAACTACATCTCCACACTTAAAAATATCAAACCAAATCGGGATCTTTTCAAAAACATCAATCAATTAACTGGTCGTAAATATAAACCCCGAATTGACCATCTCATTAACCCGATCAGCAATAATATTGCCCAGTCCGATTCGGACATAGCAAATTGCCTCGCAGAACACTTTGCAAAGATCCATGAGCAAAATAATTCTCTCTCAACTCCTGGCTTCGAGAACACAGTAAACGAATACATCTCAAACAGATTATTCCCATCTTTTACTCCTTTCATCGGTGAATTCAACAACACAAACATAGCTTCACACCCCTTAGACACTACAAATTTTCTAACTGCGGACGAATTATCCGAGATCGTAAGATCAGGAAATAACAAAAAGTCAACTGGATTAGATGGAATCCCACGTCTTCTATTTAAAAGGCTACGCCCACCGAATCTACTTCCCATCCTCATTCTTCTTAATCATATAATTAATGCATCGCACTTCCCAGAGAACTGGAAAACTGCGGTAGTAATTCCTATTAAGAAGCCCGGTAGTAGTAATAGCCCTTGCAATTATCGTCCAATATCCCTATTAAGTACACTAAGTAAGATACTGGAACGCAAGATCTACCAAAATCTTCTCTCATTTGCCAATGAGAATGCCCTCATCCCTAACTGTCAGTTCGGATTTCGTAAGCGACAATCCACATGTCATGCTCTACTAAAACTTACACACGATGTTACAACTGGTCTCCAAAACCAAAGCCCTACTGTGTGTATATCTCTCGATATTTCTAAGGCGTTTGATTGCGTCTGGCTCTCAGGGCTTCTGTACAAACTGCACTCCATATTTAATCTAAACTCTCACACAACAAAGCTCTTAGCCACATATCTTTCTGCCAGAAAATTCGTTGTGAGAATAAATTCTTCTGTCTCAGAAACCCACACCATAACCGCGGGTGTTCCCCAAGGCTCCATTTTAGGGCCAATTTTATATCTGTTATATACCTCAGATATTCCTCAACCAGTATCTCCTAATGTTGTGATGCTGAATTATGCTGATGATACATTAATTTACTCTAGCAGCAAATTTGTTAAGGCTGCAAGAAACCGCATTAACAACTTCCTCCCTAACCTATCAACATACTTTAATAAGTGGAAAATTCACCTTAATCCAAATAAAACGCAGCTCATAGTGTTCAAGGGCAAAAACGAGCACTGTACAAACAGCACTAGACGCTGCCACAACAAAATTAAGATTCAACTGAACAACACTCTGATAAAACCCTCCAAAACCCTAAAATATCTGGGAATCACTTTTTCTAATAACTGGTCTTTTCCCTCCCACATTAAAAATTCCCTTCAAAAAGCCACAATTCAGCTTAATCTCTGTAGAAGAGTAATGTGGAAACCTAATAGTCTCTCTCACAAAGTCAAACTGCTCATTTACAAACAAATTATCAGGCCTACACTCACGTACGCGTGCCCATTGTGGTACCATATCACTCCCTCCCAAATGGAGAAATTACGAGTATTCGAAAGGCAATGCTTTAGGTATGTCTCTGGGTTACATCGTCGTCCTAACTCCTATAAGTACTATAGTAACGTCGAACTCTACAATACCGCTGGTATCGAGCGCCTCGATAGACGATTCCTCGAACTGTCTATCAAATCTATCGAAAACCTACAAAATAATCCCAATCCCATAATAACCCCACTCTTAGAGAACCCTCTAGATATCCGAACTAACTACCCCAACTGTCTCCACACCAGACCTATCTTCGCCTCAGGCAGGCTGATAAATGATTCAAATGAGATCATATACCACAACACCGAAGTTACCCCTAACCAGTTCAAATACTGTAACGTCCAACCATTTTCCAACATCCTACGCTTTTCCAACGAACAACCGGAGAGAAATACTCTACCTCTAACCCATAACTAACCTCATTCCACATCCTTTAATTCATAACATATATCCCATTAATTATAAAACTTTGTTTATGGCTTTATGAAAATCATACTGTAATCAGGCTAAATTAGGTTAAGTTATTTATATAATTAGGATTAAGTTTAGATTAAGTAAAGTTGAAAAAACAAATTCCTGGTTTTCTGACCTTTTCCAGGAAGATAATACCACTACATTTATAAACACGCATCTATCTTATATCTCATAAAATATTGTTTGGAAAATGTATATATTATTATAATAATTACATGTAAGCAATTGTTACAAAATTAATTTTAAGCCACTGTATTACTTAAATGTACGAATTCTAATTATGGTTAATAAATACAGTTTTGAAAAAAAAAAAAGATCTCCGGGCCGCAGTCTTAAATCGATCTTAGTCCCTGGAGGAAATACCCCAGTGGAAAAACTAATGAAAATAATTGGAAAAATAAAACTCTTTAATTTGTAAAAGAAAAACAACACGGATTTTCATTTAGCGGCCAATTGATAGCTAAGTATCACCTGGCCTGGAAGACCAAGGACAAAGGGCCAATTAAGGACGTTACTCTTCCCTCAGGCATACGAGGAAGCACGGTAACGACCCCTTTTGTAGGACGAGTTTCAGGAGCGGTCAAATTTTAAGAGATCGCCTTGTCCTTTTAAGGACCAGGAGACACGCTTCCTGGAACAAAACCCGTACAAAGAATACAACACTATCATCCGCAAAACTGAACACTTTGTTATCCGTTGTCGCCAACAAATCATTTATGTGAAGCAAAAACAAGGTTGGAGCCAAAATAGTTCCTTGAGGCATCCCAGAATTAACAGGATACAGAACCTCACACTCGTCGATCACAACAACCCGAATCAATCGATTTTCGAGGAAACTCGTCGTCCAATAACAAGGCTGCCGGGAAAGTCCATATGAACGATGTTTGCGCAGCAATGCCCGGTACCAGACGCGGTCAAAAGCCTTGGAGATATCCAATGCGACCGCCCTTGACTCACCATCCCGCTCAATCACAGATGTCCATATAGCGGCTATATGGGTCAAAAGGTCTCCCGTCGACCACCTGCCACGTAATCAGTATTGACGATCATTCAGAAGTCCGTTGCACTCCAAATACTTAAGTAATTCGGCATGGATGACCTTTTCCATTACCGTAGATAACATAGAGAGTAATGCTATCGGACGATAATTGGATAATAGGGAGACACTGTTTTTCCTTCTTTGGAGTTGGTTGAACTCGAGCGACTTTCCAACAGGCAGGAAAAGTTCTTCGTTCATAAGGTAAGCGAAAGTCTGCTGGTATTCCGTCCGGGTCGGTTGCCTTCTTACAGTCCAGCCCACGTCGAATAGTACGTGTGCGTAACCTCACATAACGCATCAAAGACCGTGCCGGCGCTATCACAGGTTGTTCCAAAAGACCGGCATCGATGGTTGAATTGACGGAAAATAAATTCGCGAACACATTAGCTTTATCTTTTGAATTTGTGACTAACGTCCCGCTGCCCGTCACCAACGGAGGAAAAGAGGAGGAAGCGAAGTTACTGCTGACAGCCCCTGTCATTGACCAGAAGGGACGCGGGCCAGTTGGGCACTCAAGGAGTTTATTAGTCACTCTGTCGTTGTAAGGCTACTTCGCGGTATCAATCGCCTGGTTACACGCGTTTCTGATTCTAACACAATTCGTTCTGTTCACCTCGGTGGGACTAGAGTGCCATTGTTTAAAGCTCTATTTTTTGCCGCTGTTATCTGTACTCTCATTTTTTATCAAACCAAGGTTTATCAGATGAACTTCGTTTGGTGGAATGCGGAATGTAAATCTCCATCCTGAGAAGAATAATCTCGGTGGCCGACTACGCGCATGCGTTAACATTGCAGTCTCCAAAGCACACTTCTGCTCTCGGAAAGAATGCGAAAAATTTCGCAAATCGCTCCCTTAGTAGCCCCATACATTCACACATGGCGAGGCTACTTGGGTGGATTTGTAGGTATATCACTTGATTATATGCCGGCCTTGGCAAGGTTCATCAAGTGTCCTAACATAATAGTTCGGTAGAATTCGGTAGAGTTCACTCGCACGCCGTTAGACAGTAGAAAGGGAAAAACAAAATGCACTAGTGAGGTTTGTGTTTTAATGTTCTTTTTTATTATGACTTAAATATTTTATCACAAGTTTCACAAATTTGATCCACATGAAATTATACATTCCGCACACTCGCTTTATTTTAAACAACCCGGGACTATTATTTATCTGTGGTTTCGTACTTAACTTGTCACTACGTAAGTATATTGACAACCTCCGAACACTCTCGACGCACTTGCACAGGCGAACTCCACTGTATCTCAAACTCGTCTTTCCGGTCGCACTCCAGGAGACTCGACTCCTTTACCACTAATTTTTCGACAAAACTACTTTTGCGCGCGGATCACCTTGTTGGCTCGTGATGCGAGCTCATGGGTGGTCGAACCGTGGGAAATGATAATTCATAAAAAAAAACATCTTTGGGATAAGTATTTGCAGTTGTCCAAATACTACGCTAGGGATTAGGATGCATTTGGGATAATTACACAATGATGGCTGTTTACAACCATGTTAATTGCGTATTGCATTCCTAGGGAGTCATGGGTCGAATTCCAGTGTGAGTATTTACACTGGCATTGAATTCGGCTCTTGGCAGCTAGGCGCGAATTGCGCCGGTGCTTTGAAGATTGCATAAAAGCCGCCGTGAGTACTGGTGCAACATGAAAATCTGTTGCGCACGTGTGGGACAGTAAATGCAGGCACACAGGGGTTCTGCTGATTGTTTTCATAATCCACTTCGGTTATCTGATCTGAGATGCATTGATGTAGGCGGTACTGGCGTACCGAATTTCTTCTAGGGAAAATTGATATACCGCGTTAATTGCGTGAATGTCCTTGATGGGCAGATGCTTGATGTTTGGATGCGATTTGCATAATCGAAAGGTAATGCAATCGGTGGGAGAATACTTGGGGAAGGTATTGCACTTGCATAAGCTAAAATGATGAAATTAGTGGAGCTTTAGGAAAGAAGATTTGGAGGTAGGTTGAAAAGGTAGCAGTGGTGTTAGTAGAAACGCCACAGATTATTTGCTTGAAATTTAAGTAATTGTACGACCGATATCAAGCAGTGATCTGTGCTTCCCAGTGGCGCGGCAATCTCCACGCTATAAATGATCGTCCCGGATCTAAAAAACCTATCCACTCTCGTAGGTTCCTCCACGACTTGAGTCAAATTGTGTCTAACAGCGAACATCTCCGCCAGCATCCTAGCCTCATCGGCTCTTTTAGAATGTACCAACCAGGCGGAATTGTGCACATTAAAATCGGCAAGGACGACTATTTCATATGCTGGGTGATGTATTTGTATCCAGTTGACAGTATGTGAAAGATGTTCGATCAAGCCAGATCGGAACGCGTGAAGACACAGACTCCGCCCTTAAAACGGAATCTCGAATGTAAGTCGTATCCGGAGCAACGAAGATATGTCGAATCAGTTGACGAATGGACGGTTTCGCTGTGTGCAAATATTGGTGGACGACGTTTACATTCGTATTGTTGAAACTGATGCCCATTATGTCACAAAATCCCGTTATCAGTCAAACTCCGTCAGACCCTCGAGAAATAGCCCGATTATGGGATGTCGAATTTCTTATAGTTCGGTTATTTATCACAATATTCGCATGATGCTCCCCTTGACATAGTCCCTCCCGGAGATCGGAATGGGAAACTAGTTTACCTCCGGGATTTTTCATCTCAGAAGGTACCACCATGACTTGTCCCCGTGTCAGACCGGGCCATCAGCCATACATCCGAAACATAGTCGAATATTTCACCCGACGTTATCGCGGACTGTACAGCGTGGCGGGATGGCATCTCACCATGGCACCGACTACTATCTACACCAACCTTTTCTCGAACCGGTCCATCAGCCAAGCTCCGAAAGATGGTCAGGGATTTCTCCCGGTTATTTCACGGAGCCTATAGCTTGATAAGATCATTTTTCACCGAGCGGCAGGGCATTGGCATTGTATCTACGACACGACATCTTGATAATCGCAAACGCAAAATTCTCTGAATCCAACTCTTTTTCACTGTCCGTGTTGCGTTCTTATGCGTATATTAACTTTTTGTCCTGCCCCACTTGGATTTTTTCACATTTATAATTTTGTTATATTTGTTGTGTATAATAACCGCCAGTCAATAACCTTGTGTACGATCCCATAACAAATTTATTTGGAAGAATTTTATAGGAGACGCGTTTGGGTTTATTGTAAAGCAAAGCTTCAAAACAGAATACTTGTTTATATGAGATTCCCAACCTCGTAATTAACCATACCCCAATTGAACTCAGAAGATCATGCTGTATTGTTTTCAATAATCTGTTGAAGAACTACTACTACTTCCCGATTGGGAAATATCGAATGTGTATCCAGTTATTAAAAAAATGAGAGATCCTTCTGATTATTCTAGTTATAGTCGTATTTGTCGCCTGCCCAACATTAGGAAGCTTTTAGATGTAGTTATTAGTAAATCAATTTTATACGACAGAAAAAGAAACCGCTGCATCGTGTTATGAAATTTGTTTTCAGATATTAACTGGAATGCAAATCCCAAGAGAAGTACAGCTGCCTATCTAGTAGAGATGTAAGCCTTCGACACGGTTTGGATCGATGGAATGATATCTGTGCTTGCAGCGCAAAATTGTGTCAAGTCCTTAATGTAGGGAAATCGCAATTCAAGGTTTGACGATTTTTGCTAAATCACGACGCGGATATTGTTTTAACTTAAAATTCTGACTTGGTTTTTGACAATAAATAATATGTAGTATGTGCTTTTTTAATTTTACATCTCACCTACAATTTATTATTTTGAAAAACGTTGAATAATCCTTGGACTTAACACGTTATTCACACATGAACTATTCATCATCATCGACACTACAACCGGGATCCGGTCTTGGCCTTATTTAGCAAGTCTCTCCACCGGTCCTGATTTGGAGCCAATGTCATCCAGTTTGGCACTCCCAGGCTCTGAGCGTCCTGATCTACGCCATCCCTCCATCGCAGACAAGGTCTGCCGCGCTGTCGCCTTCCATACATCCTGCCACAGCTTGATTTTTCTTACAACATTGGCTACAAGGTAGATCGCGTACAACTCATGGTTGTAGCGTCTCCGGAATCGTCCTCCCTCACATACGGAGCCAACAATTCTCCTTAAGACCTTCCTCTCGAACGCGGCTAAGACTTCAGAGTGCCTTTTATCGAATACGCAGGTCTCGGATCCATACATGAGTACTGGTAAGACCATGGTCTTGTACAGTAGTAGGTTGGATGTTCTGGATACATTTCGGGATTTAAAGAGCTTTGATAGACCATAGTAGGCTTTGTTGGATTTGATCAGCCGTTCGCGTATTTCTTCTTCCATATTGTTATCGGCTGACACTATTGACCCAAGGTAGTTAACGGATTGCACTATTTCAAATTCGTGCTGCACTACCCTGCTAGTTTGACCAACGTTAGGTCTTCTCTTCGGAGAAGTTGCCACCATGTACTTAGTTTTCCCCTCATTAATGTGCAGTCCCAGTTTTTGTGCCACCTGCTCGATCTGGGTGAAGGAGTCCAGTACAGCCGATTCGGTTCTACCGATGATGTGGATGTCATCTGCGTAGGCAAGTATCTGGCTGGACTTGGTGATAATAGTTACTCTAGTTGTAACGCCAGAGTCACGGATTACTTCCTCCAACGCCAAGTTGAAGAGGAGGCAGGCCAGACCGCCCCCTTGTCGGAGTCCATCGAAGATGTTTATTGGTTTGGTTAGCAATCCCGCTATTTTTACTTGACTAGTTACGTTGGTCATGGTCAACCTACAAGGTCGTATCAATTTGTTTGTAATGCCAAACTCCCTCATGGCATTATATAGTTCTGCTCTGGCTATGTTGTCGTAGGCGGCCTTAAAGTATATAAATATATGATATAATGGAATCTTAAATTCCAGACATTTTTGCATCGCCTGCCTAAGGGTGAATATCTGATTAATCACTGATTTGCCTTGGATGAAGGCACACTGATATTGACCAATGATTGCTTTAGCGTATGGGGCTATCCGATCTTGTAGGATATTGGAGAGTATCTTTTAGGCGGTACTCAGCAATGTTATACCCCTATAGTGGCTGCACGCTGTGATATCTTCATTCTTATGTATGGGGCAAATTATACCACGACGCCAATCTTCCAGCATCTCCTCTTGCTCCCATACGTGCGTCACGATCTCGTGAATTGAGTGATGTAACGCCGTCCCTCCTTGTTTGATCAGCTCAGCTGGTATGCCATCAGCTCCGGGGGCTTTATTTGATTTGAGCTGTCTTATGACTTTCAATGTTTCCTCAATGCTTTGTGGCGCAGCATTTGGTCTTGATCTTGTATTGGTGGAACCTCCAATTCTTCTGTGAGCTGACGATTTATACAACTCATTGAAGTGCATTTTTCATCGCTCTAGAATGCGTTCAGGATCGGTGATCAAATTACCCTCTTTATCCTTGCAGTAAGTGCAGCGTGGTGTGTACCGCGTCATACTGCGGATTATTTGGTAGAACTCCCGCGCCTGGTGCGGACCTTGCTCTCTACTTTTCTCTATTTCACAGACAAGGTTTTTTCCCCAGGCATTTTTCTTTTGTCTGTGAAGCCTTTTTTCAGATCTTCTGAGCACTTTGTATTTCTCCTCGCATACCCGCGTCCTATGAGACTGCTGCATTGCCCGGTATGCAGCATTCTTACGTTCAGTCGCTAGTTTGCACTCAACATCAAACCAGTCACTCCGATCTCTACGACTACTGCCTAAGATGGAGTTGGCAGTACTAATGACAGTATTCTTAAGGTGTATCCATTTCTCTTCTACGCTCGACATTCTGGCCCCAGGACTTATTCTCCCTCCGTCGAGCTCTTCGAGGGCGAGTCTTGACGCATGACCAAAGGTATTGCTGGTATTCTCATTGCGTAAGGCAGCCGTGTTGATTCGAACCTGATCCGCGGATGCAATACGTCTCCGTAAGGCGATCCGCGCTCGGAAAACTGTACCAAAAAGATAGTGATCCGAGTCGACGTTGGCACCTCGGTACGTTCGTACCGTCATCTGGCTCGAGAGGTGGCGGCGATCTATCAACACGTGGTCAATTTGGCTGCTAGTGGCTCCATCAGGTGATACCCAGGTGGCTTTGTGGATATCTTTACACGGAAACCTTGTACTTGCAACGTCCAAGTTCTTTGATTGACACGTGGTCAATTTGGCTGCTAGTGGCTCCATCAGGTGATACCCAGGTGGCTTTGTGGATATCTTTACGCGGAAACCTTGTACTTGCAACGTCCAAGTTCTTTGATGCTGCCAGTTCAATGACTCGTAGTCCATTGTCATTTGTTGAATACGTCCAAATGTAATTCAATTTTTGTTATTGTGCGATAGAAGCCGGGTCATCTTCCAACAGTGCGTGGTGTTAGGTTATATTAACATTTGCGCTCAGCCGGTAAACCTTAGATTAAGGAAGCGACACCAGCTTGAAAAGCACCATTATCCGAATGGAAGAACGAATGGACCATGTACCATACCGTCCAGACTACCATTTGACCAGCGCCCCCTACCCCAGCGACCAGGAGGACACATACGAGTCGGACAGACTCTAAAAGAAAATAGTGGCCGCATTTTTTTCGACCCAGCCGCACTCCCATTACACCAGCAGAGGGAACAGGAGAGAACATTCGTGAACGACAATGGTGACGAAAACGTAGAATACTTTAACATCTTGTTGCAAACCAGAACCTCGGGCTGGTGGAGCCCGTGGATAGGTGCCGACCCGTTGAGCCTACGGATTGCTTCCAGCTGTCTAAACCCGTGGGTTGACCGGCTTGTTGTGATTTTCCAATACTTGGTTGGCGAAGTGGAGTATCCTATATACTGTGCCTGTTCGTCCTACGAGCCCAGACTTTTAATTATTATCCTGTGGTTTTTCCAAGTGTTTAACAGGATTTTCGAATTTTGTGTACATTCAAAATGAAATATAATCTATAATTTTCTAGATCGCCGTGCGATAATTTATTTTATTCCTTTTTTTATGTTTATGTTTGATTTCGTTTTAATTTAGTTTATTTATGTTTTAATTCATATTACTCTCGCTATCTTTTTTATTTTTAACATATAGTTAATTAATAAATACAAATTCTTTTGGGATGTATTAACACATTCCTTCCCTTGAAGCCAACTGTCTAATCTGCTTTTAGAAGCTTTGATCAAACTCTTTTATATCTCAATTAAAACCAAAAACCAATGCCAGCCAACGGTTTTTTTTTTTCTTTCTTGTGTTTTTTTAATGTTTCTTTATCTCCATGAACACGATGCACCATATCATTCACCCTGAGACAGTCACCTGATGTCGGTTTTAGGCACAGGCCATCTCAAGATGATGGGAACTGCGACCTTGCAATCCCGTCGGTATTCACCTTGAGATGGTAACATTATGCCTATTCCGGCTGCAGATCGCCCCGAGGCGATAGAAATTGCAAAATTGCAGACAAAACCCCACTGTACACTTACCCGAAGAACCCCCATAACTACAACTCAGCCATCATAACTTTCTGCTAAAACAATCGCATTAAACACCTGTAAATGCTTCACGCAACAAATGGCCAAATGTAATTAGTTAAAAGTTTTTGGAAAAGAATTCTTACCTTCATTCATTCATTCGAATCCAAAAACTCCCCATAAGAATTCTATCCAAATTTATCACAGATCCCAGACTTCGCGCATAGCCGCCGGATTGAATTCAAAGCATAAACAATGTACATATATAATCCGTTTTCCACAAACGAATTTCCCTGCATATACAAATGCAAGCAGGGGATTCGTTTCGGACACCGACCCAAGATACGATATACAATTCTTGTTGTATAAAGTATTGTAATCCATTAGTACCTATTTCTAATGGCTATTCGGCTATTTATACAAGGGCATCACTCATCTAAGACTTTTATGTCGCCCTCGTCCCATCTTTTCCTTTAACACCATTTCTTCGATGCATCGTCGTATATTTATTTAGCCGCCATGCTCATCATAAACCAAGATCTTCTGGATTCCTTTGTCCTTGCCGCCTGCCTGCTTTGCTTTTCTATTGCCATCGCGCATGAGTAAACAACACAGATCTAAACGATCACACACATACCACCATGATCTCCATTACGAGATCTGGTCTTCTATTCCACCAAGAGAGACTTCACGTTTCCCTGGTGGTAAGTAACAACATATCCTTAGTGGAGTGGATATCTACCACCATACCACAAACTCACCCCAAACGAGGGTTGAATCGTTGGTCGGTGCGTCTTCCGCTCTCCGTAGCGCTGCGGAGACGCCTATACATCACGTAGACGAGTTTCCAGCCCCCAGTCGAGTGTGTGCTAATTTCCAATTTCTAATTTTTAACCGGTTGTGTTTCAGTGTGTGGTGTCTTCAGAATTAAACGAAAGTTATTGTAGTTGCGATATTAAAATAAAATAACGTCGTCCTAATTTGAACAAAAGTAATTTATCAACTGTCTTAAATGTTAATTCCAGTTTATTGTGGTTGCGATATTTAAATAAAATAACAGAAAAACAATAAAAACAATCACCACCAACAATTGAATGTGTTTTGATGTGTTTTCCTTCCTTCCGGACTTACGGCGTTTTGGTTTTCTTTTGTTGCCTCTTCCGTGTAACCGCTTAGTGAATGAGTGGGTTGGTGGTAGAACTCTCACCCATGTTGGCGTCGCGACTATCTTCACCACACTTCCCCAGCTATGGGCGAGCTTTCGTTTCTCTGAGAGAAACGTGGTCTCTCTTTGTAGTGGTGGATTGGAGAGGATTTCTCCATGGCGATCTTAGCAAGTGTGCTAATAGATCCATTGCTTGCTCATGCAACGAAGGTCATGGGAAACGAAATTGAGAAAAGAGAAGATGAACAAAGGACATTATTAATAGCATAGATGCAGCTGCGCACATAGTCTGCATTGCTATTAGTAAAAAGATGCTAAAAGGGATTTCGGTACACAATGTTGATGTGCACCGAATCTTGCTGGCGGCAAGGGTCAGATTCTTGTTTGCATGTTTGTATGCTGAAGAATTCGATTTATGGCCACTAGACGATAGATGCGTGTATTTGCTTTTGTCGCTTGGAGGCCATGGAATTGACAGGAAAATGTGATGTGCAGCAGAACTGCTTGGCAAACAGGCGTGCCGAATAGTTTTCCAATCATGGTTATGTATGCAAAAGAAGTCTTTTCAGGAAATTTTGAAATTTGAAATTTTTTTAGAGAACCCCCACAAAATACCATCCCATTAAGTTATAGACTTCGTGAAATGGTTGGGAGAAATCTTTAAGCATTTTTCGGAGCTTGGCTGATGGACCCGCTTTTCAAAAATATGTATTAAATACTTTCTTTAAAAAAAAAAAACCACAAAATCGGCCTTTTTGGCCTTCTACACGAGGATACTCCCTTAACTGGCTACGATTGTGACGATGGACAAACTTACTGTTATTTATGGCCATTGCTGCGGGGGGGGGGGGGGGCGAACATACAGGGCAAAGTTACTGACTGCTTTCAACCCGGCGAAGGCCAGAACGATCCATGTCCCTGTTCAAAACAAGTTGACATGCAGTCTCCACGTGACACCCCTGGATAGCTACTTCCGCACCCCCCAAGTAGTGAAGCAATGCATGGAGCGACATCCTGGGAAAGGTTGGCACAAGGTTAATGACCTTGCCCGGATAAACAAACTATTATGGACCGGATGTCCAAATATAAGGCTGACATAACACCATTACAAGAAATAAGATGGATGGGGAGTGGTATTATTCAAAGAAACGAGTATGACATTTATTACAGCTGTCATGCAAAACACCATGTGCTCGGGGTGGGCTTTCTAGTCAGCCAACAACTGAAGCCAACCATTATCGGCTTTAATGCAATAAAAGAAAGGCTATGCACTCTTCGCGTGCGGGGCAAGTTTAAGAACATAAGCCTCATAAACGTTCATGGATCTACAGAGGAGTCCCCTGACGACGAAAAAGAAGAATTCTACGAGAACGTCGAACGGACTCTCAATGCCTGCCAAGATACGATGTGAAAATCGTTCTCGGTGATCTGAATGCGAAAATAGGTCGGGAGCCGGTTTTCAGGCACTACGCAGGTTCCCATAGTTTGCATGAGAACACTAATGACAATGGACTACGAGTCATCGAACTGGTAGCATCAAAAAACTTGGTCGTTGCGAGTACCAGGTTTCCGCGTAAAGATATCCGCAAAGCCACCTGGGAATCATCTGATGGACCCACTCGCAACTAAATTGACCACGTGTTGATAGATCCCCGCCACTCCTCGAGCCTGATGACGGTACGAACGTACCGAGGTGCTAACATCGACTCGGATCACTGTCCCGAGCGCGGATTGCCTTACAGACGTATTGCATCCGCGGATCAGGTTCGAATCAACACGGCTGCCTTACGTAATGAGAATACCAGTAACAACTTTGGCCATGCGTTAAGACTCGCCCTCGAAGAGCTCGACGGAGAGAGAAAGTAAGTCCTGGAGCCAGAATGCCGGACATAAAAGGGAAATGGCCACGCCTTAAAAATACTGTCATTAGTACTGCAAATCCATCTTATGCAGTAGTCGTAGAGATCGGAACAACTGGTTTAATGATGAGTGCAAACTAGCGACTGAACGTAAGAATGCTGCATACCGGGCAATGTAGCAGTCTCATAGGAGGCGGGTGCGCGAGGAGAAATATAAAGAGTTCAGAAGATCTGAAAAGAGGCTTCACAGACAAAAGAAAAGTGCCTGGGAAAAAAATCTTGTCTGTGAAATAAGAAAAGTATAGAGCGAGATCCGCACCAGGCGCGGAAGTTCTACCATATAATCCGCAGTATGACGCGGTACACAACACGCTGCACTTACTGCAAGGATAAAGAGGGTAATCTGATCACCGATCCTGAAGGCATTCTGGACCGATGGGAAGTGCACTTCAGTGAATTGCTAAATGGTCAGCTCGCAGAGGAATTGGAGGTTCCACCAATGCAAAATCAAGACCAAATATTACCGTCACCAAGCATTGAAGAAACATTAAAAGTCATAAGACAGCTCAAATCAAATAAAGCCCTTGGAGCTGATGGCATCCCAGCTGAACTGATCAAACAAGGAGGGACAGCGTTACATCACGCAATCCATGAGATCGTGGTGCACGTATGGGAGCAAGAGGAGATGCTGGAAGATTGGCGTCGTGGTATAATGTGCCCCATACATAAGAGGGGAGATATCACACTGTGCAGCAACTATAGGGGTATAACATTGCTGAGTACCGTCTATAAGATACTCTGCACTATCCTACAAGATCGGGTAGCCCCATTCGCTAAAGCCATCATTGGTCAATATCAGTCCGGCTTCATCCTAGGCAAAACAGCGATTGATCAAATATTCATCCTTAGGCAAGCGATGGGAAAATGTCTGGAATTTAATATTCCATTATATCATCTGTTTATAGAGTCCATCCACATCATCGGTAGAACCGAATCGGCGGTACAGGAAACCTTCACCCAGATCGAGCAGGCGACACAAAAACTGGGACTGCACATTAATGAGGGGAAAACTAAGTACATGGTGGCAACTTCTCCGAAGAGAAGACCTAACGTTGGTCAAACTAGCAGGGTAGTGCAGCACGAATTTGAAATAGTGCAATCCGTTAACTACCTTGGGTCAATAGTGTCAGCCGATAACAATATGGAAGAAGAAATACGCGAACGGCTGATCAAATCCAACAAAGCCTACTATGGTCTATCAAAGCTCTTTAAATCCCGAAATGTATCCAGAACATCCAACCTACTACTGTACAAGACCATGGTCTCACCAGTACTCATGTATGGATCCGAGACCTGCGTATTCGATAAAAGGCACTCTGAAGTCTTAGCCGCGTTCGAGAGGAAGGTCTTAAGGAGAATTGTTGGCTCCGTATGTGAGGGAGGACAATTCCGGAGACGCTACAACCATGAGTTGTACGCGATCTACCTTGAAGCCAATGTCGTAAGAAAAATCAAGCTGTGGCAGGATGTATGGAAGGCGACAGCGCGGCAGACCTTGTCTGCGATGGAGGGATGGCGTAGATCAGGACGCTCAGAGCCTGGGAGTGTCAAACTGGATGACATTGGCTCGAAATCAGGACCGGTGGAGAGACTTGCTAAATAAGGCCAAGACCGGATCCCGGTTGTAGTGTCGATGATGATGAATAGTTCATGTGTGAATAACGTGTTAAGTCCAAGGATTATTCAACGTTTTTCAAAATAATAAATTGTAGGTGAGATGTAAAATTAAAAAAGCACATATTACATATTATTTATTGTCAAAAACCAAGTCAGAATTTTAAGTTAAAACAATATCCGCGTCGTGATTTAGCAAAAATCGTCAAATCTTGAATTGCGATTTCCCTACATTAGTAATTAAGGACTTGACACAATTTTGCGCTGCAAGCACTGATATCATTCCATCGATCCAAACCGTGTCGAAGGCTTACATCTCTACTAGATAGGCAGCTGTACTTCTCTTGGGATTTACATTCCAGTTAATATCTGAAAACAAATTTCATAACACCATGCAGCGGTTTCTTTTGACCAAAACTGGTTCTTTTTTCTGTCGTATAAAATTGATTTACTAATAACTACATCTAAAAGCTTCCTAATGTTGGGCAGGCGACAAATACGACTATAACTAGAATAATCAGAAGGATCTCTCATTTTTTTAATAATTGGATACACATTCGATATTTCCCAATCGGGAAGTAGTAGTAGTTCTTCAACAGATTATTGAAAACAATACAGCGCGAACTTATGAGTTCAATTGGGGTATGGTTAATTACGAGGTTGAGAATCTCATATAAACCGCTTGAAGAATACTTGTTTTAAAGCTTCGCTTTACAATAAACCCAAACGCGTCTCCTATAAAATTCTTCCAAATAAACTTGTTATGGGATCGTACACAAGGTTATTGACTGGCGGTTATTATACACAATAAATATAACAAAATTATAAATGTGAAAAAATCGAAGTAGGGCAGGAAAAAAGTTAATATACGCATAAGAACGCAACGCGGACGGTTTAAGAGTTCGATTCAGAGAATTTTGCGTTTGTGATTATCAAGATGTCGTGTCGTAGATACAATATCGGAAAAAGCAACTTGTCAAGAAATGAAATAATAACAAATTAAATGTGTTTATGGAAAACCTATGAATATTAAAATGTGTTCAGGTAATTCGATTAGCGAAATTGCATAAAAAAGAAGACTTTACTATGATTAGAGATCTACCCACAATGAATTAGTTTTACTTACCATTTCCCCCATAATTACTGTTGAATTAGTTACTACTTTTCCTTATCGAGTTTCGTTCACCAGGAACTCGTTCCTCACACTAATAGTTACTTTATAAAACTCGAATTCTCTCAAGTTGTGGCGCTGCATATCAAGGCATCCGTCATCCTAGTCGAACTTGAAACAATCCAAGGAACACGGATGGAAGACTTTATTAAAAAAAGTCAATTTTCACAATATTTTCGTTCTTAATAAGTACCTACAAAATTTTCTATATTGAATATCTACTATAATCGTCTACATTCCTTTGGTATATAAAGTAAAAAATAAATAAAAACTGGAACACATCGATACATTACAGTACCGACAAAATGCTAGTCTTCGAATGGTTCTACGACAAAATGTCCATCATCATGCTTCCGTATATGGTCTCCTTTGGTGAATGCCGAAATTAGACTGAAATAAGAGCAACGATCATTACATCATTCGTACTGAGTTCCAGAGATCCCCTAAAATACTTACTAGTATAGCATGATGAAGAACATTGTAAAGTAGTACGATAAATATATCATACAGTTCCTCAAATACAATCTGTTCATGCCACGGCCATGAATCTCCAAAGGATCATATACTCCCAGACTGTCGGAAGGTAATCTGTATATTTCAAATGCCAACCAAAAAACCATCGGCGCATTCAAACTAGCCAGGAGCCAGTGCATTCCGCACAACATCATCAAAAGGATTACTGCATGAACCAGAAGCTTCGCTGTTACCCAGGCGTTCAGTCGATCGCAGCATTGCTGAGCATTTAAATAGTCAGACTCCAAGTCCGCCAAGGTAAGGACCTGGAAGTAGTTGTTCTGTCTACTACTGACAGCTCACATCATTCCTTGTGTGTATACTTACATAGTATATTAGCAACAGGATAATTGCTCCATAAATTATCAGCGAGAGGAAAAACAAATACGTTTCTGGAACCATGCTAGTCTGGCTAGAACTAATCACATCCGGCTCAACATTGTGAACAATTGGAAAATGAAACCTTCTTAAATCTGTATTTACTTGCGCCCCGTCCAGGACGGATGCATCCATGACAAAACACAACCATGACAGTCGAATTCCTTGGCAAGTACTGACGTATGCGCACTGAAGGTGAATACTCCAATGCGGTTGCGTTCACTATGATTAAAGGATTCACTCAGTTATTTCTTATCGCGTTTCTTTTTTCCTTTAGCTTACCTAAATCCAAATTACTGAAATTCAATTTAAATATTTGCGTTTGTTTACAATTTATAGTATTCCCTAACACGTCTAATAACACTCTGGATGCATATGCGAATTGCACTCTTGTGGTTTCCATTAAATTTTGCAATAATATCTTTATCCAATCTATTATATTCGTATAACTCGGAATAATTTAGATACAGTTTTAGAACGTTGCGTGCATAAATTAATCGTGGTGAACTCATAAAACTATTCTTTAATTTGATGGGTATATCACTGAAACACGGAAACTGCAAAATATAAAATGTATATAACAGAAACTTAGAAATAGTATACTTTCTATGTTATGAAGTAGTAGTACTGTAGTAGGATTTTATTCAGTCTAATTACAGTTGTTATGTACTTATAAACCAGTATGTTACATTTCTTTGCTTAACTATTTATTAGATTCTTTTTTTAATTTTTTGTTTAATTTTATATTATAACGCTACAACCATGAGCTGTACGCAATCTACTTTGAAGCTAATGTTGTAAGAAAAATCAAGCTCGGTAGACTCCGGTGGGCCGAACACCTAGCTCGAATGAGCGAAGAGGAGCCTGCCCGGAAAGTCCTTTGTGGCAGGATGTATGGAAGGAGACCACGCGGCAGACTTTGTCTGCGATGGGGGGATGGCGTAGGTCAGGACGCCCATAGTCTGGGAGTACCAAACTGGATCATGGCTCGAATATATATATATATATATATATATATATACATATATATATATATATATATATATATATATATATATATATATATATCATCAGTGCCGATGATGATACAGCCGGGCACTGGTCTTGGCCTTATTTAACAAATCTCTCCACCGATCCTGATTTCGAGCCGATGTCATCCAGTTTGGCACTCCCAGGCCTTGGGTGTCCTGGCCTACGCCATCCCACCATCGCATAATTATTGTATTGTAACAGCTTCCAAACAATACACCAGCATTTCGTTTTGTTACTTTGCACCACTTTGAATACCAAATTAAAATCTTTTTTTTTGCAAACCCGAATCGCTACTCACTCTATGACAGATTGCCTATTCAAAAACGGCATCTAATCTTGTCAACGTCCAGAATCATTTTAAAATTAAAAAAAAGGAAATCTACCTAAAATGAAAACGATCAAAAAATTAATAAATATTGTAAGTCCCTTCATGGTATTAAGCAGCGTACGACCCGTTCCAGTACGCACACAACCACTCAACTTCATGCGACTTCTTTTCACCTCCTTTCAACTCGCTCGACTCTTTTTCGACCTCACATGACCACGTCACTCACATTCGACTCCGCTCTTCTTCTCTCGACTTCCTTTCGAGACGATCAACTTTTTCTTGTCTCCATTCACTCACAACATCCAAACCACTCGACTCAACCCAACCTCGCTTGACCCACACTGAAACCATTCCAATTTAACTCCTTCAAACCGGCTCCTCACTACACATGAGCTACTACGCGTAGCAAACAATTAGTAGGACGCCGGCTTCACCTCACACGGCTCATTTCAACCCATTTTCCGCCGCGTCTACAAATATTGGCGCCCATGCCCGCCAAACGCAGTTTTATGCGACTCTGCCTGCCTCTGCTCGACACCCTTCTTCCACGGCCTCGGCTCCTCACTGAACCACAGCTACTGCACGTAGCAAATATAACCAGTAGGACACTCGACTGCCATGCCGGCTCCTTCTTATCCACCAGCTACCCCGCGTGGCAATCATTTAGTAGGATGCCCGGTCCTACCTCATTACATAGACTTCAGGACCTTCCTCCTTAGGTCTCTGGATGCCTCCCATGTCCCAGCTACACCGGTCGGTAAACCAAACGATACTACCGGACTGAGACAACATCCTGGAACACCTCATACAGTTATCCCAGGCATTAGGCCATCATCATCATCATCATCATCATCGGCACTACAACCGGGATCTGGTCTTGGTCTTATTTAACAAATCTCTCCACCGGTCCCGATTTCGAGCCGATGTCATCCAGTTTAGCACTCCCAGGCTCTGGGCGTCCTGGTCTACGCCATCCCTCCATCGCAGACAAGGTCTGTCGCGCTGTCTCCTTCCATACATCCCGCCACAAAGGACTTTCCGGGCAGGCTCCTCTTCGCTCATTCGAGCTAGGTGTCCCGCCCACCGGAGTCTACCGAGCTTGATTTTTCTTACAATATGAGCTTCAAGGTAGATTGCGTACAACTCATGGTTGTAGCGTCTCCGGAATCGTCCTCCCTCACATACGGGGCCAACAATTCTCCTTAAGACCTTTCTCTCGAACGCGGCCAAGAGTTCAGAGTGCCTTTTATTAAGCACCCAGGTCTCGGATCCATATATGAGTACTGGTAAGACCATGGTCTTGTACAGCAGTAGCTTGGATGTTCTGGATAAATTTCGGGATTTAAAGAGCCTTGATAGACCATAGTAGGCTTTGTTGGATTTAATCAGCCGTTCGCGTATTTCTTCTTCCATATTGTTGTCGGCTGATACTATTGACCCAAGGTAGTTAAAGGATTGCACTACTTCAAATTCGTGCTCCACTACCCTGATAGTTTGACCAACGTTAGGTCTTCTCTTCGCAGAAGTTGCCACCATGTACTTGGTTTTTCCCTCATTAATGTGCAGTCCCAGGTTTTATGCCGCCTGCTCGATCCGGGTGAAGGAGTCCTGTACCGCCGAATCGGTTCTACCGATGATGTCGATGTCATCGGCGTAGGCAAGTATCTGGCTGGACTTGGTGACAATAGTCCCTCTTGTTGTAACGCCAGAGTCACGGATTGCTTTCTCCAACGCCAGGTTGAAGAGGAGGCAGGCCAGACCGTCCCTTTGTCGGAGTCCATTATAGATGTTTATTGGTTTGGACAGCAATCCCGCTATTTTTACTATGGAGAAATTATGATCCAAAGGTTCACATAACTTCCATAAGCAACACCCAATAGAAAGGGCGGCTTGAATTTAGGTCAACGAGAGAGATATAGGATGGAGAGTTATTGTAAAGGGATTGCAGGCCAGTGGCCGAAATCAAGGCCATCGTTAAACTGTTGGTGTGAGACAGAGGGACAAAGCAAACTACGATTGGCAAGCAGAGTGTGCATCGATTGTCTTCGTCGTCGGTATGTTAGGCAGTCAGTCATCAAAAACGTCGTCGTCGGTTTCGCTCGAATAACCTTCTAAATTTTATATACGTGAAAAAACAGTTTTTGAAAACTTGTTAGTTTTTAATTGTATGACGGATCTTGAGTGATGTGCAGCAATTCGTTTCAAATAGTGAATAAAATTAATCAAAAGATAACTCCGAGTTTCTTTTCTTTGTTTTTCGGTTGAACACGAAAAGGGTTCCAGTCGCGCCGTTTTCTTTTTTTTTTGCTTTATCAAGATGTTGTGTCTTAGCATACACAGATGAATTACCCTTTCCTTTCGGTCGGTACTGAATTCTTGTTTATACGATATTCTCCTCGTGAATTTCATTGTTTATATTATTTTGAGATAGTGTTTCTTTAAACAATAATGCCTGCGTATTATCGGATTCACAAAACGATAAGAGCCATCAGCTCGCATTCTGTTGCTGATGAGTAGATTTTCAGCCAGCTGTTGTTTGTCGATTGCCGGAATACTCCGTCCACCAAGAATCGTTCAAAGATCTAACCACAGGTGCATCATCAGCATACGCAGGGCTGAGTTTCGTTCGAGAGAATAAGATTTTCGTTTGAGAATGTGGAGTCAGTCGCAATTCGAAAAGGAACCGTTATACCCTTGTGCTCACAGTTCGAGAGATAATTTTCATTCAATCTCCAAATTTCTAAACAGAGGACAGTAAAGTTTGTGTTCATTAGCTGGCTTAACTTAACCGCCGGGATAGAGAGTTTCGTTACCTGACTAAACGGCAGTGTTACTAGTGGTCAGTGATCGAGGACCGGAGTTCTCGGTGTCGGTATAATGGTGATATTATACAAGAAAGGTGCCAGTGGATGATCAACCCCATCAGGCGCTATTGCCCCAAACGAAGCTCGACCTGCATTTCTCTGGTAAGTCGGAATTGTACTGATTTCTTATGTTCACGGTTTCAGGGAGGACCGGCTTCAGAATCTACAGCGCGTTGGTATGTCTCTCTGGCCCACATACCTGAGAACTCATATCACCCGTTTCTGCGGTAGTGCCCGTTGCCTGTAGAAGTTATCAGTTTTAAGGGCGAAAAGAAGCTACGGGAGTGCGCAAGGCATTTTTATGATGTGAGGCGATATTTGATTTTAAAACCCAGTAAAATTTAAGATTCACAATCTCTTCTGTCTTAACGATATCACAAACAATGAGCGTATGTGCGGGTCTGATTTCGTTAACAGTAAGCGAAAGGGAATTTGTTAGTTGAGTCGTTCGGTTTCGTATGGAACAGCGTTATATGATTTAAGTATCACGACCCTTGGCAATCAGCATAACAGCATAAATACCTCATTAACTCATTAATTTCGATCATTTTAGTAGCAATCGTCGGCGTATGTGGCTGGACATTCTTCATTTCTGACCTTCGAGAATAGTTACTTAGGTCTACTTATATATGAGTATATTTGATGGATAGTAATCCCTCCGATTCTAGCTGTGTGTGTGATATACAATGTGGATAAGTATCGGGTTTCCAATAGAGACATGACAACTTTGAATTTAATTTGTGAACGCACCCTTTTACTAATCATCGAACTGTCACTGTCAATTTATTAAGTAAACAACATTTTTATCATGGTTGAGTACACGAACGAGCAACGTCTACAAATTATAAAAATTTACTACCGAAATTTGGAGTCGGTGACCGCAACTTAACTTAACTCCAATTTTCGTCGTAAGTCTCGCCCTAGTAGACAGGCAATAATAAGTTTATGGCTAAAATTTGAGTCTACATATTCGTTGTTATGTTGCCGTGCCAGTGAGACAACGGGTTAGTCGAAGTGCCGAAAATATCGCTGCCGTTCAGGCGTCCGTAGCAAACGATCCAAATCAGTCAATTCCACGGCGTTCTCAAGAATTGGGCATCGCCCAGACCACTTTATGGCGAATTTTGCGTACGGATCTTGGTTTACACCCATACAAGATCAAGCTGACTCAAGAATTGAAGCCGATGGACCATTTGAAGCGACGTACGTTGTTCGATTTGGCTCTGGAAAAGATGCGCCAAGATGACGAATTTCATCGCCAAATCATTTTCAGTGTCGAAGGTCTTTTTTGGCTCAATGGGCTCGTCAATAAGCAAAACATGCGTTATTAGTCGAGTGAAAATCCACATGTGCTTCATGAATCACCACTTCATCCACAAAAAATTAATGTTTGGTGCGGTTCACATGCCGGCGGCGTCATTGGGCCATATTTTTACGTTACTGTGAATGGCCATCGTTATCGCGCCACGATTACCGATTATTTTTGGCCCGATTTGAAAGACATTGACTTGGGCGACATGTGGTTTCAACAGGACGCCGCCACAAGCCACACAGCTCACGATACAATCGATTTATTGAAGAGTAAGTTTGATCAGCGTGTTATCTCAAGAAATGGGCCAGTTGGTTGGCCGCCTCATTCGTGCGATTTAACGCTTTTAGCCTATTTTCTTTGGGGTTACGTCAAGTCATTCGTCTATGCCAACAAGCCGACGACGTGGTAAGGGCTCAGAGCCAACATTGAACGCGAAATAGCGGTCGTTTCGGCCGAAATGTGTGGCTGAGTCATCGAAAATTGGGTCCAACGAATCGACCACTGCAAACGTGCCCGCGGTGGCTATATGAACGAAGTCGAGCCCATTCATAAATGTTTTGATTGTACTTCAAGCCGTTTATAAAGTTTTTGATATATCTCAAATGGTTTGCGTTTTATTTAAAAAAAAAGTTGTCAAGTCCCTATTGGAAAACCCGATATGTTTTATTGATTGATCTATGTCTTTGCCTTTATAATGATGCACTGATATACTTATATTGAGGCTCCGTGAGGAAGGCACAAACTAAAATGTTCATCATTGCTCACTGACTGTAGACAGCGTTTTCTTAGCCGAAAAGGGCGAACAAAAGAAGTTGAAAATTTGAAGGTCGTGAAGGTCGTCCAAAATCAGTTGTTGTTCCGAAAACCATTGATGCTGTGCTCGAACTGATATTGGAAGATCGTCATGTGACCTATCGTGAGATTGAGACAACCTTAGGCGTTAGTGGGACCAGCATACATTCAATATTGCATAAACATTTGACCGTCAAAAAAATTTGTTCGCGTTGGATCCCACACAATTTGTCAATCGCCCAAAAAAAGGCTCGTGTCAATTGGTCGAAAGAAATGCTCAAAAAATACGGTCGCGGTGCTTCGAAACACGTCTATGACATCGTGGATTTACGCGTATGAGCCCGAAAGTAAACAGCAGTCGACTGTCTGGGTGTTTCAAGATGAGCCAAATCCAACAAAAGTTGTTCGCACACGAAGCACTTCCAAGCAAATGGTCGCCTGTTTTTTCGGAAAAACTGGACATGTCGCAACCGTACCACTAGAACAACGCAGAACAGTCAATTCTGAGTGGTATACAACCATTTGTTTGCCAGTTGTCTTCCAAGAAATCAGGAAAACCAACCGCCGAAGACGGATCACTCTTCACCACGACAATGCGAGCTCTCACACATCGGCTGCGACAACTACATTTTTGAGCACCCAAAACATCGATTTGATGGGTCATCCGCCGTATAGTCCTGACTTGGCACCGAATGACTTCTTTTTATTCCCGTACGTAAAAAACAAACTGAGAGGTCAACGTTTTTCGACACCTGAAGAAGCGGTTGCTGCATTCAGAATGCATGTGTTGGAGATACCTCAATCAGAGTGGCAAAAGTGCTTCGACAATTGGTTCAAACGCATGCAAAAGTGTATAGATCTTCATGGGGAATATTTTGAAAAACAATAAAGTGATTTTCAATGATCAATATTTGTTTTTGTTCTCTAATCCCGAAATATAAAAGGCAACCCTGGTATAACTCGGTGAACTGGATCGGATTCTAGAAGCGTTGGGCGATATACAAGTCTCACCCTAGTTAGTGCGTATACTAGCAAACTATCTCCCGGATAGAAGACTGCTCTATGACAGATAAGGAACCACATGGATATAAAATATCAGTGGGTGTGCCTCAGGGGGCTGTATTAGATCCGCTGTTGGGGAATATTATGTATGATGGTGTGCTCAGGGTCAATGTACCAGAAGTTAGAATCATTGGGTACGCAGATGATTTGACGATAGCGGCCGTAACTAAACATGTGGATGACTTGGAGAATATTTGCACCCAAGCAATCTAGAGCATTAAACGCTAGCTAGATATGCCCGGACTGAAACTAGCCGAACATAAGACGCAGGCAGTTTTAATAAGCAGCCACAAGAAAGGTGAATACCTTGATTTGGATATAGAAGGACAAATAATCAGATCCAGTCTATATTAAATATCTTGGTGTTATACTCGACAACAGCTTGACCTTCAAGGAACACCTGAGGAAAACGAGTGAAGAAACAGCAAGAGTATGCAAAGTTTTGCTGAGACTGCGACCCAATGTTAGTGGGCCCCGGCTCCGCATAAGGAAACTCATAACCAGTCTCAACAGCTCCATTATAATCTATGCAGCTCACATATGGGTACGAGCAATACAGTATAAGTCTTACATTAGGGGAGTGAACTCGGCAGATAGGCTGGCATGATTAAGAGTATGCTGCTGAGACCAATTGACATTGCAGCTAAAGAAAACGTTGCGTCACATGAGGTTTTGGCTGTTTTTAGTCGATGTGTTCCGCCGAACACTGTCCACGAAATAAAAGTCAATTTTGTTTTCTTGGATTATAATTTTATTTTATTTTTCCTTTTATTGGAACACGCGCGCTGCACACTCTTGACTGTTTTCCTTTTACTGCCGCGGATCCTCATGCGGCGAATATCATCACTGGACTCACTATTTGGTTGTATATTGTGTGTGTATCTGTTAGAAACGTCACACTACTCCCTCCTCAGTGACTTTGTTACGATCAATTTCGTGTGCGAACGATGGAGCGAGGAGCGAGCGAGCGAGAGAACATCGGAGCAGGCGAGTGAACCGGTGCTCTGTGCAGAAGTCGGTACCGTAGTAGTAAAGTTCTGTTTTACTATGCGAGTGTGTGTACTATTTGTACACAAATCACCTCGGGGTCACCTATTATAACGTCTTGGGTTCGGTAGGAGGTTGCACAAGGAAAACAAATATATTTAGAAAGAGAAGAAACAATTTTTTTTAAAAGAAAACTTGCGATCGCCCGGAGATGTCCTTGTCGTCAGACGTCTGTCGGTTGCTGTTGGGAGTCCTCGCTGCAGGAAGGGGGCTGCTGTTAGGTGGGCGTCTGCTGAAGTAATTGTGGTACTCTGTTAACACTTGCACTGTCCGGTATTATTTTAAATGTTCACTGTTAGACGGTCGCACTATATTTTTTAGTTTAATTTAGGTATGGGCATCATCACATTTGATGTAGGACTTGGCGAGATCCTTTTAGTCGTAAATTCAAATATTGTTTGAATATTCGCGCATGCATAGCCACTTTCTCTCACTATATCCGTCACCGCTAGTATATTTCACCCGATAGTTCAACGCAAATATTTCGTCTTTGGGTGCGGTTGTATTGTCGCGTGTTCACTTTCTAAAGGACTGTCGGGTAACCAATTTTAGCGTTTGCGACGATAGTGAAAAACGCGTGATTCGAACTGACGCTGACGGTTAGAATCACTAAAAATTGAACCAATGCCCGCACATCAGGCCACTGCCGCACGTACGAATTCGATTTCCAAACTCAAGTGCACTCAACTGATGTGGAATTGTTATGTTATTGCTTGCTATACGGGTGATGCTTTTCCTTGCTCGCTTTTTTTCGGTGTTCTTCACTATTTGTTTATGTATTGTGCGTGTATGTTAGAAACGCCACAAGGTGTCACAAGAGAATCACATGAGAGTGCGGTCGCAATAAGAGCTCTCAAGTCTAAGAATATGGGATCGAAGGTGGGGTCCTTCCACCAAAGGAAGATGGACCTACACTATGACACCTGATCTAGAAACCTGGGCGAAAAGAAAACATGGCGAGCTGAATTACCACTTGACTCAGCTGATATCAGGACATAAATGCTTTCGGCAATATTTGCACAAGTACAAGCATGCCAATCACCCATACTGCTTGTCATACGAAGGCGAAATAGAAAATGCAGAACACGTACTCACACAGTGCATGAGATTCGAGACCGCACGGATGATTTTGGAGCGACATATGAGACGGACAGTTACTCCGACAGGGGTAATAGAATACATGTTAAGTTCCTGGTAAGCATGGTCCGTGGCAAATAGTATTCTATGTGACATGATGCAGCAATTGTGACACGACGAGCGGAGTAACAGGTAAACTCCGTCCCGCCCCGCGATGGAATATCTAAAAGAAAGTTCCGTGGGAAATATGTGCCTGGGTTCGATTCCCCGTCGGGGAGCCTCTGGCGCAAGACTAATGACCTTGCCTGGAAAAAACAAATCATTATGGAAAATTTAACAAGCCTCAGGACTTGCTAAATAAGGCCAAGACCGGTTCCCGGTTGTAGTGCCGATGATGATGATGGTAGGTGGTCCACAGGTATCTTGTGAACATTTCCTACTTAAACCAAAAAAAAGAAAACACCGGGATTGGAATAACAAAAAAAAAAAAAAAAAAAAAAAAAAACTGGGAAAATGAGTAATACATGGACAATAATCTGCCTAAAGGGTCACACACGTGATATTCGAAGAGATATATGCTAATAACATATTTTCAAATGTAACATTGCAAGTTTCCAATGAAAAGTGTTACATAACAATATTTACATTCAACGATTCATTGATAAAAGCAGCGATAAAAAGGGGAATAGAGAGAGAGTGGTGAGAATAATATAAAAATGGGTCAATTTATATTAAACTTTAAAATTTAAACATCTAGAAGAACTGGTTTAGCTTCTTTAGCACATTTCATAATCGAATGCAAAAGTTTTAGAAAGCCGGTGTCCTTTGACTTTTCCAATCCTCTGAGAACACGATTCTTCATCACCGCTACAAACTCTTTGTTACTCAGTTGTCCGTCCACTAAAAATAAATATCAATTTTAGTTTGCAAACATCAATAATCTATATTCTATCAGAAACATGTACTTACTGTTTTCATCGAAAATAGAGAACACCACATCAATAACATGATCCCTTAGATTGACCATAGCTACTGTTTTAGCAACATGCTTCAAAGTAGCTGGATCAATGGAAGCACCTGCGATATGGTAAAATGTCAGGGCCGTATCCACATCATTGATGTTATTGAGGAAATGGAAGAAATCTAAATAATCCTTTTTGGTTATGCCTTTGCTATTTTCTCGAAAACGACGCTTTACACGTTTTATGACTTTCTGGCGCTGCTTTTCACTGTAACCCGCATAGGCAATCATCAAATTAGCAAAATCGGCCTCAGTAATTAAACCATTTTTATTTGGCTTCTTTCTTTGAAATTCCAGAGATAACATTTCACGTTGGAGCTGTTGTTGAAAATCGAGGAACTTTTCGATGGTAAGTTTTTTATCTAATTTCGGCCCAAAAAAGAAGGTTGTCAGACCGGAGTTGACACTCTGCAAAACATAAATTTAGAAAAAAAAACAAAACTCTGGTAACATAACAATTTATATAAATGTTTTTCTTTTTGGATCAAGATTTTTGTAATGAATATTTTATAATATTTTGTACTTTTATCTATCTCAGTCGGATACCTTATGCAGTAGAGCTTATTTAAATGTGTGTTTTGAACGAGAAATCGTTTTGCTTACCTTAAATGATGTACTTCCAGTATGAGTAAGTTCACGATGTCGGCTGCTTATACTACACTGATTGCGAATCAGTATAGTTACCTTTTCGAATTCCTCACAATCAACATCTCCATCGCCGTTTAGATCAAACATTCGAAAAGCAATTTCAAAGTGTCGTCGGGATGCTGGAAAATAAAGAAAAAGTTATGGTCTTGGAATCTTTCAAATACAAGAAAAGTGGTCGAAACCACTACTTCTTGGATATAGTTATAGATTATGCCAGCAATCTCCAAGTCTGAGAAAGTTATAAAAACGTTGGCTTATCATCATCTACGAAGATTTCGCGCCATAATGTGCTATTTTTATCAATCATCGAAAAAGAAAAAACTTCATCCAGCACTGAGTAAATCTTACTTAAGAGAAATGTGTAAAATATAAAGATTTCAATAAGGATAGGAACCGATCAGGAAGGTGGGGCTTGAAAATGTTCCATTTCATTCAATTTTCTTCGAATCGACTCGAAATTTCGAGAGAACGTTTTTGAGATATTACATTTTCATAAAAGGAATAAAACAAATTCTGTTTTGATATAAAGCCGTTTGAAGTTTCCAATAAGATTGGGAGCCAGTCGGAAAGGTGGGGCTTGACAATGATTTCACACATAATTGACAGACATCATTCTACTTGGCATGCGAAACTTTATTCCACACAGGGTAAAGAGTATCAAACCCAAGTGAAATATGTGGTTCGGTTCTGGGTGCAAAGAAGCCATTAAGGCTAAAAAGTTGAGCTTCCGGTTGTATAAATCAAACAATACTGAGGAAAACCGGAAAAGATTTAAGAGAGCTAGAAACGACTGCAATGCGTATATTCAACGCGGCAAGTTTTTGCATGACCAGAGAGTGAGACAAAAAATACTACACTCTCCCACAGGTAGTAGAAGCTTCTGGGCATTCGTTGAAAACCTTCAAAACTCAGTCTCTTCATCCATCCCATCGCTTATAGTCGATGACAGACCAGTCACCACTGCAATAGAGAAGGCGAATCTACTTGCTGCACATTTTGCAGCCAATTCACTCGTTTGCACGTTGAGTTTCTCATACTCATACGAACACTCTTGACCAAACTCTTCGAACGTCACTACCAATCAGCAACTTATGCTTGATATACTGAATTCGGACCTCAACAAGATATATCAGTGGGGATTATCTAACTGAGTAGAATTCAATGCATTAAAAACTCAGTGCTGCCTCTTGTCGTCAAAGGCGAACCCCAAAACAAATATACTGTCTATGAATGGGATTTGCATCGACGAAGCCAAGGACCTATCAATCCTCGGCACTCTTAATTGGAATGACCACATATTTGAAGCTGTGAAAAGTGCAGCCAAATGTGTGGGGTTCCATAAGAGATGCAAACGATACTTCACTCCATCCAACCTGCCCACTATTTACAAGGCCTATATTCGTCCAAAAATGGAGTTCAACTCCCATATTTGGTCAGCCGTATCCAAAACTGAACTACACGTGTTCGACAGGATGCAATAACGAGCAGTGAAACATATTGGGGTCTCAGTCGTAAGTCGACCAATTCCGTCGTTAGAACACAGCGCAACGTATCATACCTATCTCTTTTCTATAGGCATTATCACGGTCGTTGCTCAACTGAACTTGGTGAATGTGTTCCGCCCCTTCAGACATTTTCCCGCGATACCCCTCAATCTGTGAATGCACATCAGTTCACATTGAAAGTGGACTTCAGGCGCACAAATAAACATAGAGAGTCATTCTTTAGCCGAACCACACGAATGTGGAATGTTCTGCCTGATCATGTGTTTCCTGGTTGTTGTGATGTCTGGACATTCAAGACCAATACACATCACCTCCTTTCCTATCCATTTCTTCTCCAACCGCTCGCACTGTGCTCTGGCATTTAAGAGTACTTCAAAATCCCCTTTTGTGCGCGCGTTAGTGTAAAAAAAAAGCAAAATAATTCCCTCTCAACTTCTGGCTTCGAGGACACCGTAAACGAATACATCTCAAACAGATTATTCCCATCTTTTACTCTCTTCATCGGTGAATTTAACAACACGAACATAGCTTCACACCCCTTAGACACCACAACTTTTCTAACTGCAGGCGAATTATCCGAGATCGTAAGATCAGGAAATAACAAAACGTCGATTGGATTAGATAGAATCGTACTATTTAAAAGGCTACGCCCGTCGAATCTACTTCCTACCCTCGTTATGCTTAATCATATAATTAATGCATCGCACTTCCCAGATAATTGGAAAACTGCAGTAGTAATTCCTATAAAGAAGCCCGGTGGTGGTAATAACCCTTGCAATTATCGTCCAATCATCATCATCATCATCGGCACTACAACCGGGATCTGGTCTTGGCCTTATTTAACAATTCCCGAGGCTTGTTAAATTTTCCATAATAATTTGTTTTTGCGGGCAAGGTTATTAGCCTTGTGCCATTATCGTCCAATATCCCTATTAAATACACTAAGTAAGATACTTGAACGCAAGATCTATCAAAATCTTCTCTCATTTGCCAATGAGAATGCTCTCATTCCTAATTCTCAGTTCGGATTCCGTAAGCGACAATCCATATGTAATGCTCTACTAAAATTTACACACGATGTTACTACCGGTCTCCAAACCAAAGCCCTACCGTGTCCATATTTCTCGATATTTCTAAGGCGTTTGATTGCGTCTGGGTCTCAGGGCTTCTGTACAAACTGCACTCCATATTTAGTCTAAACTTCCACACAACAAAGCTCTTAGCCTCATATCTTTCTGACAGAAAATTCGTTGTGAGAATAAATTCTTCCATCTCAGAAGCGCGCAACATAACCACGGGTGTTCCCCAAGGCTCCATTTTAGGGCCAATCTTATATCTGCTATATACCTCAGATATTCCTCAACCCGTATCTCCTAATGTTGTAATGCTGAACTATGCTGATGATACATTAATTTACTCTAGCAGCAAATTTGTTGAGGGTGCAAGAAACCGCATTAACAACTTCCTCCCTAACCTATCATCATACTTCAATAACTGAACGATTCACCTTAATCCAAATAAAACGCTGCTCATAGTGTTAAAGGTTACAACAAGCACTGTACAAACAACACTAGACGCTGCCAGAACAAAATTAAAATTAAACTAAACAACACTCTGATAAAACCCCCCAAAACCCTAAAATATCTGGGAATAACTTTTTCTAATAACTTTTCTTTTTTCTCCCACATTAAAAATTCCCTTCATAAAGTCAATTTCAGGTTAATCTCTGTAGAAGAGTCTTGTGTAAACCTAATAGTCTCTCTCACAAAGTCAAACTGATCCTCTACAAATAAATTATCAGACCCACACTCACGTACGCGTGCCCATTGTGGTACCATATCACTCCCTCCCAAATGGAGAAGTTGCGAGCATTCGAAAGAAAATGCCTTAGGTATGTATCTGGTTTACACCGTCGTCCTAACACCTATAAGTACTATAGTAACGTCGAACTCTACAATATCACTGGTACAGAACGCTGTCTATAAAATTTATCGAAAACCTACAAAATAATCCCAATCCCATAATAACCTCACTCTTAGCGAACCCTCTAGATATCAGCACTAACTATCCCAACTGTCTCCACACAAGAGTTATGTTCACCTCAGGCAGACTGGTAAATGGTTCAAACGAGATCATATACCACAACACTGAACTTACCCCCAACCAGTTTAAATACTGTAACGTCCAACCATTTTCCAACATTCTATGTTTTTCAACGAACAACCGGAAAGAAACACTCTACCTCTGACCCATAACTGACTTTACTCCACATCCTGTAATTCGTATATCCCCTTAATTAAAAAACTTTGTTTATAGCTCATTTTAAAATAATCGTACTATAATCAGACTAAGTTAGGTTAAAGTTATATTTATAATTAGGATTAGGTTTAGATTAAGTAAAGTAAAAATAAGAAATTCTTGGTTTTCTGACCTTTTCCAGGAAGACGAAACACTACTAAATATATAAACACACATCTATCCTGTAACTCTTGAAACATTGTTTGGCAAATGTATGTATTATTATAATAATTACATGTAAACAGTTGTTACAAAATTTATTTTAAGTCAATGTATCCCTTAAATGTACAAATTAAAATTACGGTTAATGAATATAGTTTAAAAAAAAAAAGAAAAAAAAGATATCTCCTTTACTTCCGCTCGCACTGTGCTCTGGCATTTAACGATACTCCAAAATCCTCTTTTGTGCGCGCATATATATATATATACAAACATAAAAAAAAAAACGACCATGATCAACAAAGGATTCATGCCGTCAGCTTCATCAGCATATGCTGCACGTATATCAATGCCATTTTCGTGCAGCATAATAACCAATGACGCCACATGAGTAAATTAAGGAATTATCCATTAACACCAACCAAGGACTTATTGCATTGTCTTCGTGCAGCATTATAAACATTGCACCACACCTAACGATAGATCGCAACTACCGACGAGCTCAACAAAGGACTGTGGCGGTTCTGCTAACGCCACTGCCACCTTTTCAACTTACCCCCAAATCTTCCTGCCCTAAAGCTCTAGTGATCTTACCATTTTGTCGTTTATGCAAGCGCATTAACTCCCCCAGGATTAATCCCACCGATCTTATCATCTTTCGCTTATGCAAATCGCATCCAACACCGCAAGCATTTTCCTCACCAAGGACATTCACGCATTCAATGCGTAATATATCATTTTTCCTGGAAAAATTCGGTACGCCAGTACCGAATACATCAATGCATCTCAGCATTGCGCTAAAGAAAACATTTTGGTTGCCATACTAGATAACCGAAATGAACAATAAAACAATCCGCGGAACTCCTGCTGCCTGCGTTGTCTGTCCCACACGTGGGCCACAGATTTTCATGTTATACCCGTACTCAGGGCGGCTTTTATGCAGCCTTCAAAGCACCAGCGCAACTCGCGCCTAGCTGCCAAGAGCCGAAATCATTGCCAGTGTAAATACTCACACTGGAATTCGACCCGTGACTCCCTATGAATGCAATACGCAATTGACATGGCTGTAAACACAACCATCATTGTGTAATCATCCCAAACGCATCCTAATCCCCAGCGCGATATTTGAATAGCTGCACATATTTCTCCTAAAAGACGTTTTATCTTGTGAATGTGCATTTCCCACGGTTCGTGCGCCCATGAGATTCCGGAGTGACTCGACAAAAACAAACGTAGTCAAAAGATAAATAAAATGTTAAAAAAAAAAATTGTTGTTATATCTTTAATACTTTCTCTTAAAAAAAATCATGAAAATAACCCATTTTTTGACCCGACAAACCGGAATATCCTTAATGACCTATAACTATGGAACCGCCTAAGATTTCGTTTCCAAATTTTAATATATTATTTTTGAAGTATAAAACTATCGATTAAGCAAAAAAAAAACAACAATTGATTTTTTGAACCGAACAAACCGGAATGTCCCCTTAAAACAATCAAAGCCACTTGTGTAGTTACAACTTAAAACAATCAAAGCCACTTGTGCAGTTACAACTCAAAAAAAATCAAAGCCACTTGTGTAGTTACAACTTAAAACAATCAAAGTCACTTGTATAGTTACAACTTTAAAACAAATAAAGCCCCTGCGCTGTGTAATATAAGAACTAACATTAATAAAAGTCACTATATGCCATCAACCATTTCCTGGAGTTTTATTTTCTTTGCTGGAACAGTGGCAGTAACCAGTTGCACATCTGGGTGTTTCTGTAAGTATTCTGAGTGCGTCGGTAAAGTGAACTTGTCAGGAAATCTTAGTCAACCCGTGCCAATGTCGGGACATAACTAAGATAATACCTACAGACTTGTCTTCATGTTGAACGATAGGCACTAATGATCATGAGTCAACAGCGAAGGACTCATGTAATTGGCTGTGTGTGAAATCAAAGCAACCTTACCACGAGCGAATAACCTAAGCGCACCACAGTTACGTTGAAACTGGATAATTTATAGCTCCCATAAGCGATTGTAATTTAGGATAGTAAATTATCATATTCAGAGCCCTGTAAGAAGAAATAAACTAAACACCGAGTTGTTTCCCTCAACTCGGGGTAGGAACCAACTCAGAAGGAGTATTTTTTTTTACTCCTCAGGCATTGCGAATTGTTTTCCCCCACCTGTGGTAAGGATTGATAAAGATACCGAAGTACACTAGGTGGTATCCTACGGCTGAACGGATAGAGAACTCGGATCAGCGAATCCTCTGCTTAAGGCAGGGATGGCTCAATACCATCCCTTAGGAGAATCCGTGGAAGGGCTCTCTGTTTAACAACCTCTCTGGTGTTTCGATCGCACAACACCTTGACATCTAAAACTAATCCAATTACCTTTCGTAGTATAAAATATTCCCACAAACAATATCCTGTTGTAAGACTTCTCTTATACGGCAAACTTTACTATTGATCCTTAATACCCGTGGCGATGAAAGCTCTCACAGTAGAAAAAGGGACATCAGAGTTGGCCGTAAGATAGATATACATGTATAGCGTTTCAAATAATAGTGAAGAAGATCGTGTGATTCGAAAGTGACGCTATGACAGCTCGAATCACAAAAAAAATTTTACCTAAGCGTTACACACCAGGCTACTGACCGTGTTTAGAATTTGATTTCCAAACTCGAGTATATTCCACTGGTGCGAATTATTTTTATTTATCGCTTGGTATACGGTTCTGATGTATTTTTCTTATTCGATTTTTTCGTTCGGTGTTCTTCACTATTTTTGTTTGTGAATTGTGTGTATCTGTTAGAATCGCTACACATGTACATTGGATTCCTTGTAAGCTCAAAAATACGAGTTGTGTCATGCCAATTTGAAAGCATCATAGACTCCTACGGGTCCGATTTAAATACACGTAATGTAACAAACCAGTTTTTAAAATGTGATTTAAGTGCTTGCGTCATAAAGGAGTACAAGAGTGCAAAAAAACAAGATAGATTTCCTCGTTCTTAAGTAAGGATAGTTGTACATATTGTTTCAGTGCCGCTGGACAAAGGCTGTAAAATGCAATAAATCCTTTAAGAACACGCATTGTGTTGTTGAAGACTCGCTGGAAGACAAGTGCAGTCAGGTGGTTTTTGTTGCTCTTCGCTTAAGATGCCTCTTAGTTCATATTCAAAACTCTTCAGAACACATTGAGAATTCAAGCATTGCAAGCGTATAAACATGAGTTTCGGCGCATGCCCTCTTTCCGAAAACGAACAACAAAAGGGTGGATGCCAGGGCTCCTGCCGTTAGTTGCACATACCCGTACTTTATCTCGTAGTGAGCACAAACTAATTTTTTTTTTAATTCTTTCAAAAACACAAACATAAAAAACCAAGTTCAACGAAGTTGCTCATTTCGGAAGTATTCGCGGTTTAATATTAGGCTGTGGTTTATACGAAAACGTGGTTATTTAAAAGGCAAACTCAAGGACCTATTAGCAAAATGTAATGTATATTTTTAGTAGGTATTGAAAAGCGTACAAAGTACTACACATTCGCAACGCCCACTGCTGTCGTCATAGGGTAGTGATGAACCAAAAGGACATTGGATATTCAACAAGGTGCTGTGCGTGCACTCAATATTTCCTTTTTTCTTTGTTTAGGGTTTTGTTTTGGTCAGACAATGATGGTGTATTACTGCAACCCCCTGTCATTTATTCCTTTTTATTCAAGTGCATTGTTGCATTTAAATAGCTTTAGTGGGTTTATTTTTCTACTTTCATTCTAGTGAAGTGATATCAGTTGGATGAAAGTGCGGCGGAAAAGTCAAATGAAATAATGAGAAAACGAAGAAAGGATTTTAGTAAAATCTACATCAAATCGTGAGTATGGACTATCAAGAATTTCACTGAAAGGATCACAAATTGAAGTTTGTAAAGTTTTTGCAGCAACAACTAGAAGTTGTACATCAACTGGTATCATGCTGTCGCGCATTTGCTCCAAAAGACGAATCAATGTTTACTTCAAGGTTGTTTTTATTTTAGTTTTGGCTGTATTTTATTTCAGTTTTTTATTTCGAGAGTCCTTAAACGCACTTCAAATGAACAAAGAGAGGCCGTTCAATAGACTAGAGGTGAATATATTTATGGTCAGCATGATCACTAATATTTAACTGTCTCTGGTTATTTTTTTAAGATCAAGCCGAAACCAGAAAAGCTGAAAATTCGAAGACACAACGTTAAGTTTGACCATGCCCGACATGCTAAATATGACCAACGTACCACCAAATTCCCATCGACACTGAATCCTGTCTATGAATATTCCGAGGAAATCCATTCAGCCACAGAAAAGAATCTAACAAAACGCAAGGCACACTTAAATGAAATTTGCAGGAAAGAAAGTCTAACATTAGTTTACCCACCGAGACCATGGGAGTTTTTTGTATCTCCGGGTCACAATTTAGTGTGGTGCAATATTTTCAAGGCCGCCAGTAGCACATGGATGTACTATTTCAACATTTTAGGTACAGTGTGAGCTTTAGATTAATATGAATTTTTTAACTGGGGCCTTGCATTTTTTTTCTCAGGAGGTTATGATATCAAATTTCTGCAACGAACTAAAATGTCTCCTTTGGAATTAGCCAGGACACGCTTTCCCCGCCCAGAATATAATGAACTCATCGATTCCCTACCATCCTCGTTATCATTTCTGACTGTCCGAGAACCATTTGAACGACTTCTCTCTGCGTACCGTGATAAACTTGAAGGATGCCGGAATCGGTTCTATAAGGTCCTTGGAAAACAAATCATCAGACAATTTCGCAAAGAATCTAATTTAAAGAGATATAATTCCGGACCAACGTTCAAGGAGTTTCTCCTTTTCATTGTACATAATCATTATATAGGAAAGCCATTCGATGAACACTGGGCTCCAATCTACAGTTTTTGTACACCATGCACCATCAATTATACAATTATTGCAAAAGTAGAGACGTTTCAACGTGATAGTGAATATATCATTCGACAAGCCGGTCTTGAACCACTACTTCTGGGAAAGCTGCCAAGACATAAAATGCGAAAGATATCCAACCAATCGGCCTTCAATACAAGGGAACTCATTGAAAAGTATACCAAGGGGCTAAGTGTCTTCTAACCATACAATGAATTTTATATTTTCTTCCAGATATTTTTCCCAGATTGATAGAACAACCCTTGATGCCGTTATTGACATATATAGGCTTGATTTTGAGTTATTCAATTATGATGTACGTAAATATTTCTCCATTGTCCAGCAACCACCTACGACAATACCGACATACATTCAAGAATTTTCAACTTTATCCAATTTATCAACAGACCCCCAAGCAATGACGACCAAAATTAAATCTATTTCTATTACGACGGACCACTTAAAACATTTGTTCTAAAAACAACAAATAGTTTATTAACAATGACAAAGCTACTGAACAGTAATCTACTCTTTTTTGTTATTTTCAATAAATTCTAAAGGGTTTCACAACCAACTTCATCGAAGAGATCGATCTTACCTGACGTGTTATATGAAATGAATTATAAAATTGTAAATTTATTTAATTGAGGCCAAATTGAAAACGTATTATAATCGAATTTAACACAAATATAGTACATGCCATACTAAAAAATAAACACAACCAAAAATTATATATGATATGGAAGACGAGTGATTATAATGTGTACACCGCTAGCTTTAAGTGCATTCTTTCCCGCCTACCTACTGAACATTAAATATTATCTTACAAAAATTAATATATATAAATATATACTGCGTACGATATACATTTGTTGGAGAATGACTTACTTAATATTTCTTTGTAAATATTATAATTTAAAAATTATTAAAGACCATTAAAAATATAACAAAAATAATTAATAATCTAACATAAATTCAAAAACACGAACAAAAATTAATACATATATTGCGTATGATATACATTTGTTGGGGAATGACTTACTTAATCTTTGTATATATTCTAACTTTAAATTTATAACAAATCAATAAAAATATAACTAAAACAATTAATAACGGCATCTAACATAAATTCAAAAACACAAACAAAAATTAACACATATATTGCGTATGATATACATTTGTTGGGGAATGACTTACTTAATACATCTTTGTATATATTCTAAGTTTAAATTTATAAAAAACCAATAAAAATATAACTAAAACAATTAATAAAGGCATCTATCATCAATTAAAAAACAAAAAAGAAAAATTAATGAATCCTAGTAAAAGAGGAAATAAAATCTATAACACTAAAAGGATAAACGAAAAAAGGAAGTCACATAATTTCATAGTAACACAAAAAATACACGACAACTCTAATTAAAAACAGTCATAATAAAATTATTTAAAAAAATTTGATTGATTCGGAAAGGATATTAGGAGCAACAGAAAATCAAATTACGCTAAAAATTTGACGTAAAAATAAAATAAAATATTAAGGAAAACAAATGCTAAAAAACACAAGAGATAAATTAAACAATACATCAAATCTTGACACCTATATCAAGTAGTCAAATAATAAAAATCTGGAGAAAGAAAACTCGAATGAAAGTAGTTGTATGAGAAAAAATAAAATAAATAAAGTAAAAATAAATCGGCAAAAAAGATAAAATAAAATTTAAAAAAATTGTTGAAATCAAGTTTAATATAAATAAATCTAATGGCATAAAATTATACCACACAAACTAAACTAAATGTATAAAATTGAACAAAATATATTCATAAAAATACACAACTAAAAATCTGATAAAATAAAAAATTCGGATAAAACTTCATAGCTAAAAAAAAAAAAAAAAACGACTGAGAAACATAATATAAAATAACAAAAATTAATTAAAAAGTAACAATTAAAAATCTGATCTAAGAATAAACACGGCAACTACTAAGTATAGAATTACAAAAATTAATACACAGTGATGAAATAAAAACAAAATCTAAAATAAAAAGTTTAGTAACATTGAATTTAAATTAAAAACAAAAATCTAAGGGCGAAGAAACCAATGGAGACAATTTAAATAAAAAATTAAATAAATATAAAAAAAATTGATACAGTGATAAAATAAAAATAAAAAATCTGATGAATTTAAACGTAAATAAAAAGAAATCTGAAGGCACACAAAACAACTAAGACAAATTAAGCGAAATATAAAATTAGAAATAACGAATACAAAGCAGATGAAAACTAAATAAAAGATCGGATAAAAATTAAAAAAATTGAGAATACAAAATATTATTATTAAATGTTACATTAAAATATGCTGTAAGAAACAAATTAATAAAAAAAAATAAATAATGAAAACAACGATTAAGAAAAAAAGAAGAAAACAATAAAAGTGGTAACATATAATAAAAAATGATAATCGTATACCTAACGATTTTTATATTTAATTTTTTAACGAGTTGATGAATACATTAAACAAATTGTATGGATTTTCTTTTGTTTTCATGTTCTAATTTATTCTATAGTAATTTCCCAAATTAGAATGTAAAAAGAAAATACGCATAATAACTATTTTTGAATAAAGTTTTACTGTAGAGTCGTTCTTTTAGACAATCTGTGTTTTTGTGTGGCAGCCTATTCAAATTTTAAAGAGGAATGAATTCAGACAGGGGAATGGCCGATTTAACCATCTAGTATTTTAATGCAGTTCATAAAATGTAGTTATGTGTTTTTATCCATATAATAAGCAAATGTAAGATAAATCTATGTATGTATACAAATATTCAATTTATCTTTTTAATATAATAAATCACTTTTGTTCTACACTAAAAATTCTTTGTTTCAGTTAAAGTATCCAACACTATTTTAAATTATTAATTATTATTTTAAGAACTGTTTATTTTTTGAAAGGGATGTGAGACTGTGGGGCTTTTCAGGGCCCGAAGAGCCACGTATCGCTCGAACCCCATTATAATCAGCAAATACAGCTTACCCGTGAGTTGAATTCCCGGCAAGATTACACAATCTTGCCATGGCATTAATTGCCAACGCATTTGCTGAAAACAATTCGGTTGTTCCCACGGATAACCGACATAAATACCCCTAACATGGCTGCGGAGCATTTTCTCTATATTCGGCATGGCATACTTACCCTTTATTTACAGACCCATCATTACTCTTCGCGACCCTTTGGGCGAAATTTGGTGTGATGTCTCCACTGGAACCGCTAGACCTTACATTCCCGAGAAACTTCGTAAGGGCGTGTTCCAGGTTTACCGCAACCCAGCCCACCCCAGCGGCCGAGCAACAGCCGCTGCTGTCCGTCGCAAATTCATTGGCCCCGGATGAACAAAGATCTCACCGGTTGGGCCCGTGCTTGTCTCCAATGCCAACGCTGCAAAATAGCGCGACATAATGTACTGGAACCAGCACAATTCAAGCTTCCCATGGCACGCTTCGCCCATCTCCACATAGACATAGTGGGACCGCTTACTCAATCAGGAGGATTCTCTTATATCCTCACTATGATGGAACGCTGCACGCGATGGCCAGAGGCGACACCTCTCCGGGCAGTTACTGCCGAATCAGTCGCCAAGGCTTTTTATTCAACTTGGGTCACACGCTTTGGTGTGCCTACCACACTAACTTCGGACCGAGGCCCACAATTTGAGACGACAATATTCAAACAGCTAACAAATCTTCTCGGCTGTCAAAGAGGTCGTATCACCGCCTACCACCCGCAATCCAATGGGATGATAGAGCGCCGGCACAGATCCCTCAAGGCCTCACTCATGTGTCATAACGACACTAAACGGTCCGACGCCCTTCCCACCGTCCTCCTCGGCCTGAGGGCAAGTATTAAAGAGGACCTAGGAGCTTCGGCAGCAGAACTTACCTACGGTACCAACCTCTTTCTTCCAGGTGGACTTTTCCTGGTCGGCGAAACACCGCGTGACCAACCCCATGAATTGGGACATCTCCGCGACCTGCTACGCAAGGTTAGGGCAACCCCAGTAGCCAGGCACAGCTCCAAAAAACGCTTCGTCCACCCTGAACTGCACAGCTGCACGCACGTCTTTGTCAGGGTGGATAAGGTCAAAAAAACCGCTAGACCCACCTTATGATGGCCCATTCAAAGTTTTCCGCCGCATCAGCGACCGCGTCTTCGTGATCGATATTAGAGGCAAACAATCCACGGTCAGCGTTGAGAGACTTAAGCCTTGCCTTCTGGAGGCTTCCGCTTCAGAACAGCCCCCATCCACTGACACGACTACCACCCCGCTGGCACAACCTCCCCGCACTCGCGCCCACACTCAACTAACTTCCTCCCAGCCTTCCTTACCTGTTTCGTCACTGGGGAGGGAGTGATGTGAGGCTTTTCAGGGCCCGAAGAGCTACGCTCGAACCCCATTATAATCAGCAAATACAGCTTACTTGTGAGTTGAATTCCCGGCAAGATTACACAATCTTGTCATGGCATTAATTGCCAACGCATTTGCTGAAAACAATTCGGTTGTGCCCACCGATAACCGACACAAATACCCCTAATCTGGCTGAGGAGCATTTTCTCTATATTCGGCATGGCATACTTACCCTTTATTTACAGACCCATCGGCCGATCGTCCTATCGACGATATACAGTATAGCCATCGTTGGCTACATGCAAGCGATCGAGTGTTATTTAAAATAACACACAGTCGTTTCATCGACCGGTGGGATGTAACATTCTGAGCAGAATCAAAGTGTAGACAAACACTGTCGCCATGCCCATCAGTGTCCAAGAATACATGCGGGGCTATTTGCTGCAAGCCAGATTTATAATAATCCTACAATGGGATATAATGAGCAGGATAATAAAAAAGATCAATAAACCTTTTTTTCTAGTTTCTATGGCGAGCAATTTTCTGTGGATTTTACATCACAGAAGAGCCCAATTGCCGCCGCCTGCATTATTCCTTTATTCTTACCCAAATACGTCTGTTTAACCAATGCAAACAGAAGAAAACATTTTCGCCTGTACGGCACCATCTTACCAACCAACGTAGCCTAATATAAACATACACCCGGGCGGCCTTGAGTTTCTGTTGATATTATATCAACATCATAGGAAACCATTCCCATTATTTATGACTGCATTTTCTGTCAGTCTCAATACCCGTCCCTTTATTTACCCAGATGTGTATTTGCATTTTCCTGGTACACCACCAGGATTCCAATAGTCATTCCTGGCCTGTACGGCTGCCGGAGTAATTTCACTATTGGAGTTTCCAGTTCGATGGCCATTGGGTTACCGCCAATGAAGCGATCGGATTAGCTCGTTCATTGATCAGCGTCTCATCCTCGTGACTTCAAGGAATGTTGAGGACGAATTCTCGAGGAGTTAGATAGTATCCGCACAACAACGCACACGTGTCGCTGCCGTTGCATACAAGTGAGTCGAGTTTTCGTTTCCCCCGTCAAGTGTACCAAGTAATAAGACTTGAACAATATATCCCCGGCAAATATGGGTGTTGTGTTTCGTCTTCCAACTCGGGAAGTTAGTTGATTTCGGTACAATAATCTAGCCGTGAAACCATATGCAATAGTTCTTTTAATTTTTAAACGTAATGACATTAACTAAGCATTAAGTAAAACAACAACAGTGAACAATAAATAAATTTCAAACTGCAACCACGGCGTTTTATTTTCATTATCTTTGGGTGCAAGTTCCCTGTGCAATTAGTGTTCTTGTTCCTTTTATGCAGTGGAGTTTTTTATTGGACCGGTATCCTTGCTGATACAAAATAACGACTACCACAAGACTAATAATTTTTAATGTGAGAGGCGTTTGTAATCAGTTACATATGCGCCAATTCTTGGAGTTGTAGATACTGAACATACATCATCATCGGCACTACAACCGGGAACCGGCCTTGGCCTTATTTACCAAGTCCTGCGGCTTGTTAACTTTTTCCATAATGATTTGTTTTTTACGGGCAAGGTCATCAAGTCTTGCGCCAGAGGCGAACTTCTATACACAGTGCGACAAATAAGTTACGAGACTCTAACCAAGTGCGTGTAACTACTTGTTCATAAATATTACCACAGTTCTCCCACAACAAGTTTTTTGTCAATGTAGAAATCTTATCGACTAGGTTTTTTCTTTTTACACTAACGCGCCTACAAAAGGGGATTTTGAAGTACCCTTAAATGTCAGAGCACAGTGCGAGCGGATGGAGAGGAAACGGATAAGGAAAGGAGGTGTCGATGTATATTGGTCTTAAGTGCCTGGACATTACAACGACGAGGAAACACATGAACAGGTAGAGCATTCGACATTCGTGTGGTTCGGCTAAAGAATAACTCTCTGTTTACTTGTGCGCCTGAAGTTCACTTTCAACGTGAACTGATGCGGATTCACAGATTGAGGGGTATCGCAGGAAAATGTCTGGAGGGGCGGAACACATTCAGCAAGTTCGACCGTGGTTATATCTATAGAAAAGAGATAGCCATGATACATTGCGCCTATGTTCTAACGACGGAATTGATCGACTCAAAGCTGGGTCCCTAATAAGTTTCACTGCTCGTTATTGCATCCTGTCGATCACGTGTAGTGCAGTTTTGGATGCGCCTGACCAAATATGGCGGCGCAATGCTAATAACCTTGCCCGTAAAAATAAATTATTATGGAAAATGTATCAAGCCTCGGGACTTACTAAATATGGCCAAGACCGGCTCACGGTTGTAGTGCCGATGATGATGACCAAATATGGGAGTTGAACTCCATTTTGGGACGAATATACGCCTTGTAAATAGTGGCTTGGTGGGATGGAGTAAAGTACTTTTTGCATCACTTAAGGAACCCCATACATTTGGCTGCACTTTTCGCAGCTTCATATATGTGGTCGCGCCAATTAAGAGTCGAATTAATTCGCGTGCCGAGAATTGATAGTTCCTTCGATGGAAGTGCGGTTCATGGACAGGGTATTTACTTTGGGGTTCGCCTTAGACGACAGGAGACAGTACTGAGTTTTTAAGGCATTGAATTCTACTCGGTTAGATAATCTCCATTGGTATATCACAGCTTGTGGGGTATCGTGGGAAAATGCCTGGGGAGGCGGAACACAATGAGCAAGTTCAGTTGCGCAACGACCGTGATAATACCTATAGAAAAGAGATAACCATGATACGTTGCGCCTATGTTCTAATGATGGAATTGATCGACTCACAGCTGGATCCCCAATATGTTTCCATGCTCGTTATTGCATTCTATCGTCAACAATCGATAAAGAAGAGAAGCCTCCTAGAGAATGGGACTAGTGAGGAAGAGGAAGCCAATAGTGTGGACATAAATGGGCATCTATCAGAGACGCAATCAAACAAACAGCCCAAAAGGTATTTGGATTTAAGAAAACAATTAAGTCCAAACCTTGGTTTGACGATGAGTGCAGGGCGAGGATGGAACAACGTAAACGACTCAGGGTGATCTACTCAGAGAGATATGATGAAGATAATGAGACTTTTCAAACGCAAAAAACGGGAATGGGAGAAGACTCGGATCGAAAAAAACCTAGAAAATGCCAGAGGAAAGTACATCAGAGTCGGCATAAATTCAATTAGAAATGGTTACCGAGGGAGAGGCAAAATAATTCGAGACGCAAACGGCTGTCTGGTCAGAGAAACAAACAATATCGTGACAAGATGGAAGCAGTACTTTGAAAACCTGCTCAATGTGCGCATCCATCAACCACAAATAAACGCACCAGCCGAGCCTCAGATTCCACAGCCGTCTTTCGCCGAAGTTGTAGGCGCAATAAATCGATTGAAATTGATTGGCTCCCGGAGTCGACTGCATACTGGCAGAGCTTATGAAGCATGGAGGAGAGGGAACCACTCGAAAGATCAACCAACTGAGATTAAAACAATATGGGATAAGGAAGTTATAGCACTTGCGACGATAGTGATGAACGTGTGATTCGAACTGACGCTATGACGGTTAGAATCACTAAAAATTGAACCAATGCTTAACACATGAGGCTACTGGCCGCGTATACGAATTCGATTTCTAAACTCAAGTACACTCAACTGATGTGGAATTATTGTGTTATCGCTATGGTATACGGCTCTGATGCATTTTTTTATTCGATTTTCGTTCGGTGTTCTTCACTATTTGCTTGTGTATCTGTTAGAAACGCCACAAAGTCACTTCGGAAGAATGGAAAATCTCAATAGTCGGTCCGATCTTCAGAAAAGGCGACAGATCTGACTGCGAGAACTACAGAGGAATATCATTGCTCCCAACCACATACAAAATACTAACAAATATCATACTGGCGGGAATCACACCGTACACACAAGAAATACTGGGAGATTACCAGCGCGGATTTCGTAGGAACCAGTCAACAAGTGACCAAATGTTAACAGTAAGGCAACTGCTGGAAAAGAAGTGGGAATACGGAGAGACGGTTTATCAACTGTTCGTTGACTTCAAAAAGGCCTACGACTCAGTCGCATGGCAAAGGCTTTACCATATTGTAGTTGAGCTGGGAATTCCGAGAAAATATGCCGCCCTCATTCAGGTCTGCATGAACGAAAACAAAAGGCGAGTTATAATAGAAAACCACCTCTCAGAACTATTTGAAATCCGCGACGGACTAAAACAGGGGAATGGCCTCTCACCATGTCTTTTTAACCGTGTGCTCGAATATGTCATCAGGAAGGTACAAGACGACAACATGGGCGGATCATACCTGAATGGGATCACACAAGTGCTCGCATATGCGGATGACATTGCCGTTTTAGGCGATAATCTAGAAACTGTAAGTAAAAACTGTGAAATCATCACCCAGGCGGCAGAAGAGGTGGGTCTAGAAATAAATGAAGACAAAACAAAATATTTGATTACGCCGCGAGCAGGTCGACCTCAGAGAACACACATAAACGTCAGAACCAAGACATTTGAAAAAGTTAAAGAATTTAAATACCTGGGAACGATACTGACGGCCAGTAACGAAATGTCGAAGGAAATTAACAAAAGACTGCATTCCGGCAACGCTAGTTGACACACAGTCAGTAAACTGCTGAAATCCAAACTGCTATCACGTAAAATAAAGCTCTGTGTTTATAGAACCATAATCATCCCGATTGTTCTATACGGATGCGAAACATGGATTCTCACAAAACAGGAAGAAAACAAATTCCGGGTATTTGAGAATAGAGTTTTAAGGAGTATCTTTGGCGGAAAATATGATGAAGAAGCAGGACAATGGAGGGAGGCAACTCCATAACCACGAATTGGAAGAGCTATACCGCAAACCTATAATATAGAGAGTAATAGATCGCGAAGATTAAGATTGGTTGGACATATGGCGAGAATGGGCAACGATAGGACCGTGCGTAGAATTCTTGACGGTAGACCCGTGGGGTAGGTAGTAGTGGCGCCAACATGGACGCGAGTTCTACTACCCACCCGTTCACTAAGAGTTCCACCGTACACTGTCCACCGAAAGTATTAAACCAAGTACATCGTCACAAACCGATTTCGCAAAGCAACGGTTATTGTTTTATTAACATTGATTTTATTGAGGTTTATGTACTTAGTGTTTTTGCATTATAGAACTGATATTAATTACACTGATGACGGCACGCAGGCACATAAGAATGTCAAACAATGTACTCTACTTTAAAGGCATTATGCTGCCGGCACAAGAAAAATCACTTTTCACGACTTGGTGAAAACTGTTACTTACGCGACTGGCGGTAGACTTTTGCGTCCTCCGCGCGATGGCAACGACCGTGGAAATGGATTCAACGGTATTCAATCGTTTGCGGTGAAGATCGTTTGTAGTACACATGTATGTGTGTACATGGGTTCTTTCATGCGACACACCATGAGAACGAATCTAAACAAAGAATGGGAAAATGTGCTTCCATGAGAAGTGAATTCGGCTAAGCAAACAAGCCGAATGTCATTGGATGCTAATTGGGTTTGTGTTTGCTTATACTGCTGCTGATGAGAAGCAGATCCCGAAATATGAAAAGACAAAGGGAACGTTTGGGTCTTTGTCTGAGATGTGGATTGCGGCTAAATAAATAGGCGGCAATGCAATGTGGAGATGTGCTAATGGGTTTTAGCTAGATTACCGTGAATTGGTGTTTATTGCATCGCTGCCAAGGGTAAGTACACCATACCTATTTGCATTTGCTTATGCCGTAGGATTTAATTGGTGCCAAGAGACGCGACATGCGTATATTTTTTTTGGTCCCTTGGGTGTAGGTCGCCAGACAATGTGTATGTATGGCGACTTATGATACACTTGGTGAGGACGGAAATAGGCGACGCAATGTGTATGGTCCCCGTTATGATGGTTACGTTGTATGTAAACCAAATCATCTTGTTTTCAGAAATTCGTCTAGGAGGATTTGCTTGGCACCGAAAGTGCCGAATTGGTTTGAGATTCCTGATAAGGTAAGAAAGAAATCTTACAGGGAATTGTATGCGAAGAGATGCATGAAAGGTAAGTTTTCTTTTCCAGGGACTTTTAGATTAAAGTTTTGATCTCTTTAATGCGTGAAGCATTTAAGGTGCTAATGCGATTGCATTAGTGAAGTTATTAGATTGGGTGGAAGTTATGGGGGTTTTTCTGGTAAGTGAACCGTGAGGTTTGGCGGAACCGCCACAGACCAATGGGAAAGAGACTGGTAGGACGGCCGTGACGGACAATATAAGGTTTGACCTTGAGGAGATCGGATCAGATGGTCAAGCGTGCAAGGAGAGCGCACAGGACAGGGGGCGATGACGCAGCCGAGTCAGTGAGGTGATGAACTTTCGGGTTCTTTTAGGCCAATAATAGTAAAAAAATAGCAATATATATATATATATCCCCGTTATGATGGTTACGTTGTATGTAAACCAAATCATCTTGTTTTCAGAAATTCGTCTAGGAGGATTTGCTTGGCACCGAAAGTGCCGAATTGGTTTGAGATTCCTGATAAGGTAAGAAAGAAATCTTACAGGGAATTGTATGCGAAGAGATGCATGAAAGGTAAGTTTTCTTTTCCAGGGACTTTTAGATTAAAGTTTTGATCTCTTTAATGCGTGAAGCATTTAAGGTGCTAATGCGATTGCATTAGTGAAGTTATTAGATTGGGTGGAAGTTATGGGGGTTTTTCTGGTAAGTGAACCGTGAGGTTTGGCGGAACCGCCACAGACCAATGGGAAAGAGACTGGTAGGACGGCCGTGACGGACAATATAAGGTTTGACCTTGAGGAGATCGGATCAGATGGTCAAGCGTGCAAGGAGAGCGCACAGGACAGGGGGCGATGACGCAGCCGAGTCAGTGAGGTGATGAACTTTCGGGTTCTTTTAGGCCAATAATAGTAAAAAAATAGCAATATATATATATATATATATATATATATATATATATATATATATATATATATATATTTATAGTACGTACAATAATTTAGAGCCAGTAAATTTCATCAAAAATATATGTTAAAATAGAGTTAGCTTTTAGTTTAATATTGTAAAAAAAATCTTATATGTAGTTCTTCTTTTACAAATAAATGCGTTAAAAATGCCGTACAAAAAAAGGTGTAGATATATGTAGTGGAGTATAAATAAAGCAGGGTATCTTGCAGTTAAAATTAAAATTCTTAGCATAACGTTAACTTACTTGATAAAACTGTCAAGAGAAAGACGTAGTCGGAGAAAGTGATCAATCCATAAGAACCCAGTTTATAGAAAATGCTGTCCTTTTCCAAATTCAGCTCCAAGCGTCCCATCATCGACTGTGAACACAAACAAATTTACTCATATAAATTTTTTACAATAATTTGATAATTAAAGAGAAACGTCTAATTATAATTCGTGCGCGAGATAAATAAGGATGAATAAGAAAATGTCTTTTTTTTAAAATAAGACTAACTACAGCCGCGTTGTTGCATACTCGATAAAAAAAATTAATAGCATGATTATGATAAAAGAATTAAGACAAGACAATTTTAAGAAGAAGTAATGTGAGCAATCAACAGAAAGTTCTAGCACGCGATTAGTAATAGTAAGGACAGAGTAGGAAAGGAAAATGAAAAAGAAAATCTAGTTGTACCTCCACCGAAACCTGGAAAGACATATAGGAATAAAGAAGAAGAAAGAAAGGCGTTAAGAATTTTTTGGTAAGGCACGACTCAATGAAATTCATTAAAAGTAATATATATGTTTAATATGAAATTAACTTTATAATAAGAAACAGAAAGAGTTAATACAACATAGATGGTATTTATAAGGTTTAGTGTATATACAATATTTACGATAGTACAGTTATAGGGAATACAAAAAATAAAAGTAAATGGATGTGAAACTCCTCAATTAGCTCACCTTTGGATCGTAACGTCGAAATTGATCCAAACCAAGTCCTGGAAGATAAATCAAGGTTTATAAACAAGTCGTTTGTATGTCATATGTTTAGCTTATAGAAAGTTGCTTCTGAAAAGACAAGATTAGGTTTGTTATGTGACTCCTACCGTCTGGTTGTTTCATTCCTGGGGTCATGCTAGTTAAGAAGTCGATTGGAGTCATGAAGACCTCATAACGATCGTCGGATGTTGGAACTTGAATAGTGGCAAAATATCGAAAGACTTTCTCAGGATTTGAGAAGTGACGTACACGATTCTCATATTCCATTATCTGTGAATTTGAATTCATTGAACAGAGAGGTGAATTGAGAAGCGAAGTTGAAGATGGTGTAAGAAAATAAAAGAACAATGTGCAAATGATTGGGAAAACCAAAAAAACACCTTGAATAAATACTTTTTGGTATCAAAGAAAAGGTGAAGCTTAAAAAACTGCAAGAAAAAAGTTGGAAAAAAGAAGGATATCGTAATTATTAAATGAAATGTGTATTAGGACATCATGGCACATTCCTTACCAAAAAATGTATCTAGAAATATGGGAGAATATACAACATTTTTCGAGAGCATATGTGACTGTAAAGATCGTTTAGGAAATATTATATTTTCACTCAAGCTCGTTGACATTAACAATTTTTTACCATTATGGCACTGCTCCCTATTCACACTTCAATTTCAAATTCAATGAACAGCCAAATGTAACATGTTCCCTGCTTCCTATTATAACTACACGAGAACACAATTGCTAGCGTTCTTTCAAGTTGGTAAGATTCTCTTGCCTAGAGAAATATTGCATCATAAGATATGGACACACGTGTTGTTTCCTTGAGACAAAGTCGATTTTAATGGATGTTCACAATTAGATAGTTTGTGTTTATCAGGACAATACAAATTTCAACACACAAATATGGAAAAGTCTTTAATACCCACCCGTTACCCACTCAAGAAGGATGTTCTAAAAAAAGGCAGAAATAACTAGATTATCGTCTTTCATAAGCACGATTTCCGAATTCGTAGCCTCTTTTGGTCTGCCAGAACGAGGTGCGTCTTCGGTGTTTGTATGACCCATTTTAAATTCACTAAATCACCGATAAGCTGTTTATATCGAAGTAGATGTGGGGTAATAGTTCTGCAACCATTGCGATGATTGTTCAGAAGTTTTTCCCATCAAAAAACAATGTTTTATCAAAATGCGATATACCTGGTTTCCTATTTTTTACGAAGTCGAAAGTACCATCACTCAAACGACTGTAATTTGTAAACTGTCACGAAACATCATACAATGTCACGAAACATCATACATATGAAATGTGACGAAACATCATACATAAAATAGTGACAAATGAGCCATGTTCATTTTCTAGTGGCAGCACCTATTGAAAAATCTCGGGACTTTTCAGCCCATCTAGTAACTTAATCAAGAACTTACCTACAGTTGTGGTGGATAGGATAACAGATAAAAAGAAGTTAGAGGAAGACATTCAGGAGGCGGTGTTTTATAGTGAGCGTGCTAATATCGAAGTCAGAGATGGATGACTTGGAGTTGACCATCCGTAGCATTCGTGGATCGATTCGTTGGACCCGTATGCAGTATATGACGGACAAATTGTGGTTACCATTGGGCTACAATACTACGTGCAAGTGGAATATTTAATCCGGCAGCATAGATTATAGTGGATATGTCAAGAGTTGTAGGATCAAGAGGTACGTGATGTATACGACATGAATTACAGTTCTCGCTGCTGAATTACTTCGAGTTCCGGAGAAACCTATCGATCAAAAGCTACATCCACAAATCATAGTTGCCAGATCGCGACTTGCAACCAAAGTCGCTCGTGATGTCCTAACCAATGTTTCTATGGAGAACTCCAAGATTCTGAAGAATTCAAAGAAGATTTGCCGAATATTGCCTGCACCACGTTGAGTTCGAAAATTCTCCATCAACATAAAGAGCATTTCGCTAAAGTATCTATCTATACAAGTGGTCAAGAAAAGTGGTGGAACATAACCTGATCCATTTTTAGATGATTTGCTATTGGATAAAAAGCCGGGCGTTCATCAACCGCAAAGAGTAGAAAGGGCAAAGATCCTTATTACCACCTTACAAATGGAAACAGACCAGATCAAAATATTCTGCAGTTCTATCAAAGAAGATTCGGTAGCGAAAATCTACGATTTGGAAATGGTCGAACAGAAGAAGATGCTTGGCGCGCATTCTGAAACACAATTGCAATTCCATCAATCATCAGTTGATGTATAACTACTCGGGGCAGCTGTTTCACGACGGTGGCGTCATGGCTATTACATATATTAAGAAATACACAAGGAGCGTTGAATTTATTTCGAAGAGCTATGGTGACGTGAAGGGGCAGTGGGAGCGAACGTAGAGGGCAAAGTCTCTGCTTTCAACCCGGCAAAGGCCAGGACGATCCTTGTCCGTGTTCAATTCAAGTTGACATGCAATCTCTACGTGACACTCCTGGATAGCTACTCTCGCACCAGCCAAGTAGTGAACCTATGCATGCAGCGACATCCTAAGAAAGGTTGGCGCAAGGCTAATAACCTTACCCGGAAAAACAAATTATTATGAACAATTTAACAAATCTCGGATAAGGACTGGATACTGGTGGAGAGACTTGCTAACTAAAGCCAAGACCGGATCCCGGTTTTGATTGCTTTCAACTCGGCGAAGCCCAGGACGATCCTTGTCCCTGTTCATTCCAAGTTGACATGCAGCTTCCATGTGACACCTGTGGCGGTTCTTTTAACATATCCCGAGAACCACCCATTTTCCTTAATTCAACTCCCCATTTCTCATCCAATAAAGGTTATTCACTTACCTGCAACCAGGCAGCGTTAAGCTACCCTTTAATCACTTCATTTACCTGTAAACCACCCCATGGCAAGATCATCATCTTGCCACAGCATCAACCACATCGCTGTATTCCTTTAAACATATTTGGTTCCTCTGGTCGGCATCCATGACCATTGCAACCATTAGGAAATCTTCCCCGGTCCTCTTGCCGGCATCCATGCCTACCATATACACAGGAATCCCACTGTGTTTGCTTTTCTCCAGCAACCGCTGGTCCCACGATCAACCCATGGCAAGTCGCTTGATTTTACAGCTGCAGCCAATTATCCCAGATCGGTTGCATAAGCGACAAACATGCAACGAATTGGATGCGACCCTAATGTGTTTACCTTAAACAACTCTCGTACCACTAACCAATACAAACAAATGCGCATCTTAGCGCTTGCCCTTTGAGATAGCATTACGATATATACAATTGTGGCGATCCTAAATCGCCACTCCCATCCAAATCCCCAACATTACAAATAATCCCATCCAAATCCCCAATACTTCCCATTAACTTACAGCCAAATTCCATATTGAATCATATGAGCGACGAATTAAACCAAAAGTTAATTCGTCGCACATTGATTCAATTCCTAAAATCCTGACATCATGAAATGCTTCATTCAAAACGCATTTCATGATTTCCCTTCCAGGAACCTACCCAACCAAACCTTTAATCAATTCCTAGAACACAATTCCAATTGAAGCACACAAAATCTTGTATGTGCTTCTTGGAATTTTTACATTAAAAAAGTTGACAATTCTCAACGTAAAAAAGAACAAAAGGGCGATCATTTTCAATTTCGTGATCAGCCAGGGCTCCATTCTAGGCCCCATCTTATTTAATATCTACACCTCAGATATTCCTCGCCCTGTGGATGGTAGAGTAAACCAGATTTGCTATGCGGATGATGTCCTAATGTACACGTCCTCCAAAGGCCCAAAACTCGCAACAAACCGACTCAACCGTCAACTGGACGAACTGTATCAGTATTACAGTCGATGGAAAATTCGACTTAACCCATCCAAAGCAGTAGCTATAATTCTGAGTAGTAAACACTTCCAACCTACTTCTCGATATTCACAGAATATTCGAATAAAAATGGGAGATACTACGATTAGACCACAGGACAGGATGAAATATCTTGGGGTCACTTATACCCCAAAAATGAATTTCATCAAACATGTGACCCACATTCTTCAAAGGGGCCTCGGTCGGTCTAAGCAACTGCACAACATCTTGAAGTGGAGCAACAAAGTTGACACCAAAGTTAAGCTTCTCTTCCATAAGCAGCTAATCCGATCTGGAATATCGTACGCCTTTCCCATATGGTCCTGCATATCTTCGGTTTAATGGAAAGACTTCGGGTTTTCGAAAGGAAACTCCTTAGCACTAATCATTCTAGAAGGCCTGACGGTCGTCATTACCCGAACTCTCACCTATACGAAGGTGCCTCCATTACCCCTATCGACGAGTACTTGCTTCAATTAGCATACAAGTACCTCGAAAACACTCAGAACAGCGAGAACCTACTTGTACGGGACTCTTGGGTTCTTGACCCTCCCCTCTCTCGATCTCTTCGGATCAAACCCCCACAATTTCTTCTTCAGTACAAAACTGAAGAAAGCACCCTTCCCAACAACATTCCCCTCTATAATAGAGGATTCCTGGATCCATCCCATAGGGTCTACTCTTAATAAACCACACACACACGGACGCACAGTACAAGACGGCACAAACACAAACATATACACCGACCAAAGCGCAGATCATTAGACACCAAAGACGTGATCTGCGTTTACTACCGCACCCAAGACCTACCGGTCTTGTATGATTTCTTTCCTACCATCCCTCTATAAAAGTAGTTAGAGAACACCTGGACTAACACTGTCCATACTATCCTTGGATACCCCCCTTTTTTCTTTTCTTTTCAGATATCGCGAGACCGAGCCCAACATAATCACGGATGTGGGTGATTCTGGTTATCGCAAGATGACCAGAAGTCAGAGACAAGATGAAGGACACATCAGTCCTTGTCTCGCTAAATTCGGCCCACTCGCCACCCATTTTTTTTTATTTCGTGATCAGTCAAATTCCGAAGGGCAAAGCGCTGGCCGCCAACCAACCAAATTATAAAATAATAAAACAAAAAGGGAATTAGCAACAAAGAAAGAAATCGCCTTTCAATACTGAACTCGAGAAGACGATCGACCTCCCCAAAGGAGGTTAACCGCAAAGGAGGTAAGAGTTAAAATTAACATTATAAAATATAACCTCCACACAATATACCCTCTATCGTTTATGATAGAAATGCTTTCAGCCTATGCACGTTCATTATTTTGAACAGCTGCATGTTTGCTTTCTCTTCTTCCTACCAACGCGCGTTTCGTTTGTCTTTCCTTCCAATGTGAAGACATTCACTCTCATCTGAACGATATCTATGAGGAACCTTCCAATGGTACGCGGATCGGTTTCTCATTGGCCGCAGCGTCACCAGAAAGATCGATTTCCCTTGTCATCACACGAGTGGAAATCCACCTCACCCACCGGGGTGGTTCTGCATCGAGCAGCTCTCGGGAGTCAGATTTTATCTACCAAGCTGTGCGGGAGTGTAGAGTCATCAGCGTAGTAAACATATGAATTAAATGTGGCTGCGTCTGGTATATCTTTGTGTGACTCTTTGTGTTTGTTTTCTTATCGCTGTACAACGATTTGATATTTAAAAAATTAATAATTTTTAAAAGCTGTGGATCATGTCGAGTTATCAAAAGAGTTTTTATAATTAAGAATAGCCATAAGTGAAAACAATAAACAATAAAGAACGTTTTGCTTCAATAACCAACCACTCCAGTATTTTATTTCTGGTAACTTCATTCGTGTGTGTTGGAACTTTCCTTTGGTGAACATTTCTTCTTGTGGTACTCTCTCGCGGAACTTTTAGATTGTTTGGGGAGTGAAGTGAACCCGCGTCGTGTCAGGCACCTACTTCAACTCCACACACCCATGGATAGCTACTTTGGCACCCGCCAAGTAGTGAACCAATGCCTGCAGCAACATCCTGAGAAAGGTTGGTGCAAGGCTAATAACCTTTCCCGGAAAAACAAACTATTATGGCAAATTTGTCAAGCCTCGGATATGGAGCGGATACACGACGACGACCACGGAAACGAAAATGGCTAAACGATATGAGCATGTTCTCATGGAACGTCCGCTCACTATACAGAGCTCGAGCTGCCCAGCAGCTAGCCGATGCCCTGTCCGAATATAAGGTTGACATGACAATATTACAAGAAATAAGATGGACGGGGAGTGGTGTTATTCAAACAAACAAATATGACATTTATTACAACGGTCATGCAAAACACCATGTGCTCGGGGTACACTTTCTAGTTAGCCAAAAACTGAAGCCTGCCATTATCGGCTTTAATGCAATAAACGAAAGGCTATGCACTCTTCGCGTGCGATGCAAGTTTAAGAACATAAGTCTCATAAACGTTCACGGACCTACAGAGGAGTCCCCTGACGATGAAAAGGAAGAATACTACGAGAACGTCGATCGGGCCCTCAAGCCCTGCCCAAGATACGATGTGAAAACCGTTCTTGGTGATTTGAACGCGAAAATAGGTTGGGAGCCGGTTTTCGGGCACTACGCAGGTGATCATAGTTTGCATGAGAACACTAATGACAATGGACTACGAGTCATCGAATTGGCAGCATCAAAAAACTTGTTCGTTGCGAGTACCAGGTTTCCGCGTAAGAATATCCACAAAGCTACCTGGGTATCACCTGATGGAGTCACTCGCAACCAAATTGGCTACGTGTTGATAGATCGCCGACACTCCTTGAGCCTGATGACGGTACGAACGTAACGAGGTGCCAACGTCGACTCGGATCACTATCTTGTTGGTACAGGTTTCCGAGCGCGGATTGCTTTACGGAGACGTATTGCATCCGCGAATCAGGTTCAAATCAACACGGCTACCTTGCGCAATAATAATACCAGTAACACCTTTGGTCATGCACTCGGACTCGCCCTCGGAGAGCTCAACGGAGGGAGAGTAAGTCCTGGGGCCAGAATGCCGGACATAGAAGAGAAATGGACATGCCCTATGAATACTGTCATTAGTATTGCCAACTCCATCTTAGGCAGTAGTCGTAGAGATAGTCTCATAGGACGCGGGTATGCGAGGAGAAATACAAAGAGCTCAGAAGATCTTAAAAAAGGATTTACCGACAAAAGAAAAGTGCATGGAAAAAAAACCATGTCTGTGAAATATAGAAAAGTAGAGAGCGAGGTCCGCACCAGGCGCGGAAGCTCTACCAAATAATCCTAAGTATGACGCGGTACACACCACGCTGCACTTACTGCAAGGCTAAAGTGGGTAATCTGATCACCGATCCTGAAGTGCACTTCAATGAATTGCTAAATGGTCAGCTCACAGAAGAATTGGAGGTTCCAACAATGCAAGATCAAGACCATATGCTGCCGTCACCAAGCATTGAGGAAGCATTAAAAGCCATTAGACAGCTCAAATCAAATAAAGCCCCTGTAGCTGATGGCATACCAGCTGGGCTGATCAAACAAGGAGGGACAGCGTTACATCACGCAATTCATGAGATCGTGGTGCAGGTATGGGAGCAAGAGGAGATGCTGGAAGATTGGCGTCGTGGTATAATTTCCCCCACACATAAGAAGGGATATCACACTGTGCAGCAACTATAGGGGTATAACATTGCTGAGTACCGCCTATAAGATACTCTCCACTATCCTAAAAAGATCGGATAGTCCCACACTCTAAAGTCATCATTGGTCAAAATCAGTGTGGCTTCATCCCAGGCAAATCAGTGATTGATCAGATATTCACCCTTAGGCAGGCGATGGAAAAATGCCTGGAATTTAAGATTCCATTATATCATCTATTTATATACTTTAAGGCCGCCTACGACAGCATAGCCAGGGTAGAACTATATAATGCCATGAGAGAGTTTGGCATTCCAAACAAATTGATATGACCAACGTAAGTAGCCAAGTAAAAATAGCGGGATTGCTGTCCAAGCCAATAAATATCTTTAATGAACTCCGACAAGGGGACGGCCTGGCCTGCCTCCTCTTCAACCTGGCGTTGGAGGAAGTAATCCGTGACTCTGGCGTTACAACTAGAGTGACTATTATCACCAAGTCCAGCCAGATACTTGCCTACGCAGATGACATCTACATCATCGGTAGAACCGAATCGGCTGTACAGGACTCCTTCACCCAGATCGAGCAGGCGGCACAAAAACTGGGACTGCACATTAATGAGGGGAAAACTAAGTACATGGTGGCAACTTCTGCGAAGAGAAACCTAACGTTGGTCAAACTGTCAGGGTAGTGAAGCACGAATTTAAAGTAGTGCAATCCTTTAACTACCTTGGGTTAATAGTATCAGCCGATAGCAATATGGAAGAAGAAATACGCGAACGACTGATCAAATCCAACAAAGTCTACTATGGTCTATATCAAGGCTCTTTAAATCCCGAAATTTATCCAGAACATCCAAGCTACTACTGTACAAGACCATGGTCTTACCAGTACTCATGTATGGATCTAAGACCTGGGTGCTCAATAAAAAGCATTCTGAACTCTTAGCCGCGTTCGAGAGGAAGGTCTTAAGGAGAATTGTTAGCCCGATATGTGAGGGAGGACGATTCCGGAGACGATACAACCATGAGTTGTACGCAGTCTACCTTAAAGCTAATGTTGTAAGAAAAATCAAGCTCGATAGACTCCGGTGGGCGGGACACCTAGCTCGAATGAGCGAAGAGGCGCCTACGCGGTAAGTCCTTTGTGGCGGGATGTATGGAAGGAGACAGCCCGGCAGACCTTATCTGCGATGGAGGGATGGCGTAGACGAGGACGTCCAGAGCCTGGGAGTGCAAAACTGGATGACATTGGCTCGAAATCGGGATCGGTGAAGGGATTTGTTAAATAAGGCCAAGACCGGTTCCCGGTTGTATGCCGAAGCTGGTGATGATGATAATGATAATAATAATGGTCCAAGAATTGGGCCTTGCTGAACCCCCGCGCTTATACGAGTATTATACGATTGGGAAAGAGAAGAATTTATTTTGACCATGAATTTTCTACCAGAGATGTAGGAAGCGAGAAGTTTGGTGGTATGGGTGTTTAATCCAAATATGTAGTGCAGCTTGTAAAGCAGTCCTGAGATCCAAACACAGTCGATGGCTTTGGTTGTGTGCGTACTGGAACGGGTCGTACGCTGCTTAAGAACATGAAGGGACTTACAATATTTATTAATTTTTTGATCGTTTTCATTTTAGGTAGATTTCCTTTTTTTTAATTTTAAAATGATTCTGGACGTTGACAAGATTAGATGCCGTTTTTGAATTAGCAATCTGTCATGAGTGAGTAGCGATTCGGGTTTGCAAAAAAGAAAGATTTTAATTTGGTATTCAAAGTTGTGCAAAGTAATAAAACGAAATGCTGGTGTATTGTTTGGAAGCTGTTACAATACAATAATTATGCGATGGTGGGATGGCGTAGGCCAGGACACCCAAGGCCTGGGAGTGCCAAATTGGATGACATCGGCTAGAAATCGGGATCGGTGGAGAGATTTGTTAAATAAGACCAAGACCGGATCTCGGTTGTAGTGCCGATGATGATTATGGTAATACTTTTTATTTGTTTGTAAGTCTAGAAAGCGGGGCATTCTCAACAAACACATATGAACATTTGTTCCATAGTGAAGAACACAGCACCAAAAGAAAAATCGAAAAATAAATCACCAGATCAATTAACATAGTGAGAAAATAGAACTTAATGTGCACGAAGTCGCGGTGCATTGTGTTGAGGCTTTGGTTCTACCATTTTGCTGTGATTCTAATCGTTTCCTAGCGTGGGTTCGAATCACATTCTTCACTTCGTCGCTAAATGTTGTAAGGGTACATAATGACAGTCTATTGTGTGAACGGTTTGCTGTTCGTTTTACCACAAGGTGGATTAATGCATAGGAGAGAAACACGGAGTTATTAGAAATCGGTTTTGTCAAGACTTTTAGATGAAAAGCTTAACTTCTGGGGGCTTATAAAGTTATAGTGCTTAGCTCCTATTTTGAAACTCAATTTGAGAAAAGAATTGTTCGCGGAATCATAGGCTAGTGACGTAAACGATTGAGGAGGGGCATTTTAGAGTATGAAGGTATGAAAAGAAGCATGTTTAGGGGGCTTGTATGGCTCGGAGCTAGTTGGCCAACCGCTGTATAACTTGTTTATTAGAGATATGGAGACACAGACAGGCAGGACAAAAGTGGAAAATATTTTTGTTTTAAAACTCCAGTTAGTCTCAGTTGGGAAGGGTGGTGGCGATTTCTTACAAGATGTACCACATAATTAGTGCTAGATAGAACAAGATGCTGTTCTTCGGTTTGTACATCCATTTACAGAGAGCGAGAGCAACAGATTCGCAAATTCGGAGCCATTAGCGTATCCAGTATAGGGATGAGCAGCAAGACCTCCAACTAGTGACAGTAGTTTCTGGGAATCGGACAGTAACTTGAAAGGTTCGACCCCAAGAAGATATGACTTTACTATATAAGTAAATCTAGCGATCTTCAGAATTCTACTCTAGTATTTATTTTCATAAATTATGTCCTTTATTTACAGTCGGTAGGATATTGAATTGTCTGGTGAATACGATTTCTGAAAACCATGAAAGCATCGTAGTTATAGAAGCAGGCGTGCAAGAGTATGTTAATAGAACAGATTGTTAGTGTTATGGCATTATTAGTCAAATATCCAGCGAATGAAAGTTATGAAAATAAATTAAAAGTAAAACTTAATATTCAACAAACCGATTTTTTAGTATTTTATTACTTAAAAAATCATACCATTTTTAAATTAGCGATCACCAACAAATTAAAGTGACCCTATTTATTAGAAGTCGGTTTTGTTAAGACTTTTAGATGAAAAGCTTAATTTCTGGGGGTTTATAAAGTTAGAGTGCTTAGCTCCTCTTTTGAAACTGAATTTGGGAAAACTATAAAGTCTGATGGCGCGTTCTTGAGAACATATTGTGACGCATATGACAATCAGTACTAGAATATAATATAACCCTAAGATCGCTACAATTGGTGTCAGAAATGCGATTAATTATTGGTGAAGTGAATAAGCCTGTGAAAGTGTGTTGTGACGATGTCAGATCGACATTTGGAGGATCTTCGCGTTCCTGACTTGAAGAAGGAACTTCAGGACCGGAATCTGGATAGCAGAGGACAGAAGTAAATTCTTCGACAGCGTCTGCAAGCAGCAATGGAGGAAGAGAGTATTGATGTCGACACATATGTTTTTTCGATTGGGCCAGATTGTCCGGATGGAGAAGAAACAGCGAGTCAAGATGGTGGCAATGTAACGGAGAAGAGTTCGCTACAGTTGGACATTTCGGAGATGTTTCGGATGATGATGACAAAATTCGACGCGCAAGCTGCAGATGTTAATGCAAAGTTGGATCCCTAAAATTGAAAATTCGACGCACAAGCTGCAGATCTGAATGCAAAATTGGATGCCAAACGCAGTGGATGAAATGTAATTTTCAACACTTTTAGGAAGAAATTCGAAACGAAGTAGAAAATCTGGATCTAGAAGTCACCAAGATAATAGCTCGTATCGAAAAGAGACTTGAGTGTGTTGAGAGAAATAAGACATCGCCTAACAATCAACATGACTACAAAAATACAAGGATACAATCGTCAACCTTCAATGGAACGGGACCCTTCTCCGTATTTATACGTCAGTTTGACGCCGCGGCCAATTATAATAAGTGGTCGGATGAGCAAAAGTCAACATCACTAATCGCGTCACTCCGCGGGGCGGCTGCAGAATTGCTACAAACCATACCAGCAGAGAAGCAAACAGATTTCCAAGCGGTAAGAGACGGCCTTGAAGCTAGGTATGGAGACAACCACATGCAACAGGTCTACCGCATGCAACTGCGAAGCAGAGCGCAGAAACCTGGAGAAAATCTTCAACAGTTGCAGACAGACATTGAGCGATTGGCAAACTTGTCTTATTCAAATATGACTAAGGAATTTCTGAACGAGGTAGCAATGGATGCATTTATAAATGCACTCCAAGATCGGGACTTGCAACAAGCCGTTCACTTGGCAGGAAAGAAGACGACTAGTGAAATACTGGCGTTCGCATTGGAATATTAATCTGCTAAACTGGCTACCAGGAGTACATAAAGAGTCCGAGAAATGTTCGCCGAGGAATGTTCCTGCCAAAGAATCGGCCATGTACAACGGTGAACCCTGAGACCTAATATGAAGTGTTGGACATGCGGCGAAGTCGGCCACATCTCTGTTGACTGTAGGAAACGTCGACGAATGACTGAAACATCAAGTGAGAATTGTTTGCTAACGGTGGGAGGGGGGCGCGTTGGTGATCGTTCGTCCACAAATTCGTCTCGCGAATCGTGGAATGCTTCCGGACCCACCTCGTCAACCGGCGGCTCGGGAAGTGCCTCGGGCCGCGCTCGGGCAGGGGTGCCCACTCGGCCCTCTCTTTGCCGCTGCCTCGTCTGCACCAATAGGCCGTCTAACTAAACTCAAAACTTCTCGATACCAGGACCAAACCCGGAACCCCGACAAACCTTATGGCCAACATTAAACCGGTAAAAACAACAGTCCAACCCCGAGACCGAACCAGAGAACCACCCCGAACGCGACAGAACCAATCCGCACACGAACCGGCTGTATATCGGATACAAACCCACAACGTCTGAGCTGATTAGTGTTTTATTTCGAAATCTCCGATTGCCAAAGGCCGCACACGGACCGAGGGGGCGCGAAAAACAACAAAGATCCCCACACAGACAAACAAACACTCTTAAAGGGGACGACCACTCTTCTCGCAGCCACAAAATTGCAGACCGCGCGAAAGACCGCACAACACAAATGACCACTACACCACCCGAGAGGAGAGAGAGAGAGAGAGAAAGGGGGAAGGAAAGAAAAATCAGGCACAAAAAGAGAAGAGGAAAAAAAAAAAATTCAAACGTGCCTCTTGTCGCGTATAAAAACAATATCCACGCTTTGGTAAATTTGGCAATCCGGAGGTGTGGAGAATTATGTCGAGTGCGTTGGAAATTACCTCCAACTTAGTTCACGAGGAATCGAGGACCACAGCCAAAGGGAAGACTGCTGCACAGACCGGAGCCGATCACAACAGGATTGATGAACTAGTCACCAAGAAGGAAGAATCAGGTAACCAATTTATACTATTATCAAATATCAAACTTTTTGTGGCTTTATACACCACAACTGGCGCTGCGGACAGGATCTGTCCGAGAGACCACAGCAGTTGTAGCAGCAACGCGTACGATCTTCGAACAATTGGTTTTATATATATCACAAGTGGAGCAGCCACGTATTTTAAAGACAGTTGCATGAAGAACAGTTGGTCAGCAGCAGAAAAAGAGTTAAGAGAAGAAGTAACGCCCGTTCCTATTATTGAATTGTGTAAAAGTAAAGTTTAAAAAATTAAAAGGAGAATGAATAAATTGTAAAGGAGAGAAAATTGAAATTAAAAAGTTATTGAAAAAGCACTTGGACTACTTGGTTTACTATAGATTTCAATCCTAAAGTTTACAAGCGGTGTACAATCCAACGTTGGAAATTACCTCCAACTTAGTTCACGAGGAATCGAGGACCACAGCCAAAGGGAAGACTGCTGCACAGGCCGGAGCCGATCACAACAGGATTGATGAACTGGTCACCAAGAAGGAAGAATCAGGTAACCAATTTATACTATTATCAAATATCAACGTTTTTGTGGCTTTATACACCACAACTGGCGCTGCGGAAAGGATCTGTCCGAGAGACCACAGCAGTTGTAGCAGCAACGCGTACGATCTTCGAACAATTAGTTTTATATGTATCACAAGTGGTGCAGCCACGTATTTTAAAGACAGTTGCATGAAGAACAGTTGGTCAGCAGCACAAAAAGAGTTAAGAGAAGAAGTAACGCCCGTTCCTATGATTGAATTGTGTAAAAGTAAAGTTTACAAAATTAAAAGGAGAATGAATAAATTGTAAAGGAGAGAAAATTGAAATTAAAAAGTTATTGAAAAAGCACTTGGACAACTTGGTTTACTATAGATTTCATTCCTAAAGTTTACAAGCGGTGTACAATCCAACGAATTGGAGATCGAGGGAGAGAGAGGTATTTTCCCTGTCCAGAGTGAATAAAATAAATTGAACTGGTCACCAAGAAGGAAGAATCCGGAACCGAGGAAAGTGCAAAACCGTGCGATACGAGCTCAATGCGCAATGAAAAAAAGTAGCTGCTGATCCGGAGGTGTGGAGAATTATATCGAGTGCGTTGGAAATTACCTCCAACTTAGTTCACGAGGAATCGAGGACCACAGCCAAAGGGAAGACTGCTGCACAGGCCGGAGCCGATCACAACAGGATTGATGAACTGGTCACCAAGAAGGAAGAATCAGGTAACCAATTTATACTATTATCAAATATCAAAATGTTTGTGGACCACAACTGGCGCTGCGGACAGGATCTGTCCGAGAGACCACATCAGTTGTAGCAGCAACGCGTACGATCTTCGAACGATTGGTTTTATATATATCACAAGTGGAGCAGCCACGTATTTTAAATACATTTATATCAAATTTTCTGTGGCAAAAATATCACAGATATTTCGAGGCATCCGTGCGGCACTGGGCGTAAGGAAAACCAGGACCACACCCTTACAGTCGCAGTCAGACGGAATGGTCGAACGGTTCAACCGAACAATGAAAGAGCACTTATCGAAGGTCGTTAGTGATCACCAACGAGTTTGGGACAAATATGTACAAACCTTTCTCCTGAGTTATAGATCGGCTAATCACGATACGACAGGCCATTCTCCAGCAAGAATTATATTTGGACGAGAGATACGATTACCAGCCGATCTGCGATTCGGAATACCTCCAGACGCCATAGATAAGACCGAAGACTACGTACCCGAATGGAGAAATCGCCTCGATGAGATTCAACATTTGGATCGAAAGCAAATCAAGGTATCAAGTGACAGGATGAAAACAAGGTACGATGTCCGCGCCAACGCATCCGGATTTAATGCCGGCGATAACGTGTGGTTTTATAACCCTCATCGGCAAAAAGGAAGGTTTCCGAAGTTGCAGCAACATTGGGAAGGACCGTATAAGATTCAGCGAAGATCGAACGCCAAGATGAAAGTGGTACATCGTGATCGACTGGTGACTTTTTGTTAACCCAGGAGACCAGTGAACTTAGTTCGGGACGAACTAATCTAGGCGGAGGGTAGTGTGACGCATATGACAATCAGTACTAGAATATTCGAGAAAGTCCGAAACAAAGTACTAGATTATTCTAGAAAGTACTGGAAAACTGGAGATGATGGGCAGTAGAAAATTCGAGGCTATGGAACGGGCGGAAACGAAACACCGAATCAATGAGGAAACGGTATAAATACGTCGTACGCAGATCAGGGAGAGAAGTAAGAAGTAAGCAGTCAAAGGCGCGATAAGTACGGAAGCGATAAGTCAAGAAATCCTTAAGTGGACGGTAAAAGTAACGGTTGTTATTAACGGACTAATAAAGTGTTACATTACTTCAAAATCGATTTAACGGCTCTTATTTATTAAAAATAATTAATCCAGCGAACCCCAAGCTCGCTACAATATCTATGTATCAGATACTAATATTTAAGAAATATTTGACCTGTCTTTGAGATCGGAAATGCGCTCTAATGCACGAATACAGGTTCAACTGAGGAGACTGTTACTGAAGGGGTGGAAAAAAAACCTAATTCCTGTATGGGTGTTGAATGTGACGGTACAGGGTATTAATATCATACTTTCATCGTACGTTGGCTTTGATTGCAGTCAGCTGATCTTTTCCACAGCTTAAATTTAAGGTATACACATTTGATGTCCACCATAATTGCAAAGTGGATATCATTTGATAAAGCTGGATCACAGATATAAATATTGAACAGCAGTTAAATTGAAAACACACAAATATAACTAAATTTAGTGTGAAATTTCCTATTGGGCATTACTAAAGTATCCTAGATTAGAGGCATCGATTAAAGAACCTAATTCCAATAGATATAGTGAAAATCATCCTCATACAGTTCAGTGACTCCTAGTAGCAGACCATATTTACCTCTTTCCAGGCAAAATTAGGATTTATATTATAACCTTTGTACTTGTCCTTTTCATTGGCTCAATTTTTTAGATGTTGTCAGTCACACAATAACCAATGGAACCACATCTTTACCCTCTGGTTGCTTAATTCCTGGATATATTGCACGTAGAAAGTCATCGGGAGTCATATAAATCTCGGTTCCGCCACCTGGCAAAGGAACTCTTACAGTGGCAAAGTAACGAAAGATCTTGTCTGGGGTCGAGAATTGACGCAGTCTGTTTTCATATTCTATAACCTTGATGTTCGTCGGGATTTCAACACAAGAACAAAATAACATGAAAATAAAAAGTAAATTGAAATCAAATAAAGAAAAATGCAAGAAATAAAGTTTCGTTTAAATTGTATTCTCAAATAAATACCAACAATTAATTAAATGATTCATTGGTTCGAGGATACATCACTTGCTGCCATTACCTTGCGGTCACGGAATCCAGTGTGTTCTGCCTTCTTATTATCTTCCTTGGAGTCACTTTTCCCGCTACGGTGCTCCTTTTTGCCCGTATCAGCATCTACGCGAGGAGTAAAGTAACGCTTGACCCTGAAGATAATTGTGTTAGAATTTAATAGAATCTTTGTGAAAGACTGTTTACTTCCTGAAGTCGATAAAGCAGCAAAACAACATTGCACCGATCACGTAATGAAAGAACCGGGTGAGATTTGGAGTCGTTTCATAGCCGTGTCCAAATTTCTTGTGTCCTCGACTATTTGGAGGATCACGCGTTTCAGTAATACTTGCCCATTGTAAGGCCTTATGGGACGTCGAGGCCAAGCCTATGGGCAATCGATTTCTAGGGACGAACTGTCGGCCAAAGGCAACACTGCATTGGCGTAAAATAGACATTGGAAAGGGTCTATGATTATTGATACCTCTCGTGATTTCAATTCACGAATAAAAAAGGGCTCAGAAATAAATGTGAAGTACTACTTTTTATTTTATTATTAAACTGTCAATTCTACACTTCAAGTATTATCTTCTCACAATCAGCTGTTGACAATTATGAGAGGCACTTATCTCTTCTATGTTCAACAGCATTGCCAACAGTCATAACTGTATTGATGATTTTAATCTAGTATATTTTCCGTGTTTAAATATATAGATTATTTCGGTGATCGATTTTTATTGTCACGAAGACCGATTTTTTTCATATTTATTTATTATTGTTGCGGATTGACAATTAAATGTGCTGGAATGTACTGGAGAAATCTAGTACATTCGCATGTATACCAGTTGCGCAGCAGCTGGCACCAACTGGCCATCATTGTCACCACGATGATGTCATGGCGTCACTTTTTGAATTGGCAGTTATGCCATTTCGTTAGTCTACACATTTCTGGTCCTTCGAAACGGATCCAGTGCCTAATTGGATCTTCATCATCGCCGCCCAGTTCGCGGCACATCGACAACTGCCAGCTACCTCGACACAAATCAAGGACGACTGAAATTACTAGGGATAACGACTGCGAAACATCCCTTCCACCTGAGGACATCAACATTGATCTAAACAACACATTAGAACCGGTTGACGGTACCGACGAACCCGGTTTATTAACAGTGAAGAACGGAACAGTCGATGCAGCTATGGCCAAAAAGAATTACAAGAATATTGCAGTTGACTTCTCAGCGAAGTGTTCCACTCCCACAAGCCAAACAAAAGACAAATTTGAATTTTCCGATGTAGTAGACGACAGCCGAGAGAGACCAGGTGCAGTGGTTGCTGGATTCAACGATAACAATGACAAAGAAGCTTTGGTAGACAACCCGTCCGATGAGTTGCCTAACAGTGCCGAAATTACTCCGATCTTGTTAGAGGGAATTGCATGTGATCTTATTTTACAAGCTAACGACTCAACTTCATGTCTTCTCGATAATAAGGAAAATGCTCCCCCAGACCAAGAGGCGAAGTTGCTGGGCAGAGACAAAACGCTACATTCTTCATTCCATGCCAGCTATAGATCACCCCTCAAATATTTGTTTTCTGAATCACCTTTGTTAGGTGCATCGCTCAATGAGAATGAGGAGCCACTTGAACAAAGGAGTGCAGGGCAAGCGGCCGATCATGATCTTATATTAGAATCGCTGCCACCAGAAGAGGGCAAACGAGATCATGGCCACCTCCAAGGAATTGAAAGAACGAATTGCCGACCCGATTACCCTACAGTAAAGGGAGACACCGATCTACCAAAGCCAAGCTCACTACAGCATCGAATGACGGCAAATACATCGAAAAGGCAACACAACGGTTCCCCGACGACATTCCTCTGTCGGCGGAACAACAAAGATCTCGACCGACGACATTCCTCGCTCGGAAGAGATAATACGTTTTCTCACTACACTATGCACAACGGAGCCGACAATGGTAACGACAGTGGTGGCGGCGGCGACGGCGAACACTTGGACAACGGTTCCCCGATGACATTCCTCAATCGGCGGAACACCAAAGATCTCGACCGACGACATTCCTCGGTCGGCAGAGATCATACATCTGTTCATCACCAACCTGAGTCGAGTACAAATGTAAGGACATGCATAAAAGAAGACGACAGTTCCAAGGATTCCTTAAGTCGTGGATCGGGGGACAGCGGCCGCCAGATGATCATTGCAAATCAAACGCTAGGTGATTTGTTGGAGAAAAATTCAATGGAAACCGCTGTTGATGCAAAACGAAAGCAGGATGACGAACTTTCTACAACGATAGTTCAAACCAACGTGCCTTTGACAGCTGCTCCAATACAACAACCGACCACGATTGAGGATCTCATCGCCGCTCAGTTCGCGGCACAGGCCACCATCTCTGGCACTTTCCTCAACATACAGGAAAAGGGACAACCAAGTCCGACAGCAATCGAGGTAACCAAACATGCACTCCGCGCCGAATGGGAAGCCTTCTCCAAACGGCACCACGACATCTTCGTCACGGCGACACCGGACCATCTACAACACGCATACTTCGCGGAGGATTGTTTCGGTGAAACCGAAGAAACATACCTGGAGGAACAGACGAAGCTCCTCGAGGCTCAGTACGCGCTCAAGTCAGCCTCCCCAACCATGGTCAACAGCACCAACCGCCTTCACCCTAGCGAGCTGCCCCCAGTGCAGCTGCCAATGGCCGACATCAAGCCATCAGAAACGGAACTGCACCCCAGAACAGTGGATAAGAGTGAGCAGGCCGCCGACCAGAGTGCCGCCTGCCCAAAGCCCAACCTACCCAAGGTCCCGATGATCGACCCAGTGCCGAAGCCCCCACAGAAGACGATGCCGCGCACGCATTGTGCGGCACACCATGACATAGCCGTTCCTCGTGGGTTGCGAACTTACAACTCCGACCCAGAGGAACTGGCTACCATCACACGGACTCCAGAGCAAGCAGTGGGCACGGCGTACATAGGATCCGTGTCAGATCCAACGCCAATGCCTTCCACGAATTCGACTGTTCCAGCAACAGTAGCCGGCCCGATGACCAACCAGCCCAGTGTCCCGATGCACAAAACACCGCCAACACCCGTAAAGCAACAGGGCGCTTGCACATTCTGCAGGGCCGCACACACGATCTACGCTTGCGAGGGCTTTCGATCACTCACACCTGGCCGTCGGAAGTCCTTCGCACACAAAAGAAACCTGTGCACCAACTGCTTGGGTCGCCACCGCCTGCGCGACTGCCACTCCAACAAGACGTGCCGTCGATGCCAGCGGAGACATCACACCCTGCTGCATGTCCGGTCTACCGCCATCGACGGGACAACATCACCGCCGCAACGAGCCAAAGGATCCGCCCCCCGGATCGACCGTCAGGAAGGGGTCTGCGCACATACAATCAGCACCCCTTCACAGCATTCCGCGTTGCTGCCAACAGCCAGAGTTATCGTGACATCTGAGACCGAACAGAGGATTGAAGTCCGTGCTCTGCTGGACCCCTGCTCCAGTGGCACCTTCATTTCAACATCACTCGCCCGAAGGTTGCACCTCCGACGCCAAGCATCGCCCGTCCCCACCTACGGTGTTGGGGGCACTCGTGGCCTTGCCACCAGGACTCAGGCCGCCATCAGAATCACTTCTCGCCTCCACGGCTCGAGACAATGGACACTGAGGCCCTTCATCCTGTCCGGGCTCTCAGTGTATACACCACCACCAGGATCAACGACAAGGGATCTCTCGTTCGTGGCGGATCTGGAACTTGCAGATCCGAACATCGCCTCCGCCGAGAAGGTGGACATCATCCTTGGGGCAGACATATACCCCAACATCATCGTCGAAGGTCTCAGGAAGGACCAACGTTCCGGCCTCGTCGCGCAGGCCACTGAACTGGGATGGGTGCTAACAGGCGCAGCACCCACCACACATCCAGCGCAAAGGTGACAAGGCCTGTCACCAGCCATCATATGGCCATTCCTCGTGGGTTACGAATTTACAACTCCGACCCAGAGGAACTGGTCGTCCTTCCGACAGAGGGCCGCGGCTTCCATCAGAGAACCCAAAGGACGTCTCGCCGGCATCGGCCGCGGTGGCCACATACGAAGCCCATTCAACTACCAGCCACCGATCCCTTGCGCGACCCAACTACAAGACACACCCCCCGCCCTCTGAACCATTGCAGGGGCAAGGGGCAATCGAGGAACCAGGAGCCTACCCACTCGAACACTTCAAGGCACCCCACCACACCCAGGACACCACGTGGTCAAGCTCCTGCCCAGCTCCAAAGCTACCCAGGCCAACCGCTACCACCTGTAGCCACCACAACAGGACCAGGAGCGCGCAATGCCCCGCTTGGCGGACGGCGCTACCCAGCAACCAGCGGTCTCTCGAACTCCAGCAAGAAAGCACGCCCCTCTGTGCATCCACAGAGGCTGCATTCCGACGACCCCGAGAGGCACTTGGCCCGTGACTGCCACTACGAAAGGACACGCGGACAGTGCCAGGGTAGACACCGCACCCGACTCCACGTTACAGCACACATCCCCAACGGTCGCAACCTGCCGGCCACTCACTCCAGACGGGCGCCAACGTGCGCAGTACATGGCACCACCACCGGTCTCGACATAGCTAGACCCATCACCAGTCATCACGTGGTCATTGATCGTGGGTTGCGACCTTACAACTCCAACCCGGATCAACTGGCCGGTCCCGCGACCACAAGGGGCAACGGACATCAGCGATGGGAAAGAGGTTCCTGTCGCCATCGCTCATACGGGCCATCCCAGACCCTCAAGCCTTCAGCGCTCCTCAGGGCGGGCGGCCCCCTCTCAACCGATCATCAACGTGAAAGTGGACAGCCGACCAAGACCAGCCGCCACCAGCAGACCGCACACTCCCGGCCCTTGGCCACCGTCCCCTGGAACGAAATGATTCGCCAATGATTGGCGAAGGCGGGCGGAATGTTGCGGATTGACAATTAAATGTGCTGGAATGTACTGGAGAAATCTAGTACATTCGCATGTATACCAGTTGCGCAGCAGCTGGCACCAACTGGCCATCATTGTCACCACGATGATGTCATGGCGTCACTTTTTGAATTGGCAGTTATGCCATTTCGTTAGTCTACACAATTATATATAGGGATAAGTCAACTGTAGCAGGTGTCGGTCTACCCTCAAAATTACCGTTTTTGAATTGCGTCCATACATCCTAATTAGACGAAATAAGATTTCCATTTCCATTTCTTTTAGTTTGCGAACAAAGTAATGTGCAAGCTTGATAAACCAAGGATTCTCCACACACGTGTGCGTCCATCACCCCTATGACACTATTGATGGTGCGGAGAAATTAAACCCGATCCGTATTCGTAGGCGAAGTTTTTCAATGGCTGAATAGGCATCGAATAAGTTGAAAAGAAACAAATAAAAAAATGTAGGTACCATAGTGTGCGTTTTCAACTTTACCAACTTTTGTTATATTGTTTTTTTCTCGGGAAATTAACCATTTTTCCGGAATAGACGAATTAAGTAAACCAAACGTGTAATACGAACAATAAGCAATTCGTAATTAATGAGCGTACATTTGAGAACCATAAAAAAAAAAACAGCTATTCGTAAGAGCGGCTGCCGAGCAAAGCGTCCAAGAGTGGTGGTTAATAGAGATTAGTAGGCAGTGTCCAGGAACGGTGTGCTGCATCCAAGAGGATAACCGATAAATTCAAATGATGAGCGGAAGCTGATGGAGACAACGAAGAGGAAACAAAGTCTGATCTCGAGGTCTCTAGTCTGTGAGAGTAACTCTACTTTTACTATCATTGAAATCGTATACAACTTTGTTTTATTCCGCTTAGCTGGTGCTTGTGATGGTTGCTCCGTCGATGTGCACGTGATGAAGGTTGGCTGCAGACTGACCAAAAGCCTAAAGAGTAGTATGGCCTCGGTTAAGGTCGCAGCACCTGTAAGTAGATCGTCCACGTAGAAGTCCTTGCGCAATATTCGAGCAGCCTTGGGAAAATTTTCCATTTCGTCATCAGCCAGTCTGAATAACGTTTTTATGGCCAAATATAATGCGCAAGTTGTTCCATAAATAGCAGTATTAAGTTTATACACCTGAATGGGATCATGCATATTGCGGCGATAGAGGATTTTTTGATATTCCGAGTCGGGGGAGTGGACACGAAGTTGGCGATATATCTTTTCGATGTCAGCCGTGAGAACGAAAATATGAAAGCGAACTCGTAGGAGAAGTTCAAATAAGTCGTCCTGTTATTTGGGGCCTGCCAAAAGCGTGTCATTCAATGAGATACCCGTTGTTGTTTTTGCGGAACAATCGAAAACAACCCGAACCTTGTTTGTCAGGTTACTCTCCTTCAACACCGCGTGGTGAGGAAGGAAAAAACCCTTGGGCCCTTGACTCATTGCGACTGACATGTCCCCTAATGACAGGTATTCATCTAGAAATGCAGTGTACTCACGCTGCACCTCAGGTCTGGCTTGGAGTTTGCGCTCCAAAGCATAAAAACGTCTTAATGCCATCGTATAAGAGTCGCCTAATGCGGTCTTCTTATGGTTGAAAGGCAATTTTACTTCATATCTCCCTTCGGGAAGACTAATGGTATGAAAGGAGTAGTGCTCCTCACAAGCTATTTCTTGAGGCGAACGAATTTTTTCAATTGAAGATCTCCTCAGATTCCCAGAACCGAGTTAAATTCACATCTGGAGGGTTGGATTGTATGGACATATGGCTAGACACGTTTGTTGCCCGATAATTTGGATCGAGATCGCCCACAAAAATCCATCCTATTTGCGTCTTTTGCAATACTACATTTGGCTGTTTCCTTAACGATATTTGGCCAATGCAGAGCAACTTGTAAAAAAACTTAACGCCAATTTACGCATCAATCTTTGAAGATTTAAAAAATTCCGGGTCAGCTAATGGAATGTTTCTTGACAATTCAGAACATTCGGATCGATAGAAGTCGATGCCCAATCTGCGGTATAATTAGGAACTCAACTGATTTCTCGTACTTGGTGACCCGAGAACGCAGTGTTGCCCGAGTGGAATGCTTAACCGTTGTCGAAGTATTATCGATTCCTGAAACATAAATGTTGGCAGGCCTTTTGACGAGTTTCAAAAGCTCAGCTGTTTCCTGAGTCACAAAATGGACTTGGGAGCCCGCATCTAAAAATATGCGGCACAGCTTGCTCCTTCCTTGATTGTTAACAATATCAACCAAGGCAGTGGCTAACACTCCATGTGTTGTGGTTTGAGCTTGCATGCTCGTAGTGTTTCTTGCGAAATGCGCTGTAACCTGGTCTAGATTATTTACGTTGTCAAAATGCAACATCGCATGACTTATTGCATGGCTGTGCCATACAGCCTGAAACTCGATGTCCTTTTCTTAAACATTTTATGCACCAACGGCCAATCTTGGTTGCCTTGAATCGCGCTTGAGGAGTCAAAGGGATGAACTTGTCACATGCGTATACCTGATGACTTGTGTCATTGCAAAAAATACAAGTCTGAGTGAATGCCACAAATGTCTGCTGTGGTCTATGGTTGGGCCGTATAGAGGAACTTTCCGATGTGGTATTATAAATGGGTTGCGTTCGGGCACTTTCTACTTGAGTCCGTCTTTTCATAAAGTCGATAAAGTTTTTCGTGGTGGGGTAAGCTATACTACTACTGCAATCTTCCCATCGCTCACGGGAGGAGGGATTGAGTTTCTCGCGAAGTATGTCAATCAATATGACATCCCAAAACTCTATAGTTTCTTTTAAAGCTTGGAGTGCGCACAGATGTTTCTGTAAAATGTCCACAAATGACCGAAAGGAGACATCCTTGGATATTGAAGGCATATCGATAATAGCCTTAATGTGACAATCGCCTATCTGTTTACGATTATCGTGTCTTTCCTTCAAAAGCTCCCAAGCGACCTGATAAATTGCATCTGACGATTCAATGGCCGAGATAACCTCAGCTGCTTCACCTTTCAGACAACCTTGAAAATTCTGAGATAATTTGCTGGCTTATATTTTCAACATCCTGCGACGTACTTACCGTTGTTTTTGTGATTTGTGGTGGATTAGGAGCACCAGGATGGGACGAAAATAGGTTTCTTGAAGGGGCGAATGGGAGATTAAGAGGCTCGTTGTCGTGGGTGATCGCCTTGCTGTCAACCTCGCCAACACCTATTAACTCGACTGTTACAGAAACAGGTTTTTTGGTATGGTCGGCTAAAAGTCTGTTCAAGCGTGAGAAAATCAGTCTCGAGATTGAAATTATTTAAAAAATGCACATAATTGGTTAAGGATCGTTTAGCACCAATCCGCTTGCTGATCAATGCTTTAATTTGTTCTTCGGACATTATGGATAAAAATAATAGACAAGGGAAAGAAAGAACACCGCGATACTATTTCGAGACACACGAGGTTATATACAAGTGGAAGCAAATACTGTTTGGGAAATTTGGGAATAGATAGCCAATTAAAATCTTCTAACACTAAGTGACTCATCTTGGTTTTGTCCAACGACGCTCGTTCCCATGATGAGACTATTTAAAACTGCTGTAGACGACGCGACAATGTGAAGTTATGGCGTTCTCCTGGTCCTGCCCAACGACGTTCGATTCCAGAACTAGATGTTGCTGACATAGATGTCACGGTACTCTGCCTTCTGGATGACACTGGTAGCAGGGTTTTTGGAAGCTTGATCCTTCCACCTTGTTGTGATTTTCAGCACTATTGTTAGTTACTTGGAATGTGGTGATCCAATATGTTTTTTAACGAAACGAGATGCATACAATTATTTACGAAAAAGTAATACACTTAATGCAAGTATTAATCTGTTTTTATTTAAATGTTTCAACGACGGCACGTGATATTCAATATTTTCACCGAACACAATTAGTCACGCACGTGATTCACTAAGTTCTTCTTTCTTCGACGTTGAATGAAGTATTTTTATTGTTTCAAAGGACCGGTTAGTTAAAGAGCACTGATTCTTTATATCAAACCGACCCGGCTCGAAGGACCATGTTGTTTAGCACGATTCGTTTACCGTGCCGATTCAATTTGAGCGAAAAACAAAAAAAGGGATGACGACCACACAAAATAATAAACGACAATGTTATAATATAATTATCCTTTTATTCGTCCTTATGCGACTGAAACGATATAATACATATTAAAAACGACAATTTGCTCTGTACGACACGATTAAAAACTGGAGCTACCGCATGCATGTATATTTACGAAAAAGCGACAGACTTGAAAAAGAACACAATTGCTTTTATAGCGTTTACATATTAATACAAAATGGCGGTGGAACACAGTGGCAGCGAAACACTCTACAGGCTGTTAATAGATTTAACACGGGATTTCATAATAAAGGCAATATTGAAGAAAGTACTAGAAGAAATACACGGAATACAATTTACAACAGTTAAAACATGGAAACAAATAAAAGAAAATGCTTAAATGTGTGTATTCTTCAATGAAACTAATTTTGGTAAAACGAAGCATGCTGTTACACTAAACATGCTGCGACAGAGCGAATAAAACAACCTCCCGCTAATACAAATTTTCCGTTGTTTCCCACGGAACTTTCTATCAAGATTTTCCATCGCGGGCGGGACGCAGTTTATCTGTTACTTCGGTTGTCGCGGTACACCTAATGCATTATGCCACGTAGTACGTCGTTCGTTACGGAGCTTAGCATATATTTTATTAGGCCTATGCAGTAACATTCGATCTTGAACGCCCAAAGTCATCTGTGTGGTCTCCAATCTTTCGCACTCTGTGAGCACATGTTCTGCAAATCATCCATATCCTGATATCAATTGAGTTAGCTTGCCATAATTTCTTTTCCCCCAAAATTCTACATCAAATCAAAAATATTCATGGTGTGAATCTGTGGCGATTCTGACATATGCAATTTTTGTTGTTGGTTTTTTTACACTAACGCGCACCCAAACGGGATTTTGGAGTACCCTTAAATGTCGGAGCACAGTGCTAGCGGAAGGAGAGGAAATGGATAAGGAAAAGAGGTATCGATGTACATTGATCTTAAATGCTTGAACATTACAACGAAGAGGAAACACATGATCAGGTAGAGCATTCCACATTCATGTGGTTCGGTTAAAGAATAATTCTCTATGTTTATTTGTGCGCCTGAAGTTGACCTTCAACGTGAATTGATGCGCATTCTCAGACTGACGGGCATCGGGGGAAAATGTCTGAGGAGGCGCAACACATTAAGTAAGTTCAGTTGAGCAACGACTGTTATAATACCCATAGAAAAGAGATAGTCATGATACGTTGCCCTTCATGCAGCAAATTTTTCTCAATGTCCTCATAAGCTAAAACTTCTGCAAAGACGAAAATTAGCAATGTCAACAATTAAATCAACAACAACGAAACCAACAGTGTTACAGGAAGCAAAGTCAACACGACCCGGAATATCTTACTCGGATGCAGCAAAAGGAAACCTCAACACCACCACTCCCTCTAACGACAATATTAAATATTTCAATCTGGGCATCATGGGTTACTTCCAAAGCCTACAAACCTGCTTCCTTCTCTGAGGCATATGTCAGAAACTGAAAAAAAGGTCAGATTCTTTCACGAATAACTTCCCATATTCTTTCCAACACTGTCCAAACTAACCATTATCTCCTTCAACACAGAATCCACTTACTGTTATCTGTGTAAGCAACACCTCCGGTTGTTTGTTTAAAAATTTTCCCCAGATATCCTCTTCCTTTCAGAGACCTGGCTCAAACCAAATTCCCGAGTTTCCATTCCCAATTATATTTTTGTCTCTTACCCCAGAACTAATGGATCTCACGGAAGTACTGGCATCTTAGTACACAAAAAATTTCAATTCAGTCAAATTAGATTCACCGATATATTCAGCATTGAATACACGGCAATGCAACTTTTTTGTGAGAATAATAAAGTGCTTGTCTTAGCATCCATTTATATTCACACTTCACGGCAACCAGATTTTCCAGAGGCTCCAACAGTCTCAGATAATCCAGCAGTCCGTTCCCGGTCTATTTATAATCGGGGGAGACTGGAATGCTCGTCATAAAGCATTCAATGATAATAAATGCAACAAATATGGTCGCCAATTCCTAGCCCTCCTCCCGTCTTATCCATATAGATACCTTGACTCCCCATTACAGCCAACTCGTGCCACTAGCTCAGCCAATTCAACAATCGACTTCTTCCTCAAGTCCGATGATGTTCACTCTGTGGGTCCACCTGCAGTCTCCTATATATTTCCTTCTGATCATGGTTCCGTTCACACCACGATCCAAATCCCCTCTCTCGACCCACTCTACTCGTCAAACCCTGTCCCAAATTTCTCCAAAACAACATGGAGAAATGTCAATAGGGACATAGCGATACGTTTCTCTGATTTGTATATCCCTGAAGCATCTAACCTACTCCCTACTGAAATTGATCAAGCATCTTTAAGAATAGAGCAAATTCTTAAGGAGGCTCTCAGGTGAAAACTAATATCCATACTTAAAAATATCAAACCAAATCGTGATCTTTTCAAAAATATCAATCAATTAACTGGTCGTAAATATAAAGCCCGAATTGATCATCTCATCAACCCAATCAGAAATAATATTGCCCAATCCGATATGGACATAGGAAATTGCCTCGCAGAACACTTCTCAAAGATTCATCAGCAAAATAATTCCCTCTCAACTTCTGGCTTCGAGGACACCGTAAATGAATACATCTCAAACAGATTATTCCGATCTTTTACTTCTTTCGTCGGTGAATTTAACAACACAAAGATAGCTCTCCTTAGACACCACAACTTTTCTAACTGCGGACGAATTATCCGCGATCGTAAGATCAGGAAATAATAAAAAGTCAACTGGATTAGATGGAATCCCACACCTTCTATTTAAAAGGCTACGCCCACCGAATCTGCTTCCCATCCTCGGTCTTCTTAATCATATAATTAATGGATCGCACTTCCCAGAGAACTGGTAAACTGGGGTAGTAATTCCTATTAAGAAGCCCGGTGGTAGTAATAACCCTTGCAATTATCGTTCAATATCCCTGTTAAATACACTAAGTAAGATACTTAAACGCAAGATCTATCAAAATCTTCTCTCATTTGCCAATGAGAACGCTCTCACCCCTATCTCTCGGTTCGGATTCCGTAAGCGACAATCCACATGTCATGCTCTACTAAAACTTACACACGATGTTACAACTGGTCTCCAAAACCAAAGCCCTACCGTGGTCATATCTCTCGATATTTCTAAGGCGTTGCCACAATAAAATTAATCTCTGTAAAAGAGTCATGTGTAAACCTAATAGTCTCTCTCACAAAGTCAAACTGCTCATCTACAAACAAATTATCAGACCCACACTCACGTAGGCATCCCCATTGTGGTACCATATCACTCCCCCCCCAAATGGAGAAGTTGCGAGCATTCGAAAGAAAATGCCTTACGTATGTCTTTGGTTTACACCGTCGTCCTAACACCTATAAGTACTATAGTAACGTCGAACTCTACAATATCACTGGTACAGAACGCCTCGATAGACGATTCCTCGAACTGTCTATAAAATTTATCGAAAACCTACAAAATAATCCCAATCCCATAATAACCTCACTCTTAGCGAACCCTCTAGATATCAGCACTACCTATCCCAACTGTCTCCACACAAGAGTTATGTTCACCTCAGGCAGACTGGTAAATGGTTCAAACGAGATCATATACCACAACACTGAACTTACCCCCAAATTGTTTAAATACTGTAACGTCCAACAATTTTCCAACATTCTATGTTTTTCCAACGAACAATCGGAAAGAAACACTCTACCTCTGACCCATAAATGACTTTACTTCACATCCTGTAATTCGTATATCCCCTTAATTAAAAAACTTTGTTTATAGCTCATTTTAAAATAATCATACTATAATCAGACTAAGTTAGGTTAAGTTATATTTATAATTGGGGTTAGGTTTAGATTAAGTAAAGTAAAAACAAGAAATTCCTGGTTTTCTGACCCGTTCCAGTAAGACGAAACACTACTAAATATATAAACAGTTGTTACAAAATTAATTTTAAGTCACTGTATCACTTAAATGTACAAATTAAAATTACGCTTAATAAATACAGGACTAAAATATAACTTACATCAGAACAATTCCTTCCTCCCTATAAATCCTAACTTAAACCCGTTCCCGAATATTTTTCATACGTTTGTAGTTCTAATCCTAAAACATACCATTACTATCTACTCGATAGTATTTAGAGAGGAGCAATAAGCCTCATTGAAAATAGAGCACTAACATTAAAAGTATAGCCACTGGCACATAGAAAGCGCGTCGGGGATCCCTGTCTCTTTTACAAATATTTCTGTGAGGACTGCTCTTTGGAGATCAGTATTATCATTCCAAAGAATTTCGTTTATTTGCCTCCCACAAGGCAATCCCATGAATTTCATCCATTTGCGATGTTTCTGTCAACTGTAAGTACGTATCTTTTAGAAAAAAATTGTTTTCCTACAGAACGGAAAAATTGTGAAATTTATGGCGAACCCAACAGATTACGCACATGGAGCCGTAATGAATGCAGAATCAAACAGGATCGAAAAAATCATCATATGCCGTTGTTGCGGATTCGCCCTGAACACAACCGGCGAATTCGCAATTGAAGGCTACCCGTGGCACCACCCTAACCAATGTTAACAGTCAGATTAGTGGCGCATGAAGAGGCTGCCCCCAGCGCAGCTACATTACAACACCACCGCGACCAAGTTCTTGGCGTAATAACCGGACATATAAAAAATCAACCGACCAGTGCGGTACAGCCTGCCGGAACCCCCAGGTAAGACATTTTTCAAACAAATTACCGCTGCCAAATTTGTGGCGCGAACAGACGCTGCCCCTAGCAGTTACTCACGACCAACCGTCGCCAAGTTCGTGGTATCCAAATCACACGGAAATGTCGGCACCAATGTCAACGCTCATAAAACAGAACATGACAGCTACATTGGCGGAAAACCTCATGGCGACCCAGTTCGCCTCCCAGAAACGGATGTCCTGTGCTTATCTTAATTTCGAAAAGAGAGGTCCGCCAACGTTGGTCACGGTGGAACTACACCAGCACAAGCTCCAGAGCGAATGGGAAGACATCATCCGGAACTATGAGGAGATAAAACGCCTGGCCACTCCAAAGATGACCCGCGGCCACCGCTACTTCGTGGACAAATTCATCAATCAGGCCGAGGAGATATTTCTGGACGAGATCACAAAGTTTATTGAGGCAAAGAACGCTCTCAATGTCGACCGTCCGACCGCATCCAAGACTGCGACGGACACCGTTAGTCAACCACCAAGTCGTTTGCCGCCAATGACGTCACAACCACCTTGGTGGCCAGGAACTCCATCAACACCTGGCCTTCGAATGCCAAGTGACCATCCATCCAGATTACCATCACGAATGATGCCACCGGAACACACAACTCATACGAACAACAAAGGTGTGACGACAGTCGCCGAAAAGCCAGCCAAGTCAGGTGCTGTCGAAGTGAAAGAAGTGAAAATTGCAGCAGCACCCACCGCTGCCACTACACTACAAAGGAAGGCTGAGTTCAGCACGAAGGCATCAACAGCTGCCAGTGCACCAGCACCAACGAAGACAGATGACACGAAATCCGATGCACCACAAGAAGGAAAGAAGCCTGCTGCAGAGAAATGCGCCGCTAAAGGCAATAAAAGACTACCGAGGCTGCTCGAGGCCCAACTTGCGCTCGACCCAGTCTCCCCAACTACTGTGGACCACGCCGATCAACTCGACATTAGCGGGTTGCCCTCAGTGCAGTTGCCGGAAGTCGCCATCAACCAAGCGGTTAAGGAACCGCACACACGCCCAGTGAAGAAGCACCAGCAGGCCCATCACCTGGCCGTTCCTCGTAGGTTGCGAACTTACAACTCCGACCTAGAGGAACTGGACCACCTTGAACCAATGCATTTCACGAAGACGCCATCAGCTGTCCCAGCAACAGTAGCCACGCCCAATGTCACCAGTGACCATGACCAACACAGAGTCAGTCTCATCAGCAACATCCATTCCAACAGCAACAAATACAGAAGCATCAGCAGCAACCCTCAGCAGGGACTGGCCGAAGAGCAGACCAAACGCATTTGTCATTCACCAACCAATCGGTGATGTTCATCGACCCAACCAATTGTAATTCGCTGTACTACTCGGATGGAAATCTTCCATCAACCGATGGTCTCGCAGCAACTTCCAGTAATAAAAGCAACCAAACCGAGACACCGGGTGACCAACCTCCGGCCAATCATCAAGGACGGCTGCTAACACATGTAGCCTCCCCAATGGGGATAGGAGATCGCAATGCCCCGCTTGGCGGGCGGCGCCCCCTATCATTCAAGAAGCAACCAGCATGCCTCTCAGTAACCAAGAAGAGACGGTACTTTACTCAGCCCAGTAGGCACTGGGTCCGCATCTGTGATTCCGCCATGACCCGCGGACGGTGCCAGGGAAGAAGCCACATCAAAATCGACGTTGCGGCCTCACACGCCAAAGGCCACATCCCATCAGTAAGTCTCGATTCAGTACTTTCGACCACCAGCCATTACGTGGTCATTGATCGTGGGTTGCGAATTTACAACTCTAACCCAGATCAAATGGTCAGTTCTGCGGCCAAAGGTACCGAACCCCTACGACGGAACTCTTGTCGTCACCTATCTTTCGACCATCACCAATTTAGGGCGGACGGCTCTCTCCAGACATCCGCATCACTAGAAGTCCACGGCCCTGGACCTCCGGTCCCTGGAACGAATGGATTCGCCAATGATTGTCGAATACATCCACAAGCAGTCACCACCAAGTCAGCGGAAAAGGAGCCACACCACTCCCAAGTCAGTGAGAATCAGCAGGCCGCCGATCGAAGCGCCGCCTGTCCAGAGACGGAACCGCATCCTATTCCAGAGAGTGAGCATCAACAGGCCGCTGACCGAAGTGCCGCCTGCCGAGAGAACAACCCGACTATTGTTCTGATGCACGGACCACCGCCGGAGCCCCCACGAAAACAATCGCCATGCAGGTTCTGTGAGGCGCATCACCACATCTACGTTTGCGAGGGTTTTCGCTCCCTCACACCTATTCATCGGAAGTCTGTCGCACAAAAAGGGAAACTGTGCCTCAATTGCTTGGGTCGCCACCTCACACGCGACTGCCTCCCCAACAAGGTGTGCCGACGATGCAATCGAAGACATCTTACCTTGCTGCATGTGCCAACCGCAGCACCCATCAAAGCATCCAGGATAAAAGTGACAAGTCCTGTCAGCCGCCACTACATGACCGGTCCTCGGCGATTGCGAATTTACAACTCCAACCCAGAGGAACTGGTCGACCATACGACTGCTGACAGATCCCCGCAGAGGACAAATAGATGACCTTGTCGACGTCTACCCCGGAGACCAGATACAAGGCACCATCCAGCTACCAGCATAGACCAAGGAACACACAATGCCCCGCTTGGCGGGCGGCGCTCCCCCGTATCCAGGGACCGACCGAGTCTCAACCGCCGCATCCGACTGAACGCTGCGGCCTCAACCGCAAACGACCGCATCTTTTCGGCCACTAACTTCGAAGAGGTACTAATGGGCGCAGCACTCGTCACCACCACTTGTCTCGAGGTAGTGAGACCAATCCCCAGCCATCACGTGGTTACCGATCGTGGGTTGCGAACTTACAACTCCAACCCAGATCGTGTGGTCAGTTCCATGACCACCGAAGGAAACCATCCCATAATCATCATCTCTCCGGGCCGTCCAAGACACCTCCGTCTTCAATACTTTTCAGGGCGGCGGCTCTCTCCTAATCGACCATCGACGTGACGGTGGACTGCGGCGGAACGCTACCAGCCCACTCACGAGTACCATCGCCAAAATCTGCATTCTTCCATTGGAGGAGATACCCCCCCTGGACCATTCATCAGACCCCCCGACCCAGCTCCGGACGACTACCCTCTGGAGCCAGAAGATTCGCCGATGATTGGCGAAGGCGGGCGGAATGTTGCGGATTCGCCCTGGACACAACCGGCGAATTTGCAATTGAAGGCTACCCGTGGCACCACCCTAACCAATGTCAACAGTCAGCTGACATACGGAAATTAAATTCTGTTGGTTGTCAAACGACGACCATTTTGACATTCTTCTTCGTAAACTCGTTGGCGACCACTGTTCGCAATAATATTAATTCCACCAAATCAAAGCAATCGTGTTAAATAAAGTAAAGATTGTGACTCAAATTTGAGTCTTTAAATGTTCAATAGCCTGCGTTTAATTTATTTGTACAATTGCGGGTTTTCGAGTTGCATAGAAGTGATAACAAGGAACGTGCTAGTTGTTATCCCGGGTTACTTCGTTTTGAATACAACCCATCAACCAAACATCAAAGTACTCATCACTGACTACAGCGGGACAAGCCAGTTCAACAAATACATCCATTCCCGTCTGGAGGAGAAATACATTGTGGACTGATACCAGCCCATTAGGTATTCTTTGCTTTTTTTCCTAATTAACGTCATCAGTATTTCAGAACCATCAGTGCACGCCAGGAGACACCATCGCGTTCCTGACGCCAGCCCCCAGCCCACAACAAAACAAGAACCCATTGTTGGTAGACGGTGTGTTCAACGCTTGTTTGAACATACAGCCGTTTACTAATGGATTAGTAAATCAATCAAAACCTATATAGCGAGTTGGGATACCTTCGTATAGACGTGGCCGCGGTCTGGTACGTCAATGTTATGGTTCTAACTTTTTCATAGCGTGGGATTAAATCACGTTTTTCACTACTTAAAAATTGGTCCCAAACGGTAATTTTGGTTCGCCTTTTCTTACAAAAAAGGTAATGTACTTAAAAATAAAAAACTCTAATATCAATTATTATATTAGGCGTGGTATAAAAAAATCCATGCATTTGCATGATATTGAAGGCTTTATTTAGCATAGTTGGAATGATCCGATCTGGATCAAATATGCATCGTTTTGTTCGATAGCTTGTTGCCATTTCGTAGATAATTTCATTATTCCTCTTTCATAGAAACCCTCGTCCCTATTGGCGAAAAACCGGGACAGTCGATTTTCACAAGCTTCTCTTAGGCGAAATATTCACCAGCAAAATCATTCACCATATACCGGAACAGGTGCCAAGTCTATCCACTATCTATGTGTGTGGCCTGGCGTTATCCTGATGAAAAATAATTCTCCTCCTACTGGCAAAAGATGGGCGCTTCTGGGCTATTGCTTCCTTTAGATGGTCCAATTGTTGACAGCACAGGTTCGAATTTAGAGCTTGACCGTAATGAAGCAGCTTATAGTAGATGATTCCCTGTCAATCCCACCAAACATACAGCAAAACTTTCCTTCCATCGAGCTTCTTTTTGTATCCAGCCTTATTCAAGTGGTTTCAAACAGTTTTTTTGGGCAGTGTTTAGCTCCTGGCAATTGAAACAGCGCTTACATTACGTTCGGACTGGACGAATTCCATGATGAACGACATTTTCGATAATTGACCTTCCAGAGCGGAGTCCATCTTCGACATCAATATTACCGAAACGGAATCGTCAAGCCCAAAATTGCGCGTGATTGGCTGTCAGGGGGAACAGATATCATGATAAATAATGGAACTTTAAGAGGTTCGTCATCGCATAACCGGGCTTGCTCTCGAGGCTCTGCCCACACTCGACTGGTGACGGCATTTTGTAACATCAGGGGCATCGGTTTCACCAATACGAATGTAAACGCCGTCCACCAATATTTGCAAACAACGAAACCTGATATCCTCACCCTAACTGAGACCCAGGTCGATTCGTCACCTGATTCGACATATCTTCGTTGCTCAGGATACGACTTACATTCGAGATTCCGTTTTAAGGGCGGAGTCTGCGTCTTCGCGCGGTCCAATCTGGCTTGCCAGAGGATGGAGGCGTTGGAACCCAGTAATATGGACATCATATGGTTGATGGTCGTGCTGAGGAATTCCGTTAAATTTCTTTGTTGTCTTTACCGCCTTCCGAATGACGATCGGAAGGCGACATTTTTCGAACATCTTTCATATACCGTCGACTGGATACAGATCAACCACCCAGCTTCTGAAATTGTTGTCCTTGGCGATTTTAATGTGCACAATTCCGGCTGGTTTTTACATTCTAACAGAACCGACAAGGCTGGGAGGCTGGCGGAGATGTTTGCTGTAAACTACAACTTGACTCAACTCGTGGGGGAGCCAACGCGAGTGCCGGATGCCCGAGGCGATTATGCGAACACCCTCGATTTGTTTCTGACACCCGAACCGAGTATTTATACTGTAGAGGTTTCTGCGCCATTGGGAAACTCAGATCACTGCTTGGTATCTGTCGCACAAGCACTTGCATATCAAGCGAATAACCGGCCTAGGCAGCTTCGCCATGTATGGAAGTATGGGGCTGGTAACTGGGACGATTTGTGAGATTTCTTCCCATCCTTTCCATGGTCCGAGGTGTGGTTCGGAAACTCCGATGTTAACGCTTGCGCGGAATCGGTATCAGAGATTATTCTTCTTGGGATGGAGATATATATTCCACATTCCATCAAACGAAGTTCGTCTGCTAAACCTTGGTTTGATAAAAAATGCGAGCAAATTACAGCGGCAAAAAATAGAGCTTTTAAGCAATGGCGCTCCAATTCCACCTATGTTAACAGAACGAATTTTGTTAGAAGCAGAAACGCGTGCAACCGGCGATTGATACCACGAAGAAGGCTCACAACGACAAGGTGATCAACAAGCTCCTTCGGTGCCCAACTGGTCCGCGCTCCTTCTGGTCGATGGCAAAAGCTGTCAGCGGTAACTTCGCATCCTCGTCTTTCCCTCCGTTGGCGACAGACAGCGGGACGTTAGTCTCGAATTCAAAGGATAAAGCTAATGTATTCGCGAATTTATTTTCCGCGAATTCAAACCTCAATCCCGGCCTTTTGGAGCCACCTGTGATCTTGCCGGTACGGTCTTCCATGCGGGATGTGAGATTTCGTCCGTGCACTATTCAACGTATTCTACGTGAACTGGATTGTAGGAAGGCAGTCGGCCCGGACATACCAACAACAGTCCTTAAGAACTGTGCTCCAGAACTATCGCCGGTTCTTGGCAGACTCTTCCGCTTATCTTATGCAGGGAGGACCTTTCCTGCCTGCTGGAAAATCGCTCGAGTTTAGCCAATCCCAAGGACGGGAAAAAAGTCTCTCCCACAAAATTATCGTCCGATAGCATTACTGTCTATTTTATCTAAGGTAATGGAAAATGTCATCAATACAGAGTTAGTTAAGTATAAGTGGGGTGCAACGGACTTCTGAATGATCGTCAATACGGGTTGCGTGGCAGGCGGTCCACGGGAGACCTTTTTGACACTTATAACCGATATATGGACATCTGCGATCGAACGGCATCGTGAGTCAAGGGCGGTCGCATTGGTTATATCCAAGGCTTTTGACCGCGTCTGGCACGGGGCGTTGCTGAGCAAACTTCGTTCATATGAACTTTCCCAACAGCTTTGCGACTGGACGAGGAGCTTCCTCGAGAATCGATCGATCCGGATTGTTGTGGACGGCGAGTGTTCGGGTCTGTATTCCAACCTTGTTCTTGCTTCATATAAATGATTTGTTGGAGGCAACGGATAACAAAGTGTTCAGTTTTGCGGATGATAGTACGCTTGTTTCCTCCTTTTCGAGTGTTCGGCCAATCGGTGCATCTGCGTCGTATCAGCTGAGATGCAGACAGATTGACTTTCTGAATCAGGATCTAGATAGGGTCCTGCAGTGGGGAGCGGCCAATCTCGTCGACTTCAATGCACCGAAGACACAATATACAACATTCACAAAGAAAAGTGGATCATCGGTTACACAGCTGATGATGCATGGCCGGGCCCTCGAGGCTGGGGAAAGTTTGAAATTGCTGGGCGTCACGGTCTGTTGGAATGTATCATGGCATAAACACGTGTCGAGTATCGCCAGGTCAGCCTCAGGAAAACTGAGTTATCTTTTTAGAGCCAAGAAATATTTTACTCCGGCCCAACTTCTTCTCCTATATAAATCCCAAATCAGACCCGCGCTCGAATATTGCTCTCATGTTAGGAGCTCGGCTCCTAAACATACCATCGACCTACTTGAGAGCATACAGACGCGAGCGATCCGCCTGATCGGGGACTCGGCGCTGACGTCGGGACTATAGTCGCTATCACATCGAAGGCGCGTAGCCGACCTCTGTCTGTTTGACAGATATTATCACGGGTACTGTTCTTCGGAGATGCTTGGTATTGTTCCACGCAATTCGGCTTATATGTGCTCCACAAGACAATCCGACGGATCGCACCCGTTTGTGGTTCATCTCCCGACGACGCGAACATCCCTGCATCAAAACTCGTTCCGTTACAGAGCGGGAAAGCTGTGGAACTCCCTTCTCACGCGAGTGTTCCCGGAGCGTTACAACCTGCAACTGTTCAAAAAGAACTGCAACAGTTATTTGATGGCATCTCGGGGCGCCCACTCGGCGCTATAGGTTCGCCTCTCCCGAGAGAAGTCTAATAAAAAAAAAAAAAACAGTATCAGAACCATAATTACTATTCACATTTTCAGCGCCCGGCTTGCGTTTTCGCCTTTACCGAAGAATGGCGTGTTTTCCTTTTGCCCTTGACCATATTTGACCTGCACTAAAACATCTAAGTCAAGCAATCACAAAACTGTGAAAATATTTTTCAATGCGAAATGTTATCTTTCTAGCGTAACTCGAGCGCACGTACACAATGCGATATACAGATCACTAAAGCCATCTACTGGAAAAATAATGGATTTCTTTTAACTTCACCTTATTCATCTAATTGTTTTCCACATACCAGTGAAATAAATTCACTTGACATTTAAATTAGCTTATTCTTTATTATGTCATATTGCGAACCCATAAAAACTCCTGATCTAATTTTTGTGAAATATTTACGACAGATATCAATGCTTCTGGCACATGTTTACCACTATCGTATATAGCACATTTTGGTACTCTCTCACTCAGTTCTACGACCATGGGTCTGCCTGGATTTGGCATACTTACTTGGAGATAGTTTAAAATCATTGGACTGCCGATACGGAGAAAAGTAGTTAAGGTTTCTCAAGAAAGGAAATTACTTATACATAATAATTTATGAGGAAAAAAAAGAAACCTATTAAAATCCCAAGGCGACCAATTAAGCAATAAATCAACTTTCAGATGCTAACTAAAATGAATTAGCTCAAGATGTTCGTAAGCCATTTCAGGAGAAAAAAATCCTTTGGCCAGCGACTTTAGGGCGACAGTCTCTGAACTCTATTACTAAAATACTTTTCAAAGTTATCGACCCTAAATGACTAAATGATTGACTACCAACTGCTCATCAGCTCAAGTGATACATGATCATGCTGCATTCCCGGTGGTTTGCGGCCACCTTGAACTTCAGACAACGCGGTAGAATAATGGGGCCATTGTTCAGCCGCTTAACATGACTCCTTTATTAAGGCACATAAATCTGCTACTGGCAACATACTCGGGGGACTTCCTTAAATCGAAATCACCAGCGTCTAATTGAAACGTTTATCTTTAAGACAAATGACCGGCTCTGTCTTGATTTTCGTGACAAGCTACCAAGTGCCCCGTGCAGACGAAACACAGATCGTTTTTGTTTCGCCGACAGCTCTAGCTGGAGACTAGCTAGGTCGGCCTCGCTTCTCGTATGCATGATGTGCGACGTTACCCGTAGATACTATCTTCTTAGACAACCAGCCTGAAGCCCGTGACTATAGCTGATCTTCCGTGTATCCGTGCGTTTGATTTCATTATTCTGCGGGGTTGACTTGACTTGGTGGCGAGCGCCAGCATTTGGATAGGTGTGGGCTTTTATATCTTCGGTTGATGTAGTATATACAGCTAAATATTACACCAGCTGGTTACCTGGCAAAGATACCCGACACTTTGTTATTATTGTAGATTAACTTGGAGAATAGTTACAGCAGACTACGTGCGTTTAATGATTGGGTTCTGTATGAGGGTGTTGTATTCTAAGATTGCTATTCGTATAGCTCGGATTTGTGGGTGGGCAGCGTAACTTAATGCCACAATCAATGATCAGTCAATTGCTTATCAAATAATTGATCTTTTCCACGAGCCACAAACAGTGTTAAGTAGTTTGCGTTGGTGCTGTGTTGAGAGAGATACTATTTACCGTGACGAAGTGGTAGTAGTGCACGTATCCTTAGCTAAAATATCTTCATTAGTTCAACAATCGGTGTTTTTAACCGAAGGTCTCGACAATTGCTTATAAAGTAATGAAATGAAATGTGATCGCGATGAAAATGGAATTCTATTGGGTTATTAAAACTATCAACTATTCGAGCAAGGCGTTACGTTTGACAGAGACAGTGATTGAGTTAACAAGAGCGTTGATATTTTTCCATACCGGCGCATATTAAGGATACCCGTAAACGACAAAGCACAATTCGGGCGAAAGGCAAGAAACAAAATAAATATTGGTTTTGAATGCTTGAATATTCTAATAAAAACGATACAAGTGATCAGGTAGAGTGTTTCATCTTACCGGTGTAGATTAGCTGAAGAAGGGCCTTTAAATTGGACGTCCTTTTATCAATAGGGATTTTATGATCAATCAAACTATCAAGATATTTTTGGTTAGTATTGTTTGAAATTTCATCATGGAAAGAATTAGCTCGGCACATTCATCTGTATTACGAAAATTAAGGTTCTACGATATTATGTTTTGTGGCCTTATAATAATTTATGGGCCATATAGTCGGCCTCCTTAACGCACAATTCGTTTTACCATCTGAATATTTGAGACAAAGGTTTCATTATTGTATAACCCGTGACCAAATAGACAACATCAAGCTCGTATGAAAGGAAATAAAGCGTCCGATTCAGCGCCGTTCTTAACAACTAGACTTGTCTTATGCAATAACTTATTTAATGTAAGAAACTTACTCCGATCTTCCAAATCGTCGCGATTTCAGTCTTCGGGCTCTTGAAAAGCTTCTAAAAGATCCACTAAGGATCCTCAGAATGTTATACACAGTCAGGGTCAACATTTATATGAAAAAATCTCTAAACAAAATAAAAGTTGGTTGCTTTGTAAGGAGTACCGGATAAAATTGAATTACTTTATTTTTCATATTTTTTCTCATGAAAAATGAATAAAAGATTCTCCCATTACATGTCTGAAGATAATTTGTTAAAGACTACCTGTGACCCCTCTGAATCACACCGCCTTTAAAGTTAAAAATTATAACCGCTAATTTTACACCACCATAAACTTTTAGAGTTCACTCTTTGTCTTTGTGAACATTCAAGAGTTAAATGCGAGAGTGACAGCAAACAACAACAGAACCATGTTAATAATTTAGAATTTTTAAAAAATTTCGAGTGCGTCGGTTTTCTTTGTTATTCCCCGGATATGCTAAAATTTCACCCTATATCCGCAAACGCAAGTCATTATCGCGGGTGATTTCAATGTGCATCATTCTCAGCTCTTTTCATTGAAAGAATGAAGAGAACAAAGCAAAGAACAAAAAAGCACCGCAGTGACCAGTGAACAGAATGCGCAAACAACAGGCAGAACCATGGGGGCAATAAAGGAGTTCTTTAACTTGTCCAACATTATTCGGCATGGACGTCTACATTATAAGAAAATATAATATCATTTATGGCGGGCATCCGGCAGGGAGATCCGATGACTCGCGGCTTCAAACTGCAGTAGTTGGAACTCCTCGACCAAGTAATCGGATTCGATTTTTAAAGTGGCAGCATTTCTAACCCTTAACGTTTTGCCACCTGTGGACCACTCAAGAAGATTATATCTCCTTGAGCTCCTCTGACAACAAAGTATAGCGGTCGCCTCCATACATGGAACACATCTGAAAAACCGTACAAAGTTATTCTGGGTTAATACCATCTCCTCAGGAATGTCATCAATCAAGGAGTAGGTCTAGTAATAATCAGGAAACTGTGATTTCAAATAATCCAAACAAATGTGTCAATGACAAACATTTTCATTAAAGTGGGAGCGACGGCACACGCCTCTCCTAAGACAATGTTGGTAGGGTCGCTATATATACTGACTAACATAAACACGCAATCTCTTAAAGAAGACTTTGATGAATAGCACAATTTAATACTACAATTCGATGGGTTGTTACGGACCGGCCTTGAGTCCAGGTCCCCCAACATACACTAATCCCCTTTCGTTAGTTTCCCCTCTTTACCTCTAACATCCCCCAACATCCACTAATCCCCTTTCGTTAGTTTCCCCTCTTTACCTCTAAAAGAAGAACAACTCGCCAAGTAGCTAATTTGCATAAACTACTTTGTGCAATTTCTACTTGGTAGAGAAAAAATAATAAAACGGCGTTGGTGCCAGATAAAAAATAAACGCCAACGGCGAATAAAAACAAAATTGACATTCGACGTAAAACTTCGAAAACAATAGCAACAATAATAAAAAAGGAATTTAATAAGTACAAAACAAAAATCGACGGAACGACGATTGTATCCAGCTGAACAGGGGAGCACGACGTTCAGCGCCCCCTGCAACTTGTCGCAGACCTACAACAGCTGCAACGATCGCTCAACGGCCAATACACGTAAGTCCTCACGTGTCCTTATATATAATTAGAATATATTACTATATTAAACAAAATAAACCATATATACCTATTAATTTAAAATTGTTAAATAACTACATAACAGGGTTCATAATAGGTAATGATGATCTTGTGGCGTTTCTAACAGATACACATACAGTACACAACCAAATAGTGAAGAACAACACCGATAGAATATCGAATAAGCAAAGCATCAGAGCCGTTTACCATAGCAAAAACATAGCAATTCCACACCACCTGAAGTGTATTTGAGTTTAGATATCGAATTCGTGCACGCGGCAGTGCCTTAATGTGTTGAGCATTAGTTCAATTTTTAGTGATTCTAACCGGCATAGCGTCGGTTCCACTCAGGCGTTATTCACTAACGTCGCAAAGCTGTAACCTAAACGCGCGACATATCACCTGGGGTGACTCCTCAACAAACTCCAAGGGAAGAGTGTTCTAGTTTTGGTTGGACGAGGCACATAACCATAACTGCCGCCTACGCAGGAACGAACCGTCATACTTTAACAGGCTGCCGTATCTGGATGACTTCTTCGTTTCGCCCCATCTGTTCAGTCAAGATTAAATTACAAAAACGATCACCTTATTCTCACTATATAAAAATATACTTACAACACTCCAAGGTAGAGATCATCCAAGCAAAAAAATATGGAACCTTTAAGAAAGGAGACTCAGAAGGTTTCCGGAATGATATAGATAAGAATTTTAATTCTTTACAACTTTCCACAAATGGGAACATCTCCAATGGAGAAATAAAAGAATGTATCTGTGGCGGTTTTACGAACCACACAATCCACTATAGGTTGAGATATCGTCGTTCCACCAAGGAACATACTCACCTATATCCATTACACGTGCCCACAGGCAAGTGCCTCAAAAGTCCTTCTTTCCGTCTGAAACAAAAGGTAACATTCCATATACTCAACATTGAATTCAATGGTCAAAACCAATTGAACTAAACGTTCAAAATTTCCTAATATTAAATTCAATGCATCCATTCAATTCAATTCAATGCAATTCCGCCATTTACTCAATTCATCCAATTAAACGCATTTTTCTAAAAGCAAACAGAATAATGCATATCTCCTTATATAGCAATTAGCACCCTAAATTCCTTGCAAGATTTCAAAACCAAGAAGCGCACGTGTGCAAACAAAGGTATAACGATTCGAATTCTTGCAATCATAAACATCTTAACGCATATCTCACGCCAGATGTTTTATGACTTAGAAATACGATCTAGAAACCGACATCAAAATTCCACTGTTCCTTTGTTACCCATCTTAAGCGTACGACAACTTTTATTGTCTTAAGCCAGATGGGTAACGCAAACAAACCCCACGAAAGGATCGAGAAATAAGTGGCGGTACGCCTGATCCTTCGAAAGAAAATCAGATAAGAGGGAATGGAAATTGAGATTAGAATTTTCTTTTACAGATAAGAGGATGAGAAAGAAAATTATGATGGAAAATTTCGTTTCCAGATGAAGGAATGAGAATTAGAAAAGGAAGATTAGTCGAAATCGAGAGTCCAATAGTGAACTCCACGAAGAGGTCGGTCCGCGCTACACAACTCACTAAATTGTCGAACCCTACGCGCATGTCCGTAGGTGTAGTTCCGCGATTAATCGAATCCTCGAAGTTACGAATATATCCACTAGTGTAGTTACACAACTCACTAAATTGTCGAACCCTACGCGCCTAGCCGTAGGTGTAGTTCCGCGATTAATCGAATCCTCGAAGTTACGAATATGTCCACTAGTGTAGTTACACGACTCGTTGAATGATTCCACGATTCAGATACAGTGGTAAAACACAAAGAATAGCAAAACCGTATCCTAGTTTGTGTATCTAGTCGTAAGTGATAATAAAGAATAAAAGTAAAATAATTGTGCAACTAAAGAAAAACCACAGTTAAGAACAAGGATCCCTGTGTTTTATTGGTGTCGTTTATTAACACTTGCTGAAAACGAGTGGATAAAACGATAAGATTTTGGAATGCATTCGCGAAACTGCTACCCAATGTTGGAGTACCGCGACCAGTCATCGAGAAGCTGATAACTAGGGTCAACACGTAATGAACATTGCTCACATATGAGCAGAAGACGCTCAGTATAAGCCGTACTTTAGAGGAGTGAACTCAGTATATAGACTATGCAGCATCTTCTGGACCGTGTCATAAATGTCATAGCTGGAAGAAAATTACTGCTATGCAACAAATTGACGCTCTTTCTTCACAAGAAGATCGCCTGTAAATATAGATATCCAACCAAAGAGGATAATAACGAAGATGGGATACTTGCACAGAGGGAAGATGGATTTATAGCGTTTACGACGATAGTGAAGAGCGTGTGAATCGAGCTCACGTTGTGATGGTTAGAACCACTAAAATGATTGTACTCCGAAAGGCATAAGAAGAAAAAATAGATATTGTGTAATTTAGATTGCTTGCGAAGAGCCAGTAAGTTAATGTAAGAATGATGCATGTAAAATAGAATACGACATACAGTCTTAAGTAAAATATGTAATTGTATTGGAAATACATGTGGATTTAAAACTAAAAAAACAAACACTAAAATATAGAACTAATGCTCAACAGCAGCTGGTCCACAGGAGATTTGATGGCGTACCTTATGAAAAGTGGAGCCATTCTATCCACTACTTCCGAGAAACCAAGATCGTTACACTGGATATTTCGAAAGCCTCCGACAGAGTTTGGCATCCAGCCTTTTTATCAACATTCTTATAAGAGACTATCTTACTGGCCGTTCAATCCAAGTGGTTCTTGATGGTGTCAAGTCTGTCTCCCATCAAATTAATGCAGGTGTTCCCCAAAGTTCTGTACTCTCACCCACTCTCTTCCTTATCTTTATAAATGATCCATTATCAATTACTCAAAATCCAATTCACTCGTTTGCTGATGATAGGACGTTGAGTTTCTCATAGTCATGTGAACATTCGCGAGCAAGCTCTTCGAATGTCATTACCATTTCATTTCATTTCATTTTTGCACAATTTTTTATTTTCGTTTTATATTCTTAGTTTCGAAATTATAGGCTAGGCAAAAAATGCTTAAATTCTAGCTTAATTATCTTATATTATAACTTACTGGTCCTATGCAGACGCAATAAGCTAAACATTACATGGCTATTGTGCCACCTCATGCAGGTATCCCAGTTATTAGCCACCACGGCTCATCTCAAGCGACAACTAAAAGGCAATTCACACCTCACTACGCCACCATCTTCGGAGCGCACATCATTACCCTAGGGCGCCTTGCGGTTGGACACAACCAACCACCCACCAGGAGCCCCATAAGCAAAGCCGCCTACCCTTAACCAAGTGCGACTGGCCGGCACCTCCTCACAACCTGCCGATCGGTCGAGGTCGTATCTGCCGTATATCGCAAACAATTTGCCATACAAACGTATGGACGAAAAACACCGACTCGGGACTCGGTTTCCTTAAATTTATCCAATGACACTTCGTTGCACGATTTCAGTGAGTCACAATAGGTCTCATCTCCTGGCATTTTTCATTTTCATTTTTAAAACATTTTTTTATTTTTCTTTTTATATTCTTAATTTCTAAATTAAAGGCTAGACAAAAAAGGCTTAAATTCTAGCTTAATTATCTTATATAATAACTTACTGGTCCTTCGCAGACGCTCTAAGCTAAACATTATTTAACATTTGTATAATTTGCCTTTCGGCGACAGAACTTTGTGGCAGTACTGATAATTAGTTGAAATACAAAGAAAAATTTGAAAAACGTTGTCAATTTTTTTATTTGTTTTTTTTTTCTTAAAATTTAACTTACTTAACTTACCTTATTTTTTTTTTTTTTTATGTAAAAGCACTTAACTTAACTTAACTTAAATCTTATACTACCCTAATTCTAGAAAAGCTAAGTCTATGTAAGCTAGCTGATGATACTATGATTCTATACCGACTTTGGTATCCAGGTCTTTATATGCCATTCAACCACCAGAACTGTTGACGCTGTCTAATACTATCGTCCCGGTCTCTGTGGGAGATAGCCCTACTGAAGCGCAGGAGCTCTTCTTCGGTGCGCATTACTTCCCGGTCGTAGCACAATCGCCCGTCTACAGATGATCTACTTACATGAAAGATCAGCGGAATTTCGGATCTATCCTGTATAAGCCCTTTCATATCCAAGTCAAGGAACGCCTCTGGTGGAACAAAGCCGTTGCGACGCACGCTCTCATAGTACAAGGTGTTTGGATAATAAGCCCCGGAAATTAGGTCATTGGACGAGCTTATTGCTCTCGCAATATGTCCTCTGATTAATTTAATCATAAAATTATCCACCCTATTTATGTACGCTTCATTATATAAAGTCTCATTTGAGTAATACTTTTTATAGTCCGATTCCGGTGTCCGATATAATCTGAGACAACTTCTGAGACACTTTCTTTCGAACACCCGAATCTTTTCCATCAAATTTGGACCTATGTTGAACCATACTGGGCAACCATATATGAGCATTGGCCTGATTTGGGTCATGTAGCATATGACTTTTACCTTGCTGTCAAGTTGGCTACTGCGAAATAGCCTCCTTGTCATAGTAAACGTTTTCCTCGCTTTGAGCAAAGCAGCCTCTACATGTCTGTTGAAATACAGATATTGGTCTAGCCAGATGCCCAGGTATTTAACTAAACTCTTGGTTTCCAGTTTATCTCCATGCGGTCCCACGACTCATCTCCTGGCACTTCGTTGTACGATGCCAGCGAGCCCCAATAGGTTTCGCCTCCTGACACTTCGTCGTACGATGTCAGCGAGCCCCTAATGGGATTTGACTTATTAGATATGTACAACATGTTGGTAGATACCGCCAACAACAGGTTAACACCCACAGCGCCTCTATCTGCCTCTTCCCGCACACGCTACTTCGTCACTGCGGACGCGAGCAGATTTCCGATAGGTTCCGACCTACTCGGCCGATAAACCTGTTGGTTCAGCGACCCACACCAGGCCAATGGACCACGCCGCACACCCTTGCCCTTGACGGCATCAAGCGGTAACATCCGCGTCCACCACATTTATCGACACAGGCCCAACTATAATCAGAAACTTGTAATCACGACAGTTCCCTTAACAAATTGCAGCGCCTCCCGAAGTACGCAGGGCCACCTTATTTTCCAAGCGTTCAGCCCCCTTCCCAGCACCGCGCCCCCAAACCTTACGCCCCACTTACCTAAAAAAAACCCCAGAAGTACATCCCAATCGGCAGAAGTTTTCGCTAATGCAAGAGCATTAGCTCCTTAAGTGCTTTACGCATCTACGTTATCAAACTTATAATCTAAAAGTCCCTGTTAAAGAATTCCTACCTTTCATGCATCTCTTCGCATACAAATTCCCTACAAGAAAATCCATTATACAGGTGCATAAAACCAAAACCTATTCAGTACCTTCGGTTGCCAGGCAAATCCCCCTAGACGAATTCCTGAAAACAAAATGATTTGCTTCACATACAATGTAACCATCATAACAAGGACCATAAACATTGCGTCGCCTATTTCTCGTTCTTATTAAGTGTATCATAAATCACCATACAAACACATTGGCTGGCGACCTACACCCAAGGGACCAAAACAAATATACGCATCTCGCGTCTTTTGGCATCAATTAAATCCTACAGCATAAGCAAATGCAAATAGGTATGGTATACTTACCCTTGGCAGTGATGCAATAAACACCAATTCCCTGTAAATAAGCTAGAATCAATTAGCACAATGTGCATGGGCATTGCGGCTATCGTTACAGCTGCAATGCATAGCTTAGACAATGATCTACCCGATCTCTTAGCCTTCCCATATTTCTGGATCTGTTTCTCATGACTAGCGGCATTGAACAAACAGAAACCCCATTTAACACCTAATGAGATTCGGCTTGTTTACTTAGGCGAACTCACATCTCATTGATGCACATCATTCCTTTTCTGGTTTTCAGATTCGTTCCCATGGCCTTGTGTAAGAAAAAACCAATGTGATCTTCACTCACACATACACATACATTACCAAGTCCTTCTTCCTTGTTTTCATCACGAGAGTAACACTTTCTCTCTCGGGCAAACTCGCCCCAAACGAGGGTTGTATCACGGACTCCAATTACATCGGCCGATCACGCTGGTCGCCCGATCTCCCGCTCTTCGTCGCGGGGCGGAGAAGCATATATATACAGAAGTCGGGTCGTGAAAGGAAGTGTTTCATTCTGTTTAAAATTCATAAAAATCAATTTAATATTAATAATTAGTTTAAGTGAAGTATAAAAACACTAACATATTTAATAATGGCTGAGAACAAAGTGGTTTTTATTAAGAGAATTATCCTTCACAATTTTAATAACGAACGTGAAATAAACTAAAAATTAATTAAGAACAACTTGTGTTTTAATTGCTATCTGGTGGACATCGTTTTCTTCCTCCTTGCGTTGTGAGCAGTGTCCGCGTCAACAATAGACGATGGAGATGGAAGTGAACGGAGTGCCCGTGTTTGGCACAATACTTCCTCCCCACAAACTCACTGCCACTTACTAGGAACTAGGAACTAGGCGTGTATAGGGAATTTAGTTCCATCGAATTACTGTCGTTCAGGCTGAATGGATTCCTCTGTCGCTATGTATACGGAGAAATTGGTTTTGGAAACACCACCAAGTATGGGCATGAGTTGTCGGTTAGACAAAGAAATACGGGTCTTGGTCATTGCGATGGTTGTTTCGTGGAAATGCAACGCATCGTGCTGGTGACTTACCAGTAAGGGGAATTGGTGTTGTTTCAATTGGTTTAGTTGGAATGGGAGCCAAAACGGTTTTCGGGGAAAGTATATGTTGCTTGGTTACAAGCGAGGGAAATGGTTTAATCAGGTAGTGAGCTGGAATGACTTTCTGGGGAAATTAATGCTGTTTGCTTGCAAGCGAGAAATATAGTTTTAGTAAGAAATTAACCGAAGTGTTTTTGGGAAAAATGTATGCGGTTTGATGTAGTTGAGGGAGATGATTAATATTCCGTTGTAAGTTTGAAAATGCACTTTCATTTTTGGAAATGGATTCTTTGCATGTTTGCTAATGTGTTTCATTTCATTTCATTTTTTAAACATTTTTTTATTTTCTTTTTATATTCTTATTTTCTAAATTAAAGGCTAGACAAAAAATGCTTAAATTCTAGCTTAAATATCTTATATAATAACTTACTGGTCCTTCGCAGACGCTCTAAGCTAAACATTACTTAATATTTGTATAATTTGCCTTTCGGCGACAGAACTTTGTGGCATAACTTATAATTATTTGAAAGACAAAGAAAAATTTGAAAAACTTTGTAAATTTTTTTTTTTTTTTTTTTTCTTAAAATTTAACTTACTTAACTTACCTAAACTTATCTACTTTTTTTTTTTTTTTTTTTTTTTTTATGTAAAATCACTTAGCCTAACTTAACTTAAATCTTATACTACCCTAATTCTAGAAAAGCTAAGTCTATGTAAGCTAGCTGATGATAGTGTGATTCTATACCGACTTTGGTATCCAGGTCTTTATATGTCATTCAACCACCAGAACTGTTGACGCTGTCTAATACTATCGTCCCGGTCTCTGCGGGAGATAGCCCTACTGAAGCGCAGGAGCTCTTCTTCGGTGCGCGCTACTTCCCGGTCATAGCACAATCGCCCGTCTACAGATGATCTACTTACATGATAGATCAGCGGAATTCCGGATCTATCCTGTATAAGCCCTTTCATATCCAAGTCAAGGAACGCCTCTGGTGGAACAAAGCCGTTGCGACGCACGCTCTCATAGTATAAGGTGTTTGGATAATAAGCCCCGAAAATTAGGTCATTGGACGAGCTTATTGCTCTCGCAATATGTCCTCTGATTAATTTAATCATAAAATTATCCACCCTATTTATGTACGCTTCATTATATAAAGTCTCATTTGAGTAATACTTTTTATAGTCCGATTCCGGTGTCCGATATAATCTGAGACAACTTCTGAGACACTTTCTTTCGAACACCCGAATCTTTTCTATCAAATTTGGACCTATGTTGAACCATACTGGGCAACCATATATGAGCATTGGCCTGATTAGCGTCATGTAGCATATGACTTTTACCCTGCTGTCAAGTTGGCTACTATGAAATAGCCTCCTTGTCATAGCAAAAGTTTTCCTCGCTTTGAGCAAAGCAGCCTCTACATGTCTGTTGAAATACAGATATTGGTCTAGCCAGATGCCCAGGTATTTAACTAAACTCTTGGTTTCCAGTTTATCTCCATGCGGTCCCACGATAACTAGCTTTCGCCAGTTTTTCCTTGTGTCGTACGTGGCTTTATATAATGGAGTTCTAAATAGGATGGCTTCACATTTCTGGAAGTTGATCTTAAGTTTCCAGTCATCGCAATAGCGCTGCACTTTGTTGAAGTCTCGCTGTATTAACCTATTTATGATCGCAACTTTCGGAGCTGTTCTGTAAATTATGAGATCGTCTGCGTACGCAATAGCCTGCGGAAGTGCATCTAATAAGTCGCTAATGTAAATGTTAAAAAGAATCGGAGAGAGTACCGCGCCCTGTTGCAAGCCATTCTTGATATTATACGTTTTATTAGAGGTCACATTACCACTTTTGACCACGAACCTCCTGTCCTTTGACATATCGTAAAGTACATATAGTAAAGGCTTATGTATGCCATATCTGACCAGTTTGTAATACAACCCTTCGATCCAGACGGTATCAAAGGCTTTTTCCAGGTCGATCAGACAGGCACCTGTGCATTGGTTCCTACATTTATTCCATTGTATGTCGGAGACCAGTTTAGCTGCGGCATGTGTGGTTTCATGACCCGCCCTAAAGCCAAACTGGTTGTTTGGAATAATGCTATTGTCGTCTACCCATTTTAGCAGAGCTTTGTTAATGATTTTTTCAAATACTTTACTGATGCTTGGGAGTAAACTTATCGAACGCATGTTCATTGGGTTTGTACAGTCTTTGCCCTTTTTTGGGATGGGCTGAATGATAGCCGTTTTCCAACGCGCGGGATAATATGCATTATTCAACGCGTTGTTAAACAGGACCGTGTATATATCTATTGCCTTTGGGGGCAGGTTTTTGAGTACGATGTTAGGTACTCCATCTATTCCCACTGACTTTTTGCTTCTTAATGAGTCGAAGATACTCTGGATTCCTTCCCTTGTGATTAAAAGGCTATTAGCCCCACCATTGGCATTAATGTCGATTGACAGATTATCGTCACTGAATTCCGTAAAACCAGGATTCTCCGATTGCCAATGTGAAATTTCATTCCGGAGGTGCAGGTGATTCAGTCGAATTCTGTCCTCCAGGTCATTGTTTCGGCGAATGCTTTCATTCACCTTATACATTTCCTGAAAGACAGCTCCCACAGCGTTCGCCTTCTCCAAAGGATCTTCGATCACGAAGAGCTCACTATTGAGGATAGCGTTCTCTGTATCTATGCCAATGTTGGTTAGCAGCTGCTTGTTTACCTCGGTACGTGGAATTTGGAGACACTGAATCTCGTTTTGATTATTTCTCCTGAATATTTTATTTATTTGTGGGAACATATTCGGGTTATTAGTTTTTATAGCTCGAATTCTGTTGTTCCAATACAAATTTGTTGCTAATCTATAATTAGCTTTAAGTAATTGTTGGAGGTTTTTTAATTGAGATTTCAGTGATATTATCTCCTGGTCTTGTCTGTCTGTAAACTGTCTGTGTAATTGTTTTAATTTCGATAGCAGTCTGCTCTTTTTGTTGTGGAGTGCGTTTATTGTTGCGTTTCTGTACATGTTAATGTGATCTGTAACTGTTGTTTTGGGAATTGTTTTGTCCATTGTTTGTTTTACGGCTTCGTCCATTTGTTGAATGTATTTGTCGATTTCGTCATTAGTCAGGTTTCTGTTTACTGGTAGATTAAAGTCATTCGAACGAAGTTCTCTTGTTAATGATCTGGTGAACCGCGGCCATCGCATTGCCCCGTAGTTATAGGGTTGCGGGGTCACGAATTCCTCCAGATCTGCGAGCTCGCTCGGAAGCTCTATTACTGCCGTGAATGCACAGTGGTCACTGTCGTATTCAATTGTCCGTAAACAGTTTGTGTTTCGTCTGTTGGTGTTAAGTAATCTCAGTCGTGAGTCGATTAGCAAGATATCTAAGAACGATCTACCTCTGGGGAACGATGGATATTTCGTAGCTAGCAGGTCAGTTCTATATTCAATATGATACTGATCTAACCAACCAGCCAACTGATTTCCTCTGGCATTAGATATATAATTTCCCCAATTTCTATGCTTGGCGTTCATATCTCCCCCTAGGATAAAGTAATTTTTGTCCAGGTGCAATTGTAAGCATCGAAAGAGTGTCTCGAGCTCCGCTATAAATAGGTTTTGTTGGTGCTCCTCAGGTGCGTAGACCGCAATCGCATACAAACCCCTTCCTTGCTGAAGGGGTATGCGGACGATACAGGCTTCCAGCACCCGGAACCTGCGCACTTCTCCACTATATATTACTTTATGATTGATCCCTTTTCTAATAAAGATTGCGACACCCCCCCCCCTTGAGAGGAGTTAGGTCGATCTCTTCGTATAATATCGTAGTTTTTATGTCCTATCTTATGTCTCTGGTTTAACTTTGTTTCCCCCGCCAGAAGTACATCAGGTTGTTCCTCTTGCAACAGGTTAAAAAGATTGGCTCTTCTCTCAGTTCTTATTAGTGAATTTACATTCACGACAAGAGCTTTTGTTGATGTTGTGGTTAGAGGGTTTATATCGACTTGTTATTTAGACTGGGCAAATGCGAGTAGATCTCGTTTATTTGGCTTTGTAGCTGTGTCATCTGTCTCTGCAGATTGAGCAGGATTGCGAACACGTCCGCTTGCGGTGTTGTTTCAGTCTGTGTGGGAGTATTTGTGGCTACCTGTGATGTAGCCTGATTTGGTGTTCTCCCACCCGAAGCAACTTGTGCGTACGACCGCTGCGATGTTACGGGCATTGTTGAAGTACGAGCTGGCTCTGTGTTTTTTTGCCGGGTCACACTTCTTGCCATTATTTCTCGGAATTTAGGACATCCTCGATAGTTAGCGGGGTGTCCCTCATTCCGACACACTGCGCACTTTAGAAGGGCTTTGTCTTCTACCCGTTCTTTTCCCAGAGGGCATTCTTCTGCCTTATGGTCCTTTCCGCACTTTACGCAACGGCGCTGCATTTCACAGTTAGCCGCCGAGTGACCAAACCTTTGGCAACGTAGACATTGCAGGATGTCTCTGCCTTTTTTTAATTTGTCCCATGTGACCATTTGATGATCCAAGACTGAAATTTTTCTTAGACCACCAATCCTACTGTTGGGTGTTAATTGCACCAAAAAGAAGGGTAGCTTGCGGTTTTCCCTTCTTGCCTTGGGTGTGGTGAATGGTTTTACCGCGGTAAACTCGAGATCTTCGTGCTTCAGGTTTTGAAGCATTTCGAGCAGAGCCTCCGGTTCCATTTCAGGGTCGACACCCTTTAATAGAACCGTTACGCTCTTCGTTTGTTTCGGCGTGAACGAGTAAAATTCCGCGGTGGCTCTTTTTAAGACCTCTTTAATTTTGTCGTGGTCTGCCACCGTATATGTTTGAATGGCGTGCCTGTTACCCGTCAGTCTTTTAACTGCAAAATTGTTACCTATGGCTAGCTTACAAAGACTTACCAATTCCTTACAGTCAACATCTATGGTGTTGATTGGTGGCATCTTTATTTTTCCGCTGTTATTGTTGCTTTGCTGCTGCTGTGTTGCTTGCTGGTTCGTTGATCGCTTTTGTGTTAATTGTTGCTGTTGCTGTTGCTGTTGATGGTGCTGATGTTGAAGTTGATGTTGCTGTTGATGGTGAGATTGTTGCTGTTGGCCGACTTTTGGTTTTAGCTTTTGTAGTTGTTGCTGGTTTTGTTCTTGTTCGAGCGCCGCTATTTTTTTCTTTCGGCGTCTCTCTTGTAATCGGGCTCTTGCCATCGCCAGTTTCGCCTCCAATTCACTTATCTCTTCCTCTTCATCCTCAGACTCTGAGGATGCAAGAGAAGCGAATGAATTATTTGCCCCATATATGTTAAAATTGGAGGGGAAGGGGAGCTCACTGTCGTCCGCCAATTGTTGATCTCCTTTATCCATCGTCAATTTCGCGGTTTTGCTTCGCGTCACAATGGAGTTTTTCGGGGCGCCTTTTCGTTTGTGCGTTGTCGTGTTCTTATCGTCCTCCGTATTCATTCTGGTTCTTTCCAGTTTGTTTTCATTAAAAAAAAACAAAGGCGACCTTTTGAACCACGGCGACTTGATTTCTCCTGCAAGCTGAGTTGAACTCGCCTACCGCCTGCGAAGAGTCAGTAAGCTTGCACTCGCGCCAAACGATGATTTAAAAATTGCTTTCTTAACAAGCAATATATTGTTTGTTTTAATTTTCGCGTTTGCGACCGCAGTGTTATCTTTTTATTGTTTTTGTTTTTATTGTCGCGAACACTTTTGCACCTCACTCAACTGTTTTTATATGCACTTATTTTGATTTTATTTATTGCATTTATACCGGTACACCTGGTAAATACAGATTGCTTAACGAGCAATCTATTTTAATTTTTGTTTTTTGCGCTTGCGACCGAGGTGATATATTATGTTTCTTATAGTTGATTATTATTTTATTTTTCGCACTTCACTGCAATATGCACATTTGCTTTTAGGTTTTATTTTAATTTATGTGTTTTTAATTCACTTAGTATTTACAATTAAGTTTTTACGTTTATTATTTGTTTTGTTTGGTTTCTGAATTTCATTGTTTTGACTATCTTCACTGTTTTAATTTTGGTCACCACATGTCTATTGAATTTAAACTTTTGGCGTGAACTCGAGTATATTTATTGTTTGTCGCGCTTGTTACATTAATATTTAGTTTACTGGTGTGTCCTTGTTGTCTTTTGTTTGTGAATTCTTAGGAATTGTATTTGTTGTCAAAAATTGCTTTTGACATACTTTTACTTTTTAAATATGTAGTCACTTCACTTTTTAACTGGCGCACTGTTAAACTGGTGTTCTCTGTAAGAGAGTTCGCGGGTGACTGTGTTGCTAATGTGTGCTATTGCAGGTTTGGGTTTTGGTGACGCGCTGTTAGCGGTCGAAGTTAGGTAGGAATTGTGGGTAGGTTCTCCGTGTGATATGGAGCACCTCCACATTACCACGGTCGTTACTCAACTGAACTTGTTGAATGTGTTCCGCCTCTTCAGACATTTTTCCGCGATACCCGTCAATGTGTTAATGCGCATCAGTTCACGTTGAAAGTCAACTTCCGGGGGACAAATAAACACAAAGAGTCATTCCTTAGCCGAACCACATGAACATGCTCTACCTGATCATGTGTTTCCTCGTCGTTGTACTGTCCAGGTATTCAAGACCAATATACATCGATACCTCCTTTCCTTATCCACTTCCTCTCCATCTGCTCACACTGTGCTCTGACATTTAAGGGCACTTCAAAATTCCCTTTTATGCGCGTGTTAGTGTAAAATAAATTATTTGCCGTACGGCAGTAGTAGGGTTATGCCGGTTCCGGCACAGTTTCTGGCTCAAAAGCTCTTTTCTGTCTGAAAGCTCTATGTGAAGGTGAAGATGTGTGTGTTGTGTGGTGAGTGTTGATAGTGGTATGTGATTCATGGGTGGTGGGTTCTTATGTGAGGTGGAAATAGTAGTATTTAGTGTATTTCTTATCAGTGTTGGTATTAATTGGGTATAGTTTGTAGTATTCTTATCGCTGGTTGTTGGTTGATGTCGTAATCGAATGGGTATGTAGTTGTTGGATTTTGTGCTTTTGATGCTCTTGGGTTTTTGCAGGTGGTGGTGATGAATGCTTTTGTTGACTATTGGGCTTTTTGTAGGTGGTGGTGAGTATTGGGGCTTGTGGTGATATCGGTGCTTTTTGTTATGGGTTTATGTTTTTGCTAATGGATTTATGCTTAGGTGGTGATATCGGTGCTTTTTGTGATTCATGGGTGGTGTGTCTTAACTGAGGTGGAAATAGTAGTATTTAGTATATTTCTTATGAGTATTGGTATTAATTGGGTATAGTTTGTAGTATTCTTATCACTGTAGTTGTTTGTTTGGGCTAGTGATTAATCGTTATCAGCGTGGTTGTTGGTTGATGTCGTAATCGAATGGGGATGTAGTTGTTGGATTTTGTGCTTTTGACGCTCTTGGGTTTTTGCAGGTGGTGGTGATGAATGCTTTTGTTGACTATTGGGCTTTTTGTAGGTGGTGGTGAGTATTGGGGCTTGTGGTGATATCGGTGCTTTTTGTTATGGGTTTATGTTTTTGCTAATGGATTTATGCTTAGGTGGTGATATCGGTGCTTTTTGTGATTCATGGGTGGTGTGTCTTAACTGAGGTGGAAATAGTAGTATTTAGTATATTTCTTATGAGTATTGGTATTAATTGGGTATAGTTTGTAGTATTCTTATCACTGTAGTTGTTTGTTTGGGCTAGTGATTAATCGTTATCAGCGTGGTTGTTGGTTGATGTAATCGAATGGGGATGTAGTTGTTGGATTTTGTGCTTTTGATGCTCTTGGGTTTTTGCAGGTGGTGGTGATGAATGCTTTTGTTGACTATTGGGCTTTTTGTAGGTGGTGGTGAGTATTGGGGCTTGTGGTGATATCGGTGCTTTTTGTTATGGGTTTATGTTTTTGCTAATGGATTTATGCTTAGGTGGTGATATCGGTGCTTTTTGTTATGGGTTTATGTTTTTGCTAATGGATTTATGCTTAGGTGGTGATATCGGTGCTTTTTGTTATGGGTTTATGTTTTTGCTAATGGATTTATGCTTAGGTGGTGATATCGGTGCTTTTTGTGATTCATGGGTGGTGTGTCTTAACTGAGGTGGAAATAGTAGTATTTAGTATATTTCTTATGAGTATTGGTATTAATTGGGTATAGTTTGTAGTATTCTTATCACTATAGTTGTTTGTTTGGGCTAGTGATTAATCGTTATCAGCGTGGTTGTTGGTTGATGTCGTAATCGAATGGGGATGTAGTTGTTGGATTTTATGCTTTTGATGCTCTTGGGTTTTTTTGTATGTGGTGATGAATGCTTTTGGTGGCTATTGGGCTTTTTGTAGGTGGTGGTGAGTATTGGGGCTTGTGGTGATATCGGTGCTTTTTGTTATGGGTTTATTTTTTGGCTAATGGATTTGTGCTTAGGTGGCGATATCGGTGCTTTTTGTTATGGGTTTATGTTTTTGCTAATGGATTTGTGCTTAGGTGGCGATATCGGGGCTGAATGAGTAGTGCTTTAGGCTTTTGTCTCGGTTGTAAGCTGTTAATTGTGGTAGAAATAAAAAAAAACGTTGTCTTTGGTGTGCTTTTTAATCTTATTGTCATTAAGCTGAGTAATATATACGAGAATTTTGTTGTTGGTGGATTTGTATGGGAAATGGGTTGTTTTTGTTGGAACTTAAACTGACTTCCCCTAAGTCGCAGAGCTAAGCTAGTTGATTTCACCTAAGACGCAGAGCTAAGCTAATTGACTTCACCTAAGACGCAGACCTAAGTCATTGGTTTTTTATGAGTCACCGAATGATTATTCAAGTCCATATTGTACCGATCCCATAACCTTTAGCAAGTATTCATGATTTCTATAGCAAGTTGGGATATCATTACTCATTTTTGTGAATTTCATACGTATTGAGGGCCAATTATTCTTATCATAGTTTCCATAATGTATTGTTTCCGCTCCCTACAGGCTAATGTTGATTTCTATATATAGGCGTACATCTTCAGTGGGTTGGGGATTTGTACTTATTATCAGTATTTTTTCAATTTGGGGTGTGTGATGCATAGTTGTTTTGTCTTGTTGGGTATTTGTTATCAGGTGTATACATCTTCAGTGGGTTGTGCGATTAGCGTTCAAGGTTAATTGTGTGACATGAGCAGATGGTATTTTTGAATTGGGTGTGTGAATAGGTGATAGGTGATTCATGATTGTTTGGCAGTGAATATATTATTATTTAGTCATTGAGTTTGAGTAATATATATGGGAATTTTTTTGGGTTTTCTATGTTGAAATGGATGTATGTTTTAGTTGTTTCTTAATATATAGACATGTTTTGTGATTCTATCTGCTTTTGGGTTTTGTTTCGGTTGTCGAGGGCTTTTTCAGTAAATCTAAGCTGATTCTTAATATTTTGGGCTTTTTGCTCTATACTGAAATGGTACCACTTGATAGTAAATCTATGTTGAAATGGACTTTTTTGCTATATTGAATATGTGCTTTTTTTGGGGATTGTCTGGGGTGCTAAAGGCTTTTTTATGAATATATTCACTTGGCAGTAAATCTATGCTGAAATATATATAGAAATACGGGCTTTAAATTTGAAAAAAAGAAGAAAAAATCATCATCAAACCCAATATTCGACGTGGGATTAGCTAGGAAATAAAAAAATTAACATCATCAACTGGTGAGTTACCTTATTTATATATTAATTGTTATTCCTTTTTTTGACGCGGTGCTAGTATTTATTTTTGTGTATTGTATCGTGAGTCTAGCAATAATAATAATAATAATCCCGATGTTTTTGCTATTGCTGCATAATGTATGGAAATGATTCATCATCATCGTCGTCGTTATCAGTTGTGTATATGAATAGGTGACAGGTGATTCATGGTCGTTTGACTTGTTGTGCTGTTATCATTTGTAGTAAAATAGAGGCGTGTTATCAGTAGTTGTTCGTGGATTTATATGGAAGTGATTCATTGCCGTTTGGGATTCTTTCTTATCTCAGTATGTGAATTAAGTCTTAGGGTTGGATGATCAGCGTACAATGTTAAAGTTTGGAGTAGGTTAATTGTATGACATGGTTGGTCGGCGATTTGTCTGGAAGTTGAGGACTCTTTTATATATTATTATTAGTCATTGAGCTGAGTAATATATATAGAAATTTTTGTTGTTCGAGGGATATGGTATGGAAGTGATGATATAAGACTTAGATTTGGATGATCACAGCGTTCAAGGTTAAAGTTTGAGGATAGGTTAATTGTATGGAAGTCATTCGTAGTCATTTGACGTCGTGGTTTTTGGGATTCTTTCTTATCTCAGCATGTGAATTAAGTCTTAGGTTTGGATGATCAGCGTTATTTTTTAATCTGTATTTATTGGTATATTGTTCGAATGTTTTTATTATTATCTAGTGTGGTTATATTAGGCTGTTGTTGTTGCTGTATTTAGTTTATTGTTATAATGATGTTATGTTTTATTGTTCAAAGTTTTGAGATCTTTTGAAAGTTCTTTGTTTGCTTATAATCATATGAGGATATTTTTGAAAAGCACAGGCAGTTTTTATATGGATATATTAGTATGGATAGACTTTTTTTAGCGCTACAATGTTGTTAATAGCGAATATATTATTATTAGTCATTGAGCTGAGTATTATAAGGGAATTTTTTGTAGCTTGTTGTTATATTAATTATGTGTGTATGTATGTGTATGTGTGTGTATTGATGGGCAAATACCTGAATTTCACCTGTTGAGCTGTTGTCAGTTGTACACATCTTGAATTGTAGTGGAGGTGTTGTTAGCATTAGTTGTTCGCGGATTTTATATGGAAGTGATGAATTAAGTCTTAGGTTTGGGTGATCAGCATTCAAGGTTAAAGTTTGGGGGTAAGTTAAGTGTGTGGCATAGTTGTTCGCGGATTTGTATGGAAGTGATTCATTATCGTTTGGCGTAGTGGTTTGGAATTCTTTCTTATCTCAGTATGTGAATTAAGTCTTAGGTTTCAATGATCAACGTTCAAGGTTATAGTTTATAATTATGTGTATGTATCGGTGTCAAGAGAGAAAGAGAGAAAGAGAGAGCAAGAGAGAGAAAGAGAGTCTATTTGCGGACGAATGAGATGTGTGTATGCGTAATAATGAATGAATTTCGGTATAGATAAGACCATCTTGACTAGTTAGAAATTATTGTGTCACTAAACCATTAAAGAAAAACACTAAAAGGTTCCATTGTGGTATATATTTGGCTGAGCAGGAAAATTGTTGCCATAGGATTAAAACAAAAAAAAAAAAAAATCAACAACAAAAACGGTAAGTTAACACCTATCATGAACCATTTTTAGGATTTCTAATTTACTTCTTCAAATGTTATGTATTAGATTCGAGGGATTTTAATCATCGAGACAGCCTTTTTTTCTGAAAGCGTAACAAAGCAAAAGAATTAACAGTAAATTTTTCATTACTTTTTTAGAGAAATATGTCTGCTAACGAGGTCAACACCAGCAACAACTACAATAATAACAATAACAACAATAATAATATTAGGAAAAGAACGGGGCAACAACAACAACCACCAACAATGTCAGGAGAACAACCTGCAAAGAAGTTAAAACAACAGATCTATAAAAGATGTTTGTTTTGTGATGAGGATGTTGAGGGACGGCTTTGGGTCCAACATCATAGAAAAAATACCCACAAAGCAAACGCCCAACAAGCTCTTAATGAAAACGTCTCCTTAATAGCAAGCGCATTCCAAAATCGTATCAAAATATTTGCCATTACCAACAAAGATGAGAGTATGGTAAATGTGAATACGTTATTTGAAAAAAATATTCCATTGATTAACGAGTTACTACAAGATGAATTGAAAGTTTTGAAAGCTTTTAAATTTAGTATGGAGCTTTTTGCTAACTTTGCGAAACTATCCAAAGAATGTGATGAGATAATGCAAATAGATATAAAAAGCATGCAAACTAAAATGTACACGATTGAGAAAGAGGAAGACATAAGAGAAAATTTGAGCACGGCAATTGAAATTATCAAGGCAAAATTGGAAGAGTTCCAAGAAAAAGATAGCGGATGGGCGTTGGCAGCATTTCAGAGGATCGAAATTAACATCAACAAATACGAGCCATTTCGAGCTTGATAGATAAGGGCCGATATAATAAATCTTTTAAAGAACTTGTAGCTGCATCAAACAAGAATAAATAAAATGTATTTATGTATTAAAATTAATTGATGTTTTTTTCCCTTTGGCTAATTTTGTGAGAAAATTATTCGAATATTGGTCATTCATTTTTCCCCCATGAGTCTTAGAGTATCAAATATATCCCCACCAATATATGTGAATTTTCGGCTGTAAGTTGCTTCTTAATATATGGGAAATTTTTTGTTGATTCTATCTGCTTTTGCCTTTGGTTTGTGCTTTTGCTACTGGTTTGTGTCTTTGATCGCTAGACTTTCGGATGGGTTGTCTCAGTTGTTGGGGCTGTTTTTCCTTTTTATGAATATACCACTTGACAGTAAATCTAATTTTATGAATATATATATATATGCCACTTGGCTGTAACTCTATGCTGAAATGGTTTAATGCTTTTGATCTCTAGACTAGCGAGCTTTTTGCTATATATATTGACTATAGCCTATTTTTAGCGCCACAATTTTGAGTTTTTATATGGATATATTGTTAATTGCATACTTTATGGCTACGCATTGTCCATATAATATATTAAATTCTTTGTGCTTTTGGCTTTTTTATGAATATACCACGAGTCAACGAATGATTATTCAAGTCCATATTGGTCAAAAAAAGTGTTGATATAAAAAAAGGGTGTTGTTGTCCAATCCCTTGACCTTGGAAGCTATATTAAATTCTTCATTTCTAATTCTTATTTTTCTATAGAACAATTTTCTAAGTACAAATGATTATTCAAGTCCATATAGAACATAAAAAATGATCTGTTATCAAAAAAAAAAAAACATGTGGGGGTGCTTGCCCGATCCCATGACCTTGGATGCTATATCAAATTCTTGATGTCTAAGTGTTTTTAATGAGTCTCCATTAGTCTTATCTTACCTATATGAATAAAACCGCTGATCATTGTTCTTTAAACATTAAAATTAATTGAGGCCATTTTTTTTTCCCATGAGTCTTGGAAGATCAAATATAGTCCACCATAACATCATATGATAAGACCTGCTTACAGCATTGAAGAGTTATCAGAGAGGGATAGTTATAATACAGATTGTTTGCAACCGCCCTGTTTGAACAAACCGCCCTGTTTGGAACCACCCTGCTTGAAGAAACAGCCAGTTTGGAATCGCCCTGTTTGAAGAGACAGCCTGTTTGGAGCCACCCTGCTTGAAGAAACAGCCTGTTTGGAATCGCCCTGTTTGAAGAGACAGCCTGTTTGGAATCGCCATATTTGGAATCGCCATGTTTGGAATCGCCATGTTTGGAATCGCCCTGTTTAAAGAAATCGCCCTGTTTGGAATCGCCCTGTTTGAAGAAACCGCCCTGTTTGGAATCGCCCTGTTTGAAGAAACCGACCTGTTTGGAAGCGACCTGTTTGAAGAAACCGCCCTGTTTGGAATCGCCCTGTTTGAAGAAACCGACCTGTTTGGAAGCGACCTGTTTGAAGAAACCGCCTGCTTGGAACCACCTGTTTATAATACAGCCGATACATAGAGATCTGTTTACTGCTTTGATTCGATGCGGCATCAGAGAGGGGAGGTTATAATACAGCCAGTATGTCTTTGAATGCAAACCATCTAATGGGTACGATGACGCATATTTCCTTGGATTAGGTGTGATAGAACTTTAGGTGTTACTAATCGTTCGCCGGCTCAAACAAGTTCGGGATTCCTTTTGATATTACAGAATAAATTTAGATATTCGACTATCTAGATAATTTTAGCAAAGGTCGTTCTATGAGTTCCGACAGGTCTGAGTCTTATGCGAAATCAGTTTTGGCGAGGAGATCTCAAGAATTCTTCTTAGTTATTCGGCTATCTGGATAATTTTAGCAAAGGTCGTTCTATGAGTCCAGCCAGGTCTGGGTCTTAAGATCATGGGATCGGTACAATATGGACTTGAATAATCATTCGTTGACTCGTGGTATATTCATAAAAAAGCCAAAAGCACAAAGAATTTAATATATTATATGGACAATGCGTAGCCCTAAAGTATGCAATTAACAATATATCCATATAAAAACTCCAAATTGTGGCGCTAAAAATAGGCTATATTCAATATATATATATATAGCAAAAAGCTCGCTAGTCTAGAGATCAAAAGCATTAAACCATTTCAGCATAGAGTTACAGCCAAGTGGCATATATATATATATTCATAAAATTAGATTTACTGTCAAGTGGTATATTTATAAAAAGGAAAACAGCCCCCAACAACTGAGACAACCCAACCGAAAGTTTAGAGATCAAAGACACAAACCAGTAGCAAAAGCACAAACCATTTCAAGTATTGAGACATAAGGCAAAAGCAGATAGAATCAACTTAAAATTTCCCATATATTAAGAACCAACTTACAGCCGAAAATTCACATATATTGGTGGGGATATATTTGATACTCTAAGACTCATGGGGGAAAAATGAATGACCAATATTCGAATAATTTTCTCACAAAATTAGCCAAAGGGAAAAAAACATCAATTAATTTTAATACATAAATACATTTTATTTATTCTTGTTTGATGCAGCTACAAGTTCTTTAAAAGATTTATTATATCGGCCCTTATCTATCAAGCTCGAAATGGCTCGTATTTGTTGATGTTAATTTCGATCCTCTGAAATGCTGCCAACGCCCATCCGCTATCTTTTTCTTGGAACTCTTCCAATTTTGCCTTGATAATTTCAATTGCCGTGCTCAAATTTTCTCTTATGTCTTCCTCTTTCTCAATCGTGTACATTTTAGTTTGCATGCTTTTTATATCTATTTGCATTATCTCATCACATTCTTTGGATAGTTTCGCAAAGTTAGCAAAAAGCTCCATACTAAATTTAAAAGCTTTCAAAACTTTCAATTCATCTTGTAGTAACTCGTTAATCAATGGAATATTTTTTTCAAATAACGTATTCACATTTACCACACTCTCATCTTTGTTGGTAATGGCAAATATTTTGATACGATTTTGGAATGCGCTTGCTATTAAGGAGACGTTTTCATTAAGAGCTTGTTGGGCGTTTGCTTTGTGGGTATTTTTTCTATGATGTTGGACCCAAAGCCGTCCCTCAACATCCTCATCACAAAACAAGCATCTTTTATAGATCTGTTGTTTTAACTTCTTTGTAGGTTGTTCTCCTGACATTGTTGGTGGTTGTTGTTGTTGCCCCGTTCTTTTCCTAATATTATTATTGTTGTTATTGTTATTATTGTAGTTGTTGCTGGTGTTGACCTCGTTAGCAGACATATTTCTCTAAAAAAGTAATGAAAAATTTACTGTTAATTCTTTTGCTTTGTTACGCTTTCAGAAAAAAAGGCTGTCTCGATGATTAAAATCCCCCGAATATAACACATAACATTTGAAGAAATAAATTAGAAATCCTAAAAATGGTTCATGATAGGTGTTAACTTACCGTTTTTGTTGTTGTTTTTTTGTTTTAATCCTATGGCAACAATTTTCCTGCTCAGCCAAATATATACCACAATGGAACCTTTTAGTGTTTTTCTTTAATGGTTTAGTGACACAATGATTTCTAACTAGTCAAGATGGTCTTATCTATACCGAAATTCATTCATTATTACGCATACACACATCTCATTCGTCCACAAATAGTCTCTCTTTCTCTTTCTCTCTTTCTCTCTTTCTCTCCTGACTATAACCTTGAACGCTGATCATTGAAACCTAAGACTTAATTCACATACTGAGATAAAAAAGAATTCCAAACCACTACGCCAAACGATAATGAATCACTTCCATACAAATCCACGAACATCTATGTCACACAATTAACCTACCCCAAACTTTAACTTGAACGCTGATCACCCAAACCTAAGACTTAATTCATCACTTCCATACAAATCCGAGAACAACTACTGATAACAACACCGCCACTACAACCGAAGATGTGTACAACTGACAACAGCTCAACAGGTGAAATTCAGATATTTGCCCATCAATACACACACACACATATACATAATTAATATAACAACAAGCTACAAAAAAATTCCCTTATAATACTCAGCTCAATGGCTAATAATAATATATTCGCTATTAACAACATTGTAGCGCTAAAAAAAAAGTCTACACATACTAATATATCCATATAAAAATTGCCTGTGCTTTTCAAAAATACCCCATATGATTATAAGCAAACAAAGAACTTTCAAAAGATCTCAAAACTTTGAACAATAAAACATAACATCATTATAACAATAAACTAAATACAGCAACAACAACAGCCTAATATAACCACACTAGATAATAATAAAAACATTCGAACAATATACCAATAAATACAGATTAAAAAATAACGCTGATCATCCAAACCTAAGACTTAATTCACATGCTGAGATAAGAAAGAATCCCAAAAACCACGACGTCAAACGACTACGAATGACTTCCATACAATTAACCTATCCTCAAACTTTAACCTTGAACGCTGTGATCATCCAAATCTAAGTCTTATATCATCACTTCCATACCATATCCCTCGAACAACAAAAATTCCTATATATATTACTCAGCTCAATGACTAATAATAATATATAAAAGAGTCCTCAACTTCCAGACAAATCGACGACCAACCATGTCATACAATTAACCTACTCCAAACTTTAACATTGTACGCTGATCATCCAACCCTAAGACTTAATTCACATACTGAGATAAGAAAGAATCCCAACCAACAATGAATCACTTCCATATAAATCCACGAACAACTACTGATAACACCAACGCCTCTATTTTTTTACTACAAATGAAAACAGTACAACAAGTCAAAACAACTATGCATCACACACCCCAAATTGAAAAAATACTGATAATAAGTACAAATCCCCAACCCACTGAAGATGGTCGCAACTAGTAACAGAACAACAACAACAACCCAAACTGATGAATCATTTCCATAGATTATGCAGCAATCGCAAAAACAGAGGGATTATTTAAACTCAATATTATTATTATTATTGATAATCTCTCTAAAAAACATTAACGCCTTGTATACTGATAAGTAAATGCTCACAGCAATTGCTGAACCTTGAACGCTGGCCAATCAAACCTTATAAGCAAACAATGAACTTTCAAAAGATCTCAAAAAAACGTTGACCAAAAAAAAAAAATAAACTAATATAATCACCCTAGAAAATAAAAAAACCTTCGAGCAATATACTAATAATTACACCTTAGAAATAACATAAGAATTAATTCACATACTGAGATAAGAAAGAATCTCAAAACCACGACGTCAAACGACTATGAATGACTTCCATACAAAATCCACGAACAACTACTGATAACACGCCTCTATTTTACTACAAATGATAACAGCACAACAACTCAAACGACCATGAATCACCTGTCACCTATTCATATACACAACTGATAACGACGACGATGATGATGAATCATTTCCATACATTATGTAGCAATAGCAAAAACATCGGGATTATTATTATTATTATTGCTAGACTCACGATACAATACACAAAAATAAATACTAGCACCGCGTCAAAAAAGGAAATAACAATTAATATATAAATAAGGTAACTCACCAGTTGATGATGTTGATTTTTTTATTTCCTAGCTAATCCCACGTCGAATATTGGGTTTGATGATGATTTTTTCTTCTTTTTTTCAAATTTAAAGCCCGTATTTCTATATATATTTCAGCATAGATTTACTGCCAAGTGAATATATTCATAAAAAAGCCTTTAGCACCCCAGACAATCCCCAAAAAAGCACATATTCAATATAGCAAAAAACTCCATTTCAACATAGATTTACTATCAAGTAGTAGCATTTCAGTATAGAGCAAAAAGCCCAAAATATTAAGAATCAGCTTAGATTTACTGAAAAAGCCCTCGACAACCGAAACAAAAGCCAAAAGCAGATAGAATCACAAAAAATTTCCATATATTAAGAAACAGCTAAAACATACATCCATTTCAACATAGAATCATCCAAAAAAAAAAAAATTCCCATATATATTACTCAAATTCAATGACTAAATAATAATATATTCACTGCCAAACAATCATGAATCACCTATCACCTATTCACACACCCAGTTCAAAAATACCATCTGTTCATGTTACACAATTAACCTTGAACGCTAATCGCACAACCCACTGAAGATGTATACACCTGATAACAAATACCCAACAAACCAAAACAACTATGCATCACACATCCCAAATTGAAAAAATATTATTAATAAGTACAAATCCGCAACCCACTGAAGATGTACGCCTATATATAGAAATCAACATTAGCCTGTGGGGAGCGGAAACGAGACATTCTTTCTTCAATATGGAAACTATGATAAGAATAATTGGCTCTCATAAGTACACTTAGAAATAAAAAAAAGAGTTTACTATAGCATCCAAGCTCATAAGATCGGACAAGCACAGTCATGTTTGGTTTTTTTGATAACAGCATATAGAAATCTTACAACCGAGACAAAAGCCTAAAGCACAACCCATTCATCATCATCATAGAGCAAAAAGCCCCCGCCTTGTTAATGCATCTGTTTGAATACTGGCTTAGGTCTGCGTCTTAGGTGAAGTCAGTTTTAAGTTCCAGCAAAAACAACACATTTCCCATACAAAACCACAAACAACAAAATTCTCGTATATATTACTCAGTTTAATGACAATAAGATTAAAAAGTACAACAAAGACAACGTTTTTTTTATTTCTACCACAATTAACAGATTACAACCGAGACAAAAGCCTAAAGCACAACCCAGACAACGTTTTTTTTTTATTTCTACCACAATTAACAGCTTACAACCGAGACAAAAGCCTAAAGCACAACCCATTCATCATCATGGCTTAGGTCTGCGTCTTAGGTGAAGTCAACTAGCTTAGCTCTGCGTCTTAGGTGAAGTCAACTAGCAGCAAAACCATTCACCTCCTAAGCACAAATCCATTATCAAAAACACACACCCCCCCCCCCCAACAAAAAGTTCAATAGCAAAAAGCCCCCGGCCCCCGCCTCCTCCTTGTTATTGTTCGTTTGAATACTGGCTTAGGTCTGCGTCTTAGGTGAAGTCAACTAGCTTAGCTCTGCGTCTTAGGTGAATTCAACTAGCTTAGCTCTGCGTCTTAGGGGAAGTCAGTTTAAGTTCCAGCAAAAACAACCCATTTCCCATACAAATCCATTATCAAAAACACACACCCCACAACAAAAAGTTCAATAGCAAGCAAAACCATTCACCGCCACTTACAAAAAACCCAAGAGCATCAAAAGCATAAAATCCAACAACTACATCCCCATTCGATTACGACATCAACCAACAACCACGCTGATAACGATTAATCACTAGCCCAAACAAACAACTACAGTGATAAGAATACTACAAACTATACCCAATTAATACCAATACTCATAAGAAATATACTAAATACTACTATTTCCACCTCAGTTAAGACACACCACCCATGAATCACAAAAAGCACCGATATCACCACCTAAGCATAAATCCATTAGCAAAAACATAAACCCATAACAAAAAGCACCGATATCACCACAAGCCCCAATACTCACCACCACCTACAAAAAGCCCAATAGTCAACAAAAAGCATTCATCACCACCTGCAAAAACCCAATAGCATCAAAAGCACAAAATCCAACAACTACATACCCATTCGATTACGACATCAACCAACAACCAGCGATAAGAATACTACAAACTATACCCAATTAATACCAACACTGATAAGAAATACACTAAATACTACTATTACCACCTCAGATAAGAACCCACCACCCATGAATCACAAAAAGCACCGATATCACCACCTAAGCATAAATCCATTAGCAAAAACATAAACCCATAACAAAAAGCACCGATATCACCACAAGCCCCAATACTCACCACCACCTACAAAAAGCCCAATTGTCAACAAAAAGCATTCATCACCACCACCTGCAAAAACCCAATAGCATCAAAAGCACAAAATCCAACAACTACATACCCATTCGATTACGACATCAACCAACAACCAGCGATAAGAATACTACAAACTATACCCAATTAATACCAACACTGATAAGAAATCCACTAAATACTACTATTTCCACCTCAGTTAAGACACACCACCCATGAATCACAAAAAGCACCGATATCACCACCTAAGCATAAATCCATTAGCAAAAACATAAACCCATAACAAAAAGCACCGATATCACCACAAGCCCCAATACTCACCACCACCTACAAAAAGCCCAATAGTCAACAAAAGCATTCATCACCACCAGAGAGCATCAAAAGCACAAAATCCAACAACTACATACCCATTCGATTACGACATCAACCAACAACCAGCGATAAGAATACTACAAACTATACCCAATTAATATCAATACTACTATTTCCACCCCACATAAGAACCCACAACCATTAATCGCAACCACAAAATATCACAATTAATACCAATACTCATAAGAAATACACTAAATACTACTATTTCCACCTCACATAAGAACCCACCACCCGTGAATCACATACCACTATCAACACTCACCACACAACACACACATCTTCACCTTCACATAGAGCTTTCAGACAGAAAAGAGCTTTTGAGCCAGAAACTGTGCCGGAACCGGCATAACCCTACTACTTACGGCAAAGGGAGGGAGTTGTTACTTTTCTTGATATCAATATCGGAAAACAGCTCTCATCGTTGGATTACAATTTAATAAGGTCACAGGATCTGAAGATGAAGACACAACTTTTGAGATCCTCGATGTTAATCACAGAGATCAGAGTTTGAAAGCTGCAATTATACGCAGCAAAATCTATCAAACTTACCATCGTTCGTTTTTCTATCCATCAATTGACTCTTAGAAACCGTCAACTCTGAAAAACCTAGAAAGCGCTGAACAGGTGAGGATAACTATAAGGATGCGAAGCTTGGGAGCGTTATATACGATAGTAGATCATTATAAGTAGACAGACCACAGTGAAACTTTGGTGGATTTTAGTCAATGTCTACGGCTGATGTGTTCCAAATAAAACACACCGGAGCGAATACAGTTACAAGTGAAACAATGAAATGTTTTTTTTTTTATTGTATAATTTGCTTTATTTAAATCTTGTCTTATCTTCTTTGTTTTATTTAAATCATAACAATAACTCAGGCTTTGATACACTTGAACAACCGTCGCTAGTCTATAAAACTCTTTCAATGTCAAGTACTTATAAAAACACAATTCGAACTAAATTCCTGTTGAGCGTTTTCGGGATTCTGATGGCACGGTACCAATCAGGAAACTTCTGCAAATTAAAACTTTTGTTCCCTGAACCACAAGTTCGTTCGTACTCGACGTTACTTTAAAACGACACCAAACAGATTCGCAACGGCACTATAACGTAAACCTTTGGCAACTAGGTCTCAACACCACCGTACGTGAAATTAAACTTCTGCCTCCGAAATCTCTATTTCGACTGTTCTTTCTTCTCTGGGGGTGATTCCATTCACCCCATAGTTTCCTTTCTCCTTTCGCTTTCCCTGGGTGGTGACTCTCTGTCAATCGAGATTCTCTCCACCAGGGAGGATCGCGTTCACACATACAGACGCGGGGTTTCATCAGAATTTTCACACTTCTGTTGTGTTGCTTAAGCAAACAATCGAATGTGTGGTTTACTTTAGGCGATCCTGGGATAGTGTTTACTTTGCCCTATGGGAACAGCGTTTTCGTTTATTGCTGTTGCTGTGGAACGGCCTTTGTTTAGGCGAAGTGCATTGCAGCGGGGACAAAGGTTTTGCCGACGGATTGTTTTCCGGCAATTGGCTTCTCACCGGGGATGTGATGTTTGTCGACATCTGGCGCAACTGTGCCAACCGTTGGTGTTTATCCAGTTGATGGATCGATACACAATTTCTCTGCTGGGTCATGTCCTTCGATCGCCGTGCAGGCGTAGGAATATTGTTCGGGACTTGTGGCCCACGTATCTGCGGATACGTGGGGTTGTTGACACCGGTATGAATGTCACCTTTGGTCAGGTGACTTTGGGGACACGTGTCTGTGGGTACGTGCAGTTCGGATATAGGTGAGTATGTTCCTTGGTGGAACGACTATATCTCGTCCTATGGTGATTTGTGCGCTTCGTGGAGTTTGGTTATAGGTGAGTATGTTCCTTGGCGGAACGAAGACAACTCAGCCTATGGTGATTTGTGCGGTTCGTAGAACCGGCACAAAACCGTCTAGAATTAATGGAGTGACATGAGCAAAAACCTGTGACACCAAATTTGCATAATATATATATATTATTATGAACAAAAACCTGTAACAGTACGTTTGTACAATATATCTATATATAATAAAAAGTGAAAGACAACTACAGAAAATGAGCATTAGAAACTTATTTTAATTCTTGAGGATGTTTCAGTATTGAGAGACACCCAATGCCATAGCTCGCGTAAGCAGAATTAATATTGAGCGGAATATATCATCGCCATTTCGACGGCATCGGGATAAACGCAAGATTAAAAAAAAACCGGTTTACAGCGTCTACACAACCAGTCGTCAAACTTTGCTACTCGCCTGCAAGTACGAAGGATTTTTCGATGCTGGGGTCGATGAACGTGGTCGACATACGTTATAATACACAGCGATTGGGTTGCTTCTCTCGACGAACAATTCACTTCTGGTGGCTAAAAATCTATCGTACGTATCATGTCACTTTCCCTTCTGTTCTTTTTTAAAGAAATATTCGTAAAAGGTGCTCCAATGATTACATTAACTTGGTTCTGTGCAGGGAGCTTGTCAAACGTCCTTCTGATACAACTAAATTAATGCGTGAACTTAGGATGTTACAGGGAAGTGACTACAGATTGTACCTTAACAGCGGAAACAGAAAAATGCTGAGGTCTAGCGATGTACGAGGGTTGCCTTTTATATTTCGGGATTAGAGAACAAAAACAAATATTGATCATCGAAAATCACTTTATTGTTTTTCAAAATATTCCCCATGAAGATCTATACACTTTTGCATGCGTTTGAACCAATTGTCGAAGCACTTTTGCCACTCTGATTGAGGTATCTCCAACACATGCATTCTGAATACAGCAACCGCTTCTTCAGGTGTCGAAAAACGTTGACATCTCAGTTTGTTTTTTACGTACGGGAATAAAAAGAAATCATTCGGTGCCAAGTCAGGACTATACGGCGGATGACCCATCAAATCGATGTTTTGGGTGCTCAAAAATGCAGTTGTCGCAGCCGATGTGTGAGAGCTCGCATTGTCGTGGTGAAGAGTGATTCGTCTTCGGCGGTTGGTTTTCCTGATTTCTTGGAAGACAACTGGCAAACAAATGGTTGTGTACCACTCAGAATTGACTGTTCTGCGTTGTTCTAGTGGTACGGTTGCGACATGTCCAGTTTTTCCGAAAAAACAGGCGACCATTTGCTTGGAAGTGCTTCGTGCGCGAACAACTTTTGTTGGATTTGGCTCATCTTGAAACACCCAGACAGTCGACTGCTGTTTACTTTCGGGCTCATACGCGTAAATCCACGATTCATCACCTGTCATGATGTCATAGACGTGTTTCGAAGCACCGCGACCGTATTTTTTGAGCATTTCTTTCGACCAATTGACGCGAGCCTTTTTTTGGGCGATTGACAAATTGTGTGGGATCCAACGCCAACAAATTTTTTTGACAGTGAAATGTTTATGCAATATTGAATGTATGCTGGTCCTATAGCGTTTGAAATAATAGTGAAGAAAATCGTGTGATTCGAACTGACGCTATGACAGCTCGAATCACGAAAAAAATTTTACCTTAAGCGTTACACACCAGGCTACTGACCGAGTTTAGAATTTTATTTCCAAACTCGAGTATATTCCACTGGTGTGAATAATTTTTATTTTATCGCTTGGTATACGGTTCTGATGTATTTTTCTTATTCGATTTTTTTCGTTCGGTGTTCTTCACTATTTTTGCTTGCTTGTGAATTGTGTTGTATCTGTTAGAATCGCTACACACTCCCGCCGCAGTAACTTCGTTACGATCAGATTCGTATGCGGACGACGGACGAACGAGAGAGAAACGAGAAAACGGCTGGGCTCTATGCGGAAGTCGTGACCGTGTGTGAAGTTCTGCTTTACTATGGGAAGTGAATGCTGCGTGTACAAGATCACGTCGGGGTCACCAATTATATAGCGTTAAGCAAGGATAGTGAAGAAGGTGAATTGAACACACGATGAAACGATTGAAAAGCGAAGCAGTGAAGCATCAGACTACTGACCGTGTTTTAGAATTTGATTTCCAAACTCGACTATATTCCACTGGTATGAGTTATTTTTATTTTATCGCTTGGTATACGGTTCTGATGTATTTTTCTTATTCGATTTTTTTCGTTCGGTGTTCTTCACTATTTTTGCTTGCTTGTGAATTGTGTTGTATCTGTTAGAATCGCTACAGTCCCACTAACGCCTAAGGTTGTCTCAATCTCACGATAGGTCACATGACGGTCTTCCAATATCAGTTCGCGCACAGCATCAATGGTTTTCGGAACAACAACTGATTTTGGACGACCTTCACGAAATTCATCTTGGAGTGAACTACGACCACGATTGAATTCACCATACCATCGATAAACACTGGTCCTTGATGGAGCTTCATCGCCCAAAAATTGAATTAAGTTCATCCATGCACTGTTGCTGAGTTAATCCACCCCGAAAGTTGTAAAAAATAATCGCACGATAATGTTGACGATTTAATTCCATTTTTGGGCCGAGATGCATCTTTTAAGTTACTGTAAACAACACAAATAGCGCTCGTATGTCAAAACGTTCTGAGTGCGTATAACCTCAAAAATGTCCAACTTTACGACAGAGCTGTCAATTGCCGGATAGCAACACTAGGGTTGGCAAATCCCGAAACATAAGAGGCAACCCTTGTATTGTTACTGAGCAACGATTTAGTTCCAGAGTCCACAAGAACACACGTTGGTAAGTGATAAATCGGTCAATGTTGAGCCTATAACCACCAGGGTAAGTCCAAATGTGAATTGTTTGGTTTTTAATCAGTACCGTCCGCACATGTTGTGAATTTAATTCTCCTTGAGACTGATCAGTAAGAGAAGGAGAGTTTCTTCTTTTACGATTTACCTGTCTTTTTTCGGTGCTGAAGCCGGCGAATTATTAAGAGTATTCAAAATTCATATAGAGTGAGACTTATTTTAATGGTGACCTTTGAGTGTTTGTCGAGAAACTCCTATTCAAAGTGTAGGTTCGACAAGCAACGTCTGTTGTGCAAACCAGATAACGCTCTTCTACAGCTCCAAGTATACAAAAGTTTGATGTTGTGAATTGGATTGTGCGGAAATCTGAGCACCAGTTCATTGAGTAGGTATTTTCTGATGATTAGGTTGTGTTGTTTTACGAGTAGTTGCCAATGGGGTTGTCGGCTATTACAAAGATAATGTTTTCACAAGGGTTTCTGGTTATAGTAGGTTTTTTTATTTTCACTCTACGTTAATAAAATTGTAAAATATGAGCCTTTACAGTCGTACGAGTGAGCTCTTTTCTAATTTCTAAACAGAAAAAAGGAGTATATTTGTACCGCATTCGCTTCATTATCCATTATGGTATTGTCGTCGAATTTGGTATGTTTACAGAAAATTCTTCCCACTTAAAGATGCATATGGCAAGACTGTTCTTCTAGTACTTATTCGCCTACAATGACAGTACTGCCAGTCATTATTGAACACCCCTCGTATATTGAAAATGTTCAATCGTGTAGCCCATAGTAAAATTGATCTCACTAACAGCAATAAGTTGCGCATAATACACTAATGAATCTGATACCAAATTTCAAAGAAAAAAAAAATACAACTGTTTTTTAATCACTATAATTACATAATTGAAAATACTTTTCAACAAACCCGATAGTTTGTAAGTCCACTCATTTTCTTCCAACAATAGAAGAGTTGTTGTATACGAATATATGTTTTAATTTATAACATCATAATTTTTTGTTGTTGATGCAATAGATTTTTTTTCTCCATTTTCCTTATTATATCTGACTGCTTCACCGATAAATAAATGTCCGAAAGGCAGATGTTAATATGAGTTTATAAATCTATTCACTCCTGATGTTATACGGTTTTCTAAAAATGCAAGGCATAAAACAATGTATTTATATCTATATTAATCGATGCTAAAAATATTTATATGCAGCGACAAAGATTTTATCATCAAACTAATTATCTTAAAAACAAAAAAATAATATTAATGTCTTACTATTTCCAGTATGTTCTTGCTCTGAATAGTCAGACACGGTTCGTTTTTATTTTTATTTTACTTTTATAGATTTCTGTGATCTTGAAGTCTGCGACAGTTCTTGGGTAAGAATAAAGGATCTTGCTCAATCGTATATTCTTGCGTTACATATGAATTAATAAATCACGAGTTATATTTATGAATATGAAAAAGAAAATTTTAAAACGATAAATACAATGAAAACCTTTTGATTGTCAATCACTGTCCATCGGTTTTAAGAATAATGTTAATCCCCTTGCAGAAAATTATAGATGGTTCTTATGTTTTTTCTTATCTCCGGGGATGGCTAAGAATTTGCCGGGGATAAGCCGATTTCACCTTTGATTCTATTCGACTCTCATACAAAAGGTAGTGGTCCTGCTGTGACTGGTTTTCGAAGTAATAAGATAGCTACACCAGTTTCTTTTTTAAAATTATTTTCTAGGAAGAAATGATTTGTGAAAAACTTTTAATAACATCTTTCGAAACTCGTAACTGATTTCAGTTCTGGGAGATTGATATACTTTGTGCAAAAGAATGCAGGTGGACTCGTTGTTTGTAATTTAGGTCTCGTCACTTTTTGTTTGAAGGGTAATAATGCGTGTGTTTGTACGGTTGGGAATGGGGAACCTATTTGTTTACGATAAGACCCACATTCTAATTGGCAAAGTGACTAAATCATAATTGAGGGCGAAACTTTTACCATGACCGACGATGACCCGCTATTGGTATATTACCTTTGATAGTATTTTTTATGACCAAGCTGATATCTGATTATATCTTTCTTTACGGTGGTCCTGTTAAGATAAAATTAAATTCTAAGGGATTGTTTAACTCGCATGAGTGTTGAACGGTGTGTAGTTGCAATGTTTGTTTTTTGTTTTTGTGATTCCTTTGAAAAGTCGTCGAATCGTTTGAAAAAATCCTATTGTTATATATAATTCGGACATAGATTAGTGCCTCTAAGTTATGAAATATTATCATCGTTTTTATGGTGGTTGTGTGTTCTTATTATTATTATTATTATTACCCTGGAACATATCTACTCTAACGAAGAGCTCATAATAGTCGACGATTCGGATCAAAGCAAACGCAATTGGTGCCTGTTTCGAGGCAGGCTATAGAGTGAACGAATCTGTTCATATTAACCGCGACCTAGGAAATATGGCTCTGCAAATCCATATTCTACGTAATGACCTTAACAATTGGCGTCTGCGAAGACAAAGTTTTATAGCGTTTTAAATAATAGTGAAGAAGATCGTGTGATTCGGACTGACGCTATGACAGCTCGAATCACGAAAAAATTTTTACCTAAGCGTTACACATCAGGCTACTGACCGTGTTTAGAATTTGATTTCCAAACTCGACTATACTCCACTGATGTGAATTATTTTTGTTATCGCTTGGTATACGGTTCTGATGTATTTTTCTTATTCGATTTTTCGTTCGTGTTCTTCACTATTTTGCTCGTGAATTGTGTGTATCTGTTAGAGTCGCCTCAGTTTCATTACCTTTTGTGAAAACAATAGAGTGGATTCCCTTCTTAGAAATGTAAATAGCAGTATGTGTGTGCACAAGAATGAACATCCTTAGATCTATTAAGAACAACAAATTCTCTGGAATAGATAGATAGTAATCAAAACATTGTTCTAAATCATTTGCCTCTTGAAGTAATTGTGCAAACTTCAGTTTTGTTCAACAACGGTCCAAATAATGCATATTATCCAACGCGTTGGAAATCTGGAGTAGTCCATCCCATCCCCAAAAAGGACAAAGACAGGAACAATCCAGCCAATATTCGCTCGATTAGTTTGTTTCCAAAGATCAGTACGGTATTCGAGAAAATTATAAACAAAGCATTGATAAATTGGTGTGATGAAAATAGTATTATTCCGAACACCGAGTTTGGTTTTAGTTCGCAACAAGATAGAGTTTACAATGCGACAAAACTTGTTTCCGACACAGTGTGGAACAAAGGAAAGGGACAATGCACAGGGGCCTGTTTGGTTGACTTTGAAAAGGCTTTCGACACCGTATGGTTAGAAGGGCTGGTATATAAGTTATCAAATCTGGGTATGGCCGAATATTTATTATACATACTCTACGATATGATAATGAGTAAACAATTTGTGGTGAAATGTGAAGATATAATCTCTAACAAGACCTTCCACATCAAAAACGGCTTACACCAGGGAGCAGTGAATTATCCCATTCTATATAACATTTACGCTAATGATCTAGTGGGTTCTCTCAACCATGCAATTGCAAACCCCCACGACATTGTGGTGTATGAATCTGAAGAAAAGATTGATGTCATTAACAGACTTCTGCAAGATGAGTTCAATAGAATCAAATGTTTTTGCGACGACTCGAATTCCAGAAAACAGAGACGACCCTATGCAGTGCATCGACGGATACAAATCGGAATTGGAGAAAATTTCCATTGTAGGAAGTAATAACATAATACAAGTAAAAACTGTAGTTAGCTTGATCAGTGTCTATACTTTGTTCTTATCGCAGCAAAAACGCATACGCAATGTCAATAAGTTATTCCGTAGTGGTCTTCTAGACTCCAAAGTCAAATTGATGTTATACTCGGCATTCATCCGACCAATATTGGTGAATGACTGCCCGTTATGGTATAATATATCCCCATGCTACATGGAGAAGTTTCGGCTGTTCGAGAGACAGTGTTTGCATTCTTGCCTCGGAATGTGCAGAACCCCAGAGTCTCAATATAAGAAATTCTACCCTAATAGAGTCCTGTATGATAAAAAGGATAGATAAATTCGTTATCAAAATTATTCGTAGTGACGCTGCAAGGGCAATGTACAGTGAAAATAATGTTATTTTGGGAGCATTCTGTCCCAATGTTACGTATCTGGGGTATTCTCCAGAATGAGTTTATTCCCCTAGAAGCGCTTCCCCTTATTAGATAGAAAAGGATCCAAGATAAACATCGAGTCCCTATTATTTACCACGCTTTCCGTGGTGCCATGGATAAACGAATTATCCATGATAGCGATATATCGAACGTTTCAAACCACATCAGTTTTAGTATAATGATCAGTGAAGAAGATAAATCAATAAAAGATCGATCTCAACCTACCTGGTGGTGAATTAGTGACAAAGAAAGGACTATACGTCCCGAAAGATAGAATGCGTTTCAGGCTCAACACCTTCCTTTTCCACCCCCTTCCGCCAATCCAATCTTTTATTTTTGTTACTTGTTTATGTTTCTACGTTTTGTTTGGTTTTTTAATTTTTTCCAGCCAACTCCAGAAAAGAAACAACTAGAAAAATTTTAAAATTGAAAAATGTACATATTGCAAAAATAGCACAAATTAAAAAGAGGAATATCTCTTACGTCTCGATTGTTATCATACGTTATAGAAAAACAAACGGTAATTGTACGCAAAACTAGTGAAAGACACATTGAAATCGCTTGGATGGGACATCCTTCAGCACACGCCGAACTCCCCAGAGTTAGCGCCCTCTGACCATTACTTCTTCATATCAATGGAGCAGCACTTCAGCGATTTCGCGGAAGTTGGAAATGGGTCGACGAATGGTTTGCCGCGAAAGATAAGCAGTTTTTCTGACATGCTATTTATAAATTACCTGAAAGATGGGCGAAATGTGTAGAAGCAAATGGCCAATATTTTGGATAAAAAAAATTAATTTCCCTAGAAAATTACGTATTTTTTGTTAATTAAGAAACCGGAAAAAACGTATGCGTATGTGGGGAAGAAGCATTGTGCCAGGCATGGGCACTCAGTTCATCTTCCTCCTCCATCATAAATGTTCCTCAGAGAAATTGTTCGCCGAGTAAAAGAACGAAACACCGCCGCGTTTGTCCACAACTTTGAGTAAAACGCCAGGCGAACAACGATTAAGGAAACACATCCAGGAACTGCAGCACGGACAATTTAACACCAAGAGCAAGTTCCAAAGTAAAGGAATGACACGCACTGCTTTCGTATTAAATGATTTTATTATTTGTAAACTGTTCTTTGTATTTATTGGTTCTATTTTTTAATGTACAGATTTTTTACTTAAGGTTGGTGAAACAACTTCGACGCTGAATGTTATTTTCAGTAAATTGTTCTTTTATTTAACTCTTAGTTTTTACCGGATGCTGGTGGTAAGACAAATTAAACTATAAATGCACATTCAAATTTCACGGTCGTTGATGTATTACTCTAATTCACAACTTTTTGCGCAATTATTACAATTAAAGGCTATACTGCGGAATGCCACTCGATTACGACTCTGGAATAGAACGCATCCGCAGCGCTACGGACAGCGGGAGCGGCACGACCGTGGTGGTCGGCGGATGTTAAAGGACTCCGCGATAAACGGCTCGTGCAGAGCCGACTCGCTAATGGGGTGAGTTTCCCCGAGAGAGAAAGTGTTCCTCTCCACTAAGGATACGTTTTACCTACCACAAGAGAGACGTAAAGTCGATAGGTTCTTTTATGGAACAAACCATGAGAACGAACCTGAAACGACGAAAAGGGCATAGGATGTATCCATGAGATGTGAGTTCGGTAAAGTCAACAAACCGAATCTCCTTGGATGCTAATGGTTTTTGTTTGCTCATGCCGCTGCTGATGAGAAGCAGATCTCGAAATATGTGAAGACAAAGGGAACGCTTAGGTCTTTGTCTAAGATGTGCATTGCGGCTAAATAAATATGCGGCAATGCAATGTGGAAATGGTGTTTATGGCATCATTGGTAAGGGTAGGTATTCAATTCCTATTTGCATTTGCCTGTGCTGTAGGATTTAATTGATGCCTTAAGACGCGAGATGCGTATATTTGTTTTGGTCCCTTGGGTGTAGGTCGCCAGCCAATGTGTATGTATGGTGATTTTTGATACACTTGGTGAGGACGGGAAATAGGCGACGCAATGTTTATGATCCCTGTTATGATGGTTACATTGTATGTAAACCAAATCATTTTGTTTTCAGGAATTCGTCTAGGGGGATTTGCTTGGCATCGAAGGTGCCGAATTGGTTTTGGGAAACCTGATAAGTTAGAAAAGGAATCTTACCGGGAATTTGTATGCGAAGAGATGCATGGAAGGTAAGGATTCTTTACAGGGACCTTTAGATTATAAATTTGATCTATTTGATGTGTGAAGCATTTAAGGTGCTAATGCGATTGCATTATTATATATTGAATCGCCACACATACACCTAGTATATTGTATAATTTAGAGTGCTTGAGAGGAGCCAATAAGTTAATGTATGAATGATACATATAAAATGGAATTTAACATGTAATCTTAAGTGAAATCTGTTATTGTATTGAAAATAAATGAGGATTTAAAAAAAAATGAAATACACCATAAAAAAAAAATCATCAGAGCTGTACAACATACCTATCAATATTGTAATTCCACAGCTTAATAATTGGTAGAATCAGGTTTAATTTTAATCATTTAACGATAGAGAATGGTGCTGCTATTCTCTAGAAAGAAATTTTTAATTCCAATTCCCTTATGCACACTATCGTAGGCATAAAACACCCACCAGATCACCCAATTGGTATAACCACAAGGTTCCTTTTCCATTAAATCAAAGAAACAAATTGTGGGCCACATTCATATGGAATCCTTTTCTCTGTCACTATTTTAATTAACTCTTTTTTCATATTCGGTTCACCAAACTTTATAACTCCTTCTGCCAAAAATACCTAATTAGGTTGCAAGCCAATTTAATAAATGACCGCGACGTTTTTTTTTGTTCAGTTCCTCAATTACGCACAAAAATCTGAGGATTGCCGAACCTACCTTTCCTATTACTTGGACACCTCAAAATCGCTACATCATCTACACGCCATTGGTACTTTTTCTGCCACATTTTTCAAACAATCTTTCACGGGCTATTCTTTTGTACCTGATTCTTCTTACTTTAAATACTTGTCCAAATTCTTTTCGGTTCAATTATTTCTCAACTGACTAAACGACCCTAAATAGAAAATTAATTATTTTTCGGAATGATTAATTCTACCCAACCTAGACGGTCTATAGCGTTTTGTGAGTTCGAAGTAACGTTATGACGGTTAGAATATCAGGAAAATTCCAAGGTGTCAACATATCAGACCACAGCTGCATGTAGTTGACGGAGCATATTTCTCGATTACCTTTTAACCTGTGGGATTATTATGTTATTTGCTAAGGTGTAAGACTTTGGTGCTTTATTTTCTGATACTGACTGATTTCCTTTCCTCATTATCGTTTTGAATGAGGTCCACTGTGTTCCTGAAAAAATGTTCTCCATTATCTATTTCCTTTTTTCGATGACTATTTGGACAACCTCCTCCTTCATCTTCCCTTTAACATACACTAAAAAAAAAAAAAAAAAACACCAAAAGCAATGTATCAAACTATTGTCCTGTTACCAAACTTGGCCACATTACCCATTTTTTAAAAGCATTCTCTGTGAATCCTTTTGTTTTCACTGGAAATCCCTTATTTAATCCAGATAACATGGCTTCCTTGCTGGAAGATCTGCCACCAGTGTTTAAATTCAAATTCCTTGCCTTAGTAGTCGATGTTGTCAGCACCAGTTTGAATAAAGTCTGATAAAATTTTCCACAAATTTATTCCATATTAATTACCTTACCTTGGTTTCGAACCCGTTTATTGCATGTGTATCCGCTCTATAGAATACATTTCAGATCCGTCTTATCAAATCATTTTCTCTCCAACTCTGCTATCCCCTAGTCAATCAGTCACTTAGGTTCCCTTCTTTTCGTACAAATGTAAATGGCATTGATATGATTATGAATCATTTTTCTTTCACTCTTCATGTTGACGAAACCAAATTGTTTAAGACCATCCAGCTCGCCAATTGATGCTTCCCTCCTTCTAATAGATCTCGTCAACTTTCCAGGTTCGTGTAAGAGAATTGTTTTAATCTTATCTCTGAAAAATGTGAACCAACTACATTTTCAGGGAAATGCACAAACGGCGAACGTCTCTTGGCTTGAGTTCATACGGAATCCAATTTCCTTGTTTGACGGTTTGGAGTCGCCTGTTGAGTAATTCCAAGGTTTCAGCGAGATCCTCTTCAGTTTGGCATGAATCTTAGTCCAATAATACCTCCAGATCGGCGTCTTTAAACTGTACTGGCCAAGCGTTCTTTGTCAAAATCACTTTTAAAACGTCAGAACCAGTGTGGTGTGTCTTTAGTTTGTGCCTTTGTTTTAGGAAAGGTAAGTAATGTTTTCCAGGGTTTATGTGTTTTAGGTAGAAGTTTTTGAATAGCAGGGTAAGTAATGGCGTTCAAATGGAACTGTCATAATACTTGTTTTATTGGGTTTTTGGATCGTCAATGGAAAGCTAAGCAGTGGCGTTTTGTGGAAACGCCACAAGAACACTAATGCCAATGGACTACGAGTCATCGAACTGGCAGCATCAAAAAACTTGGTCGTTGTACGTACCAGGTTTCCGCGTAAAGATATTCACAAAGGGACCTGGGTATCACCTAATGAAGCCAAACGCAACCAAATTGACCACGTATTGATAGATCGCCGCCACTCCTCGAGCCTGAAGACGGTACGAACGTACCGAGGTGCCAAAGTCGACTCGGATCACTATCTTGTTGGTACAGTTTTCCGAGCGCGGATTGCCTTACGGAGACGTATTGCATCCGCGGATCAGGTTCGAATCAACACGGCTACCTTACGCAATGAGAATACCAGTAACACCTTTGGTCATGCACTAGGACTCGCCCTCGGAGAGCTCAACGGAGAGAGAGTAAATCCTGGGGCCAGAATTCCGGGCATAGAAGAGAAATGGACATACCTTAAGAATACTGTCATTAGTACTGCCAATTCCATCTTAGGCAGTAGTCGTAGAGATCGGAGCGATGGTTTGATAATGAGTGCAAACTAGGGACTGAACGTAAAAATGCTGCATACCGGACAATGCAGCAGTTGCATAGGACGCGGGTGCGCGAGGAGAAATACAAAGAGCTCAGAAAAACTGAAAAAGACCCCACAGACAAAAGGAAACTGCCTGGGAAAAAAACCTTGTCTGTGAAATAGAGAAAAGTAGAGAGCGAGGTCCGAACCAAGCGCGGAAGTTCTACCAAATATTCCGCAGTATGACGCGGTACACACCACGCTGCAATTACTGCAAGGATAAAATGGGTAATCTGATCACCGATCCTCAAGGCATTCTGGAGCGATGGACAGTGCACTTCAATGAATTGCTAAATGGTCAGATCACAGAAGAATTGGAGGCTCCACCAATGCAAAATCAAGACCAAATCGTGCTGTCAGCAAGCACTGAGGAAGCATTAAAAGCCATAAGACAGCTCAAATCAAATAAAGCCCCGGGTGCTGATGGCATACCAGCTGGGATGATCAAACAAGGAGGGACAGCGTCACATCACACAATTCATGAGATCGTGGTGCACGGATGGGTGCAAGAGGAGATGCCGGAAGATTGGCGTCGTGGTATAATTTGCCTCATACATAAGAGGGGAGATATCAGACTGTGCAGCAACTATATGGGTATAAAATTGCTGAGTACCGCCTATAAGATACTCTCCTCTATCCTACAAGATCGGATAGCCCCATCCGCTAAAGTCATCATTGGTCAATATCAGTGTGGCTTCATCCCAGGCAAATCAGCGATTAATCAGATATTCACCCTTAGGCAGGCGATGGAAAAATGTCTGGATTTTAAGACTCCATTATATCATCTATTTATAGACTTTAATGCCGCCTACGACAGCAACTATATAATGCCATGAGAGAGTTCGGCATTCCAAACTAATTAATACGACTTTGTAGGTTGACCATGGCCAACGTAACTAGTCAAATAAAAATAACGGGATTGCTGTCCAAACGAATAAACATCTTTAATGGACTCGGTCAAAGGGGGCCTCCTCTTCAACCTGGAGTTGGAGAAAGCAATACGTAATTCTGGCGTTACAACTAGAGGGACTATTGTCCAGCCAGCCAGATACCTGCCTACGCAGCTGACATCGACATCATCCCTAGATCCGAATCGGCTGTACAGATCGAGCAGGCGGCACAAAACTGGGACTGCACATTAATGAGGGAAAAACTAACTATATGGTGGCACCTTCTGCTAAGAGAAGACCTAACGTTGGTGAAACTATCAGGGTAGTGGAGCACGAATTTGAAGTAGTACAATCCTTTAACTACCTTGGGTCAATAGTCTCAGCCGATAACAATATGGAAGAAGAAATACGCGAACGACTGCTCAAATCCAATAAAGCCTACTAGGGTCTATCAAGGCTCTTTAAATCCTGAAATTTATCCAGAACATCCAACCTACTACTGTACAAGACCATGGTGTTACCAGTACTCATGTATGGATCCAAGATCTGGGTGCTCAATAAGAGGAAGCGTTCGAGGGGAAGGTCTTAAGGAAAATTGTTGGCCCTTATGTGGGGGAGGACGATTCCGGAGACGCTACAACCATGAGTTGTACGCAATCTACCTTGTAGCTAACGTTGTAACAAAAATCAAGCTCGGTACACTCCGGTGGGCGGGACACCTAGCTCGAATGAGCGAAGAGGAGTGTGGCGATTCTCCCGGGCGCCATCACTCATCGTCCCATAATCTAGGTAAAAACCGCCAAATAGGGCATACAACAAAAGAGAAACAAGTACCGTGGCAGTTCCATTGAACGCCACTACTTACCTTACAGGTGCAAAAGGTAACAGTTTCCTGAAATACATTAAAAGCCTGTACTTACCTTCTGTGCTGTGCCTGCAAAATCGAAGCATGAAACATAAATTCTCGCTGATATGAAATTACAGCGGCAACTAATATAATATCTTCAAGGCAATTTGGTTTAGCAACCAACCAACCAATATTGCCTGTGCAAATATCTACACGATATTCCTTTGTGCGCCAGCTGCACACCAGCAGAAAAAGGTATTTTGCCTTAGCAAGCATGCCCACATCGAACGACCGATACATGAGGGCATCCGGCTGGCGCCCCGGCAGTCGAATTCGCAAATGGAAAATTACCATTAGAGTTCGACTGCGAGGATACACCAACAACACGCACACGATCAGCATCACGCTACTCGTAGCCACTGATCGTGTAAACATTTCAACCCTTTTGCCGTTGAGATACTCGCACCTGTGCGAACATTTAGATGGGACTTATGCAATGTCTGCATACGTGCGGACACACACGATGAGCAGCGAAAGCAATCATCGTGTGTGTATATCCACCCCTTTTGTGTTGAACCAAATGCAAAAGGGACATATTACCAAATTTGGTCATCGAAGCGATGATGGGATTTTTGTATCCTATCGCTTCGATGAAATAATTTAATCTCGGTTCGGTTTCCGTGAGGCCGGGTCGCGCCCTCACGTTAATTTACATCCCTCTTGGGCCGTCCCAAGGGATAAGTTAATACGCAAGTTAGTCTGGAGTATCGTATCGGTAGCGCTGTTTCGTGCGGAAACAATAGAGCTTTATATCCAAGATAATAGTCTGAGTGAACCACGGGTTGTTTTGTATATTCATCTGAATTGTATAGCGGGCTGACTCACGAAGCAAAGGAGATTACACTGAATTGTGATTAAATAACATTTTGTCCTGTGCGTGGTAGAAATTATATCTTATTTACTTAACCGAACTCTAAGTGTTGTACTTAGTTCTATTTGTTTAAAGGACCAGATGTGTCGTACAAATTATTATCTTATTTAACTTAACCGAACTCTAAGTGTTGTACTAAGTTCTATTTGTTTAACGGACCAGAGGTGTCGTACAAATTACATTTCATTTTTAATTTAACATATAATCACTATTTTATAATATTCAGTTGATGTTCTTAAGTGTATTTAAAATAACATATAATCACTATTTTATAATATTCAACTGATGTTCTTAAGTGTATTTAAAATAACATATAATCACTATTCAATTGATGTTCTTAAGTGTATATAAAATAACGTGTAATCTCTATTGAACCATTTCTAACTGATATTAATAAGTCTATACACAGTGATATATATTATCTCTTCTTAACAATATTCAATGTATAGCCGTTAGTGCATATTAAGCAAACTATTTAATCATCGAAGTGAAACACTGCGTTTATGTTTTCATTAATAAAAGTAAAGTAAAGAACAGAAACGGAGAATGTGTTTTAATAGCTTTTGACGGATAGAACTGTATCAGCGACAGTGCATTTCACGAACCGATCTTCCGCTTAATTCCCAGATGAAACCACAATCGAACATTTACTCCCCAAGTTGTTGACAATAGCGCGATACTATGGTGGTAGGAGTAGAACCGAGCTAACGACAGCTATAAGACTTCAAGCCCCATAGGAGCCTGCCCGGAAAGTCC